>OX374631.1:12700000-15200000 GCA_947347705.1 Nymphula nitidulata
TGACGGAAGACTATGAGGAAATATAAGATTTCGGACATTATCTCATAATGAACAATATCTACATGTCACATCACTAATAATGTAGCAAGACAATTGGCTTTGCTCACGTCTCAGCACATGTACAAAGTTACATGACAACTGACACTGCCGACTTCACGTTTGGCTTCGTAATTGAATCCGAAATTTTGCTCTGGTATGTTCTCTTTGAGCTTTGACTCTGCTTAATGCGGTAGCTATACTATACGTAATGTTTCAAGGTGCTTAATTTAATAACACGTTAAGTAGTGTAGGCTTAAATTCAAATCAATTTCCTTAATGTTAAGAGTATTTGATATCTGTAACCCTAGCTCGAAGATTTTAAGCACTGGGTTCTCCGTAACTGTGGTACTTTGAACGTCCATATTGCATAAAATCGTAATATGAATCGAATTGAGTATAAAGTAAAAAAAACACCAACGCAATTGAACGCAAAAACAAAACGTTTTACAGATTTCAAAACTTGCACTAGAACTTCTGAATTTCCACAAAACAAAATATTTTGCCTGAGTGTCCTATCTTAATACGAATAGTTCTATAAAGCAAGTCATTCAAAGTTTAAGTAAAAGGAATTCAAGATAGTTATAGCAGTTATGTTTGCAATAGATGTTGTTACTTCCTTTGAACTGCGTTTTGTTAGATAAACAGAAAGTTATATAGAATAACTGGAGAGGTGGATCTCTCAATCACTTTAGTTATTACAGCTAAAGTTATGCTTGATATTGGATCATATCGGATGTTGATCACCTTGTTCCGTGCTTATTTTTCTGACGAGCCAGCAATGCGAAATATTATTGTAAATTCTAAAGTGAACATGACAATAACTATAACATTGATTATGCTAAAAAAACTTTACATAGCGATTACCTCTTCAAATAAAGTTTACAAAATACAAATAAATCTATTGATCTATACTTACCCATAATAACGAAGCTGGTTATATGACTCGTTAACGTATTTTAATAACTAGAAAATGATACCCAACCTCGCTGAGTTATACAAGATATGACGCTTAGGAAACAGATGGAAGTAAAGATCCACTTAGCTTAGTTTGCATTCTAGAAGTCTAGCACTTAAACGAAGCATTTCATAAAAAAACTTCTTTAGAAATATTTTTATTGCATCTAAGTCCAAAGGTTATTAAAAATTATAGTGAAAGGATTAGTTTCTTTCATTATTATCTTTAATACCCTTTGAAATGCTATGTGGCTATCAAATAATTTAAATGTTTTAAAGAGGTATTTTCCGCGAAAATGGCGGCGGACTTCTTTAAAACGTGACATACACCTTTCTTATAGGTAGGTACATCTTCAGATACTTAGGTAAAATCCTTTCTGATATTTTGTGAAATCCTTACATCAATGCAAAGTACATTAAACGTTATTATTTGTCCCAGTCCCCCTCTAAAATAGATAAAAGGTCCTATAAAAGTCTTTGGGGAAATATTTTATTCATCTGCCGTAAGAAGGCCTCGGCTGATCCTTTTAAATCCTGTCTGAATCGAATTATGGCCTGTAATAACTTAATCGTTATCGAACGCAAGTTTGGGCAAAGTTAGTGTAATGATGAAGTTGGGAGGAGAGACAATTTATTCAAACAATCAACATAGACATAATTACACCTTCACACTTATAGTTACGTCTAAATGATGTATACATGTCGCAGCCATCTGGTTAAATAGCCAGTTAATTGAACGCCTATATAGACTGGTTATTAAAAGCTGGCATCCGATTGAATGCCTAGGCCGATAGTTAATTGAACTAGAAATCACTCGATGCTTAACAACCTGGCGTGTTGAAAGTCAGCTTAATTAGATGCCTAGGCGGATCGTCTTGTATGGAAGAGTTTTGGTGTGATCGGTAGCTCCAAGGTGATATTTTTACGACCACCTATAATCCAGAATGAATTCAGTTATCAAAAAAGCTCTTTGTACTAAACAATCTGCCTAGGCGTCCAAATACCTGGCTAACTTAATCAGATGGCTGACACGACTTTCAGCCATCTGGTTAAACGTTGCGTTCAATGACTTGGCTAGTTATCCTTCAGCCATTTATTTGAATGCGTTTAATGTATAAAAAATTAAGGCTTTATTATTAAATAAACAAAACGTTAAAACTACTAGAATAGAGTCCATATGCATATTATAGAGCTTTGAGTGTTAAGGTGCTGCCACACTGCTGTTAAAAAATGTTTACTAACGTTAGTAAGCATTTGTTAAGAAACATACGATCACAATGTTAGAAAATGTTTTCATGTTAGATAATGTTAGTAAAAATTTCTGAACTAGTTAACAAATTCTAACAAAATAAAACATTTGTTATATTCTGTTTGTAAACAACAGGTGCTGCCACACTGCTGTTGAAAAATGTTTACTAACGTTAGTAAACATTTGTTAAGAAACATACGATCACAATGTTAGAAAATGTTTTTATGTTAGATAATGTTAGTAAACATTTCTGAACTAAGTAATTAAAATATAAAACTAGAAAAATTTCACGTCCTGAAGCGGGAATCGAACCCGCGACCTTTCGCAATCTTCGAATACTCGTTTCGGATATTGAAATAGAACATTTCGACATTGTAGGGTGGACTTTAGCTCATAAACGCAAATACACGACATAATATGACGACCGCCTGGCCGAGTGGTCTGTACCCCAGGCTACTCGGTCAAAAGGTCCCGGGTTCGAATCCCGGTAGGAACGAATGTTTGTATGATGAGTACGGACATTTGTTTACTAGTCATGGATGTTTATATGTTTATTTAGTATATTTCTAATATTTATATACATATTATTATCATTATTTCTCCGTTATCTAGTATCCATAACACAAGCTCTTACACCGATATGCAGAGACGTTTCCTCGAAACCGCCTCCACTCGACCTTAGTCGAAGTCACCTCAAGGAAAACTTAAAAACATCCTTGAAATCGGTATGTTCAGTTACGGCTTCATCCTCCAGTGAGGAAACTCCAGTAAAGTCGAGTTGTGGTTGAGTGAAGGAATGACGTCATGAAATTTCTTATTATTATATTGGCAAAGTGTAGAGAATATGTTTATGGTTCACTTTTTTCATCTGTGGGATGTCGTCTTCCTCTGAGATTGTGTTCTGCTTCTGTGAGGTATCTTTCAGTTCTGTCATTATTTGTCATTCAACTCAACTGTCGACTGCAATGATTTATTTTAATTTATTTGATTTCATGTTTTTCGCGTTCAGTATGAAAATTATTATGGCCGGGAGGCAAGATTTTTTTGTGAAATTGTAAGGGCGTGCTTGAGGGAATTTATCATAAAGTATAAATTAAACACCACTGTCGGTTGACATAATTATATTTGCATCACAATATCTAGGTAAATTAATAAAGTTGTATCTAGCACATATACTCACTTGAAAGTTAGTCAATAAAATCATAGAAATCAGTCATTATGCTAATAAAACTTGAAATAACCTTAGAAATAACGTGAAAAGCACTGTTAACAACCTTTGAGGAGACCTCAAGGTAGATCGCGACGTACCTTGAGTTTGACAGTTCATTACTCGACTCAACTGAGGAATTTGCTCAAGTCGAGGATAGTTTTTTGAATTCTGCATACCAATTTTATCCTTGAGGCTGAGTCGAGTCACAGTCGAGTGGAGGAAATCTCGAGGAGCCGACTGTGCATATGGGTGTTAATGATGCTTACTTTGAGCTAGATAATAGGTGTGAGTGTATAAATATTATATTATTATTATTATTATTATTATTATTATAATAATAATAATAATAATATTTATACACTCACACCTATTATCTAGCCCAAAGTAAGCATCATTAAGAGCTTGTGTTATGGATACTAGATAACGGAGAAATAATGATAATAATATGTATATAAATATTAGAAATATACTAAATAAACATATAAACATCCATGACTCGTAAACAAATGTTCGTACTCATCATACAAACATTTGTTCCTACCGGGATTCGAACCCGGGACCTCTTGAGCGAGTAGCCTGGGGTACAGACCACTCGACCAGGCGGTCGTCGATTATTATACAGATAGACTAGAAGAATTTCACAGGGATATCCCAAGTCCTGGGTGGCTCAGTTGGCTAGTCGCCCGGATTGCGAAAGGTCGCGGGTTTCCGCCCCAGGACGTGAAATAATTCTAGTTTTATATTTTAATTACTAAGTAATTTTTCAAACCTTTATAATAACGTTAAAATCAAAACTTAAGAATTTCTGAACTAGTTAACAAATTGTAACAAAATAAAACATTTGTGATCATTTGTTTGTATACATATAATCCAAGCCACAGCAGTGTGGCTATGCAAACAGGGTGCAGGGATAGCCTGTATAGCGAGCGAGCCGATTTTTCAAATGTTATAAATGTTTATTATCATTTTCCATCAGTGTAGGAGCACTTAAAACATTTAACAATTCCTAACACAATGTAACAATTCCTAACATTTGTTAGTAAATGTATTAGTGTTAGAAAATGTTAGTAAACATTTTTTAAAACAGCACGCGATTTTTCAAATGTTATAAATGTTTGTAAACATTTTGCATCAGTGTGGGAGCACTTAAAACATTTAACAATTCCTAACACAATGTAACACTTCCTAACACAATGTAATAATTCCTAACATTTGTTAGTAAATGTATTAGTGTTAGAAAATGTTAGTAAATATTTTTTAACAGCAGTTTGGCAGCACCTTTAAAATCTTCTCAGAGGTGAATAAACTAAATAATCTGGCTTTTTCGAGGGGTTGATAGAGTGACCTTAGTACATTTGACGGTTAACTAAAAGGTCTATAGTTTTACAACCTACCTTGACGTGATACCATTAAGAATCCAGAGTGCAGGCGTGACCGATTCCACATGATTATTCTTTACGTAAGTAGATTTTTACAAACTAAAACATTTATTATAACTCAAACCTGCTAGATACCATCTCTTAACCGGATACAGACTTTGTATGAAAGTTCTACAGCTTAGCGACAGCGACAGAATATATGTATGAATAACCAACAATGATAAATTAATACCTACAAATTTGTTGAATTTTTTTTATCTCAACTAGAAAAAAAAACATGTTCACTTTTCCCAATCTGCTCTGACCACTAGATTACCGTGTACCGAGCTTATGAAGTACCTTTTTTGTCGGGGAGAAATCTGATTACAGACCTACCCGTCGGTGGTTAGGCGACGAGCATGTGTGGGGTGCTAAATACAATGGCAGCCCTTTGCGGGGGTAGCCTAGGCTCTGCCGAAGCAATTTTAACTGCCCACCCCCAAGCTTATGGCCAGGTTTCGCGCCGTTGGTGATTACCCAGAGTCACTTGGGCTATCCCGGACGTGGCGGCCTGAAGTACCTACCAACTGGCGGTTGAAATCCAAGAATCAAGCACATAATAGAGAGTTCGACGTTATTCCAATCAGGGAATAATTACGTGCTGCGCTTCATTTGTCATTTCTTGTAAAGGTAATTCATTGAAGGCTTCATGCGAAACTGAAAGCATTCAATGAATCACAATTGGTGAAACACTAATAGAGGTATACTCGCTATGATTACCAGTGTCGTTATGTTATTATGGGGTGAGTAGTAGTATAATCTCGTTTATTTAACATGACGTTGTAACATAGCCAATACCGTTTTGTCCTGATACAATGTCATAGAGTGTAGTGACGACAATATGAAAATAAATTAAAACATTGACTATATTAGTTCATAGAAATGTTTTTCTCCCATGCAGGTACGTCTGTGTCCTGTAGTGTACATGTAGGTATATGCTGTTGATGATTTGTTTGAAAAAACTATAATTAATACTTACATAGCATACTGATAGATATACTTTTATTTTAAATTTCTCAAAACTTCACTGAATTCATTTTACAAATACCTAGTTACCTTTGCACGCAGACTTCAAAATTATTAATTAGCTGTGTCTGTAATTGTACAGTATTTCAATTAAACCCAGACAATGCCTAGGAAGGAAGCCATTAACTATACACTACACAGACTGATCTTCACCCGGCAAAGTATTAACCCAGTTAGATTATTATAAGAAGATATGTAAATTAATTCAAATGGAATAGCTAGTATATTAATTAAAATATTGAGATAAATAACATGTGATAATCTGATAATTTAGTATTTTTATAGGCTATTAGTTCTTCTTTTCTATTTCAATACAACAAGAAAGGATAGATGAAAAGTGAGGTCCTTTACACACCTTATTTTATTATTGAATTTTATCTAGACGTGTCGAGACGGGCCAAATTTCTATGCATCATTTGTATGTTGTCATAAAGCACCTGATACCAAGCACAAATAATTTTAGCAAGTTTCGTCTCGTATCTTCAAATGTTATTATATCTGTTTCAGTAAGTATTTATATATTATTTCCATGTTTTGTGAAACCGAATTTATAATAAACCCACCTACCACCGTTATACAAAGTCAATACTTAAGTTTCTGACTTACCGCAACAACTTTTAAAGGTCAACAGCTAACTTTGCCATTTATGAATAAAAAAAATTGAGCTTAAATTGAGTTTGAATAAAATTTCCTACAAGCTGTTTCATTTTTTGAGCATGCACATTCACTATGCAGTACTAAATTAAAATTACTTGTTAGAAAAATTTACGACAGCATTCATAAGTTATATTTCTTTTTATCTACATTAATATTATAAAGTTTAAGAGTTGTGTTAGATACTTCGTCCACTTATCGAGGTATACTATAGGCTATATAAGATCATGCTACGACCATCAACAAAAACCCATTGAGCCTCATTTTCAACTGATTAATTTTATCAAAAATTAATAATTCCATTCGTTAAATCCTGCTTGTATACTGTACTTAAACTGTTATGTTTTGGGTACACATCCATTTAAAATTAATTGAAAAAAAAACGGCATTGGAAAAAACGCCAATTTCGTATTTGAAGACATATTATCAAATTACCGTCAAACCAGACACAAAAAATATTGTATTAGTTAAAAAACGAAGTGGCAGTAGGCACGATAACAACGGTATATTTTTTATAAAACTATATGAGAAAAAAAGCTGTCGGCCCGCCTGGTGGTAAGTGGTTACCGCCAGCTATAGACACCTGCAACAATAAGAAAAAAAAACACTTGATAAATATTGAAATATCATGATCGGACTATTGACATGGGTCTCGTATTATAAATCATGGTTGCCAGAACAAATGGAAAAATATTGCTCCATTAAATTTGAAGACTCTTCCTGGCTGTGCTAATCCAAATGTTCTGTTTTGTGAGAGAAAGAAAAGAAATAATTACTGCGAATTTTTCAAGTACTCACGGTGAACGGTGGTCATTATTTCACTGTGCGTTTAGTACTAACCTGCTTTTGTAATGTTAAGGAAAATATTATTACGAATTAGTGCAATACGTTGGAAAATATTTACATTATTTTGCTTTCAGCCAACACATTAGCCTAAATATTATGGTTACGGGCATTTTAATTTAAACTAAGATATGTACAATCATTAGCAGAAGTAAGTACTTTCGTAATAATTACCGAACTATCAAAGCTGATAACTTAATTTTTCTGATGACTATCAATCGACTTACAGTGTTAAGTATGTGGCAAATAACGCTTGTTCTAAAACCAATGAAGATAGAATTCTCAAATAAGGATTTACATTAGAAAAGGAGTAAAGATGCACCAAGAAAAGATTTTTGGGAAGCCCATCCCAAAAGTGTTAAAACTGTGTTTTTTTTAAAGAATATTTTCCCAACTCAAGGTGAGTTGTGAGTTCTAATAAATAAGCAAACATGAAACTAATATAACAATATTTATTAATCAATTCATGACTAAGTCCCAAGTATTTATTAAATTCGTTATTACTTTGTAATATAATGATATAAGTTTTTACAGTTCTGTTCCCAAAGGGTTCTACCGCTCCCCTATTACCATAGCAACGCTGACGGTCCACCCCTACTATGGTCTAATTGATTTCAATATTGCCATCGGTTATTTTGTAATCATCTATGGAACAATATTAATGCTAAAAGGTACCGTCGAGGGTCATTGAAGATGGAGTTCTCGTTTGTTTACCAAAATTTTCAGCAAAATTGTTACTGTGGATTCTGCTTAAAATCCAATGAAACTTGAAAAAAAGCAAGTCGTGTTTTTATTGCAGTATCTTCAATATACTTATTTGTTTTCCTAGCTGGCTTATTGTAAAACAACGAGAAACAAAGGTAATAGATTCTATGTCTGTGTGTAGCTTATATCCGAGACATAAATCAACCGGCGACAGCAATAATTTTGACATAGTGGGTAATATTCAGAGTAGCTCATAGCACGCCCAATTTGGGAGCGGAGACACCTGTGACTTCCAGTGATCCGGGGGGACGTCTTGTGAGTTAAGATTATAAATAGGACCTATTTATATAAATTTGAATACAGGGAATATAAAGAAAACACTTCTGTCTCTTTGTAAGTTGCTTGATGCGTCACTAAAAGCGTATCCGTCGTTATTATGGACATTTATTGACGTTATTACTGTCATAAAAGTTGGACAGATAGGCCCATATAAATTTTTATATCCAACGTATTTGTCATTATAAGCTGTTACTGCTACTACACTTATTTGATGTATCGCTAAAAGTCTGAAATCCCGTTGATGAAAACCCTATTGATAAAATATTGTAATCGCGATCGTAATCCACAATTTATTATTAGCCTTTAAAGGCAGAAATTGAACGTTTTATTCGTTATTTGACACCATCATTTTAAAAAATCAGTAAAAAAAGGAATAAAGATATTTTTAGACAATAACGGTTGCAAACAAAACTACGGTCCGCTTGATGGTAAGTGATCAAAAGTACTTACGTGTTAACTTAACTACAATGTAAAAATCAAGAGGAAATTAAAATTATCTAAGAAACAAAATAATGACTTACCTAAATAAGCTCCGTCGATCTAACTCAACGCAGTCTAATTTAGCTGCGATCTTCTGTGAGGCGGAAGTGTACTTTAATAAATAGGTAGTATATTATCTTTGATACAAAGCGAACTGACGGTAATTTGCCTATATGAAGGCACTCAGAGTTACAGCATCTAATAATACCTTGGAAGCTTTTCTATTTTTATTCACGGACACGGTGCCTATATGCTTGCATGAAGGACTTGTGTTTTATCTAGGAAATCCTTCAAATAAATCGTTTGTTATTTATTCTTGACGTATCTTCTTTTCTATTATGTATGAGCAAAACAACTGTATATTTTCAAATGAAAAAGTGAATACTGAATAAAATTAACTGCGCTCTGTATTTTGTAAAAGTGTAAAAAAATATTTTGCAATTAGTTTGATTGAAAGAATTTTCTTTTTGAATAAGTGCTACCTTATTGTTGTAGCCTACCGCTTCTAGCGATATGACCTTTTTGTAATATTGTTCGTTTTATCTTCGTATTTTTACGCAAATGGTATCTAATTACGTATTCATTAGTGAGATAACTACAAAACAGATATAATAATAATTTGTTTTCTACTGAAGTTTACAAAGAAAACAATTTCCAAATCTCTCCTTGTATCGAAATAAACAGAGACTTGATATAAAACTTATTTTTGTCAGTAATACCTATAAAAACGTTACAGCAGAACTGGAACTAACGATGTGATTCAACAGATTTTTATTCTACCTAAAACTGTGTCAATGCCGACGTAGCGAAATCACATCCATTTCGTGAAAGCGGACTTCATCACTCAAGTGGGGATGCACAGGCTATAGACTAGCTTTTTGTATTCTGTACGTAGTGGTCGTTAAAATCGTTGCTTCGCTTTTTGTGTCGCTTTTTCCATGTTGTTTACATACGTGGTGTGTTTTGCATACCTGATTTTAATTTTATAATTTTGATCATACTATATATCTAAGTGGTTCTTTAATTTTCCTCTCATAGATTGGCATCATAGGGCAGGTTTGAACACTTCATTGGTTTTAGTGCTAATTATTTCCAACATTGTGAACGATAATTGAAATAGGTAAAGTAAGTAATCGTGCTAAAATGACCAGTCTGTTGGAAACAGTTGATTGTGCATCATCAGTGTTGATAATTACCGATGAGGGTTATGTGTGAACCTTAATTAAAGCTTTATTAATAAGATTTTTATTTAGTTAATTGTGAAAATCATTTATTTTGCTTTGATAATATAAAATAAATTTAAAATTAGAGAACGGTAAAGGAGGAGGAGGAGCTCGGTGGCGTAGTGTTTAGAGCGCTCTGGTTAGAATCACGAAAACAAAGCAACTTGCGCCATGGTTGGTCCCGGGATGGGTCAGTCAAATTTATAATTTCGAGCTCCTCCGTGCTTCGGAAGGCACGTTAAGCCGTTGGTCCCGGTTGTTATAGCAACCGCTTTAACCCACCAACCCGTATTGGGCCATCGTGGTGGTGTTATGGCCCAATCTCCTCATGTGGTTCTCCCATGTAGGAAGGCCTGTGCCCAGCAGTGGGACGTATATAGGCTGATAATGATGATGATGATGATGAACGGTAAAAGAGTTTGCTTCTATAATGCTAGATATTATAGAAGCAAACTCTTTTACCGTTTTCTAATTTTAAGCTATTTATTTTCGCTGCATAGGTTAGTGGAGAAGCTATTAAATTAGTTTGAAATGAAATAAAGTAATTAAAAGTTTAGAAAATGATTAAGATTAGGAAATAAACATCTTATGGTGGCATTCAATATTGATATTGTGAATATAATGTCTAAACAGAAAAACTTAAGGAAATTCATAAATTTTGTCTCGATTGATAATAAGTCGTCGGCAGCTTAGTGGTCATCCCACTCAAAGCTATGTGTTTTTTTTACTAAGCCTTATTAGAAATATATTCAAAACATTTACTTGTTTACATAATGTGAAAAAAAGTTCTATTTAATAAATTCGAATTCGAATTATTGGCAGAATACAAATCTTTAGCGTGCGACTAATGCTTGTTTTCATCATCATTTGCTTAGCGTTAAGACTCTCTTAACAAACTTTATCTCAGTTTAAAAGGAGATATAAAGAGATAGACGTCGCTAAGAATCACCTAAGCCGTGGGAACGGTTAGCGAAGACGGGCATAACAGTTTAATGCAGTGTCCAGAATGCTGGACATAGATTTATACGTCGTGAGTGGGCGAAGCGTCTTAGGTGCAGAAACTTTTTTGAGTCTGTTTATGGCATTTTTAATACGCTGATTGAGTGTGTATGCATTTGCGTAGTTTTTTAGTGTCTTACTTAGTTAGACGTATAATTGGCTTTTTGTTGTTTATTTTAAGACTTAAATTGTTATAATAGCTCCCGAACCAATAAATAAACGAATGCATTGTTTTGAAATTGTGAAATTCGTTTAATAATTGATCAAAATAATTTACCAATAGCTTTCAATGAAACGGCAAACATCAATTCAAATAAGCCTGGTGTGTTATAAATAGTCGATACAAGTTGTACAGCGTGTGGAACAGCATATCACATGGATGACCATTAAGCTTTGTGTTGTGGCTTTAAAACACTTCGGTAGTGGCTCACGTCGGCTAATTAGTGAATGTCCGAATGAATACCCGCCAATCTAGGATTACACTAATAGCGTCCATTATGCTAGTGAATACCGTGAATAGAAACTGACGCGGATTTCATATATGATATTTCTGTATTCGATTTTCGACGTTTCGTTTCTGATTTTGGCCTGTGAGAGCTTACGTTTGCATTCGGCACAGACTGTAGGTAGTTTTTTTTTAATATCTCCAACACGAGTACCTTTGTTTGCTTGCACTGGAGTGTATTTTGAATTCCAGACCTGGGTGTATCGGTAGAGCAAACATAGTGATACTTGAATTTATATTTCAGCATAAATACTAGACCTGTACAAGTTGATGTATTTGCAGTTGTTTTGAGAACTACACAAAGACGATTAATAGGAAGCTATTTTTTTTCCGATCGTCGTGGAAATCATTAGGGGAGACCTTTGCCCAGCAGTGGACGTCTTTCTTATTTCACTTTTACCTACATCTACGCTCAGCTATGCGATTCTCTAAAGTCAGCAACCTTGAATTCGTAGCTGTCGGCAGCGCTGTCATACCTTTTGGCGTTTGTTTGACAACCGTTAGCGATAGATATTAGATATTAGTGAATCTGAATACGCTTACGTGCAGCGCCGTGCTCTTACGTCAAAATGAATGGCAGCTCGTCGTCTTGTCAGACGTCAAGCTCGATGTCGTTCGTGAATCACACTTCTGACAGGTGACCTACCTATTAAAAGCGTGTAATTAACGTAAAAATAGTTATTTGTTATACAAGAGTGCAAAGTTGCTTTTTAACCGCGTGCTTAATTTTGATGGCCGAGCAAGCGAAGCTCAGCGTTAGCGAGGAAATCAAAAGAGCACGAGGTGAAAAATCTTTGCACTCAAGTGCAACACGTAACTTTACATCCCACATCAGCGAGAAAATGACTAAATGCAAAGAAAACATTTGCGGTTGGCGTCAAATAAACTTCTTCGTCGCTAGAATTACTCATTTTAGGTATTTCACTTGTTTTCAAGTTTCTTGTTTTTAACCAAAGGTTTTAACAATATGTCGTGAAAAGAAAATGGGCGCGCGAAAAGCAAATTAAAAAAAAGGTACTCCAAGAAGCTGCCGAGTCTGAGTCTTTAGGAAGTTAAAAAAGGTTGTATGATAAATACGGCACCATGGAGGTAGAAATAAATAGGTTTAATGATGTTTTGAATTCACAAACTTAGTGCACACGATGTTCTAAATTCAAAATTTCTTTATCCTCTAGCGGATAAAAACGGCTTTTGCACTCAGACATCGAAGAGCAAAAATACTTAGTCATTTAAAATAATATAAAACTAGAAAATTTCACGTCCTGAGGCGGGAATCGAACCCGCGATCTTTCGCAATCCGGGCGACTGCTCTAACCACTGAGCCACCCAGGACTTGGGATATCCCTGTGAAATTCTTCAAGTCTATCTGATTTGCGTTTATGAGCTAACGTCCACCCTACAATTTTTTTTTCATATACAACTAGATGACAAATAAGCTGACGGCCCACCTGCATGATGGTAAGCGGTTACCACCGCCTATAGACACCTGCAATAACAAAGGAGAATCACTTGATATTTCAGGTGCGTTGTCATCCTGGGGCCTAAGATGAAATGCCGTCCATGCCCAGTAATTACACTGGCTACCTTTCCCTTCAATCCAAAACACAGCGAATTGCTTCACGGCTGAAATAAGAAAGGCGGTGGTACCTACCCAGGCGACCCTACATACGGGTCTACCACCTAGTCAAAACAACAATGTCGAAATGTTCTATTTCAACATTCGAAACGAGTATTTTTACAAATACCTACGATTCGGTTAAGTTGGGGCAGTGCTTAGCAAAAATACTCTTTCCGAGATGGGGGGATGAAAAAGTATAATAATGTGACGTGGACTTCTTGTTAAATAATAAAATGAATAAATAATAATAATCGAAACCTTACAACGCGATTGTGCAAATTTTGTAATTCTAAAAATGTTACCGAAAGGACAAAATTTTAAGTCTTACATTTACGTAAAGCCCATAAAAAGGACAAACAATATAAAAATCTTCCTGGAAAGAATACAGTCAATCCCGAGAGATGAATTTACATAATAAGGGATGGTTTTTCGAAGGGCTTGTATACAAATATAGGCATAATCGAGCGCTTTGTGCGAGTGAGAAATTGAATTCTTGTTTGGTAGATGTCGACGTATATCGATTGTCTCGTTCTACTAAAAGGCATTTATTTACATAGTAGTTTCAGATAAAAGCCATTTCATTTTAAGCTATAGAGCCCGACACCAAGACCAACTTTAAAGTAAATTAAACTTATAATTTAGGTAAGATATATTCTATAGGTTTGCTCGTGTAGGACACATATGCCGGCTACGCCATTAAACCAATTTTGTCGCGGAGATAACTATTAGTCGAATACCAGTGTTATAGAGTATATGCCTGTGTTACTATAATCCATAACATAACTGCTTTGATCTGTTATCTTCCGGTATTGTGCTCATGAATTCTGGACTATTTAACACCTAATATTACCTCTCTAATATTTTTCACTGACGCCTTTTTTGTGTTTCTGTGTATAGACTTTGTATGTACAACCTCCATGTTATCAAGATGTCGACATTACATATATCCGTAATTTTTTTGAGGAGTTTCTTTTGTTTTCTGATATGTGTTGATATTGTATCAAACTGGTTGCTGTTAGTAGAAACTGAAAATTATTCCAAACGGAACTGCAAAACCTAAGATGTGTAGAGGGTTCTTTCTCTTTCACTTTTAACCAAACAAATCGTAATATTGTTACTTTTCTTTATATAACTGCACTATTAAGTAATAACTCTATACCAGCATCGCAAATAAATTATTTTTGGACAAACTCTGTATCTAAAATAACGACGTGATTTATTGGAAATTTCATTCAAGGAATAACTTTGAAAAGTTGACAGTTACTATACACAAAAGCTCGGTGGATAAAAATATGTAACGAATGGTAAAACGGGCCTTCGTAAAATATTGTTTAGAATTCATAGTTCAATTATCTCGTGAAAAGAACCAGTAATCTATCCAACTTTTCAAATTAGATAAATTAAATTACAAAAGTTTTTCTCAGAAATAGTACTTAGTTTGCCCATATCGCTTACTAATTTATTTACCTACATCTACAATGTTATTGTGCCTTATATTAGTTACTGTTTATATGATCATGCAATAATGACTATGTAATAACTCATGTCAAGTCCAGTAACCTTAACCGACTCTGTGGTCTAGTGGTTGAGACCTCAGATCTAGAGGGGTTTGATTCCCGTGGGGTCAGAAATTTTCTGCTTGGTTTGGTTAAGTCTGCCGCCATAAAAATGATGTTAACAGCATTGTTGTGTTCCGACAGATAGAGGTGAGATAGCCAGATCCTCTGTGGTTCAGGAATCCGGGTGTAACTCGCTTCCATCGGGTAACTCTTGACCTTCATCAGGTGAGATGTAGGTCAAGAGTTACCCCATTATGGTTAAAAAAATAGTACTGAGGGAGCCAGAACTCTTTAACACAGGGTACCCTAGTACGGGTTCCGTTCTTTCACTATGGCTAGTGCATAGTGCATGATTGCATACTTTTATACTATGTTCAGCTAGTATCTAAGTTAAGTAGGATATATAATAATATGTAAGATGCCATTGTAATAGATAAATAAATGAAATTATTATTAATCATCATATAAAAACTTTAGGAAGCTAAATAAAACTTTATTGTAAGAAACATAAATAAAGAAAACGATTAAAAAATTGTATACTCTAGGCGGGAATACAACCCGCGTCTTCTGGGGTTCGGCCAGACGCGCGTCTGGCCGGACGGATTTTTTTTATTGTTTCCTTCATTTGTATTTCTTACAATAAAGTAGACGTTATAAACGCACATAATCAAACATTTAAATGTGATTAAATAAACTTATTTAATTTCATAGAATGTTATTTCAAACTTATTCTTATTTTTGCTTTTAACTTAAAGTAGTAGAATTATTGAATATTGACTCCTTATGATTACTCTTATAAAACAAGTAGGTCATAGTGGAATTTGTATAGAAAATATTCGACATGACTTAAGTAAGCCTGTGTAAAGAACGATTTTCAGATTCGCAGCTAAATAACATTGCTCTAGTTTTGTGTTTCTGTGACGATCAAGACCGCCATCAGAGCCCGAGGAAGCGTTGTGTTGGCTTAAGGGGATTACCCCTCTGATTCCAATATAATTCTTCCCCTTGTTTTTACAGGGTAAATATCAATGCGATACTCTTGATCCTTACAGTTTATAATTACGGTTGCTATGGTACTATCTATTAAGCGAGTCGTACGCTTACTTTCTACAATTAGAACATTTGAAAAATATTCTCTTTTTGACAGGTTCATCAAAGCCATTAAATTAAAATTTATAAACAAAAAAAACGGTAACCTTCTGTAAAAACTGTTAACTGAAAATGTGACCTGAACTGTTTCAGCTATTCCTTTGAAGAGCATAAAGTAATATATAAGTTATGGCTTATATCAATTCACGATTTGTTCTGACTAAAGTGCATTGAACATCACATATGTTTTATATTTAACCAATTTTTGAGCTCTTATTTAATTTTAGCCCCAGTAACGCAGTCTCCTTTTTCCAAATACAGACAAAAGGGTCACTGGACTTAGAAAGTTACAAATATCATGTTACGTTCATACTAACCTAAGGATTTGCATTTCTAAGTAGAGCGTCTAGTCGCCATATTCCACCCTTGAATTCGTAATCGTCTGTCTTCTTATTATTAAACTAGGTCAAGGAGAATAATCGTATTTAGTATTTAATTTCACCCGGCTTTCAGCTTGAATTCGGTTTCAATTTAGCTTTGGAGCCTTTAAAAATAGGCACTGCACTATTCTCTCTTTCAAATACGTTTTTCATGTATCCCGTCAAGAATAGACCCGGTAAAACAAACAGGGCGTAGCTTGCATTGCCTGGAAAAACTGTCCAATCTGAACTCGATTCAAAATTGACTTCGTTAAGCAAAACATTGCCTCTTTGATGTACGGTGCGTATATCCGGCCATATTGGAGCGTAGTTTAAACTTGAACGGCGTGAAATCGCCGACAACAGGTCAGTGCGCTCCGTGCACACATTACGGCATAGAAGACTAATAGACTAGATATTTTTTAATAAAAGCGTGGAGCTTTCAAAGAGCTCCTTTATAAGATTAATGCGCTGTCTCAGGAAGTGCACATTTCGTAGTATTTAATACATTTGCTTGGCACTGTTAAAAAGAAAAGAGTTGAAGTTTATATTCAGTAGACATACTTTTTTGATAAGCTAAAAAAATCCATGATATTAAAAATACTGTATCTTCAAGCAATTAAAAATAAAACGATTTCAAATAAAAAGATTACAAATTTATTAATATTTGACAGTGTATTTTTCACAGATTATCACAATATTTATTGTAAAATTAATACATAATCTACCGAAGATTTCCGCGTTAATTGGCTTAAAACATTATATTAACGAGTATTTTTGCTCGATATTTAGGGGCTTAAGCGAGATGAGACGTAAAGCCGGTTCGAGCCACGCCAAAGGTTGTTTGTGCATGTGCAAGTAAAAAATATTTTCTTATATAAAATGACAAATAAATTAAATGAGACCTTCCGATTCTCAAAAAGTAGTTATCACCTAAAAAGTAGGTACTTACCTATGTTACTTATTTTACTTTCCAGCAATGTCAAATATTGTTTTCTTTAATTTATAGAAGTTCGTATTAAATTGTTGAAGAATAATTCTTTTTGTGAATTACATTTTGCGCATATTTCTTTTAAGTTATTCCAAAGTGATGACTATATGTAAATCACGTTGGGTGCAAATGTGATTTCGGAAAATGTTTTGTCATAAAATGCTTTTGAAAAGTTATTGGAATGTTCAGGAGGATAAAAAAGGCTTCATAAACAAGGTGTTTGTTACACATAACAACAAGCGGGCTCCACCAATGCTCTCGCCAACTCATCCCGATTGAGATGTTATCCTTTTGATAAACAAAATCTTCTTACAACAAAACCAAACAAAAACCCAAAACAAACGAAATGTTTTTACAAAATTGAAATTTTGTTTTTGCCAATTTGGAATTTTTGATAACACCATACTATTTATATGACTATGTATACATAGGTAGGTGCCCGCGTATTGTGCTATGTACAAAACATTCTGTATACATGAAATTATTTCAAATTGTTATTAATACTTAATAACCTTGATAATTGTAATGAAAGGTATTCTCAGAATGTTCTAAAACGCTTTAACATGGACTCGTCACTTTTGAAACAATAGGCGGGTAGAGACGGAGTGACTAATTGACATTTATTAATGTCGGGTTATACTGGTGACATAGATACTTTTATATTTATTTAATAATATAGATCTATTTAAAACGTCATGAGTTCTACAGATCATGATGCGTTGGTTTTAAAAAACTAATAAGTACACCAATTCTAACTTAAACAGGTCAAAATAGTGACTAGAATACATTAATCGCTAGCAGCCAATGAATGGAGCTTAATGAAGTACCAAAAGATTTAAATTTTTAATAACAACATTCTCGTTTCCAAGTAATTATTTTTAAATGCGATCTAACGATGGCTTTGGGCACAAAACTTAATACAAAGAGGTTTGATAAAAAGTAGCATAATTTTAAAGTTAATTATTACAAGAGTGTAAGATGCACTGCTAAAACTGCACCAAACTCATTATTTCTTATACAGAATAAGTAAACTCCAATTAAACTGTGTGCGGTGTAAACTGTATACATATTTTGAAAGTCAAACTACTTTATTACTGTCACATAGGTACTTACCTACCTAACAACTGTGTCATTACTAAAGGGTATTTATTAATTAGTGACGTAACAATTATGGAAGCGCTTGGATAATTTGGTATTGCTATATCCACATAAATTTTGTCAAAATATTTATCAAATATTTGTCGGCGCACATTCAAGTAGTACTAGCATGTTTTGTTACATAATCATCCTTGATTTTACCTATCTAATGATGCCAGAAGAATTTCGATTACCTATATTCGAAAATTCTTTGGTGTGACATTATAATAAAATAATATTTAGCTTTAGTAGGACAATGTTTGTTATAAATGACGTCAGTATGCTTGCTTCACTACATAAAAAATAAATATTATTGTTACTATTGTGTTGACGTATATGCGATTTAATTTGAGTTACGAAATAAAGAAATTTACATGAAATACATGTACATAAACATAATTATATATTACTTGTAAAAGAAGTAAAATATTCCTTTGTAAATTAATACCTAATTTAACATACAAATATGACCGTGCGGTCATAACTTTTACATAGTATATGATACCTATAATTTATATTACAAGATGCATAGGACCTCGTTAAAGCTAGACTTTATATTATAAGCACCTTCTAGTTATACTTGTAAATTCGTAGCCCTTAGTATTAAAATTAACGTAAGACTTGATTGTGTAAAATTAAATGAAAAGATATAGGACAAAAGGTTAATAATTAAAAAATAATATCGTAGGCATAAATTAATCTCAATCTTAAAATTTCTATTAAACGTCTAAAACAGCAAATTTTAAGGTCGAAAATGAAGGGAACCTAATTAAAATGCCTGAAAGGCAGTAACGGGCGTGTTAGATACTAAAACAGTCGTTAATCCACCTTTCAGCAGTCTTCCCTCGATTTGACGTCGGCTTCATTAACATATCTTCCAGACAAATCGACGTGTTATGATAATCCGAAACAAATTATATTTATTCAGAATTAGATAGAGACTTATGTGAACATATTGTAAATTATGAGTAAACTGCAGATATTACTGCTATTTATAAAACTAGTAGTATCCGCCTCCTTGGATGTCGGTTTCTGCGACAAAAGGTAATCTATCTCCTTTCATATGATGTAATCTATCTCTATGCCAAATTTTATCTAAATCGGTTCTGCGGCTAAGGAGCAAAAAACGAAACAGACAGTCAGATATATCTATCTGACTGACAGGTGTTACTTTCGTTTTCATAGTGTGTACGATTTTTTTTTAGTGGAAATAATGTTTCTGTATCGCTATTTTTTATTATTACCGTTTCTGTGGGTTTATGTGACCTCTCGGTGAGCCAAACAAGACTCAGTGATCTAATGTTGGCTCACTAAAGTTGATTACTTTGCCGTGAAAAAAATAAATAAAAAGATCCTATTCTGACTTGTTTTAGAAAAAGATAACAATACAAAATTTCAAGTCACAAATTTTCAAGTCCTAAAACAAAAAGCTAGTCTAAAAACTTTTAATTATTGGCGATTTTTGCTGTGAAAAGTTTAATAATGTTGTTACTCAATATATTTCTGTTTTTTGAAACATCCTCTGACTAATTTTTAGACTGTTAATGCATTTTTTCACACAAATCACGGCAAATGACATCAACACCACCTGATAAGAAGCGGTAAGAAAAGTCCATAAATATGGGAAGACACCTTTCAAATATTTTCTACTTGAGAGATTTTTTATGAAAAGCCGTGCAACGTTAACGGTCCTAAGTTATTTTAAAAGGACTTAAATAAGTTTCAACGAAGGAAGGAATTTTAGTTTGAGATTTTTGAAACTTTAGCGGACATTCCACCATAGATTATCAAAATTAAATCTTAGTATGCCACACCACAAGTCTCACGTTTACTTTGTCGATTCGAGATAGAATACTTAGAAAAATAATCCGTTTACCGTAAAAGCAGGTTCCCACTCAACATAGTAAAATATTTCGATAATATAAAAAAGGCAACGCTGGCAGAATTTCTAAGGCACACCCTTGTCAACGTAAAAGAAAATGACGGGCCTTCCGCACTCTCCACCTGTTATCAGTGTTCAAGTAACAGCACAATTGCTATAATATATTACAAAAACACAAAATTTTAAGAATTTGTAAGATAAATCTAACCCGGGTACTTTTAGAAGCCCCTGTAGATCATTTTGAAAAGAAATTTAAAGTGTTGTTTTAGAATACAATAGAAAAGAAGATAATATCTTTATTTGCGTCCAACAAGGTGTAATATTAAATACAATAATCTCATGTTTACCCACTACCGTTACAATAGTATGCAAATCTTACATATATTTAAGTAGTGGTCCAGTATAGAACTTTTTACTACAATATTAATACAATAATAATGAAAAAAACTATGTCGATGATTGCTAGCCCAGTGGTAAGAAAACTCATTATTGCTAATAACAAAATTCAGAACTAAGCCAATTGTACAACTTTTTCTTGTATAATAAAAACTTTAATCATTTGAATTCATTTGGAATCTTGATAAAAACTTTCATGCCATTAACTAAATAGCTTTTAGTGTACTACATACTTAAAACATTTAGGAATGACTAGTTTATGTTTGTCTATATGCGGCCGGAGGAGCTCGGTGGCGTATTGGTTTGAGCGCTCTGGTTTCGATCACGAAAACAAAGCAACTTTCGCCATGGTCGGTCCCTGGATGGGTCAATCAAATTTATAATCTTGAGTTCCTCCGTGCTTCAGAAGGCACATTAAGCCGTTGGTCCTGGTTGTTACTGCAACCGCTTTAACCCACCAACCCGCATTGGGCCAGCGTGGTGGTGTTATGGCCCAAACTCCTCATGTGTTTCTGCCATGTAGGAAGGCCTGTGCCCAGCAGTGGGACGTATATAGGCTGGTGATTATTATATGCGGCCTAGAGTTTTGGGAGTCACAAAATTTTTTGAACAACTCTATGTTCTTCTTGAAAAAGCTACAAATTTCTAAAATGTACAATGCAGGCAACTATAGTAAACTAAGATTTATGAATAATGGATTACACGATTCTTCGGGCGGAATTCCACAGATTGTTTTGATGCATTTTTTTCTCGCAAGGAAGGCTCTATGTCAGTCCTTGCTGTTGCCTCTCACATACATATACGTAAAATATAACAGCTGTCTTTTTATTTGTGATTATTTTACCTTTTTATTTTACCTGATTAAGCGCATATATGCTTGTTAATTTAATATTCTTTATTATTAATTTTTATGTTAAACATTGTATAAATGTTTGAAAACACAGGGAAATTATATAAACTATAAAAAATCATGTTTTCTAATGTTTACAAATATTTCTAAAATGATAAAAATAAAAACTATTTAAAGCAACGCCCAACTGGACCGTATCGTAGGGTTTTAAAGAAATACTCATTCGGGTGTTTAAATAGAATATTTCGACATCATAAGACTATGCGTTAGCTTCTAACGCTAATACAGATACACGTCATAGGGTCATTCCAAGTCCTCGGTAGCTCAGATGGTTAGAGCAGTCACCTGGATTGTGAAAGCTCGTGCGTTCAGTCCCCGTCTGAGGGCATGAATTTGTTATATAGTTTTAATACTTTTTAAAAAAAATTGCTTGAAAACTTAGCGCTTTGCTATATTAAAAATGGTATATTCTCCCGTACTCACTTGTAAAAGTCAAGACAAACTGATAAGTTAACATATAGGCGACGTGTCCCCGCGCTCCCATCTCAATGCTTCTTCGATGCACTTCAATGATTCCTCGGTTAAGCACCGTGAAAACAAAACGGAACAAAAGTATTTTAAAAAATTTGTTGACACCTACGACTAAAGTAAATACTTTTTAGTAATACCATTGAAATAGGAGTAATGTTTATGATAAAATTCACAAAAGGATTTGTTTGATGTTCAGTAGGTTGGTATGATAAATGTAACGAAATAAAATAGAATAGGTACTTTGTTTAAGTATAACAATTTAGATATTTTTATACGTAAACAAAACTTAAAAATAGTAAGATAAGAAGCAATTTATTAGATTAAGTGTCGCGGGTTCGGTTCATGCCTCGGGACATGACTTCTAGTGTGTTATCTTAAAATCTAAGGGTTATATTTTAGCTAAGGAACTCTAGTAATTTATTTTTCTACTGAGCTAAAGGCATGTTTGCCTTTCATTTCAAACTTAAGCAGTTCTCAAGTTTCAAATACTAAGGGAATGAATCACGAGAACATAACCACACGCTTACTTTAGTTCCCACTATAAAATTCTTTCTGTTAAATACCACTGTGAGAATTCTATATGACAAGGGTCTAACGTTTCTAATTTCGTGAACAAATTGTTTAGGCGTCTGCTTATAACATAATGCGTTGGTTGGTAGTTATTCAAAGCTCTACTCGTTATTTATATTTATATATACGAAAACTACTTTCGAAATATGTCCCTTTGTAGATATGGGTTGCCTTTAAGGTGTACCTCAGCATAAATATAATATTAAATTGAAACAGAAGCACTCTTACTTTAATGTTTGTGATGTGGATGCATACTAAAATATACTTTATTTCTAATCTCTTAACGGTCAAATATATCTGCAAAAATATCAACATCCCAAAATTTTGCTTAACCGATACTAGCGGAAGGGCGCGTCACTGGAATACAGAATATTGAAATTGGTTTATTAAATCTTCCCAAATATTATAAACGCAGGTTAACAGAATTCTTGAGATATCTTGTAAATTGTTTGTAAATCGTGAATTTGTAAGACCTTCTACAACCAAATACTATCGTACTATTATTATTATACACAAAATATTAAAACGAGCATTGCGGATCGCCTGATAATAAGTGATACCATACTATAGACATACCAAGCCAATAAAAATCACGAGGTTGATTATTATGTTGAAGTCCAAGTTGAATTAGGCAGATCTTGATACGTGGACAATCGCATTGTCTAGTACTGAAGAATGTTTGGCTTTTGGGTATTTTCTATTAATTTCTATATCCACTTAAAACCAAAATCATTGTGGTTTTAAACGTTCATAAAAATTAACCTTCAACCAACTTTTTTTTGGACGGACTATTGCTGTTGTGTTGATCGCAGATCTTTGAAGGCCTTTACAGCGTTTTAAGGTGGCGAGAACCTTGGTGAGTCCTCATGACTTGAGTGGCGGAATTGCCTCTGGAGGATTTCTAATCGCCAGGCATCACCTCCGGGGGAGATTTCCCGCTGACGCTTAGAGTCTCCAGAGCGCACGAGCCATGAGGGAGCGACAAACCTGAGTGTGCCTCTAAAGGCTCGGACCTCGGCTCAGGTGAGTCGTGTCGTAGAGGGATGGGAGAGACGCGCCCAGACACATGGCTGTACCTGGTAACGCGCTGTATAACAAAAGTGTGGCTAGTGCGTGATGTGCTTGTGTGTACATTTGCGCTCGTGACAGGATCATCATGCTCGTGGAGGACATTCCTTGGTCAACGTAAACGGGTTGGGGTGTTTACATCGGCAGAGTAGTCGGAGGCTCCTTTAACATACACAAACAGTACTTCAGTACTAGAGAATTGGCCTAGGCAGATTACATTCTGCCAAATTCATCGATCGGTCTTCAACATTGACAGCATAGAAGACAAGTTACCCTGTTCCCACCACAATTCTTCTTAGGTGTGCTTTAATGTAGTATTTTTTTATTTTATTTTTTATACAACTAGATATTGTAAAGATGTACCTGTAAGTGGTCCGCAGAAGCCACTTGGCTGCAATCTTCTCTAAAGTGATGTTTTTCCAGTCGGGGATTTCGACTAGAGTGAAAAACACTAATATGCGGTTATCTTTTTTCTAACTACTTTCTCCTCTATTGTATCGTAAAGTCATTAGTCATGTACCGATCTATTAGTAACCATGGCATGTGAATACATATTTTCAATGCAGTATTTTATATTATACTAGCTGACCCCTCAAACGTTGTTGTCCAAAAAATGAAAAAAATAGATAGCAGCCGATTCTCAGACCTAAAAAATTTCATGAAAATCGGTCAAGCCGTCTCGGAGGAATATGGTAACTTAATTTGTGACATGAGAATTTTATGTATTAGATATTCAATTTAAAATTCTTATACTCGTTTAATAAGAGGATTATTTAACGTGATGCTCTCGGTCTCTTTCTATCATCGTACCGCTCGCCATTGCCAGGGAGTTCATCCTCACAAATTGGAACCAAAGTGGTCACGTACTGTAAGGTTTCAGAGAAACTTTCTCCCACGTAAGCTCAGATTGTGGAATGAGCTCCCTGCAGAGGTTTTCTCAAATGACTACAGCATGGGGTTCTTCAAAAAAAGGCGTGAAAAAGATCGGCAACGCGTAAATGATACCCCTGGTATTGCAAGCGTCTATAGTCTAAGGTAACCACTTACCATCAGGTGGACCGTATGCTTGTTTGCTACCTTAGTGATATAAAAAAGCTATCAAAAGTAAAAAATATGTATAAGCGTTATTAGGTTCCGCAAAAATCCTAATGAATTACGTACAGACATAAATATAAACTTTGATATTTTAAAATCTCTAAGGAATTCGGAAGACCTACCTTTGAATTGTAACTTTAATCCTATTGGATTTGACATCGACGAGATATTTCAAACTCTTGAAGCCATTTCGGCAGGCGCGGGCAAAAGTTTCTGAATAAATTTGTTTAGTAAAAACATTACAGCGAGGATGGCGAGGATGAATTATAATCGGTTCATTAGTATTTTTGTAATACGATTAAAGATTAAGTAGGTGTATATTTTTCAAAATTCAGTTCTTAGTGTGAGTTACACGTAATCGGCAACAGTAACCGTAGAACAAGCATTTTAAAATTTAGAATAGTAATTGTATCGTTCACGCACTCAAAATTTCATACAAAAGCTAGACAAAAGCTATCGTAACTACTCGATACGATGGCGATTCGAAATTTAAAAGTGTTCGTGCTAGGGGTACAGATAAAATGCAATTTAGTATATTACCTATATCTCCGCGGAGGCATTACTCATTGACGGTAGTGTTGACCAAATGCAAGAACAAGACGAGACTTAGCCAGCCTTTATCTTGGCCTTGCGCCAATACACCTGGTCTTGGTTTTGGTATTGCGCTCCCAATCTTGGTCTTGGTCTCGCAGCAAGAGTCTCGCCATTACGTATTAGCCTATTGCTATCTATTAAACGTTACTTTAGATCTTAGAACAACGTAACTGAGTAGGTACATTTTGAGCTTGAATTAACATAGCCATAGTAAAGACCAACCAAATTATTAAATGTCTAAACATTTAATGAGAAATTCGAAAAATACACTGACACCGGTTTGAAACCACGACCTAAGTGATCCGTGCTGATGCTCTAACCAATTGAGCTATCTACTGTGTCCCACAGGAGTCAGCCTGTTTCTTAACAAACGTTTACATTTAATAAGCTTACATGTGGTAAAACATGGTTTAATAAAACATATAAAAAAAATATTTAATGACTTGAGTGTATTTTAAAGAACATTATAATTATCTGTCTAGAAAGAGATTGGTAGACCCTCACCTTATATGAAATGGAATAAAAGACAATATTCTTTGCGAGATCAGCATAATGTATTCGTGTCCATTCTGAGCACCCGAAAACTTAGTTTATTCTTTGGAACATGTACACTGTGGCGGCAATCAAACAGTGTCAAATGTTGTGCGTGCGGCGCGGCGGCGACGATTGTATGCGATATAAATACAAGCTGCCGGCGCGTGTATCTTGACCTTGTACTTCCGAATAGGCAAAATATTTTTGACAGGTCATCTTCATCATCACATCTGATTTTTGATGATGCCTATAGTCAAAACTAGGGATGCACTCTTTTTCTTTTGTGGATATTTTCTGGATGTTTTTGCTATGTTATAAGATGGATATTTTCTTTCGCTATGTATGTTTATGGTATTGTTCGTAATGAGCGTAAGTCAAATTTTCCAAATTCTTTTTATATATTTTTTATGTCTCATAGTGTCCCTACGCGTCTATACCCCGGACTCCTATACTCCCTGAAATGACAGTCATTTCTAACTGCAAGACACAAGAGTCTCACAGGCTTAGTCTTGTTCTTGCTGGAATCTTTCACGGTCAGTCTTGGTCTTGGTGTTGCTAAAATTAGGCGGTCTTGACCTTGCGAAATTGCAAGAACAAGGCCAAGACTGCAAGACCAAGACAGATCTTGAGCAACACTGATTGACGCCACCACCCTGTATAAGACAGGGTGGTGCCGTCAATACGACAATAAATTAAAACATAGGCTATATTATTCATAGCTATACATCTTATTGATTTGATAATTTTATAACATTTCTATGAAATATTGCAACCAATATCATATTATTTCATAAAAATGTCATGAAATTAACAAATAAATAAGATGTTTTTGAAAACGGCAAACCATTTCTATGAAGTAATAAAGCCCATGTTTCAATTTATTGTCGTATTGACGGCACCACCCTGTATGAACTTATTTTAAGTTAATGTACAGCATACACACTTTTAAAATACACATCTAATTAGTAAGAAGTAGGTCAATTGTATAAAATATAAATATAAATCATAGCGTCTATTTTAGTTTGACAGAACAAATAAAACGGTTTCGTTTCCAATATAACACCTGGATTCGTGAAATTCGAAGATTATTGAAAAATGATCCCCGTTCCATTTCCAGAGATGGTTTCCGATTTGACGGGATACCTCGTAAATCTTTTAAGGGAGGATACGAAACGAACGAGACTTATTTAAAATCGTATAAAAACACGCCTCGGGCGTTTTCTAAAATTCGTTACGATACGCGGCCTTAGAGAAACACAGATACCGGAACGATTTCATGTTCACCAGCTCAGTTATTAATATTGTTTATCACTTTGGAAATGTCGAAAAACATAATTTTATTGGTAGTAATTTCAAATCTATTAAGTACATTAATATTTTTATTATTTTCTTAAATGACATTACAGTTTTTTCCGGTAAAATTAATTACTCAATTTTAAAGTGCTGAAGTGTCTATATTGGCGAAGGCTGCATGTGATGTTGCGGGTAAACAATTAGCTGGTGCTGAACCGCAGAGAAATTGCATTAACTGTCCATAACCGACTTACGGGGTTACCTTGACCTACTCTTAACGTACGCTGCCAGATTATTTTGTTTCATGATGTTAAAAAATATATTATAAGCTCTTTTTTTATTATTTTGATCCATAGTGGGTAATATTAAAAATGCGAAAGTAGCTCGGTCTGTCTGTCCGTCTGTAAGTCTGTCTGTCTCTTAAAATTTCACTTTTAAGTCGATGAACCAATTCAGATGAAATTTAGCATAGGAGTAGATTACATTCTAAGAAAGGACATATGCTACTTTTTGGCGCGATAACCAACAACCACGTGGAGACTCTGGCAGCCATTAGCATTATAATAAACTAGCTTTTCCTGCGACTACGTCCGCGTGGAGTTAGTAATTTGGGCTTATTTATCATCCAATCTGCTTTTTCTAAAACATTAGTAAAACCCTGCTGAATAGATACTACATATTTTAAAACAAATGCCTATTCTAACCATGTCTGACTAACAACACAGTAATAGTGGCTTTACTGAAGTTTCTCGCCTATAAAAATGCAGTAACATTCCTTAAATCTTAGCTAAAATAAAATGATATTGAATAATGATACCCTACTTATAAAATTTTATACTTCCGAACAAACTTCCATCGCTCTTTCCTCTCCCTAAAGAGATTTAGTCAAAAATAAATAAACATTCACTAATTCTAACGACAAATTAATTAATAAAAGTCTTATAGTTAGTCCTTTTTTATTCTTTCACTTTACAAACTTTCACCCACTTTTTATACCCTTGAAGGATGATTTCGGGAATTAAAAATATTCTATACCTACCCTTCTACATAGCTAAAACTATCACCATATCAAACACCTAAATCGATTAAGCAGTTATTTCTTCCCCATACTAAGTTCCACCTCCCTTTTCACCTCCCTTAATAATGATATCTGGGATAAAAACTATTCTATCTCTTTCTCTTTCCCTTTTTCTATCTCTTTCTATTTCTATCTCTTTCCTCGGCCTCAAACTATCTCTAACCAAATTTCATCTAAATCAGTTCACCGTCTTATGCCTGACGAGGTAACAAACAGACAGACACACGTTCACAATTAAATGAATATTTGAAACATTTTTCAAAACACAGTACATTTTTCAAATCATAACGTTCATTACCACTAAGTAGGATCGTTCCCTGTGTTTGATTGCGGCACAAGCCGAGTCACAATAGTACCACCACCTTTACTATTTCGGCCATAAAACGGTCCGCTACGTTTAGGATTTAAGGGAAAGGTAGCCAGTGTAATTCTGGGCATGGAAGGAATTTCCTCTTTAGCCTTAGAATAACAATGAGCCTGAAATATTACTTTTTTTTCTTAAAGCGATGGTAGCCACTTACTACCAGGAGGATCGTCAGCTTGCTTGTCTTCTAGTTGTATAAAAAAAGAAGTTTAAAAAAGATATGCACACTTTTTACTTCGCCCCGCAAGTTTTGTTATTTTACAAAACTGGATTACGACTTGACAAAACATCTGAATTTGTTTAGGGAAATGATGGAAAGGAGTTGCTATTTTACCATCTCACCTAAATTGATCAATACTCTTAGGGACTTCATCAGTACCCCTAGCACGAATATTTGAAATTTTCGTATCATTATTGTCGCGTCAGATGGAAAACATGACATTAAAATTTTCCACGTCATTATTATTATTTTCAAAAGAAAATATTCGAAATCTCGTAACTTCGAGATTCTTTTGATCCTTAAATCTTTGACAGAAGTCAAAGATTAGATAGCCATTCGAAATGTTTAATGCGACAATTGCGATCATCATTATAATTTGTTCTCATCGTACCGCGCGACGATACGAAAATTCCAAATGTTCGTGCTCATTTCCTTGCAACATAAGTTATCCCATTATGGTTTCAGAGTGTCATAGAGATGGGATCAAAGCACAATATGCAGTACGCAAACAAAGCTGCTAGCCCAACGGAGAATTGCGTTATGATGGTCGATAATCGACTTATGTCTACCTTGACCCGTTCCGCTCTTGGCCTATTTTCTATGGAGCCTTGACGTGGACGTGATTTTGTACACACACTTCAAGTTCAATAAAGCAGTTAGAATGTTGAAGTGGTCTTATTCAAAATAAACACAATTAAGTTTCCTCAACCCTAGAATTAATCGTGGGGTACATTCATTTCTTTCCTTATTTTTTGGGTAAACAAATAGAAAAATTATGGTTTTTTAAAGGATATATTTATTTACTCGCACCTTAATAGCTTAAATTTTTACTTACATATTTAAGAGTCGTAGAGCATAGTGTTATTTAGTAATCGAATTTTTAGCGCTTGACTGGAGTAATAATAATAATATTCACACACTCACACCTATTATCTAGCTAGCCCAAAGTAAGCATCATTAAGAGCTTGTATTATGAAGGTCGCAGCTAAATAACACTTCTTACCTTGTAGTGTTGTGCTCTTATGGTATAATAAGTTGTGCTTCTGCGATTCTGCTTCACGTCTCTATTGGAAAGTTGTAGCCCTACCAAACATGATATTTCAGAATAAATACTTTAAACATTTAAAGTAATAAACTGAAATAAAAATATCTTTATTCAATTCAAGAAGCACTTTCGAATCGTCAAAAAACCCTTATGTCTATCACATAAAATAAAATAATTAACTAACAATGTCATAATGTTGGTCTTTCTGTCTTGTCTGGGTCTACGTAAGCTAACAATGTTAAAATGTCAGTCTGTCTATCGGTCTGTCAGTTGATCTGTCTAATACTAATATTTGGTCCATGCTAATACTATTTAGTACCTCAAGCATGGTTCAATTTTCATTAAGTCTCGTCTCGTAGATTTTATTAAGTAATCGTATTTTAATGAAATTATTCACAACTACTTCTACATTGGTATTGGTTAAAACACACCAAGTTAATGAATAACATTACCTTAATAATCTGAGTTTCTTGCATAAACGGTCCATTATTTATAATTACAACAAAGGTGATTTAATTATAAACATCGGCAACAATATAATATTTCTCACCTCATTGTACGAGTTTAACGTCCTCTAAATACAAACAACAATTTCTGCAAAATTCAACACAAATCGTAAGACGTAATCACACTAAGAATTGGAAATTTAAATAATATATTTAATACCCTTTTACCTGAAAGTAAACAATAAGACTGCCAAGCTTATTTACTTCTTGATCACTTAAATAAATAATCACACAATTTTCATTCGTTTTCGGGAAATTGGATTGGGTATTGTGATTGGAAGCATATTGAACTGCCATTTTTAATTTGAAGCTTCATTAGAAGAGATTTTCTTAGATCGTGATGGAAAGTAAAGCTCCGACGACATTATAAAGGACGGCTGATTGATTGTTCAGATATTCTTAAATTGCTTAGTTAGAAATTAAAATATAACGTAATGAATATTAATAAGTGGAAAGCGATAACTAATTATAAATATATAGTTCACCAATTAAATAATCAAGGATGCAAAATTAAGAACTATAAATGTAATAGATAGATTAAAATATACATGCCAGTATTGTCAGTTGATTTTGTTATGTTTATAAGTTGTCTACTATCACTTTGTGTAATATTTTGAGTGTTCTGATTCACGCGTACAGCTATGCGATTCTCTAATGTCAGCAGCCATGGATTCGTGGCTGTCGGCAGCGCAGTCATACCTTTTGGCGTTTGTTTGACAACCGTTGGCGACACCAGCGTTCCGACGTCGAGCACGGCGTGAAACGGAACTAAAAAGTGGTTGATTTTTATATCTTTATGTAAACAACCAATCAAATATTGAATGAAGTCATAGCGATACAATTTTAACACAAAAAAAAGAAATCAACAAAATATTGATTGTACTTCATGTCGTATAACCAAAACAGAGACAATCATACACAGCCAAGAGACCGACGTAGCGATTAGTGAATACGCTTTCACGCAGCACCGTGCGCAAACGTCAAAACCAATGGCAGTTCGTCGTCTTTGTCAGACGTCAAGTTCGATGTCGAATATCTTTGTTTGTGAATCACACTGCAGAGCTCAGTCCGTAGAAGGGTCAGTGTGTAGACGAGCTAGAGACTTTATGATTCGCCTAGTGGGTACCAAAGCTAGTACAATAATAATAATAATGAGTAGTGGTCAAAGACATATAGTATTTAATTAAATGCGACTGGAATAAGGTAAAGGTAATTTTTGTTCGTCAACGGTGGCAAACTGCGTACGGTCGACGCTCGTAGCACCTTCGGCTCACGCTCTGCCTACCTCATAAAAATCAAGAGAAACGATTAACCGCCTCTGTGGTCTAGTGGTTGAGACCACCTACCTTAAATCTAGAGGTCCGGGGTTCGATTTCTGTGGGGCAGAAGTTTTCTGCTCGGTTGGGTTGGTGGTAGGGCTTTCCTAAGTCCGCTTGGCTAGCTACCACCATCTTACCTAAGTCTGCCGCCATAACAATAATGTTTACATTGATGTATTCCGGTAGTTGGAGGTAAGATAGCCAGTTCCTCTGAGGTTGAGGAATCCGGGTGTAACTCGCTTCCATCGTCGCCCTTATCTTCACTTAACATCAGGTGAGATGAAGGCGAAGAGTTACCCCGTTAAGGTTGTTAAAAAAAATGCTAACAGCATGCTGTTACCATATCGCTTTCTCCACGCTAAGAAACCAGCCCTGCTCCCGATATAACGCTCTCTCAATGAGCTCTGGGAAAATACTTAAAGAGTTAAAAGAATGCAAACCGAAAGGTCGGCTAGGGTAAACCCCACACAAAGTTATATTTTTGGGGCCTGCGTTACTCTGAGAAATTGAATTCCACCCACAATTTCCTTTAAAGCAAGACATCTAGTTTGTGCTTCCTATTTCTTATTACTTAGATGTCTTAGATGATATTCTTGCACGCACACGTAAAGATCGGGTAGGTAATGGTATTATTAGGTCGGGTAGATAATAGTATTATTTGGAATCATGTTAGTTACAACACTTGTTGTTAAAATTGATTTATTTTAAAACGATCCAAGTACCTGATTTAACTCGCGTTTAATTACATTGTTATTTCATATCCGACGTTTGTATTACTGTACTGCGATCCTGGTCATGGGAAGACTAAGATATTGATACTCGTATAAGTTGACTACCGACACTTTATATAATATAGCTGTACCCTGCCACGCTTCGCAGTGGTACATTGTGATATGTGACTGATGCAAAAAATAGATAAAAACAATCCTTGATGCGGATTTTATATCATGTTTAAATTTCGACTCAATCGGTGCAGAACTTTTTGAGTTTTTGAAGCGTACACAAACCAACATAACATTTTTATATATATAGATTTTGAGTTTTTTGATTCTTAAATATACGGATCACACGGTGTCCGTTGGTCGGGCAGTATGCATACGGGCTATATAACCTGCATGATGGAATTGGAAGCTAATGGTACACTCCAAATATCTTCTCTATTAAAATTTGGACGAACAAATAGCCTCACATAAAATTCTAGCACTGAAGAGGTGTTTTTGTCCGAGGATTTGGAACCAATCCTACCAAATTTGATGTAGTGCCACAGAATACATAATAGGAGGCAGTGATGGGTGGAAAAAAGAAATAAATAATTATATAAAATCCAGTAAAGTAGTTCTATTTCGTATTTAATTGTGGTATCAATCGAGATAAAATAACTATGATTTTAATAAGTATTTAAAGTAGAAAAATATTCAAACATTAATAAACGAATAATAATTAATATTTTCAAACATATTAATTACTTATGTTTAAAATAAAAACAAGAAGATTGTAAAAGCGTAAAAATAACAGTACTTAATTTAGACCTTTATTTGTTATACTTCATAATTTTATTATCACCAGTGGAGTGTCGCTTTGGTCTTTACTATAAAAGCACCACTTACGTCGAAAATGTTACCTCCATGGCTTATTACAATATGACGGAGAGCTCTGAGAATCGAACTAGTCAATCGAACTAGAAACTCGATAGCAAATATAATATTCTTGATGTAAGTTATCTATAGCTGCAAATTGGAAACAATACGTAGCCATAAACATTCTCTGTATTCTGTGTTCGGAATGGGCTGAGTTAACCACATATTGGAAGATCGAGAGATGATTGGACTAACTATTATATTCCTACAAAATAGTATTACTGTAACGATAATAAGTTAAATTATGAAAAAAAAAGGAAATTTACATATACTTACATAACATTATCCTACAAATTAGACTCAGAACAATTTGTTTAAGTCATTTCTAAATCATACCTACTCAAGCGTTATATACGTACCACCGTTATATACTCGTTTTAATAAAGGTATTTATTAATGATTTGCAACTTTACTTTTTAATTAATATTTATCTACATTTATATCAATTTGAGTGAGTGTTAACAATAAGTTTTCATTGTGTCATCATCAGATAAGCCGCTAAGTTGAGCGAAGCTTGTATTCGGGGATTGTATACAACATACAAGTAAAAGTGGAATAACAATAATATTGCCGCCAAGCAAATCATTTCCGTGATAATTGGTATGAATTTGCAATTTTCGCTCATTTTAAGTTAAAATTTACTTCAACAAATTATCAATCTATAAAATCAAGTCAACGTTAATTTGTTAGCCAGTTTAAAGCATCGTCCATTTTTAATACGCAGTGAAATTATTGTTGAATGACAGGGGACAGGATTTCAAAAATTAATAACGGCTCATCGTTTAAATTAATTGTATAAGGTTTCAAAATGAGAATGTTGCGAACTCAAAATTAAACAGTTTATTGCCTTCATTTTGAACTTAATTAAATGTAAATTAGTTTACACATGAATCCTAAGAGGGCATAGCTATGATTATTAGTCGTAAATAGGAAACCCGTCAAATAGGAGCCAATCATACGCCTTGCACTTATTGATTCAATTTTCTAATACTTACTTATTTAGTTTGAAATTTGGGCTTGACAGATACAACTCAATAAAATTGTAACATAAAAGTAAGTAATTCGCTTTTTTATACAACTAGATGAAAAACAAGCTGTCGGCCCACCTCGTGGTAAGTAGCCACTGACCACGAGGTTGGATGGTTATTACAGGTGCCTATAGGCGCCGCTCAAGGACAGGGCAGATGAGAACAGCCTTCGGGCGGCTACTGCCACCGTAACATCTTTGGGCTCCGAGAACGGGAAACAGCGCCCCTGGCTGTTTGCCAGCTTGCACCGCCCAGTCGCCGCGTCTACGTACGGCACGCAGACTTTAAACTCGAGTAAGTTGGGGAAAGGGGGGGACCGCAGTCCAACCACCTGGACGACACAACGGTGAAATGTCTTCGGTGCATCCCGTGATGTCGCCAGGAAGCGGTTAAGAAGGTGCGTCGCTGAGGAGTTTGGTAGGTGAGAGCCCCTCCTCCCCTCTTCCCTCCTCCGGGGGGTTGGGGGGTTGGCTGGCAGAGTTTCTCCTCATCGTCAAAAAAAGCTATAGGCGATGGTAGCCACCGTCACTTATAGATACCTGCAATAACAAGGAAAAAATCACTAGGTATTGCGTTCGTAGTCATCCTGACGCCTAAGATCAATTGCATTCTATGTCCAGTAATAGAACGCATTTCGTCTTAGGCCTTTACCTTACCCTTCAATCAGAAAGACAGCAAACAGCAACAAATAATGAAGACCCTGGTACTGGCACAAATGACCCTAAATACGGGCCTACCAGTTAGTAGATCACTTATTTTAAAAAGAAATAAATGCCAACCCACAATACTTTTCTCTTTCTAATATCACAAGAAGAAGCTTATATGAGAAACACTTATCTTTTCACTAGCTCCCACTCAAGAATCAAAGAGCAAAGCTTTATTTTTAATACCATTATTTATACTGAAAATAAAAATATTTGTCGAGGAATTGCACAACTGACAAGGTAAGTATCTTACTCGAGTAAAATGAATCCTCGCTGTTGAAATAAAATTCCTCGTTTTGTTGAAATACTCTAGAGTGCTCTTGTTGGGCTTTCTTAGTTTCAGATATCAAGTGCCTTAGTTTACCGTAATTGAAAGTTTTATCAGGTTATGTGTTCAATTTAACAAGTCATAATAAAACTAATGGCGAAGGTATGTTCAGAAAATGTAATGGAGGCTGGTACTTGAACTATTTTTAAGACAAGGGTTTTAAAAAAAAGAAAGAGTATATTATATATGTTGCAGACAATAATTATCATCGTCTTCATCATCATGCCAGCGAAGAGCTTTCGAGACGGAGATCTTCACTCCCACAAGTTGCTACTAACGCTGCTTCAGTACGCGGCCGCCACACATAAATAAATATAATGTAGATAATTATATTTTAGGGGATGTATTTGTTTATTTACTGGATTCTTCTCTTATGCCGTTAACAAAAGCATTCCTATTGATTTTTATGGGTTGTCTATACAAGCCAATACGAGCTACGAGTCTATAAGTGTTGGCTACGTTAGCATCAGCTAAGTGGCTAAGTGGGGTTCTTAACCGCCCTTGTCGTATTACAAGTATTACAACTAATAATATTGTAATCATTAATTTATGATGGGGCTTGCATAAGCAATCCCTGTGAGATAAAATTAAAAAGAGATTATTGTAAAATATTGTAGTTACTTTTAGTACTGTACGCAATTTATATAAAGTTCTGACTGAGTGATCTATCGACAAACCTAAGCTTACACTTTAATGTTTGAACAGTAGACTCATGCAAGTCTAAGAAGGTAGGAATCATAAGTGTTATGAATTCAGAAACTACGGCTATGATTTATAAAAAACTACTCAATAGAATTTATTGTCCGGCTATTGTCGTCTGAATTTCGCTTATCTTAAAAAACTGGGCCATTTTACATTACGGCTTGCCTGATGGTAAGGGATTACCGTAGCCTAATGACATCGGCACTTTACCTCAGATTATTGCAAAATTACGTCGCCCATCGCCTTCTAACGTCATTATCATGGAGATGCTCTAAAGAACTTCTTCAGAGTATTCAAAAATCAAAATCAATTAAAGCTAGCACTAGGTGGTAGGCCCGTATGTAGGGTCGTCTGGGTAGGTACCACCGCCTTTCCTATTTCAGCCGTGTAACAGTTCACTGTGTTTCAGATTAAAGGGAATGTAAGCCAGTTTAATTACTGGGCATGGACGGCATTTCATCTTAGGCCTCAGGAACATAACCTGCAATATCCAGTGATTTTCCCTTGCTATTGCAGGTGTCTATAGGCGGCGGTAACCGATTACCATCAGGTGGGCAGTCAGCTTGTTTGTCATCTAGTTGTATAAAATAAAAGCTACCAGCACAGTCATGTGTTCCCTCTTTCTTTTAACATGGATTCCTTCAAGCTAGAAGTAATTAGACCAGTGTCAAGCTGCAGTAGCTGCTTTGCGTAATCTGGGCTCTTCTTACCGCTTCACATCAGGAGTTGGGCCATCAGCTTGTTTGTCTTCTAGTTATATAGGGTGGTGCCGGCAATGCGACAATAAATTAAAACATAGGCTATATTAGTCCATAGAAATGGTGTGCCACTTTCAAAAATATCGTATTCATTTGATAATTTCATGACATTTCTATGAAATAATGCAGCCAATGTTGTATTATTTCATACAAATGTCATAAAATAGTTAATATATATTATTAATATATTTAATTTATTGTCGTATTGACGGCACCACCCTGTATAAAAAGAAAAGGTGTCATTTGCCGTACGTATAAAAAAGGATCATATTATGATCAAGTGGGCTTGCTTATTAACTTATTCTGGGAGTTAAAGTTATATTAATAAAATTGTATACTTACTCATTGCTTCGTTACAACAAACCAACTGTTTTTAAAATAAGGCTTTCTGAATGAGCTCTGCCCAATCTCAACACTCAACACTACAAAATAGTGTTATTAGGCGATAAGGTGGAGGGGCTTCCTCGGGGCAGTCCGACACACTAAATTCGAAAGGAAATACCACTATGCGTAGGGCACATTATGTCCACTATTCTCTCCACCTATATAATCAGTTTCAATAAAGTCCAATTAATACACAAAAGTTCTTAATTTATAACATTGTTTACTCCACGCTGGCATAAGTGGTTTTATAATTAGATCTACAAACTTCAGTTACTGTTGAATATTTATAGCGTGATTGAAGCTCTTCATTGGGTGCCGTAAATACTTCATCAAATTAATATTACTCGATTTACCAATTGCGTTGCAAATTGAAAACTAATGAGAAAATTTATTTTTATTTATTTTTTAATCATGTTACATCGTCGTTCACTTTAAAATAAAATAAACAGCTTTAGTTTTAGTTCAAATACAGTTATACAGATAGGCATTATACCTACTAGGAGTGCAGATCTTGTAAGAGGTGCCTACTTATGTACATTATTATAATTAATATGAATAGGAGGATAACAGGGAGTAGAAAATCAATAACGCTTCCTGTAGCCTCAAAGAGATTTTAAAGAATACTAGGAAAGCAGAATTTGTTTACATATATTTCACAACGCGACTTCGAGAAACAAAAAAGAAGAATAATACTTATATGAGCCGTGTGTTTGACGAAGAGAACTTAAATATATTTATTTAGGTAAGCATTTGTTTAAAAAACGATTACATTTACTGTGTTTTCATTAACAAAAGTAATATTTGACAGGCGCCTGGTAGAGTAGTTAGCGCACCTGTTTATTAAACCAGGTTACCTGGTAGGGCCAAATATAATTACTAACATTAGTTCACGAGTCATGTATTTTTGTATGTTTGTTTACTATATTTCTGTATTATATTTGAATACATACTATTATTACTATCTATATTTGCAAGTTGTCTAAATTCCATTACACAAGCTCGTCGTAACCTTGTTTAATTTGGGCATAGTGTGAATGTGGAAATATTCTATTACCTATGTCTATATTTCGCAACGAAAATAAATCAAATCCTATTTTAATTTATTTTTCTATTGTAGTAAGTTATAATTATTAATATGAATAGGAGGATAACAGTGGGTAGAAAATCAATAACGCTTCCTTTAGCCTCAAAGAGGTTTTAAAGAATACTAGGAAAGCAGAATTTGCTAACAGATATTTCACAACGCGACTTCGAGAAACAAAAAAGAAGAATAATACTTATATTAAACGTAGGGCCAAGTATAAGTACGACGAGTACTAACATTGGTTCACAAGTCATGCATTTTAGTATGTTTGTTTACTATATTTCTAATATTTGAATACATAGATACTATTATTACTCTTACCTATATTTGTAAGTTGTCTAAATTCCATAACACAAGCTTGTATAATCTTGTTTAATTTGGGTTTAGTGTGAATGTGAAAATATTCTATTACCTATGCCTACATTTCGCAACGTAAATATATCAAATCCAATTTTAATTTATTTATCTAAAGTAGTAAGTTAGCCAAAATAAATGCATTCTATTCATAAATTAAATATTTTAAAAAACATTAAGCTGCATGCCTTATGTATGTGGCTGCTCTCGGTTATTGTCCTTAATTACGAAGGCTGCGTCCTATAAACAGCAATGCGGGAAGCTTTTTGTGACCCTAATAGACTAAATAAATAGGTCATCGCGGGAGTAAGTACATTAAAATTAAAAATATATACATATTTTTCGAAAAATCTGGAAAAAGTATTCTATACACTCATTTTACAATGCTCAGAGAGTTATTTAAAGTATGGTTTCTATTTGTCTGTAAACATGTTTAGGTTATAGGACTACTAAAATTGCTACTTGTTAGGCATCAAAGAGACTTTAATTGAAAAAAATGTAATTATTATTTATTCGAGTTACAAAGACTCATAATTGTTAGTAAGAAAGGAACTTAAAGAGTAGGTTTGTACATATTCATCAATTAGTTAATAAAGTCAAATTAAAATTAATTTCAAATGGATTAACCCTTAAGCAAGCCACGGACATATGCTTCCCACATAGATTTTTCGAGGCTGTAGCCAGGTTTTGGCAACAAAAAGCCCACAATCTGTCAAAATTCAATCCTAAATATATACTCTATGATTCCCAATTCGCAAACTCTGTGTATCCGAAATTGTGTGACACTGACAGTTATTTGAGTTTTGACTGACCGTTGAACAGGTGATTTTCGATGTATGTGCAAGACTTCTATTGATTATGGCGAAACAAAGAAAGGTAAGTCGTGCAATTTTTTTATATGTTGTAGATTTTGAGTTTTTCTAATAAAATTTATATTATTTCTTGTTGATTTCTTGCAAAATTGCGTAAAATAAGGAAAATAATCATGTGGGGAACATATGATCATAGCCTGTTGAATCAAAACAATATGTGGGAGCTATATATCCTTTGCCTGTTCAAATTACCTATTTTATTTATACTAGCCTTTTCTACCTACGTTGTTTGTGATTTTATACTTATTTAATTTTTTACTGAAAAATAAGCACGATTAAGATTATTTTACACTAAAAAAACAAAATATCATATAAAAATTAGCATTTTTTTTAAATTTTTAAATTTTTTATACTTACAGGTAAATCTTTTAGACAAAAATTTTTTCATTAGAACAATAATAATTAATTAAAAGTTTATAATTATTTACTTGTATTATTCACATTCAATACACTATCCTGACTTAGTTTTATACAGAAATAATCTAAAAAAAAATTGAAGATGCTGATGCAAATATAAAAAAAATCTTGTAACAAAATCATAACTACTATTATTTATTAATTTCTAAATGAATTAATAAATAAAACTTAAAATTTTAATAAAGTTTTAGTAATCGGTCACAAAAATTATGAACACACAAGCATTCGCCATTTATATATAGCGACAAGTAAAAGGTAGTCGGTACCCAGGCAATGGGATTATGTTTTCCCACATTTTTTTTAGGTACTTCAGTGTTTTTTCAGGAATATGTTGATAAGGACTCATACAGGTCATTGTTCCTTACCTAAATCCATATATAACACTTTATTTCTTGCAGCAGTTCTTCGGGGCCTGCTTAAGGGTTAAAAATCAAAATTGAATTAAAATTAAAACTATATCAAAATCTAAATCTAAATCAAAATCCGATCAAAATGAAATAAATTAAAATCAAAAACAATCCAAGATTAAAAACAAATTAAATTTACCTAAATTAAAATTAGCGTCGTCGTGTAGCGGACCGAAGTCTCACTAAATGTTATTAATATGATAAGATAGGAATTCTTGTAAATAGGTAAGCCGTTACAGTGGTACTTATTTTAAATTCAAATGCGGAGCGCCCGCCTGGTGAAGCCACCCACCTTACAGATAAACACACCTAAATAACTGTCGCAAATGGGGAATTCTAGACTTTACGAATTAAGAATTGCCGGGTACTTACTCTGCTTCGCATTTATAAATTTCTTGAATCAAACACTATCGTAGATACATACTTAATATCATTAATCTGTGCAAACACTTACCTAATTGAAAATAATCTTGCTATTGTCTTAAGTACGACAATTTACTTTCGTACTACCCAATTCACCTTACATTTTACTCTTTTGTTCATATTATCGTAATCTTGCTATTAAATCTGAGTAGGTAGGACAATTTACTTTCGTACTACCCTATTCACCATACATTTTACTTATGCGATGATAATTATGGCGGGATCTTACGGTCCCTAAATGGCCTCCAATCCACCCCTACAGCCATCGTTACAGTCAATCATTATCTCTTGACAAAATCTTTTAGGGACTCACCAAATCGGTGATGCTAGCCTTCATGTTAACAAGAATTATTAAATAGCTCACATTTTGACGCTCTCTACTTTTTTTTTTGTTAAATTTCCCTATACAGGGAAGGCAAAGGGAACTAATGCCCATGCAGCCATGTCTTCAGTATTTCTTTCTTTCTTCTTTTATTGCATTAAAATGCTGGCGTAACACATTTCAATGCTTCTTGGGAGTATTTGACACGAAATAAATGATGACAGTCACTTTATGTGCTACTTGATGAAGTGGATAACCACAAAAAATTCTCATCGTATTTCACACCACAATATTTTATTCTAATAATCTTTTAGTTGCACGTCAACACAAACACTTGACTAGTAAAACTACGCCGCTTTTAAGTATAACTCAAAGTTCGCTCCGACACAATTTTTAATTATTGTAATAAAAATTTTCACTGACGCCACAAAACCCGCCAAACACTCATCTGACGCTCTCTACCTTTTTGACATCTTCAATAATACCAATCTCTACCTTTTTTTACATTCTGCCAACACAATGGCACAAACCACACGTCATTTCAAGTCGTTCCGAATCGCGTTCGCGATAATAACTTTACTTTAATTATTTCATATACAAAATACGGTAAATGCCTCAACACCACCTGATGTGAAGCGTTCAAAGGAGTCCATATGCGAAGAGAGCTAGTTCAGCACGATCACACCGTTTAAGCCGACTTCAACTTGCTAGCTTTTAAAGTATTTACGCCTCTTTTGAAGGAACACGTGTTAAAGGAATAAGGGTGACAAAGAAAGGAGTTTATAATCTCGCTAGAATTCATCGAAGAAGCATTGTCTTTGCAGTATGGGGGCGTGTCTTATAAAGCTCCCTATTAGTTTCTTACCATAATCGCTTATTAACAGGCAAAAGCATAGAAGCAGTTGCAATGATGGCTGCCAGTGATTTTAGAGTACAGACTCGTATGCTTCTTTCTACTAAATAAAATAAAGTAAAAATAATATTACCAAATGTTTTTTTTAATCAAGAAGACAGCAAAGGTAATTACTTCTGCTAACTTCCTATTAGGGTTTCCAACTTTGTTTGAATAATAATTATTTTTGTTTATCATTTCGGTAACCTAATTCAAGTAACGCTAGGTATTTCTTAGTTAGACAGGGCTGTTTCTGAGTTGAGAATTTAAAGTTCGGAACATTTAAATTTATATTTTATACAAAACAAATAATTTTACAAAGAGAAATGATTCACAACCGCAATTCAGTTTTACGAATTCTTGTATTTAGAATACTTTTAAGGACGTTAGTTGCAGTATTATATTGTTATAAAAATATTCAAGATTTTATGATGGACTTTTGTAGTTAAAGAAAACACTTGTTACTTGGAATTGAGTAATTCTAATTAAGGGCATCAATTTATTAATTACCCTCATTTCCGAATGCTGTGTAATTCATAAGCTTAAAAGCGTACGAATCTGATGAGAATATCCTATAAGTAGGTATAACATGGATACTGCTTTGTAATGATTTTATAAAATTTACGCGCTTTCATGAATAAAATATATGCATAAATAAGCAATAGAACCGCCCTGAATACATATTAAATCTATGTTTTTCTTTCAATATATATTGGAAAAGAATAGCTTAAATTAGAACTGTTAACTGCGACAGCTTTTAAAGCGACCATAGACCATTTCAGAAGGAATGTAGGAACGGTGTACCTAAAGTAAAGTAAAAATATAAAATTAAAATTTTATGTCACCCCCGGCCTCGATTATCATGTATCCAACACCTTTTATTGAGAATATTTTCATGAGCCCAAAAACTCTATACCTGCTGTAAGTTTCTGAGAAATTGAGCAACCGGCAGACTTTTTGTTGCTACAGCAGTAGCTAGCTGTATAGGTTAGCTTATCTTGATACTAGCACCGAAGTAACAGTCAAATCAATCGTATCTGTGAAAATTAATAAGACCCTTTTGTAAAGTAGGATACGAGCTGATAGTCATCAAATGCTTGAACAGATCTTCACAAATTATAGCTAAGAACCATTTCGTTCATCGAAGGCAAAACAACATAATAAGTAGTGCTGTGCTTTTGCTGTCATTTACTTCGCCAGAGATCATTGCCGAAGCGTTAAAATAAGAGCAGGATCTTATCTCTTATGCCATCAATATATCTCTTTTTCGCGTGAGTATTACCTTTGATGTAACAAGCGCTATGGGCCATAGAGTAGATTGATCATTGAATATGCAATCGCTTCCTATCAGGTGAGCCGTATGCTTGTTTGCCAATCCTGTTGTATGTATATCATAAAATTATGCCTTGGAATATTTGAAATGTTTTTTGATGTAGTGTGTGTAATTACAATTAATCTAGTTTACGTACCAGAAAGTGCAAATTAGGACGGCCTCCCACTAGATGGACAGCCGACCTGCCCTCTTATTCTCAACTGTCGGAAAGTATTCGAATTTCGGAAACTCTATACCTGTCACTTTTTGTCGCGGTGCGTCAAAGCGAGACGGCATGTGACTTGTCGAATCGAATCCGTGATCCGACAATTGAGAATAAGGGGGCTTGACAGCATGCCGCGAAGCCGTTGGATGCAGGCTACGCAGAAGCCATCTATTTGGAAATTAATGGGGGAGACCTTTGTATAGCAGTGGACACATAGACTGGTATGATGATGATTACAGTAGAGTTTTATTGGCCAATAATAATTTTATTGAATAGTCGAATCAATACTCATATTATAAATGCGAAGGTAACTCTCTCCGTCTGTTTTTACTACTAAGCCGCTGAACCTATTTAGATAAAATTTGGTATAGCGATTGATTACACCTTGTAAAGAAAATAATACTTTTTTGCGCGATGATCGACGTTCACATGGGCGGAGCTGCTGACAGCCCCTAGTAGCTTAGAATTTTATGTATATTATGAAACTTGAAGCCACCAACCCGAATTGGGTTGCTAAGGCCAAAACTCGTCATGTGTTTTCCCATGTAGGAAGGGCTGTGTCCAGCAGTGGGACGTATATAGGCTGATGATGACGATGATGATGAAAAACAAGTTCATAACATAAGCTTATTACCAACAAACGAGTACTGAACAAGTTTCGATAACATTACCCTATTTATAATGTTTCTATGACACTTTACTAAATAAAGGCCAATAAGCCATAAAATATTCTAACTTTTTATGGTACAAAAAATAAACAGCTCAAGTGAAAAATTGGATACATTCTATCGAGTGTGCTTCAAATCAGGGAAACCAAAAGGAGCGTGTAATATGGAAGCCTGTGATGGGGTGAAACGTTTCGTGTATTGGATAATATTATTTTAATAGGGTGGTTGACAACTTTTTTTTTATTTCATAAATAAGAAGTTTAACACCCGTATTCACAAGCGACTCTATGAGGTCTCACAGTGCCCGCGGACGCACAGGGTGCCAAACTCCTATTCATAAACAATACTTGAGTGACAATCGGCACTATGCGTTTGTCATAATGAACACTTAGCTAAGGGAGCCTGATAGCTATATTAATCAACGCATAGTGTCGAGCTTACCAAAGAGAATGTAATCACTACGGAGTTAACGATAAAAAGTTAGGTTCTAATTTTGTTTCTAGAGGTGTGGTTTTGCTTTGTTTGAGGTGATTTCTAGTGGCGTACTTTCACAATGCATTACAGTAGCGTAGGTACATAATTATATAAATGAGCAAAGTACAATAAATAGGAAAAGTAAACGAGATGTCAAAGAGTAATGGAAGTATAGGGGAATACACAGATTAATGATAAATGTATCTACGGGGAATATATGCGGGATGTTCAAGATCCTATTTGAGTAGTTATTATTCTAAGAAGATTCTTATAGGTTCCTCCTTAATAGGTTCACGAAAGAAGTGGTATTTTTTATACTTTTGCTGCTGGTAAATATAGACCTAACTAAATCAACTGCAAAATGTCTTCCAGTGCTACCAATTTGTCAGTTGCTAGTAACCTAGGATTTTATTCTTCTGGCAGTCTCTGGCTGCAACTAGGTGGGTACTTATGAAAACTTAGGTACTACCTACACAATAATGAGGTACCTACTATTATTATTGTACTGCATTTGTAGATCCCGTGCACAAAAGGGCTGAACTATTCAGTAAGTATAGTACGTACTATGTACAATAATTATTTTGATGTGTTTGTGTGTTTACAATAGACCTTATAAGTGCAAGTCAACCAACGATTTCAAGAATAGTGAAACGGCTGTCTCTTCCTTTTTTTTTTGAAAATACATCAATTTGTTAAATTTCTAAACAAACTAGAAAGAATGCCATCAACAATTTTGATTAATTTTGGAAAAAACATTGACCAATTATATAAATTTTCGAAACAGTTAACTTCAACAATATTCCACCTATAAGTTTGAATTATTTATTGGTAACAGGAGCGTATCTTTTTCGAATTTGTGAAAAATAGCCCCATATTCAAACTCAGGCAACATCCCAATTATGAGACTAACAAATTTTGATAACTGTTGACGAGAAACCAATAAATAAGTTGCGTTACAAAATTTCATATACCTTAGCAATGAGGTATGTTTTATTAATTGCAATTAATTTGTTGGTAAATAAAACTTTCAATTTATAAATAAGGTATATTTAAGCTGGATGCAAGGAAAAGTATAAAAACTAGAAAAAAGCATGTTCTCAGGCGGGGGCTAAACCCGCGGTTCATAAACCAATCCGGGTAACTGCTGTAATCATTGAAGATACCAAGGACTGAGTGGGATGGAAAGACATAAAAATTTTAGTAATTTAAACGGCACGGATTTCTATGGACGTACGCCTTCTTGATATAAAGCAGTTTCTCCCATAATTTTTACAATGAATACCCAAATTTCCACCATGTGCTGATTAAATTGTCAATAACGTGTGAATACTCATTACGAACCGTACTGATAACTAAGCACCCACACTATTACTTACACCAAGTTATTACAATGTTTATTTTGGTTAACAAGCGTGGTGCTTAATTAAGTGAAATTTGCAAAGCTACTTTAATTAACATAATTAAATTTTCTACAGGTTACCAAGTCGAGTGATTTCACTAACGAGAACTTTCTTCTGTGACTGGAGGAATATTTACTAATTATGGGTCGACAGAAGGTCTTTTCGTGTTTTGTTTAGGAGTTCTGGAGGAGATCTCTTTGTTTGCACTCGGACAGTTACATTACCATTAAACACGTGATATTAAAAAACAGTTCAGCGCCGTTTTTAAATTAGTCGTTTTAAAACCAACAAAGAACCGCTTTCTGGTCACTGATATTCTTCGACCCAGCTCCTTAGCAATATGTTAACTATGACTCCTATTTTACAAATAGCATCAACTTTATCAGGACGAGCAAAGGGAATCTATAAAATCCATACTGAAATGTGTTTAACTAATATTGTGATACTCTTACTGACACCGCTTTAGGTCCATCTGCGGCATTTTTATTTTGGACCGCATTTTTCCTATTTTGTTTACAGAATGGTGCCGTCAGTACGACAATAAATTAAAACATGGGCTATATTAGTTCATAGCTATACATCATATTCAATTGATAATTTTATAACATTTCTTTGAAATAATGCAGCCAATGATATATTATTTCATACAAATTTCATGAAATTATCAAATGAATGAGATGTTTTTGAAAGTGGCAAACCATTTCTATGGACTAATAAAGCCCACGTTGGAATTTATTGTCGTATTGACAGCACCGCCCTGTATAGTAGGTATACAAAAAATACCCAATATGTTGATGCCACACGAGTAAAAAGAAACCTTAAAACAGTATTTGCGATTCTTTATTAAAACATTATAAACACAAACTGTTATTCAGAAGATTGATTACGGGATACACGGGTAATCAAAACTTACTACCAACAATAACTCGCGGAAATGATCAGAGTCAAAATATGGATAAGCTACACAGACTGTGGCTGAATTAACGCGCAATAAGGTTATGTGTACCTACTTGGTGGGATAGACGGAACAGCGACTTTGATCTCTACTGCCAGACCATTCATATATTTAGTAAATTAGCAAACTTCAGATAGCTTGGCTGAAAGTATTAATGCATCTACCATAGACCTCTTCTCCGCGCATTCTCAGCTCATTTCCTGTTATTTAAGATGCCATAGTGGTCGTCATATTTTGGCCTATTCTAAGGGTTTTCTGAATCTGGCACTATATTTTCAATTACAATATAAGTTGAAGCTTACAAAATCAACGGAATGAAACCCCAAGGAAAAACAAAAACCCTTCCCAAATCGGATACTGCGCAAATATTTCTCAACTGACATCGGCAATAAATTCGCAACGTGTGAATTCAAATTCGCCAGTTTCACATCATGCATACCGTAATAAGGTTACTTAAAGTTCAACATTTTTAAAAAAGTGTTCTTGTTGTAAAAGTATACTTTAAGTTGAACATTTAAAAAAAAGTAAAATTGACAATAATATAAAAATATCTATCTGGTGGTAGGTGGTAATGATCGCTTGTATAGACATCTGCACCATCAAGTAAATTGCTTCATTTTCAGGTTTTTCATTTACAACTAGATAACAAGCAAGCTGACTGCCCACCTGGTGGTAAGAGTTTACTACCGCCTATAGACTCCTGCAATAACCAGAAAAAAACACTTGATATTGCAGGTGCGTTGTCGTCCTTCAATCCGAACCACACCGAACTGTTGAAATTCTTAAGCCAAGAGATATGAATGCCGCCCATGACCCGTAATTGCACTGGCTACCTTTTCCTACACACTGAAACGGCAAACTGCTTCACGGATGAAACAGGTAAGGCGGTGGCACCTACCCAGAATCTCTTACAAGGTATGATTCTTGGTAGGTACCACCTAGCACTTAGTAAAATGTCGATGTCGACAATCTTTTATCTCTATCGATCCTTTTTCACTGTCGACAAATCGCAATAGAAAGATGAAAGGTTTGTTAGTTAACGCATCATTTCTCTACACTCCTACTTTATAATTGATCGAGCGCTACATATAATCTATGTAGCGCTCGATCAACTTTTTCGTCTCGTGATGGACAGAGGCTAGTTTAAGAACCTAGCGGCCAACCTTTAGTAATGAAAATTCACTGGAAGATGAAGAACATCCAGCGAGATCAAGCGCTTAAAATTCGGATAAGTTTATCGTGTTTGAGCTGGCAAGAGATGAATGATCAAATTGTATTTTAAGCATGTTGTGAACGTTTGAATGTAACTTTGTAAAATGTTAGAACTAAGTAGAAAAATTTAAAAACAAAAATAAAAAAACCGATTCAAACCACTAAAATGGAAAAATAGTTAAATTTAAGTAGGTACTTTTCCCATAAAAATATATTTTTTGGAGTCGGTGCTTCACTCTCTTTTGTTTCTGGAAACAACTTAGCCCGAACTCCAATAAATATCTTTTTATGGGAAGAGTATCTACTTAAATTTAATTTTTTCCACACGTTTTAGTGAAAACTTTCCGTAACGTAAAACTAAAAGAAATTTATGTACTTCTCCTAAGTTAGAACTGTCACTACCTTTTTTATACCACTAAGGTGGCAATCAAGCATACGGTATCACCTGATGGCAAGCGGTTATCGTTACCTACCATTACCATACCTACCTTACCGTTATAAAGGGTTTCAAATTTTTCGGAATGCCTGTACATAAAATGATTTATTATAGTACTCTTCAAATATATCAATGTATGGTTTTACTTATTTTATTTTGAAAGTAGAGATAACCGAGGCAAGCTAAGTTTCAAGACTATTTTTAAGTAAGACGGCATAGTCTTACTTTAAAAAATAACTTTAATGAATAATCCTATCACAATCAATGTGTAAGGTATCTGGTTACTTTTCTCCCCCAACTGTTTGTTTCTGCACAATATACATCAAATGTACCTACTTAAGTGCCTATAAATAGCTCGTGTGTGTATCGTAGGATTATTCAGTACGAAGCCGACTTCGGAGAGATAATTCAAAACTCCCGTCTGTCCTTTTAACAGGATACTTTTTAACAAGTTAGATAATCTGAAAGGAAGAATCTTTTTCCTGTCCCAAAATTTTAATAAGTGCCTGTATACCAAGAAAACGTAATTTCATTAAAATCAAGACTGATGTCACCAGCAGCTTAATGTCAGGCTGGGATTCCTTTGACCACTTTTGCATGAAGACTGTTTATCCTAACTTCGTCGGTTTCATTGTCTTTGAGAAAATCTCCAGCTCTTTTTTTTAAATTCATTGCTTGTTAAAATACAAGTACCTATTTATGAAAATCGGATATTCTTTTTTGCATCAGTATTTTTTCTATTTAGTGAAAGGTACGATTCAACCTGCTTAATTAGTAGGTATAATGTTGACGAGAATGACATCCAAGCAAGATATTTTAATATTAATATAAATAAGAACGTAGGCTATATGCAATGGCGATTGGGAATTTATTTTATCCACGCAGTCTTTTACCAATTTTTAACGAAATGTTAATGCTATCAAAATAAAGGTAAGCATTACTTATCTTTAATTTAAATACAAAAGTAGCAGAGATTATTCTCAAAATTCCGTTTCTTATATGTATATGAATACACCTCTACTTATCAGATTATGGTATACCTAAAAACGATCGAACCGGCTTAAATTTGGTAACTTGCTATCAAATGTTATATTTGTAAAATGAGAAGGGATTAATTTGTATTCACACAAACAAGTAGAGGTGTGACAGTGTGTGTGCTAGAATTATCTTTAATTAATTGGATAGGTTCATAAGACCAAGCCGTTTATCCGAATTTTACGATCGGATGGATTTGGATTATTTACTTATTACCAATTATTGTCCTCACCTCAATGAAAGATAAATACTACCATTAAGTCATTAGTTTTGATCAATACAAAAATGTACATTACAACGACAATGCCTCTTCTTTCTTTGCGATTCAAGAATACCGTCCAGTCTTGATACACTGACAGACTTGTGTATAAAGAACTGAAAATAGATAATACCGAAGTGTCATTTGGATTCATTTTCGAAGGCTATTTTAGTGAAGCCCATGTTTACAATGCCAAATTATCGAATTTATCGGTCTGACTATCGACCAATGAACTATTTCATCAAAGTGCCAAATGTACTAAATCCCATGTTACCAATAGCAAACACGCCTGCAGATAAAGCGAAGCATTTCACATTTGTGGGTACCTTACTCCTTCGTAATAAAACTCATTTTTTTTCAATGCCTAAATGTTATCTACTGCCTAAACATATTTTTTTCTACAATTAGTAACTTTTATTTTAGATTAGGGTGAATCTTATGATAACAGTTTACTAATACAGGCTTCGACCTTTACGAATCGCATTTTCGTTCTTCAAAAAAGACGCGATAAAGTTTTTACAGGGTCGGCAAAGCGCAATAGATCCACTGGTTTTGTAAGTGTCCATAAAGCGACGTGCGACGGTAACCGCTTACTATTAGGTGGGCCGTATGCTTGATTGCCACCTTAGTGGTTAAAAAAATATAAAATCAAGATTAATTTAGATTTGACGAAAGGAAATAAATTAAAATTGTTTTGGATACAACTTTTAGAATTTGTAAAATGATAATGACCACTGTCCTCAAGACGTAAGGATTAGCCTTTAAAACTTTAAGGATAATGTTCACTATATTTTTTTTAAACCAGCGGATGGTTCACTCTTTACCTTAGTCTCGTTTCTTTATCACACTTCCAGAACTTGGAATTCTTTGTCAGCGTGTTCCCTCCTTCCTGTGTGGCGTGAAGAAACACCTTTTAGTCCTGCTAGGTGGAGGCGACTAGAGCAGTGCCCAAACTGCACTGGCTTTATTACCGCTTTACATCAGGTGGTGTTGAGTCATTTGTCATGCTATGTATAAAAAAAGCACTCAGTGAACCACTAGTTCCGACACGTGGTAATATTAAATAATATGTCGTAAAATGTTCAACTCAAAGTTTACCTAAGTATATTTTTGAAATTAAGTTTGATGGAATGAATAATATGAATGTAGGCGAACGAAACGTGACGTAACCGTAAAACCTACTTACCGAATATACATCATGGTATGTAAAGGGAGCATCTGAAACAAAAATGAAAGACAGTTAATTAAAAATCTAAAAAATATCTATTTCCTTGATAGGATTTAAACTTTGGCAATAATATTAACCCTGACCTATTTCTTTAGGTGCCGCCGCACTCTCTTCAAACATTTTATGCCGAATTTATTGTAACAATTACAAATACAGAAAGAAAACGATTTAAAATTATTAAATGAATAATAATTTTATAAATAAATAATTATTTATTATTTTAATTTTTTTTTCATCGTTTACTTACTTTATTTGTAATTGAAACAATTACAAATAAAGTATGAAAACGCATCAAAAACATTCAAATGTGATTTTATGCCAAGTTAAAAATAAGGTTTCTATTAAAAGGTCAAATGTTGCTTCACCTTTTCTAACTTTAAAACTAGCAAAATTCGTGGTCGTTATTGATTTTATTTTGGAATATTGAAACGTGTGTTTGGATCTAATGACCAACAAATTTTTTTAGGGGAAACCTTTGACTTCCTTGTATTCTGTTTGTAAACAAAAATAAAATAAACCACAAACAAATCAACGTATTTCTTCCACGTGTCAATGGAATGACAGCAAGCAAAATGAAATATTTTTTATTCGTCGATTCCAAAAAATTTTGCTTGAAGTCACTTTATTTAATCTAGTCCTAAGCACTATTAACCTTTTTTTTTGGTAAAAATAAAATAGTTACTGAATAAATTACTCATTGCAAACAGTCTTCGATTTTCTCTTAATATTGCCTTTGACCAATCTGACTTTAGAAAAAAAATCTGTGTTACGCCAGGACTGGTTGCAGCTGGCACAAAATTCTGTGAGGATTAGCGCAGTAGTGCGTAAAGGCCACGAGTAAATAGTTGAGTGAACTGGCCACTACTCCACGTTTCGAGTAGTAATTTTGATGAACGCCAGGACTTTGTTTGATCTGAAGTCGTATGGTTAGTTTTATTTAAAGTACCTACAGTCAGAAACATCTGGGCTTCCAGAGTGATCGAAAATATCTGGTGGTGTTCCAGAAAAGCAACTACAACACTGCAATATGGAATCGTAATCGCACTTTTAAAGACAAACCGTTACCTACCAAGTGAAAATATCGAATTTCACAGCAGAGCTAATATTTATAAAAACCATTAAATTTTCTTAATGTTGCTTGGGCGTTTCACTGTTGCTTGGGCCGTCTTTTAGGTTCATCACGATAGATATTTATTTAAATTACTATAAGCAATACAAGCCAGTTTATTACTAACCGACTTCAAAAAAGAACGAGGTTATATGTTCCACTGTATGCATTATTATTTTTTTGTATGTATGTTCATCGATTTCTCGGTCAACTGTGAGCCGATTTGCAAAATTCTTTTTTATTCGATAGAGTATTTTTGTTAAAACTATATTATTTAATTTAGTTTTTAATAATATTGCAACACCTTGATTTTTAAGAAAGTGTCAAATTCATCATGAAGCTTGCGTTATTTTCAGATAGATGGCATGATGGAATTCATTCCTAAAAAAAATTAGTGTAGTAACGGGTTGCCTTCAAAGGTGCGGTATATTGTTTGGAGCATCTATTTAATCTTTGACAGTTGGAAGGCGAATCTAACGGTTGCTATGCTAAAATATCATAGTTATTTTTGAGTATTACTCTGAAAGCTTATTCATATGTAACTGTACAATCAGTTTCATGTAATATTCATAATGGTCCTTTGCATTATACGCATGACTCACATATCCCTACAATATTAGGCACCCATTATAAATTAACAAAGTTTGATACTAAATAATACCGATGTCAACGGAAAATGTAATGTAATATCATGCCCATGTTATGTTAGGTGGTCCCATAACGATTTGTCACAATCTTCATCTAGTTTATATGACGCATACATGATTAGTTTTGAACCAGACTCAGGAGGGCGCAGTTACTATCCCGCAATATCGTATCGATATAATAATATAAATATTAATAAGTAATAATAATCGTACCACTCCAATAATATCTAGTCCAAAGTAAGCATTACTAAGGATACTGGATATAGGAAAAGATATTACCTGTATATTTTATTATAGAATAATAGAAATAATCGAAGTAAATAAACAACCATAACCCGAGACAAATTCGTGTAAACATCTGCCTGGAACTCGAAACCAAGGACCCTGACCGAGTAACTTGTAGCGAGAGATACTGAATAATTGGCCAGATGGTTAAAAATATAACTAATTGTATTGAATCTGGAATCTGGTATGTGTGGCTTGACAGGTTAGTGGGTTAATGAATGCTGGATGAAACTTAATAAAGCAATAAAAATATTTTCAGCACATTTGCTCAAAAAATGCATTTACGAAGCCTGTAATCTTTCAATTAATCAATCAATCTTTCGAACAATGTAGGTAACATTGTTCGAAATATTGTAATACGCACGGCGCCATACAACGTAGCGTGCGGTCAAAATAGGTTCTCACACCTAAATACATGTTTTACCGCACGCTCCGTTGTATGGCACTGTGCGTATTAAAGAGAAAATGAGATGTAAGATTATGTTGTTCTAACTTTCAGCACGCGCACATGGCGCCATTTGAAACTGTGCGCCATTTTCATATTACGAACGTCAAATATTGTTGCGACTTTCTGACTGTTCTTTAAAAACAGGATTCTAATTTTGCTTATTAGAATCCTGAGCGTTAGCGAGGAAATCTAAAGAGCATGAGGTAAAAAATCTTTGCTCTCGAGTGCAACACGTAACTTTTCATCCCACCTCAGCGAGGAATTAATAAAAGTACACCAAGAAGGTTCCGAGTCTGAGTTTTTAACAAATTAAAGAAGGTTGCATGATAAATTCGGCACCATGGAGGTATAAGTAAATAGGTTTAATGATGTTTTAAATTCACAAACAAAGCGCACACGATGTTCTAAATTCAATTTTACTTTATCCTCTAGCGGATAAAAACGGCTTTTGCACTCAGATATCGAAGAGCAAAAATACTCTTTCCGAGATGGGGGGATGAAAAATAATATTACTGTTGTACTGTTTTGTCGCAAATCTGCTGAAAAACGTTGTATGACACACGTGAGGATACTAGTTTTTACAAACTCGTGATTATGGTTAGCCCTCGACTCCGTCTCTGCCTTACATTCGTCTACTCATTTGTAAAAACCAACTTACCGCACTAGTATCATAAATAACTATTATTGTAATACCGTTATCAGATATCTATACATAAGTTGAAATATTTGTCATTATTTTGGCGTTCGTTTAGTACTCTCCTAGATAGAAATGACGCACTTAGCCGTCGTAATGTAAATATATTTTTTGAAAGAACAAATTATTTTAAGTCAAGGTTAATTTTAGATAGATGGAAGATGTTTGGTTACATTTGTGAAAGATTATCTCTGAAAAACGGATAAGGGGCAGATCCTTTGATCCGTCCTTACCCCTGGAACTTTAATAAATGATTAAAGTTTCGCGTAGAAAATCTGAATTACTCCCAAAAACATCTCAAGTAATTTTCTTAAAAGGAGATAATAACCAGTTTGTTGGGACGCGTCCCAACTCCTAATTTTTTTGCTCGTACTTTTATAATGTTGTTTAATGGTTAATTTTAATTGTATGTTATTAAGAAATATCAATGTCAAAGTCTTTCTAAATATGAATCTCAAGCAAAATTAGTAATTTATAGATTGGCAGATTTTTCGAACTCAGGACTGAAGTCTTGAGTAATACCGAAATACGGAAACGATATAACAGATTTCTCAAGTTTTAAGTGAATTTGGCACGGAAAAAATCCCAGACTTGATTTGGCTGTTTTGTTTTCTTTATCAGGCACTCTGATGAGCCTTAATCTTCCATACTCCTGAAACATGTTGGCTATTCACACAGTACCTATACAATACAATTTTAGACATCTGCATCAATTTTCCATACACATTTCGTATCGTTATCCCGTAACATTAGACTACTAAATCTGATTTTAGTGATTAGTTTTGTTCCTGTTTCTACGTAACAGATATTTTAAAAATTTTGACTTTTTTAGTTCGCAAATATTGGAACAATCTAAATGTTGGTTCATTAGCAATAAAAAAAATCACAGCTGAAAACGACATTTTGCATCCACTATTTATAGGTGAAGATTTTATTTATTTATTTATCGGGGCTGGGCGAGGAAATAACTTACACTAAAATTTAAGTTTTTAAAAAAAAATTTGGGCTAATCAGTATTCTGTATGGAATGTCGCGTTACACCTACTCCCGGGAGGAGAATAGGCGTAACGGAGCAGGGGAGAAAACTGGAGACAGGAGAGAGAAGGAATGAATAGGGAAAGCTCTATACTACAAAGATAAGAGGTTAGTTTGGCAAAAATATGTACATTTATTTAAAAGAACACAAAACGGTATACCTAGTGTCCCTAAGTAAAGGAAGTAGCACTCGCGACGGAGGGGCAGAACGGGGAAGTGGGAGGAAAAGGGTCCGGCACTCGCGTATGGTTAGCTCAGCACTCGCGATGAACCACCGGTGGCATAAGTAGGGAATTATGAGAGAGAGCGGAAACGGAGTGTGGAGCCTAGCCCAGCAGCAGTGGCTGGGTGGAGCAGCCAGGCCGACCAGCCCAGCGACGGCGACTCCTTCCAGCAGCGGCCCAGTAGTGGTGGTGCCCACAGCACCAGGTGTCGCAAATGGGGTATCTAGACTTTGCGAATTGAGAATTGCCGGGTACTTAATCTGCTTCGCATTTATACATTTCTGGAATCAAACACTATCGTAGATACATATATCATTAATCTGTGCAAACACTTACCTAGTTGAATATAATCTTGCTATTAAATCTGAGTAGGTATGACAATTTACGTTCGTATTACTTAATTCACCATACATTTTACTCTTTTGTTCATATCACCATAATCTTGCTATTGAATCTGAGTAGGTACGACAAATTACTTTCGTCCTACCCAATTCACTATACATTTTACTATTTTGTTTATATTACCATCTCTCTAAGCGATGATAATTATGGCGGGACTATACGGTCCCTAAATGGCCTCCAAACCACCCCTACAGCCATTCCCTGTCCACCGGTTACAGTCAATAATTATCTCTTAACGAGATCATAAAAGGACTCACCAAATCTTTTATGTTATCATTCATGTTATCAAGAATTATAAATCAACTCACATTACTACCTTATTTAAGACATCACCAATAATAGCAACCTCTAACTTACTTTTTTACCTACTGCTAACACAAATGACACAGAATACGTCATTTCAAGTCGCTCCGAATCGCGTTCGCGACACCAGGAGCTCAGGCAACGGAGTCCAGCAGCAGCATCCGGAGCCTCGTAGACAGATGTAACTTCAGCCACAGGCGTTTATTCAAAGACGAAAGTTTACGCGGAGCCTTCTTGAGTCCCGGGCCAATGCCAAATGGCCCGGGAACGGCCAGCACTACAGTGCGTAGTGTACGAGGGAAACTCGAGGACTGAACTCAAGTATCAGACGACCGACCTCATTTACACGGCCGCCGGTGACACATAATTTTGAAAAAGACATATAATTTTAAAAACTTACTTAACTTAGAAGTAAGCGGCAGCAGGACGCTACAGGAACTATTCAGTGAAGCTCCATAATACGGAAGAACTGTAGCAAAAATAATTATGCTTCGTAAATTTTAGAGTTGAAATTTTTATGTTTACTTTCGAAAGATAGAGACCAGCTTTTAGAGCCACGATAGTCTAACGAGAATTCCATTTAGATAAAAAAAGTGTAGTATAAAGGATTCAGCACCCGTACCACCATCTTTTATCGCGATTCAGTTTAGGACCTAAACTGAGTAGAATCGTTAATTCGTACTACGACGCTATCTACGACTATGACAGCGATGCAGTTTAGGAACCAATACTGAACCGAGCGGAATATGAATCGCTTTTATAAAGATGGTGGTAAGGCCCCAGTACCTCGGGCCCAGCACGGGTTCAGCGTTTCCCTACACAAATACTTATTTTGTAAATTTCAAATTGTAATCGTATCGTTGACGCTTGACGCCCACTCAAAATTTCATACGTAGGTATGTTACTCGATACGATGATCCGAAAGTTACTAATGTTCGTTCTAGGGCCACAGGAGGCTTTCGGACTTTCCTGAACTAAATGAGAATTGCGTAGCGATTTCGGACAAAATCACCTTTTATGCTAACTCCAATACGTATCTCAGCAAGTATTTCGACACTGGATTGTAATGAATAAATCATTTATGATACATGGATTACTGTCGCGCATGCGCCTTCCTTGGGCTTTAAGGTGCGGAATTAAAAAGGCTTTGTTTAAGGAAACTGTTGGCGTTTAATTGCACTAATAATTCACCGCAAAATGTTTTACAAGCAGATTTATGTCGATAACGAGTCTAATGGAGATAAACCTTCAATATTGATTAGGCTTGTGGTTCAAACCGATACGAATTCAGATTACAATCAGTGTTATTGAGTGCAGTCCACCGAATGTTGGTTATTCTAATAAATTGAAATGTTGGAATTACTACTGATATTAACGTTGTATATTTAATAAGCATTTGGCCTATCTAGTGGCTAGTGTTTACCAACAGTATCTATCATTAGTAGGTATTTTAATTCAAGGCATAGTTATATAAAACATATCCTATCTGTTATTTCTTCTCATTCTATCTTCACTAATCTATTTTGATAATTTAACAGCCTTCTTATAATATGGGAAACGCATAAGGAGTTTTGGTATGACCATGCAGACATTTTTCACGTAAGTAGGTACAAGTATATGTATTTTTGTAGAAGAAATGACATTAATAATGACAACAACTCCCGTCCTGTTGTGTATATTAGAAAGCAGAGGTTTCAATCTAAGAAGAAATCGATATAAGCTCTTTCTTGAAACGATAATATAATTTCTTCGCAGGTAAATATGTAAGTAAAAGTATTGGTACATTTTTCTTTTGTTTTTTGCTTGTCGCGCGAAAGTTACGCATTGTGAAGTCACTAAGAGCTTTGGGGGGTACATTTTCGGACGAGACTTATGCATTATAAATTTTTCATACATTACTGTCATAGCCACCTTTATAAAGTTTATTTTAAACATTAATAATACAATATAAACATGTAGGTCTGTATCTTTTCTGATTGTAAAGAACTAATACTCTTAATACACTTTTATTTTATAATGCAGTTGCTCCGTTAGAATAATCATGTTATTGAAGTGCTTTACAAACTTTTTTAGGAATTCATCATAAAATCGTAAAACTCATTGTTCCGATTTCTTAGTAAGAACTATTAAGTCAAAAAAAACACAATTTATTCACATTGGAAAGATTAAAATGACTATTTTTTGTGTTACCTATTTGATGCACAGTTCACTTACATAATGGGATATTCAATGCTCAATATTTAAATTCCCTTCAAAAAAATAAAAAGTTGTCGCTTTAAAGCACAATGTTCTACGTAAATAGGATCTAGGATTTCAAGGCTCAACATTTATACTAATTTAATTTTAACAAAGAAAAGACAATCGCTTGACCTTCAACAGCGCTCTCAAGCTTTAGAGGCGCTTGAACTCTCGGCTGAATTTATTCTATTTGTACAGACGACCGCTCATCAAGTGTAACAGTTACACTACGAAAGCCGCCTCTATTATGAACCCAGTAAGGGTGGTCTCAAGGTCAAACTGTTACGCTTGATGTTCTGTCGACTGGTACATCTTTAAGTTGACAACCTCCTTCTTGTGCTATGAAGATGACGTCCTGAAAAATTTTTGAGTGACTTCCTTATTTTCAATTCGCCCCAACACGTTTCGCTTTTAATAAATCCAAAGTGCTGTTTATAGGATGTATTATTGCTATTTATTTGACAATTCTAGTACAAAAGTAGTAAAACTATAAGTAAGATATTTCGGAAAAAAATGTACAAAGTTACTGTTTATTTCTAGATAAAATCTCTTTCAGCAGTCCTACCACAGAGAAATGAGAATAAAAAGATTGAATCGGCGTATGCAAGTCTTATCTTATAATATAAATACAAAAATATCGACCTGATTTGTATATTCAATTGTGCTTCTTTCATTCATAATTATCATCATCATCATCACCAGCCTATATACGTCCCACTGCTGGGCACAGGCCTTCCTACATGGCAGAAACACATGAGGAGTTTGGGCCACAACACCACCACGCTGGCCCAATGCGGGTTGGTGGGCTAAAGCGGTTGCAGTAACAACCGGGACCAACGGCTTAACGTGCCTTCCGAAGCACGGAGGAGCTCAAGATTATAAATTTGATTGACCCATCCAGGGACCGACCATGGCGAAAGTTGCCTTGTTTTAGTGATCGAAACCAGAGCGCTCAATCTACTACGCCACCGAGCTCCTCCCGAAATTCATAATTATATTGCGGTAGAATAGATAGAGCCGTGATTTAATTATATCCATAGCAATACAATCAAATGCCAAATGATAGCTGTCCGGAAGCGTCTCATAACCGTCTCAATAGGGACATATCTTTCATACTATCTACATCTAATAATGTTAGCCTAATCCAATAGTAATCTAGTGGAATAGTTTGAAATGAACCGAAGGGTACAACAGCTGAATAACTTTTGTCACTAAATATTACAGAATATTTTTCATTTCGGAAATAAAATAGGTTTTAGCCGTCGTTCCTTGCAACTGGTTGCCATGATATTCTTGCTGAGGAATAAACTTTTAAATAGAAACACGGTATTTTTTTACTACGAAGAGATATATTATTGACCGTGTCACTGTTACTCGAAAACTAACCAGCTGCTTCCTGTCTTCTTCTCTCTTTCCTGGACATACTAGACGGTATGTCGTTTGCTACAAATGCAGTACTTAGTGTATGCTTTACAGAATTTTGTAAAATGTCCTACTTATAAGCATGAAGAGCAAGCTTTTTTCTTTTTAAGGAATTATTTTCTTTGCTCTAAATTCATTTTTTGTAGTTTAATACACTCGATACTGACGTGATATGTCTTCTCGCAAAATAAACATTTTTTAGTATCAGCCTTTTTAATGTTGCTAACTAAAAATTCTGCCGAGAGTGGGTTTAAATTCACGTGTTCTCTTTCTGTATCTAAAAATGTAGAGCGTGCCATGTAAACTCTTTGTTCGCTATCAACTTCTCGTTTTAAAAATAATAGTAGGTTGCTTAGTTCTTTGTCTGAACTATCTGCAGCAAGAGATTGAGGTCGGCTTCTTTCCGAAATTTTCAAAATGTCACTCGGCAACGCTGACTCTATCATGGGAAAAATAAACGCAGAATATTTTTCCTTTCTTACTCTCAGTGATTCTAGAAAGCACTAAGCTCATCATATAATTTAGTCAATGACATATGATTACTTTGTTTGGCTTGTAGGAGTAGGAGTATAAGCCCTAAAAGTTCTCTCACGTATACTTCTACGAGTAAATCATCACGAGCAAAGCGAGACTTTAATTGCTCTATCTAAAGCATGACGGTAACTTACGCCTGACGGAGGAAAACTTTCCACGATTTCTATTACATTGGTACCAAATTGCATAGATTGTAATAAGTATTGGTATTTATCATCGTCGTCTATTTCATTGTCCTCGTCCTTTTTTCGGAACTGGCCCCAGAGGGACAGCCACTTTTTAATCTGTCCGTAGAATTTTTTAAGCTCTATCTTTGGTAAGTTATATTTTCTAAACTGCTTTTTATTATTACATGTCATAGCACTATTGGTTTTTTATTGCAACTACTTGCAGATCAATATGATGAATTGTGGTTTCATTCCGAACGTGTATTTTCTAGTGGATATATCCTTTTTCTACCTTTTTCTTCATGACTTTCTACTTCATAAGGTAATTATCAGCTTGATCGGTGTCCTCGTCAATCTCACCTTTATCCATTTTATTCTGTGTGAGTTGATGATAAATCCAGATCAAACATTGCTTGCCCTCGCAGTTCCAAGACTTTAACGGCCGCGACAATGTTATCAATATCCGATTGTTCATTTTCTACGAGATTTTTTACTTCATTTTACTTTTTCGTAAAAATACGGCGGTGATTTGCCCGTTCTCGTTTAATTTATTCTAAATTGGTCGCAATTTGTTTAAGGAATAAACTTTTTTTACTACGAAGAGATATATTAATATATATATCTTTTGTTTTTTCTGACAACGTCATTATAAGTCGTACAAATAATCTTTCAAGGAAGGATTTAACATATTTATGATATTGAATGTTTTTATAATTTAATTTTGAATGAGTTACATAGTGAAAGATAAAATCGTGAATTTTTTTATTTCATATGCATATCAACAAAGTATGGATACAAAAACTTTGCCACATTTTTATATTAGCTGCTATCAAGACATTGCACGAAAGACTCCATTTTGCGTTAACATTGACTTTCCATTAAGGTGAGGAGGAAAGTTTTTATTCGTTCTTTTATTTTTAGAAGCAACAGAATTTTTCTTGGCAACACATTTTGTCTATTTCAAGAGCATTAAAACAGTAATTTATATTTAAAATTAGTAATAAAAAAATAGGTGTAAAATAACGTGCTGTTATGATTAACCTAATATTTACAACATGGCACTGATTTATCGGCATTTTATTTTATTTTATACAAAACACCATAAATTACTCAAAACTATCTGATATGAAGAGTCCATATGTCAAGACAGCTAGTGCAGCTTGAAACACTTTTCTAGCCGCCTCCACCTGGCCTTTTAACGCCTCTTTTGAAGGATCCAATGTTATAGGAATGAGAGAACGTGTGCTGGCAAAGAATTTCTAGTTTTGGAAGTATGACAAAGAAACGAGTTACTAAACTTTATTGTGCGTTATGTTGGGCTGGAGACAGTACTCAAAAACGCGCGCGCGCGGCACGCGTGATAATATAATGATATTATAAATGGCAATTAATTTAGTTCTTCAAGTTCTTTATAAAGGTGCCTCGTAAAGTTATTATTAGGATTGAAAAATATCCAAAAGTCAAAAAATATACCTACAAAATTCTTTTTTCAAATATTTTTAGGAGAATTGGCCATGATTTGGTTTATTTTAAACGCCCAAGACGTTATTTTATATCTTAATATTAATAATAATAATATTCACAATATACATTATTGTTTAAAGTACAATACAGTACAATACGTAATATCAAGTATAAGTTGGATGAATTTCGTTTATAACAGTTAAACTACATACCGTAATTCCGAAAATTCATAAAACCTATCGAGTGGCGGCCGCGTACCGGGAGACGCAGCGTTGGTAGGCCTAACAAGGTGGACCGACGATCTGGTGAGAGACGCTGGAAGCTGATGGATGCAGACAGCGCAGAACCGATCGGTTTGGAGATCCTTGGCAGAGGCCTAGGCGTCTCTCGGCTGAAATGATGATGATGATGAAACCTATAACTAAAATTAAGATCAACAAAATCACGATAGTCAAAACACCGGAAGGCCAAAATGCCGTTACCCGATATACCATAGTTAGTAATATTGATTTCCAATACTGGATACTTGCGTTTTATGCGTGACTAGCATTGGGGCGAACCGGGGGCGAACAAAACCCGTACGAAAAATTGTGTTACTCACATTATAATGATTCCCATATTAGCCGCAATCTTCCTCTTTACGTAAAGTCCAAGGCATTAACCCGTCAAGCATCAGGCACAATTGACCTGAGGGATAACGCCGCTTGACAGATTAAGTTCGAAAAAGATTAAAAATTATTTGGCTTTTACTTCTAAAATATTGCGATTGTATTGTAAATCGATTAGATAGTTTCATTTTTTTTTACATACAACTAGATGACAAACAAGCTGACGGCCTACCTGATGGTAAGCGGACACCGCCGCCTATAGACACCTCCAATAACAAGGAGAAACCACTTGTATTGTAGTTAATATAATTCATGTTTCCATTTGTTGTCATATTGGCGTCACCACCTATAAATACCTGTCGAACTGCGGCACAGGCTGTTAGTAAAAAGTTTTTTTTGCAGCGATCAAAATATGGTTTCCACGATGCCGATCGCTGTGGAAATCCTTTGTCTAGCAGTGGACGTCTTTCAGCTGACAATGATGATACCTATACATATAGGATGTATATGTATATGTATAAGTGATGATGATAGTTTTTTTTCAGTTAAATATATTTACGAAGTATTCGTCGATCAATATTATTTACTAAATCCTCCTGCCTATTTAAACGGATCACATCACAAAAAGCTTTATAAGAAAAACATTTGCTTCTTGAATTATTTCTGAATCTTTTGAAAGTCTGAAATGAAAATTTCTTTTAGTAAAACTTATTCTAAGTAATAAGCGCGGTGGCGTATTGGTTTGAGCGCTCTGGTTTGGATACGAAAAACAAAGCAACGTTCGCCATGGTCGGTCCTAGGATGGGTCAATCAAAGTTTGTTATCTCGAGCTCCTCTCTGCTTCGGAAGGCACGTGAAGCCGTATGTCCCGGTTCTTCCTGCAACCGCTTTAACCCACCAACCCGCATTGAGTCAGCGTGGTGGTGTTATGGCCAAAACTCCTCATGTGTTTCTCCCATGTAGGAAGGTCTGTGCCCAGCAGTGGGACGTAATATAGGCTGGTGATGGAAGTAATAAGTGATATGTCCTGTACTCTGTGATAAAAGACCAGTGGCCGCCCACGACACTGCTCGAGCGGATTTTTTTACTCTTGATCCCACTCCTGCTCCGAGAGAAGAAACGATGTACCGAGCTTACCCAGATGGTAACTATTTAATCCAGCTTTAAAGGAATTCAGGTTATATCCGATAGGTAATACTGAAGCCGACAGAGCGCTCCAGTCCGATATCGGTTATCAGGCCATAAGGTAACACCTATGTCCTTTTTAAGGATATAATCCCCATGCCAAATAACAATGAAACGCCCCATACAGCATTTTACCTGATATTAATGCCGGCGGGCGAGTAAGAGGCAAAATGATAAATCGATGGACAAATCCGTTTTATACTTTCTTCCAACCATATACCTAAAACATCATCTAATGCATAAAGCCATTTTTGTTGACTCGTATTACATGCTCCTAATACGGAGAAGGAAAAAGCAACATAAAGGATTATACCTTTCACAAAGATACGAGGACGGGCTTTCCTCTTAACGAATGAAAGAGTTTAAGCATATTTTTAACCGACTTCAAACAGGAGAAGGTTCTCGATTCGGTTGGTATGTTTTTTAAGTATCACCGTTACGCCGCGCCGAGATTTTTGATCCGATTTACGCGATTCTTTTTTTGTTCGATGGGATATAGTTGCTATTTGGTCCTATGGGTCATTTAAATATATTTGAAGTCAGTTTAGGAGTTTGGTGTTTAAATCAAAATAACTGGAATAATTAAATCGTCTGTATGCGAGATTGCGGATTTTTGCTTTCTTATAATTTTGTAAACAATGATAGGATACTAGGAAACAATATATGCTGACGGTTACTAATTTAGCTTCGACTTTAGAAAGTGACCATTCAAAATGATTAAAAAAATTAAAAAAATAACGACCTCAAAACTAGATAAAATAATTAAGTTTCAATAGGTACTTATCCCTTATAAACATATTTTGGAGTTGGTGCTCAGTTGTTTCCAGAAACAATAGAAAGTGAAGTCACCGATTTCAAAAAATATGTTTCTAGGGGATAAGTACCTCATTGTCATCATCATCAGACGAGAGACGCCCGTTGCTGGGCATAGACCTCCCCCAATGATCTCCATACCGAGCGGTCCTGCGTTATATTGTTAAATCTTGTATCCATCCATCATATATTTTTTTATAGGTTCAAAATAAAGATGAAGTCCCACAAAGCATCAGAGCTCGGTAACGAAACGAAACATAAACTTTTTGCCCCCCTCAAATGGAAGTAGGAGTTTCCAGTTTGAAAACGATTACTTCAAAACATGTTGCTGAATCGTATAACTATAGAGGAATGTGAGCCCCGATATTGGAATTAGTGCAATATTCATGCAACATACGAGCCGAGTTTTCAGTGGAATTTGAACATGTGCATGTGTTTCATGCAATTTTTAATTTTCTTTCGTTATTAATTCCATCTCGATATGATACAATCGAATCTTATTGAAAAAGCTTAAAAATTTTATCTTGCGGTTGCTTTAGATGTTTATTATTTAGGTATAGGTATAAGTATACCGTCATTTATATAGATGTCAATAAACAACCTAAGTTTCATGTTTTCTATAAGTTATCAAACACTGACAACTTATGTTGTCTCCGAACCCCTTTGACTGGCAATGTATTTAGTATTATAATTATTATTGACATAAAACTTACTTCTCGGTTGTGGTTGTTTTAGCGGTGATGTCTTTTGAGATAAAGTTAAAGTTCTCAGTTTCGAGTTTATTTTTTATCAGTATCCCTAGCACGAACATTTTAAAATTTCGAATCGCCTTCGTGTCGAGTAGTTACGTTAGCTTTTGTCTGGCTTTTGTTTGAAATTTTAAGCGTGCGTGAACGTTACGATTACGATTCGAAATTTAAAAATGTTCGTGCTAGGGGTACTGATTACTTTTTTATATAAATAAATACATCTCTAGCATTATTTCTGAGCATAATCTATTGTAAGTAATTTAACGAAGAATAAAAACACATATCAAATTTTCTCATTTATCTACTAAACACTATATAATGTACACAATTTACAATCAAATAAATACTTTTTTTTTAATACGATAAGAGTATCAAACAAGTATACAGATCGCTTGACGGTAAGCGGTTACCGCGTAGCCTGTTAGAGCGTATTCTACCCTTTTAAATTTTTTGGAGCTTTTTTATTAAACTCTGGTGACCTCACAGGAACACAACAAAAAGCGTTGTTATCAAGCTGCTATCATTTATAAGGTGGTGGTGGTGCTCACCTCAGTTGAACTAAATTCGAGTGGAAAATGGTATTTACCATTTCAGCTCTCGCATTATTAAACGTTTCATATTTTTTACTAACTATACTAAAATACCTAAGTATGCCCATCACACAGTGGCACAGTAAAATATTACTAAAACGAAGGGTAGATGATCCAAACTCACAAGTTTTTTTACAGCTCTAAGCTTTATAGTTTAGTGAGCTACTGTTTAGTTTAGTGGGCATTAGTCATAGGTATGTGACTCAAAATTGTCATCTCTTTCTTTGCCTTATATCGTTATTATCGTTGTAACGTGTAATAGTCTTTTTATACTTTTTAACGCGCTATATGCCTTATGTATGGATAGTGAGAAAAAAATTCTGACTCTTTAAAATACAACCATTAAAAATATAAGGCAAGAAAATAATAATAATAGCCGCTAATTAGACAATTGTTACACAAAACTAAACCAATAATAACAACAACAACTCAACAACTCTTTATCTACTCCGACATCATTTTTAATGATCTTCATAAACATCTAAAGTGCAACGGCAGTGTAGGCAGCCACGCTAATCCTTAAGATTGTTTACTGAACAAGCAAATAAAAAGAAACTTTAGAGCCAAGATTATAATGAGTAATGATTCAATTTAGGGGCACTCAAGCTAAGTCCCTCAAGTTCTATTAAGTTAGTTGCGTTTGGTTTTAGTCACTAATAGCAGCAGTGAGATTACCTGAATGGTGTACGGGCGGGGCGTTAATTATATGTGTTCATGCTATAAAATGTAACTTTAGATGTTTGTATACTATTAGGGGCTACTCCCAGTTCATCAATTAAGGCAGTACCCCTGCTAAATGACCTTCACCGCACATTCCGCTCTGGTCGAAAATTCAACTCAATTTTATTAATGCAAGTAGCCAAAAATCGGTCGTTTGTCTCAGTTGGCATTTCATATAATCAAATTAGTATGAATACAAATAAGAATAATATAAATGAATATACAAATATCAGCGATAAAATTTTATGACTAAAAATATTTAGGACAATATACAAGTACCTAGGTATTTTTTTTCGTATTTTTATTAACAGCATCGGCTTATTTTCTAATAAATAAATATTTTAATATATAAATATTTTATATCGACTTGAAAAATCATTCAAGGAAACAAAAGTAAATTTTTATATACACTTCGCATTTTCATCAAAACATTTTGAAATGTTGCTACTCAGTACCAAAGAGATATAAAACATGTATGTGTATAAAGGTTAAAAGTTTATTCTACGTAAAATAAGCTTTTGCAGACTCAAACTGCAAATAAACTACTTGGGCGTATGAATACTTATGTATTTTTGGTCGGATATTTATTAAAAGAGTGGGAATTACGCTTTCACCTTGTTTTTAGTACCAGACAGAAAATAAAAATAAAACAGCATGACCTAGATATTATTAAACACAATCAAATGTGTCTGCTTAAAATTAAGGACGACCGTTATTGGATCATATTATACTTTTTTATGCAACTAGATGACAAACAAGCTGACGGCCACCTGGTGGTAAGCGGTTACAGCCGCCTATAGACACCTATAGAAAGAAAAATTACTTGATATTGCAGGTGCGTTGTCATCCTGAGGCCTAAGATGAAATGCCGTCCATGCCCAGTAATTACACTCACTACCTTTTCCTGCAATCCGAAACACAGCGAACTGTTTTACGGCTGAAATATGAAAGGCGGTGGTAACCTAGGCGACCCTAAATATTAGCCTACCACCTATTAAACCATTGTGTAGGTACTTATACTTCTTATTATTATTATTACTTTATTTAAAAAAAACAAATTGCTTAACCTAATAATTAAGTTGGTCTTAGAAAGTGAATTTACCTAAGTTTGAATAAAACATTACCACTTTGACTTCGAGTGTTTTATAGCTTATCTTTTCTATTGAAAGAGCGTCATTAGGTCATTACACAGCTAGATAAGGTTTGGGAGGGTGCTGTGTCGGCAAGAAGAGATTATTTATAAAGGCAAACAGATTTTCAGAGAGTGGACGTCTTTTTGCTGATGTGAAGAAAGTGTCGTCTAAACAGTAGATCCTTGAGACGTTAAAAGCTCCGATACTTAATGATACCTAAAAAATATAATTTTGGGTTTTATAACTTGATACTTATCCCATCAAGCATCAGACTCCAGACACAATTGTTCTTTCAATTGCCATATCCCTCCGAAGGGATAGCGCCGCTAGACGGATTTAATAATATATTTTATCAGCGATGAGAGAAACCTACATATTTTGTAGTTTTTCCTTATTATATGACTATTTGACAAAATAGAATAAAATAATGATAGATATAATGTAGATTTTTTAGTTAATAGCGGATATCAAGTATCAACTCAATACATACTATATTGTGAATCTAAACCTGCTATGCGATTCTCTACAGTCAGCAGCCTTGAATTCGTGGCTGTCGGCAGCGCTGTCATACATTTTGGCGTTTGTTTGACAACCGTTGGTGACACTAGCGTTCCGACGACGAGTACGGCGTGAGCCGGAACTCAATGCTATTTATTTTTATATCTATACGTAAAATACAATCAAATGTTAAATGAAGTCATTGCGATACGTTTTATACACAAGAAAAACTAAATGGAAAAATATTGATTGTAGTTCATGTCGTATATCCAAAACGGCGACAAACATACACAGCTTTAGAGATCGACGTAGAGACTGGTGAAAACGCTTTACGCGTGAGATGCGTTCCGAGCCTACACTCCAAACACTCAGTTGTTTTTTGTCTTGCTCTAAGGTGTGGAATGACACAAGTTGTTTTTATAACCTCAAATTTTGACAAAGAGTTCCATCATTATCTAAAACTAATACGAAGTCTTCCATTCCGCATTAAATTTTCTGTATTAAGTCTGCTTTTAAACTTTTATTCACATGATTTGAAGTACTGTACCCCAAGCACGAAACATTCTCGTAATCGTATAGTAATCGTATTTTCTTACTATTCGATAACGATCACGATACTAAGCTGACAGCATGAAACAATGCTACGAAACTATCGTCAACACGATAGTAATACGATACCTATAGTAAACTTAGGCCGTCCACAACTGGACAAAGTAGACACGAAGTGCGTTCAAAAATCACTGCAGCAACATTGTGTGTTACAAATCAATGAAAAACCTACTCAATCTTTTTGATATTTATTGAAAAAATGACAACTTATTCACTTTTTTACTAATGCGAAGCAAATCTTCCAGTTAAATTTATAATTAGGGCATAATAATAAGGTTTCTTGTTTTATTTGGTAGCGACTTAGAAACAGTTTCTGAACGTACGCAATTCTTCAATGCCAACTTTATGTAAACAAAACCTCTCAAAACAAAAACTCATCGAGTCAAGTGGAATCTTTCGACCTTATTAGTTAAAAAGAAGTGTAATTTATTGGTTTTAATGTGCATACATGTGCAAGCAATTTAATTATGGTCGAAGTTAAAGAAGCGTATATAAATTTTCCATGAAGAAATAAGTTTTAAGACACAATATTTATTGTTTGTAAACCTTGTCACGATATGGAATAGTCCAACAGTTTGTAGGTAATATGATGGATTTCATGAAGAGGTGAGTTCGTTTCATTTGTATATTACTCTCTAAATACTTCCAATTTTGTGTGTGACTATCAAAACTTATTCTAGTATTATGTAAACGCAAGAAAAGTGACGAAAGGTTAGATTTGAATGATCACTTATTTATTCTGTAGATAAGTTTATTTTAGATCAAATTGCTGATAGCCAAATATTTTAATAAAATTTACTTCAATAATGTTGGGTTACATATTGAAATCCATACTAATATTATTAATAAATGCGAGAGTAACTCTGTCTGCCTGTTATCTTTTCACGCTTGAACCGCCGAACTAATTAAAGTGAAAAAAATGAAATGGATGGAGTGACAGGACATAGGTAGGATATTTTTGGAACAATAACCTACATCCACGCGAGCGGAGCTGCTAGCTAGCCGTATTTGACTTTAATCCTAACTATTAATATAAATGGGAAAGTAAATTTCTTTGTTCAATCGTTACAGTTTCACACCTAAACCACTAAACTGATTTAGATGAAACTTGGTATGGAAAAACTTTACTTTTTGGAGCGATAACCGACATCCACGTGGATGAAATTTCACTTGTGATATGAATAAAAGTTTAGGTGTAAAATCTATGGATATAGATAGATTCTTGTAGATCAATAAATACTGAATACATAGGTAGATATGATATTAATTTTTTTTTCATATCTACAGGTGAAAAAGAAGTGGAGTTGGTTTATCTAGATGTTGACTCTAGCCAAATTGAATTCCCTGGAGAAGAGACAGAATTGGGGATGGAACCCACTCCTAAACTTGATTGGGCAAGAAGAATTAAACCTTCCTGGCACCAGACAATATCAACCACCTCAAGAACTAAGTCCAGCACCAGCTAGGAAATGGATCCCACTATACTATGTATAGCTAAAAAGACTCGCGACGCAAGGAGTGAATATATGAAGGATGGATTTTTAAAAGCTGAATGAGATGAGGATAAAATGAATGTTAAACTAAAGAAAGAGAGAATATCGCAAATATATTTTGAACTAGAACTGCAACTCAAATGGTTTGCATTCATTAGTGAAACTTTAAGTGTAGCTATTCAAGAAATTTATGTATAATAAAAGTAGAGATAAATGATTAGAAGTGATGAAAAAGAAAAATATATTTTTACATTTATTATTAATTTGAGGTAAATAGGTGAAAATTAAAATTAAATGTGTTAAACTATATTAATGTTTAATATTTAATATTTTAAAAATAGGTTATACATATAGTGGCAATGAATTATTTTGTGAACCTTTAATAAAGTTTTCTAAATTATTATTATTTTTTATTCGAATTATAACTAGCATTATTCTTATTATAATCTTATGATGCAATGCAATTTATGTTATGTTCGATCCTTGCAAAGACACTTCCAGCAGTTTTTTAATCGTCCAATCACCATCCTTGTCCTTCCATGTTCCTTCCATAGGAGTTGTATTTATGCCTGCCATAGAACTATTACTTATCGACTAGTAGGCGACATCAATTGTGGTATGTGAATATCCAGAATCGCCTACAAAAAAAATATATTATATACATATTATCATATACTTATTTTTCATTGTAGCTCAATATTTGTTATTTATTTTAGTGCTGTTGATTTAATTCGCATTTACTGAGGCGGTATCTATTTATAAACTCTCTTTCATTTGAATAGTAACATCACTTATTCAACATTTCATCAGTAAAATTCTTTGTTGAATTTCTCTGTTTATAAAACAAAAATAAAACGATAACTCGGATAAATTGCTTTTTATAAAAAGATACCTAATTATTTTGCAAAAGTATGCATAAATTCACTAATTTAACACAATTACCATACCTTCTGATTTCGTCGTCTTCTACTCTAAGAGTATTTACTAAACGCCAGTGTAAGTAGTAACTACGTAAAGAATGGCTTCCCACACATAATACACATAATTTTCAGTCACTAAAATTGCTTTTTATCAATAAAACATCAATTTTTTATTGCACAACAATCGTAACGATAGTTCTCTCACTGCAAAATACTCGGTGAGAGGTAATACGATAGCTAGCTGTCGACAAAAACGATACGATCCGTCAAAAATGAGTTCGTGCTGCCGATTCCCATACTTTGACCTTCGGTTACTATACCATTACGATTACGATTACGAGACTAGTTTATTCGTGCTAGTGAATTTTAGTTCCGTAAACGACCGTAGTGGCGCTGCTCTGGTTTTCATACAAAATAATACGATTACCATTACCATAACGAGAACGATAGTGTTTCGTGCTTGGGGTACTGGAATCAACGTTACGGTAACATTACGTAATGTCACTTAGTAATGAAATGTACTGAAAAAGAAATGCATCTAAACTTTTAAAAAAATCATAAGGTTATCCCAAGTCCTTGGTAGCTTAGATGGTAAGAGCTATGAAAGGTCACGGGTTTGGTCTCAGTCCCAGAATATGTTTTTTTCTAGTTTAGATGTTGTTCTAGGTTACCTATTTATAAAGCGTTTTTAAATAGGACCACAATAGAACGTACCTCAAAAGAAATTGACAATGTATCAAAGTATAGCCAACAAGATCAAAAGATTATTGCTGTTACCACACAGAAATATCGTACCTGACATACTTACCTATAGGCGCTGACCAGCAATATTAAGGCACTAATGGCCTCAGTAGAGGCCAGTCTAATCATTTAAAACGCCGCCGAGGATTACCAAGGAGTGAAATCAGCAATCGGGGTCTCAAGAGGCCGTTTGGACGTGACCTGGGTAAATTGGTTCCTTGAATTCTTTAACACATTTCATTCGTAGATTTAGAAAGGCAGGTACTGACTGAAGTTTTAGGGTGAGCGTTAAAATAACACTAATTTTACGCAGCCACCGAATTCGCTTTTTTGCTTTGGAATGAAGATGTACAATCACAAGCAACTACATGTAAACACTTTTGTCAGCTTGTAAATCTATACTAATATTATAAAGCTGAAGAGTTTGTTTGTTTGGTTGAACGCGTTAATCTCAGGAACTACTGATTCAAATTGAAAAATTCTTTTTGTGTTTGGTAGTCCAATTATCGAGGTAGTAGGTATATAGGCTATATATCATCACGCTACGGCTAATAGCAGCTGAGCATCAATGAAAAATGTTGCAAAAACGGGAAAAATATTACTATTCAGAGCTTTTGTTGCGTGCGCTGCGTCAACGGTTAAAGTTACGCAAAAATCATGTATGTAAGAATTGTTCTCCTTAAAAATTCTAAAAAAAATCCGCGGCAGCATATGTGTCTATCTTTTGAAATTGACTCACTATAACCATTTCTTCGTATACAATGCCTAAGTTGTTATTTTCCGACATCCACGCGAACGAAGTCGCGGGCTCAGCTAGTCTTATCATAAAGATGATAAGTATGTAATAATGTCAAAATTAGGTAATTATACCTCGTGACATAATTGATTATGAGAAGCAATAGGATATGACGTTTCGTTTATTTTAAGCAGGTACTAATATTTTCATCAATTAATTAAAAGCACTAAAAATATTACATTATTATTTCTGTTTCCTATGGCCTATATTTATAGGCCAGCTCATTAATCAAACAGAATTAAGTCAACGTCCTCTGCTTAAAACGTCAATATCATTAGGCACCTACATTAACTCGAAACAAAATATATTCCCATGTAATCCCTTTTGCAAGCCGTGTAATTACAATGATAACGACCATTTATATTAATCGCCTTTGAAAAGTCCTTGTAACCATTTAAAGTACCATTTCTTTATACCTCAGAGGACAATTAAGATTATATCTTTATAATAAAGTGCACTTTCGTTTAGATTAAAAACCTGAGTAGTAAATGTAAAGGGATTCCAAAGTTTACTGGCGTAGAATAAAGATCCGAAGCTGTTTAATTGCGCATACACCGCCACCAATTTTAATCTCGTTGCCTAATAAAATATTTTCGAAAAGGTATTCCTCGTGAAGATACGACACCGGATAAATGAGGTTTCCATACAAACTTTTATTTCGTAATACAGATAATGGAAAGCAAGTTGACGGTCCACATGACATTATGTAGCTACCTATAAGACACCTGCGATTGCAAGGCAAAAATCACTTGCTATTGGAGGTGCCTTTTCGTCCTGAGGCCTAAGACGAAATGCCTTCCATGCCCAGTAGTCAGCTTTGAAGTGACTTAGGTTATAAACAGCTGGAACACCGAAGGTGGCAGTGCATTTCACTCTCTGGTCGTGCACTTTACAATTGATGACAAAAAGGGCTCAGGGCGTATAAGTATTTTGTATATTCACCAGGTGTGAGTGGTAGCCCATCAAGCGCCTGGTAGTCCTCTGGTGAAATGGGCTTAGCGGAATAAGCCCATGAAGTTCCTGAGCACACTCTTCGAAGTACAATCTGTAGAAGACTGACAAGCAAGCAATGTTACGGCGGTGGTCCAGGCTATTACCTCCCACCAATCTCTTGTCGCCAATAAGCCTCTTGGATCTACGTTACACCGAATCCAAAGTATTTTTAGAATATTGATACGTTGTACCTATCTATTTCTTTTACTGAATTGCTTAGAAATTTTATCTTTAACAATGATGCAACATATTCATCACAGCACATGTATCTAAAACAAAATTAATAATGATTGATAAAATGAATAGGCTCTTTTAAAAATTTAAATTTATTATTACAGTATAGTTCACTCGCCATAATTATATTTTATTGATAGTTTTAATGATATTATTACAAGTTTATAGTCTCAAAATGTGTGCCTTTGCTACGTGATACAAGTATTCACCATAAAGCATACAGTTTATGGCTACTTATTGGAAAACAGTAGAGAGAAAGTGAAGTTGACCTTGTTAGTTCATCCATGTCTTTGGTACCGACATAAAACTAAAAATAGGTACTCCCTACGCCCCACCAACCTAATAGTTAAGATTAAAATTAAGTGAATTATTAAATAATTATTCTTTAACAGACCAATTACACAATACAAACACAAAGTCAGCAAAACTGGGTAGCTTTGTTGCTAAAAACCAGTATTTATGATAGTAAAGGCATTGCTTGTTTTACTAAGTAATTTTAACTGCCGGCACATACTCATTTCTCAGAAAATAAAAACTACTAGTAGTTTTTAATGACCCTACATATGTACATTTTCTACTTAGTAGTTTTAAACAGTACATTATACTAATTATTACATTATAACATCATCATTTCACCCGGGAGACGCATTATTACATAACTAATGAATAAAGAATAAGAATTCGAACCTCTTTTAATAATTATCTTAGCAGAATAATACCTACACCGATGCTTCGTTGGAAATGAATTATTAATTAATTAATTTAAATCCCTACAAATGAAGTCGAGTGAAACATGATTCAAAACCATTGTGCACCCGGCATGTAGCCCAAGGAGTGTCTTAATTGGTATCTTCCAATATGAACACTCTGCTCATGGTAGAGGTAAAGTAATATTGAATTATTACATATTAGGTACTTCATATTTTCATTTCATTTTATATTGTTTTTATTATTTCTTCTTTTTGAAACAGATAAATGTAATCGATACAAGGAATCTCCTGGCGAGTGCATCGTTTTCTTGTGAACGGACAGCAAATAAGTTGGTTAGCACATCGCATCCGAAATGGATAATTTTGTAAGATGATTTTCTATCAGATGTCATGTTTTTAACCGACTTTAAAAAAAGGCGGTTATCAATTCGACCGGAATGTATGGTATATTGTCAGCATTGTACAGTTTTTTGTATATGTTAGTCTATACCAGCTTCTGAAGATGGGTGCCAAATTTCATGAGTGTAAGTCGGATTATATTTTTTTTTGGACTTGACATAGTCCAAGTTATAGAACTCTGTAAGTTTCATAAAAAATATATAAAAATCGGTTTAGTTGTTTTTCAAATGGAGAGTAAAGCATGTACTATCAGTCACTCAGAAAACGTGTTATTGGCTTAGCAACGTAATTCTAAAACATGTCATTGGATGTTGTTTTAATGTTTGCATGTAGTTAGGCTCTAGCTAATCACTCTCGATGAAAAATTCAATAAGTGACTTAGCAATTTTAGAAGTGGTAGTGTATTCTTTAAATGGTGTGCAATTATATCTCACTATTTTCTTTTATACAACTAGATGACAAACAAGCTGACGGCCCACCTGGTGGTAAGCGGTTACCGCCGCCTATAGACACCTGCAATAACAAGGAAAAATCACTTGGTATTGCAGGTGCGTTGTCATCCTGAGGCCTAAGATGAAATGCCTTCCATGCCCAGTAATTACACTGGCTACCTTTCCCTTCAATCCGGAACACAGCGAACTGTTTCACGGCTGAAATAAGAAAGGAGGTGGTACCTACCCAGACGACTCTGCATACGGGCCTACCACCTAGTACTAATAACAATAAATAATAGGTTGGGGAAAAAGTTTCTTCGCATTTTTTAAGAAAATTCAAAACATTTTTTAATATAGTTTATTTACATTTAACTAAAGTATGTAGGTATCATTTTGTTCGATAACTTTTTGCCATCTTGTAGGTAGGGACATGATCCCATTGCTATTCAAATTTTGGGGCTTCTGATCAAAATACCGCGACCAATGGTTTTGGCAGTCCTCTCGTGATGTTTACCTGACACTGCCTAGAGAATTCTGAAGAGAGCGAAACAGGTGGAAATCTGAAGGTGCAAGGTCAGGACTATACGGCGGATGCATTAACACCTCCCAGCCAAACTCTCTTAATTTTTGCTGAGTGGCTAAATATGTGTGAGGTCTAGCGTTATCATGATGAAAAACCACACCCCTTCTGTTAATTAATTCCGGCCGCTTTCTCTCAACTTCTTGCTGTAATCGCATCAATTATTCGCAGTAGAGTTCAGAATCGATGGTCCTGCCTAGTGGGAACAGCTCATAATGAATAATGCCCTTCCAATCCCACCACTCACACAGCATTACCTTGTTGCGAGTTAACCCGGGTTTCGCCACAGTCTGTGAAGCCTGACCGGCCTTTGACCACGACCTTTTTCGTACGTTCTTGTCGTACGTGATCCACTTTTCATCACCAGTTATCAGCTTCTTCAAAATGGTTCGGTTTCATTAACATCGTAATAAAGAATCACAAACGAGTCACGGTTCATTAGGTTTCTTACAGTGAGCTCGTGGGGTACCCAAATATCTTTTTTGTGTACCCATTTTTTTAAAATGCGCCAAAACTGTTTTGTGGTCAATTCCCAGTTCTTCAGCTACGTTTTAACTACTGATATGCCGATCTTGCTCCAGTTTTTCAAAAATGGCATCAATTTTATCCGTAATAGGGCGACCAGAGCGACGTGCAACATTGACATCAAAATTTCCGGATTGAAAACGCTTAAACCAAATTTGTGCTACTCTCACAGACACTGCACTAAGTACATAAAAATCGCAAATTTTTTTCGCGGCTTGCGTTGCATTTTTACCTTTTTTGTAGTAAAATTTTAAAATGTATCGAATTTCTTCATTAGATTCACTCATCTTGACAGTACGAAAAACAAATGAAAAACACACATTTTCCTAATTTGAATTTGGAATTATCTTTTTTAAAATCTAAACTTTAAATGATACCAAAACCAGCCAGATACAAATAGTACAGCCAAAGAGATTTTATTACAAGTTCATACATACTATAATGCGAAAAGACTTTTTCCCCAACCTAATATAATATTTCTAGCGAAAACTGTCTTCCTAAACAATGTGCGGGTGGTATTGCAATACATTAAGATATACAGTATACCCATATCGGGCATGCAATCTAATAAGACTAACTGAACAATAAGTACAATCACTAAATTTTTTTATCACTGTTTATTTGTATCTAATTGAAAATATGTTTATCCTTTGTTGTTCGATATAATAACTTCATCCCTCCATGTAGGTTCAAAGCAAAAATGGCTGAGCAACGATTCAATAAAGACAGAAGCAAATAAAACATCGCGATACTAAGTCCGCAAGCGCCGCAGCAACAAATAAATAGCGGAATAACTGTCTCAATAACATAGTCGAGGATAGCCGAGGAGACAATCACGCTGGAAGTTATATTTAGGATAAGACCTCTTATTTTCTTGTTACATAGACATTTACTTCGCTTACTGGAGCTAATAATGAAAATAACAATAATTTACTGTACACCGGAGCCAATGTATAACTATATTTTTTGTTTTCAACTTAGTAACAATCGAGTGTTTGAACTTTTGAAGTCAGAAATTATTGTTTGTACGTTAAGAGTAACAAAAAAGTGTACGGTCACATATGTTTCGTTAGTTCTAATTAATATGGTACGTAGGTACCTACAGACGCTACGAAAGCCACCTGCCCCCTTATCGGCTCACTGATTTGATTCGTAAATTCACATGCCGTCTCGCTTTGACGCACTGCGATAAAAAGTGACCGGAATAGAGTTTTCGAAAAACGAATATTTTCTGACAATTGAGAATAAGGGGGCTGTTCGGGGACGTCGGACATTATAGGGCGTTTAAGACCATAACACCACCTCTATTACGAAAAGGGTAAGTAAAGGTAGACTTAGGGTTAAACTATTACGCTTGGTGTGTGGTCGATTGCACAATTGAAAGCAATATATCGCTTCCTCTATATTTTTCCGTAGGTAGGCAACGTATGGGTAGCATGCAGATTTTATACACGTTTGCCACTGCCTGACATTGATTTAATGCACCATCGCTCCGAAGCTAGCTGAAGCAACAGATTGTGACGATGCGAGTCAGCGGTATTAAATCGATATCACTCTGTAATCGCTGTAAAATGCGGGAGATGTAACCCGGGCTCTCCTCGACCTAAGTTTACTGCCGATCGTTTATTTCTCGAAGACAACTTGTGTGATATAGCAGCAGTCGTTTGTATAACTTTATGGGCTGACACGTATTTTCACGTTACGCATGGAAGAAAATAAGATCTAGGTAGGTAGTGACAATTTCTCATGCTTTTTTCTACTAACGTTGCAAATACTCTTGCTGTTTCATAGGCCTGTAAGCAATGATAACCTTTATAGGAACCGTAGACTTGTTAGCTAATCCTGGTTTCATAAATAAAAAAATACAGGTAATAATATTTGCCCCTATTTAATTTGTACCTTAGGCGGGAAGTAAAAAAAATAATATTTTTTGAATAGCAACGTATTACAGTGCGGTATAGTCGATACTTCACTATAGTTATGAAAAAAGGCATATGCGAATATAAATTCCAGAGGAAAAAATCTAGACACTACCGCAACACGAGAATCCATTAAATGTATAAGTAAAAATAATACAAGAAATGGATTACTGGATCGAAATCGCCGTTTCGCCTTAATGTGAGCAATCCCAAAGGCAATCCTAAAGATAAGTAAAAGTAAAGCTCGATTCATATTGAAGCAACAGCTGGCAGCTTAGTGTGTTCGAATAGTGCGACGTCTTCACGACCTATTTGTATATAGAAGCATTAATCTTCATAAGTAGCTACTCTGTTAACATTGCTGGGTAATTTTTATGTCACTAAACTCACAAAATCAAATCAACGCCGTCGCTCGTTCTAATAAACCTGGTCTGGCGTGACATTAAAAGTAACTTATTTATACTGCGCCTTAAAGGTAGATGCTATGGCCAGGTTGACTTAGTTTAAAGGGAATTAATAGTTATGATGCAATATCAAAGTCTTCCCCCTTATTACAAAACCTGGACCAGAGTTAAACCAAGCTCAAAACTCATGCTGTCACTTTTATTACTTAAAAGAAAGACAGAGTCAGTATGAGTTTAAGCGAAGTTCAACTTTAGTCGGCATTTTGTAAAATAAAGTTTAAATTAATATATAATCGAATATTCCAAGACTTCATAAAGTTAAAGACGTGACATCAATTTTACTGAAAGGCGTCGACTGCTGACGGCAGTAACACTTGACATTTATAAGTTTGTTCAGGTTCCGTAAGGTTAATTTGATTAGAATTCAAGACACTTTTATGTCTAGGCAATTGACTGTATTTTATTATTAGGTTACAGACAAAAATCTTTCATGGAAAAAAATGTTTTTGATTGGTTTCTTCGTCAATATTACTCTTGGTCGGAAAATGGCGTTTTCAGGTCACAGCTTTAGAGCTTTTAGAGATCTCTAAAAAAGTGGTTAGGGTACCCTTTTTTGTGATTTTAAAGCTTTTATAGCTACCCAGCTGTGTTAAAGGGTAAAAATTGGCTTATGTGAAACATTTCGACTGCTACACTTACTTAAAACCATCAGTTCTTCCTACCTCGCTGCCTAGCGACGCCACCACTCAGGGAACTTGGTAGTTCGCTTGCAGCTGGCCTCAGAAGGGCACCACAAAGGGTTAGACTAGGTTATGTCCCGGCAGGCACCCTTCTCCGGGGTACGTGTGTCATCTTCTTTGCAGATGACACTCTCCTCACAGCCCGGGGACGAAGCTTTAGGGAGGCGGCCAATCTGGCCTCGGCGGGCGGATCCTTGGTCGCGGGAAGGATCCGCCGACTGAAGGTGGCGCTGCAGAAAACCGAGGCCGCCTGACGCCCACATTTTCGTGGCGGGCGTCAGGATCAAGGTGAAGGCCCAGATGAAGTATCTGGGCCTTACGCTCGACAGCAGGTGGCGCTTCGGTCCGCATTTTAGCGGATTGTCGTCGCCTGGCTAATGCCAAACCTGAGAGGGCCGAGTGGGCGATGTCGACGTCTTTACGCCGGCATTCTGAAGAGCATGGCCCTGTTCGGGGCGCCCATCTGGGCAGACTCCCTCCAAAGGAGGGAGAATGCCACCAGCATCCGGGCGCCCCAAAGGGCCATCGCACAGCGAGTGGCGCGGGCCTACCGCTCGGTAAGCTTCACGGCGGTGTGCGCTCTGGCCGGCACCCCGCCTTGGGAACTTGAGGCGTGGGTGCTCGCCAGAGTTTATGAGTGGATGGCAGGGCGAAGGGCGCTCGGCGAGTGCCCTGCCCCGAAGAGCGAGAGGCCGTCCGGCGGGAGGCAAGGGATACCATTACAATACAAGGGGACGGCGGACCTCGCCTCCGCCTTTTACGGCCGCCAAACATTAGATGCGCTCGGGCCGGTCCTACAAGACTGGCTCGAGCGACAGCACGGTTTCCTCTCGTTCCGGCTGGTGCAGGTGCTGTCTGGGCATAGTTGCTTCGGGTCGTACCTGCACCGGATCAGACGGGAGGAGAGACCGGCGTGCCTTGACTACGGCGCGGCGGAGGACACGGCGCAGCACACCCTCGAGGTGTGCCCGTCGTGGTCCGAGCGGCGTCGCGGTCTTGTCACGGCGGTCGGGTCGGACCTCTCGCTTCCCGGCGTGGTAAATGCCATGCTGGGGAGTGAAGAGGCTTGGGCGGCGGTCGCCTCCTTCTGTGAAGATGTAATGTCACAGAAGGAGGAGGCGGATCGCGCGCGTGAGGACTATCCTGACGCACCGGCGATCCACCGGCGGAGGAGGGGCAGGAGAAGGCGGACGCATAGCCGCCCCTCCTCCCCCCCACGGTAAAGAGCAGCGTCGCCCGCATTGCACTGCTCATCACCTCGCCGTAGAGCACTCCCGGTGACCCTCTGACCTCCCTCTCCGCTCATGGGGGGGGGGGGGGGGGGGGGGGGAAGGGCCCGCCGTCTAGGCGGGCAATCGCCGGTGGGGGACAGGAAGTAGAGGCTCTGGCAGTTTCCCAGTCCTCCAACTACATAAGGCGATGAGGGAGGTGCCGCTGGGTCGTTTTAGTGGGTAGTCCCATATACCCCTCCCATCCCCCGACGGGAGGGCATCCGTAAGGCATTTTTCCCAGAGTAAAAAAAAAAGTTATGTCGCGGTTGGGTCCGACATCGTTCAACTGCCCTGCTGATGACGGTGAACGTTTCGTCGGTAGGAAGCAGATAATCGCTTAGGGGTTTGGTTGGTTAGAGCTCTACACACCCCTCTTCCACCCAAGGAAGAGAAGGATGGGCTGGAAGAACTTCCACTCAGCATCACAAAAAAAAAGTTGTGACGATGCAGACGATGGAGCCATGTTTTAACCAATTTAAAGATCCAAAATAGCAAAAATGAAAATTGTGACAAGTTTGACACTGCGCCACAGAACAACTAATAGTACGCTAGGCGATATAGAAAATAAACCAAATTATCTTTTATCAACCAACGTCCTCAGTCAAGACTACTTTTATTTAATCAGCCGCCTCCTTAGATAATACTACTTTCGACCGGAAAAAAGTTTTATATGTATTGTCAAAAAATACGATGCTAAGTAATTTGCATGTTTTTAAATGAATAATAGATAAATTACGCCAGGAAAATTAAGTGAGTGTTTAAAATAATGGGTTTTCGAAATAGAGCTAGGGCAAAATTGTTGCAATTATTGTAATTTTTCTTTCTCCAAAATTCGAGCTTATGACCAATTACTTTTATTTTAAACGACAAGGGTACAGTAGCCATATGTATTCTGTGCCAGACGCTCGTAGCATCTTGGTCACAACTCACACGTTTTATAGCCTTTAAAATATCAAGATTATGTATTCTTAATAACCAGATGTGTAAAAATTAAAAATAAAATGAAGTCCACTCCAGACACAGCCATAATGAAATCAACCAAACCAACATTTTAGCCAAAAGGAAAGCCACAGATAATAATAAAAATAAACATCCAGTGCGTCCGCGCATCGCCGACCAAGTCAGCTCCGTCGCAAACAGCGTAGGCACCGGCCGGTCTCCCCGCTCTACCGGTTACGCCACGCTACGTCATCGATCATACGATGCGACGTCACAGTGCCACTTGGCCCCGTTCCGTTATTGGATATTTGTAACAGTATTATATTGACAGCATCGGAGCGGAGTCCCCCTGCTCATATCATAACACATTCTCAATGACCTCTGGCGACCTTACTCGCCGCAGGAACGTACAGTACAAAGTACAACATCAAGAATCCTATTTCTCATTATTTAAGAATTCGTGTTACAGTCTCATCCCAAAAAGTTACCTGTATAAGTATGTAGTATCAATAAAGTGAAAGAGGAGATACGTCACGAAGTATTCCAAAGAATTAATCCGACACCAATCGGAAACTCGTGCACGTGACTCTAACGTTGATTCTGATTCTCGCCCTTTTATACCTTCAGAGAATCGTTAATTACTATAATAATATTGGAAATACACTCTATTGAAAAGGTCTCTTACATAACAGAACGTCAGAATTTTAAGTTATTGACATTGTACTCGCCAATTCCGATTTCGTTAATTAGATTTCAAGATGTAAGCAGTGCTACGAGTCAAAGATCGCAGCTAATGAGGATTCTAATCAAGATTTCACGAACTCAGTCACATTCTAAGCATCGTGGAGCTGGATACGGTGATAAAGTCTTATTGAGGTCGACAGTTGTACTTATACTGAAGAAGGGACTCGTTTTTTAAAGTTTTTGGTAAGGATTTTGAATTGGTAGTAACGTAATAAATTGAACTCAGTCATTCTAAGCATTGCCGATTTAGATGTTTTGATACAGTGCTTTTATTAACTGCTTAGGTACCTACTGATTTAAAAAAAAAAACAGTCAAGGTTCAACAAAGTGGTAATATGATAAATTAATAATTAACCTAGAGAGCAAAAAATGTATAATGTCAAGACCGAGTACAGCTACAATAATATTTAGGAATATTAAATATAAAAAAGGCATGCCTAGTTTAAGTATAACGCAATTTTCTCCTATTTCTTAAAATAGGGTAAATAAAATGCTCGTTTAGCTATTCAAATGATTCTTAACATCACCCAAGTTAAAAATAACTTTGTTTTTTCCTACTTTACCTACTAATAGTTTTTTTGCTGACTTTGTATGTTTTCCTCCTCCTTCAAACAAAATAATATTCTAGACATTAAGAGGAAGGAACAAACGTAGCTGAGTATCATGCCGGTTCTTCTTAGAACAAGACCTCGTGGTAGACTTACGAACGGATAGTAATAGGTATTTTTTGGCGACATCGTGTAAAGGTAGTCTATGTCTTTTCTTAGTACGTAGTTGATCACCATGCTGAATTTATTCGGTCTAGCAGTTCAAGAGTGGAAACATACAAATATACAGAGTTACTTTCACATTTTTAATATTAGTGTGGATGCTGGTATGCTTCTATACAATTATGATGACTAATTTAGATATCTGGCGAAATTGGCTTCAGGAAAGACTTGAACATGCTGTCGTTGAAAACATACCAGTATTGTATTGTCGCTTAATCTGTCAAGCGGCGTTATACCTCTGGAAGTCTACGACAATTGAAAAATTAATTCTGTCTGGAATCTGATACTTGAAGGGTTAATTGAGTCAAAGTTCTTCAAATCTAGGTCAAGTTAATTGTGCGAAATATAAAACTTCACAAAATTTTACATAAACATTTTTGTTTGCGTCGGTGAAAAACCGTTTAATTAAAATAGTAGTTACGGACGTACAATGTGAAAGAACAAAACTGTCGTTATGTTATGTCGACTAACTTTGACAACGCTCCAGTAACATAACAATGTTAACTTTAACTAGTTTTTGCAGAGTTGACGGTAGCAAAAAAAACAATTGAATGTACTATTTCCGCAACATATTTAGTAACGATCCATAGAAATTTGACCTAGTTATAGGTCTAAGTTTTGATTTGTGATGTGACTTTAAATATCGCCAAGTTCTTCAAAACTTCTTTCTTAAAAACGTTATTTGACGTCACCTGGCATGTAGGGAAGTATCCTTTTTTAGCCGACATCTATTCGACCCGTATGTATGTAATATTGTCATAATTGCATAGTTTTTGCATATGTTAGTCTAGTCCAGCTTCTGAACATGGATGTCAAATTTCACAAAAAACTATTTTGTTTTTTTTTTTGTTTGTATAGTCCAACTTAGGGAACTCTGCAATCGGTTCAATAGTTTTTGAAATAGAGAGTTATGTGTGTATTAGTCACTAATAAATAAAATAAAAAATCGACTTCTAAACACTAAAAAGAAAGAAAATAAGTAATTAAAATAAAGTAGGAAGGTACATATCTCATAAAAATGTATTTATTTGTGTCCGCGCTTCACTTTCTATTGTTTCTGGAAATTTAGCACCAACTTCAAAAAATACCTTTTTATGAGATGACTACTTCATATTATTATTAATTTATATCAATATTTAATATGAATGTTTTAAACATGTATGTATAACTGTTGGTTCAAAATAAATTTTAAAAAAATGATTGTTTCTTTTTAGTGCTTTGAAGTCGGTTTTTTTTTAATATTTTTTCTTTATTACAAATTTAATGAGGACTCTATTTGTGACTATAAAACCAAAGCATTATTATTACATTATTGAATTATGTCAGAACATACTTTAATTTTTAAATCGTATCAATTAAATAATTATAATTAAGTTTACGTAGTTTCATTTGTATCCTAACTGGTAGAGTCCCTATAGTTAATGCTCCTATAAAATAATTATTGCATCTTTCTTAACCAAATAAAAGTGATTTGAATTCATTTCATTTAGAGTCACAAACTGGCAAAAGTGGTTACATACTATATTATTGCTCGAGACTATCAATAGAATAAACACCGACGACTACGGGTTTGACTAGAAAACCTTTACATCATACAAAATAAGTGGTATAGTCACAACTGTACGATCACATAGTTTCAATTTACCGAAGATAATCGAGTTTCGTTAGTGTTAAATAACTTCGTAAAACTCCGGGCTAAAATGTAATTAATACTTAGTCGACCCAAAGCATACCTAAGTAATAACTATATAATTTACATTTTTCTCATATTTTTATCACGTTTTTGATAGTAGAAATCCTTGCTCAACTTCTTTCATAAATGTTTTAAGTTCACGAATATTTTTCTCCTAAAACACTTCATCCCTTTGAAATTTAATAACTGACGTAATCTAGAAAAGGATAAGTTTCGAGTTAGAATTCTTTGATCTAGGTTTATAGATCTTTTAAACGTGTATACATCCTTATCTACTTATAATTATTGTACTTATAAGCCTTATAAAGTTAGTTACCCGGTCATTTGTCGTGTTTGTTCTACTTTTATTTTAAATTCGAACAAAATAGATAAAACACAGTGTTTTTAATGATAAATCCGTATGCAGGGTGGAGAATACGACAATAGTGTATCGTCATTGTAACGTTAAAATAGTTTTCTTTTATTAATAATCATAATCGACGCTCAATCTATGTATGTCGCAACAAAACGCAGCTTTATTAGCTCTCATGCATTCTGTGCCCGGGAGATATTTTTCGAGATGAAAAACTTGAGAGTAAACTACAATTCTAACCGCAGTCGTATACGCATCTGTATAAAATCTTTCTCATCGCGCTGATTGCTCGTATTGATTTCAAAAATCTCTTCAGTGCTAAACGGCATTATACCATAGCTAGCGGTGTAAAAGACTGGAAGGTGGAAGGTTCATCAGATAACTCAGAGATTAGTCTGTCCCAAAAGTAGCATCTAGCCACCACAATCACGGTGCGTTTGCTAATGTCATCTGTATGAAATTTCATAACATTGGTGGCATTATTGCATAGAAATGTTATAAAATTATGAAATGAATAAGATGTTTTTGAAAGTTGCAAAACATTTCTATGAACGAATATAGCCCGCATGTTTTAATTCACTGTCGTATTGACAGCACCACCCTGTACAACGATGGCCTAGCTTACAATTGTTCTAATTACAGAATTGTAACTGCACAGAAGACCGTTTTAGAGTTTTGAAAAGTTTAGACATGAACAACACTAAGACACTGTAGAATGATAAAAAAAAATAGCAAATATTTATAAGACTAGTCTTTGAACTCCATTCTGTTTAGGAGTTGTATTAATATTTAAAAAAATCAACAATAGCTTGGTAAACAATGAACTCCATATTTAGTACAATTATTGTGCACTGTGGTTCATAAAAATAACGGACATTAATTGGAAAATTTTCAAATAATCAAATTATGTCGCTGCTATTCTGAGAAACTGAAGCAATAATAAAGAGCTTGAAATATGTCATTAAATAAATCGAACTTTATCTAAAATGAAGGCTTGTTTAATCAAAATAGGTGTTATAAATAAAATTACATCTTTTGAATACCTCCATTTTAAATGCTTCAAATGAAAGTAAGTGATTGCACAATAAGAGCCGTTATTAATTTGTATTAATATTAATTTAGTTTGGTACATGCAGGCAATGCCGAAGCTCTACAATTTTTACGACACTAATTAAAGAAAATGAAAATTAATCTACTCTATAATTTGCGAAAAGCTATTTTCATGAATACAACAAGACAGCAGTTAATTTGTTTGTGTCGTGCTAAAGACGGGCTGTGGGCTCGGGCATAGGTAAATTAATTAATACGGTTAAATACTATTATTGGTGAATCCTCGGGAGAACTGAAATGACTCTCTGAGTTTCAAGACGGCTTCTAGCCAGGGAATATTCAGAAGCGAAGGTATTATATTATCATCCTTGGGATATTCCCTTGATATCAGGGAATAAAATATTATCTTTTATATTTAATTGAAGCGATGTGTTGAGGCAAAAAATGAATTCTTGGTGTTTTTTTAATATTTAACATCATAATAAATGTTTAAAGGATATTAAAAAAATAAGTAACGTAAACAGTCGTATTGTCAAAATCAACGCCTATAGCGGAGGTATTTTTATTTTTGTGTGTCATTCTTGTTTGTATAACCAAACAAGAATAAAACACGAAAATTAAAATAGGTATAAGGTATTATTAGGCAGCAAATTATACTGACAATGCACTCAGTATGACAATGCATCTGCAATAATAAGTAAGTGATTTTTTCCTTGTTATTGCAGGTCTATAAGCGGAGTTTACCACTTACTACCAGGTTGACCGTCAGCTTGTTTTTCACCTAGGTGTATAAAAAAAGAGCTTCGTAAACAATTCCAGTATTACTGGAATTATTTTGAAGAATTTGAACTGTAGCTTGCTTATTCTAATTTTAATTTAATAAACATTAGCGATCGAATGCGGATCGGCGCGAGCTGGTTGTGCCGGTAACACAATCAGGGCTCGTTTGGATGCAAATTCTAGCCACGGCGTTCAAAACTCACCCCTTACCCTAATTAGAACCTTTTAGGGTCGCTATTATCGGAACGAATCTAACGAAGCTGGCTTCGTTGCTGTAGACTTTCGAAAACGGGTGAATATTCGATTTCAACATGTACAAAACAATTTATTTGAATACTACGAATACAAATAAGCTTTTAGTGTTAATGAAGTGAGGATGGTTAATACAGCTAAAATAAACACGAGTTTCGGTTTTTTTATCTGGTGAGATTTCAACTCAATTTTACTATTTAAAAATAAAACTTATCTAACATTTATTTTACTGTCATGTAAACATGAACCACATCGATCTGTGACGGCTCCGATATCCAATAATGTGCTCTGTGTTCTCATTTCTTAACTTGTCAGCTGTCAACTGTCAAATACATTACGGCAAACCAACTATATTCAATTCACTCTGTTCCTCAAGATGTGCGTGTGATCCTATAGGTACTCTATATCTATGTTTTTATGTAATATACAAATAATAGCATGGATTAAAAATAACCAATCATGGTAGACCTAGTCTTGCCATAAATAAACTGAAACAAGGGAAAAAATTATATTGCTTATTGAAATTTATTACTTTTACAGTGTGTTTGTTTAATACATAAATATAAAACGATTTAAAATATAAAAAGCTTATTCGAAGTGGTCTCTATTGGCTGCAATACAGTCCTTCAAACGTTGAGGTCAGTTATCAATAGATGCACGCACTCTTTCCATGGGAAAATTCTTCACTGCCAATCGTGCGGATTGTTTTAGGGACTCCAAATTATCATGGCGTTTAGAGCAATCCGCGTACTCCCTAAAACTGACCATAAATCATAATCCAGTTGATTAAGATCGGGACAAGACGACGGCCAGTTTTCAGCTCTGATGAAGTCCGAAACGTTCGTTTCCAATCAAGACTGCGTAGACCAAGCTTTATGACCCGGCGCCGAGTCTTGCTGAAAAGACCATTCTTGGTTATTGAACATGGTGTTGTTAAAGGCCTTCACTACCTTCTCAAGAATGGCATCTTGATACACTTGTGCCGATGTTTTGATACCTTTTTAACAAAAGTTTGGCTCAGTCACTCCTAACAGCAATAAAGCCCCAAGGCTATCGTATTTTCTCCATCTTTTAAAAGGAATATAGATAAATTACATTTTTTACTAAACAGTATCCGGTTCCAAGCAAGACCGGACATGAGTTCTTTTAAAGCAGGCATAATTGGTCAGGCGCAAAAAACCGACAAACTTTGTTCAGGACACCGAACTTCCGAGAGACTGTTTTGATCGTGGTTTCGATTTGTTCCTGGAATCCAAATCGCAGTATATCTCCATACTGAACAAGTTTTTGGAGCCCTGTACCGAAAGAGTAGTGCCCTGAAAAAAGGGAAGAGGTACAAACGGCGACATTTTGGCTGTGAACGACCACACTTGTGGTTAAAACCTATTTAAGTTCTATGCTTAGAAAACATGGGGATCTTCTCATTCAGATATAAGGTTCAACACCCGGTTGAGCTTAATAGTAAGATTCATTCTCTCCCTCTCGGTTTTAAAGCGCCTAGCCCCTGGGCGATCGTTATAAGTATCCACCATGCACTGCACTGACATCTGCATAGCAATGAGTATTACCTAATGGAAGCTTGTAATTGATCTGAAGAATAAAGAGTGTGTGAGATAGAACAGAGCCTTGTGGTACACCAGCATTCACTCATCATCACAGGATATGAATCGCGAAGCGCATCTATCTGCTAGGACACGGAACATCAGCTCATGCAGGAAGCCGGTGATCCAGTTGCAGAGCTAAGCGGGCAGACCGTGTACCGGGAGCTTGAAGAGAAGAACCTTGTGCCAGACCCTATCAAAGGCTTTGGCAATATCAAGGCTTTCAGCCACTGACTCGCCACGTTTGTCAATAGATTCACCCCAGACTTGCATTTAAATACACTAAATTATCGCCCGTTGCCCTTTCGGCTAAAACCCATACAGTCGATCATTCTATGAGTGATTTTCTAGGTCTCGGACCAGCTGGTAATTTAAGATCCGTTCCATAACCTTGCAAAGAACCGTGGTTACAACTATTGGGGGGTAGTTGACTGGGTCTGATCGGTCTCCCTTTTTGAGGACCGGTTACACATTGGCCTCTCCACAAGTTTCCAGTACACAGCCAGAAGAGAGAGAAAGATGGTAAGTATAGCCGCGTTAATACGTTTATTGCGGTATTTTATACAGAGAGACCATTTACACATTTAGAAGGGCCAGTATGGGAAAGTCTGAAACAATAAGACATGCAAAAATCTCTTCTTAGGAACCATGTCATCGATTTTAGTAAAAAGAAAAACTGCATTCATTCATACATTTAAAAACACGTGTACTCACCTCTGGAATCGATCCCGGACGTTTTGAAAAATAAAACTATCACTGAGTATTTCTATTTAGGTAGATATCGATTGTGTAGGTCTTACGCAGTAAACTTTACTATGAAACATGATGTCTAAAATGAATGAAATGCATTGTTTTCATATCCTTTAATTTATTTTAGTAAGTTTTCGAAATTACCACCATTTTTTTCAAAACAACATTCAACTCGTTTAGGTACGTAAAATTGTCACAGGCGGCCACTGACGGAACAGCCATTTCTTCGGGTCTTCCTGGTCGCCGGGTCAATGCAGTCCACCTGGCACTGGTTGACGGAAGCCATCACAGACTACATCCATCGCGTCATCGTCTCCCCAAGCTCTGGTTGTACGCCAACTGATCCCGGAACGCGGCCACAAGGATAGTTATTATATTTAGGGGAATTTTATTTTTAACTTTTTTTTATACAACTAAATGACAAACAAGCTGACGGCCCACCGGATAGTAAGCGGCTACCGCCGCCTATAGACACCGGCAGAAACGAGGGAAAATCACTTGATATTGCAGGTGCGTTGTCATACTGCCGTCCATGCCCCGTAATTACACTGGATACCTTTACCTTTAATTTTTGTGAAAGGTTATTGCTCCTCATTGGATTGAATTGGAGACGACCCTACATACGGGCATATTAGTTACGAACTAGACTTCATTTTATCAGAAGAATTTATTGCCTTTTCTCAATCTTTTAGAAACATGAATTTTATTTTTATATCAAGTCTCTAAGGCCCGTATTACAGAACGCGGCTCAAGCATCGTTTGAACTCGAATCACTCAAAACTAGTTTTAAGTGTAGATCATTACTTGATTGCCCAGCTTTTTACAGGTTGCATTTTAAGACTCAATCAGCTGAAACTAGAATCAATAATTGACAAAGCAACAATGACAAGTACAGAAAAGCGAAACTGTCAAAACATGGGCGAATTTAAACCCGTCAGATTATAAAACAATATAGCGTTATGTCAAGCATATTGAACTAACATTACTACAACTTTATTGGGGAGTATAGTACGTGTTCCGTTCTCAAGAATGGTGTCGACCATAAACAAAGATCAAATCTTTACTTGAGCGCAGATTTCGACTTATGTAGGTATCGTTCTAAAATAGGCAATTACTCAGCTGAGAGTTGATCAATGTATAACGTTTCAAGTAAAGTTTTAAATTTAAATCTCGTATTAAAATTTGTTTTAAAACTTCGTTACTGAGAAATGTTATTTAAAACGGGCCTTAGTATTCAAATTATTAACAAGTACTGAATAAAAAATATAAAACAAAATTTAACACGGGACAATGTTAAAATATCAAAGTAAGAACACGAATCCAACTTATCTAACCTAACCACTACAAAGGTCCAAGATACTTTCATATATTTTCTATTAACGCTTAAGTTGAAAAGGTCCCAACTTAACCTGTCAAAGAGCTCCCGACAGAAATATTTGTCTTTGAGAATAAAATAATTGACGGCTTACTCTGACTTCCCGAAGAAATTTGGGGTTGAAGTACCTTGTAGCTTAAATTTAACGGTAACGAACGTTAAGCTTAAATTATTGTGTTAAAGATTTGCAAACGGGTAAGTATTTTAGAGCGGGTATAATTTTATAAGGGATTGTGATTGAATGTAAAACAGCTTCAAATTTAATAATGAGTACCTTTATTTTAATAAATCATCATTATCATCATCATCATCATATCAGCCTATGATGTCCACTGCTGAACAAAGGCCACCCCCATCGATTTCCAAATAAAACGCGCAGCTGCATCCAACGGCTCCCCGCGACCCTGACAAGGTCATCTGTCCATCTAGTGGGAGGCCGTCCTACTTTGCGCTTTCCGGTAGGTATGTGGTCGCCATTCTAGAACTTTAACGCCCCACCGGCCGTCAGTTCTGCGTGCTATGTGCCCTCCCACTGCCACTTCAATTTGCTAATCCTATGAGCTATGTTTCTCTTACGACCTTTGGTTCTCTTACGGATGTCCTCATTTCTGATTATATTATTAAATACATAATGTAATTACCTATATATCTAGAATTGAAATAGGCCTGTAAATGTTCAATAATTTTAATAAATATTTAGTTCAAGGTGCAAAGCAAAGCAAAAAAAAAAATGCAAAACGTCTAAATGAGACGTAAAATCGGTAACAGTTTGCTTCCATTGAAAAAAAAATGACAAGGGTGTAAAACAGGCAAACGGCCCACCTGATAGTAAGTGGTTACCGCAGCTTTTTAACGCTTAAAAGCCAAATGATATTCACTCGTTGTTAGCGTTTTGTAGATAGCACAGGAAACAAGTTCCCCCTTTATTTCCTCAATGAGCATTAATGAGCCTACTTAACTTAACAACAAAACACTATGTAGTAGTGTTATTTGGCAAGGGTCGTCTGTAAGTTGGGAGCTCTTTACATTTAAGTGACGCCCTAACTAACCTCATAACCTAAAATTGACTATCAACTTATTTTAATAAATTTAAATTATTTAGACCCTTAAGAAAGTCTTTTTAGTTATTTATTTTGCTAATATAAATCCATAGCACATCGTCAAATTTATTTTAATCAAATAGTCTACATAATTAAGATTTTGAATACTCAGCAATTTAATAATGTTAATAACGAAATAACATTATCAAATTACTGTGTTTAGTCTTGATTGCTTAGTCTTAGTCAAATTTATTTAGTTTTTATTACGTTGCGTTAGTATGGTCTGCAGTTTTCCTTAAATAAAAACAATGATCATTAATGACACAAATCCAGCAAGGATTCATGTCAAAACTTCATCGTAATAAGAAAAGCTATTTGTACACAACATTAGAACAACAAACTTTCTCTCGGATCCGCAACCGTGATATATGAAGCATCATTACGATATCAGGCTCATGGCAACATTGGGCCGTAGCGGGGCATTTAAATAATTAAATGGTACCTACAAGCACTCAAGTAACATTTGTGTCACAAGCTTTTACACTAAGTGGAAATAACAATAAAAAACCTTGCTATGAAATGGTAATAAATAGTAAGGTTAAGATGTGGAATGCAGCAATTAATGAAACTGAGAACATGTAGGTATACTTTTTATCAATACGTGTCTTGCATTGCAGTACATTAAATAACAAAATGTTTCTAAAATTCGCAAAATAAACATACGTGACAATAACAATCGACAAATATTTAAGGAAAAGCAAAATGCTATTTATTTTTCAGTAAGCAGAGATTGTAGCAAGTATCACAATATAGCATTATCAAATACGAATAAAATTAACGATTGCTTTAATAATAAGCTTTAACAGAATAAGCATTTGACTTGTAATCAAAACTTTATTTTTATTCAAATACCACTGAAACCACAATGAGATATATTTGTATTGACATTACTAACCAAGCACAAATCATGCTTCCATTATCTGTCAAGAATATTTGTACGTTAGTACGTAACTACATTTAACTATGTTCTGCAAAAATATTGAATTCCAATTTCGAACTCAAAATATCACGATGATGCTGATCCGACTCGTATCTGTAATTATTTATTTTAAACTTATCTCAAGTATATTTCTTTTATTACGATTAGTTATTGTATTAAGCACCTACCTAATACTGATATTAGCACATAGAAAATTCTCTTAAAAATACAAACGAATTTTAACGAAAATAACTCTGGATTTATTCTACTAAGGGCCAATTTTTCAATCCCCTGATAAAACTACAGATAGCTACCTAAGGAATAAAGTTATTACACTGTTTATTCGTCCGATAAGTGAATGTCAATTTTTCAATCAACATTTATCCTAAGAATAACTGTCTGACCGTTTAGGTCTTCCATAATAACGCCAGCTTTAGGTAGTTGAGACAAATGTATAGAGGACACTAATGTTCGAGCGGGACAGACAATTTCTTTGTTTGCTGTTAACTTCACATCTATTGTCAAAAACAAGCAAGCATCTGGCATCTTATTTCATTCGACATTCATACATACATCAAGTTCTGTGGTATTTTATTTGAAACTTAACATGTAAGTGCAATCTATAGCTGATATCAATCAAGAAACCTTAGCTCATTTATGCTTCCTCATGGAAATGAAAAAAATTTCATTTCCATGAGCTAAGGTTTACATTAAAGAGACAAGACATTATTAAATGGCTGAGTATTCAAAATCTTAGTTATGTAGACTATTTGATTAAAATAAATTTGACGATGTGCTATGGATTTAAATTAGCAAAATAAATAACTAAAAAGACTTTCTTAAGGGTCTTAATAATTTAGATTTATTAAAATAAGTTGATAGTCAATTTTAGGTAATGAGGTTAGTTAGGGCGTCACTTATATGTAAAGAGCTCCCAACTTACAGATGACCCTTGCCAAATAACACTACTACATAGTGTTTTGTTGTTAAGTTAAGTAGGCTCATTAATGCTCATTCATACATACATCAAGTTCTGTGGTATTTTATTTGAAACTTAACATGTAATGTAAGTGCAATCTATAGCTGATATCAATCAAGAAACCTTAGCTCATTTATGCTTCCTCGTGGAAATGAAATTTTTTTCATGTAATGTAAGTGCAATCTATAGCTGATATCAATCAAGAAACCTTAGCTCATTTATGCTTCCTCATGGAAATGAAAAAAATTTCATAAGGAAATGAAAAAAATTTCATTTCCATGAGGAAGCATAAATGAGCTAAGGTTTCTTGATTGATATCAGCTATAGATTGCACTTACATTACATGTTAAGTTTCAAATAAAATACCACAGAACTTGATGAAAAAAATTTCATTTCCATGAGGAAGCATAAATGAGCTAAGGTTTCTTGATTGATATCAGCTATAGATTGCACTTACATTACATGTTAAGTTTCAAATAAAATCTATAGCTGATATCAATCAATGAGCTAAGGTTTCTTGATTGATATCAGCTATAGATTGCACTTACATTACATGAAAAAAATTTCATTTCCATGAGGAAGCATAAATGAGCTAAGGTTTCTTGATTGATATCAGCTATAGATTGCACTTACATTACATGTTAAGTTTCAAATAAAATACCACAGAACTTGATGTATGTATGAATGTAGTATGAAATAAGATGCCAGATGCTTGCTTGTTTTTGACAATAGATGTGAAGTTAACAGCAAACAAAGAAATTGTCTGTCCCGCTCTAACATTAGTGCCCTCTATACATTTGTCTCAACTACCTGAAGCTGGCGTTATTATGGAAGACCTAAACGGTCAGATAGTTATTCTTAGGATAAATGTTGATTGAAAAATTGACAGTCACTTATCGGACGAATAAACAGTGTAATAACTTTATTCCTTAAGTAGCTATCTGTAGTTTTATCAGGGGATTGAAAAATCGGCCCTTAATAAAATAAACTGAGAATGCTTCCAGATTAGTAGCCTTGATTGAGATTTTATCGTAAATAATATTTAACCAGACATTTTAAAATAAAGTATGTATACGTATTAGTAGATCTTTAACTATAACTATAACACTAGTGCAACAAGTGAGTCTGAACCGTAGTAAATCCGGTCATATAGTGGTAAAGTTACTCGTAAATTCAGAAGACCTATTTATATATCAATTCCGAAACGAATTTTCGGATCAAATATTAGCTGTTAAATTATTGACTTACCCTGAGATTGCTTCGGATAGAACAAATACTGAATAGTTTGCTCAATTTTCCCACATAATCGAAAAACAGCAGTCTTAGTAAACAAATAGAAATCATATTCTCGCACAAAAGTTAACTTTTTCTGTTGCAATATGATCTACATTTTTTTATTCGTACGCAATACCAAGTTTGATAGTGCGTCGTAAAGGAGCGATAACAACGATCAAATAAATGTTTCAAGCTTTCACAACTCCATTTGCATGTAAAGTAGGGGCATGTTTATAAGGTGACAATGTGCGATATTGTTCAATATTCGAGGTTACGTGACATGCCAAGCGAAACGATTCCCAATTGTTCAAAGCCCTAGTTTCAATATTCAGGACGATAAAGTTTGAGATCGATAAAGATTCAGTGATTGCGATACGAGATTATGAATATTTATTTATATAAGAATATAATAAAAAAAATCCGCCTTTGCACAGAAAACTGTCGGAATTCTGATAGCCACTTATGTTATACTGTACACCGTATTACATTTTTAATGTGTTGAGAAATCGATTACCATCAAGAATTTATTTTAAATGCCAAAAATACCCGAAGTAAGAAAACACAAGCAACATTTCAAATAAAGTAGCAACTGCTTAAAGGAAAAGTGTACTCAAGTGGTAAGTAAGGAAACACCGTGTGGGATGTCTATTTTGTTATACTTATAGACTAAAGATTCGATCAGAAAAACGGATTAGTTAAGGTCATCGTGAGATATAATCAAAAGTGGAGAAATATAATATCACTTAATGTACCTCAATATTTTTTAAATAGTTGTTCAACAAGAGATTAAAACTGTATTTTGGAGCGAGCTAAAGAACTAGCGAAGGAGTCGGGAAAGTGAATCACAATCCGTAGCGAGTGGTTCTAAAATAAACTCCTGCACAATGAGGGGCTTAAAGGCTTGAGGCTATAAAAAATTGCTCTCGTGTGAGACATACAGTTTTTCGCCTTCCCAGCGAGATAAATAAATACCTAAAAGGCTACAAATATAAGTCAAAACATTAAACTAAATATTTTATAACACGTTTATAATAGCGATTATAACATAAAAAATCCTATAAACTATATACAGATTGAGTCAAACCAATGCCCCCGGAGGGAAAGTATTCTAAATATTAAAGTTCGCAAATTATACTCTAAGGAAACATATTACAACAATAACTGCATTCAAAGATTTATTAAAAGTCACTTATCTGAGCTGAACTTAATTGAACTCACCAAATGTAGACAACGAACACCCTGTATTATTATGATACCGATCGATAGGGTCCATTAAATGGAACATTATCTGTAAAGTTTTGGGAAGACCATAAAATTTTACAATGTATATGGTTGCATTTCATGAGCCACATCAAAGCACTAATTTTAGTGTATAAGAACCCTTGAGTAATTCCAATAGTTAGAGAAACTATTGGAATCATTCAAGGGTTCTTAATATAGATTTGCGACGAATAACTACTAGTCGAGTTCATTTACTTGTATTAGCAATCTGATTGCCTCTAACATAATTTGTCTATTATGATTATAAGGAACTGCTGAGATTAGAGAATTGCAGTTGTTATCTTAGCGATTAGGTATTCGTAAAATTCATGAAGCGTATGTTTATATTATGTTTACTTTTACTATTTTATTTTCACCGTTTGATTTCAGAGGCAATGTTTGTTAAAAAATGTGTTCATTATGATGGTCCCTATCGATCGGTGTCATATTAATACAGATTTTTTTATACCACTAAGTTGGCAATCAAGCATACGGCCCACCTGATGGTAAGCGGTTACCGTAGCCTATGGACGCTTTCAACACCAGGGGTATCACTTGCGCGTTGCCGACTCTGTAAAAACCTTTTATGCCTTTTTTTAAGAACCCCATGCTGTACTCATTCGAGAAAACCTCTGTAGGGAGCTTATTTGACAACCTGAGCGTACGGGGGAGAATGTTTATTTTCTACATTTATTTATTTAGCGGATTCGATTCCCGTGTCAGGTAAGTCACTTTTAATAAATCTTTGAATGCAGTTATTGTTATTTCTAATAATAAAGGAATGTTTAGTTTGAGTATAATTTATAAACTTCAATATTTAGGAGACTTTCCCTCCGGGGGGCATTGGTTTAACTCATCCCGTATATTCTTAATTTTTGATTTTAACATTATTATAAATGTTTGAAAAAAGAATAACTTGAAAAACTTGAGGGTTTGTTGAAACATAATATTTCGACATTGTAGGGTGGACGTTGGCTCATAAACGCAAATACAGATAGACTAGAAGAATTTCACAGGGATATCCCAAGTCCTGGGTGGCTCAGTGGTCAGAGCAGTCGCCCGGATTGCGAAAGGTCGCGGGTTCGATTCCTGCCTAAGGACGTGAAATTTTTCTAGTTTTATTATATTTCATCCCGTAAATTTTTAAAGATACAACGCTGCAATTTAGCAAATTTTTTAAATATGGGTTTATAATTTAACTATATTTTTTAATTATATAATGTCTATAGGCGGCGGTAGCCGCTTACCACCAGGTGGGCCGTCAGCTTGTTTGTCATCTAGTTGTATAAAAAAAAATATCTTAACGACCTTACGTAGATTTTATTTTCATCATAATTCGATTTTCAAAAAATTTGCTTGAAAATATCTGGACTGTAAATATAAACGAGATTACTTTTATGAGTTTCTGAATGTGTTATTACTTTAATGCCAAAATGTGATGTTTGACCCCCCTTCCGGCTATCAACGTAGGCATCTCTTTGAAAAATTCCTTAAAAAGTACAGAGATAAGACCGTGAACTAATACAAAACAAACACAATATGCCAAAAAGGCAGTCTTATCGCTAGAAGCGAGTTCTACCAGACAACCCAATCACTTTTTACGATACCAATAATCACGTAGGAGAAGAGGCCTAGATGGTGGGGAGGGTAGAAGTGAAACATTTAATAGTAACTTAGAAACAGTTTCTGGATCCGCTGTTTTCCTTAAAAATCTGATTTATTAAAAGGAAGTTCATAAACAGATCTGCAGAGCTTCCGAAGTAATGGATATCTAATAGCGTGTTTGTTTTCCAATTGGTATTTATTTATGACTGGCTAGGCTGACTGGCTTTGACTAGGCTGGTTGAGCGGTCTGTACCCCTTGCTATACAGGCCACTCGGTCAAGAGGTCCCGGGTTCGAATCCCGGTAGAAGCAAATATTTGTATGATGAATACGAGCATTTGTTTACGAGTCAAGGATGTTTATATGTTTATTTAGTATATTTCTAGTATTTATATACATATTATTGTCATTACTACTCCGTTTTCTTGTAGGTATCCAAAACACAAGCCCTTTGCTTATTTTGGGCTAGACAATAGCTGTGAGTGTATGAATTTTATTATTATTACTATTATTATTGATTGTCGACTCATTCTTATCTATTTTATGTACAATTTAAGAGCGTACTTTGCATAATATATATAATAGTAATACATTCCGCCCGTGTGAACATAACTATTAAAGCTACCAGGTCTAACCTGAGAATTAAGGTTACAAAATTGTTATAATAGTTATACTTAATTACAATAACAACAGGGGTAAAAGCTGGTCTTCCGAAGAGAGTTCAAAGACAAATCACAAGATCGATTGGCTAAAAAGCATACGGCCTGCCTCGTGAAAACTAGTCTACTTCCAACTTGCCTTCCCTGTAAAAGTTATGAAGGAGTTATGTATGAGACTCTAGTGCTTAACATTCTATCACTAGCCTTTCTCGACGTAATCTAGAGACTTTTCTCATTTAAGGAGTACTAAGCCACAAAACAACAGTATTATTTCACTAAAATCTTTTGTAAAGTGTGAATCCTTCCCCAGCTAGGGTCTTCAAAATTAACCTGACGTGTGTTACCCGCTGGCGCTTACAATCAAAAATATGTTTTGTATTTTAAGTGGGAAATTCACAAGTTACGTGTAAAGTATCCATAGGGATACTTTACACGCTCCTCTTACCACGCATAAGTATATTCTACCAGCTTCTGAGACATAGTTTCAATACGCCTTAACAAGCAAGTAGTCATCGTAGTGGAGCATCTGTAACTATTTCAAGTCAGGCCGCAACTACAAATTACCATTCCAGAAATTAGATATGCTTCACGTGAATTACGTGAAGCTTTACTCAAGTGGAAACTACCAGTATGTTTCGGATGAATAAATTAAATGTATCATAGAAGTATATTGAGACTAGATACCTTCAAGACAGGGTGCATTTTGCTGTATAATACATACAAGTTTTCAAGTTTTCATCTATTTTAATACAATTAAGTTTAAATTGAAACATAGCAATGATGGTAGTTTTGTGTCAACGTAGATAAAACATTAGCAGGAAAACTATCATGGCCGCATTATGACATTTCATCAATACAGGGTAGCTTTAAAAGTTTTCGTCATTTTCGTAGGTTACCTATATTTAAATTAAATGCCTAAAATCATTGCGGGGTCTAAGTGGAAACAATGTATGGGCAAATTAAACTTAAATCAATAATAATAATAAATTATGGCAATTATATAATATTATTATAGAAAATATAATTTTATTACCTATATATTATAAACAAATTACGTAGATCTCAGATTGCATTTTTGATATTTTACTTTATTCTACCTAAGTACCGATTGTAATCAAAGTAAAATTATGTAGAAGGTATTGTCACTATTGCAATGAAAATAAGTTATTTTACTTACTTTAAGTAAAACTTATGGTTGATTCAAATAAACTAGCAATTAAGGCGAGGAGTAACCACCACACAAATACACCCACAGTAGTTAGTTCAAATAGTATTTGATTGTTTATTATTTTATGTATCAATTTTTGATAAATTTATTGATAAATTTTTGTAATCGAAATGGTTTTTGTAAGGGGTTGCTACAAAAGTGACTGAGATTTTTTTTCATACAAACACATATTCTAAATAAAAAAAAAAGTTTCTTAATTATGGTAAAAATAGCATGCTTGTTTTCTAGTGCGACAGATTGCATACATTTCGCAGAAACTTGTATTGAAAAGGCTCAATTAGTTGTTAACAGCCTGTCAGCAGATTAATTTCGCCTCGTTTTGCCAGAATACTTCACAAAACTTTTTATATTATTATGGTAGGTATTTTAAATGGAAAATGTACTAACCATTTAGAATGTGTATTTATCATCATCAATAAATTTACTTACAGCAAATATTAGGCATATAAATTCAGTGCTCAATTTTCTGCCATCACAACCCAACCCTTTCCCGGCTATATCGATACCGCAATAACGTAATGTGCTTACGTGATCACAATGGATATCACATCTTATAATACGTACACGTGGAATATTATTGTTCTGTTATGTCTCAGCATAAATAAGTGCTTTACCTATTTGATCTTAGTTTACAAATAAAACATAAATATCTTCTGAGATGGATAAAGCCAAAGTCGCTAACATAACTCATAGGATTAGAAAGTTGAAGTGGCAGTGGGCAGGGCCTATAAAACGGAGAACAGACGTTCGATGGTGCGTTAAATAAATTCTAGCATAGTGACCACGTACCGGAAAGCGTAAAGTAGGACGGCCTCCCACTGGATGGATAGACGACCTAGTCATGGTCGAGGAGCCGTTGGATGCAGGCTGTGCAGAACTCATCCATTTGGAAATCGATTTGGGAGGGCTTTAGTTAGCTAATATTGTGATGATGAATCTCTTTCAGCTGACTGAAAGCACCCATGTTTGATGCTAGGCACATGAGCGTGGGTTCTTTATTCCTTTCCAACACGATATAACCGGCGTCGCTTGTTCGAAGTTACTTCATGTTCGTAGTTGTCCCACAATTTTTTTACATACAAAGCAAATGACTCAACACCTCCTGATGTGAAGCGGTAAGAAGAGTCCATATGCGAAGACAGCTAGTGCAGTTCAGACACTGCTCTAGCCGCCTCCACCTTGACGGCCCAAAAGGTGCTTTTCACGCCTCTTTTGAAGGAACCCATGTCATAGGAAGGAGGGAATACATGTGCTTGCAAAGAATTCCTCTATGCGAAGAAAGATTCCATATGCAAAGGAGACAGCTAGGGAATCTTGAACACACTGCTCTAGCCGCCTCCACCCCAAAAGGTGCCTTATATATATTGTGAATGCCAACTACTGCTTGTCATTTTTATAAAATATGAATAATAATTACTTTAATCTACTGAAAAAGTTCTCGATTAACTGTATCTTTTCATGAAGCTTTATATCGAGAAAACAGTTATCGAACCGCTTTTTGTACAAAGCCACATTCTAAAATTATTCCTGTGTAGAAATTCTACATTCTACTCGTAGTAGTGTGTTTATGCTCACAATGGGTATTGTACCGCCCAGGCACGTTAGTTACCTATTGTCTCGCAGGGATATCTTACGGGTGCGAGATTAAATTAACTATTTCAGGAATAATAAACCGGTATTTTTTATTTTCTGCCCTTCACAAGATATGAGGAATATTTGTGTAATATTTGTGTTTATGATACCTTTTGGAGCTAATTATCTAGAAGAAGTGTTTTTCTAGTAGAAACTAAAACCATAGAAGAATTATTAAACTTAGCATTGTGGCAGTCTTGGAGTCATTCTGCACTTGGCACTCCTGCCGTGGGCTTTGAAGGCCCGCTACTCTCCGTTTCGCATGAGAACCTTCATTGGTATTTCTTCAAGATGTGCGCAGGCCCCCTTGAACCAGGACCCTAGTGTCGTTGCGGCCAACGGATGCACCAAAATAGCGTGGCCTGAAAAAGGGTTTTTTGCAAGCTTGCAAGGCCCGGCATCGTCTGTCCATGCGGACCAATGGACCTAAAGGAACATTGGTTTTTGGAGCCCAATAAGTAGGTGTTAAGGCATTTCTGAATAGTATTGTTTTCTATAGAATAATAAAACAAGTTGTTTTAAATAAATGATTGTGAAACCTCCGTTAAGGGTCCAAACACTGGCTTCCCCGCTTGGTTTGTTCTGCTTTGGTTTTTCGTGCACTGACAGCGGACCTACAGCTATTAGCATCAAACCGGCTTACTGGACAACCACTTACCTTCTGCTATTCTACTTGACTACTGAGTGCGACATAACCTTGTGGATGCTATTTGCTCCCTTAAAAAAATTTTATGAAGCCCGATAAGCCAGACACAATTGAATTTTAATTGTCATGTCAACTTAAGTTGCCGTCTGGGCATCAAAGGATTAACTGCACGTTGCCGACGGTTCTTGCGTCTCATTTTACAACTCTGTTTTTTAGGGATTTATGGAACGCAACCCGTGACATTGGTGAGTGTCATTTTATACAGGCTGCAGGCTGGTAACCCTGTACGAACCTGAACCTCGCTTAAAACAATCCTGCTAAAACCGTGTTGCGCGTCCTGAACCTTTCGCTCGACGCGACGGCAAGCTAATAAGATTTTATTTACTCCTAAATGGAACATGGTAAAGGTTTTATAAATCTTATTCGATACCTAATGGAATTTGCGCGAATGATCACTCACTGTATCTGACACTCTACACGATTTCTTGTGAAAGTCATTTGCCTACTTTTTCAGTAGTATTATTTTGGTTACAAATCATTAAGTAATTCATTTGTTTCTATAGCATAAAAATTTTATTGACTTGAGCACTTATAATTGAAAGATAGTAAATAATTTTTGGCCTGGACTTCGACCATCTAGAATCGTATTGTAGATGTGTGTGGGTTTCATTTCACTTCATTTTCGATTAAAACATAAGTGTAAACATATTATTATCTGGATTAAACACGACATCATCTCATTTTACCTTAATTTACAAACATGAGATAGCCTTCGTTTTGAATCAGGCTTTTTTTTAACCTGTTAAACTTGTAAGTCTAAATACAATGGGTTACTAACTGTTATATACACCCAGGAGTCTAATGCGGATTAGCAAATGATACCAATATTTAAACTAATATTATAAATGCTAAAGTAATTCTTTTCCTGTCGGTCTGTTACGTTTTCACTTCTGAACGGCTGAACCGAGTTAGATGAAATTTAGCATGGAAATAGATTACGTCTTGAGAAAAGGCATAGGGTATCTTTTTGACGCGATAACCACCATCAGGATCAACGTGGCCCCTATATATAATAATAATATAATGAATAATTATTATTTCTTTTTATTTATAATACTACCTAAATTTATTAGTTTTGTCGCTATCGATCCAGCAATCTGGGTAAGTAATCTAATGACAGAGTATGTTTACAGTGGATCTTAGATTTTTAATAAATATTAATTTCTAGCTTGACTACACACTGGTTTCCCTTTCCTGGTAGTTTCCCTTTTATAAATACGCATATGTCTGGCCATTACAAAAGCTAATGGGGCTTGGTGAGTGTTAACTGCTTCTCTGACGATAAGTAGGATAAAGGGTCCAACAAATTACTGGCGCTTGTTTTGTGGTTGACAACATTTTTTTAATCATAAAGTAGTATCCGAAACAATTAAATGATATGATTATAATATTCTTACACTCATACCTAGACAAAATCAAGAACAATTTAGAGGCTTTTATCATAGCTACTTGATAGCGGGGAAATACAGGAGGATTATTTGCTAACAAAGACAATTGGAGATGCCTACCACCTTCTATATACATTGGTGTTCCACGCTACAGTGAAACTAAACGTTACATTTGTGAAACATCAGTGTACGTAAAACAGTGCAAATTCTATCCATTGGCACCTGAGTTAGATAATAAGGGTGCATATAGTAATATTTTTATGAATATAATTTTTTATTACGAGTCAAGGAATTTATGTCTCGTAAATAAATATTTTTATTCATCATTACATCTATCTGCTATTGAATTGAAACTTGCATTAAGGGCATACTCATATGTCCTGTAAGCGCAAAGACAAGCAATTTCAATAAGGTATATTGCTAGAAATTTTATGTAAGACTAAAATTTCATATGAAGCAAACTTGGTAAATAAGTTCAGTACAGTTTTTAAAATGCGCTACATCTCATTCTGGACCTTAATCACTGCATGAGACAGTTCAAATTTAATGTACAACTTTGAGGCTGTATCGATTAATCACAAGGAAGGGATCCATTCTCAATATTTTTAACTTCCACATAAAAAGGCTAGCAATTTCTTGAATACAAAAGGCCATCTGGGATCAATACATCAAGTAAATGAGAACTCGAACTGTGACAAGAGGGACCCTTCTTGTTTGAAGTCCTGGGGTCTATTTTATTGTGCCATAGCAAGGGTCTTTATGTGTTATCTTATGTAATAAAGTTTACTATTCATATAAATCAGAATATAAACTAAATTACTACTTACAATACAGATAAATCCACTCTTGCTAACTTCTTGTTGCATAATATTATATTTCAATTGTTCAGTTTGATAGAGAGTAGGAAAATTGTGTTACTGCCTATGGTAAAAGTTTGTTGATCTTAGGACTTACCACCTAAAGCGCTTAACTTAAAAGTTTTAATTATACCTACATTTTGGTTTTCAACAAATTCCAAAAGAGGTTCACTCACTGAATGTCAAGGCACATCTAGCTTTGACCTTGGACAATTTGTTACTCAGTTTTGTATTTTTAATATTTTAGGCAAAAACAAAAACCGACCTCAAAACACTAAAAAGGTATTTTCCGCTAGGCTGTTTTCAGAAACAATAGAAAGTGAAGCACCGACTCCAAAAAACACCTTATGTTAGATAATAAGAATAGTACCTACGTAAATTAGGTTTTTTCGCCTTTTTAATGTTTTGAAGTTAGTTTTTATTATTGTTTATTTTTAAAAAAATATTTTGAATGCAAGTAGCTAGTTCCAAAAATATAATATATAAAAATTTACTTAAGACCTTTTATTAAAGGAAGACCAAACAGAAGTCAGTAGGTACCTATTTTTCTGACATGCCAGAAAAATAGGTGCCTGTAACCAGAAACACGTAAATCGATTTCATCATCATCATCACCAGCCCATATACGTCCCACTGCTGGGCACAGGCCTTCCTACATGGCAGAAACACATGAGGAGTTTGGGCCATAACACCACCACGCTGGCCCAGTGCGGGTTGGTGGGTTAAAGCGGTTGCAGTAACAACCGGGACCAACGGCTTAACGTGCCTTCCGAAGCACGGAGGAGCTCAAGATTATAAATTTGATTGACCCATCCAGGGACCAACCATGGCAAAAGTTGCTTTGTTTTCGTGATCGAAACCAGAGCGCTCAAACCACTACGCCACCGAGCTCCTCAAATCGATTTATTGTACTCGTAATTATATTCTGATACATTTGAATAGCTTACCAGATAGTAAAAAAAAACATATAATAATAATACCAGCGCGAATCTGTGCACGGCTGAGGTATTACAGGATCTGAGCAAATTAAAGCCAGTAAGTTAATTGTTAACGAAATAATACTCAAGTGTTTGATAAATTATATTATTATAGTATAAATAAAATATTGCCATAATAATAAGTAGCTTAAATAATGATACGGCAACAAAACAATACTAATTAAAGGGACGATTACGCCTAAACATCCTTTTGTGAGCGAACACTTTTGTATATGTAATAATTAATATTTGGAGCTTATTTTTGTGTTGTGCTTGTGTATAGGTATAATGTCCATAATGATTTCGTTTTTTGCTTTAAGCCTAAGATCTTGATTGTAACATTATAGTGCAATAAAGTCTAGCGTTTCAGTAGGTATGTTTATTTATATTGTGCGTGTCGCTAACATTACCTGTAGTCAAATCTTTATATTTTTGTGCATTTATGGGCCAATGGATCATGAAATTGGTAAAATAAATGACATTTTGTAGAGAAAATAAGGAAAAATAAAATTTATGAAATGGAAATAAGTATAATTGAATCAATAACTAAAAACGAAATTAAAAAATATCCTCCAAGTTACCCATCAGTCGAGTGGTCTTAAAAATTATTTACCATTCACATACTTAGGGGAAAGTGGGGTAAATGGGAACACCTAACTCCCAACGCTCAAAAATATTAGAAAAAAGTCACAGACATTATCATGTTCTATCGCAACATAATCTTTGGTTATCTATCTACTTATCAGTGACCAAAGAAATGTGAAAAATGAATGTTTTATTAAAAAACGGGACCAAAAACAAAAACATAGCCGTTACTTTTTACCCGATACCCTATGGGGTAATTGAGATCATCCCTCGGGGGAAATGGGAACGGTATGGGGTAATTAGGAATAACCCAATTTTAAATCTTTACAATAAACTACCTTTTTTTACGTTGGCACATTTCCCTCACGTAACCTTTACTAGTCTTGCCCTCAGTCCATTTTTCACGTGCCCTGAGTTTACAGATACCACAGCGCACAGGATCCAATCGTCTGTCGTCACAGATTCATACTTTTCGTTGCACATTATACAATAAAACTTTTCTTTGTTTACATTTTACTAGCTGGTTTTCGTGTTCTTTATTAAATATTACCTATTGACCTTTTTGGTATCTTAATTTTTTTAGTTGTTTTCGGTATTGAGTTTATGGTAGCAGCTTGGCCTAATGTGGGCTTTTTACTTTTGACTTCTTCGAATGCACGGCGAAGATCATAATTTTTTGTGTGTTGTATCTGCAAGGCATCTATGCCAATTTTTATTTTATTGATTCTTTATTGTGCACAAAACAACTTACAACAAAATTTACAATATAAAACATGATGTACACAGGCGAGCTTAACACAAAACTGTGTTTTCTACCAGCAAACCTTTGAGTTCAGAGAGAGATCTTGATAGGTAGGTGAGGTAGTACGTGTAAAAAAAAAAAAAACATAAAAGAACAGTTTACATTTACATAAATAATATAAAAACGTATCATACTTAAATAGATACCTACGTAAATAATATAAATACAAATCATACATACATACATAATATAAATACAATACATACTTACATATAAATAAACTAGGTTGTGAGGAAATGCTCTTTTAGCCTTCTTCTGAATACGTCCAGAGATGAGCATTCACGCAGAGAATGAGGAAGAGAATTCCAAAGACGAACAGCATGAACAGTGAAGGAGCCACTATATAGAGAGGACGAATGAAGCGGAATCTTAAGGAGGAGGGATTTAGAGGAACGGCAGGGTTTATTACGAGGAACGAGATACTCAAGGCGCTCACACAGGTAACTTGTGGATCTAGGATTGTGAAGGATTGAGTAAAGGAAGCAAAGGATATGCAAATCTCGACGACGTCGAATCGGCAACCACTTCAATCTAGACCGGTATTCAGAGACATGATCATATTTTCTCAGACCAAATATAAAACGTATTCCCAAATTCTGAAGTCGCTCTAATTTATTTAGTAATTCCTCTGTTGCGTCTAGATAGCTAACATCAGCGTAATCCAGCAGTGGAAGAAGAAGAGATTGGGCGAGAATTACTTTTTGGAGAATTATTTTTGGAGACGTTTGAGAGACTGAAAAGAATAAAATATTTTTTTACTTACCTCCGTTACATGGACATACCAGGATAAGTTACTGTCCATATACAAGCCGAGATTTTTGACACTATTCGTGATAGGAATCGTAGAGGAATCAAAAACAATGGCAGGCACTAATTGTCTATCAAGAAGGCCATGCATGTGTCTGCTACCAACAATAATTGCTTGTGATTTAGTGGGATTAACAAGCAGTCCAAACTTTTTATTGTTTAAACATTTTCACACAATCAAACAGCCGTACTCGGGGTAGTTAAAAGTTACGCAAGGGGCAAATAGGAACGTTCCCATTTACCCGCCTCAAGCCGTTCCCAATTGCCCGAAGTAGTCAATATAAATTTAAATGGTTGCCATTCTAAATAGTATATTTGGTGAACTTCAAATCACATCAGCTTTGAAAAAAGATAGTACGCGCATGATAGTAAAAAAATATGGTGCCTTTGAACTCAAAAATATGATAGTTACATCTATTATGACACAAGTCGAATATTATAACAGAAATGCAAAAAAATATTATATATTCAACTTACTGTGTCAGCGCGCATGCGGCCTCCTACGCTAACTTTTGCATACGGACTTAAGAGCGTGTCAGAAATAGGTGGGGAAATATATGTAGATCTATATGAGTAGCAATTTAAGTACGTGGAACAAATAAAATCAAAGTATAAAAGGAAACTCATTTATAAGCTTCTATTTAATAAAGCATAAATGCATATTTATCTTATTCAATAATAACTTATACAGAAATTATCCGATATTTAGCAATATCACAGAATAAATACCATTTTCACTTTATAAAGGTATGGAAAGGAAACAATATAATTTATATTGAAAGAAACAGATAATCCTCCATCACATTGAAATAACACCTGTCAATGAGTTTCACTATGTGAGCCGATACAAATACGACCGGAGCCCATGGGGCTCCGGGAGGATGCAACCTCCAACCCCTCATCCTTACGCCACCTTTTTGGATCTTTTTACTATTTATTCACCAACAGAACTACCGTCTGACATGATAGGTTAAAACATGGAAGAAAACACGAGTAATACTTAACTGGCGCTGCTGTGCTCGGTCCGAGGGCTCGACAAAGAGTGTCCTAACTAGGCCGGAGCTCACGCTTTTATAAACAGATCCCAGACCACGTGTACAAAAATGAAACAACTCTTTTCTTTATTCAAGTAATTTGAGACATGAAAATGTAGCCTAAAATTGTAATATTTTATAAGATTAAACATTCTTACAATTAAATTGTTTTTGTCTTATTTAACAAACAAAAGTGGCGTGATCCACCAGAAGTCTGTGTTTTTAAATGTTACAATAATTTACAGAAACATTTTAATTATAACTAAATACTAAACTCTTTATACGTTTGTCCTTGACCCGCTTTCTGTCAAGCTAGTCTAAACGTAAAAAGGTATCCTGGTCAACTGCCCCATGATACCTGACCCCATCACCCACTGAAGTGAAGCCAAGCCGGTACCAGGCAGATGGCCAGCCAGTGTTTTATTCATTGTTATACTTATATTACCCATTCAAAATCAAAATCAAAGTTACACTTAAGCATTGTTGTTTAAGACTTCTTCAACAACAATGTTCTTGTCTACCCATTCCTGCCCAATATCTTATTTTTTCTTATGAAATGAAAATATCTCTATTCAATTAGGCCCCCCAAGAAGCACTTTCGAATCGTCAATAAACGCTTATATCTATCACACAAAACAATATTAACTAACAATGTCACAATGTTGGTCTCTCTGTCTTGTCTGGGTCTACGTAAGCTAAAAATGTTATAATATCTGTCTGTCTATCGGTCTGTCTGTCTGAATTTCCACCTATCAATAAATGAAGAGGACTAAACCCTTTAGTTTCTTGTATTAATTCTTGTATTTTAATTCTTCGTATTTTAATTGATTCTTAGATTCTTGTATTTATTAACCCTTTAGTTTTCCATAAACCGTTCGGCCAATCCGACTTTAAGCTTTCTTTATATTATTATTATTAATTAATACGTGGGTACTTAAAAGTAAATGAAAAATTGATTAGGCGACGGAGGATGATCACCATAGTGTGAAGCCTTGCCCCACAAAAAAAAACTGATCAGTATCGATAAATGTTTAAAGAAACTGTTTCTTTAAACAATAATCGATTAATAACAATGTTTATTTTCTATCAGATGGCGCTATGTCCTTACCGGAAATCGTGTCTTTACATTTTACAATAATTTGTTGAAATAATAAATTTCACAAACATTTGTTTTATTATAATTTATTGCTTTCTTTTATATTATTAACTAGAGAGTAATTTATAGGTAAGTATTTTAAACAATGTTTATTTTTTGTCAAGCGCACAATACGTCTTTTGAACAATTACGGGAAGAAGTAGTGCGGTGGTAAGTACTACTTAACTGGCTGTTCCCAATTACCCACCTTTCTCGATTACCCCACTCTCCCCTATACATGATATTATCATAATATCTTTTAAAGTATAAAATATTAAACTCTATCGATTAGTCCGGAATAAAGCAGAGGTTGTATTTTTTCTTATCTTTATTCATAGACACAATTATCTATATACATTTATTGGAATATTTATCTAGAAAGACTTTAAGCGAACCTAAGGTCCAATTACCAAAGTGCACAGAGTCGTTTAATAATTTGATAGTAAAGGATAAAATTACTAAAGCTAATACAATGATATCTGACCTCTGGGTTGAGTCTAAGTGCTAGTATAATAATAATAGTTAATTCAATTTAATATCTGTTTCATTGACATATATTTTTATTTTTAGCTTCATTTGGTCGAATTATTTTATTAAAACAAAGCATAGTAAAAAAATGTTGCTAATAAGTAGGTATAAACAACACCACCACGCTGGCCCATTGCGGGTTGGTGGGTTCAAGCCGTTGCATAAACAACCGGGACCAACGGCTTAACGTGCCTTCCGCAACACGAAGAAGCTCAAGTAACAAATTTTTTATTGACCCATCCCGGGATCGACTATGGCGAAAGATGCTTTGTTTTCGTAATCGAAACCAGAGCGATCAAACCACTACGCCACCTAGCTCCGGAAACACATGTGCTGGCAAAGAATTCCAAGGAAATCACACAAAGAAACGAGTTACTAAACTTCTTTGTCCGTGATGTATGACGATTAATGTAGTAAACATACTTATTTTGTCTGTTTATTACATTCCTATAATTACAGACTTCGTGGATTTCATTTTTCATAACCACTATTATTGACATGTAAAAGGAGGGACAAACCTTGATGAGTTTCTGGCCCATTTTCCTTAAAACAAGAACGGTAGATTTACGAACTGATTAGCTTAGAATTGATGTTGAATATGTATGAGTGTATATGCTACCGAAAATATACTATATGTAATCTGCTTGAAGCTGCTTTATCTAGAAAATTCGGTATCGTTAAATGAGTGTGTGCAATTTTATTATGGCTTAGTTAAACAGTGTAAAGGAGCTTGAGGTTGTCCACTAATTGTAACAGAAGGGTACATGTTTGAACGTCGAAAAATAAAATACCTACGGGGAAAATGTCAATGTACAAAACATCAAAGATTTAAATATCGATTGTATCGAAGTATCGAAAATTGTTAAATCTAGACTTAGCATGTCTAAAATTAAAATGCCAATTGTTTAAAATATCGAATGATTAAGAACGTCAAAAGTTATTACCAGTGATCGGAATTGGGTGAGTATATTTACCTACAGTTTGTAGAACAGAGATAAAAATCGGAGACTTTCTTAAAATAATTTTTTTACCTTACCGAAAATTTACCGGAATTTTAACTACGTAAATTTTAACATCAAATTAATGAAAAAGAAAGTTCTCTTGCGTAAATATTCTTCCTTGTAAAATTCTTCACATAGCTCTTCATTTTTAATAACTTCATAAAAAAAGGTTTTCATTCGACTATTTTTGATCGTTTTTTTTTGTATGTTTGTTACGCGATAAATATTAATAATAAGATGTTTGAAGTCACGTAATTTAAGGTCCGGTAAATTTAACGGTAAAAAAAATATTGCAGGGAAGTCTCCAATTTTTATCTCTGTTCTACAAACTGTAGGTAAATATACTCACCCTATTCCGATCACTGGTCATTACCTATACCTTACCAAGTTCAAAATCGGTAAGTTAAGGTGCCAACGTTTTTTTTTCATAAGTATATTATTTTCATTAAACTAACTAGGCGTATAATTTTTATACCTTCGATATTTAGAATAAGATAAGATAAGACAAGATAGTTAATTCATTTCTCCGAATATACCATATACTTATATCATCATCATCACCAGCCTATATACGTCCCACTGCTGGGCACAGGCCTTCCTACATGGCAGAAACACATGAGGAGTTTGGGCCATAACACCACCACGCTGGCCCAATGCGGGTTGGTGGGTTAAAGCGGTTACAGTAACAACCGGGACCAACGGCTTAACGTGCCTTCCGAAGCACGGAGGAGCTCAAGATTATAAATTTGATTGACCCATCCAAGGACCGACCATGGCGAAAGTTGCTTTGTTTTCGTGATCGAAACCAGAGCGCTCAATCCACTACGCCACCGAGCTCCTCATATACTTATATACTAAGAAACAAATGGTCCTTAGATGTCAGATTTGTAGATAGTTAGATTTTAGATAAATGAAACGTAGGATATTTAACAACTACTTAGACAGTACAAACATAAGTTATTTTAATTTAAGTTTAATGTTTTGAACATTGAAATTTAAACCGCAGTTATTTTAATTTTCAACGTTCAAATATGTACCCTTAATGTATCAAAATATGTAATAATTAAAAACTATTATAAAATACCTGTCTTAATGCTTATCTTAATATTATTAAAATTTGTTGTATTTTCAATTTGTCTCTGTAAATAATGGTATATTTGCCCGACATCCGTATCAGGCAATGTGATGTACGTGCAGAGCTTCAGTCAATCGACATCCGGAAAGCTAGTGGTCCTGATGGCATCCCAGCGTTAGTACTGAAAAAATGCGCAGCGGTGTTGTCTCCCGTCTTGACACGGCTATACCGTCTTTGGGCGTTTGTGCACTACAAGGAATTTTACTGTCCGGCAGTCCGATCTTTAACGGTCCGATATGGCATGAAAAAAACGGATGATTGGCTTGTGCACTTGTCCGTCTTTACTCGGATCGCAGTTTTGGTTTAGGGTAGCTGTCTTTGAAACTACACGCCCGAAACGATGAGTTTTTTGGAACGTCGGCAGTTGCTTGCTTTATTACTGTACGTGCGAAGATGTAGAATACATAAAGAGTTTTGGGTTCATCCCCTTATAAGTGAAATATACCTCACAGGATCATTTTACATAAACCACAATAAATTGAGGCCATTCCATATTCAATTTCATAAATAATTGTAACAAACAAAACGTTAACACTAACAATAACCAATAAATAAACTGTATCAATTTCTATCTTTTATTTGATATATTCAATGTATGAGATTAGTTAAAGAAGTGTATGAAACTGCACAAAACTAGGTATTACACACTAGTGTCATGCTTTTAAAAAACTCGCTTCACTCGTTTTTTAAAGTTGTATATACAGTGTATAATACCCCTCATTATGTACTAGTTTTATAAACTACTATTTCATTGCTGTCATCTCAGACCGAAAAACTCTCTACGTTTGCCGGCCCGGAATAGTCAAAAGTAAAATTTCGGACGGTAAAATTACGTATAGTGCACAAGCGTAAACAAGTTTTTCATTGCTGTCATCTCGGACCGAAAAAACACTGCCCGGAATAGTCAAAAGTAAAATTACGGACGGTAAAATTGCGTATAGTGCACACGCTAATATATACATTTTATGGTGTGCCATATCGGACCGAAAAAAATCGGAGTGCCGGACAGTAAAATTCCTTGTAGCGCACAAACGCCCTTTCTCTTTCTTCTGGGTGGCCGGAATCTTGGAGAGAGGCCAATATGCAATCGGTTCCCAAAAAAAGAGACCGATCAGCCCAATAGCTGTCATCTCGATTCTTTGCAAGGTTATGGAACGGATCTTAAATAAGCAGCTGGTTTGATACCTAGAAGATCACTCAGTAATTAATGAACGTCAGTACCTATGGGTTTCGGCCGAAACTGTCAACGGGTGATCTTCTAGCGTATTTATTGCATTTTGCAGGTCCGAACTTGCGTTAAATATTGCTCGCACCTGTGGGATGGCTCCGCCAAGTACCTCCTCGAACCACTAGACAGATTGCAGAGTCGCGCCGTCCGTATCATTGACGACGTACAGATCATGAACAGAACAGCCTAGAGCCTCTACAATTTCGTCGTGACATTGTATTGCTGAGCGCCTTCTATCGGCTTTATCATGGAGAATGTTCTGCGGAGCTTTTCGACCTTATCCCACCTTCCCCCTTCCTACTCAGGAGCATGCGTGCCGGTCTTCGGAGTCATCAATTTACTGACCCTACCTCAACATCACGCACAATGCAGTTTAGTAACTCGTTTTATTGTCGGACTTCCAAATCTTGGAATTCTTTTCCAGCACATGTGTTCCCTCCTTCCTATAGGTTCCTGCGTGGCGTGAAAAGGCACCTTTTGGGCCGGCAAGGAGGAGGCGGGTAGAACCGTGTGTTTCAAGCTGCACTAGCTGTCCTTGCATACTTACTCCTCGTACCGATTCACATCAGGTGGCGTTGAGTCATTTGCCGTGCTTTGTATAAAAAAAACATTGTTTACAAACTAATGAGGTAAAATCTTCAATTTGTATGTCCATGACCATTAGTTCACTGGCGTCAAATAATGCTTAGGTCAGAAAAAAACGTATAAATCAGAAATAAAATTAATCATAATAAAATAAAATAAATCATTTGTTTTATTCAATACCAATATTCGAAAGAAACTTCACCTAATTAAAATCTTGGTATCACACATAAACATACGACTTTATAAATCAATTACATTAATGTGACTACTTACGTAAGTAACAAATGCTAGGTTACTAATTAATGTTTGAAACGTAAGTCATCTCACTCTTGTGCAATTCAATTCATTTGCTTGAAACAAGTGACAGTAGGAATACAATAAAATAAATGCAATATTTCATTTTATCTGTGCCAGTAAAATGGATATGAGAAAAGCTAGTAGGTTATTGGATCTCCATAAAATTCAATTGTGTATAGTATAAATGGCTTCACCATTCCAGCCATCCCTACTTTAGTAACAGTTCATTTTGAGTGTATTTTAATATATGTATCAAGCGTAATATTCTTACACTCATAAAAAATATTTTAATAATAGTACATTCTTACACTCACAAAAATATCTTAACAATAGTATACATACCGTACTAATATTATAAATGTAAAGGATCTCAGTCTATATGTCTGTCTGCTACGTTTTGTCTCCTAAGCCGCTAAACCGATTAATATCTATATTGAAGAGATATTGATATTTGATTGATATTATTTGAAGAGTGAATTTATTTAAAATAAATTACAGCCTGATTAAGGAAAAACGATACATTTTGGCGCGATAACCGACATCCATACGGGTGGAGCTACGGGTGACTACTAGCCTAATAAAATGTGAAAGTTTCGTCCATATAACTTAGGACGCAATCCGCCAGGAAACCTTTTAAGTAAAATGAATAAAGTTTGTAATGAAAGCTTTTTACTTACCAATGTCTCTTAACAGGAGTAATCACGACATCTGAAATGAAAATATATTTTATTCATACAGAAGCATTGACTTATATTATTACCAGCGAAGAGAAAATTTATAATGACAGGTGTGTGTGAGCACATACCATAGTTATGTAGGTATGCACTTACGATGCCTTGATTATACTAAAAGCGATTTATTTTTTAATGAAGAATAGTATTTACCTTTTGTCTTACCAATCCGCTGCCGGCGGATAATAGAAAATATATAGAGGGTCCCTTGCAGATTAATGGTGGTTCAGATGTTGCATGACTGAGTTTTTTGTGACTTTGATTAGATCGATCGCACTAGACATTAATCCAAATAAAAAGTATAAGTAGAAGTAGGTACAATGACCGCTTCCGCGCCACCCGCAGCGACGTAGTTACGTTGTTTAGAATACTTCTAAGAGTTCCGTGGTCAACAAGGTTTCGCCATAATATCCTAAATTCTGTCCGTCTGTCTGTGGCTTAGATCAGAGACACTTAGTACTAGAAATGTATAATTTAGCATAAGTTTAGGTAATAATCACCCTAGTGTTACACCAAAGTGTTATTATTTCTTTTTAAATTATATTCAAAATTTTGATTAAGATTAATGAACAAGAATCAAATTTTAAATTATTAGGATTATTTATCATTTTTGTTAATCGTTAATTTGATTATTTTATTAATTATATGTATAAATGAATAGTTATAAAATGTAACATGAACATCAAAAAATTAGAAATTTAATGATTTGAGGATCGTGAAAAAATTTGATTGAAAATATGTTTTCAAAATAGGCATTCAGTATTTTTGATTAGATATTTTTTTATTTGTAATAAAACTTCTAACTAAAATAACTCAATGAGAATAATTAATAAAAATGATTCAAGAAATATGTGACATTATTTTCTTTTATTTCTTTTAGGTATAATTGAAATTGATTGATATATTAGTTAATAATCAAGTTAATCAATTTATGATTAGCGATAAACGATTAACGTCAATAATCATGATTAAATTAGTTTTTGTTGTGATTATTTTAATTAAGATTAATTTGATGTGATCAAAGCAATTAAATTAATTATTCGCGCTAAGAAAATATAAATTAATATATAATCGTAGGTGGCATGAATTTTTTTCTTGTCTATCCCATAGTGTGGTATGTTTTTGTATAGGCTATTCCAAAATAAAGAAAATAGAGTATGAATGGAAACTATTTTCCGCTGGGAAAACTTTGAAGCAATTTTTTTTACAAATAATCATCGTCATCGTTAGATATAGACCTTCGCTGCGTCTTCCAGTTCTTGGTTGCCTCTGTAGAACCTTTCCGCCCCTACGGTCCTTGGTTCTGCTAGCGATATGCCGTACCCAGCGCCACTTAGGTGACTTTTTGTGCTATTAGCTACTAATATTATGCCTTAGCGGAGGAGCTCGGTGGCGTAGTGGTTTGAGCGCTCTGGTTTCGATTACGAAAACAAAGCAACTTTCGCCATGGTTGGTCCCTGGATGGGTCAATCAAATTTATAATCTTGAGCTCCTCCGTGCTTCGGAAGGCACGTTAAGCCGTTGGCCCCGGTTGTTACTGCAACCGCTTTAACCCACCAACCCGCATTGGGCCAGCGTGGTGGTGTTATGGCCCAAACTCCTCATGTGTTTCTGCCATGTAGGAAGGCCTGTGCCCAGCAGTGGGACGTATATAGGCTGGTGATGATTATGCCTTACTCTTTTACCTTTGATGTTTATAGCACCCATAATAAAACGGCGAAGTACGGAACCCACACGTCACGCGACACGCACTTGGCAGTTTTTCTTACCTACTGCCACGTTAGATTCGAATGTTCCTTTTTCAATTTTTCCGAGCAAGTCCTTGCATGTTTTTTTGGTATACTTAAAACAACTTGTTTCGCCTCCTTTTCCATTTACATTGACAATGTTTGCAGAAAATCTGGGCTTATAAAGTAACCGTTGATATTTACGAACAAACTCCGTTTGCCGGATTTTGTTTACTCTTTTATTAGACTGAGGAGTTCGCTGGTGTAATGTTTGAGCGCTCTTGTTGCTATCTAGATAACTATGTATATACTTTTGCCTTTTCACAGTTTTGATTCCGAATCCAAATGTGTAACATAAATAGTGAGTTTAAATAAATATGACGCCGAATTTAGCTCGCGTTTAATTACTATCGCTATTGACTGAAACGTCGGGCATCTAATAAAAATTCAACATCTATTAACGGGAGTTCAGTAGGGTAAAAAATGTGTAGTTCTCGGGAAAATTATTTCTGTATTTATTTAATATGTATTTGTTATATATATATATGTGTGTATGTGTATGTATATATATATATATATATATATATATATATATATATATTAATTGCGTATTTATCCATAGTTATACATCTTAACAATATATATATATATATAAATTATTATGCAGTGTATTCATTGTTATTGTATATTTTAATTTTTAAAACAGTTGTTCTTGCACTACCTATTTAATTATTTTGAACTCAACTTTCCGGTTGACTGGTAGAGAATGCCTAATGGCATTAAGTCCGCCAAATTGTAACTCATTTTGTGCAATTAAAGTTTAAATAAATAAAATAGAAACTATTAAATACTGAAACTACTAAAAAGTGATTGGAGAAATCTTTATCTATTGTTTGCTGTTTTACCTTAGTATTAACCTTTGCCTCAAGCCTAACAGGCTTATGTAAAGAAGAACTGTGTGATTTATTTTACAAAACTTAGTCTCACAAGAAATTATCGATTTAAGTATGCGTATAACACAGGTCGAACTGAAAGCGAGTGTTAACAAGAGCTGGAAAATATTAATCCAATTATGAGTTTGAAGACTTTGAAGGCAGCTTAAAGGACTAGCCGAGTTTTTGAAGATGGTTATCCTACAACGTTAATTAAATTGATTACTGATTATAGCAAGATATACCTAAGTATTCTAGTTTGAAGAAATGTACTATGCGAATCTTCGTCTCAAATCATTATCAAAAAAGGCATTCTTTTTGATTAGTAAGTCCGTTTGAAGATTTGAGTTTTACTTTTGCTAAGTTTACTTAAATTATTCACTAGGTATAATTGTATCTGATTCTGTTTTACACGCCAAATTTCAATTCAAATGGGTCCGCCTTGTTATTTCTTTATGAATGAATAATACATCACAAACTCGTTCAGAAAAGTGTATTCGATAGCTCAGTGGTTAGATAGAACAGTTACCCCGATTATGAAAGATCACCGCGCCCCGAGATATGTTATTTTTCTAGCCTAGACGTAATGTGATTCTATGGCTAGGACCAGATTGGGTCTTCTGGATGTGCAATATCCCACCAAAGCCAGAAGACTATAGGCTCTTTCACTCCTAAGATATAGAAAAGCTTATGGCAACTTTATTCGGGACACAGGAAGAGTAAAAGCACAAAAGATCCCGAAGGTTCGAAGTGCATCGTGACGTGGTCACGGCTCCATTATAAGATATACTAGGTGGTCGGCCCGTGTGCAGGGTCGTCTGGGTAGGTACCATCGCTTTTCTTATTTCAGACGTGAAACAGTTCGCTGTGTTTCGGATTGAAGGGAAAGGTAGCCAGTGTAATTACTCGGCATGGACGGCATTTCATCTTAGGCCCCAGGATGACAACGCACCTGCAATATCAAGTGATTTTTGCTTGTTATTGCAGGTGCCTATAGGCGGCGGTTACCGCTTTCCATTAGGTGGGCCGTCAGCTTGTTTGTCATCCAGTTGTATAAAAAAAAATACAAATAAAGAAAGAAAACGATGAAAAAATATATGCTCCAGGCGGGAATGGAACCCGCTTCTCCTGATGTCTGACCGAAATTAAGATATAATAAGCTTAGATAGTATAGAAATAAATTTTTATAGGTATTAATCTGTCAAGCGGCACTGGAGGTCTGGTTCTGGTTGAAAAATAAGTTGTGTTTAGAATCTGATGCTTGGCGGGTTACAGTGTTTAATAAACGTAATAACCATCACAATAATTGTACCTAAGGTGGCCTTCAATGATTACGATGGTTTGCTTAATGATTTTTATGATACAATGTCACGTTGTGATTGATTAAATAATGTTGTATTTTTAATTGAGTATACAATATCTAATATATAAAATTCTCGTGTCACAAATTTAGTCACTATACTCCTCCGAAACGGCTTGACCGATTTCATGAAATTTTATATGTATTTTATGTATTTTTATTTTGTGGTCAATTTTTTTTAATGGCAACACAACGTTTGCGGGGTCAGCTAGTATCATAAACGTATTACTTGAGAAATTTTGCATAGTCTCTGATTCTTAATTCAAACTAACACATGAAATAAAACTTACATATATCGCACTGTTACCGATAACACAAAGGCTGACACGAACTCACGTCAAATATACCTGAGAGAAATCCTATTCACACGAACAGGCCCCTTTGTTTTTGGTAAATTAAGCGCGGTGAAACCTGCGTAATAGGAAATTGAATAGAGATCTACTTAAATCGTCCCCAAGGGCGCCCTGCGGGCCTGGAGGGTTGTCAAATGTATAGATTGACGTGATATTATAAATGTGGAGACATTCATATCTATGAACGAACTTTCAATTATATCCGATATTCATGCATCATTTATACTTAGGTTGATTTTTAAGATTGATTAAATACTCATCTAGGATACCTACAGACGTGCAATATTATTATTATGAAAATTTCCCGTCTGATTTATTTTCTTAAATTTATTTTGAATTCATAAAAAAATATAAACCCATGACCTTCCACGATACGGGTCTGGTTCCTGAAATATAAAATCGTATATCACAAATAATTTAAGTAGAACGTCTACTCAGTCAAACATTAATAGAGTAAATCGTAGTATTTTATGGGTGTGTTTTGAAAGAACTCCACCGTGGATATGGTTCTGCAGATAATATATGTCTTCTTTTATTGATTAGTTAGTTACTAATTGTATATTTCCAACCTGAAGTACCAGGTTACCATAACTTTGTCATTGTAAGAGACGTTAGACACAATATTTATTTTATATACCACTAGATGACAAACAAGCTGGGCAATTTGGTGGTAAGGGTTACCATCGCCTATTTGCCTATTATTATTTTTTGTGTCGAGTCCCTTAATATCAGTGCAGTTGCATGCAAATTACGTGGTAATTATTTAGTGTTTTTATTATTTTACGAATTGAATATCCCTTCAAACTTAAAGATTTTTTGTGGTCTGGCCAATTTAGAATTTTCGCTCTACTTTGTCAAAAAATCTTTGGATTATAGGGGTTTTTTTTTAATTCTCACACAAAATTTCGTTTTTTAAGGATAAATTTTTTTATGCACGTATTGAAGTAATTAGTTTAATTATATCGAATTTCGAAATTTAATTAGTTTAATTATAATGACGTGGCGACTAAACTTTAACATTTATATACCTAACTTAGTACATTTTAGCACTATGCGCTAAGTCATGTTTTTTTACAGTTTTTTTTTACACAACTAGATGACAAACAAACTGACAGCCCACCTGATGGTAAGCAGTTTCCGCCGCCTGCAATAAGAAGGAAAAATCACTTGATATTGCAGGTGCGTTGTCATCCTGAGGCCTAAGATGAAATGCCGTCCATGGCCAGTAATTACACTGGCTACCTTTTCCTTCAATCCAAAACACATCGAACTGTTTCACGGCTAAAATAAGAAAGGCGGTGGTACCTAACCAGACGCCCCTTCATACGGGCCGACCACCTAGTATTGTTCCATAAGAAAGAATCCCAATTATTTTGTAATTGAGCAAACCGTATCTAAATTGAATTACGAAGCCCAATAAAGTGTAATATGAATCAAACTATCATACGTTATGTAAAAGTATTTGTTGAAGAAGGTTTCTAAATCTACCTAGACATGTGCCTATCTCAGTGTAGCCGGTTGAGGCCCGCTTAAGAGCAGTGTAGTTGTCAACCCACATCTGCGTAGGTATTTCTTAATATGTTATTTTGACTACCCATTGTCGTATTAAAGCTTTCACACAAAACGTATGTATTGCTTACATAGCGTCACAAAAGTTAACATCTTTTGATGTAGGTTCATTTTTGGGTATTATCCATTTTTGTAGCTACTTAATATATAGTTTTCTGATATTTATTTATGTCCAAGCAAAAATAAGATGAACAAAGATAAACGAATATGATTAAAACAGTCAAAGTTTGCAAATTTCTACCACCCATAGGATAGTCCCTTCAGAGAACACAAGCAATGAAATATGTAAAATATAAAATTTAAAAAAATAAGTAACCCCATGTCTCATTAATCATCTATCTAAACACCATCTCCGTGGTACTTTGGTGATTGGCGTCTATAGGTTACGGTAAACCTATGAAACAAATGAAGAATTAGTTCACATATGTGAAAGGGAAAGCTTATTATTATTATCATTGTAATTCATATACAAAGCACGAAGAATGACTCAACACCACCTGATGTGAAGCGGTAAGAAGAGTCCATATGCGAAGACTGTTAAAAATAGCTATATTGCTAATTCTATTCCTGTATTTTATATAAGTAAAATCACGCGTTTATGAAACCATCTTCCTTTATTTTCAAAACTCAACCGACATCCAGCAAAAACAATCAATATGACATATATCATTCTATAGACAAAACTAAATAAAACCTTTATCCTCAACATCCCCTCTCAATTCTAATTTTCCCTATTAATAAGAATTGACTAACTAAACAAATAACACATAGGTACACATTAATTGAAATCAAACCGATATTAATAAACGGAACCATTTCTACAATATTTCCTTTTAACTAAATGAATCCTGCCACTTCTTAAGCTTGAAGAGCTCTTTACTAGGTAAATACATCAATTTTGCATATTACTACATAAAGCCCAGTTTCTGTACAAAATAATTATGTTTTTGTTTTCCTAAAGCTTTAGTTTGAATATCTGCTACATTTTCATTTGTACTCACATATTTAACCACTATTTCTTGTTTACTTACTAGATCCTTAATAAAATGGTATTTAATTTCAATATGTTTTGACCTCTTACTATTCTCATTCGATTCTATTAACTTAATTGCACTTTGATTGTCGATATATAAAATTGTATCTGAAGGACAAATAAAATCTTGAAGTAACCCTTTTAAGTAAATTAACTCTGCAGATGCTAAAGCAGCAGCTACATATTCAGCTTCAGCAGTTGATAATGCTACGACGTTTTGTTTTTTACAGAACCATGCTAACAAATTATTACCATAGTAGATTACAGAACCACTCACACTTTTCCTATCAGTCTTGTCGCCAGCCCAGTCAGCGTCAGTATAACCAATCAATATGACATATATCATTCTATAGACAAAACTAAATAAAACCTTTATCCTCAACATGCTATGTTTTGTCGAAAACCGATTCAAAATAAGCAGTACTATACTAGCCAAGGTGGAGTATCATCACGAGGCAGTGAGTTTTATCGACGGGGTCGTGGCAGAATGCAGGGTCGTGGAAGAGGTGGTATAAAAAGAGCGTCTACTTCCAACAACGGAGCGGTTGTAGTGGACTTCATCTACTACAAACGAAATTAATCTATTATATATCTTACAAGTTAAGCTGAATTCTCCATCCACCAAACATCCTATTTCATCACTTATCTCGTCGTCCACTACAACCGCTCCGTTGTTGGAAGTAGACGCTCTTTTTATACCACCTCTTCCACGACCCTGCATTCTGCCACGACCCCGTCGATAAAACTCACTGCCTCGTGATGATACTCCACCTTGGCTAGTATAGTACTGCTTATTTTGAATCGGTTTTCGACAAAACATAGCTTTATGTCCTTTTCCGTTACAATTCCAGCACTCGATGTAAAATGCATTGTCTCGACTTATTGTCGGCGCTTGTTTTCTCTCCTCTAGTCTTATTTCTGCATCCAGTAAAGTATTTTTAATTTTACTAACTGTTAATCCTTCATTTACAGTTTCTAAAGCTGCTGTTACATTATTATATTTTTCTGGCAATGCAAGTAAAAGATGTACAACTTTGTCGCATTCATCCATTTTTGACATAATTTCATTGTCATTAATTAGTTTGTCAAATCTCCAAAAAAAATCTTCCAGTCTTTCATCACTGTCACACTTCAACTCTATCAACTTCTTCTTTAAATGATATTTGTTCATGACACTCCTCCTTGTAAAAATATTTTCCAACGCATCAATCATTTCCTTTGAGCTTTTGCATGCCCTAACGATTTCCAGTAAATTGTCGCTTAAACATTGCACAATTATTAACTTTGCTTTTGCATCTTTCTTCTTGTCTTCTTCTTTTAAATCATCGCACTTTATTATGTTACTAAGACCATTTTCTTCCATTAATAACTCCAATCTGAATTTCCAATTATGGAAATTATTTCCATTCTCCAACCGAGGAATCACTTCATTTGTTTTCGTAGTAGCCATATTTGACTAATTTGTGTTATAATGTTTAAAATAAATCACAAAGCATGGAATGGACTATGATGCGGCCCATAACCTGTTAAAAATAGCTATATTGCTAATTCTATTCCTGTATTTTATATAAGTAAAATCACGCGTTTATGAAACCATCTTCCTTTATTTTCAAAACTCAACCGACATCCAGCAAAAACAATCAATATGACATATATCATTCTATAGACAAAACTAAATAAAACCTTTATCCTCAACAAAGACAACCGGATATGCGGTTAGACAGGTTATAAAGAGCAGAGCTTCTAATCCACCCTATAGTGCTGATGAAAGGACAATTCTGAAGAAGGGAACAATAAAATATTGTTTGTCATAAAGACGCTTGGCATAACTCACTGGGCATAATCGTCCAATTGCATAACATTTTAGAGTTTCATATTTTTTCTTTGCATAATTTTTATGAGACATAGAATTATACCATGGCATAATTAGTGATATCCCTAATGGTTGTTGGCTTGCATGCTTGCTTGTTTGTTTGCACACTGGCTTGCTTTCAATCTTGCTTGCTGTTAATTTATTAATATGCTTTGAGAAATTGTGCGTTGATTTATTATTTGATGTGATTATTATATTGTAGGTACATTAATTAACCTTTGAAAAATTATGCAATGTTGTTCTGAACATCTAATTCAGCTTTTAATATACAGGGTGGTGGCGTCAATGCGACAATAAATTTAAACATGGGCTATATTAATCCATAGAAATTTCAATAGGGTTTGCCACTTTCAAAAATATCGTATTCATATGATAATTTCATGACATTTGTATGGAATAGTGTAACGTTGGCAGCATTATTTCATACAAAGGTCATGAAATTATCAATTGAATACGACATTTTTGAAAGTGGCAAACTATTTCTATGGACTAATATAGCCCATGTTTAAATTTATTGTCGCATTGACGGCACCACACTGTATATGGCAAACAATTTTTGGCCACACAATATTATATTCTGCTTCTTGATTATAATGCGTCGTGACGAATATTTAATCTAAATTATGGAATATGATTTTATGACACTAAATTGTATGCTTATAGATAATTCGAGAGCCCTAAAGAAGACCTATAGTTAATATACGCTACTGTTACCCATAAAAACAATTCAAACTTATAAGTTATGAATAATTGTTGAAATTGAATGGTTTAGGAAATTAATAAAATGGTCAATTCTATTCCTAAATTTACCAAAAATTTAAAATGATATTATAATCCTTTCATCAATTATAATAACTATTATTACAAATATGAATAAAAACTTACATGCTATCAATAATTTTGTTAATATGCATACATTTTTAATGAATTTTAAAATTTTTAAAAAGTTGTCAACTAAGTTACTTAATAATATATTTATTTATTTATTTTATTTATTTATTTAACAATTAATGTACACAAATTAACATAATGGAAAAGACATTATAGGAAATATTGTATAAAGGTACTGCTTATTTCTAAATGAAATCTCTTCCAGCAGTCCTACCACAGAGAAATGAGAATGAAAATGTAGAATCGGTGTGTGCAAATGGACTTAAACTATATATACAAAAACATAGTATGAAACAAATAATATACTACATAAATAAAATATATAAATACATAATATACAACATATAAAAATTACTTAGTAATTAAAATAGAATAAAACTAGAAAAATTTCACGTCCTGAGGCAGGAATCGAACCCGCGACCTTTCGCAATCCGGGCGACTGCTCTGACCACTGAGCCACCCAGGACTTGGGATATCCCTGTGAAATTCTTCTAGTCTATCTGTATTTGCGTTTATGAGCTAACGTCCACAAATTTTTCTAGTTTTATTCTATTTTAATTACTAAGTAATTTTTCAAACATTTATAATAATGTTAAAATCAAAAATTAACAACATATAAAAATTCTTTAAAAAAAAAAGGTTTTTTAAAAAAACTAGCGAGGTATTTATAATATTAAGGAAAGATAATATTCTTATATATTTATTATTATTTATATTTATGCTTTATTCTTTATATTTATTTCATTTCAGAAGTGCATTCACAAGAGATCGTTTAATATTCGAAGCTGGTACCACTATTTATTTTTTATTTAGAAATGTTTTTTCAAATATCTCACACAATACACTTTGCTCTACCGCTCTTAATTTTTACGATTTTTTTACGGTCAATTCTAAAAAGGCATATGTAGTGGTGAGGTAGTCGTTTTAGCGCTTTGGTTTCGATTACGAAAACAAAGCAACTTTCGCCATGGTCGATATCAGGATTGGTCAACCCAAATTTATGATCTCGAGCTCCTCCGTGCTTCGGAATACGATAAGTTGTTTGGCCCGGTTGTTACTGCAACCGCTTTAACCCACCAACCAGCCACCGTATTATGGCCTAAAGTCCTCATGTATTTCTCCCATCTAGAATGGCCTATGCGTGCTTAGTAGTGGGACGTATATAGGCTGGAGAGAGAATTAAAATATTTATAAAAACATTAACTATCTTAGCATGTAAACATGTAGTGTTTCTAGTTCCATAAGTAATTTGAGAGTTAACTTGAGAGTTCAATAGTTTTCATACCAAGGTCTACCTTAATAAAGCAGTCATGAGAAATTCGAGCAAACACGTTATTAAACCAATTACCCCTAAGCTGTTTCGCAGCTTAATTAATTAATTGGTCACCAGGGAACTAGAAACACTGCACCTTTACATGCTAAGATGGTTACTTCTGTTAATACTCGTATTTAACTATAGTGTTTAAAAACAAGTTACGAAATCTGTTTATATAAAATTCAAGATCCTGACTGACTGATATACTAACGCACAGCCTAAGCCACTGGTCCTGGAGACTAGTCCTACCTTTTTTCAGAAGTGAAGGTGCCTATTGCTTATAACCAAAAGGTATTACTCTTAACGAAACAGCCCTAATAAGTAAATTTCACAGTGACGATCATAACAATAGGTCTATAAATACACCATGCAACCTATCATGATATATGTAGACAGAATAATCAATCATGATTGACGCGATTTGCGTGTGATGAAAGTGTGTTTACCCGGCGTAAACACACTTTCATCACACGCTGGCAAGAATTGAAACCTTAAAACATGTAGGTATATTGTTATGAATAATAATATATTGATATATATTTATGGAGTCAGTATCCCAAATTAAATGATTAAAATCTTATAATCATCTTACCAACACTATCACAATTTTCAAGGAATTAATACCTAAACAATATTAGTTTATTGTAACAATGTTAAAACATTGATACATTTAAATAATTCACTTCGTATATACAGGGTGTCCAAGAAATAGTACGACATACTTGAGAGGGTGATAGCTGGGGTCAATATCTACCAAAATAACTCAATATATGTTCAGCGAAATTTTACGGTTTTAAAGATATACAAAATTTTCCGAAATATCGAAAAATATCTACCTTAAAACTGATTTTTTAGCATATCTCAATGAAAAATTCTTTTTCTAGTGTTCTTTTACATAAAATCATTCGTGTATAGTTACTCTACTTATTAATAAGTCTTTTTTCTATCAAAAACAAGAACGTTTCCATGAATAAAAAATTTTCGCTGAAATTTTCGCAGAATGATTTTCTTATCACTTAATTTTACCATACAGTGGTGAAAAAAAATGTATGTGAGAGTTTTGTACAATATGTTTAAAACAAGGCTTGTTTAATGGTGATTTTGGAAAGATACAATACTAGTGCGTTTTTATCAAAAAATAAGAAAATAATGGTATTCTAGTCCCAAAGGAGCCGATTTTGTTGAAAATGTAACTAACGTAATTTTAACAATAAACCACTATGAGAGTAAGTAATAGCTGCTTATTTACATAAATTATTATAAAAAAAGTTGTGAGAGTAATATGCTACAGTAAAAACAGTAAAATGTAAAAATGGACCGTAATTTAAAAAAAAATGGAGGACTTAACTTTGAGAAAAAAATATTTAATAAAAATAAATCACAACAGCTCGATTTGCTTCCCTTGTACCGTAATAGACGCTCGACATCTTTAAAAACGAGCTTTTCAGTCTTTGAAAGCATATTTGGCCAATTTATCTCGCTGTAGTGGTAACCCTTGCTCATAGTTCTCGGTCATTCTGGATTGTTTTTTCGTAGATTTTATCCTTGATGCAGCCCCAATAAAAAAAAAATCCAGGGGATTTAGGTCTCGAGACCTAGGTGGCCGCAATATTGGTCCCAGTCGCCCAATCCATCTGTCTGGGTAAAGCCTGGATGGACCCAGGCAGGTTGTTTAAGTCGAAAAGCTTTGTATGACTGTCTGAGCGATTAGTAGGTTTAAGGTTATTTATTATTACCACTTATAACCAAACTCGTTTTGGTTATAAGTGGTAATATGGCGGTGACTTAAATATGATTTAAATAACACTCACACTAATTATCTAGCCCCAATTAATTAAGCATAATTAGGATACTCAATACTCAATCATTTAATACAACCATAATGTAGTACATATGTGTTACACATAATTATATAGATCAGATTATGGACCCCGTCGGGCATCGCAATGGGTAGAGGAAAGGACGACGTCTTACTCATTTAACAATTACGAATTATTAAAATTTATTTATGTGGTGTACATGCATTTGTGTATAACAGTTAACAGATAAATAATAACTAGACACTCTTACAGTTTAATTTATTTTGGCGTTTAGGTACTCTTGGAGACTGTAATAGCATTTACGTGATAAAATTTCTTTTAAGCATATTATGAATATTTTATCGTGTTTTTCTTGACGTAGTTTATCTGGTAGTTTGTTATAGATCTTGATGGACATATTATAGGTACTAGATGAACATAAATTTAGCCGAGCAGATGGAACAATCAGCTTATTTTTATGCCTTATACAATATTTTGTAGGTAGATCCTCACGCCTTATATAAAACTCACTATATTTCCGAACAAATTTGCAAATCTCAAAAATGTATATGCAAGGCAGTGAAAGTATTTTATATTTTTGAAAAAATGGTTTACAGCTTTCTTAAGGTTCAATGTTTACTATAATGCGAACAAGTTTCTTTCAAGATCTTGTGGGATAGATAGGTATAACTATGTAGTTACATAATAACTTATAACAGTTAATTAGGTTTTACAAATTGATGTTATATTGTGTTATATTATAGTACACTTTACGTGGAATCATACCACATATAAAATTTTGAAGTGATTACCAACAACTCTACATAGAATGGTTGTTATGTTGGAAAGTCTTCCTTGGAAATGTCAAAAATATTGTTAAAGTCAAAAAACTCTCATTTCTAAAGTAGATACCCTGAATAACATGAGAAAAATGACAAAACTACCAGTACAGTGACAGAAAATAATGCTACCATTTTTCAGACAAATGACAATACACAAAGGGCAGAGATTTATAGGTCTCCATTATCGTTATTTTACTGTGAGCAAAAAACATCATGAAATGAAAGAAATGTTTCCACAAGCCGAACTTAATATCGGGACCCGAGTTCCAATCAGGTATCGTTTATTATATTTTGTTGTATGCCCCAAGGGTTTGAAACGAGATTAACTAGCACTGCCATATTGACGTGTACCTAGAGCCAGGTTTGGGGATTCTTGATTAGTTTTTGAAGTACTCCTAAAAGTGTAATGCAATATTTCTACGTCATAAGCCCAAGTCAGTCACTGCCAGTAACTTACTTATCAAGCCTCCAATCTGACATGCTGTTGTTTAAATATGTTTTGTCACATTGGGACTTGTGTTTGACAAACGAAATTTGAAGTGACTGGCAAAGAGAGTGTCTAATTTTGTTACAGATCCGTTTGAAATGTATTTATTTTATTCGCTTACAGCGCAGATGCCCGCGTTGGAAATGGAATTGATTAGTACCTATTTAAAGTAGGTAATTTGGTCTGGTACTGAAACTCAATTGACGAAGTGCCAGAAAGTCAAAGTTTAGGTAATTAACAAAACATGCATTTTAGTGGCAACACCATTTTACACAGACTTCGTTACGTGAGAGCGACAAACAAAACGACGACAATCGTTGCGGCGACAGCACGTTAAGTCACCTTACAGCGACAAACGCTACAACGGCGACGACCACTACAGCGATAGTACGATGCGGCTCATCTAATGGTCATCTAATGGAAATGAAAAATAATTTATTCTTATGTTAGCTTAGGTTTTTTTATACAAAGCATCGTAATTGACGCAACACCACGTAAAGCGGTAAGAAGAGGTTATATGCGAAGACAGTTAGTGCAGCTTAGACACTGCTCTAGCCGCCTCCACCTAACCGGCCCAAAAGGTGCTTTTTTGTATTTTTTTGTGTGTAAGATTATTATTACTATATGTGCCTTTAGATGCAGAGTGTAAGGGGAACGCTCTCGTAAACAGAGGCAAATGGCAGCACCGTCGTTTCCTTAACACGACTTATTAAAGAATAAATTAGAAATCACAAAAAAAAGAACAGCTGTTCCATACAAACAGGTCGTGTAGGTATTACAATGAAACAGCTGACATTTATCAATATTTAAAAAAGAGGGGTGTTATAAGTTTGACAATTATGTCTGTGTATCTGTGTGTCTATCTGTGGCATCGTAACTCCTAAACTAAAAAAACTAAACAAAATCCAGAAAGCCAGCTTACATATTTATGTCACGGTATTTATAAAAGCTACCTATAGGTAGTTATGCGTAGAACGTTTAAAAGTTATGACTAGTAGTTTTATTTAATAGGCTATTTAAACCTTGTAGAATAATAGAGGATAAAGTAAATTTTCCATTCGAATTTAAAATGCCCTACTTCCCTCGTAGCATGGCCAACTCCCTGGGGAGTGGGAAAAGTATGTATATGTCTCCTCATAAGTGGACATAAGTGGTGGAGAAAGATTTGGCCACGGCTCGTGCTCCAGGAGATCCAAGGAAGCATTGCGTTCTTAGCATTGGCAGAGATTAGATTGGCATAAGGCCTTGTGGCTTGGATAAAATAGTGTTATTTTCATTCCATAATACCTACAGAAAAACTTAACGTTTCCTTATATTCTAAATATTTCATAATAGAGTAGAAATTCTTGCCTTGTAGTAATCGCAACAAACTGCTTTAAAATTTATTTTTGTTCAAGCAAGTTGTAGTTTGACTAAGAATCTGATTCTCCAAGCACAGGACTGATGGCTCTGTCGTGCTGGCTATATTATTGGCAATGTAAAGGTCTTATCGGCCTCCAGCCTATACAATTGCGATAAAACATGGCCTCGCGCATCGATTACTACTGGCTGTGCCATCGAGAGCTCTGAAGAGCTTTTAGCCTACATACACCTCTCTACTCAAGAGCACGCGTGACGTTCTTTGGAGTCAACGATTCTGTCTCCACTTCAACATCACGCACAAAGAAATTTAGCAGCTCTTTCCTTTGTCCCATGTGCCATACCCAACACTTGGAATTCATTACTGGCACATCAATATGTCCATCAATTCTATATCAAATGGGTAGTTTCATACCTAATAGATGATTATGTTTATGCTCTACTAGCTCTCTTCTTGATATAGCCTCTATTAGGTGCTATGGAGTCATTTACCGTTTATGTATTCAATTAAAAAATATATTTAAAAGTTATCGGTTTTTTATCATAATCTTATTGTAAATTTTTATATTACTTAGCAATAAAATATTATAAGACATTGAGTATTATCGTAAACAAATTAACTTTTATTAATTTAATGCGTATTAACCCTAGCAGCCTAATCTATTTAGGACGTACGCAAAGTCTCAGAGGCGTACACATATCTTAATATATATATGTTGATATATTTGGTAAAGCATAAAAAACAGAGTGACAATACAAAGAACATGACAATAAAGTTTTCAAAATCTGACACCACTATAAACTACATTTGAGAGGCCAGTACAAGTTACATCTGGGCATTCAACCTCAACACCCCTCCTTAACTTGATCACCAGCTCTCTCACATACATAGCCAAGTCCTCTCATACAGCATTCAAGCTTCACTCTCGGAAGTCCTTTTGTCAACATATCGGCCATCATCTCTTGTGTCGATACATACTCTAATGCTACAGTGTGAGAACTCACCATATCTCGTATGAAGTGATGTTTGACATCTATATGCTTCGTTCTTTGATGATGCACTGGATTGTTTGCAATCTTAATTGCAGACTGGCTGTCACTCAATAGTTTCATACTGGTCATCTTTTGGTCAGTAAGTTCTGTGTACAGTCTCATTAGGAACATTGACTCTCGGCAGGCTTCTGCTAAAGCTACATATTCTGATTCTGCACTAGAAAGCGACACAGTCTTTTGCTTTCTGCTTTCCCATGAGACTGGTCCTCCTGCAAACACAAAAACAAAGCCAGTGTACGACTTCCTGTCACACACATCTCCGCCATGATCTGCATCTGCATACCCGAACAAAGGTCTGCCTGTTTTCTTAAAGGATAATTCAAAATTTCTAGTTCCACTAAGATACCTTAAAACTCTCTTTGCGGCTGCCCAATGTGTACTAGAGTAGCAGTTGTTGAATTGACTTAGATAACTTGCTGTGTATGCTATGTCTGGCCTTGAACAAACTGCTAAATACATTAGCGAACCTATTAGCTCTCTGTAAGGCAAATCACTTGGTGGAACGTAGTTCTCATCTTCAGGCTTAACCAATTTTAGTTTAGTCTCTAATGGTGTACTGACACTCTTGCAGTTCCCCATTCCAAACTTTTCTAGTATTTGCTCTTCTAAATACCCTTTTTGGTTTATTCTGATTACTCCATTTTCTTGATGAACTTTCATTCCTAAGAAAACATCTACTTTACCTAAGTCCTTCATTTTTTCTGAAGTTCTGCTTTTACTGACTGTCTATCCTTCTCATTATTCCATAAAATGAGGAGATCGTCAACATAGACGGCTAATATCATTAAACTATTTACATTCTTTCTCATATATACACAAGGTTCATTTTCCGACCTTTTAAAGCCTAACTCAAGCAGAGCATTATTGAGTTTATCATACCACGCGCGAGGTGCCTGCTTCAGGCCATATAATGCTTTTCTCAAGAGGCACACATGCTTCTCTTTTCCCTTCTCCTCGAAACCTTTAGGTTGCCTCATATAGACTCTTTCAGATAAGTCACCGTTAAGAAATGCAGTGACGACATCCATGTGATCAATCATTAATTGATTCTCTGCTGCAATGGCAAAAAGTAGCCTTAGTGTGCTGTGCCGTACCACAGGTGAAAAAGTCTCGTTGTAATCTATGCCTTTCATTTGGGTAAAGCCACGAGCAACAAGTCTCGCTTTATATCTGATTTTGTCTCCAGGTTCCTTTTTAATTTTAAATAACCATTTAGAATCAACAAAGTTTCCTTTAGCATCTTCTACTGAAGTCCATGTTCCATTCTTCTTTAAAGAACTTAATTCAGATTCAATAGCTTTTCGCCACTCATTTTTGTCATCTCTTGATAAAGCCTCATCGATAGTCAAAGGATCTTCTCTAACTCCTTCTTTTGCTTGATATAGAACATAATCACTGAAATCCTTGGATTACAAGGACCTTGGAAACATAATCACTGAAATTTCCCGTAATGGATACCTCCTCTCTGGTGGATTCAGAATTTCTATCTCCCTTGAAGTGGATATTATAGACTCGTCTACTCTCTCATCACAGTCAAAGAAGTTTTCTGCTTCAACTTGATTTTCACTCTCCACTTGTTCTATATTATTGCCATCATGAATAAATACTGGTATATCTGTGGCAGATGCTACATCTTCCATTCCAGATTCATTCCTTACTGGAGGGAGTGCAACTCCTTGCTTTGTGGGCAAATTGTCATCTATTACAGTAGCTTCCGCTTTTCTCAGACTCTCTTGAAAAACCACATCTCTTGCTTTATAAAGCTTATGTGTTTTCGGGTGCAATAGACGATAACCCTTAGTTGTCTCACAATAGCCCACGAAGACTAGTTCTAAACTCTTCGGATCAAGTTTCTTTCTCTTCTCATCTGGAATATACATAAAAGCTTTACATCCAAACACTCGTAAAAAACTTAAATCTACTTTTCTACCAGTCCATGCTTCCTCTGGAGTCTTTCCTTTGACAGCTATAGTAGGCGATCTATTTTTTAGAAAAACTGACGTAAGCACCGCTTCCGCCCAATAGACTTTCGGTAAGTTTGCTTCCTCAAGCATACTTCTTGCTCGCTCTACAATTGTTCTGTTAGCTCTCTCGCTAACACCATTTTGGGCTGGCGTATAATCCACAGTTAATTGGTGAATAATGCCGTTGTTTTTAAAATATTCACTAACTCTATTATTTACATACTCCTTACCATTATCACTACGAATAATCTTTAGCTTCTTACCTGTTTGATTTTCAGCTAAAGTTTTAAACTCGACTAACTTGGAGTAAACTTCACTCTTTTCTTTTAAAAAGTATAAAAAGGTTTTTCTTGTTTTGTCGTCAATAAAAGTTAGAAAATAACGATACCCCGAGAACGATGGCGTATCCATCGGACCACAAACGTCTGTATGAACCAATTCAAGAATATCAGTAGCACGCTTAGCCTTGTTTTTTGGAAAAGGCAAAGATGTTTGCTTACCTTTTAAGCATGAAGAACAATGTACTGTAATTTCGGGATCCTTAAAGTTCATACCACTTGGCATTTTATCTCTTAGTATTTTCATGTTGCCTATTCCTAAATGACCAAGACGCCGGTGCCAAATATCACAGTCTTCATCAGCAGTAGTTTTCAGAGCTGAAATCACTGTAGCATTAGAACATGGTTCGAATGTATAAATACCTCTCTCTTCTTTACATACTAACCTTACAGTCCCTTTTATCTTGCAATCATTTTCGGCATAAATCTCACAACCTCTCTTTGAAAAAACTAACATTTTACCTCTATTTACTAATGTACTTACACTCAACAAGTTGGTAGCCAAGTTAGGTACATACAGTGCTCCATTCACTCTAAACTGCAACTCTTTCGAACATACATCACCAATTCCTTCTCCATTTATTCTACTCCCATTCGCACACGTAACTTGCACAAGCTTTTCTAGCTTAGCGTAGTCTTGGATCCAGTCTCTACGACACGTCATATGAGATGATGCTCCCGAATCCAAAATCCAATCTCCTGTACGTGAATCTGAAGTAGCCATAGCAGAATAATTGGCTTCAGTCTTCTTATTCATTGGGTTCTTAGGACAGTTGAACGCCTTGTGATTCCCTTTGCAGATATAGCACTTAATTACCAAATAATCGTGTGTGTCTTATCTTAATATTTGCTTAGTATATCTTCCTCCAGATCTTAATGTAACCCAAGTTCAGGCTTTTTATGACGCATGCTGTGATACGCTTTTGAATCTCATCAACCCTAGCTCTAAAACAATCATTGTCGGTGACTTTAATACACCTGGTCTGTCCTGGTCTGTACACGTTTCTTGCTCCTCTCTGCAGCTACACCCCGGTAAAGCTTATGATGCAAAGTCATCGTCACTTATTAATCTATTGGAAATAGGCGGCCTCAGTCAGTATAATAGTGTACGCAATGCAAACAATAGAATCCTTGATCTCTTTTTGACGAACATTTCAAGCTTAACATTGTCTGAATGCTCTCCCTTAAGTACACCTGACCGTCATCACCCAGCGATTGAGATTGATGCGAATATAGATTTTATCACTAAGGACATGTCACGTGCATCTACCATGGTTCCTAACTACCGTAAGTGTAATACTAATAACTGCATGGCTCAAATTAACAAAACTCTGTGGTCGGACACGTTAAAGCACAACGATGTCAATCAATGTATTGAAAGTTTCTATATTGCACTTAACCATATCATAAAAACCCATACGCCGCTTAAGCGTGTAGGCAAGTCCAACTATCCTGTTTGGTTTTCAGAGTCTTTAAAAGCGTGTATTAAAGAGAAAAACCGTGTTCATAAAAGATTTAAAAAATTCAACAACCCGAGAGACTATGATGAATTTCGGTTGCTACGTATGAGATCTAAAAATCTCATCAAGTCTTGTTATGATTCCTTTGTTACAAATGTTGAAAGCTCTCTCACAAATACAACAAAGCTGTTTTTTTCGTTTGTGAAAAGTAAGAGGACAACTCCTACAATACCCGAAACTGTTCAGTTCGGTGAAAAAACGGCTGTTGGTGGGGAGGCAGCGGCGGAGCTTTTCTCTGAATACTTCTCATCAGTGTTTGTACCTGATAGTCTAATCACAGCGCCGAGTGATAAGGTTTCCCACATTAACTACCCTCTGTTCTCATTGTATATCTCTAGAGAGGATATCTTTAATAAACTTAAGGGACTCGATTCTAACAAGGGGGCTGGGCCTGATGGTATTCCCCCAAGCTTCATTAAGCAATGTGCGGGAGCTCTGACCGAGCCGCTGTATATTATCTTTAACAAGTCCTTGCAAACTGGTACTTTTCCGACTGTTTGGAAAAAGGCACATGTGATACCTATCCATAAGACGGGTGATCCGAGCGACTGTACTAATTACAGGCCAATTAGCATTTTATCTTGCTTTGCCAAAGTTTTAGAATCTCTGGTCTACGATCGAGTTTATCACCATGTCTTACCGTATATTTCTGATATGAACCTCTTTCATTTACCGATTTTTTATCATCTTCTAATTTTGTTTGTCATTAATTGTCTTGTCTTGTCAACATTATAAATAACATATTTACCGTAATTTTTGCATATTAAAACCTTTTAATCTCAAGGTTTTACTTATTTCAATTTCCCAACAGCAGCATGGATTTGTGAGAGGCAAGTCAACTGTTAGTAATTTGCTTGAGTATACTAATTTCATAAGCAAGACCTTCAATGATCATGGTCAAATAGACTCTATTTACACTGATTTCCAAAAAGCTTTTGATAGAGTCAATCACAGACTACTTGTTGATAAATTGGAATCTATGGGCATACATGGTTCTCTTCTGCGTTGGCTTGAATGTTATATTTCCAACAGGAGCCAATTAGTTGCTTTAAGGGGATACTGTTCGCAACCTGTCTCTATAGTATCCGGCGTGCCCCAGGGCTCGCATTTAGGGCCTTTAATGTTTATTTTGTACATCAATGACCTGGTCTCGAGGCTCAGTAACGTGTCATTGTTATACGCGGATGATTTAAAGATATTCAATCGCATCAACTCAATCCAAGATTGCATGAACTTACAGGTGGACCTTGATACTGTGATGGATTGGTGCAAAGTGAATGGAATGAGCCTAAGTATCAAAAAATGTTCTGTTATATCATTCACCCGTATCAGAAACCCTATTATGTTTCATTATAAAATTGGTAATACAACACTTGAGAGGAGAACTGTGACGAAGGATTTGGGCGTTGTGTTCGACAGTAAACTTAGTTTTAATTATCACTGTAAGGCCTTATCTAGTAAGTGTAATAGACTGTCAGGATTCATATTTAGAACCTCTAGAGACTTTAAGTCGCCTAGAAGCTTAATGTTACTTTACAAATCTTTAATCCTAAGCCAGCTTGAGTATGCTTCTGTAGTGTGGTCACCACAGTACAACACATATATTGATATGCTCGAATCGACTCAAAGACGCCTTCTCAGAGTAGTAACACACAGATCTGGTCTTAAACGGGAGCTTACTACATATGACGAACGACTACGATACTTCAGAATGAAGAGTCTTGTCAGCCGTCGCAGGATACATGACCTAACCTGTTTACATAAAATCTTAAGTGGCTCATTATCCACTACACTACTATCTGACATACACATTAGGGTTCCCAGCAGGTCTCCCCGGCTCGATCGTCCCTTTAGTATTCCGTTTTTTAATAACAATGTGTCTTTTCACAATCCTATTTTTAGGATGTGTCGCGAATACAATTCGTTGCTGAACGAACATGACGATGTGCCTGATATTTACAACTCATCCATCTGTAAATGGAAATCTTCATTGCATAAAATTGTCATGTGACTAAATAAGTAAATACTGCTACCTTGTTAATTGTCTCAATCATTATATTCCATTTATGTTATAATTATGTATGTCATAGTATTTGTCTAAGCATATTTTTGTATTTTCATATGATCCCAGAACCAAATACTATGTAAGTGATAATTTGACGAGTTTTAAATGTTTTAAATATTCTAAATATATTAATAATATCTGCCTTAGTTAGAGCATCCATAATTTATAATTTTATTGTGGGTATTTAAGTTTTATAATATGTTAGTCTCGACGTCTGCTTATCATGTTGTGTACACATGCTGTGGAGTTGCAGCCTGTCCTTGTATATGTTCTGCTTTTTTTTTGCTTTAAAATGTAAATTGTTGTAATTCTGTTTTGTGTACCGAATAAAATAAATAAATAAATAAATTTCAGGCTTTGTCTTCCTTCTTGTGTGTCTCTTTGAGACCATAGCACTCGAAGAACATTTTTCGGTTTTCGTCTCTATTTGCAACAGTTTGGTTTTCACATAATCTGTTGTAAGCAGAATATTGCTGTTCTCAATCGCCATTCTCATTGGCGCATATTCTTCACTCAATCCCTGAAGCATTAAAGCAGCTAGTAGCTCATCATCTAGCTCTTTGCCCATGTCCTCTAGCTTCTGGGCAATGCTCAGAATCGATGTGACATACTCTCTTGGTGAGTCATACATGCAAAGTTTCTGGCTGACTAACTTGCCTAATAGAACACACCGATTATTAACTCCTTTGTCTTCAAAGGCCGTTTGCAGTGCCTGCCAACTCTCTTTGGCCGTCTTACTCTTTTGAGCATGAACAAGACAATGCGGTTGCACCATAAGTAAAATTCTTGCACGAGCTTTGGCATCTCTTCTCATACCTGCAGTATCCGTACTAGATGGTGTCTCCTCTACGAACTCCCAATAATCTTCAGCTAAAAGAAATAGTTCCATTTGGAACTTCCATGTTGAGTAGTTCGAGGTACCATCCAATTTTTCAAACGTCGTTGAAAAACCTCCACTTGTACTAGCGCCACAACTCATCTCTGCTGTTTCGGTTTCGTAGTAACTATTTGAAATTTTATAAACTTTAAATAGTTATTATTTAAACTATTATAAAATTCAATATTATTGCACTACGAATCAATAAAATTTTACTTTTTATATCGCTCTGCTACCATGTTGATATATTTGGTAAAGCATAAAAAACAGAGTGACAATACAAAGAACATGACAATAAAGTTTTCAAAATCTGACACCACTATAAACTACATTTGAGAGGCCAGTACAAGTTACATCTGGGCATTCAACCTCAACAATATAACTCAAAGGTGACCGACTGACTGACATAGTGATCTATCGACGCACAGCCCAAACCACTGGACGGATCGGGCTGAAATTTGGCATGCAGGTAGATGTTATGACGTCGGCATCCGCTAAGAAAGGATTTTGATTAATTCTACCCCCAAGGGGATAAAATAGGGGATGAAAGTTTGTATGGAAAAAGTCAATATTCCACGCGGACGAAGTCGCGGGCACAGCTAGTAAATTACAATCTGTATGCAAAAATAGCCCAATTTTAGATATATTATTTATAGAAAATAAAAATTTGGAACATAAACTGAAAATAAAACACTGACATAAATAGTAACTATGATTATAGTTATTTATTACAACAAAAAGAACAATAATATAAATTAAAACAAAAAAAAATACTGCTTCAAAATCAATTGAAACGTATATTTTTTATGAAAATATTATTTTTTTATCACTAATTAGTTATTCTTGGAGCGAACATTAAAACTAAACAGACTTTAAAAGACTAGATAAGCCTTCAGAGCAGTCTACACACATATCAACCTTGTGCTCGCCACACACAGATTTTTTAGATTTATAACACACTAATTTTGACTTGCTTCTCCAACAAGGGCTGGGTCGTTTTCTTCAGAGGGACCGGATTCTTGTAAAGATGAAACGTATTTAGTCTCATAATTATTTTCGTCTTCGCTTTGAACGTCATCGATAATCTGGTCATCCTCAATTGCGGAATCTGAATCTTACAAAGAAGGATTATCTTTGCCGTCCGAGATTGCTAAAATATCGTCTTCTTCTAATCTTTTAGACCGTTACATATTAATACCTGAAACAACGCCGAAAATAGACATAAAATATACGAAAAACAAACAAAATTAAAATCACACAAACTTAGTTAAAAGTTACACAGAGCCTAAATATACGTCTCGCAGGCGTGCTATACTTCGATAAATCAAAAATATCGGGACTTACCTTACCGACACGGGCACCGTCCGCTAGCTCCCGTCGGCCGCTAAGTTGGGTAGATCACGATGCGCTAGCTTCAACCATTAGAAAAAGACACACGATATTCGGTTGCGTGTACGCCTCGCAGGCGTAGATTAGGCTTCTAGGGTTGATCTTCTTTGCCAAACAATAAACGGGAAGCTTACCAATAATAATATATTCATTGCCAGGAACTTTAACCCTATGTTAGATACCCTTTATGGCTTTATTTAGTTATAACGGACTTAAGAAAAGTATAATGTTTTATCCGAAATATTTATCAGTTCTCAATTTTTTTGACATTTTAATATCACAATATTTACAGTAGCTCTAGAAACAATAAGTGACGCTTAGGCGTTTTGATTCAAGTAATTTTTCAAAGCTTGTTCAACACCATCATTGAGCCATTATTAATTGTATCCACTGTGAAAATAAATTTTCTGAAACGAAATGTGATACGGAGTCGCATCTCAGTTCATATTTTTAATTGTCAAGTAAGTTGTATCATTGAACAATAAATTATACTTAATATTCAATTTCGCGAAAGAACCTTATAAAAATTATAATAAGTCATAAAACAAAGTCCCTAAATTTATTACGAAATTTTCGGCAAATGTTCTAGAGCAAAAATTTCCTGTTTCACCTTTTAGGTATCATTCATTCCTCTGAAATTTTATCATAAATTCTATCACAATGGACTGAAGGTTCTGTGTTTAAATGAAATATGTCTTTGTTATCTATATATCCAGAAATTAACTGCCGTATGCGGTTATGACAGCTTGTTATTTATATTATTACTCGTTTTAAAAACCTTACATTATCTTAAAAGTTCTGGAACTAAATACCTATAAATTAAAGATTTTAAGGAAATGTTTGTGATAAAATAATCTAGACACAAACCCTTTCTATATGTATAAGCGTTTATTTTAATTTGTACGAAAGGCAACTGGCGAACAACAGTCGTCCGTGAGACATTCCTTATAAAGTACGAGCAATTAATTTTTTATACAACTAGATCACAAACAAGCCGACGGCCTACCTGGTGGTAAGTGGTTGGTGGAACACGGATCCAACTGTTACTCGACAGTTGTCAATGAGAGTGCAGGAGTTCCAACCTTTCGAGTAGCCGTATCTGACTGGAATTCTTTAACAAAAACTTTTTCCAAAATTTTTTAAAACAAATATTAAAATGAAATATCTGTCTTGAAGTATATTTAAAGCTTGTTCAAACCTTTGCGAAAATGATGAAATGGGATACTTATTACTAAAAATAAATATTTCATTTATACTGAATCAGATGTAATTTAGTTGTTTTGGTTGAGTAATTTATTAACTCACTAGGTGGTAGGCCCGTATGTAGGGTAGTCTGGGTAGGTACCACCGCCTTTCTTATTTCAGCCGTGAAACAGTTCGCTGTGTTTCGGATTGAAGGGAAAGGTAGCCAGTGTAATTACTGGGTATGGACGGCATTTCATCTTAGGTCCCAGGATGACAACGCACCTGCAATATCAAGTGATTTTTCCTTGTTATTGCAGGTGTCTATAAGCGTCGGTAACCACTTACCATCAGGTGGGCCGTCAGCTTGTTTGTCATCTTGTTGTATAAAAAAAAAAACAAAAAACTACATTCACGTTGCAAAATAAAAAAATAATTCGTTTCTAAAAAAAATAAGTACGTAGGTAAGTTTAAAATAATTCTCCGCGCCTGATACTCGGTAAACATAAAAGTCAAGAACAATTTATTCAAAGGGGATTAAGCTTCCACACCGCAAACTCAAACACCTAGGTCTATTTATATGTGATTAAATGTTTAATCGGTGAAGGTATTTATAATGAATTCAGTAAATAATATAGTTGTTTATAAAGTAAGCTGAGTTTTAACTAGGAATATTATTACGAACAATGATTAAACTTTGTCTATAGGGGACCAAATAACATTGCTATCTAGATTTCAGAACTTCTTCTGAAATCTATATTATTATTAGTATACTTACATTGTAAAATTTTTAAAATCCTTGTAAGTTGCAAAAGAGTTTTTATGTTGATAATATATATCTCTCGGTATACTTCTTAATTTACTTTTTTTACTAGGTGGTAGGCCCGTATGTAGGGTCGTCTGGGTCACCGCTTTTCTTATTTCAGCCGTAAAACAGTTCGCTGTGTTTCGAATTGAAGGGAAAGGTAGCCAGTGTAATTACTGGGCATGGACGGCATTTCATCTTAGGCCTCGGGACGACAACGTAACTGACTGACAAACAAGCTGACGGCCCACCTGGTGGTGAGTGGTTACCGTCGCCTATCGACATACAATACAATACAATAATCATTTATTTTCTCTCACAAAGGTATCCTTATTGACTATTGAGTTTATTACATAATTTTATTTCCTGACCTTGTGTGTGAGAGACTGGTGCCTGAGATAGGTTTTGGAAAAACCCGTATTACAAGTCACCAGTGCTCCACCCTCAGGTTGGTTGTTCATGAACTTACTGATTCTACTTGCATGTTACATGCTGTTTTCCATGAACTACATATAGTTAGTACGTTTATGTTTCGACCATTTATGTATTTTTAGGTATATACCCCCAAATCTAATGTTTGTGCTAAAAATATCCGCAAGTCATTAATAACTTTCTTAGTAAATAATTGTGTGTGTGTGTGAGTGTTTGAAAGTGAAGCTATCCATCCATTTATTTATTTATTTATTTATTTATCCGTAAATTTATCTATCTATCCATCCATCCATCAGTCAATCTATCTATTTACATATCTATCTTTATCAATGTATCTATTATTAATAACAATTAACTGTGTATACACATATTGAAAATTGTAAAATTAGATACATAATCACACTCACATAACCAACATACTCATGTATAGGTACATAATCACGCGGTACAATCAGGGATACATTAGTAATAATAGGTAATAATAAACATTGTTAACGTATCTATATAAAATTCTATCTATGTTTCTATCTATATGTATGTATGTATGTGTGTGTATATCTGTCTATCCATATATCTAATTATCCATGTAAGGTTACCATTATAATACATTCAAATCTGTCGGGCGAGTGTTAGATGAAGTAATTGACGTGTAGCTATGTATGACATTTTAGCAGTTATTTATATCGGTGTATGCATAAGCTTTTCGGTTTCCAAATAGTCAAGTGTTTTAAGCCATTTTGATGTGGTTTTTTTACAGGACGACCTAATAAGTGGATATATAACCAAGATGTTGTTGATTTTGTTATAGAGATAAGGTCCAAGAAAGCAGAAAAAATGTTGAGAGTGCTGTGCGTGCAACGATTGAGCCAGGCAGACTGTCCCCCTCCTTCGTTTTCCTTTGTTCAGATTCGGATCGTATTGAAGTTCAGCATGTTTTTTGAGCACAGTTTGTAAAACAAATGATTGCCGAACTGTCAGAACGTCCCATTCTTTATACAAGATTGTGGTGGGGTATCTGAAGGGGAGGCCAGCACTCACCTTTAGAATGGCTCTTTGAGCTCTCTCTAAATGAATGACATGGGTTTTAGCTGCACCACCCCATGAGGTGATACAATAGTCGATAATTGATTGGCAAAGGGCGTAATATACCATCTTTATAGTTTTATTGTCGGTGACATGTTTTAACGTTTTAAATACAAAAATAAGTTTCCGTAGTCTGGTAGTAAGAATCTGAATGTGCGGTCTAAAGGTGAGAGCGTAATCCAAAGTGATACCTAGGTATTTTATTGAGTTCGTACTTTCAAGTGAGGGACAAGAACAGTTAGAAGAGTTCACCGGACAGGAATGTACGGTGATAGAAAGTGAAGGAGAAGGGAGCAGGTGAGAACGATAGGCAAAGGCCACGTATTTGGTTTTGGCCACATTTAGAGTTAAGATATTGTTTTTTAACCAGCTAGTAACTACTTGCATGCCTTGCTGCGCAGTCTCAAATACATCATCCCAGCAGTCACCAGTGAAGAGCAGAGCTGTATCGTCAGCAAAGGTCAGTATCTTACAGTTTCGAAGTTGGAGGTTACAAAGGCTGTTTATATAGACAAGGAAAAGAGTTGGTCCATTAATACTACCTTGAGGTATGCCATAAGTCACTTTCTCCTCCTCGCTGAGCCTATTGTCTATTTTGACCCTCTGTCTACGATTCGTCAGATAATCCTTATATAGTTTTAGTGTGATTCCCCTTACTCCAATGTCTTCAAGCTTATGCAGAAGGTGAGCGATTGAGACTGTATCAAACGCCTTGGCGAGGTCAAGGAATATTGTCAAGGCCTTTTTTTTAGAGTCTAAACTAGTAATTATATGATTCGTCAGATCATGTACTGCATCGATTGTCGATTTCCCTGAACGGAACCCGTACTGAGATTTTGAAAGTAGATTATTATTTTCAAGAAAGTTTGTTAATTGCCTATTCATTAGACGTTCGAGAATTTTTGATAGAATGGGAAGAATTGCTATTGGCCTAAAGTTATTGACACAGTCCTTCTCTCCCCCCTTATGGATGGGCCTGATAAGTGCAACTTTGAAAGCTCGTGGGAATACTCCAGTAGATATTGCAAGGTTGCAAATATGGGTAATTGGCGTTGCCAACCAGACACTATTTTTTTTTATTATTTCGCTAGAAATTTCGTCAATACCAACGGAACATTTATTTTTCAATCTGTGAATTATTTGGGTGACTTCCTGTTCATCAGTAGGCAGCATTACAAAGGAATTGCAAGGGGAACAGCTATTAGTAATAAAAGAAGATGAAGCGTAACTAGAAAATGCGTTGTTTTTCTCGGCAAGGTCTTTTCCAATGTTGGCAAAAAATTTATTTACATTATTGATACATTCATGAGGGTCCGGTGATGTAAGCAAACAAGTGGAATGGTCTTGTGCCTTTTTTATGCTAGTAACAGTTTTGATGGCGTTCCAGAGCTGCCTGCTATCACTACCAGCTGATGTGATTAGATGTTTTTCATAGTCTTTCCTAGTTTTTTTTAATATAGCTTTACAGAAATTTCTGTATCTTTTGTAGGTTATCTTCAGTACTTCATTGTTTGGATCTTTCTTCAATTTCTTATGCAAATTATCCCTATTTTTCAGACAACGCAAAATGCCTTTTGTGATCCAAGGTTTACTGGTCCTTTGTTTTATCGGAATCGTTACTTCATATGTATTTCTTTTAACGGCTGTTGTAAGTTGGTCAATAAACATATCCGTCGCTTCATTCGCGTCAGAACTATTTAGTACAGCCCGAAAATCAAGCGACTGGGTGTCACTAGCAAGTTTGTCATGGTCTATTCTAGTGTGAGTTCTTTTGTATCTATCTAATGGGTGGTTTAGATAGATAGATAATGTGACACATTCGTGATCTGTAATAGACGATTCTATGATAAAACAAAGGGCCTCCAAGTTCGTTTTAATTATCATATGATCCAAACATGTCCGCCCATGAGTTATCATTGTATGTGCAGGGAGAAGACCATGACCTGCCAACATATTAAGGTACTCATGATACCGGGAATCGGTTGTGTTTTGGGCGATATCTATATTTATGTCACCACATAGAACAATGTTCCTAAAACTTTTAAGGCTTATTAAAATTGAGTCTAGTGAGTTAACGAAATTGGTAATATTGTACTCACTAGGTGGTCGGTACATGGCTATGATAGAAGACTCAGTGCCCAGCTTAAGGACCAAACAATTTGCGTTGGCATTTTTGATTTCTTCCACCGTGCAGTGAAGGTGTTTTTTAAAGTAAATTACTACTCCTTCATTCTGTGTTTTGTGTAGAGAGGTCGCAATATGCGTATAACCATCCAGGTGTGGGACAAGATAAGTCAATGTCAGCCAACATTCAGTCAAGACTATAATATCCCAGTCAACATTAGAACGGTGCATTAATGTGAAAAAATTATGAAGGTTACAGTTAATGCTTCTTATGTTTTGACAGATAATATTAAGTGAACGACACGAGCTATTGTTTGTAATTAAATAGGATTTAATATCCTCGACATCGCATGTAATCGACTTTGCAACCGATATCGCATCTAGCCCTGAGTGAAGGAAGTCGATGTTTTGTTTAACCATTTTCAACTTTGAATGTTAAAGTTATTTATACTCATGTTTTTGATTACTGTGATTATGTTAAATGGCAACTTAAGATGTTTTCAAAGAAGTTAAAAATAATGATTTTTAAAATTGACACGAATAATTTGCTGACAAATAAAAGGAAATTTATAATTTGGAGAATTAATTAATAACGGTGTTTTTTCGCTTTGGAAATAGATTACGTTATATTATGTTAAGGTACGTGTAGCTGTGTCTTAGGATTAATATATTTCTGTAAATAGTGTGGTGTATATAAGATATATTATGTTTTGTGTATGTCGAATTTTAAGTCTAAGACTGAATAGCCAGTTCTTATATGTTACGCTGTATAGTGCAAAATGGACTAGGTACCTATATTAACACGATAATGGTTATATAAAATCCTAATTACATGTGTGATACGTAACTAGGGATAGTTTATATAGTAAGGTATAAAGAGTGAAAAACAAAGTATATTACATGTGCCTAGGTTTATATAATGCTTAAACGCACCTTATGACCGTATCACAGTAGGTATACGCTAAAGAAAAATATAAAACAAAAATAAGGTAAAAAACAAAAACAAACAAAAGAAAAAACGAAAAGAAACTATTACAGATAAAAGTACAATAACGGCATATTCAGTGTTAGTGTAAGATTCTATTCTTATCTATCTATAACAGCTATTTTTGGGTTATAATGGTATCTAGGTCTTGTTCCTTATCTATCCGGATAGGTAGGCCGCCTTCTTCCTTCCTAACGTATACGTTACCGTGCGAAGTCCAAGTGGCAGTTATCCGTTTGCTTTTAACTAACTCTCTCGCCAGATAAAAAAAGTGTCGAGTATTAAAGGTGAGGTGGTCCGAGATAAAGACCGGTTTCACTGTCCCTTGAAGGCCTATTCCCTGAGTATTAAGCTGTGGCTCCTGGCTGGATCTCTTGGCTTTATTATACTCCTTATACTTTGTTATGAGATTTTGCTTTCTAAGGGTGGAGGTAAAGGAAACCACGATGGTGCTTGACTTGGTTCTATAGATGTCTCTTATTTCGAGATCTTCGAGGGAAGGACTTGACCCTACGGTTGTGGTGATACTTTTGACCGTGGTAATTAGTAAATCTTTATTTTCTTGCTCAAGTTTGGGAATGTTCCTGATTTCTATTGAGGTTGATTTTGTTTCCTTTTCGAGTGATTCCACTTTTTTTTCGAGGGATAGTATTTGAGTTTTATACATCAAGTTCTCCTTTTCGATTGAGTCAACCTTGTTCAGTAGGCTTTCATATTTCGCTGTCATGAACTCCATAGATTGTTTAATCTCCTTATTTTGTTCTATTAGTGTTTTCAGTGCATTAGTGATGGCATCAAATCTATTTTCCTGTGATGTGCTCAATTCTTCGATTTTATCCTCCAGCGATAACTCGGATTTCCCAGGAGTTAGTTGTAGTTTACGCTTATATCTTCTAGTAATATTAGCAAGATCCTCGCGGTCAGCGGTGTTCAGAGATTCCTTACTTAATTCTGGATCTGACCCGTGGTGAAATGGATTTCCTTCTTTATGTATGTTATCCGGAGGAGTACGTTGTGTTTGCGGCATAGTAAACCAAACTCCGTGAATCACAAGTAGGCCTAAATGTGAGCGTAGCGGCTCGCTTGCCGATAGCAATTAAAGGATGTTGAAGGTGGGGCTTGCGTAGGCGCATGCCCTAATGGCTAAGAGGCGCGGTTAAGACGGGACAAGAATCGCAGCGCTTATAGCAAAACTATGTTTATCTCTGTTACACAGCCTATTGTCACATTCACACGCTATACACCACTTCCTTTGGTAGCTGCAGACCTGGTAGCACTCACGAATCTATTGAATTTATTTTTGTGTATTATTTAATAAAACAAATTACTTAATAAGGGAAATGTGAATTTTAACTACACACACGACTGATCAACTCAGTGGTCCAGAGGGGAGGGACATCTGCAATAACAAGGAAAAAATCACTTGATATTGCAGGTGCGTTGTCGTCCTGAGGCCTAAGATGAAATACCTTTCATTTCCAGTAGTTTCAACAGTTAAATATTAAAAAATTAATGAATAAATACTATTCATGAATTTTTTAATATAAATAAATTAAATATAAACAAGCAATAAAAAACAAACAATATAAATAAATTTAATTTAATATAAACAAGCTCGAATATGATTTATGCAATCTTGACTTGTTTACGAAACTGCTGACGCTATTGATTGATATTGGTCTTTATCGTATTTAATAAATAATGTACAAAATGCAATTCTTAAAAATTCAACATTAGTGACAGTAAATAAGAATTATTATAATATTAAACCTTGGATAACTCCCGGCCTTATTCGGTGTATGAGACAAACTTCACCAGAAAGTAAAAAGATTTCCAAATAATTTAATTTTTGTATCTTCCTACAAAAGATATAGGAATTTCTGCAACAACCTTTTAAAGAAATTGAAAAATGAATTCGATAAAAATGAGTTGCAAAAAGCAGGTAAGAATAGCAAGCAATTGTAGAAACACATTAAAAATGTCACTTACACCGCCAAACAGCATGAATCCAATTCGAATTTACTGCTTTCTAACTCTTCACCACTTTTGTCAGCTAACAACGTAAATAACTTTTTTGTCAACGTAGGGAAAAACCTTTCAGAACGACTAATGAAACAAACGCATTTCCAGCCTGATGCAGGCAGCCAGAAACGTAACAGCGCTAGCACATCTTTTGTTTTGCTAGATACTGATGAACAGGAAATAGCTCGATTAGTCTCAGGTCTGAAGGATGACTGCGCAGCTGGTTGGGATAGCATAAACAATAAAATCCCTAAACTCTTTAAGCATATCTTGATTCCACCACTTACATATATTTTTCGAATATGCCTTTCTGAGGGAATATTTCTTAAATGTCTTAAAAAACTGTAGTAATACCTATTTTTAAATCAGGGAGGAAAGATCTCGCAACTAACTACAGGCCTATATCTTTACTTCCGTCAATAGCAAAAATCTTGGAGAAAATTATCATTAATAGATTAATTAATTACCTTGAAAAACATAATTTCCTATCACCATCCCAGTTTGGTTTTAGACCCAAGTTGTCCACGGCAGATGCGGTACATGATCTGACTGATTAAGTTACTTAAGAACTCGGTAAAGGGAACCAGACTTTAGGAATTTTCCTTGACTTGGCCAAAGCTTTCGACACGATATCTATTCCCGTGCTTTTAACCAAATTAGAAACTTTAGGTATAAGAGGTAATCAATTTAGTCTATTCGCAGATTACTTGACCCAGCGATGTCAATGCGTTGAAATAGATGATATTACGAGTGATGATCAGAAAAATTCTGATTTCGGCATCCCACAAGGAAGTATCCTTGGTCCAACGCTTTTCCTGGTGTATATAAATGATTTATGTAATCTAAATATAAGCCACGGCAAGATAGTATCGTACGCTGATGATATGGCACTATTATTCTCGGCCAAAACCAGTTCGCAATTGTATAAAAAAGCACAGCAAGGCTTTGATACCGTAAACAATTGGCTTCGCTTAAATTTACTAACACTTAATGCTGACAAAACTAAATATATCCATTTCGCAATGACTAATCCTATCCTGAATATTTCTAACTCTTACTTATATGCCCACCAATGCCATAACCCATCAATCAACATGTGTAATTTTTGTCCGACTATCCATAATACTAACAACATTAAATATCTTGGGATTACGATTGATGACACATTATCTTTTAAGATGCATATTGAAAATTTAGTGATAGGGTCCGTAAACTAATATTTGTTTTTAAAAAACTACGATCTATTGCACATTCAAAATTAATCAAAGAAATTTATTTGGCGCTATGTCAGTCTGTAACCCAGTACTGCATCACATCATGGAGTGGAGCACTAAAAACCAACATCCTTCCTCTCGAAGGGGCTCAGAGAGCTGTTTTAAAAGTAGCCCATTTCAAACCTTTCCTCTATCCCACAAGCCTGCAATATGAATCCTGTTGCGTGTACTTGCAAAATCTTACCTACGAACAGACGGAGGAGTTACTTGTTAGACGTATATAGGTATAATCATTAATTTTTAAGTAAGTATTTGAATTTTAATACTATTTTATTTTTTCAATTGTTCTTTTTAGGTTATCAGTATTTTAAGAGTAATTATTTTATTGTAATAGGACCTTTTAGAAATATGTAAATAAGTTCTGAATTCGCCTCTGATACAGGTTTTTAACCTAGTGTAGGCAACTAAGTTTTCATTGTATTTTAATTTTGTAAAAAACTTGATTGTATTATTTTTTTGCCCTGTTTTTATGAATAAATATTTTATTATTATTATTTTTTTACTTAATAATCATACGAAACGTCTGTCCTTATTGGCATTTAAACGCAGGACAGGAGAAGACACAACTAGACAATATACAGTATTCAATTAATGGGTAGGTCTATAGTCCCTATATTTCTATAGTAAGTATTTAATTCTCGATAGTTTCAATTAAAGTGTACCTAGTAATATTAAACCATTGTGAAGCTAGTAATTTTCTATTTTGTCTAATTATGACAATAAAATATAATGATATACAAACTATATTCTGCCTATATTTAACAACCCAGTGCAGTGAAATAAACTGCCTGCAAAATGGCAACTAAAATAGCAGCCACAGCCTAATGGGGAGCTTACAGTAAGCGACAACACGAGAAAGCACTTAAAACATTAAATATGGACAAAAACCACTTCATATCACCGACGCCGGAGAAATATTAATGTGGACTGGACAAAGCCCTTTTGCGCAAGGTAAATATAAGAGCGAAACTTAATTGATACTAGCTACTACTTAGATATTGAATTATTGACGATATTTTGAACAGTAAGTATATTTAGAAAAACCCCAAGACAACATTTTTGAATTTCGACACTGTGATGGTATACGTTAGCCTATAGGTACCACAAAACAAATAGACTATAAGAAATTCATAGAGTTCTCTGAAGTCCTCCGTAGCTGAGTGGTTACAGCAGTCACCTGAATTGAGATAGGACGCGGGCTCAGATCCAGTCCCAGAAGCATTCTTTTTTTTAGTTTCTAGACCAGATGTCTAGATTTTTTTCAATATCTTTCAACCATTATAATGTCAAAATAAACTGTAAGACCCTTTAGGTGAATATTTTATCGTGTTAAAGAAATTTGTAAATATATTTCTCTTCTTTAAAATGAGATAATACTACTACACAGATAAAGCAGCAAGCCGGAACGGAATCGAATAATTCAGAAACATATTTAATGGGACAATGTGAAAGCCACACGAGATTTCGACAACCCTACAATGAAACACAATCTCCACCGCCGTAAATTTGCACCAAAATGGGCCTATTCAACGAATGTTAAATTGTATTAGATACAATTTCGTTCGTTCGCGTATTTCGTGTCGACCGCGAAAAAGTGATTACATGGCAATCTCCATTATACGTCTAGAGCAGACCACGTGTAAATTTAACTCAGAGAGTAACTTTTCAGATTAAATTTCTATTATAAAGCGATAGAATAAATTTACATTAGTTGTGAATAGAAGATAGGTATTGTAGGTTCTAAAATACTAGTAAATTGTGGCTTTTGTAATGTTTTAGAACGCATATTTTTACATCCGGGTGGGCGTTAATGGCTGTGACACAGTTGGGAGCAGGGAGACTAGTCTCTCATGCTGTTATCAAAACACATTCTTTTGATTTTCTTAGGGTTGGCAACACGTGCCCGGCATGGACTGACGAACGCCGTGTACTGGTTGCGTCAGTGGGTGCAGATCTTACACTGCCGAATCTGTTTAGAGCGACGGTCAGCAGTGCAACGAGCTGGGAGACGGTAAACTCCTTTTGTGAGCAAGTTATGCTCCAGAAGGAGGTAGGGGAACGGGCTAGAGAACCCTCTCGCAGCTCCGTGCCGCAGGAGGCGGCTTTTTGACACGCATCAACCACCCTAGCCTCCCGGCTTGAGTGATGGAATAGGACTCCATCGTCTGCATCGTCTTCCGGTGTAGTAGGGATATCCATATTCTTCCAGGATACCCCTAATCCTTTTGTGGTGGCCTGCGGAGACCAGCTGTAAGCGGCCACGCAGACGACTACCAAGTTCCCTGTGTGGTCGCGTCGCTAGGCAGCGAGGTAGAAAGAACTAATGGTTTTTAGTGAGTATGCCAGTCGGAGAGTATCAAATCAACTGTGGCCGTTTATAACAGCTGGGTATTTATAACAGCTTTTCCATCAAAAAAAGGGTGGGCAGCATGTGAGTAGTAGCGGTGGACCCAAGGTGCTAGCGGCTGCGGTAACCGATTACCACCAAGCGGACCGTGCGCTTGTTTGCCACCCTTAACATATGAAATGAACATTGCACAACACTATAAAAATGGTGCGATTTTTTCAAAGATTGAAGTTTTTTTCAGATAGGTGCTCCATATCCTGCTTCTATTAAAATTCTCATGTAACCAACCCAAGTCCAGAAAAGAGTACCAAGTCTATTCGTTAGATTTTATACGCCCCTACCCCTAAAAAGGTATTTTTTTAAATTCATACAAAAATTATTTATTGGGACGCGGTAAGAAGACTCAAAAACGGCTAGTACGGCTAACTTTTATGTTTTGGAAGTAAGACAAAGAAACGAGTTACGAATTTTTTAGCTGTAGATCTAATCATCAGCATATCATCATCAGTATCATATCAGCCCATAAAGTCTTCTGCTGAACAAAGGCCATCACTGTCCAACGGATCGGTTGCGTAGTCTGCATCCAATAGCTCCCCGCGACCCTGACGGTTGTTTGTCCATCTACTGGGAGGCCCTCCTACTTTTCGCTTACCGGTACGTGGTCGACATGCTAGAACTTTAACGCCCCATCGTCCGTCCGTTTTGCGTGCTATATGTCCTGCCCGCTGCCACTTCAACTTGCTTATCCTATGCGCTATGTCAGTAACTTTAGTTCTCTTACGGATGTCCTCATTTCAGATTCTATCTCGCAAGGAAACGCCTAACATCCTGTGCCCCATAGCTCGTTGGGTGACTGTTAACTAAGCAACCACGTTTCACAGCTGTATGTAATCACTGGTAACACACACTGGTCGAAGACTTTCGCCTTGAAGCAGTAAGGAATTTTGGACGAGAAGATCTTACGCAATTTCCCGAATGCCACCCATCCGAGTTGGATTTGTAGATTTACCTCTTTCTCGAAGTTAGACTTACCGAGCTGGAACATCTGTCATGGTAAACGTACTCGTTAACAACTTCAAGAACAGAAATCCTAACTGTAACTGATCCAGATGAACGGTGTTATAGGTGCGACATGGATATTTGTCTTGTCTATATTCATTCTTATCAGATCTAATCTAATAATGGTTTATTTCATTTCATGATGGTACTAATATGCCAAATGTATGTAATATGCCAAATCTTACCTTTCTAGATAGAATAAAATATTTAAATATTTATACTTATTAATGATAGGTATTATCAATCATCGAGGTGGTCTTTGAAAATGAAATGTGTGTATTTTAACACTTTTCGTATGTAACACGCTGTAGCCCAATTTTTATGGTTGTAGCTACGAGATATTTACTTTTATCCTAGTACTCAAGAACACAGCCTTCATATCACAAGCCTATTAGTCACTGTGACCATCTGTCATCCGTTGTTAATTTGTTTATGTCACGACAAACAGTTAGCTTTTCGTGTTAATATATTTTAGGAATGTACAAGAATTAGTTGAATAAATAGGATCTGTTGACAGAGCAGCTCACTCAACGACAGTTTTTTATAAATTCATTGTGAAGTATGACAGACAGACAGACAGACATTATGACATTATTAGCTAACGAAAATTCGGACATGACAGACAAACAGATATTAGGACATTTTTTTATATTTTTATAATAATATTTATACACTCACACCTATTATCTAGCCCAAAGAAAGCATCATTAAGAGCTTGTAGTATGGATACTAGATAACGGATAAATAATGATAATAATATGTATATAAATATTAGAAATACACTAAATAAACATATAAACATCCATGTCTCGTAAACAAATGCTCGTACTCATCACAAAAACATTTGTTCTTACCGGGATTCGAACCCGGGACCACTTGACCGAGTAGCCTGGGGTACAGACCACTCGGCCAGCCGGTCGCCCAAGGACATTGTTGAGTAGTTGACATCAATTTATTGTGATAGACATAAACATTCTCTCTTTACCGCTTCACATCAGGTAGTGTTGAGTCAATTACCGTGTTTTGTATATAATTTTTTTTTTCGATATTTTGACGATTCGGAAGAGGTTTTTGGAAAGCCTAATTGGGATGTATCCTAAAATTGAATATGGGTTTTTTTTACAAGTTCGGAAAATATACGCTACCGTTACCCATAAAAACAATTCACACTTATAAGATAAAAAATATTGTTGAACTTGTACTCTTTGAAAAGTTCATAAATAGTTTTTTAAAATTTATCAAAATTGCAAATAATTTTAGATTGCAGACATTAAAACAACTATTATTGTGACAACTATGAATAAAAATAAAAATATTACATAGTTATTTTTAATTTTGTCAGTATGCCCATTACATTTGTTAGTATATAGGAACATGTGATGTCACCTGTTCCGTAGATTTTCTATGGAGCGTTTTTTGACGATGCGCCACAACAAATGAAACATACCACAATATCTATGAACTATTGATCTTAGACGAACTGTTTCTTTTGCAATATTTATTTATGAGTTATGAATAGAATAGAATAGAATAAATTTATTTGTCAAATGTAGGTTAGTTTAGTGTTACAGTCATTGATGTCAGTCTTATTTGTAGTCTTACTACATTTCCACCTTTGTCGAGGCATACAAATATCAAATTTAATAAATAAAGATACAATTTCATGCCAATGTCAACAAATTTATAAAATATGATGTCAATAAATGTAATCAGAGACTTTATTAAAATCAAATCAAATGTCAAGAATATTACCTACAATTTATACAATATTAGTTAAAATGTCAATAAATCTAGTCAGAGTAATTATAATGAAATCAAAAATAATGTCTTGTATATTTAATTAATCAAAATAAAATATATCCAAAAAAAGAGAAAAAAGCATGTCTAATTATAATAATGTATTGTCATTAAACATTTCTGCTACTGAGTAATATGCTTTATCGAGGAGCAATGTCATCATATGTTTTATAAATATCTTAGTCGGTAGAGTCTTTAAGCTATTAGGAATTTTATTAAAGATTCTAGGTGCCATACCATATGTACTTCTTATTTATGAAATAAAAATAAATACAAAAAGAACACGAAGAAAAAATTGTATGCTTCAGGCGGGAATCGAGTCCGCGTCACCATTACACAAACTTCGGCAAGCGTATGTCTGTGTTAGTAATTTGTTCGCAGATTTATCTTTATATTGTAATCATTTCGTTGAAAGCAATATTAACAAGATTTTTACCCCTTTATTATCATCATACAACATCTAAAGAAGACAGTTTAGATTTCTAATGAATCGTTAGTGAATTTAGACATATAAGTATACAGAATGGCACATTGGTCAGTATGGGGACGTCTTAAACTATAAAACATACGAAAAATCTCTTCTTAGGAACCATGTCATCGATTTTAATAATAAGAAAAGCAGCATTTTATACATTTTAAAAAAATGCACTCAGCTAGGGAATTGAACCCGGACGTTTTGAAAAATAAAACTAACACTATTTCTATTTAGATATCGACTGTGTTGTTCTTAAGCGGTAAACGTTACTATAAAACATGATGTCTTAAATGAATAAAATGCATTGTTTACATATCCTTTAATTTATTTTAGTAAGTGTTCGAAATTACTACCATTTTTTCAATACAACATTCAACTCGTTTAGGTGCGTAAAATTGTTTCTATGGTTGTTTGTAGCTCTGTTCTGGTAACGTAACTTGTTACATTCACTGCTTTACATATTGTTATCTGCGATAATATTATCTATTTATGATTGTAATTGCTTACTTCTATTAATCATACTTACACTATACATATAATAATAAATTGAAAAGCCTACTTAGAATAAGTATGTAGATACAAAGACGTGATAAAACTCATTTGAAAATGGAACGTCTTGGTTTGACTGGCCGAATAGTAATAAATTATTTTATTTTTCAAGCCAAGTACTCGGTTTTTTTTATTGTTGGAATGCAGTTTTTCTTATTACTAAAATGGTTCCTAAGAAGAGATTTTCGTATGTCTTATAGTTTCAGACTTTCTCATACTAACCGATCTAAATGTGCCACCCTGTATATCAATAAGCTTTTAGGCAAACACCTGACTTTTATAGCCTCCATTGCATAGAGTTGTGTATCGTGCCATTTGGATAAAAGTATTTTTTGTTTTCTTTCATTTGGAAGCATTAATTTTATGTAGTATGATAACAAATAAACGAAATATCATCAATGATATGTCCTTGTTTGAATGTAAAAAAATACGTATTTCGTTATTTAACCAAGTAAAAGTAGCATGAAGTAAGTACTACGAAAATCTTGAGTTTTTAAACCCACTGCGTAAGACCGGGGCGTCACCAAAGATGCCAGGGCCAGATCACGTCACAAGTGGCGGGTTAAACAAGGTAGCTCTTGTCGCATTTCTCAAGTTTTCACTTGAGTTTTAAGATAGTAAGTTGAAGCGTTTCTGCGATCACAGGCATTATAGAATTTGTGGTTAAGGCACTATAAAATATATCAAAACGAAGGTTGAGAAATATCCACGTAGATTATAAGTAACTCGATATGAAACTGGATTTGATACTCCCAATAATTGTTCAGTATGTGGTGGTTCAATACACCACACCACCACCACATACTGAACGATTACTTTCAAGTAGGTACCTGAAATGTTGGTTTTATTATTTATGAAGCACTTTACTTTATAACATGAAACAGAAAGATTATTAAACATACAATTTCTTGATAATCCAACAGCATATTTCTGGTTCGGACTTCACACCAGCCAGAAAATGATGTTTTCGTACCACTTGCTCAAAAAAGTGACATTCTATGCCACAAAAAGCGAACATAACAATAGTCATTTTTAATCTGTTAAAAACAGGGAAAGAAAATTGGACTGAATTTCATTCATCCTCTAGGGGGAGAATGTGATTTAAATTTGGAATACTTACCGAAATTTATACTGAACTACATTTGTGTTTACTGAGTTTGTATATAAAGCATTATACATCTTTTTGAAAAAGGAATACGCATTTATTGTGCAGTTATGATTATTAAATAAAATTACGAAAACCGACGAGGCCGTATGAGCTTGATGCCTTTGCTTTTCCGACAAAAAAATATTAGTCTAGGAATTTGCCGCGTTTGTAACTCTCTCTATCAATAATTGGACCAATATTTCGAATGTTAACTTTTACTTTTAATTGTCATTATTTTTAATAAATGCTTATCTCATATTATTATTGTGTTAATTTTTTCGCAAATGGTACGAAAAGTAGAGTATTTTCCTCGGTGATAAAGCTGTCTTAGTCTTGGGTGAACTTAAATCCCTCGCTACACTCAGGATTGGTCTTAAATCCCTCGCTTCGCTCGTGATTTAAGTTTTTAACACCCTCGCTACGCTCGGGAGTAAACCTCGAGTCCTTCGTTACGCTCGTGATTTAAATCGTCACCCGCGACAGAAGACACTGCTTTATCCCCTTGGTTAATAATCTACTATTTATTACCTAGAGCTAGAGTTTATACTTGCTAAATAATACTTTAAATTTGTAATAGCTCCGATCAAATCAATGATCATATTATTATGTCATAACGCTACATAGGCAGTTAGTATCGAGAAACCGAGAAACGGTTGGCGACAAGTACTAATGTAAACATGGAGCTAAGACACGACATAGAACTGTCACAGCATTAAACAAATCATCTTCATGTCATGGTAATGCGGATGCCTGAATCACGCTGACGAAGTTTCCGAGCTACATCGATATATAATACAAGTTTTAATTATATGTAGTCGGTCCGACGACGTCCCCGAGCGAACACTTAGCTCGGCGGCTCGTCCCTTGTCACTGAAGATGTGGCAAACTTAGCCACGTGTCAATCAACATTCTTGCACATTTGAGCTCAAGTAAAGCTTAAAGCAGATTAAAAAATAAAGCTATATGTAACTAGATGTACAAATTGCTCCACTTCTGAGTAGTACAAATCAACATTTCAACTTGCGAGTTGCGACACTGATAAACTATGCTTCTCTTCAAATTTTTACTCCGTGCCCGAAGCCACTAATCAACATTTTACTTGTAAATGGTGAACAAGCCCTTACTCTCAAAATTGGGGCACCTTTCAATGTCACTTTTCAGCATTGAAAAGTGGAAATAAAAGTGTTGTGTAATGGGAAATAATGGGGCTGTTTTTCACTTTACAAGACGAGTCTTCGCTTTATTTTGAAATAATTCTTGCTGAGTAATGACAGAAAAACATATTGTTCCGCTTCCTTTTCACACTAGGAGTTACGTGATACTTTTGTTATGCAATGTATTTAAGTAAGCAATTTTAATGAGTTATTTTTTTTATAAACAATGGTGCGAGTATTCCTAGCAAGAAATGAAAGAAAATAATCAATTCAAAATTTTTATAATATTTACATAATAGTAACTAATGTGCAGATGACCAAATCTTGATTCTTTTATTTCTTTCTTATTTTATTCGGTTTGTTGAGCCCCTAAAAGCATCTCAAACGGAAAAGCTTCTAAGACTATTGGCGTAACTTGTTGCAAAACTGTCTTCAAGACTCATCAAATTATGATTATTTTAGTATGTTTTTATTAGTAGTTAATATTCCGATAAAGGTTTCAAACCACAAGCCTACTACATACTCATTGCTCGCTGAGTATGAGAATATTATTATTATTGTCGAAGTGCTTAAGTTGTGGATTTAAAAGATTCGAAGCCTTTAACACTACGCATAAAATACTAAAACTACTACTACGCATAAATAATAAAATAAGGAAAATAGGTAGGTGTTTGTAAATAGAGTAGAAGGTACACGGTCGTGACGTCCAAAGAATACGCATAAGCACAATGGGACTGTTTGCTAAATTGGAAAATCTTGTGATTTCCACCTGATCCTCGCATGAATAGAGCGTTTTTATGTAGCCCCCACTACTTTCTGATGTACACGTGGCTTTGGATTTGAACATTGAACATAATATATTATATTTCTACAGCACTAGTGGGTGCCCGCGGCTTCACTCGCATGGACATTGTTTATCGCACCAAAATCATTCTTTTTAATAAAAATAGAAAAGTCAAGTCTTTAATTTCTTCATTAACTAGTATCCATCGTACAAGCGTTTAGTGAGTGAGGAGCTCGGTGGCGTATTGGTTTGAGCGCTCTGGTTACGATACGAAAAACAAAGCAACTTTCGCCATGGTCGATCCTGGGATGGGTCAATCAAAGTTTGTTATCTCGAGCTCCTCCGTGCTTCGGAAGGCACGTTAAGCCGTTGGTCACGGTTGTTCCTGCAACCGCTTTTACCAACCCGCATTGGGCCAGCGTGGTGGTGTTATGGCCCAAACTCCTCATGTGTTTCTCCCATGTAGGAAGGCCTGTGCCCAGCAGTGGGACGTATATAGGCTGGTGATGATGATGATGAAGCGTTTAGTGATGCTTAATTTTGGCTCGAATATTGGTGTAAGTGTTTTTCCCCAGGGTTGTCTGAAAGGGATTGCTTCTAAGCAAATACGCCTTTCGTTTTGATCTATGGTATTGTGTATATATTTTTCTCTGCTGTTGTATTTTAAATATCATTCGCAAAAAATATTTTATTATATTGCTTACGCTAAATCAGAGCACAGGTATAGGAAATTAGGCAGCGTGTTTTGTGTTGCGTGCGTGATGTCACTAAGATTTAGCGGCCATTAGTTTGACTGCTCATCGTTACGTTAATTATATTATATATTATCACTATCGCTATTTTTCTAGATTGTTCAGACGCCGAGGCACCAGCTATTTTTGTAAGCTTATGAGCCTTGAGTTATATATTTCAGGTCAAACAAAGGCGTGGAAAACGGGTGTTGTCAGTTAAATCTTTATTTACAGTTTATTACGGTAGTAGTTTTTTTTTCAATAGAAGCGCTATGTTTACAGAATAGGAGTCTTTACATAACACTTTTTCAACAAGCTCTGGTGATCTTAAGGGTGCTGTCCACGGTTAGAGCAAACGGCATAGTAACACACGTTAAAGTAGGTTCTAACTCTAGTAGTATAGTTAATACTCTATCAAAAACAGTTAATATAGAGTAAATGGCGTAGTATCACGGTAGAGTACTAAATATACTAGTATAGTACTCTACTGTGCTACTATGCCGTTTACTCTACCCGTGGACCGCACCCTTTAGGTCGCAAGAGCTTGTTGAGAAAATGCTATGTTAGTAGGGGGACTCTTCTCCTATGCTATCAAGATAACGCTTAAGTGTCACGGTAGAGTACTAACTATACTAGTATAGTTAATACTCTACTGTGCTACTATGTCGTTTACTCTACCCGTGGACCGCACCCTTTAGGTCGCAAGAGCTTGTTGAGAAAATGCTATGTTAGTAAGGGGACTCTTCTCCTGTGCTATCAAGATAACGCTTAAGTGGCTCGGTAGAGTACTAACTATAGTAGTATAGTTAATACTCTACCGTGCTACTATGCCGTTTACTCCACCCGTGAACAGCACCCTTTAGGTCACCTGAGCTTGTTAAGAAATTGTTATGCTAGGAGGGGGACTCTTCTCCTGTGCTATCATGATAACGCTTAAGTGGCTCGGTAGAGTACTAACTATAGTAGTATAATTAATACTCTGCCGTGATACTATGCCGTTTACTCTACCCGTGGACAGCATCCTTTAGGTCGCCAGAGCTTTTTGGGAAATGCTATGTTAGGAGGGGGATTCTTCTCCTATGCTATCAAGATAACGCTTAAATAGCACGGTGGAGTACTAAATATACTAGTATAGTTAATACTCTACCGTGATACTATGCCGTTTACTCTACCCGTTGACAGCACCATTTATGTCGTCCGAGCTTGTTGAGAAAGTTAGTTCGTTAGTAGTATATATACAGCTCCGTCTACTGCCCCATCAGCAGTTCAGTTTTATTTTGGTACTTATCTTAGGCTCCAAACTCATACTTTTCCTATGACTCAAAAAAGAAATATCGATCATCCACACTAATATTATATATACATAATTTATACACATACATAATATATACATAATTTCACCCGTGAAACAGTTCGCTGTGTTTCGGATTGAAGGGAAAGGTAGCCAGTGTAATTACTGGGCATGGACGGCATTTCATCTTAGGCCTCAGGATGACAACGCACCTGCAATATCAAGTGCTTTTCCTTGTTATTGCAGGTGTCTATAGGCGGCGGTAACCGCTTACCATCAGGTGGGCCGTCAGCTTGTTTGTCATCTAGTTGTATAAAAATAAAAATAAAAATTCAAAAGTGTATCTGTCTGTCGGTCTATTACCTCTTTACACTTAACCCGCTAAAGTGATTTAGATGAAACTTGGTATAGCGCTTTTGAATCTCAGAGAAGGACATAGGGCAGATTTTATTCCATATATCAACCTTCAAAGGGTCAAAAAGGGGGGTGATATTTTGTATGGGTAACCAATTACCATTGAACCGGTTTTGATGAACTTTTTAATATCGATAGTTTGAGATCCATAAAAGGACATCGGATACTATTTGGCGCGATACCCTAGCAGGCGGAACCGTGGGCAGCCACAAGTTATTTTATAAAACATACAATATTACGTTATTACCTAACTCTCTGTACTCTAAGTAGAATTATTATACAGGGTGTACCAAAAATGCAAATAAAGTGAAAAGGGTGTAAATGGGTCCCTTGTGTAGAGTTTATTACCAATGTATGACAACTGTAGTATGACATTATTACATGCCGAAAAATTAATTATTTTTGATAAAATAATAAAATAATCGACATTGAAGCGCAGCTCTATTCTAAGTTCATTCCCCCTAACAGACGTAAATACCTCCTACTCTTAGAAACTTTTCTACTCCTGGTAGCTAATATTTATTTGATCAAATATTAACCTAAAATAAATAACCTATAATTCCTCAATTAAGGTATTTATTTTACTAGGCTAAGTACAAAAAAGATAAATAGATATTAGATAACTTTATTGAATACTTTACAAGAATATTAAGTTAGTGAGAATCAAGATAGGTATGAGTCAACATAAAAACCACAAATAAATTTTAAAGTTGTATTGAAGTAACAATCTGAGTAGGTAGGTTCTATCTACCTAATAGCTCAGATGAATAAACTATGGTTTTAAGCCGTAAAGCAAAAATAAAAATAATTTTAATTAAGTAGGTATGTATTTATCACACACAAGAACCCGTAAGATCGATAAATGTGGTTAAAAATTTATCACGGATCAATCAATTAGGTACTATGTAATTGTACTAGCACTATCCTACCATTCAGAAATAAAAAACAACTTACCTCGAACTAGAAACACTTTTTTCATACAACAACGCAAGATGACAAGTAAAGTAAGTTGACGGCTCACCTAACAAGCGGGACCACTTAACTCAATCAACACAGCTTTACAGTTCACATGAATATCTTACACAACAACATAACACTTACAACATAGCCCTAAGATTAGAGAAGCAGTTCAAAGTGTACCTACTCCTCCTTGCTGCCTCAACAACGACGGCCGTCGTCGGGACGGACACGGCCTGTGTCGCATTCGCATTTCGCACCATATTATCGTCATCGTCCTTGTAATCGATGCCAACATACCTACTCATGGCATACACATAGCATTATCTCGCAATATTTAATAAGAATAACGACGATCAGAGATAAAATTATACGCGACTACACTTTATGAACTTATGATCAACTGAGCTAGGAAACAGATGAGGTGACACTGACGACCTGACGAGCCGACAAAGCGGGAAGCAGCTTTGAAATAGGTAGTCTGCGCGCGCCGCTCTGCGCCGCTGTTTTTTCCTTCTGCGCATGCGTACGGGGAATGACAGGGATTGTCAACATTTAACTAGTTTTTTAGTTTAGTAAAATTATTTTAGGTATGGATCGCAATAAGTAATTTAAGTATTATTGTATTATTGTGCCCAATAAACTTTTTTCTATTCTATTCTCTTCTATTCTATTCAATAAACAACTTTGACTTTAGTATCCTTATAACTATTGGGTCCAAGCTAAGGTTTGGTGCCAAAAAATAATTACAACAATACAAGGTTTTCGTTTTCGTAAAGAGGGTTATTAGAGCGCTGTTCGACTTAAATTGGATTTAATTATCGTGGCAAGCAAGAGCTATTTAATTAAATGTTAAGATGATTTTTCGGAGAGAATCTTCTGTATTTGTACTATTATGTATCTGTGGTATAAGAAGTAGTGTAACATAATTACGCCAACGACGCAAACAAACCGTTAAATGCTTGTCTTGCATTCGAAGCCCAGTAAGATCCATTTTTTCAACGATAAAAAAGTAGGTTACAAAATAAGTAAAACATATCCAAGCGAGCACGGTCGCAAACACTACTTAATCAACAGTTTATAGGCACTTAGCCATAATCCGGCAGTACTCTGCTCTGTTTTTTTTATATCGAGTATTAAAAAAAATCTTTTGAATAAAATGTTGTGAACCAATGACACATTTGGGGGCGTTTAGGGTTTCATCGGAAAAAATGTAAACCAAATTTTTGAATCTCCTCTGAACTCCTAGTACTTACATAATCTTACAATTTAATTTTGACCGACAAATAACCTTGCTAGATCATGCTCATTTAAAGAAAAAGCTTGTAAAATAAAGGGAAGGCCGGTACATTTTAAATCCAAGATTCCGTCGACAGCACGTTAATAGTACATGCGCGTTCATTGTGACCACTTACTACTACCATATCATCATTAACATCATCATACCAACCTCCAATGTCCACTACTGAACAAAGGCCTCCCCCACCGATTTCCAAATGAAATGGTTCTTGGCAGCTGCATCCAACGGCTACCCGCGACTCTGACCAGGTCTTCTGTCCATCTAGCTAGTGGGAGGCCGTCCTTCTTTGCACTTCCCGGTATGTGGTCGCCATTTTAAAACTTGAGCCGTCTGTTCAGCGTGCTATGTGCCCTGCCCACGCCACTTCAACTTGCTAATCCTATGAGCTATGTCAGTGACTTACCATACCATACAATTTTTTATAACGGCAGTCATCAGGTAGGCCATTTTACACGTAAAGGTATAAAAACCAGTTTTATTGACCCAGAGCGATGCGTCTCGTAGTTTATTTCCATTTAATAGTAATTTTGAACCCTGTTCTCGTTTGACCCGTCGCTTCGATTGTGCAATATCGCGCTGTGACATAAACAAAACAGCCTGAAAATAACATCACACCTTTTCACATCGCGCATTTTTTGATAAAGATATGTACCTCCCACCCTGTCACTGTATTTGAATACTCCGGTATGTACGAAAACTTACGTATTATTTAAGTTTAAAAAATAAATGCGGAACCCGAGGTGTATTTTTTCAAATGGCGGTGAATTCTGCTGCAAGTCTAGTATTTTCAAAGACTAAGCGGTAGCAGATGAGTGCTTAGTTAGATTAGTGCAATTTGATTTTACATACTCTATTTATTTAAAGGTGTTTACGTAATATGCGAAATCGATACTGATAGCAATTTATTGCTTAAAAATAATAAACAACACCTAAACAAAAAGATACTTAATTTTTATAAAAATTAAAAAATAAATGATTATTTCAATAAAATTATTATTACTTGTCATCGTATTAGAAATTAAGGCATCGTACTATAAGTTTTATCGGCAAAGTTTTTTGCATCTCAGAAGGAATCGGCGGTACTAATAGTTTGCATGTTCTAGTCTTTGGAAATATAGTCTATTGATTTGATGTAAATTTTAGGTTGAATGACATTCACAGCCGATCACTAGAGTAGTGACATTTTCATTTTGAGTTTTCGATGAAGAATTTCTTTTTTTTGGGTACTTCTGATACACCGTGTATAGTGGAGCACGTTTACTTATTAGTAAGCTAAAGATAAACTGAGTAGCATTAACTCGTGCGTGAAGAAGCAAGCTGCAGACTGCGCTATATTTATACTATATTATTATAATGATGAAAGAAAATCTCGACGTCAATGTATTTATCATCAGAATAATGTGAAAAAATATGTATTATTTTACTATTTGCATGCACATACCAGACAATAGATTTTCTATTGTGAAGATACGAAAGGTTAATGTACCTACTAGTAGGTATATAAAAGTTGTACATTTGTTATTTCTTTGTTTTGCTTTTATTTTGCTCGGTATAATTGCACCGCTATAAGTAATATCCACGGGTCACACCAAGTGAATCTTTTGAGAATTGCCCTGTTTGCTTTAGCAAATTCAGCTCATTACATTGCAATAATTATTCAATTATAAAAAAAACTAATTTGGTAGTTTTTCAATACGTTACCTAACTGTATTTTTTTTAAATACAGTAATGATCGTAAATAAGACGTTGTGAAACTAACCACAAGTTTCGATGATTATTTCTCAACAACATTTTGAGATTTCCTGCAGACTTCTGAAGAATGTTCTAGGTCTTTCGCCGTCTTTAAGTCTAGGTAACAAGTATACATTTAAGCCATGAATGCCGTAGTTACTTCGGTAATTTTATCTTGGAGAGGTTGAAAGTGATATTGATTGGCCCGATGATATAGCCATCTATTAACTTTTTCTGTGTGGCTATTTAAAGAGGCTTATGCTTACAGGGCAATCAATTTCAAATATTACCATAAAAAGAATGTTAAAGGGATATATCCCTTAACAATCATTAATAATCATTTTGACATTTTCATTTTAGCTATTAGCTTGAATCACCAGAAATTGTAAAAATGATTATAAGAACTTTCATGTTTGCGCAACAAGTGACGTTAAGTAATTACAAAAGTTCATGTTTGAACACATAAATTAAATATAATAAATAGCTCCGACGGCGTTTTAAGAAATAAAAATATAAAACATGTAAATGCTAATTCTATTTCTAAATGGGTATCAGAAAAGAAAACCTGGACTTGTTTAGCCAGGGTCGATTTTCTTTAATATTTTTTTAATAAACTTTATTTAGAATGAAACGGAAATTACTGTTGGCGGGTTTTTATTTTAAGAATATTAATAACTGCCTGCTTTATTAAAACGGAGGCAAAGAGGGCTCGGTGCCGTAATGGGTTGAGAGATCTTGTTTCAATCTCAAAAATAAGTAATAATTACGAACTGCTTCGTCTGCGTGTGGCACGTTAAGGGTTCTCTCGGTTGTTATCAAGATTGTAATCACTCTCTCAACCGCTTTGGGTTTGCGCTTAGTGTATACATTGTTACGGGCTAGGTGTAACTAAAATATCAGTTCAATTAGGAGATCACGTTTATTAAAAATCCAGTAACAATCAAAACTAAATACATTTTAATTAAAATAAAATGTCACTTAAAAGTTACTGCAATAAACAAGTCACTTAACGCAACACTAATCAATCACTTATCGCACCGAAAAACTCACACTGATATCGCTTCAGAGTAATCGCTTCGCAATTCCAAATAGAACTGAATGCCTATGAAAGTGCCTATCTAGCCGCCGAATACTACTAGACAATTCTCGAAGCTTCTACAATATTACCTAGTTTAAACGAGAATGCTAGAATGTTCCTTATATTTAATTACATGCTAACACTAAGCCCGTTCTAGTATAATATAGCGCGCAGTCTGTTCGCGGCCGTTCCAGAAAGTTCTTCTTCTTTCCTTCTTTAGCATTAGCTCTACCTCACTCACTCTTATGGAATTTTACGTATGGGCGTGAAATGGCCATAAGGCAGGACCCTTATAAAACGCCTGAAAGGGGTGAAAATGGTAGCATCGAATTAGTTGGCTCCTGAAATGACCTGAAAACGTATTTCAGTCTGCTGGAAACGTCTCTAAGTCCGTAAAAAATGGGTACACAAAAAAGCTCGATATTTGGTTACCCCACGAGCTCACTGAAAGAAACCTAATGAACCGTGTACTCGTTTGTGATTCTTTATTACGACGTAATGAAGCCGAACCATTTTTGAAGAAGCTGATAACTGGTGATGAAAAGTGGATCACGTACGATAAGATCGTGCGAAAAAGGTAATGGTCAAAGGCCGGTCAGGCTTCACAAACTGTGGCGAAACCCGGGTTAACTCGCAACAAGGTGATGCTGTGTGTGTGGTGGGATTGGAAGGGTATTATTCATTATGAGCTGTTACCACCAGGCAGGACCATCGATTCTGAACTCTACTGTTGTTCGCAACAACTGATGAGATTAAAGCAAGAACTTGAGAGAAAGCGGCCGGAATTAATCAACAGAAGGGGTGTGGTTTTCCATCATGATAACGCTAGACCTCACACATATTTAGCCACTCAGCAAAAATTAAGAGAATTTGGCTGGGAGGTTTTAATGCATCCGCCGTATAGTCCTGACCTTGCACCTTCAGATTTCCACCTGTTTCGCTCTCTTCAGAATTCCCTAGGCAGTGTCAGGTTAACATCACGAGAGGACTGCCAAAACCACTTGTCGCGGTATTTCGATCAGAAGCCCCAAAATTTCTATAGTAATGGGATCATGTCCCTCACCTACAAGATGGCAAAAAGTTATCGAACAAAATGGTACCTACATACTTTAGTTACATGTAAATAAACTATATTAAAAAATGTTTTGAATTATCTTAAAAAATGCGAAGAAACTTTTTCCCCAACCTATTATATGAAGATCTGTTCAAGCGTTAGATAACGATCAGCTCATTTCCTAATTGACAAAAAGTCTTTAACAAGTCCTAACTTTAACAGATCCGATTGATTTTAAATATGGTTTCCTGTTACTTCGGTGGTGTTTCCAATATATGCTAATCTTGAGCGGATCCAGTACCATCAAATAGTCTGCGAGATGCTCAATTCTTCAGAAAGTTATAGCAGATATAGAGTGTTTGGGCTCATGAGAGTCTCAATGAGATGGTCGGGGGTTACTTAAAATTTTCAATCTTATATTGTTATTATTTTACTAATTAGAAAGAGGCCAAAGGGTAATAATTATTTCTTACCGAATAACACTAATTACGCACAGACACAGTTATGTTTGGTATTTCGATTCCGATACACCGTCGGTACAAAACCATTTTCCTAATGGATCTGGTAGTGTGATTGGATTCCTGACCGGATTTTGCACTTTCAATTTGGTGGTTTGTCGTCTCGGGGTAATTGAATGAGTCTTAACATGTTGTTTCCCAAACAACTTTGAATAGGTACTTAGTAGGAAAATACTTATTCAAATATTTGACTTAGACTTTTGTTGGCTTGAAGTTTCATACGTTTTGTCATATATCTATATTGTTTATAAATATATTTAAGAGGGTGGGTGGTTTGGTGGCAGGTTAGGGGGACTTTTCTCCTATTCTCGCACAACATAAAGTTTTTAAGTGATCTTGATAAGAATAAAAATAAATTACCTAACGAAAAATGCAAAGTACCTAAATGAGCGACAAAAATAATTTTTAGATGCCCACTTAGTGTCATTGTTGGTCAGGTTAGGTTAGTATGATGTTTAGTTAAATAACAAACGCACAGACTGCTTGACGGAGAGGCACATTTTCCGTCAAGCAGTCTGTGCGTTTGTTTGTCTCGCTACTTAGCTGCTATAAAAAAATAGAAAGTGGTCAAAGAGTCAAATACATAGTGAATAGCCGCGGGTTCAGACCCCGCCCGGGGATATGATTTTTTCTAGTCTAAGTAGTTATTTTTCTAATAACGTGATTCAAACCTTGAAAACCCACTTCAATGTCACATGCATTATTTTAACATTTAATCAGGTCTTAAGCAGAGACCTACTACAAAAACAGGTAGGATGCATTAATCGGTGGAACTTGGGAAAATAATTAGCGTACTGCCTCAAGCTTAATTAAAACGTAATATTCTTTACCTATTATGCATACTTTGTATACAACTCCGAAGCTCCTATTCGCCTAAAGAGTCGACTGTTAATTAAGAAAAAACGTCTGGTAGCTTTTTATAGGCAAACAACTTTTGAAATCGGAACACTTTTTATTAGCCACTGATTACGGTCGTTGTTCTTTAGAAATAATGTAATGGAAGTAGCTTTTTAAAAGCAATTTCCTTTTGAATAACGTTTGGTTTTTAATTTTTTTGTCACTTCTAATCTTCTTAGTGATATTACGGAATATTTCAACGATAAATATAAATAAAATATATACACTATTTAAATACGAATACGAATAACCATTAAATGAATAGGAAAATGGAAATATAATTGAATATTATGTACTTGCAATAAAATTAAGTTATTATTATAGTAGTTATGAATATAATTTCTAATCATTACATAGTCCGTTACACTTTAATTATCTTGATTATGCTATGCCTAAATGGGTAACATGTTGTACTGGTATTATTTGTGAACATCTATTATTTACATTCATGAACGCAATAAATTGTTTGATTTTGATTTTGATTAATTCAATAATTTCGTATGAGAATATTACACTTATTCTCAATCACGGAGAAGAATATGCGTGATTAATCATTACCTTATAAACATTAAAGCACTGGGCTTTAATGTTTGGAAATGGTTCTGAGAATTCCACCTTCATCATCATCATCACCAGCCTATATACGTCCCACTGCTGGGCACAGGCCTTCCTACATGGAAGAAACACATGAGGAGTTTGGGCCATAAAACCACCACGCTGGCCCAATGCGGGTTGGTGGGTTAAAGCGGTTGTAGTAACAACCGGGACCAACAGCTTAACGTGCCTTCCGAAGCACGGAGGAGCTCGAGATTATAAATTTTGGTTGACCCAATTCCACCTTACTTTAACTAAATTCAATATGATTTCAACTTTTCAATTCCGACCCTAATTTCAATACAAAACTGTTTTAGTAGCCCAAAGTCCCAAGAACTAGGGTCGGGTACCACAATAAATCGTCAAGCTGTCTCCAATTCCGTCATCATTATTGTAACATGACCGAAGGTCGATTAATAAAGGGCAGCTGGAGCCTTTGTCGAAGGCTTATGCGTATGAAACTTGCAGCTTATGGCTGCGTTGTTTGTATACGCTATCATAATGGCAGCATACCAGGCCCCATCGCACGACCTTTGTTTGAACGTGCACATAATTTAAACATCCCTTGCTGGGAATTTTATGTTTTTCCCCAATTATATTAATGATAATAATGCTTTACTGACGTGAAACGTATTCTATCCCTGTATTCTCAAATAGGCGAATAGCCCGTGGCATGGAATTCAGTGTCCTCTCTTAAGTTATGTACATATAATTTGTCATCATAGCATAACATACAATTATATAAAATAAAAATTTTATACTGAAACCCTATTATACTGAATGGTGACTACAATAAGACAATAAATTAAAACATTTGCTATATTAGTTCATAGAAATGTTTTGCAACTTTCATATAAATATGATTCATTCATGACATTCCTATGAAATAATGCTGCCAATGTATGATTTCACACGTAAAGTTATAAGATTACCAAATGAATAAGATGTATTTGAAAGTTGCAAAACATTTCTATAAACTATACAGGATGGTGCCGTCAATACGAGAATAAATTAAAAAATAGGCTATATTAGTTCATAGAAATGGTTTGCCTTTTTCAAAAACTCTTATTCATTTGATAATTTCATGACATATGTATGAAATAATATAACATTGGCTGCATTATTTCATACAAATGCCCTGAAATTATCGGATGAATAAGATGTTTTTGAAAGTGGCAAACCATTTCTATAAACAAATATAGCCCGTGTTTAAATTTATTGTAGTATTATCGTTAGCATTCTGTATATCACATTAAGTACCCGAGACTATTAATAACCTACCTATTTCTGGTCATTTCTATAACATAATTACAACAAACATACATCATTAATAAACTTATCACTTAGCAGTTGATTTGTTGGGATCCTTTGACTGAGTTGTAGCTGTTTTTACATACCGATTATCGCTTGCCATCAAACGAGGTGAAATCTATTTCCGTGCTCTGTATAAAAATTGGTAATACCAATCACTTTTCGATACGTACTTCCGATACCCTGCGCACCTAAATACACAACAAAATTCATTGATTGCCAGACAACTCTCGTTTTTATACTCTTTCATTCAGACTGTGTTAGCTTCACATATCCTATGTCCTATATCCTTTATCCTATATTATATTATTTCAAGTACATATTACGGTTCTGATTCTTTTCAGTTTGGGAACACAATGAAGTGCCGTCTTAATTTCTATAAATAACATAGAAGGTATGAAATGAGTTTAGCTTTCACTGCGTATTATTGACAAACAAATTTAAAGACGTAATAGATGGATAGATTTGCTTTTGTATCTACCCATTCCCAACCCAATTGACATTCCGAAGCTGCATAATTTGTTTAATACGCGTTTAATAAAGGATGTAGTTACTCTAACCTAGATGTTTGTTCCTGTGGTGTGTAAAATAAGGTTTAATTTTGTACAAGTAGTACATACACGTCATACAATATTTTTTATTACGTATCCAATAGAAAAATATCTGAAATTTTAGTAGGAACTGATTTTCACATTATCCTCTTTAAACTTCTGTATTATTTTTAAAATAATCTAGTTAAAAATATACCTTTAATAATATTTCGCATCAACGTTGCGTATAAATTTCCCCTCGGTATATTGAGTTTCACCCATGCAGCAACCACGGACGCGCGACATTCGTCACTAATGCAAATAAAAATCGCAAATACATACGAAATTCAAATATCGAGGTTACTCGCGAAATACGAACGTAACAAAACACTTGAACTGTGTCGAACTTGAATTAGGTACGCAGACACATGGAAATGCAAGGGCGGTATAAAAATAGAACACAAAGATCGATTTTTGGTCCCAACTGTGAGAGCAAGTTCGATTTTGATTGTTGTTCTGCTAGTTAATTTCATGTAAATAAAGAGAACGACATTAAGACATAAAACATTATAATATATAAACATAAGTACAGTAAACATATACCTATATTTACACCAATTATCTAGCCCAAATAAAAAAATGTTAAATATACCTAAATAAACACGATTCGTGAACAAAATTTAAGGCTCGTATTCATTATACAAATACTTATTCATTCTAAAACATGTTTCTCCATGCAAATAGCAATTAAGGCAATAATTTTACGCAATGTTTACTTGTAAGTAATTGAGTTTAGCGGAAGCAACTGTTAAAAGACCTAATTAAAAAAATAGATAAAAACACTTGTCCTAGTTGGGACGAATTCAAGAATGAACTTATAAAGATTATTAGCAAGAAAAGAACAATTGTCGATTTGTGGAGTTGCACCGGAACTATTCATTCATTCATTCATCAACAGCACCTGCATACATGGGAGAAACACATGACGAGTTTTGGGTCATAACACCACCACGCTAGCCCAATTCGTTTGGTGGATTAAAGCGGTTGCAGTAAAAACGGCTTAGAGTGCCTTCCGAAGAACGGAGGAGCTGGAGATTACTTTTTGATTGACCTATCGCGAAAGCTTAAAAAACCAGGTGATAATAAATAACACTTAAGCTCAGGGAAATATAAAAAAATACCATATGAATGTAAAGAATTGAATCACGGGTTTTTCAGTTGGAGTAAATACAAGTAAGATAATTCTGGCATAAAACTATTAGTACGTAATATAATATTATAGAGATTTACCGACGTCTACAAAAAGATTCTTGGTAATCATATTTACAGGACATTTCATCACACGTTTTGAAAAACTGAAACTGAACAAATTGAAATAAGTAGATAAATTCACGAGACTAGACGATACCTACTATCAACGAATTAGCTGTTATTTTGGTCATACTTTACATAACACTTACTGTTAGCATGATATATTACTAATATTAATATCAGTAAGTTTATTACCTTCATATATAATTTGCTGAGTGTTTTTGGAACTTCGCCTTTCAGATGTTCTACCCCTGTCATCCACATAATTATCTGCCCTCTAAATTCATAACTTCACTGGTAATAAACATTTTATGATATTCACCAGAAATACAGTCATATTCTTTTCACTAAGAGAAACAAAATAATGTAGGCAGTTACGAAATGAAATTAAGCTCATTACTATTACCAGTGTAGTCATGCAATTATAACAATCCCTTCTTAGAGCTGTACGGTAGTAATCTTACATTTCATTGCTATGTTTGTTTTAGATGGTTAGAGTTTGAAAGTTTGGAAAAAAGAGTGTCACCCCGACTGTGAAAGGTCGCAGGTTCGGTCTCCGCCCCAAGATATGAATTTTTGTAGTTTAGATATTTTTCAATTATCACTTAAAATTAATAATTGAGGAACAGAAATGCAGGCAAAATTTATGTATTGTGAACATTTTCAAAAAAGAGAGAGTTAAGTATTTCTATTTTTTTATCTATTGCTCATTTCATTCATTTTACTTTTTTGTGATTGTTTGAATTCCCGTTTTCCTCGTTAAATCTAACCGCTTTACATTGAATTTGTGCAACAAAGGTAACTCTGTAATTGCGTTTATTCCGAATCAACGTCAAAAATGTCTTTGTTATTATTCTTTAGGTTTTATTTCGCTTTGTATCTTTTTAATACAAGTATAGGTTTAGTAACAAAACTAGTAAGTAGGGTTAATTTTAAAATTATATTGTAATTTGTATTGTAATTTCAATCATTTATAATAATGTTAAAATCAAAAATTAAGAATAGTAAGTAGGGTATTTAAAGTAAAGTTTTACAATATTTTGTCATCGGCTCAAATAAATATCTACCAAATAATACGGCAAAACTTTGGCAACGATTTGTTTTCTATGCAAGCTAGTTTGAACAAGTTTTGTGGTACCTTTCATATTTGCTAAGACTGGCTGGAAAGCTTATGGTATGATGAGCGAGCACAAATTTTGTTTATTTTTAATACCTCTGACATGACTTTCGAAAGACTTTTATCTTTCTTTTGTATTTTCTTACGTATTATTTTTTAAGTGACGTTACTGTTTTTCGCCTTTTCTAAATAAGAATTATAGCCTCGGAGACTGGCATGACTGTTTTTTAACCTTAAATAGTAAATTGTACCTGTATTATTGCATTTTGGCAGTGCTTATTCTGTTTATTGGTAATATTCAAATTACCAATTAAAATAACACCACCAATCACACCAATACCAATTACCAAACCAACCTCCACTATAACCAATTAATTAAAATTATTTGAAATGAATTAATATTGCTTATCGCCCCTAGCACTAGTCCAGTAAGACCACGGGTAACATATCTAAAGTGGTATATTTTAGTCCTACTAGTAAGTACGTGAAATTGGTTGGAACTCGGACCCTTAACTTGTTTATTGTTTAAAAGAGGAGAGTGCAGTTTTACCTTTCATCTAAATAGGGCTCGCGACTCCTTTGAGTACTTTTAGCTGTTCCTCATAGTTTCGTATTTGGCCATTCACGCCCAATTGAAAAATTCAACCTTATACAGGGTTATTAGCATTTAAAGTCTTATTATTTTATTGTAATAGAACCTTTTAGAAATGTGTAAATAAGTGCTGAATCGCCTAAGATACTAAGGTTTTTAACCTAGATTAGGCAACTAAGTTTTCGTTGTATTTTAATTTTTGTAAGATATTTGATTGTATTATTTTTTGCCCTGTTTTTATGAATAAATATTTATTATTATTAATATTATATATAAGTTTAAATCCCATATTACTTCAACTCCTCATTACCAACAATATGGATTACGTATCCATTTGCTAATGACATACGTATGTCATCCATGAAGTATTATGTAGGCACACGTATAATGGATGTAACAGAATAGCCAATTCGTACAACAAATATCAGTCGGTAAGACAATCCTGTTAGCTAATTATGACACATATCACGAGGTGCTGTGAACGTGAATATTAAATGTGACAAAGCTAAACACATACTGAGCAGGAGGGCACGTCAAAGATTTATTTTGACTGGCAGCTGGTATTAGCGGAATGAGCGTCACACGGATAATATTAATCTCGTCTCGAAATTCGCAGGAATTAATATTGGCAAATGTTCAATTTCGAGACAATAATTCTGATGCGTTATTTAGCGTGTTTCTTCATTCTGCGTGTAACAAAAGTACGCATTGAGAAACATGTTATTGTTACAACCAGTATCAATAAATGGGACTAATATTATAAATGAGAAAGTAATTATGTGTGTCTTTATGTCTATAACGATTTCACTAGATAAATTTGTAATGGATATATAGTACATTCTAAGAAAAGACATAGGCTAATTTTTGGCGCGATAAATGACATACATACAGATAAAGCTGCTGGGGGCCACTAGTGATTAATAATTACAAATACTCAAATATGTTTAAAGTCATAAAATGATATGACCCGTTTTAGAGTAGCAGCGTTATTATGGGACCCAACCAAACACCGCTTTATGACCACAAAACAGCCTCAGATTTTTCAGGGTATCCTACGTAGTTTCAAACGCAGATGTCGCGTGGCACGCTGTTGTGAAAATTTTTCTCACTACCTCAGCCATCATAAAATTATGTACTCGCGAACAATACTGGTGCGAGATATTTTTTCACTGTCGTATACATTCGATAACATGTGACTTCGAATTCTGTAATCAAGAAATGATTTTTTTATACAACTTAATGGCAAACAAGCTCACGGCCCATCTGGTGACAAGCGGTTACCGCCGCCTGTACACTTGCAATAACAAGGAAAAATCACTGGATATTGCAGGTGCGTTGTCATCCTGACGCCTAAGATGAAATGCCGTCCATGCCTAGTATTAACACTGGCTACCTTTCTCTTCAATCCGAAACACAGCAAACTGTTGTGAAACAGTTGTGAAACAGTTTGCTGTGTTTCGGATTGAAGAGAAAGGTAGCCAGTGTTAAAGGTAAAAGTACCATACATACGTGCCTTTCTTATTCCAGCCGTGAGGCTGGAATAAGAAAGGCACGTATGTATGGTACCTATGTAGATATAAAAAATTAAATACTATGACACCTAAATAGAAACCATAGTGACTGTTCTGACAACTGAGCTACCAAGGACTTGGGATAACCCTATGAGTTTACTCGATATATTAACGTTAACCGGAACTTGATTATTCGAATTAACAAGCTTTCGAACAGATGAGGCAGTGAAAAATATTTTCGCAGCATCGGGTTTCTAAACTACGTAGGACTCCCGATTTCTCACTAGATTCAACTTGTACCATATTTTCTAGTAATGTAAAAGTATCCAGCAAAAAAAGGTAAGGAGCATTACGGCCTGGCCCCGGGAACTGGCGGCGGCGGCGTCTAGGCAAACACCTTCGCGCTGTCTCGATGTCGGCCTCGCAGCGCGTCGTCATGAGCGCGCAGTGGTTGCCGAGACGCCGCCGCCCGTTCCCGTGGCCAAGCCGTTATTATTTAAGATAAAAAACAATCAGCAGCAGTGTAAATGAAAATTCAACTTTTCATTTTAGATACATATAAATGTAATAACTCTATGTTATCTTTGTAAACTGTTAGACAGTTAAATTTTTGACTACATCAACGAGAAGTATTTTCTTAGTTCCAATCTCAATTTCTTTTACCCCAACCGTCGTCGTACAAGTTAATTTACGATGGAGGACAGACAGCGAAGACCTACATAAATATTTGTAATTTCACTTAATTTAATTGGACGTCGGCTACTTCGCCCTTATTACGTTTTAATTTACCTTGTCGATTGTTATTACCTACAAAGTCAACTGTCAAAGAAAATGCATAGTCCGTATCTGAAGGTGGTAAGGTATCAAATCGAAAGGCGATTTATTCTGCTCGTCAAAGTAATTTCAAGCACAAAGTATGTATCTTTCTAAATAAGTAGGAAATTAAATTAAGTCAAAAATCAGAGCAATTATTTGGAGTCGCCGTAATAAAATTTCTTTACAAATTTTACTAATAAAAATGGTTAAAAGCGTATCTGCGGCTACTCTCTTTGTTCAATGTATCTTTGATTAAAAATCCAAATCAGTTATTTGATATACCTATATACCATTTTCGATATACCTATGCTTTCACTCTTGTATAAATAATATATTTTAATTTTATGTTTCAGCCTAATACACACCTAACTATTGTACAATTATTTCAACTGTACTGAAAATATATTTAGCCAAACTAATTCGGTTACATTAGTTACAAGCAGAATTGAGAGAGGTGTAACTACAGTTTATTTGATTTAACAAAACGGTACATCTCTATGTAACATTATTTATGGCTAGGTGTTAAATTATGATAAGTAGTCACTTTTTTGAGCTACGGGTTTCGAAAATTCGGTTGTCACACAGAGTAAAAAGTACTAGAGAAAAGTAATTAATATTGCAGTCGATTTTGAATCTTCTTTTAGAGACAGAATAGGATTTCGCTGCGTATAAATAAATAAAAGGTATAAAGGTTTATACAGGGTCGGCAACGCGCAAGTGATACCCCTGGTGTTGCAAGAGTCCATTTGTGACTTGCCGATGTAGCGTTTGTTGAACTTAGGTCTAAGACTTACACAAACATCAGCCCCTGCCAGGACTTGAACCTGGTAGTCCTGGTAGTCAAAGAAGATCACTGACTGCTCCACCAGCCGGTTGGTGACATTTTTGATAATTACTAAATAAATTGTGAACATCATTAGAAAGAGGTATTTTTAAAATTGTTTATTCCGCTTAATTAGCTAACACTTGTTTGCCTAATCAATTCCAAGCCCATTTCCCAAGGAGTGGTTTCAAAATAGGGCGCTACCTGTAACCGGGAATCAATATTGAAGTATGAACACCATTAATATTGGCAGCTTACACTTTTTAAACAAAATATTATATTTTGAAAGTGAAATATAAGAGAGGTAGCTGTGGGCTTAGAACGCTATTCAAATTTATTTTGTTATTATATTATTAAAAGAGATTATCAACGATCATAATATTTTCTCATATTTTTACCACTCTAAAAATACTAATTTCTAATAATTATAGTGTTAAAAACAATATAATTATTAGAAATTAATATTTTTATAGATCTTGTTTTGAAAAGAAACGTTCTTTGACATTGTTTTAAAAATGGGTCTAACGATTTTGAATTCGTGGCATAATTATCTACGATCAAACCGCATTACTAGCTCTAAGCCATAGTAGGCTTATTAGTACTATAGGTACAGCCGGCAACAGAAGTCGGTTCCCACTATGGTACCATGTCACACTATATTATTCACTTCACTGTATTCAACACTTCATATTGCTACGCTAAGTTATTCGCTGTATTCAGACAAAAAAAGTACTACAGTGGTCATCGACTCCTGTTGCTGACTGTACCTACTTGTTTAAGTCTAGAAATAATGTTTTGACTCAAAATTTTAGTTTGAAAAAGTCAAGGCGAATGCCTAGTTAGTCTCACCCTCTCAAGCAATCACGAATTCGATCACTAACATCAAATAGTATAAACACTCACATCACACATACACACGCCCTTTAAAATGTTGACTCTTTTTACATTATCAGAAATTCTGCATTATATATAATTATTTATATATATATATATATGTACTTCGTGGATGAGATGTCGCATATGTCTTGCGAACGCGCGGGGTCCTCTACTAAAGTCTACTACAAGTATGATTTTGCTTAATAGATGATAGCCAAAATCTCTGTAATTATCTGCTTTGTTAACGAAATATTATTTTTTCATTTTTTCATAAACTGTGTAAGATATATTTTTATCAATACCATTTCTTAATACACAAAACATTTTCAATACAAACATAATACTCGGCTAATCACAAAGCCAATCGGAGCTATTCACTTGAATCGCAAACCCCCGCTCAATCTTTTCGCAAGCTAATTTACCTCGACATGGAATCTGAGTGCCCAACATAATATTTGCGCAATCGAGAAATATTCGATACGCGTCACACACGACAATCGCACGATACTTAGCGCCTAGAAGTGGCATGAATGAAAGAAAATTATATTGAATTTTTGGTCCCTACTGTTTTAATTAACGTACATGAAAGATTATGAAAGTAACCAAGTTACATGATTTACAATTACATTATGTTAATCATTTTCTAAATTAGAAAAATTAACAACGGTGTTTTTTACAGACAAAAATATTTTTTTAAATTAATTAATTGTAAATAAACAAAATTTTATTTACAATTAATTAAACAATGTAATTGTCAACACAATTGCTCAATAATTTACTGGCAAAATCAAAGAAAAGTAAGTGTATTAATTTTACTTTACTAAACGTAATTCAGATTAAAACAAATTGAGACTATTCTTATAACCCAAACACGCTATATCTGCTGTAAGGTTCTGAAGAGTTGAGCTTCAGCTCCAGGTTCCTTCAGTGAACCAAATTTAAAATCAATTGGATCTGTATGAGTTAGTAAGACCCTTTTGTCAAGAAGAAAAGCTGATACTCAGCAAACATCTGAATAGATCTTCATAAATTATAACTGAGAACTCGGTCCATTCGTTTAGGTGCTACGATGCCACAGACAGACACGACAAACTTATAACACCCCTTAATTTTCGTCGGGGGTTCAAAATGCATTAAGATTGATGAGGAAATATGAGATTAAACAGGCTGAATGATCGAACCTCTTTAGAAGCGCTTTAGCTCAATACGATTGTCTCATTTGAATAAATAGTAAATGAGACGAAAGATTTAGTTCTATTTTTCATAACGCGCACGTGGTACTATTTGCAAATGGGCGCCATTTTTAAATTAGGAACGTCAAAGATTGTTGTGACTTTCCGACTGTTATTTAAAAACAAAGTAATTACTGGGCATGGACGGCATTTCATCCTAGGCCCCAGGATGACAACGGATGACAACGCACCTGCAATATCAAGTGATTTTTCCTCGTTATTGCAGGTGTCCATAGGCGGCGGTAACCACTTACCATCAGGTGGGCCGTCAACTTGTTTGTCATCTAGGTGTATAAAAATAAAATAAATAAATAAAATAATATTAATATTGTACTTTTTTCTCGCAAATCTGTTGAAAAACGTCGTATGACACACGTCTGGAAATTGGTATTAACACTCGTGACTATGGTAAGTCCTCGACTTCGTCTCTGGCTTACTCTCTGTCTATTCGCTTGTCATTTTTTTTTTATATTAATTGTCTTAACTTCAAAGCCTTAGGTAGGCAAACACTTTCCTTTAGATCATTAACTTGCAAAAACATTACATAACATTACACAAGGATTTAATCTTATTTTTTCATGCTACTTCTTTTCTTTTTTCCTCACCCTGAGCAGTCATATTTCTATCCCTCTGTCTCTGCCGAAACAACTTTCACGAAGTATCGCCTTAGGTGAGCAACTTATTTGTATCACACATTATTATATTATTGCCTTTTTTGTGAAAAAAAAAAACTTTTCCTCAATAAAATATTTTTGGTAAAGTTTACGCAACAATTCAATTTCCATCGGGGTGGAAACTCTGTCACATCGAGGCCAACCCTCAAGAGTTTCTCGCGAATGGCAGCTGTCGATTCTTTTAGAAAGCTACTTTGAGAAGAATATTTTAATTTCCATGAAGACATTTACCGTCGTAACTGTAAACTGCTTAAATATTTTCAGTGGGGCTTTATAAACTGAAAAATAAACTGTTTATTTATGAGAGTAAATTCCATCTAATCCATTTTTCATTCGATGCTAGCAAACAAGCGTATGGTCTGCCTTATGACAATCGGGTGCTATAGTATGCTCGTAGCACCTTTGCAACTTTTGACATGCTATCTACCCTAAAGCATTATAATTTATTATAAGCCTAAAGCATTATGTTAACAGCATAGCTCAACACACAGCGCAGCTTAGTCATAGCTAAATAAAACAAAGCCGTGTTACTTAGCTGCGATCTGCTGTATAAAATTTTGAGTAGTAAACACCACCATGCTCACCTTCTTTCACCGTCGTATGTACGTCCCACAGCTGGGCACAGGCTTACATGGGAGAAACACCTGAGGAGTTTGGGACATAACACCAATACGCTGTCCCAACGCGATTTGGTGAGTTGAAGCAGTTGCAGTAACAACCGGGACCAACGGCTTGACGTGCCTTCCGAAGCACGGAAGAGCTAGAGATTACAAATTTTGATTAACCGATCTCTGTATCAACCATGGCCAAAGTAGTTTGTTTTCGTTATGCGCTCAAAACACTCAACACGTGAAGGTAAATTTATGTAAAAGTAACATTTCACTGGAAACATTATTACTAAATATAGTAAAACCATCGTCTCTTCTAGATATTCTAAGTGAAGATACATTAGTATGTTAGCTACAACATTATTACTTATATAGCAAAGCAAAGAATTGTGTTGCCTTAAGTACGGCATTCATAACTCTTTCTTTTAGCCTTTATTATGAAATTGAGGCTAATGCTATATTTCTATATACCAAAAAAACGAAAGGTTATTTATCATATTATATCTTATTAAATGACGTATAATTTTCTTATTAATTACCATCAATAAAATGTTAACTTTTTCATAAAGTTCGATAAAGAAAATCGTTGAATAAGTAATAAATATCAATTTCCCGCGAATTTCCTAAAGAGAAGCCTCTGATACGCAAAGGCGAGGCGGCCTCGTAAAACGTGTTTTCAACAATGTATAATTTTCATATTCCTTTATTCGTACCTTTGTCCCATAAAAGTAGGGTTGTCATTGTTTACTTTTCTCAAGCTTTGAAGAAAAACATAGAATTATAGCGGTGCCATGTAGGTCGGGCAATAAATAAATTTTATTTAACAGTTGTACATCTCTACGTCAGTAGAAATGTTGTGTCTTTATGTGGCATAAATGGAAAATGAGTTATTTGTCATAGGTATGTCACTGAAATGCTTTCTTTATGCTTCTATTTCTGCTTCTAATTCTGGTTTAGTCACTGTGGTGCTATTAGAGCGAATTTCCCACTTCCATCTTTCGTTCGATATTATTTATTGCCAAGGAATATAAATATTTTGCAGCGAAAGCGAAAGTAATATTTAAAAAAAACTGGTTTTTTTTCAATAGTAGAATAAAATTTATCGCAAAAATCAAAACTATTGGCGATTTAGTAACGTCTACACTGGAAGCGTTAAAGAAATTTTAAATAATTTTGTACCTATACTATTAAGAATGCCGCTTTAAAAAATATAATTTTTGATGGATATTAGATTTGAGTGCCTGAGTAATATATTTAAAGTCCCTTCAAAATAATCGTGTAGGCGTGTTAATCAATTTTAGTTAAAAGTTGAACGAATGCGTATTAACGCACTATTAAGTGCTGAAAAATCTCTCTGACGTCAGCCTCTACGAGATTAAGTGGCTCTCAAGCAACTCAAAAACAGCTAGTCGCTGCGACAGGACGAGGCTGAAGCTCCGGCCAAGATTCTGAAAACGAGTAGCACACCGATACATAAAGTCCTTCAGACGCTATACAGAATGAGTCAAACCAATCTTATCTTATCTTACTGTGAGGCCATAACTACGTCACAGTGCACTTCAACCCATTGGGATCTTTTGTGCCTCCCTGCGTTTACTCGTCCAAAGTAAAAGCAATACCTCCCGAAAGAAAAATATCCTTAATGTTGAAGTTAGCAAATAATACTTCAAGGAAACATCCCTTTATTTTTAGAAAAAACAACAACTGCATTCACTTCGGAGCCGGGAATCGAACCAGCCAAAATGGAGAAAATTAACATCATGTATTATAGATATACCGATAGTCATAAGATTCTCTCTTGTAAACATTGACTCTAAAATCTAAAATAGATAAGTAAGTAATAGTAAAAGTAAATACAAATAAACGTTCCCTTGATGAATCATATAGTGATACTTACGTGCTAAGATAATAAATGCTATTCTCTAATCTACGTGATTCCTTATAATATTAATAAACAAATTATGTTAGAGGTAATTAGATTGCTAAATAATAATAGAACCTCTTTTTTTGAAGTCGGATGAAAAGTAAATAAATGCGAATAGTTTTGGTTGCAAATCTAAAATAAGAACCCTTGAGTAATTCCAATGGTTAGCGTTTCGTCGTGTCTCATGAAACCTACCTATGAAAATAAAATAAATAAATGAATAAATCTAACGATGAACGTTAGATATATTCATTTATTTTTTATTTAAACTTTATTGCACAATAAAAACAAAATGTACAAATGGCGGACTTAACGCCGACCGCCGCCGCTTAGATTCTCTAGGTCTTCCTAAGATTTTAGACGCAGTGTTTATTACAGAGATCTTTTTCATATGATAGACCGTATCGATCGGTTTCATCAAAATACAGAGTGTATATTTTCTACATTTGGCGGGTTCAATTCCCGGCTCAGATAAGAGACCTTTGAAAAAATCATTGAATGCAGCTATTTTTATTTCTAAAAATAAAGGAATGTTTCCTTGAAGTATAATTTGCTAACTTCAATATTTAAGGTATTTTCCCTCCGAGGGGCATTTGTTGCTCAACTTGGTCATACTTGAGGCTGCAACGCTATAAAGGGGTTAGTGTTGTTGATAATATGAACTGTTTTTTTTAAGAACATCCGATTGAAGCTCTGATTAAACATTCTGGCAGGTAGTTCATTTCACGTCCCTATTTTCTGCGTAGACACCGAAAAGAGATCTTATATGTATGGGTGAACTCCTTAGCAATGGCATGCCGTGAGATAATAAAAATGTGAACATGGTAGCTAGTTGAATTACTCTTTAGAAAACTCATCGTAATGACAATTAAAGAGCATGGTACAGGGTAAACTAATAACTTTGGTATCCTTAAAGTTCTAAACCGCCAGTAAGTACTGAATCGTTTGACAATATGAGCTGTGAACCACTGCATTGGGGTAAGTTAGTTTAATTGATAAGCAAATGCTGCAGCACAAAGATAGGAGCAATAAGTACTCTATATGTAGTGACCTTATTGGTGATTCATACAGCAGAAGCCGCATGTAGACTGCATGGTTCTTTTACGCATAGCCAAATTTTTCGAAGGATAACTTTTCACGCTTTTCACGCTTGATCAAACGTTTTTGGATTTTATTAATTGTTTCGAAGAAAGACGCCTGCTTAAAATGTATGACGCATTTTCGAAAATAAAAAGCTCGTCTAGATGTAGATCACATTCAGCGTAAACATGATAATCCCTCGCCTATTATATAGACACACCTGCATAATCGAAAACGTCGCTTGATACTGCAGGTTCGGTGACGACATTCTAGAGACAAGAGCGACCTTTGCTTTTCTTTTCACTCCGAAGGTCAACGACTGCTTCACGGCCAAAATAAGACAGACAGTGGTATCTACCCAGAGGCACCCTGTAAGAAGGTCAACCATCCTACTAACTCATTTTGATACCCGAGATTGTAAATCCACTTCTGCTTAACAATAAACCTGGTTACATCTAGCCTTATGGCGCCATTAAATGGCAATTGCTCAATTATTAAGAAAAGAAAACGCACCTTTTGGGCCGGCAAGTTGGAGGCGGCTTAAGCAGTGTCTAAACACTTGTAGACGTACAAGCCTGCTACTTAGGCTCCGATCACATCACTTACTTCATTTAACTATTCGTCCAAATTGAGTTCATTGTAGCTAACTAGCTCGTCGAATAGAAGAAAATTACAAGAATCTTATTGAATATAACTTAAGGTCTGGCAACCCTAGCAAAGGCTAGGGCCTAATGGCTTCAGGTGGGCGTGCCAACGGACAAATGTGGAACATTACAATGACCTTTTTTCATCCATGGACTGTAATTATGTATGTTATATATACCTAGTAAGATCGGCCACGGATCATCTCTGTGTAGTTAACGAATAAAAATTGGTGCGAAACTGCTCTATTACCTATTTACCAGTTGCTTCCTCCTGCGACTTCGTCGGCGTCATTCCATAGGAACGCATTCCCAGAAGAAAGAGTATCAGAAGTAGTTTTATACAATTAGATGACAAACAAGCTGACGGCCCACCTCGTGGTAAGTGGTAGCCACCTCCTATAGACACTTGCAATACAATGGAAAAAATCATTTGGTATTGCAGGTGCGTTGTCACCATTTATAATATGTTATATGTTATATAATATGTTTATTTATAATATGTGTAGGATTATTATGTTTAGTCATCACCAATGTCCATTTACATTCCAAAGTAGGACACAGGAGGTAACAGCATCGCTATAGATAAATACAAGGACAAAAATAAATAGGTATATAGGTACAAAACATACAGCACCACTGGTATGTATACAGAGTGGCACATTTAGATCGGTCGTCTGAAACTATAAGACATACGAAAATCTCATAAGAACCATGTCATCGATTTCAGTAAAAGAAAAACTGCATTAATAAATTTAATAAAAAGGTGTACCTACTCAGCGATATCTAAATAGAAATAATTTTAGAAATTGTAGTATTCATATGGATATTTGACTTTGGATAATATAATGTAAAGTAAAATTAAGCATCACAGTATTGTCTTACATTTTCGCGAGCACTACACATTTGAGATAAAACCAATTTACCGGATTTAACTCGCGTTTAATTAGATGTTACATTATTATTATTATTATACACCCGACGTTTCGATTACTTTACAGCGATCGTGGTCACGGAAAGACTGAAGATGTCAAATTAAACGCGAATTAAATCCGGTAAAGTGGTTTTATTTCAAATTGAGCATCATTTTGGAGTTTGTGATATTATGACAAGCTCCAAAATGATGTTTAATTTGGCCTAGATAAATGCTCTGAGTGTTAGAATATAGGTATTATTATTATCATTGCTTAATTTAGGCTGGGGGTAATTGCTATGTTTAAATAAGTATTCTATGCGACAATTTTTTTCATAAAATTAGTTTAAAAGCATGAATAATATTCGTCATTCAAAATTCATTAACTTTAGGTACTTTATGACGGCAACAGTTGGTTTTTATAAGTTGAAGTTTTTGTGATGAATAATTAAGGCGATTTTCTCAGCCCAAGCTTGAACTTATTTGACTTTGGAAGTAAGTAATAAGTATTAATTTACTTTTATGTAACGATTTGTTTCATGCGTTTTAATGACTCATTTAAAAAGTGAAGGGAGGTCTTGCTTTTTGGAAATAGCGAAGGTCGAAAAGTACCCTTAAGCTTAATAGCTTGAGAGCTCAAGTTCCAGTGTCGAAAATAAAATAACTTTTGGCATTTTTACACCCGGATGGTATTACTAATTTTAGTATTATCTCAGGCACCTCCATGCTTTAGTGTAATAGGATTGTTGACGGCTAACTACTCCACGTAGGTATAGCTAGACGGTGTTAAGGCTGCAAGTCTTTTTAATTGTGTATTTTATATAGAAACAGGTGGTAGAGATTATGCTTCACAAGTCGGCTACTTAAAATGTTGTATTAAAATAGTTGTTTTTAATATTTGTTCTTGTACTGGGTTAACAGTTACACAATAAATTTTATAAACCAACTGACAGTGTCTTTCTAACTTATCATTGGCAATATATTATCATCATTAAAAGGACTTGTTGATGAGGTAAACGAAAATACTTTTGTTCCTTTAAATGTTTATTAATAATCACCTTTAATAACACGAATACGAATGAACGAATATAATATTATAATATCAAAAAAATGGTACGAAAATGGCATGATTGTAGTCATTCATTTCATTGTTTTGTAATAATAAAAGAGTTATTTAAGGCTTAACTATTTTAGTTGAAAAAAAAACATACGAATGGCCGCACACCAATTATGTCAGTAGCAAAATGACTCTTATTACAAAGATTTAAGCAATCACTATACAAAGTGTTATGCTTTAATGACATCGTGTATTTATCAAGTGCTGACAATATTGCATTTATATTCCTGCCGTGCCACTAAGTATACAAAATTAAATTTCAATATAAAAACGAATAGGCATTCATTAAATAGCATCAAAATTCAAAACTTCTTCAGACTATCACTTTATTTATACTTAATTGCACAAAAAATGTATAAATGGCGGACTTCACGCCTGATGGAATTTCCTAACAGTCAACCAAGGGTTAAACAGAAAACTTTAAAAGCAGTCGAGCTAATGAATTCGCACTTAAAACATTATAATCAGAAAGTAATTGTAAATGGCTTACGGTTCATAATACTTTGACACAGTACATATAGGGAGCATGAACGAACATGTTATGTGAATTTCGGTCTGCATATATTTTATTGTATTCTAAGCATTGTATTTCAAATGAGATTAAATTCCAAATAATTACAACGCTTTGGTTATTGTATCGTAATAATTCACAAAGCAAAGCAACAATATGACGAGCAGTCGTTCGTTGGATGAGTGAACAAGTTAAATCAAATTAAAGTACTTACCTATCATTTTTTTTATCACCCGCAGTCTTTATTCCCATTTTTTTGTCCCTTACCAACCCACCTGGGCTATAAACTATAGATAATATTTTGTATCTGATATATGAGTACTTCTATATTTTTTAACTATAGAGATTGATGCCATGGGCTATATTACTTCATAGAAATGGTTTGCTACTTTCAAAAACATCTTATTAATTTGATAATTTCATGACATTTGTATGAAATAATATAACATTGGCTGCATTATTTCATAGAAATCTCATGCAATCATCAAATAAATAACATGTTTTTGAAAGTGGCAAACCATTTCTATTAACTAATTTACTGTCGTATTGACGGCACCATTCTGTATATAGGTATACATCCGAATCTCGCCGTGTTGAAATTCAATAAAAATTGTTTGGGAGTCTTAAATTTCTTGTTTATTAAACGTGGTTCAGTTATTTTTGGACGATCGTGAGCCCCTGTTTAAAAAAAACTTTATCTCATTTTTGGTCCATCGAATAAGTATGACGCAACTCAAATATCAAATTTTATTACCTAACAATGTTTACAGTGGTACATACTTATATCATACTAAATAAAAACTTTAAGAAAGTACTTTTTTCACTTCAATGTATCTTATCTTGCTGTGGGGCCATAACTGGGTCACAGTGCACTTCGCCCCATTAGTATCTTTTGTGCCTCCCCTGCGTTTACTCTTCCTGCGTTCAGAACATAGAAGACATTAGCCTTACTATATCTTTAGGCAGAGAGAGCCTGTAGTCTTCTGGCTTTGGATATGCCACTTCCAGAAGGCTCATTCCGGTTCTAGCAAAGGGAACTCCCGGTCTCTGCTTAGATTCAATAAACACAGTGGAGGTGGAAATGAGATGTCTCATATTTTGTATTTGCCATCAAGCAAAGCTGGAAAGTGTCTGAGCAGAAGGTGATTTACAAGTCACGTAGACAAGATATCAAATAAATTTCTAAGGTCAAAACTAGGTGGGTGACCGATAGCATTATCAACTTAAATGTTTGTCAGGTACCGGTTGAAACACATAATATTATTGTTTATCAAAGCCTGACTGTTTTTTACTAAGGAGTTCCTGACTGTTATTTGTAAAGAGTTCCATACTCTATTTTTGAAGATCTGCATCAGATCATAATCATATCAAAATGCTAAATAAGCAGACGGTCCACATAATAAGTGATAACCATCGCATATAGACTTGCATATCAAGAACATTGAATGCCCCCAATGCCCTATTAGGTATATGGCTACCTTTACCTTTACAATAAAATACAGAGAACTATTTCAAGGTTGGGAAATGCTGTACCTACCTAGACGCACCCAGCAAAAGCGTCTACCACCTACCGAATATACAGTCCTAACTTTGTTATAATGCCTTCAAACAAATAATAATGTGTCCAAAGTTATAAGTAATATGGGAACCACTGAATACGTAGGTAATTAATATTAATGATTCGTTATTACAAAAGCATGTTTTCCTATGAGGAAAAGGCTTTTATAGCACAAATTGAGATTGACTGAATTGCGTTCAAAGAAAATATATCTTTAGAAATGAACCTGTTTTTGACAAGCTATGTAATGCAATTGACTTATGTATAGGCTTGTCGATCGTTTTCAGCTGGTTTTATTCACAGTTTTCTGTCAATCGGGTATCAAAGTTTTACCTCAGCAAACAACCAGTGCTAACTTTGTATTTGAATCAATCAATAGTCTGGTCAAAATTAATTGGTGAAGTTTATTGGCACGTGAAGCTATGTCACGGGTTATTGTATCGATTCTGTTGATATTCTCTGAAACTGAAATTAAGTTTTCATTTCTCTTCAATTGAAAGGGATAGAACGAGGCTTATAAAACGAAACGACAAGTTAGTTGACATTTAGTCGATACTTATATTTTGACTTAGTTTGATCGACATTATTTAGATGTGAAATCAATGACAAAATGCTTTAGAACTGCTTCGAGAAAAATCTTGTTAGATTATAACCAGAGAGTGGCTCTGAACCTTTGTTTAGTTTGTTTTGTGGCGCAAACCATCGTTGACAAAGGACAATTCAGTATTTTCTGCATCTCTTATAGTCTCCATTTCAAAATTATAATATTATAATTTCTTTTTTCCATTGCAGCAGAAGGATTATACAATGGCCACCACGAATGGCAAGACGCGGCGTGGGCTGGCCGACCAGCCCCCTTATTCACAACCGACGGATCACGGATTCGATTCGAAAAGTCACATCCCGTCTCGCTTTAACGCGCCGTGGTAAAAAGTGTCAGGTATAGAGTTCCCGAAATTCGAATATTTTCCGACAGTTGTGAATAAGGGGGCAGGTGGATCGAACGAACCGGTGAAGGTCGCAGGAAGCCACTGGATGTGTGCATACTTACCGATCGTTGTGGGAATGCAAAGGGGAGGGCTTTGCCCAGCCGTGGACGTCTTTCGGCTGAAATGATGAGTATAATTTTTAAAGGGTTACAACCAAAGCGATTTTATGTAAACTTTGTAGGTAAGTAAACTTTTTCAAACTATTGGTATATATTAAGTAACATATAAATAAACGATTCTTTCAGCCCATAGGTTAATGTTATTATATCAGGAAGGCAAATAGTACCTATGTAAACGCAATCTCAGTTACAATTATTAACTTCTCGTAGACTTTAAGTAAATATCGAGGCAGCAACTAAGTCTTAACGGAAGTTCGGCAAGCTTACTACGCCTTTTCGTTGCGGTTTTCGTAAACTTTCGTTAACTATTACCAACTTTTGGAGCCTTTGACTTGATCAATGTAATCTACTGAAAATTTTGTACGGGGACTATTTTAGGACATGAATATAGCTTCTTAATGTCTTAAAACAGTCTTACTATTAACAGCTTATTCATATATAATCTGTGAGGTATCGACTCTTCCTTCAAACAATAAATTTTCTATTGGGCAAGGGGTGAAGCAAGCTGGTGAGATACGAATGGTTAACACAAAGTTCGTACTTAAATCAGACAATATGCCTCTTTATTGCCAGAGTAGGTCTCTCTCAAACTCCTAGATTTTCAGATTATGCTATATCAAAATATGACTTGAATATGTGGAGAATCCCTCGGAGTATTCAACACAGAATATAATTATAAAAACATGGCTATCCCTTAAACTCAAAGTAACAAAATATTGATATAATATACACAATATTACAGGCATTGTTTCATGATAATGCTCTTGTTACTCATAAATAACTTTCGGTTACATTCCTGTCCCATATGCCAAGGGACCACTTCTCAGCGGGGCATTTCATATTTATAAACGGGGCAATTCCCCTCTTTTCATGATTTATAAACATGCAGGTAAGTATTTATTGAATTGCAGAATCAATATTCATTTTTCCTTTTGTTCTATGAAAAGCCCGTGAAGGATTTTTTTATTTTCCTTTTTCATTTATTGTGAGAATAATTAAGTTTTGTGCGTAACGTTTGTGCTGTGGTGTTGATTTCTTTTGTAGATAATATTTATTGTGAAATATATATATTGAAAACCTATTGAACATATTATGCAGGAAGGCCTGTGCCTAAAAGTGGGACGTATATATGCTGATGGTGTGATTGAATATATATTATATTAGTGACCGCTCGCGGCTTCACTCGTGTAGATGTCGGCTACCGTGCCATGAGATTGTCTATGTCCTTTCTCAGAATGTAATCTATCCAAGTTTTATTAAAATCGATTCAGACGCCTGACAGAGAACAGGCAGACTGACAGAGATACATTCGCTTTTATTATATTAGCGTGGATTAATAACACTTTTTGTTACACCCACATTACAATATTAAATGAAACTGGTTCGGAAGAGATGTATTTATGGAATTATTTTGAAAATGTAGGTATCCTACTTATTACATAAGGGCTATATTCCCATATCGACAATTCGCCACAGAAAGCTACAAACATGTACTTATCACATTTTATTAAATTCCAAAACACGAGTAGGGATAGGCGTAAGTTAGGTACTGAAATCAACATTAAATAGGTTTGTATTTAAGTAACTGATTACCATACTAAACTAACATAACCAACCTTTAAAATATTGCAAAAATAATAATTGTTCAGCAAAATACCGACAAATTAACAATTTGTAAACCATGTTATTATTCTGATGACTACGCCTATATTTTTTTGCAGGCTCTTCAAATCTGTCCTTTAAAAATATGCCTTCACTCATTATTTCTGCATTTATTCAATACTACTGGAGGACCAAGTACAGACGAGGGGTTATGCTAACGTCTACCCTACAATGTCGAAATATACTATTTCAACATCCGAATACCTAAGATTCGGTTAAGTTGGGCATTGCTTTCAAATATATGTTTTTATAACTAAATAATAAATATAAAATAAAACTGTTTGATATGCACGTATTAACATCCACTATATTCTAAATTTGATTGTTGACCACTCTGATATCTAAGTGATGTCGGTCGAGGATATGCCGACATGCCAGTTATGAGGACAACGCCGATACACTATTCCTAAATCAACATACTTTTGCCTACACTATTGCCTTAGTGGTATAGGCAAGTATAAAAACGCTCATATCTATAATAAGTAACGTACCTTGAACCCAAATATATATTCAGACTGAACCGATCCCCGGGTCCCGGCGCTCTTTTACTGCGACATGAAAAATATGGCAGTAATATGCTAACTGTCCCGTGAGCCGCCTAGTAGGTACAACCAACATCAATGTTGAGTACCTACTGACTGTGAAAAGTAGGAAAAACGCTCTCTCTTTTTTTGTTTACTTTATATAAAAGAGTGGCAAGCAAGAGTTCGGCTCAGCAGTGCGATTCACTAACAGAAATATTCGACATCGAACTTGACGACTGACAAGACGACGAGCCGCCATTGAATTCGACGTTTGAGCAGGTTGTGTACGTTTGTCGCTGTTTTAGAGATACGACCTGAAGCATAATTGTCATTTTTAGATTTAGTTTTTGTTGTGTTTAAAATGTATAATATTGACTTCTTTCTTTTCTTTATTTTCTTTCTTTCTTAAATATTTAAAATAAACAACCTTTTTAGTACCGGAAGTAGGTAAGCAGTTTCTGTTAGCCTGAAGACGCTTGTGATACTATCGAGTTGCACACACTGTAAAAGTCAATAGGCAGTGTTTTGGTCACTGCATAAGAATCCATCTGTTGTCAACATAACACCTCCATTATGAATTCTCGCGTCAAGACGCCAGATTTCCCCGGTTTTCCTTGGTTTGTTGAACCTTGTTACGTATTTGGCTGCGATAATATGTTAGGTGAAGGTGCTGCCCTAGTCAAAATTATCCACGAAAATTAGAAGTTAGTCGTAAGTAATTGTATTATGATATAGTCAGAAAACTTTTACTCGTCACCCGTCATCCTTTCCTCTAACTGAGAGAGACATGATGTATTTCACTTATTTCCTGTAGCAAGCTCCCCAACTTTCAATTTTTGTGTACGCATCGGGAAGCAATCATGCAAAAGATGTTTAGTTTTGCCAAACCTGAACGTTCAAACTATTATCCATTTACGCCAGTGAGTTTTTCTTCATTATATGCAATAGTTAAAAATAGAAAGGTAAACTAGTAAAAATTTGAATCATGTAATGACGTGGTCAGCAATTTTATTACTGGTACGCCCATACTTAATATACCTGTCACTTTTCATTGCGGTAGGTCAAAGTGGGTCACATTCCTTATATGAGTTTTCCCTATATTTGAACGTTTGTGATTGCGGGCGCTGAAAGTAATGAATCGGTCTATCATGAACAAGCGCTAGTTTTTCTTTATGTACTTCAAAAGAAAAAAACATCATTGGAATTGTGTTCTTTATGGGTATAATCAGTAGCTGACTTTGCAGCCCCATAAACACATGCCTAACCACTCTACATAAAGTCATAAATTGTAACAATCAAGTGCTATATTCTTTTTGGTAACAATCGTTATTCCGATTTTAATATACAGAATCTCAAAATTCCGAATTTAAAAATTATCGAATGATTAGAAGGAAAATTCATTCGTATTTTTATCATTCGGTAAAATATGTTCCGTGATGTTACAATGTTTAATGATCGAAATTTTGTTTATTCAGAATGGTAAATTTCGGATTGATAAAGATCGGAATATCTAAAATCGGAATTAAATATTTTGGAATATTGGGTAGTTCCCCAGCATACGTATGTTACCTACATTAAAATGTCACCAATGTGGTACATCCTATTGTTCTACAGTAAAAAAGACAACCAATTAAAAATTTAAACAGTTAGAAAAATGACCATAAAGGCACTAGATACAAGGTAATAGATACAGTTTTCTTGCACATATAAGATCAATAATTGAATGCATAAAAAGCGCAATAATCGACCATCAATAAGTGTAAGCAACGACTTACACTCGGACATTAATTCAAAAATGGAATGCAATTTTATTGAATGCATGTCTTGTTACACCAAGAAAAGTTTTGAGACAAAACTTGCCATACCTAAGATCAATCATTACCATTTAATTGTTTGCTACAGGCAAGAAACTTGCATTGTGTAAATGAGCCTTACTTATACAACTTTGTAGACAAAAAGGTTGAATCTCTTTGCTCGGTTCTAAAATAAATATTAAAATTTCCAACATAACATTCCATTTTGAAGCTACGATACTAATTATGTAGGTATTTCGCTTAGTACAATATTAATTTAGGATCGACAAACGATGCCTAGGAGTACATAAACTTACTTTCAGAATTATTTCATTCACGGTATTTACGTACCTAAAATAGCTTTTAATAAAAAAAAAATATTACACTTTGTCAATATAAATGATTGACAGCTGAATAATTTAGTTATATTGGAAATTTAATATAATATTAGTAATGTAACTTACATTATTAAAAGGAATATAGTTTCCTCACTTCCATTGCGATTGGTTAAAGTCGATCTTAAGCCCAATAGTCATGAGTGGTGCGTTATCCACTGTACATAGATTGGAAAGTTATCTTGAAACTTCTTTATCGCATTTGCGTAATCTAAATTACGTCATCAATCAATTGTATTTTAAAGTGTCATAAAGTTTGAGCAAGATTTCAAAATAGAAGATTTTCCCTTGATAATATAATATTGTTCAATGTATTTTTTCTGTGTAGATATACTCGTTGTCATCCGGAACTAACCATGTCAAAAGTTCATTCGTGCCAGTATTCAAAAAGAACGTGTTCAACCAATTACACCAGCCAGCCACAATCCACTCCTCAATCCACGATCCGTGTGAAGTGAAATTTGTTCAAAATAAAAAAAGAAAATTAACATAACGATGTCCATCCCGACGCCATTTTAAGTGCTTCGCTCCGGAGCGTGTTATAAAGGACATAATTATGATAATGCGACTCGTTACTTGACGTCGCATTTTAAAATTAACGGTTTATGGTGTTATCTAGGTAAAATACCTAGATCAGATTTATTCATCCTTAATGACTTATAGGTTAAATTTGCTCACGCAGGTCTATACGTACATATTGCAGAATTTTAAGCTGACTTTTTCGCACAAATGCGTTAACTAGTTTTGTACTAAATTGAACCTTATAATGCGCGTCCAAAAGGCCCTTTGTCGATCATGTTTCCTTGTATTTTGATACTCAAACCATTTTTGATAATTAGTGACCTAATACACCCACGGGCAAATCGCAATATCTAAATTATAATGTAATTCAATAACATATTATTATGCTGCTGCTGAAAGTAGTTCAAATAGCATCTAATATGGTTTTTTTACAACGACATTGATGGCAAACGAGCCTACAGTTCCCCTGATGGTAAGCCGTCGCGTAGCCTATAGACATAGTAAAAGGAAAGCTATAGACGCTCGTAGCACCTTAGGCATTATTCACGCGCTGTCTACGAGTACCATTATCATGTAAAACCCAAGAAAAAGAGTTAAGTTGACAGTATATGGAAACTATTAGGATCCAGCAGCCACCAGTAATGATTTTCCGGTGAGCTCTGGCGACATTAGTAACTGCAGGAATACTGCACAACTTTGTAGTGTTATTAATCTGCGATCCCCTGTATAAGGTGAAATGCTATCACAGGCGGAAAAAATTTAATAGGGAAAGCCTAAGACTAAAATTAGATACGTGGTGTGTTTGGCGGGTTTTTGGAGTGACAGTCAAGATTGTTATTTCAATAATTAAAAATTGTGCCGGAGCGAACTTTGTGTTAAAAAAATGGGGTAGTTTTATAAGCAAAGTAGTTGTGTTGACGTACAATTAAAAGGTTATTAGAATAAAAGTGATTATGGTGTGAAATACGATGAGAACTTTTTTGTGGTTATCCAACTCATCAAGTAGCACATATGGAGACTGTCATCATACCTATATTTCGCGTCAAATACTCCCAAGATGCGTTGAAATGTGTAACACCAGCATTTCAATGCAATAAATTAAGAAATAAGAAATACTGAAGACATGGCTGTATGGACATTAGTTTCCGTTGCCTTCCCTTTAAAGGGAGAATGAACCAAATTAGATACGTAACAACGTCATCATCATCATCATTTCAGCCGAGAGACGCCCACTGCTGGGCATAAGCTTCCCCCAGGGATCTCCAAACCGTTCGGTCCTGCGCTGCCCGCATCCATCGGGCTCCCGCGACCCTCACCAGATCGTCGGTCCACCTTGTGGGGGGCCTACCAACGCTGCGTCTCCCGGTACGCGGCCGCCACTCGAGGACCTTTCCGCCTCAACGGCCGTCAGTCCTCCTTGTAATGTGGCCTGCCCACTGCCAATTTATGTTCGCAATTCATCGGGCTATGACGGTGACCTTAATTCTCCTGCACATCTCATCATTTCTTATTCGATCACGCAGAGAAACCCCAAGCATAGCTCTCTTGATTGCCCTTTGGGTGACATTGAGCCTTCTTATGAGGCCCATTGTAAGCGGCCACGTCTCAGTTTCGTAAGTCATCACTGTTTCGTAAGTCAACACACACGAATTAAAGACTTTCGTCTTTTCATTTAGAGGTTGTTATTGAAGACATTTTTAACTTTATCTTTCGACGTAATAAGGGTGGCAAACAAGCTTACGGTTGATAATAAATGGTAACCGAAGCTTAATGTCGCTTATAACACCAGGATTAACAAGCGGCCCCGGCAACAATGCTCAAGTCGCGATTGAATTTGATTTTCTAAAGTTTGTTTATCAATGAAGGTCCCAAATTCAAACCAATATCAATATTCTATTACAGGCAAATACAGTTTCAGTTATTAACCCCAGACTAAAAAAGAGGGGTGTTTTAGTTTGACGTGTCTGTCTGTCTATCTGTGTGTCTGTTTGTGGCATCGTAGCTCCTAAACTAATGGACATATTTTAATTTGGTTATTTTTGTTTAAAGCTGAGATACCTATCATTTATGAAGATCAGTTCAGGCATTTGATGACTATCAGATCATTTCCTAGATGATAAACGGGTTTTACTAAGTTTATAGATCCGATTGATTACAAATTTGGTGTACTGTCACTTCGGTGACATTCCCATAACATAATAACCTTAAACTGATCCTCAAGATACTATTATCAAAAAGTCTGCGGAATGCTTAATTCTTCAGAAACTTACAGCAGATATAGCGTGTTTGGGCTCATAATAATAGTTTTTTTTAATACAAAGCAAGGCAATCGACCCAACACCACCTGATGTGAAGTGGGAAGGAGAGTCCATATGCGAACACAGCTAGTGCAGAATAGACACTGCACTAGCCGCCTCCACCTTACCGGTCCAAAAGGTGCTTTTTCACGTCTCTCTTAAAGGACCCCATGTTATAGGAAGGAGGCAACACATGTGCTGGCAAACAATTCCAAGTTCTGAAAGTACCACAAAGAAACGAGGCACTAAATTTCATTGTACGTGATGTTGAGGTGGAGACAGTGAATTGATGACTCCGAAGACCGGCACGCGTGCTCCTGAGCAGGAAGGAGAAATAAGGATAAGGTCGAAAAGCTCTTTAGAGCACTCTCCGTGATAAAGCCGATAAATGGCGCTAAGCGACGCAATTGCAGAGGCTCAAGGTTGTTCGTGACCTCTACATCGCCAATGTACGCACTGCACGACGCTGCAATCTGTTCAGTGCATTGAGAAGGTACTTGGCGGACCCATCCCACACCCCACATCCCATAGTCTCAATAAGATGATTAAAGAGGCCGTGGGTTACTTAAATTTTTCAATTTTATAGTTTTCAGTTTCTTTTTCTCTTATAACCACCTAACATGACTTTAACTTTGACAGCCGGCTGGCCAAGTGGTCTGTACCCCTTACTAAATAGGCTACTCGGTCAAGAGGTCCCGGGTTCGAATTCCGGTACACAAACAATCCCTATGGTAATAGAAAATGACTAGGTTGATTTATTGACGAAACAAATTATGAAATACGGTAAAATCCTTGATAACTAATATACTCTAATTTGATTACTAATTCACTAGCTGATCTCTACAGAAATTCAATTCAGTGATCCATTTCATTTCAATACAATATGAATGATCTAGAATTATTTTGAAAAACATCAAGCTAGAGATCAGGCAGTATTCCAATGTTAGGATTTTAAAATACTTAGCTAAAATATTTTGAAAACATAATTTAGACACAATTTTGGAAAAATGGCACAGCGCTTTCATTTCAGCTGATCGTAAATGATGATAAAGTCGAGGATGGAAACGAGCTACATCCATGATTCCTCAACCACAGACGAACTGGCAATCTTACTTCCAACTCCAGGAACACGGGAACATAACAATGCTGTTAACAATATTGTTATGGCGGCAGACTTAGGTAAGATGGTGGTAGCTAGCCTGGAGGACTTAAAAAAGTCCTACCACCAACCAAACCCAGCCTAAAATTTATTCCTAACGGTTCTACTGGATCTCGAGAACAAAAGTAAGTTGTCTCAACGTCTTATAATCTGAGGGTCTCAACGGTGCATGAGAGTCATGGCCAAATAATAATCACTACTACAAAAAAAAAATAGCGACTACACAAAAAAATATTTTTGTGCGTGATGAACATTATTTTATTATATCCGTTTCTTACGTATTTAAAACACATTTAAAAAATCATTAAAAATATATTTTTGTTTTATTTATAACTCATGGCAAACCTATGAAATTCTATCCCACACAGAAATCACGATTTTCTGCGCCGCGCGCTGGTAAAGTCACTAAACTTAGCTCCATACTGGATATGCCGCAACTAACATGCTAGGGTACCAATGAGTGAAATTCCAGGTACTATAAATATCCTTCATAATTTTCATTAACTGCTTATAAGTGTCCCACTGCTGGGACAGAGCGAAAGACTTGGGATAAACACGTTATTTACGCTATGGTATTATCGGGAGTGCCAAATTCTATTTTTCCAACCTTTTAGTATAAATAGATTATTTCTGTTTCGCTGAATTTCTCTTTTGTAAGGTACTATTTTTTTATTATTAATCTAGCGCAAATTAAGCATCACTAATACCTTAATGAGTTTTGGATACCAATAACGGAGAAATATAGAATAATAATATGTACGCGTATAAATATTAGAAATATACAGAATAAACATGCAAAGATCCATATTTCACGAAAAAATGACCATACTCATCATTCAAACATAACATAAAACGCTTTACTTATTTATCTAAGTGCTAGTAGGGTTCTTTCCAGGAACTGCAGAGTGGTGGAAGATATAATTAAAATAATAACTTGCTAGTTTGCTCAGTTTTTGATTTTCTAAGAACTTTCAGTTTGACCATCGTATGTCATGCATAAGAGGATTTAAAAGAACTTGTAGGCAGAATTCCCATTTGCAAGGTGTGCCTGGGAAGACACCACTGCCATTCTTATTTCGGCCGTACAAAAAGGTGCTCGTAGCCAGCGTAATTAGAGGGAATGGGAGTCATACACATTTGTCAAGAAGTGTAAATTCTGGAGTCAACGTCACTAAATAAATTTATCGCGAATCCTTCGTAGCGCAGTGGTCAGAGCTGTCACCCGGTTTGTGGAAAGTTGCGGGTTGGGTAAAACCAAAAAAATATAAATATGTACATTATATTTCAAGTTTATTTTTATTTTCACTGTACAATATATTTTTTCTATTGAAAGCACGACAAATGACTCAACACCACCTGATGTGAAGCGGTAAGAAGAGTCCATATGCGAAGACAGCTAGTGCAGTTTAGACACTGCTCCAGCCGCTCCCACCTTGCCAGCCCAATAGGTGCTTTTTCACGCCTCTTTTGAAGGAACCAATGTGCTGGCAAAGAATTCCAAGTTCTGGAAGTACGACAGAGAAACGTACTAAATATCTTTGTGCGAGATGTTGAGGTGGAGGCAGTGAATCGATGACTCCGAAGACCAGCACGCGTGCTCCTGAGTAGGAAGGGGGAAGGTGGGATAAGGTCAAAAAGCTCTTCAAAGCACTCTCCGTGATATAACCGATAGAAGGCGCTAAGCGACTTAATGTCTCGACGCAATTGCAGAGGCTCAAGGTTGTTCGTGACCTCTACATCGCCAACGATACGGACAGCACGACACTGCAATCTGTCCAGGGCATCGAAGAGGTACTTGGCGAAGCCATCCCACAAGTGCGATCCATATTCCACGCATGACCGGACCTGAGTTTTGTAAGGCAGGCATAATTTGTCTGGCGTGAAAAATCGACACACGTTTAGGACACCGAGCTTCCGTGAGGATTGTTTGAAGCCAACAAAATTCTAATTGTTAGAAATCTTCCAAAATTTTGTTACTTTAGAAACTCTTTACACACTTTATTGCACCAAATACTAAACCAAAGTAAATATATATGTCGCCGCCGTCGGTTTAAATCTGCCGGTTAATTAGATGCCTAGCCCGTTGAGTAAACGCAGGCGTCCAATTAAATGCCTAGCCCGATGCTTAGTTAATTCAGCTAGACTCACTTATCGTTTACGACTTGGCGTATTGAAAATATCGTCTTGTACCGAAAAGTTTTGTTTTGATTGGTGGGTTTATTTTTTTATAACCACTTATGACCGACATCGTTTTGGTTATATGTGTTCATAAAAAATAATCTTGAACCTACTAATCACACAAACAGTCACACAAAAGCTCTTTGATTTAAACGACCTGCCTAGGCGTCTAACATGACATTCAGTCATCTGCTTAAACGTTGCGCTCAATGACTTGGCTGGTTGTCTTTCAGCCGTTTAGTTGGATTCCGGCGTTCAATCAACGGGCTAGGCGTCTAGTAAAGCGACTAATTCAACCAGACGGCTGCGAGTGTACAGTAGTAAGCAAGGGAAAACTCATCTCTATTAGAGATTTCTTACAGCCAACCCGACATGGGTGTGTGAGTTATTGAGTTACACGTGTGCGTGCGACATGGGTGCTGGTTTATTGAGCCAAATTAATTATTGATATCAAAGGATTTCCCTAAAACGGGAGGTTGGGCATAGTAGTCCTTAGAATTTTAGATGGCCTGACTAGGGTAGCACCTTGCTGAACGTCGCAGATAAATAACACTACTTTGTAGTGCTGTGTCCCTGTAAAAAGCATAGCGTGACAGAGCTTGAAGAAAAAGCGTTTTAGTGGGGGCACGGGCTTGTGCCCTATGTTATTACTATAAATCTTTCTCTAAATTTTATACAAGTCAGGCGACGCGTGAGGTCAAGTTAACAGCATATCAACAGGCGGGCTTCCCGCTTGTTTGTTATGGGCTTGCGCTCTGTGTTATAACTATAAAGCTTTCTCTAAGTTTTATACAAGTCAAGCAACGCGTGAGGTCAAGGTAGCAGCATATCAACAGGCGAGCTTCCCGCTTGTTTGCCATGGGCTTGTGCCCTATGTTATTACTATAGAGCTTTCTCCAAATTTTATACAAAGTAGGCAACGCGTGAGGTCAAGCAAGCAGCATATCACAGGCGGGCTTTCCCCTTATTTGCCATCCATGTCGTATAAAAAAAACCCCCTGAAAAAGGAACTTATCGTGTAGAAAAGTACTTTTCATATGCGCTCAACGATCCTGCCTAGGTTTTAATTATAATCGCGTTATTTATATGCAAATGAGCGCTGAAACAGGCATATTTTTTGCAGACCACTCTTTTAGATCATTCGTGTCGCTAGCTTTATATTTTTTAATAGAAAGAACTTTTTACATAACCGTTTTGAAAGGAATAACTGGACAAGATTTTAATTAATGCTAGTTAGAATTTTTGATGAAGCAGACATCAGATCTTTAATATTATAAGGTGAAGATTAAAGATATTTAATTAAAAACAAGATTGACATTCAAACATAAAATTATTACAAGCCTAAAAGAAAATTGCGTAATATTGAATACGTAACAATCACAAAGAGGCATATTTTTCATGAATTCTTTGAGACGAATCACGACCCGCATTCCAGACATTTTGGTATGCTTTGGCTGCCTAATATTTTTGTCAGGCGTACAATTATTAGTAAGACATTTATTATACTACGCAGCGTAAGTGAAAGATAATTTGTTTCTAAGAATCCTAGTTTTAAAGTTTGAATTATCTTTTTGGTAATCATTAAAAATGTACGAATTGCAGAAATACAAGTTGAGTATGTAGGTATTTAATCTTTTAACATAAATTTACAGTAAACTTTCACACTTACCTAGAAGACAGGATCTCTTCTCTCACATATATATTACAGCGACGTATAATTTTATTAAATTTAATACAGAAACGGATACAAACATTTAATAAGTACAGTAGTCAACATATAACACAGATACGAGTATTTAACAACAGTTATTTAAATATTTCAAAAGTTACAACAAGTTTAACCGCGTCGCATCATGAAACAAGAGTTGTCCGTATCAACAACAGCACTAGGAAGACGAACTGAAGCGTATTACGTAGAATCAAGGCAGATGAAAAGCGAAGAGTAGGCATCACAGGTAAATAAAAAACTGTCGAAGTATTAAAACAACTGAGTGAGAGTTAAAAGACAGCTATGGAAATCGCGCGCGACGTGCCTCTTTCGTGTACAGATGAGGTGTGGAAAGTGTTGAAGATTCAACAAGTGGTTTGCGAGGGCGGGCGACGCGGGTCAGGCTTATAGGTCCTCGCGGCGGGAACGTTCGCCCGCCAGTGTCCCGAGCTCGTCACCCGCCGAGGCAGCTGCCTCTGTATGCGTGCGCCAGGCCTGAGCGACGTCACACATCGGTAACGAAACTCCTCAGTCTGCACAAGCTGCCGTCTCGTTGTGTGCGTAAGCTCAACTTACGCGCATGTCAGCTACGCTGCTACGTAAAAAGCTGTGAAAATTTTTGAACTTCTACGTAAGGAACGCTAACGCATACACATGAGTGTACATTTGCTTGTTTGTAAGGAGATGGGTGACTTTCCGTTTCAGCTTGTCTAGCCTTCATTGTTGTTAGAGGGTTGTGCGTGTGTGCGCGGTGCACACAGCGTTTGGCGGCGCGTGTGTGCGGTATGACGCGCCTACGAGTCTGGTTCAGGTGAGCTCGTCCCGGCGGCCCCCAGGCACCGTCCCGTCTATCTATACCGCTTTTACAATGAAATGCCTCGCTGAACACAAACTACCTGCGTGCTACATTAGTAGACGCATGTATCGCATCCCGACCGCTTTTGTTCGTGCTTTTTGTATTATAAAATAAAGCGAAAATTAACGGTAAGGTCGTAGTTCGCACTTGAGTGCCCTGAAACTTTAACGTATGAAGCTTTGTTACATGTTTGTTTAGTGTTCTGTGCACGAGTATCGCGCATAGTTTACATTGCTAACCGGCAAATTTTATATTAATTTAGCTGCTTAATTAAATAGCAGCGTAGTAGACGGAGTTAATTACGTTGTTACGTGGTTGTCAGCGAATGTAAGGCTTGCCGGATAATACAGTACCAAATAAATAAGTCTCTGTTTAAGATATTTGAGGTAGAAAAACATGTATAAGGTCTGAAGTTAATTAATTATTTTAATTTACATTCTATATTACTATGTAATGGTTCAGTTCTTAGATATTGATATTAAAAACACAAATCAATACCTCTGAAAAAAATACATGTAAAAGTAAGTATACAAGTTTTTTTTAGAAGTAGATTGAAATTACCTACTTGCATAGTATGACAAAGTCCACGGCAAAGTAGCTTAAATCTATCAAAACTTTAGAGGCTTCTTGTTTCTTTGTTTACAAAAATGTGTCAATTTTGGACATTTTCAAAGTCTATTTTAAGTCAGGAAAAGACAAGGGCCTATAGGCTACGGTAACCGCTTATCATCAGGGGGGTCTTGCGCTTGTTCGCCACTGTACATAATCTAATTTAATTACCGTCAGATTTTGATGTAAAATAAAAATATTCTTTATTTTCCACCTCAATATTACATGTTAGTTATACATAAATAACTATAAATATCAAAGAAATTATATTAAACACATAATATGGGAGGACTGGAGCCTAAACTAGGAAATTTCAGTACTCCAGGAACCTCACCTGAACCATACACGTTATAAACAGAGTTTCTAAAATATAATAAAATTATGCGTGCGTGCAAATGCGTCTTTGTGAGTGTGTGAGTTTGTATGTATGAGTGTGCTCTTAGATGTTCTTGTCATTTTATTAGTGCTTCTGTTTCATAGTAATTAAGTTCCAAAGTATAGTTTTACATTCATACAATATTTTATGATAAATATTTAGTGTTGAGTTGAATTTATTGTATAAGTTATTTGCAAGAAAGGTTGTATGGCGACGAAACAAGGCGGTGTTGTGTTTGATGGTTTGACATACTTTAGGCGACCTACGACTGTTAGTCTGCTGTGTGTAGTAGCTAAGGAGTTTGTGCTGTCGTATTGTGACCTGCATGATAAATAATTGTCTCACTGTCATAACTTTCGCATCTTTATAAAGATTTTCTGTTGGCGGAAAGGTTTCATGAACATTACTATAATCAATGAACGTTGTGCCCGTTCCAGCTTTATGATTTTCGTGATATATAATTAAATGAAATTATTTATTTGCATGAAACATGGTACTTACAGAATAGATAGATTGATAGTTTACTATGTAATAATACATATTATTTCTTTGACCTATTCAAAACATCACCAAACGCTAAATCTTGAGGGTTGTATATACTTATGGCAATGGATTAGCAACGTGATTAAAATAATTGTTACCTGTTAAGCGTTGAGCGTTAACGTCGTATGGCTTCTCATACAAACTCTCGAGACGAAAATATTAGAAACTACCAAACCAACTTTACCATCGGATTGCAATTTTCCAATTGCCATGCATAAGCAAGTCAGGCTAGTCTAAAAAGTGATCGGAGCATTTTTCGAAGTCTTATTAAAATAAAGGGCGATTTTTGGTTACTATAAAAATATCAAAACTGTTCTTACTCAACTATAAAATAGACCTACTGTTTTTCGAAAAATACCCTGACAAATTTTTAGACTATCCTGACTTGCATATGCATGAAAAGTCATTAATATAGCTCTGTTAGTTTCCAATAATTTTGACTTGAGCGTTGGTATTAAAGCCGTGCGACGTTAACACTTATAAGTCGTTTTTAGAGTTCCGTACACAAAGGGTAAAACGGGAACCTATTACTAAGACTCCGCTGTCCGTCACCAGGCTGTATCTCATGTATTTCTGTTGCTGCTATAACAACAAATACTAATAAACAGAATAAAATAAATATTTAAGGGGGCTCCCATACGACAAACGTGATATTTTTTTACTTGTTTTTGATCGATATTAATAAGGCAATAGGTAGACGCTTGTTTATAGATAATGGTACGGAAACCTCTGTGCGCAAATCTAACTCGCACTTGGCCGTTTTTTTAAGTTTTGTTATTTTTTATTTAAGAAATGTTATTCCATACTTTCTTATAGATTTTGCTACACACACAACCCTCACAAAACCATACTCGTTTTTACTAATATAGCTTAAAATAAGATAATAATAATAATAATATTCATACTAAGTGTTTGTACCTAATATACAAACATCTACTTTTACAGGAAGCCGTCATTTTTAATTTAATTTGTGTATAAATATGTTGTAATTTAAGTCAGATTTTGGTAAGTAAATAATGTTATTAACTAATTGATATTGAACTATTGATAATTTTTGTATTGAAAAGCAAATCATAGTAGCAACGACGGCAAATATTGTTAAATAGATATACACGATCAAATCACAAAAATATTATAAATATCAAATTAAACAAGAATTGTCTGTCTTTATTATAAAAGTTCCAAGGTAAGACACGGTGAGGAGCTTTCTCGCAATTGTATAATTATATTTAATTACTTTTAGTCGTTGCTAAACAAACAAGATTGCAACTGAGCAAGTTTACTAAATGAGCAATTTACTTTGTCACAAGCTGTGTAGCGGCGTGCTACGAAACGTAGTTCGTCGTAGCGACATTTCGATGCTACGAAACGTAGTTCGTCTAGCGACACGTAGATGCTACGAAGCTAATACCGCGAGGTTCAGTAAAAAGTTTTGTTAGGACGATTAATTTGTGAGTCAATGCCCATGAACGTGATGTTAGGGCGTTGTCATAAATTTATTATTACTAAGAAAAGTCAAACGTTTAAAAAATAACAACCACAAAAGTTTGTCATTTAATGATCAAAGATTAACGTGTAGTTATTTACTTTTCTATATTTTAAACATAACCAGCACTTTAGTAGACTGTAATTGAATAGAGTAATAAAGTAAGTTACGATAAAAACATTTTTATTCCGCTGGATTAAGACTGTTTATTCAGTGACACAGTAAATACCATTGATGTGACATTATTATTCACCTTAATCATTTGATATCTTACAAAAGGTGTTTAAATGATTATTGATTATCGAATTATTGTTTCTGGGGTTGGTTACATTAGTATTCGTCGTGCGCATTCAAGTTAGATAAACTGGGTCACGGTTAATCTTCATAAATTGGTTGTAGTTTTAAGCCCGTATCAGGACAAAATGAAATGACTTAAGTACTTCTGTCGGAATTAAAACTGTCACAATAAAATTGAAGTACACTGTAAATTAAATTAAATACGGGCCACTTTGAACTGATAAGTCTACCTAGACGGAGTGAACACCTGGTCAGGGACGTAAAAAAACCATAACCATAGCATTTGAAAATCGATAGGGGAGACCTTTGTTCAGCAGTGAACATCATAATATGTTGATATGATAATGCAGGTCTATTTTACACAGTTTTTCATTGCTGGCCAGCTGCAAAGGAATTTCAGTAACATTTTCGTCTTCTCTGCTAATATGTTCAACTAACTTAAATTTGAAGGGGCACATGAGTTTTCGCAGGTGTAAGAAAATTACGAAGTTATTCACGTCATCACATTGTACTTTAGATATATTGTGGCATTAAGATCGTATATTTAGACACATAAAATAATAGCCATACATGCTTTTAAACTCAACTTTGATCTACTATAATTAAAGGTAATAAAATCTGTTACTGTACAGAAATTTCATTACAAAAGTAAAGTTAGCAAAGTTACACTTTAAGCCGGGCAATATAAATCTTTAATGAAAAATAAATATTTCTCTAATATCATGCTAGTTAAATTTAACTTTTATATAAGTATTCGGCCAAAAATAAATTACACAGCTTAAAATGAGTAAATGGGTTATTTTCTATAAAAACTCTGTAATTTTTTTTCTGACTGATATTTTTCACTTGGCAGTGAAGCCATGCATAATTTGAAAAATATTTTAACGAAAATACGTCAATGTTTCTGACGTAATGATATTTAACGAGCAATTTTTAAAACAAATGTGGCTCGTGGCTAAGAGAAAATCAAGTCAAGCAAAAAGTATTTTAATGATAGGTTTTACATCCTAAAATGTTTATAATAATGAGAAGAGTCGGTTAAACTTTTGACTAGGCGGTAGGCCCGTATGTAGGGTCATCTGTTACTTGCCTGTTCCGGTCGTTTCGAATTAAATAGTATGGTAGCCATTGTGATTACTAAGCATTGAAGGCTCTAAAGGATGACAGACAACCCATCTACAATAACAAGTGTTTTTTTTAATTTTCATTATAGGTGTATAGGTCATATAGGCCACAATAGCCAATTACCGTCAGGTGGGCCGTCAGGTTGCTTGTCATGTCAACTAAAAATCTTTGTGGTTGTTATTTAGGGCAGAAATTTGTCTTAGTTTCAGTCGTTGTTGTCCCACAGTCCAGATCTGATCTTTGAAACACCACAAAACTGTTTCAAAATACTCATAATTAATATTAATCACTGAAATGTTTGACCTAGTTCAGTAAGCACAATTAAGGAAATGAAAAATTGAAATTAAACATTCCCGCCAGGGACTGGGAGGAATGAATATATAGGCCACCGTCTTCGGCGTTCGACAGGTTTTTGTAGGACAGGGGCCTTACCACTATCTTCATAAAAGCGATTCATATTCCGCTCGGTTCAGTATTGGTTCCTAAACTGCGTCGCTGTCATAGTCGTAGATAGCGTCGTAGTACGAATTAAACGATTCTACTCAGTTTAGGACCTAAATTGGATCGCGATAAAAGATGGTGGTACGGGTGCAGGATGGCAAACAAGCATAGATGTGCTTTGCCTGATGGTAAGCGGTTACTGTAGCCTATATACAATTATTTTGACAGCTAAAGTGACCGACTTATTTCTTTTTTAGTATTTATTACGGATCCAGTGCTACAACTTTATCCGCCATAACCGCCATTATAACGTCTTGCCTTATAACACTGCAATGGATAGGCAATAAACCTGCTAAGCCTGTTTTTTTTAATTGTCAATCTACAGATTCCAGACACAATTGATTTTTAATATTTCATAAGAGTCCCGGTATTTTTACGCGGCTTGGGAAATTAATTTAGTGCGTACTTATCACTTAAGGATAGAAAGTGGGGTAATATCTGCACCTGCAATATCAAGTGATTTTCCCTTGTTATTTGTTTATTTATTTATTTATTCATTTATTTATTCAAGTGTGTACATGCTGACTTACAGTTACCCAAAACGCCAGTATGTCAAAATTATAACACATGTCAAGGAATTAATATTAACAATTGCAAAATATGTCAACTAGAAGTGAAATTATATTAATTAAGTCAAACGAATATAAATGAATACAAAATAATGTCAAATAAATGAATATGTCAATGGTAAACGAAACAAAACATAAAAAATAATATAAAAGAGTACAACTACAGTCAATAAATGTTATATAAATAGTGATCAGATTAAATTAGGAAATTATATGATATTCATTTGATAAAAATTATTGCTTACATATAATAGAGCTCTCATACGCAACAGTCCCAAGTGGTCAGCAAATACGTCAATACCATAGTCATGAGCGAGCATATCTCCAATAAGGCGTAAAGCACGGGTGGTGGGTGCATGAACGGCGTACGTGGTACGTGCCGGAGGCCGCCGCAGCAGACGCGGCCGCTGCCGCGGTGCCACCGTTCCCCCTTCGCCCCAGCCCAGACGATTTGGAGCTAATAATTCAAATTTACCTATTATGTTTGGGCTATCTACCTGGTTATGTAATATAGACAGATAGTACATTATGAGCTGAATGACTCTCCTAAATTTGAGTGTAACCATACCTATCATGCCTGACACAAACAGAGATGGATACAAGAACGGATAATACCCAAACTTTTTCTTGTACAACCAACGACCATACTTCTTTTGCACTCTCTCCACCATAAGACAATACTTATCTTCGTATGGATTCCAGACAATAGCACCATACTCAAGTTTGCTGCGGACATAAGCGTTATAAAGCACCGTTGCAACTGACGGGTCGTCAAACTGTGCAGAAGTCCTCATTATAAAGCCTAATGTTTTATTAGCCGCCTTACAAATTGCTACCACGTGTTTGTGAAAGTCTAATTGAGAGTCCATTACTAATCCTAAATCACGAATGTCACTTACTCTTTCCATTGGTGCATCATACAGATTATAAACGTTATTCAGAGGATAACGTTTTCGTGTAAAAGTTATTATTTTACATTTATCACCATTAAATGGAAGACGATTTAGCCTGCTCCATTCAGCCACAGCGTCGATATCAGCTTGTAGGGCTTTAGAATCTGATGCAGTAGCAACTCCCAAACAAAGTTTAAGGTCGTCCGCAAACAAAAGACACATCGAAGAACTAACGCCATTCGGAAGATCGTTGACGAAGATGAGGAAAAGCATTGGTCCTAGGGTACTACCTTGGCTTACACCGGATCTTGTGTAGTAATTATCAGACACAAAACCATCCACCCTTACGAACTGACACCGATTCCGCAGGTAACTAGAAAAGAATTTTAGGAGTTTGGGTGTAAATCCCATTATGGCCAACTTCTGCAATAAAACATCATTGTCTACTAGGTCGAATGCCTTTCTGAAATCAAAGTAGGCAGTATCCACCTGCCTACCAGCGTCCATTTCTGCATAAACATAATCCACATGAGCCACGAGATTAGAAGTAGTAGAACGAGCCCTACGGAATCCGTGTTGACAGTCATGCAAAGAATTTCGAATCTGCTTATTAATTAGGCAACTCAATATTGTCTCGAAGATCTTGGCGAAGACTGGTAGAACTGCAATTGGTCTAAAGCTTGAAACGTTGTTTCCGGCGTCACTCTTTGGAACTGGGGTCACTCTTGTTAATTTCCAGGCCTCAGGATACGCCGAGCTACTTAAGGCAAGGTTAAAAAGAAACAACAAAGGCGCCACAAAAGCCGAACTACAATCCCTTGCGAGAAATACTGGGATACCATCAGGCCCACCTGAAGATCTTGACTTAAGGCGCCTTACTGCTAGCCTCAAATCTGTCTCGTCAACCATCCAGATGGAAACGCAAGTGGCATCAGCACTCGTACTAGCAGCACGGGCAGCCTCAGCAGGACACAAACGAGGTATCTCAGCAAGAAATACCGAGCTGAAGTATTCAGCAAAAGCGTCAGCTGCAGCCTGACCCACCACCTGCTTACCACCGTGCAAATAAGTACCTACAGGTCTTCGGTCCTTCTTCTTGTCCTTAACATATGCCCAGAATTGTACCGGATCGTCAATAATATTATTTTGTGTCAATTTCAAGTGCAGCTTATACGCATTGTCAACTAGATTTTTGACATGCCACCTATAATATTTAAACATTTCTCTATTATATTCTTTCCCTTCGACTTTGTATCGTTTTAAATGTGAATATTTTAGTTTAATGTAATGTATAATTTCTTTCGTATACCATTTCGGATAAACGTATTTATTATTTTTAGGAATAAGACATTTAAGCGGCACAAACCGACTAATACAACTGTAAAGTTTATTGTAAAAACATTCTACAGCTAAGTTAATGTCAGAAGCGGCAAGCACGTCCGACCAATCCAGCTCACCCATAGCCGCATACAAACTTGGGTAATCAGCCTTACGCCAGTTCCAATCGGGGTTAGAACCAGAGCCTGAGGTGGGCCAAGGGGAAGACGGCGGTGGCACCGGTGTTCCACATGAGAACTTGATTGTAACCTCTAGAGGAGGGTGGTATTTATCTATTGGTACCAGTGGCTCAGCACCAGCAAAAACCTCAAAACGATCCGGGTCACAGTTACTCAGTACGAGATCTAACATGCCGCCATGACCATTAAGTATATTGTAGAGCTGCTTTAGACCACAAGTATCACAGAACAAATCTAAATTAAGTCTAACGTTGGTACTACACGAATTCAAATTGAAATCACCTAGTACTACAGTATGCAAGTTTGCGTAAGTCATAATTACATTTTCCATACAAGTTAGCACGTTCATATACTGATAATCTTTATAACTAGGAGGTAAGTAAACTACACAACATAAAAGTTTGAAATTTTTTGAGGTTATTGCATTATTGCAGGTGCATTATTGCAGGTGTCTAGGCGGTAACCGCTTACCATCAGGTGGGCCATCAGCTTGTTTGTCATCTAGTTGTATGTTAAAAAAAATTGTAAATACGAGGTAACTTTAAACAGTGACGATTATGTTATGAATAGGCTGAGTATATTTACTGTAAAATAGTCGAATGAAAACCTTTTTTTTTGAAGTTCAGAGAGGCATGTGAAAAATTTTATAAGCAAGAACATTTACGCAGGAGGACTTTCTATTTAATTAATTTGATGTTTGAATTTACGTAGTTAAAATTCCAAAAAAAATTTGTGAGATAAAAAAAATATTTATCGAAGTCTCCGATTTTTATCTCTGTTCTACAAACTGTAGGTAAATATACTCACCCAATTCCGATCACTGGTTATAATAGAAAAGTTAAAGATATATGCAACAAAGTATATTAGTAACAAAAACATGTTATACCTATCCTATATTATATGTATATGTAGTCGCTTTAACTAAAGCACTCTATGATAGGCAAGGTTATTTGCCCATTCTCAGAGCCTTGTATCAAAAATATAATTTTCCCCCTCTCAGCCAGCTAGGGACTATCAAATCAACGGGTGCAAAGTAAATAAAGTCAACTACAAATTCACGTTTTGCTTTTTATTGCATTTTTGTACTAATCAAACAATACTCCACAACCTGACATATTTTGTTTTGCAGATTTCACTTTGTTTCAATCAATTTTCGAACGGATAAAAAGCCATCTACGCATGTTTTTGCAAATAGTACGAAGTCAATGCGACCAAGGCGCGGGGCGGGCTCCGAGCGTACACAAAATGTCATCAGGCAGTTGCTCAGAACAATACTTTAGTTATTGTTCTGAGGGCAGTTGACTCACATGTCACCGGCGCCAGCGCGCGCATACGTTTTACGTTAAAAAAGTTTTTGTCTTTAACGGCAGCAATTTCGAGGTGTAATTCTAATCTACATTTGCATTACTCCTTAAAATCCTCAAAATAAATAAAGAACGACGCAAATTGTTGGTGCAATAAGGAAGAACAAGAAACAACTGGACATCAAGGAAACGGTTGTCATATATCTTAATATTAAGTGTTCCAATAACAATTAAGATTAGTAAAATAAAGAATAAATAAATTGTATATTTATACATGAAATTTAAAGTCCCGAGTATACACGACCAACTGGTAGTTAGCTCAGTTAGCATTTTATAAAGCACGATGTAAGAACGGCTATCTGCAAAGTCTCGTAAATTATAAAGAAATTAGCTTAACTTACTTAATGTTCGAGGAGCTCGGTGGCGTATTGGTTTGAGTCGCCATGGTCGATCCTGGGATGGGGCAATTAAAGGTTGGTTTTCTCGAGCTGCTCCGTGCTTCGGAAGGCACGTTAAGCCGTTGGTCCCGGTTGTTCCTGCAACCGCTTTAACCCACCAACCCGCATTGGGCCAGCGTGGTGGTGTTATGGCCCAAACTCCTCATGTGTTTCTCCAATGTAGGATGACTTAATGTTCAAATAAATAAGAGTATAAATAGATTATGATTAAATTTTGAGAATTATTGTTCCACTCATTAAGAAAATAACACACTTTTTCGATATTTTCGCCCTCCTGTAAAGCAGCAAGCAAATTTTACAGATGCCTCGTTTTACTTTGCACCTCTCGAAATATAAGTTTCTATGATGATGCACAGCCTCTTTCAAAATTACCCCGCGTTCGAACCTACCCCACTCTCGCCTGTCCAAATGTTTCGTTGTCGTACTTCCAAAACTTGGAATTCTTTGCCAGCACATATGTTCCCCTCCTATAACATGGGTTAAAAGAGGCAAGAAAAGGTTTCTTATGGGCCTATTATTTTTCTAATTTATTCAAATATTGTGATTATTTGCAAAAAAGTACACAAAACTGCCAATCTCGCGAGATCTCGAAATTGGCGAGATCTCGCGGTATTATTATTCATGATCTCGCGGGATCTCGCTTAAGCCTCAATCTCGCGAGATTTGCATTCCCTAGTGACCACCCGGGGCTCTACACGCTATGTATTACCGCGCGAAAAGGTAGCCTATATCATTTTTCAATATGTAGTCTATCTCCATGCCAAATTTCGTCTTAATCGGTTTAGTGGCTTAGGAGTGAAAACGTAACAGATAGACAGAGTTACTTTCGTATTTACAACATTAGTATTAGTAGGTAAATCGTAAATTTGTAAGTCCAGCGGAAAGCGAACTGTTTTATTCTAAATAAAGGTTGTATGCGAAGGTACGAACTTGGTTCCCGCTAATTAATTGTAAGTGGTATCAAGGGAGCGATGAAAGAGCCCGCACTCTCATACAACAAGCCATTGTACGGAACAATGTGATGATTGTTTGTGAGCGTTTGATAATGGAACGAAAAGCCATGAGAAATTCGCGAGTACCTACTGCGGTAATAATGAGCGCTTAAACATGGCCATTTAAATTGTTTCTGAAAATAATGATGAATATTCAAGGTCCGCTACGACTTGAATATTATAGATCGTTATTACGTTCGAGGTTGCCGAGTCATGTGTGACACAGCCATTTATGAGTATCTACTTTAAAACATTGTAATAAGAGTAATTCCCCAAATGATGGTGTTTCACTTAAAGGACGGCCGTCTGTACAAACTTTAGTTTATGACACATTCATTGCTATGCGACAGTATAGTGCATGGTGGTGTTACGGTCGCTCAGGGGCTGGGCGCGCTGAAACCGAGAGGGAGAAAATGAATGTTATTCAACAGTGTGTTGATCTTTATAACTGAATGGGGTTCTAATAACATTGTTGCGTTCAAAGCTTAAAAAACATAGTCGTGCGCGTTCACAGTCAAAAATGTCGCCTAAAGTAACTAAAAGTCCAACTTCAGGGCACTGCTCTTTTGGCACAGGGCTCCATCAACTTGCTCGGTATAGAAATATGCTGCGATCTAGATCAGAAGTATTACATCGAAACCATGAACAAAAAAGCCTCATGGAAGTCGAGTTAACAATCAAAAAAATAAGCGAATGACAAAGCCACACAAAACTATAAAGTTAATACATTTTGAATTGTAGAGCTGACACCCGGTTCAGAATTTTATAAAAATGTTATGTTATTGCGATAACCATACTAAGGTTATAACAAAACAGCCTTCTTGTTTGAAAAAAATGCAATAAATTTGATTTGATTTGATTTGATTTGAACGGCTATAAATAAAAAGTTACCTACAAGACTTATTAATTTCCATATCAAATGAAAGAGATCTTATAAAATTAAAACTTGTAAAGCATCAACATAATCAGCATTTCTCCGTAGGTAGTTGAGTGGCTTTGTAATAAGGCTCACGCAGATGTTTTTCTTAAAATAAAAAATAAAGTGTGAAGAATAAACTTAGATTGACTTTGCTGAGAGCTCTGTTTCGGTTCCTTCAAACTTGTAAAAATTCTCTCAACAGCAATGTATTTTCATTATTATACCATTATTAACCAAGAAAGAAATGAGAGAAATATATATTTGTCCTTATCACACAAAGGGACGACTCGCTTTTAAATTCATGCTTTTATTTTTTTGTGAAGTAGGTAGCTTACAAACCAGACACTAGCTAATCTATATTATTTTTTAGTTATGTTAGCTCATAATCTCCGTCGATTTTAAATTATATTTGAATCCCACTAACATATAAGCGCGAAAATATGCATGGATATATGGATGGAAGTTTGTTACTCTTTCACACAAAAACTACAGAATTGATTTAAAGTGACACTTTTCACTAGTATGGCTCATACATCAGAATAACTAACAGGTGTTGGCGACAATATGAAAATAAATTAAAACATGGGCTACATTAGATAGCCATAGAATTTCTATGAAATTATGCAGCCAATGTGACATTTCTATGCTAGTAAGTACATAGATTTCATTGTTTTTGTATAGGGCAATACTCGGAATATATCGATTCAAGGCTACCCAGGAACAGACATTGTTAGTAAACGACAGACAGACGGAGAGAACGACATATGACATTGTTAGTCAACTTTTTTGTCATAGAATACATATTATCATGGGATTAGTGACGATTTGAAAGAAGCTCTTTCAGGGCCTATTTGAAAAATATATTTTTGATTTTGAACATACCTGCACGCGTACCTAGTAGGTATGACGGACTCGGGAAAGGTGGTATTAATCTCTCTCGCGAGATTACAAACTCTCGGAAAATTGTGAACAAACCATTTAATATTAAACTCATTATTTTCTGATAGTTTATAGGTACAATATTTTTTTTGTAAACAGTCGAATTATTGTTAGGTCGAATAAATGGGCCATTTTTAGTTTTTCAGGTCATGGTTGTAACGTATCCTCACCAATTTTTTAACGACCTAACTAATATAAATAACCTTAATAAGCTCATCTCGTGTCCTAGAAAATTAAAAATAGGTTCAGTATGACACAGTAAATTGTTGGTTGCTGTTCAAAATTTTTCGTCAGTTTTCAATCTTGCGAGATATAAATGAATGATGTTCACAAAAATGACTTAAGGGAGATGAAGTTTTAATCCGATAAAAATAACATTTCGATGGGTTGGTTCTACATTTCAACATTACCAGAGTATTAATAAAATATGATACCTAATGCCAAACTTCAGAATAATGTGATTATTTATTAAAGTCACTTTATTTTGCAAGTAGGTGTAAACCCGAGGGATTTCCTCGGGTAAAGTCACCAACGCACGTCAAAAATTCTATGATAAATTTCTTCAATGCTTGTGGTCACACCTCAAGGTTCGAGCCTTTGGGAGTTCAGATATACTTATACCTCTCCTTTCTGGCTCCAGCGTCCTATAGAGTCCTTTTAAAAAGCTTATTAATTTATAAATTCTCTATGGTAGCTCCCGTCAAAGGTTATACCTACGCTTACTTGACTAATTCGGGAAATGACTACCGATTCTGGAAAGTACTAATTCATTAATTTCATGAATTGCCTACTTATTATCCGACAAAGGACTACTTATTTATCAGAATGTCTGATGAATCAGAAATGTATTGAAAAACTAATTCGCGAGCGGACCAATTCGTGACATAAACAAACTACCTCAAGTACTAAATTCTAATCCTAGATAAATGTAGTATTTACATGATTACGGGAACAAAGGCTTATTTCATAGTCATTTTTATTTATTTACTAACAATATTTTTGCTGCAATCTTCAAACCTATATGTCTTATAAATTATGAGAATTACCTAGATATAAGCTAATTAAAGAAACACAATTATGCGTTTAATAATGTTAATTTATTTCTTAAATTTTATCTTTTGAGTTTTATTTCTACTAGCGTTATTTTCGTTTTTTTATTACCAAAGATTGCAAATTTGTCATTAGTCGGCTATAAACGAATACTAACTCCCATGAGTCCCATGTAAGGGGTTATTAGTAAATGCCGATACAACCTTTGTAGATGAGTTAAAAGACACGTATACAACATTCTACACATGGCTTTGTTTAAAACCCTTTGGTGGCTTTAAGTTCTAAACGATAGAGAGCGTGTTGTTAATTTATTCAATTATTATTTATCTTTCAATTTTAATAACGAAACAAGAGGACCAGAAAATGTATGAAGACTGGGCTTAAAATAATTTCGATTTTCAACGGCAAATCCATAAGAGCAGTTGGAGGTGGAGGCTAAATAGGCAAAAAAACAAATTTTCAAGCTTTTCTTATACAAAGCACGGCAAGTGACTTAACACGGTAAAAAGAGTCCGTATGCGAAGACAGCTTGTGATTTTAAAATATTATCATAGCTCCTCCGTTTATTTTTAAAACGCACTTGAAAAATGCCAACCTATCGTTGGTACTATATAGTCACCCCATAAGTTACAAAACGCCAGCAGGTGACAGTTTATAAATAAAGTTGAAAGACCGAAAAAGATGTCAATGTGACATATAACTCTCTTTTTGTGATTTGTTTTTTTATTTACATAACAACCATTACTTTTTACTTTAAAAATATAGAGCTGCAACTAAAATAAATGTTTTACAACTTGAAAAACGAGGGAGAAAATGATATGTGCGTTCAGTTTCTGCTGGAACATTGCAAAGAGGAATAAAAGCCCAAAAAAACCGTCTCCTTCATATATTAAAAGATAGAAAGAAACTTGTTGCTTAAACACATACCACAATTCCCAAATAAAATCACATATAAATATGATATGGAACGCTTTATGGATAGGTAACTTTTTTACGAGCAAGTCTACAATAATTATTCGTATATAACACGTAAGGAATGTTTTACTTTTTATGAAAAATTTACGTAAGACCAAAAAATTTACTACGGAAAAATCCCCATGTTTTCCCAAAAAAAGACGTAGAATAAATACGTTGTGAGTTTTATTTGTGATGTGAGAATTAATGAATTAATAGCAACACAATGGCTCTATATCTCCTATGGATTCGATTTCTCAGGATTTTCCTGCACCTACTGTAAACCATCTTACATGATACGTCTGGGTATCACCGCTTTTTTATTTCAGCCGTGAAGCAGTTCTCTGTATTTTAATGTAAAGAGAAAGGTAAGCCACTGTAATTACAGAACAAGGAAGGCATTAGCACCTCTTGTCTCCAGAATTTCATATTTTTTTTAACCTTAACAGGTTAACTCTTGGCCTTCATCTCACCTGATGATAAGTGAAGATTAGGCCGATGATGGAAGCGAGCTACACCCAGATTCCTCAACCACAGAGGATCTGGCTATCTTACCTCTAAATGCCGGAACACAACAATGCTGTTAACATTATTGTTATGGCTGCAGACTTAGGTAAGACGGTGGTAGCTAACTAAGCGGACTTAGAAAAGCCCTACCACCAACCAAACCGAGTAGAAAATTTCTCCCCCCACGGGAATCAAACCCCAGACCTCTAGATCTAAGGTAAGTGGTCTAAACCACTAGACCACAGAGGTGGTTAACAATCAATACTGGATGTCTGCAATATGAAGTAGGTAATTTCCTTCATATTGCGTATGTCTATGTTCTTGACAGGCGATGGTTACCACTTACCATCAGGTGGATCTTCCTTGATATTGACTTATAGTGTAATAGAGAAATTGACTAATCATTTTGAGCTATAAATGAATTTTTGTACTTTTCCCGGATTCAGCAGATTTTCCATGATTTTTTGAGATAGTGTACATTACTATACATACCTATACCTGGCCGGATTTGAAATATCTGTTTTGACCAGTGAATCTAATGCACGAAAGTAACTAATCTACATTTACATAGAAAAATCCCCCCCAGACGTGATTTTTTCCTATGTGAATATATTTTTTCAAACATTTATAATAATGCTAAATTAAAAATTAACAATAACTATCTACATATATCTTTAGCTAGCTATATTTGAGGTACTTTATATGATTTAGGGCTGGTCTTTTAATCCCCAGATAAGATTTATCCAGAGAATAACTTTAACAAGTTGACAGTTAATCTATAGAAAATTTGTCAAAACATTAAAAATATTCTCTAGTTATGAATAACTAACTCCCCATTTTGAGAAATCCCCATTTTAAGAAATCCCCATTTTGCGAAAACCTCTTTTTGAGAAATCCCCATTGTGCGCCTAAAAGGGAATTATCTGAGAATTAAAAATCAACCCTAAAAAAGTGATGAAAAAAAGTTGTACATGTAATTGAATTAAACCTCTTTGGACTGTAGGAGGATTTTATTTCTCTGTCTGTGTTCTTGGTAGGCTATGGTTATCACTTACCGGTGTTACTTACCATACATTATGACATTGTTAGTTAGCATAAATTCAGACATTACAGACAGACAGATAGACAGAGAGACAGACGGATAGACAGACACAATTATTTTTTTAGTGAAAGTCATACAAATGTGATTTCTGACGCTTTGAAAGTGCTGCTTGGTGGCACATTTGGATAAAGATATTTTCATTTTTATTTTACCGTAAAGTGGATATTCCATGATATCGCGTGTGTCTGTGTAGGTAGGCGATGGTTACCTACTTATCTTCAGATGGAGTGTCCTTGATATTGCAGGTGTCTGTGTTCCTGGTAGGCGATGGTTACCACTCACCATCAGGTGGATTTTTCTTAATATTACGGGTGTTTGCGTTCTTAGTAGGCGATGGTTACCACTCACCATCAGGTGGATATTCCTTGACATTGCGGGTGCCTGTGTAGGTACTTCATAGGCGATGGTTACCTACTTATCTTCAGGTGGACCTTCCTTGATATTGCGGGCATCTGCGTTCTTGATAGGCAATGGTTACCACTCACTATCAGGTGGATCTTTTTTATTATTACGGGTGTCTGCGTACTTGATAAGTGATGGTTACCACTCACCATCAAGGGTATCTTCCTTGATATTTCGGGTGACGTGTAAGTACTTGATAGGCGATGGATACCGTTTACTGCCAGGGGTATCTTCCTTAGTCTGGTCGCCTGGGGGTGGTCTGGTGAATTTGCTTAGCAGACCCCAGACTGCCTCCGCAAAAGGCACGGAAGTTATCCAGGAGTTTTACGAATATTCCCAGGGTCAATTTAGACGCTGGGTGAGCCCCGCACACGCCCGCCACTTGGCCAGTGGCGGGTACGTCCGTCAATGGAATTCTCCTGGTTAAAAAAAAGGGGTATCTTCCTTGATATTATGGTAGGTGTCTGTGTAGTACGTGATAGGCGATGGTTACCCACTTACCTTCAGGTGTATCTTTTATTGGTCATCGATTTCTGTACTTTCTGAAATTAATTACTTGCATTAAAATCTGTTTTTTAAAAAATTTAAATTTGGTAATTATATATTTTTTTAAAGAAATATTACAGTTGCATTTTATATTGCAGTTAATATTCTCTTTCTTACATTACTTATCAATACGGTATCTTTTACAGTAACACATTATAAAGCCTTGCTAACTTCCATATTATGATAGGATGCTCAGCAAAGTTTTAATGAAGTTGAAGGTACATCACAAATGTTAGTAAAGTTTGTCTTAGAAAGAGTAAACTCATTACGAGTATAAATTCTGTCGAATAAATCTCCTTGGCTTGGACTGGAGAGCTACGTGTTTAATTCTCGTAACAACACAACCCCAAAATAAGAAGGTATCAAAACCCGTTGTGGTCGAATAGCAGAATAGCCAGGACACAAATTTCTGTATAAATGATTTTTCTGTGTTTGACACATCGAGTTATGGAAGTTTTTATATGAGCCACAGAACGAACTTAGCAGTGGTCAATTATTTTGCCACTTTGAAATACATCTTATTAATTTAATAATTTCATGAAATTTCTATGAAATAATATACCTAACTAGCTGTGCCCGCGACTTCGTTCGCGTGGATGTCGGAAAATAACAACGGTAGGGTAGGTAGGCTAAGCATTTAAATCATGTTTATAAAACACATTTGAAAATTGACAAACTTTCATTCCCTATTTTATCCCCTTGGGGGTAGAATTAATCAAAATCCTTTCTTAGCTACGTCATAACATCTACCTGTATGCCAAATTTCAGCCCGATCCGTCCAGTGGTTTGGGCTGTGCGTTGATAGATCACTATGTCAGTCAGTCAGTCACCTTTGAGTTAAATATATTTAGATATTGGCTGCATTATTTCATAGAAATGTCATGAAATTGTCAAATGAATAAGATATCTTTGAAAGTTGCCAAACATTTCTATGAACCAATATAGCCCATGTTGCGAACTATAGCCTCCTTTGTCAATTAATTTGTATTTTGAATATTATTGCTAAATTCCTCGTTCGTTGCTTGGAGCTGTCAGTTGTCATTGTCATCGTGATATAGTGAAAATCAGTAAATGTTTGATATAAGTGAAAGCCTAAAATCAAATAACTAAACCTATTCCCAACAGCCCATGTTTTAATTTATTGTTGTATTGACGGCAACACCCTGTATAAGTTTATGCCAGATATAGAAAAGCAATACTTCCTGTTACATGTGTTGTTTTACCTAAAAGGAGGTCTTGGATCAACGTATTAACTATGAATGTTTTTGCATGAACTAAAGGATTATTATTATTGATATTCTCATAATATATAGTACGATTAGTAGTATGTGTACATTTAAGTTTGACCTTTCACCATCCGGGTGACTGCTCTGACGTCTGACCACTGAGCTATTAAGGATTTTGGTTATCTTATTATACTATAATTTCGAAATTCTATCTAAGTACTGGAATTGCATACTATACCTACACGGATTGACTCATTCATCATATTTTTGTCCTGCTGTCCACCAACAGATTGTATGGAAGGTCTTGCTATTTAGCGTTAAGACTGTCCTTGTATGATGTTGTTTCTTTATAATGTTTGTATGTCTGTAATTTACTGTGTAGGTACCTTAAAGCATAGGTAGGTACCTATTGTTCTAGGCACAGAGTATTTTTAGGTTCTATATAGGTATATATTTTGTCTAGTGGTGTGGCAGTGGAAATTAAAACCAATTGCGCTGAACATAAACGCTAAATAATTACTAAATAATTGTAAGTCCTTAATCAAATTATAAACAATACCTACTACCTACCTTAGGTCCTCGAATTTGTAACCCCCATTAAAACTTTGAAGTTGTACTTGCTAACATTAACTTCGCCGCCTTGGGTCAATAAATGGTTCGGTGAATAGGTAATTCGGGCATTGCGTTTGCAGCCCACAAATTATCTTGCTGCCGGTAATATGAGGTTGCAAAATTACTTTTATTCTAAATTTAGATAAATATTGAAAACAGTAATAAGTAAGTAGGTACTATAATACCGCTTGGCCGAGTGGTCTGTACCCCAGGCTACTCGGTCAAAAGGTCCCGGGTTCAAATCCCGGTAGGATCAAATTTGTATGATGACTACGAGCATTTGTTTACGAGTCATGGATGTTTTTATGCTTATTTGGTATATTTCTAGTATTTACTCGTATATACATATAATTATCATTATTTCTCCGTTGTCTAGGATCCATAACACAAGCTCTTAATGATGCTTAGGTACTTTGGGTTAGATAATAGGTGTGAGTATGAATATTATTATTATTATTAGGTAGATATAATAATAATATTCAGCCAACCTATGATAATGCCGTTTTATATCTTTAAAAAATCTACTCATTTGAAATCCAAATAACATATTTTATTTGTGGTAGTCGGTGTCTCCACACCTTTCATCTAAATCAGTTCAGCGGCTTATTCGGTAAAAGGTAACAGCTAGACAGACGGGGTCACTTTCGCTTAAATAATACCTAAAATAGGACTATATTACTTTATCATACGTCCGTAGCAACAGCTGATGTTGCCAAAGACTACCAAGCGGGGGATTCATTAAACTACGACCAGCCCTTTCCGTACACAAATATTTCCACTTTTTTACAATTTCAGCTATAGGTATTGTAAGAAATTGAGAATAATGTATTTATTTAATATTCTTCACTGACAACCCCAATGTCTATGGTGAAATATTTTGTTTTGTCTCTGTGTAAATTTTGACGTTTCTCTTGCTCCAATAAATCCTGCATGGCCGCACGTGTTAAAGATCCATGGTATTTTATTTCACCTCACACTACACAAATCAAAACAGGTTATGGGCCCAGACTCGCCATAAAACCGTGCGTGCCGAATGCCTAAAGGTACTGTCTTTTTTTTGATAATTCATTGTTGGGTTTTTGAACTTGTTGCGTTTGAAGCATGCCCGACCCGCAAGTTCCACGTGCTTCGTCAGAAAGGCTTGCCGTACAGAATAATGGCACAGCATACAGCATTGAAAAGCTTGATGGCGTGGCCAATTATGCGTCTTGGAAATTTGCAATCAAAATGGCGCTTATTTTAGACGGGCTTTGGAATTGCGTGGATGGCACTGACGCTGACAGGGACAAGGATCAGAAAGCCCTCGCCAGGATTGCTCTCAGTATTAAACCCGCATTATTTCAACATATTCACTGTTGTAAATCGTCCAAGGAGGCGTGGCAGAAGCTTGGAAAAATTTTTGAAGATAAAGGGTTATATAGGCGCGTGGTACTTTTACGACAATTGTACAGAGTGGACTTGTCTAACTTTAGTAATATGACGTCTTATATAGACACAGTTATGACAGTCGTGCGCCAACTTGAAGATATTGGGAAAACTATAGAAGATGCTGAGATAGCAGAAATATTGTTGAGTGGACTACCGCAGGAATATGACAATCTTGTTTCTGGGCTGGAGACGGCATCCATTACAAATCAACTGTCGAGTGAACTTGTAAGGACTCGTTTACTTCAAGAAGAGTTTCGCAAAAATGGAAGTGATGCTGCCAATGCTTTTGTTGCTAATAAAAAGTTAAGAAATGTGTCATGTCACTATTGTGGCAAGATAGGACATATTAAATCTAAATGCTGGAAAGCTAAACAACAAAAGAAGTCACAAAATGTTGACAGCGCTGACAATAAAACTATGCTAGCGTCAAGTTTTTTAGCAATAAGTGATGCGGACTTCATAGTGGACAGTGGTTGTTCTTCCCATATGTGCCTGAAGAGAGATTTGTTTAAAGACTTAAGAAGTTCTCAAAACTTGATAAATGTAGCCAATAAAAATAGTACTTTAACAAGTGAAGGTATTGGAGACATAGATGTAAGATTAAATAATAATATTTGTAGAACTTTAGTAGATGTTATGTATGTCCCTCAACTCTCTGCAAATCTATTATCAGTGAGCAAATTGGCTGAGAGAGGCATGTCTGTCTTGTTTAATAGGGATGGCTGTTTTATTTATGAAAAATGCAATGTCATTGGTAAGCCTGTTATGTCTGCTGATTTATGTAAAGGTGTATACAAATTAAATGGTATGTGTGTAAAGGGGCAGTCAATGGCTTGCCTACATAAAGTGCAGGTAGCACAGACTGCAAAGTTTGCTGCATCCAGTGTGAATGCTGATTTATGGCATAGAAGGTTAGGACATCTTAGTTATAAAGGAATGTGTTCTCTGCGGGATAGGGCTGCACTAAATTTTGTGTTTCAGGTTTCTGATGAGGATTGCCTACACAAATGCACTGCTTGTCTTGAGGGGAAGTCGGTGGCCAAGGCGTACCCGAAGGACGAAGCTAGGCGTGCTCGCCGCCTGCTTGAGCTGGTTCATACTGATGTCTGTGGGCCGTTGAGGGAAAGCAGCTGGAATGGTGCACACTACCTGTTAACCTTTACTGATGATTTCTCCCGAAAGTCATTTGGATACTTGCTGAAGAGGAAGTCTGAGGTATTTTCCAATTTTATTAAATTTAAGGCTCTAGTGGAGAAGCAGACTGGCTTGTTTATAAAGTGTCTCCGGTCAGATAATGGTGGTGAGTTTTGCAATGCAAACTTTAAAGAGTTCCTTGATAAGGAAGGTATCATTCACCAAACTACAGTGCCGTATTGTTCTGCGCAGAATGGTGTGGCGGAACGGCTTAACCGCACCATCTTTGAGAAGGCTAGGTGCTTATTAAGGCAAGCAGGTCTCTGTGACCGCTTTTGGGGAGAGGCAGTCATGACTGCTCTCTATTTAAAAAATCGTAACCCCACTGTGGCTCTTTCAGGACAGCTGCCTGAGGAGGTGTGGTCCGGACACAAAGTGTCATTGGATCATCTCCGTGTTTTTGGATGCATTGCCTATGCTTTAGTGCCAGAACAGACTCGTACTAGTAAATTAGGACCTAGAGCTGATATGTCTATATTTGTTGGTTATTCTGAGACAACAAAAGGATATAGACTAATGAAGCCATCCAACCCATACAATGTAATTTTATCTAGGAGTGTAGAGTTTTTGGAGAATAAGTTTTATAGAGATATTTTATGCAATGACATAATTAAATATAATCATAATAATGAAATTTTAATTTCTCCAATGAATGAAATAATTGAATGTAATTCCTGTCACAATGAGACTAATATAAGGAATAATGATGATAATAATTGTATTAATTCTAATAATGTGAATAATTCAAATGTGAATGCTAATGAAAGTTTTGTATATTTAGATGGAGCCTCTGGTGAGTACTGCACAGGCGACAGTGAGGAGGAGAGTTCCTCTGTCGGGTCGGCACTTCCAGAGAGGCAGCCAGGATCGCCTGGAGAGCCAGCTGGAGATGGCGCGATAAGTCCAGATTGTTCTGTGACTGTCGGCGGCCGTTCAGTGCGTAGTACGCGAGGAAAACCACCTTTACGGTATTGTGATTATGAATTAGGCTTTTATGCTAGTTATGTCTATGATGAGCCTAAGTCTTATAATGAAGCCCTTGCATCATCTAATTGTAAAGAATGGGAAAAGGCCATGCAATTAGAATATGACTCACTACTTGAAAACAATGTTTGGAAGTTAGTTGATAGACCCTGTAATGTAAATGTAGTAAAATGTAAATGGGTGTACAAAATAAAACATGATGCTTCAGGGAATTGTAATCGGTTTAAGGCTCGTTTAGTGGCTTGTGGTTACAGTCAAAAAGAAGGAATTGATTACTCAGATACTTTTTCGCCAGTTGTTCGTCATTCGACGATGCGAATATTATTCGCGTTGGCTCATGAGTATAACATGACTATAGAACATATAGATGTGGCCACAGCTTTTCTGAATGGAGACTTGAATGAGAGGATTTATATGGAACAGCCCTTAGGGTTTAGCTTAGATAATGGTAAGGTCTGTTTGCTGTCAAAAAGTATTTATGGATTAAAGCAAGCCAGTCGAATGTGGAATATGAAAGTACATGAATTGTTAAGTGCAAATGGATATGTACAGAGTAGATGTGAGCCTTGTGTCTATATTAAAAGGAGAGAACAAAGGAATCTCACAATAATAGCTTTGTATGTCGACGACTTTTATATATTTAGTAATTGTAATACAAAGGAACTATTTGTCTTATTAGAAAGGAATTTTAATGTAAAACATCTTGGTGAGTTGACAAATTGCTTAGGCATTAAGGTTACTAGAAATAATGATGTTTTAACTTTGGACCAATCTGACTATATTAATAAATTGTTAAGTAGATTTGGCATGTTAGATTGTAAAACAGTGTCAACACCAATGATGCAGAATAATAAGCTAATAAAGTCTGACAATGATAGTTTAGATGACAATATTTATCAATATAGACAACTGATTGGATGTTTAATGTACTTGTCTGTTTGTACTAGGCCTGATATTACATATGCTTGCAGTCAGCTTAGTCAGTTTGTCACCAACTTTGATAAGACTCATTGGATAGCTGCCAAGAGAATATTACGTTATTTGAAAGGTACTATCCATTATGGTCTATGTTTTTATAAAAGTGTTAACATGAATATTTCAGCTTATGCTGATGCTGACTGGGGTAATGATTGTGTTGATAGGAAGTCATATACTGGGTATGTAATTAAGTTAGGCAAGAATGTAGTTAGCTGGGAAGCAAAGAAGCAGCGTTGTGTTGCGTTGTCTAGCACTGAGGCAGAGTATTTAGCAATCAGTGATGTAGCAAAGGAGTTATGTTTTGTTAGAAATTTCATGAATGAAATTAATGATAAAAATAATAATATTGTTATTTTTAATGACAACCAAAGTGCACAAAAATTGTTACTTGCTAAGGAATATTCCCACAAACGTACAAAACATATTGATTTACGGTACCATTTTGTGAAAGACCTTATTCAAAAACATCTTATAACTGTGAGATACCTGTCAACACAAAATATGACAGCAGATATATTTACTAAGTCATTAGGTGTAAATAAGCATTATAGTTTTGTATGTGACTTAAATTTAAAATAAGACTTAAAAGAAATAGACTTATTCTTATGAATTTAGTTAGCAGTTTAAATGTTTCTTGTGTATTGTCTAATAATGACTTATGTTTATGCACATGTGATTGTAAATGTATGTAGTCTTTTTTAGATTGTATTTTTTAACAATAAGTTAATGACTATTGCATTTTTTGTTTTCTGTTTGACAAGGTAGAGTTAAAGCCAACTGATAAGATTCTGTTGTAGTGTTGATTTGTTGTTTGATCATTATGAATGTGTAACTCTATGATTTTGTAACTGTTAACTATTGTTCAGGGTTTTAGTTAAGAATAAGGGGAAGTGTAAGAAATTGAGAATAATGTATTTATTTAATATTCTTCACTGACAACCCCAATGTCTATGGTGAAATATTTTGTTTTGTCTCTGTGTAAATTTTGACGTTTCTCTTGCTCCAATAAATCCTGCATGGCCGCACGTGTTAAAGATCCATGGTATTTTATTTCACCTCACACTACACAAATCAAAACAGGTATTACCACCAATACCTACCAAAGAGAATATAAAACGCTACGCTAGAAGAGACGGGACTTCAAGGAAAAAAAAATTTCTATAGAACGTGCACGCCAGACTCATACCAATATAATAAAAATTCAGCCAACAGTCTGGCAACAATAATGCCAACATAAGCAATAAAATAGGGATGTGCTTAGTAGGGATTAGAGATATACTTTAGATTTTTATCGATAGTTATAGGTGTTTAAAATAATATACAATGGTACTTGAAAAACTTTTATTCAGTATAATATACAATATATCAAGCTTGACTACTTTGACAACATGGTAGGTTGTTAGGTTGACGGTAGGCGTGTGAATCGTCCTGGATCGGCCATCAACACCGATTTGGATTCCGACTACACCAAAAATATGTCGCGATTTTGTTGTCGATTGGCACATACACCAAATCCTTCCCTGTCAATTGAACCCACTGTTTACATCTGCGAAAAAAATAAGGTGGTTTATTTAATGGGCACGACATCGATAGGGAAATAAAATTGTACAGACAGCACTATTTTTTACTTAGGTCGGTAGGTAAATATTACTTTTATGTACTGAAATTTGTACTAAAATCACTATTTAAACAATAATAGCTTTAGAATAGAACTAATTAACAGTCATTGGTACTTACCGATCATCATTGAGAGGAAATTCAGACATAATATGTTCGTTTTACATTGGCCGCCGGCGTGTCTTTAAATTGTTTTTTTTTTTTCTCTCTTTATTAAGGAAACTACAGCTTTTACAGTACTTTTAAATTTAAAAACAATTTGTGATACATTAGCAAATAACAGTTTCCCCTGCTAGTTAATACACAAAGATTATAGAGAAGACAGCGTAAGCAAGCTGAATAAACATTAATTACATTTAACAATCTCAACTACATTTTCACAAAAGACTTAGATATAAAACAATTACAACCGGACTGTTCATACTACTCTTGGACCATAAAAACAAGAGATATCACTACAAAACATTTATCTTTTAAATATGCTTATAATCTATGATATGCAGCCATCTATACCTAAGCTTTGCATACATTAAAAATACTTTTAAAACTAAGAGTAATTCATTAAAAGACTGCGAAACCGCTCAACGTTCACGTGAAATATGTCTATGCCATTAAAGTTAGTATTAAATTCGTTAACCGATCTTACCATAAAACTATTACTACTATAATTATTACTACAAAGTGGTGGAAAAAATGTTTTTTTATATCGCGCGCCTGGCCTGGAGCATTCAAATTTAATTCTACTAAGCAAGTAAGGAGAGTCTACCAAATTATTAACAATTTTGTACAATAATATTTGATCCCTATGAACTCGTCGGGTTGCCAAAGACTTGATTCCTTCCGTGTCAAAATCCCTGAAAGCGTATTTTAATCGTTTTTTAAATTTATTTTGAATACCCTCAAGAATGTTGATATACTTTGAATACATCGGGTTCCATACAGTTGAAGCATACTCCAATTGGGATCTAACATACGCATTGTAAAGCAAAATAAGTGTTTTCACATCCTTGAAATCTGTACTTTGTCGAAAAATAAATCCCAACAATTTGTATGCCTTACCAGTTATTATACTTATGTGTGACTCAAAGTACAACCCACTATCAAGTTGGACTCCAAGATCCCTGACCTCGTTAACTCTGTTTAAAATTTTTCCATTAAGTTTATAGTTAAAAGTTATTTTTTGCTTCTTTCTTGTAAATGTAATAATATGACACTTTTCAACATTTAAATGTAATTGATTGACGGAGCAATAATCAGATAGATAATTTAAGTCACACTGTAATTTCAAGCAGTCATTCAATGATTTTACTATCGAAAATATTTTATTGTCATCTGCATATAATAATAATTTTGAGTTTGAAAAGCATTTATTGACGTCATTAATAAAAATATTAAAGAGAAGTGGGCCAAGGTGTGAGCCCTGAGGCACGCCGGAAGTAATGGGAATAAAACTTGAAGTGTAACCCTTTATTGTGACCGCCTGTGATCTATGTCTGAGGTACGATGTAAGCCATCGAAGGAGATCGCCATGCACACCGATTGATTTTAGCTTAGAAATTAATATTGAATGGGATATTTTGTCAAATGCTTTGGAGTAATCAGTGTACACAGCATCTACCTGATACCCCTCACCCATCGTTTCAAGAACATAGTCAAGAAATTCACAGAGATTAGTTTCAGTGGAGCGTCTGGTAACAAAGCCGTGTTGATGAACAGTTAACAAGGGGCTTATTGCAGGATACATGGAATCATATATAATTTTCTCGAAAACTTTAGGAAGCACTGACAATTTTGAGATACCACGATAGTTACGAATATTATGTTTATCGCCACTCTTATGTATTGGCACTATATAGGATTGTTTCCAGGATGCTGGCATGATTCCGCTAGACAAAGACAAATTAAAAATAAATGTGACTGGAAAAGACAGCTGATGACTACAATTCTTTAAAAATACAGGATGTAGACCGTCCGGACCACTTCCTTTAGACACGTTAATTCTAGATAGATACTTCTTAGTTATTTCCGTAGTGATTGGGACACTACTGATCAAAACGGAGTTACCTTCGTCGACGCCATGACCCAGACCCACATTTGATTCAATTTCGAAAACTGACTGAAAGAACTTACTAAACATATCAGCGATAGTCTGACCGTCATGAGCAGCCTCCCGGTCCAGGTTCATCGTGTCGGGGATACTGTTGACACTTTTCTTGGACTTAATAAAAGACCAAAAGTGTTTTGAACACTGCTTGATATTATTTTCCGCTCTCGTAATGAATAAATTGTAGCATGCTGTTTCCTTTTCTTTAACATTGCGCCTCATATCGGAAAATGCTTGATAATCAGCCAACCTACCATACACTTTCCATTTTCTATGTAATCTATCTTTTTTCTTAATCATTTTAATTAAAGGAAAAGAAAACCAAGTTGGATACTTATTATTTCTCATAACTTTAAATGGTACATGTTTGTCAATTATGTCATTAACTATAGAATAAAACTTTTCTAAGGCAGTCTCAATTTCACTGTTGGAAAGGAGATGTATCCAATCTACTTTATTAAGTTCCCTGTTAATAATCTCATAGTCAGCTGCATGAAAACGGCGTACCATTCTAGGAGCCTGTTGAAGGCACACGTCCTTTAATGACATGTCAGTGACTATTGACAACGACGGATGATGTTTGTCCTCCGGCTCGGATAATGGCTCAGTGCGACTTACGTTACAGTAAACGCTAGAAAAAATAAGATCCAGAGACCTACTATTGTGGTTTAAGACCCCATTGTGCTGACCCCATCCCGTAAAATTACATATTTCTTAACTTATTCGTTTACTCATTTAGTTTACTTCACATCACACACAATCCTTTTTGGGTCAACCTTATTTCTTGAAGCAAAACACTGGTTTTTAATAATAATTTACATTAATTTGTGATTTTACAAAATTCTCCAAAACAACTAAATGAAATGTCAAACGTTTTGAAAACAAGACAACAGCGACAGAGACAGATGACAGATATAAATCACCTGTTTATGAAGAGCGTCGACCACCATATTGATTGTATGGATAATGCCTTCTTTCGGATTGAGGCGGATTATACCGCCATTACTGAGCGTGCACGTTTCATACATTTTTTTCTTCTTACGAACTTGCGCTAGACTGATACCTACCACCAAAAAATCAAGCAGAGCAGAGTAAAGAGATCAAGATAGATTATGTAGGTCAATTTATAGGTAATAGATACCTATAATATTCTGTTCAATACCGCTAACATCTGTAGAAAAATTAAAAACATGGTGACTAAACCGATTATAAGGTATCGGCCAATACAGAGAGGAACATACAGATAGGTATATATAGGTATATACATATATACCCATGATGTTGTATAGTACATACAAGGTTTGTATATGTTAAGTCCCTACACCCGTATTTCAATGCATTATTTGCAGAAATGTAGAAAATGCTTAAGATTTGGCTGTATAGGCTTGACCCTGTGCCGTCCTTTTGTAGGGAAAAATCAACAAGAACAAAAGAGAAAGGTTTGTTTGGCAAGATTTGGTGGTGTCAGTCAAGATTTTTATTACAATTGTTAAAAATTGCATCAAAATTGTGTAGTTATATTTAATCAAGTGTTTTAGTAATTGCACGTCAACACCAACACAACACAAAATCATTAGAATAAAAGTGATTATGGTGTGAAATACGATTAGAATTTTATGTTGGTTATTTGCATCATCAAAGCAGCATCGTGAAGACTAGGATCATACATTTCGCGTCAAACTCTCCCAAGTTGCATTGAAATGTCTAACACCAGCATTTTAATGCATTTTTTTAAAGCAAATAAATTAAATACTCAAGACATGGTTGTATGGGCTTTAGTTCCCTTTGCCTTCCGGGAGAATGAACAATAACAAAAGAGAAAGTATGATTTATTCTTTATTGAGGCGTTTGGCGCATTACTCTTTGGTTTGGCGGGATTTCGTGGTTTCAGTCAAGATTTTTATTACAATAATGAAAAAAGTGTCGGAGTGAACCTTGTGTTTTATAAATCAAGTGTTTGTTTTGATGTAAACAGCAACAACTTTCTACCTTTCTGTCTGAACTGTTGCGTCTCGAACGGGCAATAAAGAGTGTTGCTGTTCATACAACTACAAGCTTATAAGAATTAAAGTGATTATGATGTGAAAGACGATTAGAACTGCTATTTGATGAGGTTGTTTATTCACCTCGTCAAATAGCATCTTGTGGAGATAGTTATCATATATTTCGCATTAAATTCTCCAAAAATGCATTGAAATGTGTAACACCATCATTTCAATGCACTAAATGAAGAAATACTTAAGACATAGGCAAAAAGAACGCCTTCCATTACAGGGAGAATAAAAAAAAAACACTGTCATCCGGTGTCATCTGTCATCTATGGTTTCCTCAATTGTCTGTGGTACATACTCTTTCTAATCTGTGTCAGTCAGTGTCAAAATCAAATACTAATTTTGTGTGTGTGTTCCGCTTACACTTGCGTTTGCGGACTTTGCGGTACACTTGGTGTTAAATATTTAAAATCAACACTAAATAATAACACAACAATGATATTGTTTCTCTAGCAGCATTGAGCATCGGGAGTTGTGTACAGTTAATCTGCTACAATAGTGTTTTTGTGACAATAAAATGCCTTTTGTTAACATAAAAAAGCAATACTTAGCTATCGGGATGCTGATATTCGTTTTGTTATTCTTCTTCAATAGCAAACCAGCTTTTCAATGCCAGTTTAATCCGGAGGTGTCAGTTTATCTTCCAACTATTTACGGCATAACTCCCACGTACGCAAGGCTCGCTCAGAAAGCTGACCTCACAAGGTAACATTTTATTTAGTCGTGAGCTTCCTGCCCTTGATAACATTTATCAACTTCATCTGTATAACGAACGTTAAATTTGGCAACCGTTCTCCCTAGCATATAAATAAGTTAGGTAATTTTTCTTACATTACACGCTCCACAATAATAAATGATAATGATGAACAATTTTATGATTCAGTATAATTATTTAAAACAAAAATTTTGTTACATTATTGACCTAAATACTTTGAGAAGACTTGTTATTATGTTACTCATTATAACATACAATCTATTTGTTTTTGAATTTAAATAATTTACCAGAATACACTTTGATTGCACCCATAGCTAAGTAAAATGTTTAACTTTGCTTAGTTAACCTTTTTGTTTTAGATTGTCACAAACTCTAATGCTAGTGAAGAATTTTCACTGGATTGTTATAGAGGACTCAGAAATAAAGACTAAACTTGTAGAAAATCTCCTAAAGGAGTCAAATCTCAAATATACACATCTGAACGTGAAAACACACAAGGCAAAACATTCTACAGTGAGTTACCTAGATATTAAGTTTTGATTACAATTTTCACATTTGTGTCTTCAGTTCCCTAAATATTATCTGCAAATGTTCCATTTGCATAGCACACAAAGCTCAATGATATCATTAGCTATTTTTTGCATTATAGATTAAATAAAATAATAAGTCAGATGTTTCAGAAAAATAGAGGTTTACTTAGACTATATTAATTATATTTAAGTGCTATTTAATTTGTTAAATTAGATTTAATAAAAGCAGTATGGCTAAGCTAATCTTAATTGAAGATTAGCATTAGTCATACCACTTCTATTGAAAGAAATATTGGCAAAATAACTTTCATTTATTTTTATATTTTTCATAATCATTATCAAAAAGAGACCATAATATAAGACCTTTTATGGCCAATTTCTTGGCTCACTGACTATAAATTGGTCAGAATACTGCACTTTTCTGGTGAAAGAGAAATGGGAATGCATGAAAGGTACCTAATATAAAATAAATATTTCAGGTTATGGATATCAATATCTGTATGTTTAAAACAGATTTATTCAACACTAGTTGGTATTGTGTATGATCAAAATTTATTACTTTATTAGGTGTTTGTGTTAAACATAATAGTAAATAATAGCTGTATAATTTATGAATTTGCCAAAAAAATGGCACAGTAGGTAGCAATATAGGTACCTATATTTATGTGTAATTCTAAACATGTTTTATACTTCCTTGAATTTCACTTACACTTACACTTTTTTATGGCCTCTTGGTTATAATTGAAGCTCAAACTAAATTACACATACCAAAACTCTTCAACACTTACATTTAATCATGCAAAATTGGTAAATGTTCTTCTAATAATAATGTTTATTATTCTGACTTTACTTTTGCATTTAAAAACTGTTTTTCTTTTTCCTTGGTATTGAAATGTTTGGAAATTATATAATAATTCATAATATAGCTCTATGCTAAAGTATCTGCTAGTTGTGGATTCTCTCTCAGTCCAAAAATGAATATATCAGTATTTTATTACTCAATGTATGTTGCTAACTCTGTAATAGTAATTTGAGGCCAACTGAAATAGACATATAAAAATTAAATCTAGTTTTTTTTGGCATATTCAATTACAGTAACATTGGCTTTTTGTTTTTTAATAATTTATAATACTAAGTTTAACATTTTTTGTTTACTTGTTTTGCTGTAACACTGCACTGTAAGTAACAAAATTAAATTTACAAACATTAAAAAATCTTGTAATTTCAAATATATGATTCAAAATTAAGAATGCTGTAGTGCTCATAACTTGTAATAATTAATGACTATTACCATTTTTATAGCTTAAAACACCAGATTTTGGCCATCTTGGGTTGTAATAATCCCACTTTTGTTGACTAACCAATTATTAATTTATAAATATTAAAATATATTGTATATATTTATATGCATTTTCAGGCAAGTGGTGTTGAACAGAGAAATATAGCATTGGATTGGCTTCGGGACCATTTAAATAGTATTGAAGACAAAAGAGGAGTGGTATATTTTATGGACGATGATAACACTTACTCCTTGAAAGTTTTTGAAGAGGTAAGAACCTGTTTTCCCTTATGTTGCATATCAGACTACGGTAACCTTAATTTGTATCTTATGTGGAACTCTGCTTGCACATCTGCTTCCTAAATGTTACAATTTGGACATATTCAAAGTTCTGAAAAAGTAACAATAATTTCTGTAACAAAAATTACATGAAGGAAAGAGGAAACAAGAAAGAATTGTGTTAATTGTCTAGTGTAAGACCTTTGGAGATCTTATGATAATTAAAAACCAATTGTGTTTGGAATCTGTGGTTAGAAAGGTTAAACTACTTTATAGTAGAAGAGATGTGGAAGATCGACCTTCACCGATCTGATAACTTGATGAGACATATTTTGTATCAAATATAATTTATAAAGAAATATGCCTATGATAACTTGCCTATCTAAAAGTGTTCATAGCTATTTTTAATTTAATTAATTTTAATCATTTTTTTTTCATCACCACTCTTGTGATAACCGAATGAGTTTTATCTCAATTGATAGTTTTTAACACATAGAATATGCCTAGATAGGCTTGCCTACTTATTTCTGTGCATGGCTACCTGGCAGGTTCATGTGAACAGGTAAGTCAATATAGGTAACTACACCAATCTGTTAACCAATCGAAATTGATATCTTAAGAAAGATATTTTAATTACAAAGCCCAATCATATAGGCTTGCCTGCAAAAAATCGTTCATAAAATATTATTGCCAAGCTATAAAGTTTTAGAATTTTAGCTATTAGAAAAGGTGCGGGAGAGAAAGTAGAGTGTCCGAGGTCCGTGTGATAGAACAGGACACAACATAGCAGCTGCACGCTACCTGACCGTTGAATGTATCTAAGTGCGCATGCTCGTGTACACGTGAGTGACAGTATTTATTTACTGTAATATTCTTTTTTCATCTACAAGCTAAATTATAAAATTTTAAAAACATATAACAATATATACACTTTATTTAAAATTAAATAAAGAATCATTTATTTATTATTTAAAATTAAATAAATGCCGTAAAGCGGGAAAGAATAAGTGTTACTTATATTTACTGTTGAGTGTATCCGAGTGCGCATGCTCGTGTATTGTCGAAAATAATTTATTAGTGGCAACACGTGCTAAATAATATTAATTGTGATTTTAAAAATGAGTAAAAAGTATTTTTTGTGTTGTACGAAAAAAGAGATATGCAATTAAGCAAAGAATCTTTGGATTTTTTGGTTATCACTCCACGTGCTAGAACAAAGTTACAGTTTTAAAACAAAAATACAAATGAGAATTTGAAAATTTGGAAATTAAAATGAAAAAAATAGTAGATTCTTTTATTTTTATGTATGTATATGTATACAGGGTGGTGCCGTCAATGCGACAATAAATTTAAACATGGGCTATTTTAGTCCATAGAAATGGGTTGCCACTTTCAAAAATATCGTATTCATTTGATAATTTCATTACATTTGTATGGAATAGTGTAACTCACATGTACACGAGCATGCGCACTCGGATACATTCAACGGTCAGGTAGCGTGCAGCTGCTATGTTGTGTCCTGTTCTATCACACGGACCTCAGACGCTCTACTTTCTCTCTCGCACCTTTTCTAATAGCTAAAATTCTAAAACTTTATAGCTTGGCAATAATATTTTATGAACGATTTTTTGCAGGCAAGCCTATATTATTGGATTTGTAACTAAAATATCTTACCTATGATATTAATTTCGATTGGTTAACAGATCCTATATTGTGTTACCTGTTCACATGGACTTGTCAGGTAGCCATGCATAGAAATAAGTAGGCAAGCCTACCTAGGCATATTCTGTGTGTTAAAAACTATCAATTGAGATAAAAGTCATTCGGTTATCACAAGAGTGAAGGTGATGAAAAAAAAATTGAATTAAAAATAGCTATTAACACTTTTAGATAGGCAAGTTATCATAGGCATATTTCTTAATAAATTATAATTTATAAAAAATATGTCTCATCGAGTTATCAGATCGCTGAAGGTCGATCTAGACTATTAGTATTAGGTAAACCAAAAATACCAAATTAAAGGAGGATATAATTTAGGAACAATACAAGCAATATATTATTAGGGTTCCGTACCCAACAGGTTGTAACGTATTTTCCTACGTTCCTAAAGTTTTGGCTGTTCGGGCGAGATTTCTTTGCCTTCACACAGTGTCCGTATAAAAAAAAAAATATAAGTCATTGACAGCGGACGTCAAAGTGTGATATTCACATTCGACCCGACCCATTAACAATGGAAGCCTAAATATTTTCTTTGGTGAGAAATCCTTATGGATCTATAAGATTATGCCTTAAAATGGCAATATAAGTTTAAGCAATGATCGACTAATACCACAAGAACAATTGGGAGTATGCCGTTCCCGGTTCCCGTTCTTTCCGTCTTTGTTTTCGTTTTGGTTTGAACCCATTTTTCGCCTCGTTTTTGCACCCGTTTCGTTCTGTTGATCGAGATGCTTCACTGTTGCAAGACTTTGAATATGAAACAAAGTTAAAGCTTTTACTCTTCACGCATGGCAGAGGAGCCCTGTCTTACCTGATATCAGCTTCCTAGCCACAAGGTGTACCTAAGTATCTCCGGCCGCAGGTATGCAGTTTCCTCCCGTAGCTATTTAATTATTTAAAACTAAATTCATTAAATAAAATAGTCAAATACAATGCAACATCTTTATAGCTCAAGTGTAGCATCTATCATTATAGAATATCTTTAAAAATTAAATTTATAAAGGTGAACCTGTTTTTATAGAATAAACACAACAAAAGGGATTATTGATTTTTATTCCAAACAAGCCCCCCTTATGATTAGAAGTCCATAAACTACGTAGTAGCTTCTGTGTGCAGAGGTGAGTCTGGCGCCCGAATTTTTATTACATAATATTCTTAATTAAATTTGACTCATCTATCCCTTAGTAACTTTCCAATTCATAACCTTAAAACATTTTTTTACTTTACATATTACATAATAGTTTTTTTTTTATAACATTACATTTGTCGCCTTAGAACAGGGACTTGGGTATATACTTTGTGCCGTCTCTTTGTTGTGTTCATTGTATTTTTTCACATTACTTTTAAAAGTTGTTGCATTGACTTAGATTTTCAATAACTTTCATAAACATTGTTTGTTTTTTTTATAGTAAATACAACTTGTATTGTATAACTTTATGCGGCATGCTCTCAGTATAAATAAACTGTTCTTGTGTGTACTTTATTTACCTTATTTTGTACATTTTTTGTTTTTTTTATTTGTGTAAAGAACAACATAACATTATTGCTTTTGTAACACATGTTATGACAATACTTTATTGTTATAAAATGGGTATAATTTAACTACACAATAATTTTTATGTGGTTAAAGAGGCAGTGTTTTTTAATTCTACCAAACATTTTTAAGGTGTTAATTTCTTTATATTGTGCCACACATTTAAATATTACAATTACATAATTTTCATGTTATTTTGCCATGTTTCACAGGTTATTTTGCCAATCATAGCAATTGCTATTTGTAATTTTACTTATGTAACGTTTTTTAAACATAGATTATTATAAGCATTCATTTGCAATACACATTATTATACTTAGGTATTTACTTTCTTGAAATACTTAATCATATATTTTTAATAAGAAAAACACTTATTGTGTCTCATAAAATATTAATTATAACCTTTTCTTTGTAAAAAGATGTTGCATTTTTCTACAAAAAAAAAATCTTTTTAAAAATATCATTACATAAACATTAATAAGCTATTTTGCTTTTTATATACTTTTAAATTGATAAAATACATTCACATTTATATTCTTTGGTGACAATGGAAACTGACAAACTTGCTTCTGCTGGAACTTCACACAAATTTGTTAATGTTGCTACGGATACAATTGACTTGATTTCTGCTGCTGCTTTTTCACACAACATGGAATCACATTTGATCACTTTATCTGAAGAACCTCGCTTGAATCATACTCATAATGTTGCACAGTCTTCTTTGTTGGACTCTAGCTTGCCTGTTGCGTCACAACTGAATAGCGATTTATTTACTCATCATACTGCTAAACATAATTATTATAAGAAACCTGATTTTTCAAAAAGTAAAATATTGTTTGATGGTAAGTCTTGTGTTAGAGATTTTATTACTTCTGTTGAGGAATATATTGTGTCTAGGGATATTGAAGAACATCATATAGTGACTTCTTTTTCAGATTTTCTTACCGGTTTGGCTAAGAAATGGTTTCGAGTTGTTCGTTCTCATGCTAAATCTTGGTTTGAGATAAAATTAGCTTTGCTTAAACAGTTTGATAAACTTGATTTTGATTACCAACTTGAGTTCATTTTGCGTACTAGAAAACAAAAACCTAAGGAATCTTTATCTGAATTTATTATTGAAATTCAAGACATGTCATGTCGATTATCTGATCCACTCACCGAACAAAATTTAATTAAAATTATTAAACATAATATGTTGCGTTCTTATGCACTACACTTTATAGGTCGTAATATAGATTCCATTGACCAAATCATTAGATTAGGCAAGGAAATCGAAGATTTGACCCTGGAAACATTATCATTGAAATCAAATTCTTCTCATAAAGTCAATATTGTTACTGAAAATATTACTTGTTTAAAATGTAAAAATAGTGGCCATCATTTTAAAAATTGTAAAATTATAACAGGTAAAGTTTGTTTTAAATGTGGAAATAAGGGTTCTACCACACTTAGTTGTCCTAATTGCAATAAAAATAATTTTTCAAAATTGGAAGACCACAGTCCAAAAAAACTGAGAGGCTTTCGCCGAACTCCTCTTCAAATAGAAGTGAATCGAGCCTCGGCGAAGTATTTTGTTCCCAATAAAGTAGATTGTAAAAAAGAATTTTCAGAATGGCTAGATTATTTAAAAGTATTTTTTGAAATTTATCGAGTAGCTCCCGTACTTTTTGTTAAGAAACAAGATAATAGACCTTACTTACAATTTTCAGTTTATAATAAAAGTTTTACTGGTATTTTAGATAGCGGTGCTAATTGTTGTGTATTAGGTGCGAATAGTCATCTAAGATTTTTGGATATGGGTTTTAAGATCCGAACTTCTTCTAAGACAGCTCGTACAGCTGATGGTTCTTCACAGGAAATTATTGGAACCATTGATTTACCTATAACTTGTGATAATATTACTAAATTTATTTCTTTTATGGTAATTCCCTCTTTTGAACCTGATATTATTCTTGGTTTTGATTTTTGGTTAAAGTTTGACTTAGCTAAAGATTTAATTAAGAATGTAACTTTTGTGAACGACAGTGATGTTAAAGTTAATACTATTACTGCAACTGATGCTCTCTCTCCTTCTGAGATTGATAAATTGGATAATATTGTTAAATTATTTGAAGATATTTCTTATGAAAAGAATGGTTTAGGTTTAACTCATCTTACTGAACATAAAATTATTACTACTGGCGATCCAATCAAACAACGTTATTATCCCTTGAGTCCTGCAAAACAAAAAGAAGTTTATGATGAAGTAGAAGTTTTACTTAAGGAAGGAATTATTCAACCTTCAAAATCTCCTTGGAGTTCTCCTGTTTTAACTGTTCCTAAAAAGGATGGTGGAATTAGATTGTGTTTAGATTCTAGAAAATTAAATTCAATTACTGTTAAGGATTCTTATCCCTTACCTTATACTTCTTATATTTTAGATAACCTTAAAGGTGCAAAGTTTATAACTGCTATAGATTTATCTAAAGCTTTTCTACAAATTAAATTAGAAGCTTCTTCGCGTGAGAAGACTGCATTTTGTATTCCTGGTAAAGGCTTGTTCGAATTTGTTCGTATGCCGTTTGGTTTAACCAATGCACCTGCAGAACTGCAAAGATTAGTAGATAGACTGTTTGGTCCTGAATTTGATAAAAATACCTTTTGCTATTTAGACGATTTGATTTGCATTAACGACACATTTTCAAGTCATTTAGAGCTTCTTAAAAAAGTACATAAAACACTGAAAGATGCTGGATTAACTGTCAATTTAAAAAAGTGTGAATTTTGTAAGGAAAGATTGCGATACTTAGGCTATATTGTTGATAAACAAGGTTTACACACTGATCCTTCTAAATTAGATGCTATAAATAACTTTCCTAGGCCTCAAACATTAAAACAACTTCGTAGTTTCTTGGGATTGTGTTCTTATTATCGTAGATTCATTAAAAATTTTGCTGATATTGCTTCTCCTTTAACTAAATTAACAGGTAAAAACTCTAAACATAAATTAGAATGGAATGATGATGCAGAAAATTCATTCATTAGTTTAAAACAATCTTTGATGACATCACCTGTGCTACAGTGTCCTAATTTTAATAAACCTTTCTTTTTACATTGTGATGCTAGTTCTGTTGGAATAGGTAGCGTTTTGTGTCAAGAAGATGATAACAATGAGCAACATCCTATAGCTTTTTATTCTAGATCACTTAATAAATGCGAAAGAAATTATAGTACTACAGAAAGAGAACTTTTAGCTATTTTAGATTCCATTGAACATTTTAGACCTTATGTCGAAGGCATGAAATTTACAGTTGTCACTGATCATGCTAGTTTAAAATGGTTGTTAAGATTAAATAATCCTTCTGGTCGTTTAGCCAGATGGGCTGCTAGAATTTCACAGTTTACTTTTGATATTATACATAAAAAAGGTGCTTTACACGTTGTTCCAGATACACTTTCTCGTTATGAGATAGCTAATATAACAATGTCTTCTAATACTATTATTCCAGTTGACAATGAAATTGTTGATCCTTGGTATAGAAAAATGTTTATAGATTGTCAGAAAAATCCAAGTAAATATAAAAATTTTAGAGTAGAAAACAATACCTTATATCGTTATACTAAATGTAAATTTAATTTAAATGAAAATTTAAAATGGAAAATAGTTATTCCAAAAGAAAATATTTTAGGTACAATTAGAGCCAATCATGATAATATAAACTCTGGTCATTTGGGAATTCATAAAACTTTGAATAAAATAAAACTTCATTATTATTGGAAAAGTATGTTTAATGATATTCAAAAATATATTAAAAATTGTGATATTTGTAAGGCTTATAAACATTCGACTTCTGCACCATTAGGTACCATGATTAATCCTAAAAAAGTAGATAGACCCATGGTTATGCTATCTTTAGATTTGATAGGTATTTTGCCTAAAACTTATTCTGGGCATAAATTCATATTATCTATAGTAGATGTTTTTACTAAATATTGTTGGTTATTTCCTTTAGCTAATGCCACTACTAGATCTATTTGTAAGTTTCTAGAAAGAGATGTTTTCCTTAAATTTGGATGTCCCAAGATAATTATTTGTGATAATGGTACTCAATTTACTTCTAAAAATTTTGTAGAATTTCTTAATAGTTTTAATATCAATAAAATATTTTATAATACTCTTTATACACCTCAGAATAACCCTGTGGAACGTTATAACAAGTCTATTGAAACTTGTATTTCTTGTTTTGTTCGTGATGATCAGAGAACATGGTCTAAATTATTACCTCATATTCAATTAGCTTTAAACAGTAGTATTAATTTGGCTACTGAATTTACGCCAAATTTTCTCATGTTTGGTAGAGATTTAATTTTTGACGCTTCTTTACATCGCTTTAGTAGTTCTTTTGATAATTTAGCTGAGATTGATTTGGTAGATCGTTCTATTTTTGCTAAGACTCTTTCTTCACTTGAAGAGATTTTTAAGAAAGTTGTTCTTTCATTATTTAAAGCCTATAAGCGTAATGCTTCTTATTATAATAAGGGTCGAATAGTCACTTCTTATGATGTAAACGACGTAGTTTGGAGACGAAATTTCGTTCAATCTAATGCTGCTCATTATTTTTCGGCTAAATTTGCTCCAAAATTTGTTAAATGTAAAATCATGGAGAAAATTTCTAATAATGTTTATATGTTAAAGGATTTAGATAAAAATACAGTTGGTCGATACCATGTTAAAGACATTCTTAAAGTTTAAACTTCTCATTTTTTTATATTTTGTTTGTTCTTGGGGTTTCTAACCTGAAATTGTTTAATGTCATCTGAAAGACTGTATACCTGTGTGATGTATGATAGGCAATTGACTTTGAATGTGAAAGAATGAAAGGGAAGTAAATAATTCATTTTATGGATCCTGATTACAGAATGATATGTAAAAATTTATTCATTTTTTTTCTAAAATATCATGAAACAAAATTCAAAATACCTTCAAAATAATTTTAATATGATAGATTTCATAAATAAACATCACAATTTGGCATTTACTTTAAAAAAATAAAATTAGTCTCCAGACAACAATTTTTTTTCTTATAAACATCATAAGATTTTATTTGTATATTTTATTTGTACATTTTGTTATATATTCTAAAAAGTAACACAATTATGTTCACCATAATTATGTTTACATTTTGAACCTTTTGTCTTGTTGGTAAGATGTACCTTTTAGTGTTAGTCTTGTCGTTGTTAATTTGGTTATTTATAAGTAAACTCTCGGCTTTGACATTTTTATACTCGAGTACTGGATTTTTCTTGTCCTATTGGTGGATATATTTTTTCCCTAGTCTTGTTACTGGTGGTACCTTTTTGTACGATCCCGTATTGTTGGATCATACATTCCTTACCACATCATGTACGGTAAGTTGGTGGTGTTGTGCCGGCCATGATTGTGTTGTTTTTTTTATTTTGTACGATCCCGTATTGTTGGATCATACATTCCTTACCACATCATGTACGGTAAGTTGGTGGTGTTGTGCCGGCCATGATTGTGTTGTTTTTTTTATTTTGTACGATCCCGGATTGTTGGATCATACTCTTACCACGTCATGTAGGGGAGGTAGGGGAGGGACGGGCAGTCGGGAGACATGGGCACCCCCCTTTTATTCTGATCCGGTCACAGATATATATTTTTTTCTAATTTAATAATTTACTTTACCGACTGACACCACTGTTCATCCATAGAATATCTGTGATTTCTGTCAGTTGTTAAACACAGACACGTTTGAAGGTTATGGGCTCGTAAAAGTGAATATTTTGTTGTGGTTTCGGATCGTAATATAGAGACAGCTAACGAAAGGTATGTCTATTCTTTACTATATATCTATTGTATATTAACTAACTTATAAATTAATCTGAAAGTCACGCTTAAATACCTACATAAAAAAAATACCAGTAACTTATGTTGAAAATGTATACAGAGGGAGCAATGGGCATTCTGATGTGAGGGAGGTTTGGGCATGCCTAATGCCTCCTATACTAAACATATGTATCGTATATGTTGAAAATAGGAGGATTTTTTAAAATTCTTATTACTTGCTTTAATAAAACTATTTGAATTATTTTTAATTACAGAAAGATGTCGTTCAAGTTCAAAAAGAAAGGTTTGCGACGGGAAATTCCTTAAGATTTGATATTACGAGCCATAGAAGAGGTATCAAAATGATCAAAAATAAAAACAACATATACGATACTGTTTTATTTGTTGTGAACTTTGATTTTTGGATACTATTATGGATATAAAGTGTTTTATAGGCCATGCCCAAGCCTCCCACAGGGTGTGTCCAAACCTCCCTACCATAGGGAGCATCGGGCACTTTTGACCAATATCTGAAATTATCTCTTAATGTTGAGACTGATTATAATTTTAAGAAAGTTATGTCTAAGATATCTAGCCAAATGTGTGTTGCAATAAGAATTGACAATAAATGGTAATTATCTATAAAATCTGATTTTTTATGCATTAAATTGTGAAAAAGTGCCCGTCCCTCCCCTACCTCCCCTACGGTAAGTTGGTGGTGTTGTGCCGGCCATGATCGTGTTGATTTTTTTTGTGCTTTCCCGAATTGTTGGAATTCGCATCTTTACCTCCACATCATGAACGGAAAGTTGGTAGTGTTGCGCCGGCCATGATTGTGTTTTGTCTTTTGTTTTGTGTTCCAGAATTGTAGGACGCAATTTTTCTTACACGTCATGTTCGGAAGGTCAGTGGTGTTGTGCCGACCATGATAGTGCTTTAAGAGTCTGATAGACGTTGGGTGTTTTTCAGATTTAACTTAAAAAAAAAAAGTTTGTTTTAGAGTCAGCGACGAGGGTGTCCAACTGATCTCAATGAAAAGAGGATAGAGTACGAGTCAGTGACTAGGGTGTCCAACTGATTTCAATAAAAGGAGAGTCGTGTTTTCGAGTCTGTGACTAGGTTGTCCAACAGATCTCCACACGTAGGATAATTTAGGAATTATTTTTTCTCATTATCGTTGAGTTTTTATTTTCTTTTGTTGAACCTTTTTCATTATAGGTTTACCAACCAATAATTTAGATTTCGAACATTGGTTGTTATTTAGTTCTTATTACTTTTCGCAAGTCGTTTGTCTGCATAGATTTTCATACACTTGCATAGATTTTATATAGTTGCATAGAATTTTATTCACATGCATAGATTTTTCCTTTTGTTGGTTTTAACATTTTTTCAAGGTAATCGTTTATTTTGTCAGCCTCGATTCTCGATGCTTTAATCGGGGAAGGGTGAATTGTAACGTATTTTCCTACGTTCCTAAAGTTTTGGCTGTTCGGGCGAGATTTCTTTGCCTTCACACAGTGTCCGTATAAAAAAAAAAATATAAGTCATTGACAGCGGACGTCAAAGTGTGATATTCACATTCGACCCGACCCATTAACAATGGAAGCCTAAATATTTTCTTTGGTGAGAAATCCTTATGGATCTATAAGATTATGCCTTAAAATGGCAATATAAGTTTAAGCAATGATCGACTAATACCACAAGAACAATTGGGAGTATGCCGTTCCCGGTTCCCGTTCTTTCCGTCTTTGTTTTCGTTTTGGTTTGAACCCATTTTTCGCCTCGTTTTTGCACCCGTTTCGTTCTGTTGATCGAGATGCTTCACTGTTGCAAGACTTTGAATATGAAACAAAGTTAAAGCTTTTACTCTTCACGCATGGCAGAGGAGCCCTGTCTTACCTGATATCAGCTTCCTAGCCACAAGGTGTACCTAAGTATCTCCGGCCGCAGGTATGCAGTTTCCTCCCGTAGCTATTTAATTATTTAAAACTAAATTCATTAAATAAAATAGTCAAATACAATGCAACATCTTTATAGCTCAAGTGTAGCATCTATCATTATAGAATATCTTTAAAAATTAAATTTATAAAGGTGAACCTGTTTTTATAGAATAAACACAACAAAAGGGATTATTGATTTTTATTCCAAACAAGCCCCCCTTATGATTAGAAGTCCATAAACTACGTAGTAGCTTCTGTGTGCAGAGGTGAGTCTGGCGCCCGAATTTTTATTACATAATATTCTTAATTAAATTTGACTCATCTATCCCTTAGTAACTTTCCAATTCATAACCTTAAAACATTTTTTTACTTTACATATTACATAATAGTTTTTTTTTTTAACATTACAAGGTAAAACGGGACCCTATTACTAAGACTCCATTGTCCATACGTCAGTCTGTCACCAGTTTATTTATGAACCGTGATAGTTAGACAGTTAAAATTTTCACAAATGATGTAATTCTGTTGCCGCTATAACAACATTTTTTTTTTATACAACTTGATGACAAACAAGCTGACGGCCCACCTGATGGAAAGCGGTAACCGCCGCCTATAGACACCTGCAATAACAAGCAAAAATCACTTGATATTGCAGGTGCGTTGTCATCCTGGGGCCTAAGATGAAATGCCGTCCATGCCCAGTAATTACACTGGCTACCTTTCCCTTCAATCCGAAACACAGCGAACTGTTTCACGGCTGAAATAAGAAAGGCGGTGGTACCTACCCAGACGACCCTGCATACGGGCCTACCGCCTAATAAAACTAATAAACAGAATTAATACTAATAAACAGAATAAAACAATGATTTAAGGGGGCTCCTATACAACAAACATGATTTTTTTGCTTATTTTTACTCGATATTGATAACGGCAACAGGTAGATGCTTGTTTATAGATAATGGTACGGAACCCTTCGTGCGCGAGTCCGACTTGCACTTGGCCGGTTTTACTCTTTTGATTTGACAAAACTGAATAGTTCTATTAAGTTTTATCTTTTTATAAAGAAAAGAGTAAACATTTTTTTAAATGTAATCTTAATTTTTATTTATTAATCTACCTAAAGTAACTTTTAAATTATAAACATTTACAGTTGTTAAGGTAAGTGATAGTTAAAGTAATTATAAATTATTTACAACACAGTTCATCATACTTCCTTTGATATAACAATCAGGATGTTCATGTCATTTATTTACAAATCAATCTGTATCTGTTTGTTTTGAGAAGTGTTTATCATCTTTTCAGAGTAATGCAAACATTATGTTATTGTATAAATTAATTATATGAGTCAACTTTCACATGAAACAATATGGGGAATGTTTCTTAAAAATGTTGGATTACCACTGTAATCTTCGTTACCTTTGTTGTTCTTTTACTATCTCATTGAGTCTCATTAGTCTTATTTACAAAAGAAAAGTTTTACTTAAACTAGAAAAAAACTATGGCATGGGGCGGGGAACGAATCCGCGACCTTTCACCGTCCGGGTGACTGCTCCAACGGCTTTGGATGATCCTATGAATGTCTTCTAGTCCATCTGTATAATTGCTTTAGAAGCTAAAGTACACACTTACAATGCCACGTAGTGCTTTGGAGTTTGAACGCTCTGGTTTCGTTTACGAAAATAAAGCAACTTACGCCGTGGTCGATCCCTGGATGGGTTGACCAAAATTCGTAATCTCGAGCTCCTCCTAGCTTCGGAAGGCACGATAAGCTATTGGTCCCGATCGTAACTGCAATTGCTTTAACCTACCAACCCGTATTGGGCCAGAATGGTGTTATAGCCAAAACTCCTCGTGTATTACTCCCAAGTAGGAAGGTCTGTGCCCAGAAGTGAACGTATGGTGATCAAATAAATTAGGTTTACTGCGTGTAGGTAGATAATCAGACCCTGTTGTTATTGAACAGAATCGAAAAATCATCAATCACTATCATTGTTGCAGCATTTGATTTGACGAAGTACATACCTACATTGAACCTTGACACTGTTTGTCGATAATATTACTGGATGCCTACCTATAGTAATCTCAATGGGAAATTTGCGTATGCATTATACTGAACTAAACATTAGATAACACACATTGTCTGGGAGACAGACAATAGCTATTATTGTTATGTGGTATACAATAAAACAATTAAAACCAGTGATTTGTAAAATCAAAGTTTGAAATAATCTCAATTATTATAGTGCATAGAATGGCAGCTATTTCCACTTGACTTTCGTAGAGCGACCGACTGGGGAACGATGAGATAATAATAAAAAACTGACAACTTTAAGTAATCCCCGGCCTCATTAATCATCTATCTAACGTCTTATGAGCCCAAACGCGCTATATCTGCTGTAAGTTTCTGAAGAATTGAGCATCCCGCATACTATTTCATAATACCGGATCAGCTCAAGGTTAGCATGTCTTGGAAATACCACCGAAGTAACAGCAAACGAAATTTAAAATCAATCGGATCTGTGAAAGTTAGTAAGACCCTTTTATTCTTCTTTTTGGTTGATGGCGTTGTCTTTGATTTCGCCAGAATCCAGTTTTTAGCTCAGATCTAATTCTTGTGATTTATCCCATATGTCGATGGCCATAAGACCCTTTTGTCAAGCACGAAGTTATAGCTAATACTAATAACCATTTCCATCACGTCAGATTTCAAATAAAAAAAACAGCCTCAGAAACAGTCTACAGAAAAGATTGGTACCAACGGCTTATTGTGCAGCGGGGAGAAGCGGGAAGCAGGGAGAGCTCGAGATCACAATTCATTTTGCATTGACTCGTCCGGGATAAACTAAGTATTACAAAAAAACTTTTGTTTATTCGTAATAACCAGAAAACCAGAGCGAGCAAACTACAAAGTACGCTGGCGACCTCTTGAATCCTATAATGATACACTCATTTTACTGCGTTTCAGATGCGCCAGATTAACAAAGTAGGTGTCTGGCCTGTAGGCATCGTCGGCGGCATGCGGGTGGAAATGCCTCTGGTGTCTGAAGGCAAGGTCTCCGGCTACAACGCGGTTTGGAAGCCATTCCGGCCCTTCCCGATAGACATGGCAGGATTCGCCATCAATGCGACGTTGTTCCTGGACAAACCGACTGCAAAGTTTTCTAGAAAAGTCCAATCTGGTTTTCAGGTTAGTTTTTTTCTTTATCTATACTCCTTCGTAAATTTTTCTTATTTATATGTAACAAATCAAATTTATGAGCAATGTTATTGTTTATTATACCATGTAATCTATCGATTCGTCTAACATAATTAAAAACGTACTCTAAAAATAATAGGTTAGGCGCTTATCGGATATAGTAAATATGACCCGTATGAACTGTTTTATGTCGCGTGCCAAATAGATAAATTTAAAGCTATTTAAAAGCAACACGGTAATTTCTTTATGATTTGTTAAAAAATCTCTTTGTTTTCAAACTTAGTTCAAAACTAAGTTTGTAGCGATTCCTGTTTAGACCAATTAGGGTTATCTATGCCTGCAGCATTCGTCATATTTGTAACAGAGATTTTTACGGGTTTTAGCAATGGTGATTATTCGTTAAACCAAGAGGTGATAAGAGTTATTTATGTTTCGGCTTCAACAAATTGTTACGTTATATAATAATCGATGCAATAATTCCGTTAGGCAATATAAATATAGAATAAAATAAGCGACATTAATGAACAGAGACAACTATGCGACCAAAAAACATCATGCAAGCTTTTTGGTTTAAACCTTTAACCAACCTAAAAATATGCCAAAAAAGGCCCGCCAAAAATAATTGTGGGACAGTTGATTAGTTAGTACTTTACAATACTCTGCTCATAATTTGCGTGAAAGTTTTTCTAGTATGAAATAGCCCATGTCTTCAATTGCTGAGTGTTTGCTTTTTGCTAGCTCACATTACGGAGATACAGGAGATTGTGACTGCGGCCTCTCATACATAGGTCAAACAAAGAGAAGCAATCAAAACAGCCTCACGGAAGCCCGGTGTACTGAACAAAGTGCGTCTTTTTTTACGCCTGCAAGTTATGCCTGCTTTACAAAACTCAGGTCCGGTCTTGCGCGGAATATTGCTCGCACTTGGCTCCGCTAAGTACCTTCTCGATAAACTGGATAGATTACAGCGTCGTGGTGTCATCGGAGTCATCCATTCACTGTCTCCACTTCAACATCACGCACAAAGAAATTTATTGCCTCGTTTCTTTGTTGTACTTCCAGAACTTGGAATTCTTTGCCAGCACATTGTGTTCCCTCCTTCCTATAACATGGGGTCCTTCAAGAGAGGCGTGAAAAAGCACCTTTTGGGCCGGTAAGGTGAAGGCGGCTAGTGCAATGTCTATTCTGCACTAGCTGTCTTCGCATATGGACACTCCTTACCGCTTCACATCAGGTGATGTTGGGTCAATTGCCGTGCTTTTGTATAAAAAAGTTATAGGCAGCCGGGTAAAAGAACATACCTATAATAGCTCACGTAAAACACAGGCACAAAACGAAGTCGGCAGTGTGTGAACACGCCCTTGACGGACCCAATCATTGCATCAGATTTGATAAGGCTCCAAATCCTTGCCAAAGACCACCATTTCTTACCTCGAATGTCACGTGAAGCTATTGAAATCAAAAACATATTAATCTCAATAGAGAAATGGTTGGAGTGCACCACCAGCTTGAGATCCCATCAATCCCATCATGCGAATAATAAAGTCTTAAGCCCGTCTTTACACTATCTGACAAACTGAAACCGTGAGCTCCGTGTGCGTGAATCGGAACACTCAAAATACAACTCAGTATTTAACTTATAACCTTAACAAAGACAACTGATATCATCAGTCTTAATTAAAGGCGAGTTAAATCTAGTATAGTGGTTTTATTTCATAAAACAAGACAATAAATACTACAGATAGTGACCATGTTTGTGTTTGGATAATTCGCCTGAACCATAAACTATAATAGAGTTCTCAAAATCGCTGTACTTTGAAATTTGTTTCATTGAAAAATCGCTTTAATAATGAGCGACATAACTTCAGTTTTTCAAGAAACCAAATTTGCAAGTAACATTTTTAAAGAATGCTATTCGAATTCATGTTAAGTGAGGTGTTTAATCATATACTGGTAAATAAAGAACTTTCAAACTTCTAACTTGCTACTATCACAATAAGTTACCTAGTTATATAAACTACATTTTTTTATAATAAGCATAATACGTTATCGCGTCCAATAGGTCAAACTTATTATAACTGGCTTAAATTCAAATATTTTAAAGTAGGTATTTATTATTATTAGGGAAATATTGATAACAGTTTTATTTTCCGGTTTGCCCGTATACTCTTAAAATAATATTATCTGTATTTGGGATGAATGAAATGTTTTTTCAGTAGGTACTTACATTAATAAACATAACTAAGTCGCTGGACCTTCTGAAGACACATTTACAGTATACACGGTGAGTTTTTTTTTCGGGTCAGTATGGGGACATTCTAAACTATAAGAGATAGAGAAAAACTCTCTTAGGAACCGTGATCTTATTTTTAGATAAAATAAAAATGGTATTGAAAAAAAATATCTTATTAGATTTGGAGATATATATCGGATTTTTTGAAAAAAAAAATTTTTTTTTGTTATTTCGATTGTAAATCACTATACAAACCAAAAATTGTATGGAGATCATAGGTCTAAAGTTGCTAGAAGTTGTTAAAATTGCTTAAAATTAACATTTTATTATAAGATACCTTTTAAAATTAAAATGCTTTTTATTTTCTTTACTTTTCATTTGAAAATCGGCCAGTAAGTTTCTACTACTAAAGAAAACTAAAGTTTAATTAATAAAGAAAACTAAAACGTTAATTTTTACAACTTCTAGCAACTTTAGACCTATGGTCTCCTTACAATTTTTGGTTTGTTTAGTGATATACAATCAAAATAACAAAAAAAAATTTTTTTTAAAAAATCCGATATCTCCAAAGTCCAAATCTATTAAGATTTTATTTTAATACCATTTTTATTTTATCTAAAATTAAGACCACGTTTCCTAAGAGAGTTTTTCTCTTTCTCTTATAGTTTAGAATTTCCCAATACTGACCTGAAAAAAAAACTCACCCTGTATACATTTACAAGTACAGTAATATCTCTTTCTTTTAATATGTATAGGAAAAAGATATCAAGAATTATAACTGTCAAATAACTTAATTTAGATAGCTTAAAAAGAAACCAAAGACAATTTTAGAGGCGTGTAGCCGTGCTTCCTAAAACCTGAATTTTATCACATTCATTAAGGTCGAAAATCGAACACATCTTTATTAATTTCGGCTTATGTGACACCCGGCCTATTTGTACTCATATTGAGATAATGAGATCTTCAGAATTACGCCCACTTGCCCTGATTTTATTTTGGACAAGAACTAAAATTAAATCTCGTTCAGTTTTATCATAAAAATGCGACTTAAAACGAACTAATGGCAGTGACGTCAATTGTCTGCCGATTTTTGACGAATGCGAAGAAGTTTACATTCTGAGTATAGTAAATTTGTCGGGCGTCTCCTAAGCTATTTATGATGTCTCAGTGAGATCGTGCGAGTTAGAGAGGCAGTCGCATGCATAGATTTAATTTTACCAAACAAAAACATTTAACCACTAATATCTATGAAGATAATATTAAAAATGCAGTTATAATGTTGTATCTCGACTCAATTAACTATATTATTAGTGTAAATTCAGACATGACAGACAGACAGAGACTATGACGTTGTTAGTTAATATATTTTTTGTGATAGTTGTAAGAATGTGTTTTTTTTGACGATTTAAAAGTGCTTCGTTCTGGCCTATTTAAATAAAATATTTTTTCTTTCTTTCTTTCAAAAGCCATGCGCGTATCACCACAATGCCGTTCAGCTGTTGTGACGGCTGTTCACATGCGATTGGCAGTCGACTCCTCAGAAGGGCCGACCAGTGTTTACTTGCGTTCGGCAGTCGATTCCCACCGAACGGCCGTCGCGACGGCTAGTTCACTTTCGTTCGGCGGTTGATTCCTCTCCTCCGCCATCGGTACTTATTCGGTCGGCGAAGTTTGGTTGCCGTCGGAGATGAAAGCATGCAAGCGTCGAATTCTGTCTAACGCCGTTCGGCCGTCGCCGGCGCCATTTGGCCGCTGTGGGATACTTAAACACGCTGACGTAGTGTAAGGCTACTTTCAGCGCCGTACGGATGCGATCAGCTAATCGGCACATTGCTGCCGAGCCGATGCGATGGGCAATAGTAACAGCCTTATTTCGTAGACATAAAGGTTTTTCTGACCGGCTTATGCCAATTCCGTGTCGATACAACTACAAGGAAATGTTATTTGGCTGCGATCTTCTTTAACATGAAGTGTCCTAATCGAGGAATCTAAATTCGAGAGGAAAATACTCTGTGTATTGTGGATGATAAGAAATAAGAATTTGCTAAGTAAGATTTTATCTTTTGATTGCAGGAAAGCGAAATCCTTAAATACTTCACAACGAAGGACGAATTAGAGCCGCTCGCGGACAACTGCACTAAAGTGTATGTGTGGCACACACGAACGCAGAAGCCTTCGATAATCAACACGAAAAAACTAAAACACCCAGTTACACCTTACGACGAAAATATCGAAGTGTGAATTGTTGGCTGTAACTACTGGGTGACATCTGTACCACTGGGTAACCATACTCTATTGCAATGCGTCATTGGGGATAATAGAACCTCAAAATTTCACAGCCCGTGAAGTTTGTAAAGGATTGAAAGGCTCACGCGAGGTTCTCGCTCACCGTCGTTGCATAATATAACGCCCCAATTAGTGTAAGCCCATTTTAAGTATTGAGCTTTAAGGTAACTATTTTTTGTTTATTTTAAATCTTATATTTGCGTTAAAATCCAATAAAAAAATACTCAATTGACATTACAAGTTACACTCTTTACTCAAATATAAAAAGCTAAGATGCTTCTATTGAAAACTTGAAATGTAATGCATACGGTATTTATTTAAATATAGCAGCTAAGTCCTGTAACGCTTAAATAGTGTTTGCAATAAAGATTAGGGTACTGCGATTTATAAATTAAATATTACCTCTTAGGGTATGTAACTATATTATTTTAAACTATAAAATGTCATATAGTATCACGTAAATTATACAAACCAATGAAACTATTATAAATCATCAATTACATTTCGTGTTATTACCCGTTTAAGTATCAAGTTCTTTTATACTAATTTGATCAAGGGCTCTAATGATTTATGACTTTTTCCATAAAAAAACTGTCACAATACAGCAATTCTTCAACTAATTTTTGAAGATTGTTGAACAATGTTTGATAATAAAACTATGATTAAAAATCAATCGAAATATCTCAAAATGTTTCATATTTTTTACGTTTACGATTGATGTGTAGCTTATAACTGTGGCATCTTAAATTTTTACATTAGGTGTTTAGCTAACTGCGAATACAGGTTTTTATTACAATTTTACCCAGTTTCGATAAATGATTTTTTTGTTAAATTATGCTCCATACATTTAATTTGGCTACTAAGTAGTCAAGCAACAATTAAAATAACACTAGGAAAATGGTATTATAAATATGAATGTATTTTACAATTTATTTTACACTTTATCATTATTATATTTTTTTGTAAATTCCATTAACGAGCTTTAGCGACAACGATTAGTAATTTTATATTGTGTATTATTATATTTAAAAAAATCAATTATTTTCATATCATTCCCTATTTTCAAAAAAAAAGTGATCAATTTGTTTATATCAAGATTTAATAAAAAATATACTACATTATTAAAATAAGCTACTTTATTGCATAATATTGAGAGTTGTATCTCCAATGAAAAGGATTTTTATTTCCGGTTATGTTATTATACTATGTATACGTAAGTAGGTATATAGAAAATATTTGTCAACATTTCATGGTTCTTTAGAATTGATTATAGTATTAATTAATCTTGCTTAGTAAACGGAGAACAGTCTATACCCAGTTCATGTCGACCTTAAAATTAATTATTATTACTTAAAATGAATCCATGACTTTCTTAACTTAATTCTATCGATTCCAGAAAGCTCAGTATTAGTAAAATTTAGTAACTTAGGTACATATATTAGGTAACTGTATTGACTTAGGAGAAATTATTATTATTGTAAATTACCATATTATTATAAAGTACTTTATTTTTATTATTTTTTAGTTGAATGCTAGTCTTACCCTATTTCCTAAATCCTATTCATATTTGATCAGCCAGTTGTTAAATCATATAGATTCATGTGATTACATGCTATTAAATGGTATTTATTTATTAACCAATATGATTTGATTTGTTTCTTATTAAGCACAAAAGAAATTGACTTTTTTCCAAAAGAAAATATCTTGACGCCATGACAGTTTAGAACCTTTATGAAATGTAAATCGCTGTTTAGAAATGCAAAATAATCCACGTTGAAGTTTGTTGTTTCCTATAATGCACTAATATATGAAATATTAGCGCAACTTAACGTTATTATTTATGTATTTGTATACTAGAATGTGACCACTTAGAAGATTATTTTCTAGAATAAATTATGTTACGTGACTACTCTCCTCTGATCGATCACTCTGAATAGTTTTTAGAAACCATATGTTAAAGTGTGTTCTCACTTTGGGATTTTTACGAAATTAACTAATTTATTTTATCAAAATCAACTAGGGATTTGACTATAATTATTTAATTAGTTAGTGGCATCTATTCTAATATATTTATTTTTGTACATATTATTATGATATTATACACAGTGAATTTTTCAAGTATGTGTGTTTGGCCAAATTTGAATATTTTTATTTCAATACATAGATCTGAAAATTGTACTGCATGCAGAATCACTAGATTATTGATACTATTTAATTATTGGAGCACCTATAAGCCACATCATCAGGTCTAATAGGTTTTCTATTGTTGAGGAGACTGGTGGGCTGGTAAAGGATTTTCAAAGTTAAAATATTCTCTTAAATATATCTTTGAAAGAAGAAAAAGGAAGTGTTTTTTTTTTAAATGAGCTTGAGACTTTTTGAACACATTTCGCTGTTTCAGATTAAGCCATACACACTTGAAACACTCATTATGTATGATTTATAGGTTTTTATTAGATATTAAGTGAACTGTGTTACAACTCAACCGTGTAAAAGTCAAAAGGAACCGCCATGTTGAAAAGTGACGTTCCCTTGTTCCACACATAACGCTTCTTTTATGAGCTCTGGCGACCTTACTCACCGCAGGCACCGACCACTACGAGGTAGTGCTATATGGCTGCGGTCTTCTGTAAGCTTCGCTGCCCTGGGTTTTATTATATTCAGTGTTTGACTGCTAAAAACAATTTGGTATTACTCTCTAATCTGATTTCTCTAACTATACACAAACCTCGCCGCGAACTTAGCTAAACTGTTAGTGCCTCTCACAAAATATCGATAGACAAGCAATATCAAAGAAATAATTAGCTGCTCTAAAACACCGGCTATTAGCTTTCAAATTTTTACAAATATGAAAATCTCTTCAACAAGTACAATATTTTTAATAAGATAATATAAAAAGTGATAAGGAAAAGGTATATAAAAACATTTTGAGAATCGAAGCATTGTGCTTCCAGGCTTAGAATTCTAACACATATAAGTCCAAGTCGCTCGGTGAAGTATATTATGAGAATAATATAATATCGTGGTGTCCGAGGTTAGTTACGGTAGCCAAGTTCGCGATGGGTTGCTCATTTATTTATTAAGATAATAATATAATAGAAAATATGTTTAATCAATAGCAAGATTCAGGAATTTCATATCGCAATTTTACTAACCATTGCGTTTAAATTAGCTATTCTACATTACATCACATTACTATGATAGGTATGCAAAATCAACTACCATGATTTTTTATTTATTTTAGACTGTACCTAATTTATACCTACAAAAATTTATGATCCCTATATACATGAAGGTTATAAATATGTATAAACCATGTAAAAATTAATTATGTAAGTATAAAATCATCTCGTTGCATTTATTTGTCTGTTTTGAATTATTTACTACCTACTTAAAATTGACAAGTAAATTCATTTACAAAAAAATGTTTATTATGTTAATTTATTTCTAGTTAATTTATTGTAAGTCGAACTACAAGTTAAATCAGAAAATTAGCACCAGTGACCAAAATTTGTTAGCAATATTACTTGTTTTAATAACTAATGTAATTTAAAATGGCTGATTAATCTGATTCGATGTTATTGATGCTCATGAGTGAAACGTGACTGTGATTATTAAGCAGTGAAATAAATTAAGTTATTCAACTTAATTTATTTCACTGCTTAATAATCACAGTGACCTTGTCATGATCTATACAGGATGGCACATTTAGATCGGTCAGTATGGGAAAGTCTGAAACGATAAGACTTACGAAAATCTCTTCTTAGGAAACATGTCATCGATTATAGTAATAAAAAAAACTGCATTCATACATTTTAAAAAAAACGCGTGCTCAGCTCGGGAATTGAACCCGGAAGTTTAGAAAAATTAAACTAACACTATTTTTTTTAGATATCGATTGTGTAGGTCTTAAGCAGTAAACGTTACTATGAAACATGATGTCTAAAATGAATAAAATGCATTGTTTTCATATCCTTTAATTTATTTTAGTAAGTGTTCGAAATTACCACCAATACCACCATAGCAGGTTTATCACGTCTCTGTTCAAACCAAGACGTTCCATTTTCAAATGAGGTTCTCACGTCTTTGTATCTACATACTTGTTCTAAGTGGGCTTTCCAATTGATTATTAGTGTAAGTATGATTATAGAAGTAATCAATTACAATCGTAGATAGATAATATTATCGCAGATAACAATATGTAAATCAGTGTATGTAACAAGTAGCGACACCAGCAAAGAGCTACAAACAACCATAGAGACAATTTTGCGCACCTAAACGAGCATGAGTTTAAATGTTGTGTTGAAAAAATGGTAGTAATTTCGAACACTTACTAAAATAAATTAAAGTTAATGAAAACAATGCATTTTATTCATATTAGACATCATGTTTCATAGTAGCGTTTCCTACAAGACCTACACAATCGATATCTAAATAAAAATAGTGTAAGTTTAATTTTCAAAACGTCCGGGTTCGATTCCCGAGCTGAGTACGCGTTTTTTTTTAAATGTAAGAATGCAGTTTTTCATATTACTAAAATCGACGACATGGTTCCTAAGAAGAGATTTTCGTAGGTATGTCTTATAGTTTCAGACTTTCCCATACTGACCGATCTAATTGTGCCACCCTGTATACTAGTGATTTGCTACACGAGTAAGTAGATAAAATAATGTTTTTATGTTTACCAGCAAAAAATGTTGCGGTTCGCTATCGATAAAAATCGTTTTACACTTTAGTCCCCTTTGGAGGGTCAACCAAAATAGAAATGGTTTGCCATTTTCAAAAATATCGTATTCATTTGATAATTTCATGACATTTCTATGAAATAATGCAGGCAATGTTATATCATTTCATACAAACATCATGAAATTATGAAATGAATAAGATGTTTTTGAAAGTGCCAACCTATGAACTAATATTGCCCATGTTTTATTTTTTGTCGTATAGACGGCACCATCCTGTATATTTAATTCGCCGATAGAATTACAAACAAGCTTAATATAACTATTACGTAATGTTTCATATTATTCTTACTCTGTTATCATCCATTTCGACGTAGTCTATACTGTAAATCTTTTTAATTTAACCATTTACCTGGGTACAGCCATGCACGAGCATATAATAATAGACACATTTGACATTTCATCATCCTTATTATCCTTGCAATAAAAGTAATGTACGATCAAAAGTAGGTAGGGGAGGTAGGGGAGGGACGGGCACTTTTTCACAATTTAATGCATCAAAAATCAGATTTTATAGATAATTACCATTTATTGTCAATTCTTATTGCAACACACATTTGGCTAGATATCTTAGACATAACTTTCTTAAAATTATAATCAGTCTCAACATTAAGAGATAATTTCAGATATTGGTCAAAAGTGCCCGATGCTCCCTATGGTAGGGAGGTTTGGACACACCCTGTGGGAGGCTTGGGCATGGCCTATAAAACACTTTATATCCATAATAGTATCCAAAAATCAAAGTTCACAACAAATAAAACAGTATCGTATATGTTGTTTTTATTTTTGATCATTTTGATACCTCTTCTATGGCTCGTAATATCAAATCTTAAGGAATTTCCCGTCGCAAACCTTTCTTTTTGAATTTGAACGACATCTTTCTGTAATTAAAAATAATTCAAATAGTTTTATTAAAGCAGGTAATAAGAATTTTAAAAAATCCTCCTATTCTCAACATATACGATACATATGTTTAGTATAGGAGGCATTAGGCATGCCCAAACCTCCCTCACATCAGAATGCCCATTGCTCCCTCTGTATACATTTTCAACATAAGTTACTGGTATTTTTTTTATGTAGGTATTTAAGCGTGACTTTCAGATTAATTTATAAGTTAGTTAATATACAATAGATATATAGTAAAGAATAGACATACCTTTCGTTAGCTGTCTCTATATTACGATCCGAAACCACAACAAAATATTCACTTTTACGAGCCCATAACCTTCAAACGTGTCTGTGTTTAACAACTGACAGAAATCACAGATATTCTATGGATGAACAGTGGTGTCAGTCGGTAAAGTAAATTATTAAATTAGAAAAAAATATATATCTGTGACCGGATCAGAATAAAAGGGGGGTGCCCATGTCTCCCGACTGCCCGTCCCTCCCCTACCTCCCCTACATACTATTGCGCATGACGGAACCTTACTTTTGTTAAGGTACATTTTTTAATAATTTCAGTACGATATTTACTCTTTCGCATTATGACAGGGTAGTATTTATTTTCAATAATTAATATTATATTTAACAACCGTAATTTTTTTTTCTATGCATAATGTAGATGTAAAAATAAGTGCTCAATATACGAAGCGGTCTAAATAATGTTTCCTTTTAGTATCTTCTAGATATATGTACTTAAACTACGTATTCAATTGTATTAATGCTAAAACGTACCTAAAAATGGGCAATAAATAAGATTATTAAAACAATAAAATATGCCTTAAATTGTAAAACTGCAGCTGGAATGAGAGTTAATAAATGATAAAGCTAAAACGCTGCCTGCCCATTATTGTATTGAAGCTACTGTTATCTTCAGGAATATCTTCTAAATTCAACACTTATTTGAAACTACGCGCAAAATCATATTGAGCAGTCAATGCCTTTAACGGCTTAAGAAAAAACTAGCTCAATGTCAAACTCGCTCACTTTTATTTTTCAGCTCACATTCCACCTAAACAATAACTTAACCAAATTAATTTATTCTTAATTTTTGATTTTAACATTATTATAAATTTTTCAAAAATTACTTAGTAATTAAAATATAATAAAACTAGAAAAATTTCACGTCCTGAGGCAGGAATCGAACCCGCGACCTTTCGCAATCCGGGCGACTGCTCTGACCACTGAGACACCAAGGACTTGGGATATCCGTGTGAAATTCTTCTAGTCTATCTGTATCTGTATCCCAAGTCCTGGGTGGCTCAGTGGTCAGAGCAGTCGCCCGGATTGCGAAAGGTCGCGGGTTCGATTCCTGCCTCAGTTCGTGAATTTTTTCTAGTTTTATTATATTTTAATTACAAATTAATTTAGTTTGAAATTTTATATTAAAGTTAGGGCTTAAAACAATAGGTTAAAAATACCGCAGTTCCTGCCGACAACAACGTCTTGAGGCTTGCCCGTTACGATGGTAAGAAGCAGCTAAGAGGCGCATCGCTGAAGCGATAAGTGGGTGAGAACCCCACACATCCTTCCCAAAGGGAGAGGGAGGATAGACTGGCAGAGGTGGGCGAGTTTGACAGTGCGCCCCCTATTTCTCCTTAAACCAACTAAGGAATCGTAACTATAACTGAATCTGTATTGTGCTGATTCACATGTGAAATCGTGATAGTTCTCTAAATATGTAAAACTTACAAATCCTGTGTGTATACATAGGTTTGTAAGTTTTAATTTTAATCGGTGTTGAAATTTTAGAATGTAAGGCTGGTGGAACATTTAAAGGCTATAACGAATAAAAGTACTTTATAGGTAAGCATGTACAGTTACTCTTAAAAGATGTTAGTATGATATTTACCTACAGTTTTTTTACACAATCATGAAAACTGGAGATTATAATATAAAATAATTATGTTGTCAACATGAACTTTTAAAAAATCTAGGTTGGAGTTGAAGAAACTATTTCATATTTTCAAGTAGGTATTCAAACATCAACCGTGCATTGACTAAACAAATTCTTAGAAACTGCTTATTTTTTTTACACGTCTTAAGTATTTTTAACGGTTTTTATTAATCCAAAAAGCAATTCCAAAACCATGAGTTCTCGAAGCATTCTGGAATTCGTGTTACTGTATTGTTTCATAAAAATACCGACCCTATAAAAAATATAATTTGGTCGCTTTTTCTATAAACCGATTTTTCCAGTACAAGGAATGTATGAATTCTTTATGAGTGAAGATCGATATTAACTAAGCTTTTTGATAATTTAGCATTGCATAACAGTTCGCATACATATTTATTTTAAATTTTTCCTACTGTCTTACCCGCACACTTATAAAATGCTTATTCTCCGTGAGATTTAATAGACCCGTTTCGACATTTGTTACATTAGGTTACGTAGGCAATACGGTTGATTTTGCTTCACTTTGAAAAACCACTGACTATGAAACTTAGAACTAAGTAAATGAATCTTATTACGTTGTTACAACGCAACTGTCATTATTTGTGTTGAATCGGACTTATTACATCTCACGAAGTACTTAAATAGATAAGTTAATAATATAATTTCGGGAAATATTCAAAGTGTGTTCCATAAAAGTTTACATCTTAACTGTAGGTAAATTATGCATCAGAATATCCGATCTCTAATCTCTATGTGGTCTTGAAGGCCCTTAAAGTATAAGTTTTGTCACAAATATAGTATTGCTTGTTGCCAGTCAGAAGCTGTTTTGTGTTGCTAATCACTTACAGAACAGCTTTTATGAATAATTTTCTGTTGCAATATCAAAATAGTATCTATGTATTTATAAAATAATAATATTAACTAATTATAATTATCATGAAATAATGTGGCCAAGTGGAAGTTGAATAAGTAAGAAATACCCCGACCTTTTGTTTGAAATGAATTCTATGATTCCCTAAATGACTTTCCATTTGCAGCTAACTTATTACTCAATAAACAAAAAATTTATTATACAAGTAGGTATAATACATTCTTATAAGTGAAAGTTTAGTATGTTACTTTGAAACTAGACTGATTTATGGAGTTAATTGGCATTGATACATAAACAAATAAACTGCTATTCATGACAGCTGAACAAATTGTATTTCGTAGAGAAAGTATGCGAAAGTAGTAGAATAAATTGTGTAAACGACTAGATAGGCGACTCTTTATGTGATGGATTTTAGATTTCTATTTCTATAATTGTGTAAATATTTAGTATAGTTTTACAATACGAAAATAAATCATTAAAATGTGATATCTGTTTTTTATTTCATTACATTCGCAAGTCATCATCACGGGTAATGGTCACCAGCGTATACAGGGTGGCACATTTAGATCGGTCAGTATGGGAAAGTCTGAAACTATAAGACCTACGAAAATCTCTTCTTAGGAACCATGTCATTGATTTTAGTAATAAGAAAAACTGCATTCATACATTTAAAAAAAAACATGTACCCGGCTCGGAAAACGAACCCGGACGTTTTGAAAAATAAAACTAACACTATTTCTATTTAGATATCGATTGTGTACGTCATAAAGCAGTAAACGTTACTATGAAACATAATGTCTTAAATGATTAAATTGCATTGTTTTCATATCCATTTAATTTATTAAGTGTTCGAAATTACCACCATTACCACCATATGAGGTTTAATCACGTCTCTGTTCAAACCAAGACGTTCCATTTTCGAATGAGGTTTATCACGTCTTTGTATCTATACTTATTCTAAGTGGGCTTTTCAATTGATTATTAGTGTAAGCATGACATGATTAATAGAATTAAGCAATTACAATCATAGACATAATACTTATTATCGCAGATAACAATATGTAAAGCAGTCTATGTAACAAGTTGCGATACCAGCAAAGAGCTACAAACAACCATAAAGACAATTTTACGCACTTAAACGAATTGAAAGTTGTATTGAAAAAATTGTGGTACATACCTACTTAAATGCATTTTATTCATTTTAGACATCATGTTTCATAGTAACCTTAACTGATTTAGACCTACACAATCGATATCTAAAAGAAATAGTTAGTATTATTTTTTAAAACGTCCGGGTTCGATTCCCGAGCTAAGTACACGTTTTTTTAAAAAAATATGAATGCATTTTTTTTATTACTTGATTCGATGACTTGGTTCCTAAGAAGAGATTTTCGTATGTCTTATAGTTTCAGACTTTTCCATACTGACCGATCTAAATGTGCTATACTGTATACCCCACTGCTGGGCACAGCCTTCCTACATGGAAAAAGACATGAGGAATGTGGGCCATAAAGCAACACGCTGGCCAAAAGCGAGTTGGTGGGTTAAAGCGGTTGCAGTTAAAGCCGGGACCAACGGCTTAACGTGCCTGCCGAAACAAGGAGAGCTTGACAAACACCTGCAATACCTACTTACCACTTAATTTCACCCTTGCTATTATTGGTGTCTATAAACGATGGTAGCCACTTACCACCAGCTAGGCTGTCAGAACCCTCAGAAAAAGCACCCTTCACACCGAAATTACAGCTAGTTGTTGCACATTGTTGTTAGATTTTGTGCGTATAAAACGCCTATTACAAATAAAGAAGAAAGAGAACGATGAAGAATTTGGTAACTACACCAGGTGCTCCGGTGGCGTAGTGGTAATCGCGTCTGGCAGGACCCCAGGAGACGGGTTCGATCCCCGCTAGGAGCATATAATTTTCTCATCGTTTTCTTTCTGTATTCGTAATTGTTACAGCTAGTTGCTTCACGGCCGAAATATAATTTTAAGCTATAGGTAGGTAATTCCGCTATACCTACCTAGACCCACCCCTCCTAGAGGGTCTACCATCTAGTCCATCTCATTTGGTAAAAATATCGAGATTAATCATGTAGAGTCCTCATCAAACTGGTCAACTGCTATTTTCTGGAGTTTCGTAGCTTAACCTGCCTTTGATGTCAAAGTACCTACAATAAAGAATAAATTAAAACTTTTGCTATCCTATTTGTTCATAGAAATGGTTTGTACCTTTAAAACTATCTTATTCAATATATAATATATGACATTTGTATGAAATAATATAACATTGGCTGCATAATTTCATATAAATGTCCTGAAATTATCAAAAGAATAGGTATAAGATGTTTTTGAAAGTAGGAAACTATTTCTATGAACTAATATAGCCCATGTTTAAATTTATTGTCGTATTGACGGCACCAACCTGTATATTATATACACCACCAGCCTATATACGTCCCACTGCTGGGCACAGGCCTTCCAAACACTTGGGGCCAAAGACCACCACCCTGGCCCTATGCGGCTTGGTGGGTTAAAGCGGTGCAGTAACAACCGGAAATAGGGTTCAAATAAGAGTTCCGTAATTAAATTAATAGAAATAAACTACCAACTAAAACTAGACTCATGTATTAAATTAGGTACTATTAAAATACCAATATAGTTACCTACATCACACATTTTTTTTCACACGAATATCTTGTTTAGTAATAAGTATTTTTAAAAACTCTTAATGTTGTAAGAGCTGTAACATGCCAAAACAGGCGACAATTAGGTACCCACCTTAGTCTGATATCTGCGGATCTAACGGTCTTCCCGTTTTCCCCTTCTCAGCCTTTTTTTCTACACGAAAAGCGTCATTTATCTTAATCGAAAGACAATTGATTGTGAATTCGGAATAACTGTTATGTCCACCCTCGACCTTTATCAAAGAGAATGAAATGGATGATTATTTGAAAATTTTAACTAAAATTATGTTTAGATTTATGTTTTATTATGTAGGTAGTTAGGTAAGTAATTTAATGTGGTAAGGAAATTTACCTGTTCGAAGTAGATAAAGCTATCAAAAGTAGGTTAGTGGCGCATGATAGCTTATAAGCTTTTTTTTTGGTCCTACCTACCTACTCAGCTTTCAGAGTAGGTATACTTGACAGGAATCTTACTTCCCCTTTGTTTGTCAGGATCTCAGATCATTGAGGTCCGGATGCTATAAAGGATGGTGCCGTCTATACGACAATAAATTAATAATTAATTAATAAATAAATTAAAACAGGAAATGATTTGTCACTTTTAAAAAAAATATCTTATTCGCTCAGAACAATAACTAAAGCAATTGTTCTGAGTCTGACCTATTCGTTTAATAATTTCATGACATTTCTATGAAATAATGCAGCCAATGTTAAATTACTTCATACAAATGTCATGAAATTATCAAATGATTATGATGTTTTTGAAAGTGGCAAACCATTTCTATGAACTAATATAGCCCATGTTTCAATTTATTGTCGTATTGACGGCATCAACCTGTATATGTAAAATATAGGTACCTACCTCTGTGCCTCTACTTACCAAAAATTAGGAGACCACTTTTCCTTTTATTTACGGCGAAAGCGTCGTTCAGCTTTCCTCTCTGTAATTTCACAAATTCCTCTCCATTTTTTCACACTACCTCTTTTTTTCGCTGGAAGTGTCAAATGGAATTGCTGCATCTACTGTAAACGCAAGATTTACAATTTCCTTGCTCGCATTTTGCCTAGAGCACGGGCAAATTATGATACGGGTTTCCGGACTGAAAGTTATATATTGCCTGTCTACATACGTTGAAATATTAACGTCATTTTCTATGGTCCACGTCGCAAATTGGTTGGTTGTGAAAACAACAGATTGCAGATCAAGCGAAACTTTCATAACGCAGGTAATACCTACCAAAGTAAGTAGTTAGGTACTTCAGTTTGTATTATGAGGCAATTTTGATGTCCTAGGTAACATAAAGTAAAATGCTTTAACTTTTCACAGACATAAAAAAACTCATACACAATAAAACTACCTATCTAGATGCTTCACAGATTCGCAGGCTCGGTAGGTAGGTATCATTTATCATCATTCAAGCGGATACCAGATCCATTGGCTTAGAAGGAAACTCTCCCCTACCTAATTGAATTTAGTCTGGAAATTTATAATAAATTAAGCTTCAAAAATTGGTTAGGATAGAAATACAAATAAAGAAAGTAAACGATGAAAAAATTGTATGCCCCAGGCGGGAATCGAACCGCGCGTATCCTGGGGTCCGGCCAGACGCGATAGCCGCTACGCCACCGGAGCACTAGGAGCACTTCTCCCTTTTTAACGTTTTTATGGCAACGTTTATCTCACCACTCATTGAAGCTTACAGCTCAATTGATCTGAAAGAATATTTCTATTTACAAGCATTTTTTAAATTTCCAGTAAAGATGAGAAATCCATTCCAATCACATTTAAATGTTTGATTTTGTGTGTTTATAACGCCTACTTTATTGTCATCATCAGCCTATAAGTATACGTCCCACTGCTGGGCACAGGCCTTCCTACATGGGAGAAACACATGAGGAGATTGGACCATAATACCACTGGCCCAATGCGGGTTGGTGGGTTAAAGCGGTTGCAGTAACAACCGGGCCCAACGGCCTAACGTGCCTTCCGAAGCACGGAGGAGCTCCAGATTATAATTTTTATTGACCCATCCTAGGACCGACCATGGCGAAAGTTGCTTTGTTTTCGTAATCGAAACCAAAGCGCTCAAACCACTACGCCACCGAGCTCCTCATTCATCGCCATTGATCTTACTTTATTGTAAGAAATACAAATAAAGAAAGAAAACTATGAAAAAATTGTATGCTCCAGGCGCGAATCGAACCCGCGTCTCCTGGGGTCCGGCCAGACGCGATAACCGATACGCCGCCGGAGCACTAGGTGCAACCTATCAATTTCTTCACTGCTTTCTACCCTTTTTTAACGTTTTTATAGCAACGCTTATCTCACCACTCATTGAAGTTTACACCTCAATTGATCTTGTAGGCGTTTTTAACGCACAAAATTAAACATTTAAATGTGATTGATTAGGTTAGGTTAGAACTATGGCCAAAAAATAAAAATAAATAAATGTAGAGTCATTAGGAGTTTTCTGGGATAACTTTTTGATTACGGCTTAGATAAATTATCATCTCATCTGTAAATACTTAATTATCTTTACTGTAGGTAGAAACAATTAACCCTATGTTCAGGTGTTTCAAAAAACACCCATTCGTGTTTCAATTATTGTTTTATACCTACTTAAAATTTTTAGTAGTTTCTATTTATTGTTTTTTTTTGTCTGTTGTCCATTGTGATTTTGCTTATAGATATTGTTAGAAAAATTGGTAGAAATACAGTTATAGGTATTGTTGATCTAAAATCTTACTTTTTCATAAACCTACCTACCTATCTACTTACCACAAGGGTGGCAAACAAGCCTTTTACCGTGGCATTGCTTACCTATTTGAGTATGCTCCAGGATCCATCATCTCATATCTATTCGGAGTGAGCGGGCGGGCGCCCTTGCATTGGTATTCCTGTCATGGGCCCGCAACGTTGCAGGGAGTCATAATGAGACCTCTTGTTCCAGTAGTTGCAGCACAATGCTCTCGTTATCCTTGTGCAGATTTTGGTGAATTTAAACGAAATAAGAATTTAAAACTTCCTGTTTATAAACATACGTAGTTGACTACAAATAGGTATCTACTTATATATCAGTCATTCTACACTTTAATAATAATAATACCCAATCAAAGGCAAACATTTAGTTAAAGTAGATTAAGTGCTTTTTCTAACTGAAAATAATGGATATTATTTTGGTCTTAGACTATAGGTAAATAGGTATGTTTTGCAAGTTTTTAGCTTAGGTAATTTTATTGAAATAATAAAGGATTTCGGGTTTAAAGTTAATAGGTATGTGCTTACGTAGGTACCTACCTATAATAGAGAACAACACAAATAATAAAAAAAACTCAATTAAGTTTAAAATTAGTAGGTACATAAAATACATTAGTAGAATATACATAAGTGCTTTTTTCTAACTGAAAAGAATGAATACCTATTATTTTAGTCTTGGACTATAAAATAGGTAAGTAGGTATCTTTCGCAAGTTTTTATCTTATTTATGTAATTTTATTGAAATAATATATTAGGGGTTAAAGTATGAAATTGCCGATTTGTACTGAAAATTTTAAATTAGTTTTTTTTTATTTAACATGTTTATTTAATCAAAATATCTACCATTATTATCTATACATTGCTGCCATCTAATACGAAGGTCATTTATGCCTATGCGATAGAATTCTGGTTATCTAGATTCTACAAACTCGGTGAAAGCATTTTGTACTGCCTCCTGGGAAGAAAACTTTTTATCACGTAGAAAAATGTCCAAATCACGAAAAAAATGGTAGTCCGTTGGAGCAAGGTCTGACGAATACGGAGGGTGACGAATGGATTCTAATTGCAGTTCCTCTAGAGTTAAAACGGTTTCTCGTGCTGTATGAGGTATCGCGTTAGCATGGAGCAATAACGGTGAAGATCGATTCATGAGTCGGGGCTGTTTCACTGCAAGTTTTGCTATCATTGTTCGGAGTTCGGCACAGTGGATATCTGCCGTTATTGCTTGACCAGATCGGAGAAAGCTATAGTGAATAACACCATGCTGAGACCACCAAACAGTTACCATTACCTTTTTATTGGTAAGCTTTGCTTTAGGACACTGTTGCGGCGTTTGACCTGGGGTCAGCCATTGCATTTTTCGCTTCCGGTTGTCGTAAAGAATCCACTTTTCATCACATGTCACAATTCAATCCCATATTTCTTTATTTCTGTATCGGTTCAACAAGGCAACACAAGTTTCAACACGCGTTTCTTTCTGCAGATCAGTTAAATCATGAGGCACCCATTTTTCATATTTTTTTATTTTATTGATTTGTCGCAAATAAGTCAATATTGTTGGTAAGGTAACGTTAAACCATTCCGCTGATTCCTGGGTAGTTTGGCTCGGATCGGCTTCCACCATCTCTTTCAATTCATTGTTATTCACCGGTCTTCCACGTGGTTCGTTCTTCAAATCAAAATTTCCATCACGAAAGCGTTTAAGCCAAAATCGCACGGTGCGTTCATTAGCAGGCCCCTCTCCAACCGCAACATTGATATTGCGAGCTGTTTCCGCCGAGTTAGTTCCGCGTCGGAACTCGTATTCAAAAATCACTCGAATTTTCGAAGTATGCATCTTTCTTGTCTAAGCTGAATAAAAAAAACGACTGATAGTTGGTAATCGAATGTTGCACATTTTTTAGAAGAAGAACCTCATAGGTACCATTTGAAAAAAGTTTCACTCAAAAATCTCAAACCATGAAGGTTCTATGTCAATTCAAAGTACCCATTACAATAAAACGGCAACTTCATACTTTAACCCCTATTATTTCGGGTTTATAGTTAATAGGTATGTGCACGTAGTAATAAAAGATAATATCACAAATAACAAAACAAATCCATAAGTATCAAATTGGTACATAAAATATATTAGTCGGAATATAATTCTAAATCCTCTGACAACTTTTTAAGACTAGCCTGAATTCCTTAAGCATGTCAAGTCTTAATAAAATCGGTTTGTTCGTTTTCGACTTGAAAGTTTGTATGAAAAGGCGTGCGGCATAAACTCTCCTAAGTGATACTGCAAACAATAACATACTCTATCTTTGCAGTGTTAGAATTGCTTTCGAAACTGCAGATATTTTTTATCACTATGAAAGCTCCTATAATGATTCTGCTGACTGTACTCTTATGTACTCGAGGTTCTAATAGTATTATTCCCACAAACTTTATTTTTTCTCTTACAATAGGTAGGTACCTTACCTTTAATTCAATATTGTATGTCGCAAGTTCAGTTGACTGTAGGGTGAGTCATGTTTACTTTAGGCTTAATCAATCAGTGTCCTATCGCTCAATTTAACGTTCGGTGAAAATCATGCTCTGTATTTGTAAAAACAGTAGGAAAATTGACAATGTTATCTTTGTCAACAGAGGTTGATTAGACTTCCGATATAGGTTTATAGAATCGAGTACCTATTTACCTACCTATTAATTAGAAGAATTAAAGAAAAATGAAAAAGAAATTATGAAAGAAATATCCAAATTACTTATAACATTGATAGATAGCAATCCAACTCTGTATAAAACATAGGTACCGATAGATTTCACCACAAGCAATCGAATTATACTTTCAGTTTATCGGTATGTTTTACAGACAGACAGACCGACAGACAGATCGGCAGACAGATCGATAGACAGACCGATAGACAGACTGACATTATGAAATTGTTATTGGCTTACGTAAACCCAGACAAGACAGAGAGACGAACATTATGATGACATTGTTATTTATTAATATAGTTTGTGATGGACATAATATGGGATTTTTGACGTTTCGAAAGAGCTTCTTGGGGGGCCTAATTGAGTAATGATATTTTCATTTCAAACTCAAACTCAAACTCAAATATTTATTGCAAATTAAGTGTTACAAGATCTTAAGATATTATTGCTATTACAGCACTTACAACTTAATTACCCTTTTCGAGTATAGCAACAAAAAGACAATAAATTTCCTAAAACTATATGAAATTACAACATTATTTAGATTAAAAAGGTACTTAAACGAAATTGTATATGAGGTATTAATTGATTTTTCTTATTTTAATTTCATATGCACTAAAAAAATTTGTAGGTGGTATATGTATTATAATAATGTGTAGGTAGGTATTGTTTTATTTTATCTTATTATTTGTTATTATAATTAGTAATATTATTCATTCAATATAATATCATTTTTATTAATGGAAAATTATTATGTATACTTATGAATTAATTATTTATGGTGGAGTATTTTAAAATATCATTTTTTTTTTCATGTATTCATTTATTGAGTAAAAGCTGTTTTCAGCTAGATATTTCTTTAGTTTTGTATTAAATGTTGGTAATTTTGATTCATTTTTTATTTGAGATGGTAATTTATTAAATATTTTTATTGCCATGTAGTATGGGCTATTATTCAACATTTTTATTCTAGATGGGGGCCTATAAAGTCTATTTTTACTACGGGTATTTAAACTATGGGTATCATTCACCATAGTAAACTTATTCAAGTTTTGAAACACAAATGTACATTATATCTTGAATATATATGCTTGGAAGAGTAAGAACTTTATATTGTTTGAAATATGGCCTACAACTTAGAGTGTTATCGATTTGGGCTAGGATTCTAATACACTTTTTTTGCATCACAAATAAATCATCCCAGTTGACACTGTTACCCCATAGCATTATCCCATATCTAAGCCAGGCATAAGCATATCCGTAATAAGATGATAAAGCGGTTTCTAAATTAGTGCTACATTTTATTGCAAAGAGTGCGTAAATGAATTTTGATAGCTTAGATTTGACATGTTCTATATGTGCCTTCCAGTTTAAGTTTGTGTCTATGTTTATAACTAGTAAATTAAGTGTATCCACTTTTTCTATTTTAATATTATTAAATTTTATATCAAGATTGAGAGGTATAGTTTTATAAGATTTAAATTGTATAATTTTTGTTTTATTAAAATTAATTTCTAAATTGTGATCTTTTAGCCAATCTGTAACAGCGTGTAAAGTATTTTGAACTAATGAGTTAGGGTTAGTTCCATTTTCACAACTCAGTAGTATTGAAATATCATCAGCAAATAGAATAGGTACCGCATCCATGCCACTCAGCACCTTTGGAAGGTCGTTGATGTATAAGAGGAACAAGACACAGCCCAGTACACTACCCTGAGGAATGGAGCCAGTCAACTCACTCTCTAGTGATCGTACAGTCTTTATCTTCCTGTTCTCATCATAGTGGTCAACTTGAACGATTTGCTTTCTATTCGCAAGGTAAGATTTAAACCAAAGGTAAGCTGGTCCGCGAATGCCTGAACCATACAATTTAGACAATAAGATCTTGTAGTAAACTTTATCGTATGCCTTTGTCATGTCTAGTAGTAGGCCAAGAACACATTTTTTATCATTAATATGCTGCAGAGCATTTTGAACATAGTGATAAACTGCCAACGTGGTTGATTTGGACTTTCTGAACCCATTTTGGCTTTCATCTAATATATTGTATTTTTCCAGGAATTTATATAACCGATTGCACATTGCCTTTTCAAAAATTTTTGGATAAGTTGGCAGTAGTGCTATAGGTCTATAATTTTGAGGGTTAGTAATATCATCTTTTTTATACATTGGCTTAATGAGCGAAATTTTTAATGAATCTGGAAACTGACTATCATGAAAACTTTGGTTTATTAGCTGTGTGAGAGGCTGGACTAACTCCTTCGCACATTTTTTTACAAGAATTGGAGGTATATCATCAATTCCACAGCTATGTTTATTTTTAATAGACTTAATTATAGATACTATATATTTCTTTGGTGTTTACAGGGTGTAAATACATGGAAAAAATAGGTGTATTTATGACATTGCGACCAAGAGCGACTGCAGTGTCCTTATTTTTATTTTTAGGCTCTCCAACGGTCAAAAAATAATTATTGAATGTGTTTGCAATTTCGATGGGACATGATATTGTTTTGTTATTTATATTAAGTGAGACATTTTTATATACTTTTTTACTGGTTTTATCAGTTTTGTTGTTTATTATTTTCCACATTGTTCTATATTTGTTATCGGATTTTTGCATTTGTCTAATATATTCCTTTCTTTTTGATATTTTTACACTTCTTTTTAATATTTTGCTAAACATGTTGTAATATTTTTTTATAGTCTCGCTACCAGTTTCATTCAGTATTACTCTTAACGTTCTTTTGTGCTTGCACGATTTTTTTAAGCCAGGAGTTAGCCAAGTGTTTTTAGTTTCATTTTTTATTTTTATATTTGTTACAGGGATACATTTATTCAAACATTTTTGTAATTCGTTTTGAAATAAATTATAATTTGTATTTATATTATTATTTTTCTGTCGTAGATTCTCCCATTGAATTTCTTTTATCATTGTTTTAAAATTATTTATTTTATCATTTGTAAATATTCTTTTTTTTAGCCAACCATAAGTTATTATTTTGTTTACAGTAATTTTGTTTTAAGTTTATTTTTAATGCTTTATGGTCTGAAAGACCGAAGTCGTGTACATAGTAATCATTCAATGAGGATACATAATTTGTGAAAGCCAAGTCAATACAAGTAGCAGTAGTTTTTGTCACTCGAGTAGGAGTATTTATGATAGGTTTTAAGTTGAATGATTGCATTAGGTTTAAAAATTCTAGCGACTTTTTATTTTTATTTATTATGTTTATGTTGAAATCACCCATGATTAGTATGTATTTATTTTTTTCCTTTGTATTTAATTTAGTTAATAGCTTTATTAATTGTTGTTCTAATATATTTATATCACGATCCCCTCTATATAATCCTATAATTATGTAATTTAGTTTAGGTATTTCGATAGAACAAAATTCAATAACAAATTCTTTAGATAATTCTACAATATCTTTCCGTTCAATATATTCTATATCTTCTTTGACAATAATGCAGACCATACATACATTCCCCTATACTTACATTACTCTTTGATGCAGACTCCTCCTCCCGCGTGAGTTTTTCTGCAAAACAGTGACGCTATTTTATAGCCTGGTAGTATTATTGAATGAGTCACAAAAATACTTATTCTTCCATAGTTCTGACAATGATAGTATATCAATATTACATTTCATTTCATTTACTTTCATTTCATCGTAAATAAATATAGTTTACCTACTTACCTACATACTTTTTTATTTATTTAAAAAAAATATAGGTATGACAAGGATAGCTGGGTTCTCTAGAGGTGGAAATGCTTCCCCAGTCGGGCATTCAAAATTCTAAAGGAAAGTAGATATCACGATTCAAAAAAGTTTAAAAAAGAATAAGTGGCTTGCCTATTATCACTAAATGATGACTATCTAAAAGAGGATGAGGTAGGTACGAGGAGCTCGGTGGAGTAGTAGTTTGAGCGCTCTGGTTTCGTTTACGAAAACAAAACAACTTTCGCCATGGTCGATCCCGGGATTGGTCAACAAAAATTTCTAATCTCGAGCTCCTCCGTGCTTCGGAAAGTACCTACGTTAAGCCGTTGGTCACGGTTGTAACTGCAACCGCTTTAACCCACCAACCCGCATTGGGCCAGCGTGGTGGTGTTATGGCCCAAGCTCCTTATGTGTTTCTTCCATGTAGGAAGGCTTGTGCCCAGCTGTAGGACGTACATAGGCTGGTGATGATGAGGTACATACCTTATTAAAAAAGCGAGAACACTCGATAACCTAAGGTATAAAATTATAGGTACCTATATTAGCTCTCCCCGCGGTTATGGCGCCAAAAGATTGCCTATGTCCTTTCTCAGGATAAAATCTATCACCATGCCAAAATAAATCTAAAACGCTTCAGCGGTTAAAGAGTGAAAACGAAACAGACAGACAGACCGCTACATTCGTAGATATAATATTAACTGTGCTTCCAGCCACAGTTAATGCTGTACCTATGGAAGTAATAAAATAATACAATTGGTTGCCTGTCCACAAATCCTTTTTCTTGTCGGATAGAAATGATAGAAGATCATATGACGCAAATAAAAATTCTATTCTATTCTATCGTCGGCAGTACAGGAAAAAAAATGATATTTTATCATAATATTTGTTATAACCATACTTAGCATGCTTGCTTGTGCACAGACGATGATATCCAATTCTTTCACTGCCTGCAATAGTGACAGAATATTTAAACAAAAATAAACAGCAAACAAAAGAGATTGCTTTAGAGGACTACTAAAATCGATGGACGAGTTGAACAACTTACGTTTTGCTACAATTAAAGGTGAGAGCTTTGGAAGTGAAAAACCTTGTCCTCAATAGATATTTTGTTATTCCGAGCTCCGATTTCCGTCTGATATTATCGGATCCGCAGGAAAATAAAGGTGTTTTGATAGAATTTGCAGCAGTAGATTTCTTTTGGGCATTTATCTTTAACATTGATATTGTTATACTTATTACGTTTGTTCTGGTATACCGACCTGAAATGGTAATAAAATACATGTTTATTTCTTATGTCAACTGATTCAGTTGACTTAAGAAGAAAGCATGTATTGTGTGTGTACAGATGATGTAACTCAACTTTCATCGTTTTCGTCTTATGAACTCCTCATCATTTTATGTAGTAATAATGCCTGTGCCCAGCATTTGGTCATACAGGCTATTGATCATCTAAGTTGGTACTACCAATTATTAGCGCTTAAGATTTACAGGCACTAACTGATAAACTATAAAAGCCTGCCAATCTCCTAACATAGACAAGGTTGTCATTGATGTCTTTATTGAGAGTGAGTAGATTTGATAATTTAATTATCTATACTTAATTATTATCTTTGGAGAAATGACGGCACAGCTGCAAGCCGTCTACGTACAGATGGAAGTAATTGGAAATAAAAACAGTGATAGTATTGATGAAAACGGAAAATAATGGTAGAGAAAGGGTCCTACACCCGTACAGAAGTCATGATTTCTTTTTATACAAAGCACGGCTCATCACCACCTGATGTAAAGCGGTAATAAAAGTCCATATGCGGAGACAGCTAGTGCAGCTAGAGACACACCTTTCTAGCCGCCTCCACCATGGCGGCCCAAGAGGTGCCTTTTCATGCCTTTTTTTAAAGGAACCCAAATCATACGTTATCATCAAGACTGTTCACAACACCGAAGATAGGAGTCGAACCAGAAAAGAGCAGAAGGTGAGACATTTAAAGAACGAAGTATGCCGAGAAGAATATTGAAATTAATGAAATTGAATGCGTTTCTAAAATCTAACAAAATGAGTTTAGTGAGTTTCCTGTTGTCTCAAGCGCATCCAATATAATAGGTGATATTTATAAGTGCTGTGAGCTCAGGAGGCTGTGACAGTAGTACCTACCTACTTATGGTTGGGGAGCCAGCCAGATTGAAAAGGGTTAAGTAAGGATAAGATTAATAAGAAGTAATAGTAGAAAGTAATTTATTTTTAACATTGTGACGAATAAGATAGGTATTGAGGTTTATATAAACCTCAATAAGATCGTGATACAAGAAACATGCTAATCGTATGACTTACAGCAGATCGCAGACAGATACTACTGCTACGTTTGTTTTGTTGTGTTCTTGCTCATTGAGGAGGCGTTGTGTTTGGGCTAAAGCCACGTTTTCTTTTGATATTTACAGGTAAGGTAACTGGCAGGGTCTTAAGCCACCAGGTGGGATCAACCTTTTGTAGACCAAATTAACTACCAAAGTATTCTATTGCAAATATTACTTAACTGTCCAATTAGCTAATTTTCATTTCCAATTTATACGCTGGTGAGGACATTTTCATCAATAGGTATAGCAATACAAGAGTTAAGATATTACGAATCGAGACTAACGCCAGGGCACGTTCATCGCATAAGTTCGAAGCGCCTCTGTGCCAACTCCCTAATGGCGTGAACTGTACGTGTCCGTAGACTTATATCTTTAACGCATAAAAAAATGTAAGAATGTTCTTATAAATACTTTCAATTCCAATGCATAATTACTTTATATTATTAGAAATCATGCATTTATTCTGAGAAGTACCTAGGTATATCAAACAGTAGATTTTGTGTGTAAGCACGAGATCGGGCTGGTTCCATACCAGAGCGATGGCTGATAAAATAAAGTTAGTAATATATATTTACTTCATAGTGTCGCTTATATCACAATACCGGCCAATAAATTTGCTAAGTGATCAAGAGAGACAAAAAACTGATTATTTCATAGGTATTACCTAGATTTTTGTCTGTCTTGAAAAACTTAGGAAATTTAACCTTTCAAGAGAAATTGATTAAAGTTTACGAGAGCGACAAAAATCGGAGTATTTTTAAAAACGTACATATTGTAAATACCATTAACAAAAAACAATTCATCTCCAACATTAGTATGAAGGAATTGTACCTTTTGTAGATAGATTAATTATTGGATGGTATTCACAGTATTTAAAGCCATCCGTATGCCATATAGTTATCTCTTTACCTTCATTACAAATGATATTTTATTACAACAGTAGATTACAATAATATAAAATACAAAATTTTAAGTAGCCCCCGGCCTTATTAATCATCTATCTAACACTATATCATTGAGACTATTCTTATGAGCTAAAACACGCCATACTTATCTGCTGTAAGTTTCTAATCAGCTTTAGGTTAGCATGTCTTGGAAATACCACCGAAGTAACAGTAAACGAAATTTAAAATCAATCGGATCTGTGAAAGTTAGTAAGACCCTTTTGTCAAGTAGAAAATAAGCCGATAGTTATCAAACGCCTGAACAGATCTTCATAAATTATAGCTAAGAATCATCTCGATCAACTGAATCAAAATCGGTCCCTTCGTTAGGGAGCTACGATGTCACTAACAGATAGATACAAAGACAGACACGTCAAACTTATAACACCGCTCCTTTTTTCGTCGGGGGTTGATAAAACAATGCAGTATTCAATATCATATTTTTAGTACTTATTACTTTCTTAGCAGTCAGAAACACATAAAACTCGTTTGAATTAAAATTTTCCTCATGAAAATAGCAATCGGAATAACTGCGAAAAAGCCAGTTAAGCGGCCATTTAGAAACAAAAAATCAACGCCTGTTGAAATTAAAACTGGCTGGAGGTAAAACTCAGGGAAGTTGTCAACAACGGTTATGGCGGCGGGTAATTTTAATAATGGCTTGGATTCGTCGGAAGATTTTCTTGTAAGTAGGTAGCTGTACCTACTTTCATAACCGCTTGTCAGCTGAAACTCTTTTATTAAAATATAATTATTAGAATAAAACTAACACGAAAGTTGTGCTACACATAATTTCTCGCTAAATAGTTTTTTTGTTACTTTAGTTACCTCAAAAATTTATATGCATTAAGTAGGTACCTTTAGTATAACATATTACGACTTAGGTAGTACAGTATAAACCCGATAAAATAGATTAGGTACATTACAGAACATTCCTTTTACTATATTAAATCGATTATTAAATAAAAATGTAAGATTAATTTACCATTATCTAAAAATAAATCAAGTCTTTTAGTTAAATTTTCTGCTTATAAATATTTGTTATATATTTGTAAAGCCTTTTGATTTTACCATGCCCTTACGGGATATTAAAAATTACTTTGTGACACGAAGTAAATCATTTGAATAGGAATTGAATTCCTAACTTTTAAATTAGTGGTTATACTTTACTTATGTGAATGAAAATGTAAGTAAAAACTCAAAATGCCTTAGTACGACAAACCAGAGGTTGAAATTAAAACGAAACTAAATGAAACTAAGAAAAGTTAACGTCAGCATTGACTCGGGCCGGGCGAGCGGGCGGTTTTAGACAGCGCTCGTACATCCTTTGAACCGCTTGCGGATGTAGTTTGACGTTTTGCGGATAAATTGCAAGGATGTTCAGTCTGTAACACGAAGTGGTACTAACTAGATTCTAAACTTACGTTAATTATGATGTGTAATAAATAATTGGGTTGCCAGACTCGCAGAGAGGTTAGTGGATACTCATGAAGGCCTGACGAACCCTTCAAGACTTGATGAGTAGCCATGGTCGATGCGATTTTCTCTCGGCTTTGAGGGCGATATTCCAATGTGTTCTCTTAGACCAGATGTAGGGACCTAAAGCGCGTACTGTATACAGTTCATGTGGACGGCTACAAATTCCTTGCCTGGCTATATACAATACAGCAAAAGAACACAGCCAGTTTTAAAGACTGCAATGCAGGAATCTGACATGAACCGGATGTGGGTCACATCTAGGTAGCTTTAAAAGCTTTCTGGCGTAAAAAGGCTTGATGAGAATGAAATGTGTTAGTCGGTAGAGTCTCTGAGTCTCTATAAGTTCGCTTCTAATACAGATTATATTGACAAAAGAAATTCGCTACGATACAAGAATTATCTGAAAACGTAAATAAACCAGCACTGGATTTGTTATTAAAATCAGTAACTTTAAAAAATTGCGCTACACTCAGATGTAAAAACCAATTATTATTGTATTTGAAACTAAGCTTTTCAAGCCAAATAAAACTAGGTATTAATATATAATAAAATTAATAAGAGTTCTAGCTAAATCATTATAGAACAATCTAAAATTGAAAATTTGAAGTAACTCCCGGCCTCATTGAGTTTATCTATCTATCAACATCTCATTGAGATTATTCTTATGAGCCCAAACATGCTATATCTGCTGTAACTTTCTGAGAAATTGAGCATTCCGCAGACTTTTTAATGGTATAGGATCAGCATAAGTTTAGTATGCCATGGGAGTGTCACCGAAGTGACAGTACACCAAATTTCAAATAAATTGGATATGTAAAATTTAGTAAAACCTTTTTGTCAAATAGGAAATGAGCTGATAGTCACCAAACGCCTGCACTACTTTTCATAAATTATAGCTAAAAACCATCCTAATCACATCAGCTTTCAAACAAAAAATCGAACCAAAATCGGTCCATTTATTTAGGTGCTATGATGCCACAGACAGACAATGAGATACACAGATACACAGACACGTCAAATTTCAGCACCCCTCTTTTTTCGTCGGGGGTTACAAAGTATAGGTATAGAATATTAGAACTTTTTATTGCTTACCAAAATGGCCTATGGTTCTTCGGAGAACTTTTATCTTTCAAGTCACATAAAAGTCCTTCGAAGAAATATAGGCCATTTTGGTAAGCATGGGAGTTATGGATGCTCGACCTATACGTATAGGTCCATACAAGTTTATAAACATGCATATTATTAGATACATCCAATAAGGAAATTGATAGCTGCATTATTTCCATTCTTAGTAAGACAAAATCAGAATTATTATCAAATATATTGTAAGCATCTAATCTCCAATATTATCATCATTTATAACTACATTAGCAGTATCTTTTATGCTATTCCTTCTAGACATATCTAATATTAAATCCACGTGACAGCAGTTTAGTCTAGTATTCAGTTTAACTTTCAGTGTTGGAGTTACCACGCTCAGAATGTTTCTGTGGCTGTTTTGTTCTGTAAAAACACTTGTAACTATTCGTTAAACCACATTCAACCTTAAACTATTTTCAGTCTTACTGCACCAGATTCAAAGTCGCCTTTTGCTTTGTTTTGGGCACCCTAATTTAATTATGAAGCCAATTTCGTGTTAAGTGGCACCTTTGGGAGAGAAAACCTGACCTAAACAAAGCCACATTACGCTATTTTGTTTTAAATAGCAATAGTCACGATGATACAAAGATCTCTTAGTGTCTCATTAATAATGCCATTACACTTTTAATAGCATCTCTTAAATTCGATGGCCGTGTGGCAGATTTCGGATCTCAATAGGGACATATGTTTTTTATTATTTACAAACATCAAAGTTCTCACTAGGCGTCAGCTCTTGATAATAATATAGGTTTAAGATATCCATTCATTGTCGATTGGAGATTTTCAAATTAATTCTTATCTTAAATCATAAGACATAATCTAGATACCTAATCATTTCTAGTTTTTGTATTTTCATCCCACGAATTGTTTATGTTACATTTGCTTGCGAGAGAAGTGGAAGTAAATAAATCAGTCATTTTAATTAAAGTGTTAAAGCCATAATTTATTCGAGGACGCCAGAGTAATTAGACCGCACTGTTCCCTTGTGATTTACGATGAAAAAAGCGCATTTCAAGCCGAGATATAGGTGCTCAGCAGAAAAACCTTGTCCAACCACAGTTGGAATTTTTAAAGTTTTTATAAAGAGTGGTTTGCTTGCTTTTATTTGCGAAATTTGCTGAAAAAATACAATAACGGCATTCTCTACCTGTCAACTTGTAGAATACGTAATAAAGGAAATTATGATGCATTTATTACGTACCTATTCTACATGGCGATTATGAAAGGTAAACCTGGAAAAGTCGTGAATAAATCAAAAACAATACTTAAGTATAGGCACTAAAAAAAGGTATGAACATTTTATTCAACGGTTTAAGAAAATTTCCACATCAATGAAGAAACTATTGAATGTGTTGACTCTACAGTATTTTTGGGAATTAAGTTAGATTCTCGTTTACAATGGTATCCTCATATCTCGTCCCTATCTAAAAGACTTAGTTCAGCTGCTTATGCTGTTAAAAAAATTAGGTCTTTGTGTGATGTTGAAACAGCAAGACTTGTTTACTTTGGTTACTTCCACAGTGTCATGTCATATGGCTTGTTATTGTGGGGCACAGCAGCCGACATTGAAGACATTTTTATTTTACAAAAAAGGGCTGTGCGTGCTATTTACGGACTCAAGCCACGTGATTCACTAAAAGATTTATTTAAAGAAATTAATATTTTGACCATTGCTTCTCAATATATATATGAGAACATAATTTATGTTCACAAATATAAACATACCTTTTCAAAACATAGTGATATTCATAACTTAAACACTAGATATAAAAATAAACTTGCTGTTCCAAGTTTTAGACTTCACAAGACAAGTCGCTCATTCATGGGGAAATGTATACACATTTATAACAAAGTCCCGCCAAATGTAACTGAACTGCCTTTTCACAAACTTAAGTTATATGTCAAACAAACTTTAATGAAAAAAGGCTACTATAAGGTCCAAGAATATTTAGATGATAATAATGCGTGGAAACATTAAAATTCCAAAATGTTTTTAAGTTTATTTACGTGTAAGTATTATGACTATTAACCTCTGTATACCTATTTTGTGATTGTGCATTGTTAGATAGCTTGAAAATAACGATAATACTTTTGACATTGGGTACCTACTTTGTCGGTACGATGATATAGATTCTCTTCTAATTTTAATTATTTTTATCGCTGGGCGGCACTGCACTGCTAAAAGTTATATTTTTTTAACTACAAACATTGTATTTGAATATTTATTTTGAAAAGAGTGACTACACGAGTTTGTTGCCGGTATCTTCTCGGTAGTTCAACTTTTGGAACCGGTGTAAATTCAGACATGACAGACAGACAGAGACTATGACGTTGTTAGTTAATATTTTTTTTGTGATAGTTGTAAAAATGTGTTTTTTTGACGATTTAAAAGTGCTTCTTTGTGGCCTATTTAAATAAAATATTTTTTCTTTCTTTCTTTCTTTCTTTCACATGAAATATTTTACGGCAATAATTTTGTAGGAGCAATATTTTATGACTTGGGCTTTCAATCATTTGATTTTGTCAACCGAACCAACAATGCGAGATTTGAAATATATTTTTATGCCCGAGAAAAGTCTTTTCATTTTGTTATAAAAATTTAGGAGCTTATTATTTTTCATTATATAATTATTTAAATAGAACTGACGTGACCATCCACGACTACTTAGAAAAATAGTAATTTATTTTTGAAAAATCAAAGTACCTAGTTATATAAATCTATTTAATCCGGGAAAGTGCTAAATCTTCTAAAACAATATAAGTAATTCAATAAGAGATTCGCATAGAATAAATATAGAATACCAGCGTCGTAGTTTTTTGCTGCGACATTTTGGTGAGCGGAGACGTTTTTGGTACTAATTTGAAATTCTTATGAAGATTATATGTGATTATTATTATTTTTTGGTACCAAATATACTTTTTACTTTCTGTCTTTCTTTCTAAAATAATATAACGTTGAAATATACCTATCTTATGACGTGACTAAGCTCTGTAGATCTTGTTTTATCGCCACTTCGTATATCCCTGTTAGAAAATAATCTACAAGAATGGTCTGAGTCGATGCAAGTGCTATTTCCCACGTAAAGGCAGCAATTTGCCAAATTTATAGGCTTTTCAACCGAACAGCCGCCGCACAGGTGTCAATAATAGCCACTCCACTACACCAGAAACAAAAGCAACTGTGTATTTTAAGCTTGCCCACTATTTTAACTGTTCCCTTTGTAGTACTAAAAAAATGATGGAGCGACGCTCGTGTTTCAATTTACTTCGCAATTCTCGTTCAATAACTCTGAATTCAATACAAATTTTGCCCGAAGGCTCTTTGTACCGTAAAAAGTCAGCTTTTTTTCCTGAATGTTTTTATGGTATTTAAAACACATATTTATCTCACGAATTGGAATAAAAACTTGATGAAATATAATGTAATTGATATTTTTGCATTCCATTTGTAGAATAATTGTGTTTATTATTAAATACGAGAATATATATAAGAGCGTTTACTCAGTTTAAAATTTTCACTTTTTAGAGCCAATTATTCCCTTATACTTATTATATTAATATGTTTGTAACATGCCGTGAGGTAGACTTATTAAACTAATATTGCGTCGCTTAGCGCCTTCTATCGGCCACATCACGGAGAGTGCAAAGAGTACAATTTTTATACGGGTAGGAGAGTGCTCTGAAATTTAGTTCCTCGTTTCTTTGTCATATTTCTAGAACTTGGAATTCTTTGATGGGACATGTATTCCCTCCTTCCTATAACATGGGTTCCTTCAAAAGAGGCGTGAAAATATAACTTTGGGCCGGTAAGGTGAAGGCGGCTAAAGCAGTGTTAAACTGCACTTGCTGACGACGCATATGGACTCTTCTTACCGCGTCACATCAGGTGGTGTAGAGTTATTGTCATTATCATGTTTTGTATCAAAATAATTTGTGTGTGTAACATGCCATGAGGCAGACATTACTAATATGTGTTTAACATGCTGTGAGGCAGACTTTTTTTTTTAAAAAGCACGGAAAATGACTTAACACGTGCAGGTGGCACGCGTAGCACAAGGAACACGAGAAGCTTGAGAAACGGTTTTGTCTACACCGTAATGTCATTTTTGTCGGGCCTCACCTTACCTTAGCCGGGAAAAAATGACATTACGGTGTAGACAAAACCGTTTATTGAGCTTCTTGTGTTCCTTCTGCTACGCGTGCTGATGTGAAGCGTTAAGAACAGTCCATATGCGAAAACAGCTAGTGCTGCTTGAAACACAATGTTATAGCCGCCTTAATCTTGACGGCCCTTTTCACACCTCTTTTGAAGGAACCGTTGTTATTGGAAGGAGAACACATGTGCCGGCCAAGAATTCCAAGGTTTCTAAATACAACAAAGAAACGAGTTACTAAACGTCTTTTTGTGTGATGTTGAGGCGGAGACAGTGAACAGATGACACCGAAGACCGGCACGCGTGCTCCCGAGTAGGAGGGGTGAACGTGGGAAAGAGAAGACCGAAAAGCTCTTCAGAAGACTCAAAGCCGATTGAAGGCGCTAAGCGACGCAATGCCATGTGGTCAAGACGCCATTGTGAAAACATGTTAGTAGGTATATCATGGGAGTAATTGTCTCTAAAAAGTGCAGATTTTAAGTCAAACTACGTAAACGCTCTTAATGCAAACTTTATTTTCTTTTCCAATACGAGTAATAGATACTTGATACTTTAAATAGGTAATTATCAGAATTATTATGTTGTAATGTAACAATAATTTATGTTTTACTGTGTAAATTGTTTTTTATTTCAGTCATATCGACAATAGTTTATTTATCAATATTGAGGTCCTAAAATACCCTAATATTATTGCTTACGATTTTGCGTAAAAGGTTCATTAAACAAAAGTGTTTTTTTTAATAATTTTATTCTACTTTGAATATACAACTTGACCGCTTGTCATGTGTTTATGACGCAATACGGACTTGACTCAGTTTCCTAGTATCTTAGAACAATTCCTTGTGGTGACAAATTTCTTTTTCTCTTCATGGGATGATCCTAAATAGAAATCAACATAAATTCCTAGAAAAGTGAATCAAACATCAAAGGATGGAAAAGGATTTGGATGCTATGAGTTTTTAATATATCGGCGCTGTTGAATAGATAGATAATAGATAAAATGTTTCCGTCATTTTTTCATTACACACATACAAAGGAATTCTATCTAAGACATTTTAAAAATGTGTTAAATCAAAATTGGTTCATTTGTTTAGGTGCTACGATGCCACAGACAGACGCGTCAAACTTATAACACCCCTCTTTTGGCATCGGGGGTTAATTAATATTTAATGAAAGTTGAATTACAATCAAGTATCTTTTACAGGCGCAAAAGCAAGCATCATGCATTATTGCCCACAAAATATTCGTATACCTATCACATCACAACACTCAAGTAACCTTCCGATTGTAAGTACGGTCACGATCAAAATGTACGTATGTTTGTCTGTTATGAATGAAGATTCTAAGAATGTAAAAATGTAGATATTATTGCTCGTACTTCAACAGTGTTTTTGAAGGGGCTTACATTTATATATATTATTTAAATGTAAGCCCCTTTAAAAATAGTTTTAAAAAGTCACGATATGAAAAAAAATTGTGTGGTTATATAATCATAATAATACCTTTCAAAGAGGTTTTTCCAAGTTGGTAATAGGTAATTTTAAATTATTTTTTGTACATTGTTTCTTTTTTTTCCTTAGCTTCTACCGTATTTCTTAGAAAAAAAGCTGGTACCTCAGAATAAATAAACAAGCTTTGCTTGATGAAAATTCACCAATTTTCTTGCTTTTTCTAATTTTAACGTCTAATATGTATAGAAGGTACAGGTGTATACAAACATCTAAGCTACGTTGAAGCGACAGCGTTTAGACATAAAAAATAATACTGATCGGTGATTTATAGATGAATCTCTTTATTTACACAACGTGGATGTTGGAAATGTTTAGTTAGCGCATATCTAAGATTTATCCATATACATACATATTATGTATTATTATCTACAGTTCTTACCTCCATTATTTCTCCATCATCTAGTATCCATAACAATAAGCTCTCAATGGTGGATGATAGGCCTTTTTTTTGGGGATAAATCCGACTATAGACCTACCCGCCAGAGCCACTGACTAAGCATCGGGCGTGTTGAGGGTCGTCCTGCGCTTATATGTAACTGGGAATACCCACTAAAACTCCCCGGTAACTCCACTGCCCTTCGCGGGGGACCAGGCATCCCGGCCTTAGGGCCAAGGTTCGCGCCGATGGGGATTACCCAGAGTCACTTGGGTAATCAGAATCACAGAGTTGGCGGACTGTGCTATGCATGGCATAAATAACTGTGTTGTGTGTTTGGGCAGGCCTCCAACAAGGTAGACCGACTATCTGTACTCTTATTGTAAGTTTCAATCGATACGAAACGATTCGATCAGCATTGTGCTAAGCTGTCACATCGTATGAAACGACAGCGGCGCCTGTTGTGTATTATTACGAGAATATTTGAGAGCAGTACCCCTAGCACGGACATATTTAAATTTTGAATCGAAATTGTATCGTTCACGCACGCTTAAAATTTCAAACAAAAGCCCGACAAAAGCTAACGTAACTACTCGATACGATGGCGATTCGAAATTTAAAAGTGTTCGTGCTAGGAACACGACTATGAACGAAAACTTAGACTAGGGGTACTGATGACGGACATGGTAGCTCCTGTGTACCGCAGCCGGCCAGGCGCAGGGCCGACAGTCGTGGTAATCACCTTATACTTATTAATCTTTGGTAATCTGTGTACTCGTTTGTCCAGCAGTGGATATATTTCGCTTGTTAAGAGTGTGAGTAAAAGAGAGTATCTATACGAAATATATTATTAAGCAAAAACACAATTAAAAAATATTATTTTAAAAGACTTGTATTTAACTGAGTATCATACTACCCAAACCTAACCCACGAAAACAATAAGTGGGTATCTGATTCGGCCATTTATTCAACGATTAGATGCAACTTCACGATTTTTGTCGCCCACTTGGTATTTTTTAGTTGCACAATTTATTATTACCCATTTTAAAATACACATTCACATATTACAAATAAAACAATTACGACATTTACACACATAAGTAAAATTAACCAAAGTTATAAATAAAAAACACCACCTAAATCTTGTGAAAAAGGAAGTGTACCAATAAGACTGGTCGCACCACGATATTGTTAAAGTGCATGTTAGCATAAAAAGTAAGTATATAAAGAAAGTCTAGAATTATTCATACGGTTCTCCATTCCGAAGATGCTCAGAGATTTAGAGCAGTCTTCACCTAGGATCCTAGATCATAAAGGTTCGCGGGATAGCACCCACAGGACGTGATTTTTCCTAAGGAAGATATTTTTAACATTTATGAACATTTATTTTAATATCGAGTTAAAATTGTAGAAAGTAACCTATTAAGCTTATTTTAGTCGAAATTAGTTGAGTTCTAAAGAATTTCCGCTGGCACACTTGACTTGCTCCAAGTCATTAAATTCCCATCCTGTGAAATATTAATTTTAATAAAAGGTGCGCCGCGAATATCAACGTATTCATTACTGATTTCTGATATCCTATTCACAAAATTGCAACAGTTTTTTTTTGTTATAAATTTATAAATTCACATAAAATTTAATCAAAAACATTTTGATTCATAACTTTTATGGTTTATTCAAAAACGCAGAGATTTAAAAACATCTCCGTATGAAATTATATTAAAACACAGATAATGGTATTTTATTATTTATTTCTAATAAAAAATAATGTCGTTGGTACAAATAAGTGTCTTTGGTAGAAGAAGTAAAAACTATCACAAGACAAATTACATTCACGGCACGTATACACTAGCTCCAATCTAAGATTATTTGCATTAACATAATTATGACAATAAACTTTTCTTCTCTTTATTAAAGTATTGCACAGATTGTAACCTGATGAATAATGATATTCATAAATATCAATATTCACTTTGGTAGATATAAACAGTTAAATAAAAGAAATTTCGGGAATAACTAAAATATAATAAAACAATTTTATAATCTAGTTCACATACTTAATATCTCCCTCAGCATTTCGCTAAGTTGTTTTTGATACTAAATACGCGGAGGTATAATTTGAGGGTGCCTAAGTATTTATGTATGAATAAATACATAACAATGGTCGTTTAAATACAATTTCTTAAAAAATAGGTACCACAAAGGTCACTTACTATGTACAAACTAAAAAAAAATCAACACACCAATACTTTGACTCATTCAATACTGTTTTATTTAATTAATACAAAAATCATAATAATTTAGGAAAAGTAAAGGCTTACTTAAGGTTTAATAAGATGGAATTTGTGAAAGTTTGCGGAATATTTACCAAATAGAATATAATACAATGCAATATTTTAGAAAACAAATTGATAAAATACATAATAGAGTATATACCAACAGTAAACAAACAACGGGCATTAAATGTTTATATAAACAAAGCCACCCTCGCGGCTTGGCCCTCGTTTATATAGGTTATGGTGCCTAAGGGTAGCCTACTCTCTCAGGTTACATTCTATCTCCATGCGAAATTTTATCTATATCGGTTCAGCAGTTTAGAAGAAAACAGTAACAGACAAAGTACTGTCGCAATTATAATATTAGTAGGTATGGATTTAAAATATAAATAAAATTTATTTAGTTACTCTTTACCTTAAACAGGATGTTTGGTACTCACTATAACAAACGAGCACCTACTCTTCATAACATAGCCATATAGATACTAGTATAGTTAGCAAAAAATCTAAATTATAAAATAAAATTCAAATTTCTTCATACAAATAGTTCGGTCAGTTAAACAAAATATATTTATCCAAACTACTTCGGTTAGGTACATTAGTTAAATAACCAAAATTTATTGAGGTTTAATTACAGTTTATTGGATTTAAGATAACTCAACTATGCATCTTTATTTTTGGCTAGGAGTTACCCTAAGTTATGTAGTCACATTTTTAATATTTGGTATGGATAAGCTAAATGTAGTCTAAAGTTTAGTTGTAATTTTTTCAGTGTAGTATTTTTATAGCTACGTGTTATACCGAGTACCAAACACCTTGTATGCATAATGAATTTTCCAAGGTTGATCAAATCTGAAGCTATATGAGATAAAAAAAATACTCGAAGGAGTTTCCGTGTTGATTTTAATAAAAATGAAAGCTGCACTACAAAAATTTTGTTAAATTTATGTTTCTACGAGGATCAAACCCGTTTTTTTTTAAAAAAAAAAAACAAAGGAGATAAGACGGCCGGCTGGCCTAGTGGTCTGTACCTACTATACAGGTTTCTCGCTCAAGAGGTCCTGGGTTCGAATCCCGGTAGGAGCAAATGTTTGTATGATGAGTACGAGCATTTGTTTACGAGTCATGGATGTTTATATGTTTATTTAGTATATTTCTAATATTTATATACATATTATTTCTCCGTTATCTAGTATCCATAACGCAAGCTCTTAATGATGCTTACTTTGGGCTAGATAATAGGTGTGAGTGTATGAATATTATTATAATACGATTTTCACTATCGTTAAATAAAGATATTCTTTTTGGAAATGACACACGGCGAACTAAAGTGTTAATTTATATAAACTGATAAATGTTACACGTTTACCAGTTTCATTTTAGGTTCGTTTACTTGCTCGTCTACCGTACATGTACCTATCTGAATTACAACTGTCATCAATATCTCAAATTCCATCAGTTATATTATATACAAGAAGCTGAATTTGGTGGGAAATGCAATTTATGATGCACCTTTTTCTTTTAGTGCAATGTGGCTATAGGAATGACATGATCACGTTATCAAAGGTTAACTTAATACTGTCTTATTACAATACGGGAAGATATTTCTTTTGTAATATCTAACATCTTTCTCCACATTTTAAACGGCGGAATGTTTTCCAGTTATAATACCCGTGGTTTTATTATATTCGAACTCTTTGTGCCTATTGTCCGCCGTCCTCTCGGAGTCATCCCGGTTGTCTTTCAAAAGGCCCTTTTTGTCGCTGAAAATAAATCGAAATATATTTCTTGAGCCCTTTTTGTTTCGCACGGAAATCTTCCAACGAATTAGGTAAGGATTCGCGGATTTTCTTTGAAGTGAGCTGACTTAACTTCAAAACGGAGGCTATGTCTACAATTTTCTTGGATTTGTAAGCATGTATAGTCATTAAACGTACAAAAATAAATTTAAGAAAATAGCTTGCCATAGATTGGACTTTGTATGTATGTCGTGTATGTGTCGCCGCCATCTGGCTAAATTCGCCGCTTAATTGGATGCCTAGCCCGTTGATTAAACGCTGGCATACAATTAAATCACAGACTTTCTCAACGTTTACCAACATTGCGTACCTATTGAAAGTCCGCGCAATTAGATTCCTAGGCGGATCGTCTTGTACTACTGAAGAGTTTTGGTGTGTTTGGTTCATTTATAACCAAAACTATGTCGGTTGTAAGTGGTCATAAAAATAGCCTAGAACCTACAATCACTCAAACAGTCACACGAAAGCTCTTCGATTTAAACGACCTGCCTAGGCGTCCAATTGAATGGCTAATTAAACCATCTGGCTGAGATGACGTTCAGCTATCTGGTTAAACGTTGCGCTCAATGACTTGGCTAGTTTTCCTTAAGCCATTTCATTGGATGCCGGCGTTCAATCAACAGCCTAGGCGGCCACTTACGTTTAGTATAATTATGGTAGTATTTTGTATCAGGTATAATTATTTTTGTAATAGTGTAGGTATTTCCAAGTATTATTTTAGATTACAATCTAGCGATAAGGAGGGATGCATATAGGTCTAGCGGCACTTTGTGCTAATCTAGCTCTGGTTTTTCCAACGGTGGAAGAATGAAACACGAATACCTAAACCAAAATTTGGTTTATCTGTAAGCCGTCCGTAATACTGTAATGATGAGGTCGGTTTTACAATGGACCAAATCAAAGTGGGTACGATGAATTTAAGAAAGCTTTAAGCGCGCAAAATATGGCCCCTTATGATCGGCCCCGCAGGCATTTATAAGCAGCGCTTAGTTCCAATAGTGACGCGTCGAGTAAAGTTGGTTGATCCTCTTAATTGAGCAAGCTCTTTGTCCTAAGTCCTTCGGCTGCCATCGAGCAAGTGATATCCTTGATGTCACAAGCGTCCAAAGGCAGATCTTTAAGAATAGATTTTACAAACAATATTATAGAAAATAAATAATATATTTTGGTTACATAATTCCACAACACTTAGTTTAAATTATTTTATAATAGTCGTTATTACCTACTAAATTACATTACATAAAGCAAAAGAAACACAGCAAAGGTAGATTAATGACTGTGTGTGTTTGTATGCGCGCGTGTGTGTGTGCTCGTGAGTGTGTGTGTGCGCGCGTGTGTGTGTGTCTGCACGTGTGTGTGCGTGTGTGTGTTTGTTAAATATATTCGGAATAGGTACAATCGCCACAGATAAAGCTTAACACTTTAGTATCATGTCACACGGATTATTGTACTACCATACTAAAGTGACGCGATAGTTTTTGTGACATGGTACTAAAGTGTTCAGCTACTTAGTTACGTGGACGATAAAATTTAATTACGACCGTAATTTGTACCCTACTATCAGTTTATAGAAAAGTGTAGACAGTAGTTTGAGTATGTCTTGTTTACCTACCGAGATCGCAATACTGGCGAAATAGTAAAAAAAATATCTTTTACATTTAAAAAACAATCTTAGTCTTACCGTGTCCGCAGGTTATTCTCCCCTTTGCTTTTCTTTTTCTTAAGGCAACAGCTAGCAATGATGCCTTGTCTCCTCCACAACAGAAGCAGCAAGTCAAGGATCACAAGGCATATGCATACTGCTACTACGGATATGGCGATCAAGGCCCCCGCAGATAGAAGAGACACCGGGTATCTCAGTCTAGCTAAAAACACAAAATATAACGTTACACGCCAAGCTTAACCTAATGTCGGTATGTATTTGTAAGAAAATAATCGGTCGGATGTTGACATAATTCAAAATTATATTTAATATTAAAATTATTTAATATTAATATATATAAAATATAATTTTGACATAGCGAAGAACAGAAAGACGCGAAGAAAGTCATAGGTATATCTCATCACATCCTCGGTACCTCAATGGTTGGAGGCTGGAGCATTCAAGCAGATTTTGAAAAGTTGCGGGATTAAATCGCACTCCAAGAGGTTACTTTTCTAATGTCTGTTTATGATTTTTTTTGTGAACACTTTGTTACCAGGGGGTATTTTCCTCAGAAAAATGCAAGAAATATTCCAATCAGACAGTTTTTAGCATAAGAAATTGAATGATTAAAGTTTCAGTGATCGTAGCAAATTACCTGGCGTCGTGATAGTCATATTGACTGGAGTAGAGTTTCCCATGTAATTGTGCGCCACCAATTCTACTAAATATGTAGTGTTCTGATCCAATATACTCAAATCTAACTTCAGTTCCTCAGTGGTTTCTAGTCTATTTTCTTTGCATGGATTGTCTTCGTTGATCTGAAATAGGGTTTAATTTTATGTATCTTACTAGCCCTCTGGCATCGCAAAACTTGATTTTAATTTTATTTCAATTTTATATTTTTAACCGACTTCAAAAAAGAAGGAGTTATGTTCCGCTGTTTTTTTTTTGTATGTATATTCACCGATTTCTCTGTCAATTGTGAACCGATTTTCAAAATTCTTTTTTTATTCGATACTCCAGAGGTGGTCTCATTGTCACCAAGTCAGGATCTGATGACGGGATCCAAGGGAAATCGAGTATTTCTTCTTTCTTTCTTTCTAATAAGTACAGCATCATAATAGCCTTATTTTCTTTGCGATAAAACTGTCAACAGTTTCTAAAATTTAATTGAATGTACCCGGTCGCCGAATGTACCTCTTCCTGTCAAAATTTAGTCACGTAGAAAGTATAAAAATGGGCTTAGAGGGAAACTCGCCCAGTTTCACCTTGCTCACTTTTTATGATTTTTATTTTTCAGGTTGCATTTTTACCCATCCTAATGAATTTAGTTGGAAATATAGTACTAGAGATATCTAGCAGGTTTTTTAATGTATTGTTTAGGTTAACAACTCTGAACCTGTATAAGAGGTACAGTTTGACACTGCGTGAGTTTCCCCATTTTTCATTATCGATGCGCGCTAAAAATAACCTAATTATTGTATACAGGTAATATCAACTTTGAAGTTTTCATAATATTTTAGGCTATTTATCTAAAATCAAAATCAAAAAAAAAAAAGTATTTTGAGGGATATTATTATTTTCATGGAAAATATGAATTCCAGTGACACTCCAATAAAAATGCAATAAAGTATCCAATTTTAAAATAAAAATTATGAATATATAATAAAATAAATAAACATGCTGTGGTTACAAATGAACTGTTTCGCAAGAATAAATATTCTACTAAGCCACCGGCTATATTACACAAGTAAGCTGAGATAGTTCTATTGCTGACTGTACCAAGTCAGAAACAGAAATATCTGAGCTCTTAGAGTAGGTACACAAAACTAAGTATGATGTTTTATTAAAGCAACCGTATTAGTCCAGAGTTAGAATTGCGTTTCACTTATGAAGGATGTTATTTGATGACAAATAATGTACACACGACAGCACATCAAGTGAAACATTTGCACTACGAAAGCCGCCTCTATTACGAGCGCAGTAAGGGCAACGTCAAGGTAAAACTGTTACGCTTCATGTACTGTCGACTGTACAATATTTTTGATGACTGGGAGCTAAGATAATTCTGATGCTGACTATACTTAGGTACAGTGGATTTGTGTACCTACGGATTTCTTTACTCCAGAAAACATTATCATATTAAGTTCTGAGTGCTATAAAGTCCCGTCTTATGTCCGAATATAAAAGTATTATGGGGATGTAAAAGTGAAATAAACTTGAAAGTTCCAGAGATTACTCTGATAAGTATGCATTTACACAGATGATAATTATAATAAATCCAAATAAACTTACTAATGCGTGTACTGCAGTAATTGTGAGTAATTTTGTGTGTTAAGGGAAACCATTTTTATTTTCGTGTTTTCTAATTTAGGTTGGACGAATATTTTTTTATTGTATTACAATTTACATTTGTAATACAATAAACCACCTTTTGTGTTGTTGCGCTTAAAATGTAATAAAGCAATCAACATTCGTCTAAATTCACCTCGTTACCTTTGACATTTAGATGTTTGTAATCTGCCAGGCAGACGTAAATCTCATCAAAGCGTACCGTTTGCACGGTTGATTTGTAAACATTTTATGTTATACGTTTCGGTATCAATCAGATTTATGTTCGAATAAAAAGGTTTTCTGTTCATTAATTTCGTATATATTATAGTTATAATACTATCGTCAAAGAGAAGTCTAGTTAGGTATTTATATATTTTTTAGAATCGGATAGATAGGTATATTAAAGGATTATTCCTGGTAAAGTAATTTGTGAATAAGTGAAATCTGTTTTTAAATTGTTTTAACATTAATCTCTTTCAAAATTTTGGTTTTAGCATTATTATAAAAGCACTGCCCCAACTTAACCGAATCGTAGGTATACTCGTTTCGGATGTTGAAATAGAATATTTCGACATTGTAGGGTGGACATGTAGGGCTCATAAACGCAAATACGGATAGACTAGAAGAATTTCACAGGGATATCCTAAGTCCTGGGTGGCTCAGTGGTCAGCGCAGTCGCCCGGATTGCGAAAGATCGCGGGTTCGATTCCCTCCTCAGGACGTGAAATTTTTCTATTTTTATTATATTTTATTATTATTCTTTTTCCTAAAAAATGGACATAACGGCACATATGCAACACCACCCACTATCAGTATCATAATACCTAGTTAAAATAATGATAATTCCACAGCTTACCGGACAATATCTAACAGTGTAATAGTCTACTGGTGCACCATTATCTGCAGGAGCCTTCCATGTTATTGCTTGGTTAGTGTCATTTACATTTATAACAATTTCGTTATCTTCCACGTCTTCAGAGTCGACTTCCCACATCGGCGGATTAGGGACTGATCTAAAAATATTAGGATGTATAATAATCAAGAAACCTAGTCGAGGATAAAAAACATGATTAACAAAACTTACGGCTCTGAAGTTTCGAATTCATAGTAATCACTCCACTCTCCATGTCCAACTCTATTAATTGGAGCGAATCTTACAAAGTAGCTCGTGTCAGCTCTTAAGTTTTCAATAGTAAAAGGTCTGTCTTTAGACCATGTTCTGTTACTGTGTATGTTGGTAAAATTATAGTCTTCAGATCTATCGTACTCCGCTGTGTAACCAAGAATTGGTGGACCTTCAAAAGAATCTGGTCTTTCAATGAAAAATGTAGCTGATGTAGATGTTATTGTGGTGGCAGTGGCCTAAAATTGAATGCCAATCAATAATTTGAATTATATTTATAACTTAAATTACAGAATATAAAATGTAAGTTATTAGGTTAGAATCTAGTTTTGAAATTTGTGCTCAGTAAAGACAAACATTATGATTTCAAGCTTACATTCTTAATAGGCGGTGGAATATGTCCCTCCTTAAAATGAATGACCTTCACACTGTATCCCAAAGGATTTGAAGCATTGCACTCATACGTTCCATACAAATAATCCGTGTCACTAGAAACATTTACAGTAACAAAATACGGTCCATCTTGTGTTGATTCAAAAATATATTGATGTACTTCTTTGATCAATAAAGGGTCTTCACTGAGGAATCTGCCAATCAATCGAAAAATAGTTATATAGGTTTATTAAAAAAAGAAGTAAAGATAATTTGATGTCTATTGCAATGATAACAAATGCCAGTGGCCTAGTTAGTAGCTACCTTGACAACATTGATACTACCAAGTCAGCCTCGTGGTTAACCACACGAAGTAAAATATTACTGATAGTAATCATTAATGTGCCAATACAAGCAGTTATTTTTGTTGTTATTATTATTGGTTTATATTATTAAATAATATATATCTCAAATTACTTATATTCTAAGCTCACCTCCATGACATACTCGATGGAGGATTGCTGTAAGGCGTACAACTTAGATTCACGATCTGTTCATTCCAACCCCATATTATTTCTTCAGTTTCTTCAAAGTAAGGTTTATATTGTACGGTTAAATACATTTCCTCTAACGTGTAATTTACTACGGAAAGAAAAATTATTTCAATTTTATAAAAAAAGCTGCAGTCAGACATCCACACATACAAATGAAATACCATACATCATCATCATCACCAGCCTATATACGTCCCACTGCTGGGCACAGGCCATCCTACATGGGCGAAACACATGAGAAGTTTGGGCCATAACACCACCACGCTGGCCCAATGCGGGTTGGTGGGTTAAAGTGGTTGCAGTAACAACCGGGACAAACGGCTAAACGGGCCTTCCGAAGCACGGAGGAGCTCGAGATAGCAAACTTTGATTGACCGATCCCAGGATCGACCATGGCGAAAGTTGCTTTGTTTTTAGTACCGAAACCAGAGCGCTCAAACCAATACGCTACCGAGCTCCTCCTACTATACACATCTATATAACACGGATGTTTATTTATACTGTCCTTACCCTGGCATCAAGTATGACGAATGGCTCTTCTTGACCACCCTCTTCCATCGAATATTGATAATATCAGTGATTACAAAACTCACCTTCATTACTTGCGTTGCAAATGTAGAATCCTTCGTGTGATTTATCAAGCTTCTTTATGAATGATAAGTTATCCATGACGTCATTTTCGTCTACATCTCTATAAAAATAACACAAATAAATACAATTTATAGAAAACAAGCTTACAGCAATAATGTATCCTGCCTCTATGCATTCGTTATTATAAACTATATACCTACATTATATCTCTAATAAAATAAAACGAGCCATAAAAAAAACAAATAAGGCAAGCTGAATAAAACCGTTTAAAACATAAGTTCTCTATGAAAACGTTTTTCTTCTATGTACCTGGTATTATCTTCGTCTTGACCAATAAATATGATAGATACGTTGGGAGCAGGTCGACCTATTGCATTGCAGACCAATTCCACAGTAGAACCTTCAACAGCTGTCACGCTCGGGAAGGACGTTATATTGGGAGCGAAGTAAACCTACCAAATTGAAATCAAACCAAAAATATAATATTCATATAATGTGCTCTTTTCTATGCAATGTCAAATTATTATTTGTTAATTTCCAGATTTCTAGCAGGAGAGAAAGTATTTTAGGTCAATTAAACTTGAAAGTAACGTAATCGGATAGTGATTATGCTCAATAAGATAACTGAACAATTAAAAAAAACTTGATTGTTCTTTGATATCTACCGAAAAGTATTCTTAATTACATCGCTTACTATATTATTATCTTGAAATCAGGCAAAAGAAATAGCTTTAATATTGTCTAAAATAATTATTTCACAGGTAACAAGATCTATAAGGAAAAAAAATTACAAATTGAAAGAATGATAAATCTTTCAAATGTTCTTTGACTTACTTTTATATCAACGCTTCGTGAAACCACTCCAGCCATACTTTGTGCTACGCACTCGTATTTGCCCTGATCCTCAGGCAAAGCCGGGTCGATCATCATTGCATTCACTTCTTGCTTCCATCTCGGATTGTCGATTAGGTTCTGTATCAGGTATTGGTAATAGTTTCATTAATAATTTTTATTGTAACTTACAAAAATGCCTCATTTATTTTTGACTGTATCAGGTATTGGTAATAGTTTCATAAATAATTGTTAGTCTAACTTACAAAAATCCCTCATTTATTATTGAAATAGGGGTATTTTAAAAATATCTTACACCGTTAGTCTTCCTCCAAATGTACTCAGGGTGTGGAATACCATCAGCTACACATTCCATGACTAGTACATCTCCTGCAATCACTGTAGACTGAGGTACTACCTTGAGATCTTTTATTATTGGTGATGTTATTATCTGTTCAAATGCGTTTGTTATTAAAATAATGACTAATGAAACATAAATTTTAGTTTTATTTTATTGCACATACTCACTTTAACATTAATATCTTTATCCACTTCATCATAAGTTTCTTTGTCAATAGCTGAACAGCTATACATTCCTTTATCTTCTTCTGCCACGTTGTTTATGTACAACCCTTCATCTGTTATATCATATTTTTCGCTTTTTGTAATCTGAAGCAATGTTTAGTTATTTTCAAAACTGCACTCAGTAAGTTTGCTATTTTTTTTAAATGTTGCCTGCCGACACAGATGAGAATAATTGCAAACCGAAATCGAGTGACATTAAGAGTTATTGTAAGAAATAATGAAATATTTCTTATCAAAAATCATAAAAAAATATATTACAAATTACTACGTAATAATGCAATTCTATTTTTCAAATATTGTGTGGTGTGATTTTATTTTTAAAACAATTTGAAAATCCATCACGATCAACTAAACGGTTTATTGTAATATTAATAATCCTATATGGTGGAGTGGAGGGAGTGATCAATAAATTAAAAGATGACGTAGTCTGTATGGTGACTGGCGTAAGACAAAGAGCGATGGCATCATTTAAATCAGGTCTTTGTCAACAAAGCCGTAATTACAACGTCGAGAACCAAAATATTCTAGTTTATTATGTTAAATTTCAATTAAAGTACATTTTTATAAATGAAAAATAGGTTTCACCAAATTACAAGATTGCTTATATAACATTAACACTGCTCTGCTAGCTTTTATTTTAGTTTCGAGAAAAACGAAAGCACAATTATTAAGTTTACAAAAGCTAATTTAAATTTGATATATTTTTTAACATCCAATTAAATTTCGGTAAAGTTATATTACAGTAGTCTTTGCTTAGAAAGTTTCCAGTAAAGGTTGCTAACAAATTCTTTTTGTTACTGAAAGCGGTTAGTACAAATACTTGCCATTACCTAAATTGAACTTTTGTGTTGCGATACAAATATTGAACCAAATAGGGTTCTACCTGCGCGACATTTGAAACCTTTGATAGGACTAAATTGTCATCTACGCAGTATCCGGTAATTAACAAATCTATATCACAAGATTCGTCGCTACGCACTGTTAGATACTTAAGTGTTATTTTTCTTTCTTATGAAACTGATTTTTCTGTAGTCTAATCCGATTCTTAATCATTCATTCATTCAACCTAAGCGAAACTGCATGAGTGAATTCAGTATCACTTAAAAAAAATACAAGTATTCTATGCTTATAACTTATGGTAAAGCTACATCTTAAAATACATTCAATGGTTCAAAAATATGTATGCAACACCTTATTGCTACTACATTAGAATCCATAACGCATATTTTTGAAGCCATAAGTCTATTACATCTTTTGGGACGTCACTCAGTAGATACCTTCTCTGCTTTACTTGCATATCGTTTGAAAAAAATCTAAATTGCAATATTTTTTTATGTTTTTACCAGCGTCAACTTGTCAGCGTCTGCTTTGTGCCAGCTGGTCAAAACCTTGGACTCGTCTTCGGCATGGACCTTGCATCTTATTAGCGATCTATTGCCAAGGAGTATGTATTGCTCTTCCGGCGGGTTTATGGTAATTGGCTCTGAAATCGAAGCAAAACTTGTTTATTATACAAAAACATGCCTCATAAGTTAAGCGCGGTATGGTTGTTTTTTATAGCATTGACTTTACTCGTACCTACTACTTCGTAGAGCTTACTCTACGAAGGCATTTGATAATAAAGATTAATCGATGATAGTAAATATGGCGAACAAAACCTGATTTCAGCGATTACTAGGTGGTAGGCCCGTATGTAGGGTCGCCGGGGTAGGTACCACCGCCTTTCTTATTTCAGCTGTGAAACAGTTCGCTATATTTCGGATTGACGGGCAAGGTAGCCAGTGTAATTACTGGGCATGGACGGCATTTCATCTTAGGCCTCAAGAAGACAACGCACCTGCAGTATCAAGTGATTTTCCCTTGTTATTGCAGATGTCTATAGGCGGCGGTAACCGCTTACCATCAGGTCGGCCATCAGTTTGTTTGTCATGTAGTTGCATAAAAAAGTCGCCTATTTCATAAATCCCTTTACACATTTATTATTGATTTAGAATCCTGCAGGTGTGCAATAAAAAGTACTTAACCATACAAAATAGAAGTTAAAAATAAACATAACTATGTAATTAAAACGACATACCGTACGCGAGAACGTAGTAACTTTGCGAGTATTCTCGTCCCTCAAAGTTGGTGACACATCTATACAAGCCAGATTTAGACTTGGTTACGTTGGGAATGTGTAAGCTGATACTGTCGATTTGTCGTTCCGTGTACGCTTTCTGATCTGTACCTGGTCTTATAAACAATATTCAATTAGGAGTTACATTGATAATGTTAAGGAAAACAGTAGGCTGTGAAACCTTATCTATTTAATCCCTGTCTATTATCTATAGTTCTCTTCTATCCATAGCACAAGCTGATGCTTAATTACTGCTTAGATAATATACTATTTTTACTCTTAATATTCAAAGTATTAATGAGTGCAGTTAAAGATATAAGTGCTACTCGATTTGTGTAGCAAAACGGAAAACATTTTATGCATGAAAATTAATGGATTTTTTTTTATAACACGTTCCAGTTACACCACTTACCGTAGCACGTCGATCTCTTGGTTGTGGCTGTCCACCCATTTGAGGTGGCCCACGTTATAGCCAGGAGTCACGCAGCTACACTCCCCGTAGTACGCTGTTCCCTTCTTCACGTATATTGTTTGACTTTCGGAACTCGTGAAACAGCTTTCACTTTCTGGAAAGAAAAATACAGTGCTTATTAATTTGAAATAACTGTTATATTATTCCTTAAATAATTAAGAGCCTATATAATATGTTTTAGTAATAATGAAGAGCTTGAAGGCGTAGTTGATTGAGCGCTCTGGTTTCAATTACGAAAACATAACAACTTTCGCCATGTTCGGTCCCGGGATGGATCAACCAAAATTTCTAACTCGATCTCCTTCGTGTTTCGGAAGGCACGTTTGAGGCAGCGTGGGGGTGTTATGGTCCAAAATTCTCATGTGTTTCTCCCATGTAGGAAGGCCTATGTCCAGCAGTGGGATGTATATAGGGTAGTGATGATATGTTTCTCTGCTGGGCACAGGCCTGCCATAGGAGAGACTCATCTTCTTTTCAAAAGGCTCCTCAGCTTTGGGCGTTAAATTGGATGGGTGAATACGGTTTCAGTAACAACTGATTGTAGTTATATATATAAGGTGTTATTTGTTAATTATTAATATTCTAATGTGATGTGTTAATTATTTATGTTACAGGCAAGAAACTTGCATTGTGTAAGGCATTCATTTACGTCATATTCGTTTAAGAATAAATACAAAAATGTTAATGATATACGAAAGATTATAAGTTGGCGCTGGATTCTTAATTAAAGCTATGACATTCTGTAATCTAATTCAACTGTCAAACAGAGCAAATGTTTTTTATACACAACTTTAGTTTTGTTATACCTAAAAGTTGCTAAGTGAGATGCCAGTTTGGTAAAGAATAGCATGGCCTGTTCGATGCTTGAACGCTTCATATTATTTTGCATTGTCTTACTTCGTGACGAGCTGATGTTTTGTAACAACATGCAGATGTGCAGAATGATGCAGATAAATTGCTTATTTAAAATTGAAATTTTTTACCTAAACCACAAAATTAAGAAAATATTCCTTTCTACTTTTTGCATGTTTCAATCAATGCCACGACACGAAGCTTGGCATTATCGAAAAAGTAAGTAGATAGGCACTTAAACTTTTTTATTTAAATAAATCGACTTCTACTTTAGAATGGTTATATCAAAACTTAATTCCAGTTGTCAGGTGGAAGATTGGACGAGTTTCTAAAGTAGGTTATTTAAGTTTGGGAAATCCACTAGAGTGGAAACTTTGTAATCTTGACCCTATCTGCTATGATTAAGACTTACGGTTTCTTTTATCGTTATAAATTTATCAGTTTCTGATTTTACGGGCAAAGGAAAAATACTGCCTTTTTTAAAATACCCACGTGCCACAGTAAAGTGCCCAAATCAAAGGCTTTACTTTAAACTATGGCGGAAAGTCACAATAGATCTTTTAGGTTGCAGTGACAAATCAGTCTAAACAGGACCGAAAAGCCCCAAATACAAATAATAATAAATAATAAAAATAATAATATATCTCTTTTATATTATATTATTATTATATATCGTATATATATATCGTTATATCGATAGTTACCCAATACAAATACGAGTACGTAGGTACAACAGATAAATTAATTACATAAACTAGTTTTCCGTCCCGTTTCTTTAACGAAAGAATAACAAAAAGGTTTTCTTGGATAATTAATAAAATGATCGAGCATTCGTTGATTAAATTAAGCCAATTACATGGATCAAACATTTCCGTATATGTTAGCTATTGTAACTTATTCTTACAAGTGAACCCCGTCGAGGCCCTAATCTGATAAAATTGATAAATTAGCCAAAAATATCCAACAACTGATGCTTTTCTGATCAATACGAGAGCGCACAAGACAGATGAGATGCCTGCGTCGTACAAACCAGAGGGCAGCTCTCAAAACGAAACGGAAATGAAGTATCCGATTTCGACACACATTTATAAGCAAAATTTACCCACTTGTGGGTCAAAGCCTGAAAAATCAGTTCTATCGTTGTCGTATTTCGTTTTCCGGCGTAGCTACTCAGTAGCTATCGCAGCAATTTTTGACGGGTACCTTAAAAATTAGGGTATCTGTATTGAATCTGATACCGATTGCACACGTTGGCAATGTTACGTTTAAAACCGTTTTAAAATACGGGTATCCGAGCTAAAATTAAGGTACTTACTGTTAAAAAAATATCCGTTCAAAAGCGGTTCATCGGGTACCATTACAGTCTCTGGTAAGCGCATATTTTTCCAAAGTTAACACATTCTACCGAGAGTCAAGCGCAGGGCACACTGCGAGCGGGCGGGCGACTATTCTGCATCTTTTTATATTTTGGTTCTGCTTGGGGAGAATGCTGGGCATTGCCTAGCATCCAAGTAAATTGTCTAGGTACGTTACCTTCGTTAGGTTCTTCGGGATCACAATAGGTAGGCACACACTGGTGGCACTAGGTAAGTAGATAATGTACTGATGGGCACAGAATATATCTTAAAAAGCCTACATAAGTACCTATCACAATAGCATGTGTCCTCCTCCACGCGAGTAGAGCCGCGGGTGGTAGCCAGCAAATGTAATGAAAAAGCATATATTCATACCAAGGTATCTGCAAACCTTCCCGTCCAAAGGTTCCCGCGGCTTCCAGCGTGGATGTCGGTTATCGCGACTAAAAATATCCCTTATCCTTCCCAGGGTCTCAAACTATCTCCAGACCAAATTTTATCTGAATCGGTTCAGCGGCTTAAGTCGAAGGTCACAGACAGACAGACAGAGTTAATTTCGTATTTATTATATTGCTAGTTTGGATTCTAACTACCATTTCTGTATGTTAGTCTTCATCATTTTTTATCCAGCGTGTTAACATTTGTTATGTTTCCAAATATCAATTCATTTAAGATCCCTTTTTTATTGCTTTCATGAAACTTTATGTTCATTACAAAATTATGGGCCACAATAAGTACCGTTCCATAATTAAAGTATCTACTTATGTGTATTTTTGGATTTAGTTCAAAGCAATAAAAATACTTTGAGTAACAAAATTTGGTCGGTATATTATGCTGTACAATTACATTTATTAACAATCAAATAATATTAATGATACTAAATTATAAAAACGTCTTTGAATAAAATAATTGTTGAGTCTGAATCACAGGTTAAGTAGTGATATAATGTACATATTATTCCTTCTTCGCTATATTTCAAACCTATTAGCAATTGAGGAAACCAAGCAATAGGTACTCATATGATTTGCAGGTGGGGTTTCATTTACAGAACCAGAAAATGAAATGATGCATGTTAATATTTCTAATAAAATTAATGTTTTAATTATATTTTTCCATACACGCTGCAACATAGCGAACTGCCTTGCAACCGAAACGGACTAACTATATGTATATTACCGTTTCACCGGGTGACTTATGAATAAGAGATTCTAAAGTCAACGAATACCTAAACAATAAAATCTTAGATAAGAATCTAAGATTTTATTGTTGATGATGTCCGTTATGATTATTTATGAAAAAATAAATTTAGGGCTCTAAAGGCAACAGTTTTTTCAGTAAAACTGCCAGAAATATTATATATTGCCTATTTTCTCAAAAAGATGAGTGGAAATCGTTAAGACAAATATTTGTCCAGCTGTGGGACCGCATAGGTTCATTAGTAGGGTAGGTAATTTTCAAGACGGAACGTTTCTTTTAGCTCTAGATTCTGAAAGAGATGTGTAGTCTAGACAGAAAAATTATTGTTGAATCAACAGGAAGTAACATTTACAGATGCATGACGTTATCTACAATAGGTACTAACCAAGGCTTGTGATTCTTCAAACAAGTAAACTAATTCACTCAATTACCACGTAGGCAGATGAAACACAACTCCTCAAACGCGATTACAGAGTCCAATCAAAACGGACAAAAAATTCATTAAGATAGCTAATAACATGAAAACATAAAAAATATCATTTAGAGTGCCCAACTGAGGAGCACCTTACCAAAAATCACAGCCAAATAACGTTACTTGGTATTCCTGCGGTGAGTAAGGTTGCCAGAGCTCATCGAGAAGGCATTGCGTTTGGAGACTTCTCTCTTATGCTGTCAACATAACACTTCCTCTTCATTCCTACAGGGTGTGTAACGTGTGGGGAATGTTAACTGTTTACCATCATTGTGCTTGTCTGACATCTTTGTTGCATAAAAAAATGACTGTCGTTTCATTATATTTTTATCAAGATAACATGGCATGAATTTTTCAAAAGGACTTATTGAAAAAATAAACGGACAAACGGATGGCTTACAGTTGATGTTTAATAATGTACCGAAGTTGAATAAAACATTTTAGACTTTGTCTTTACTCGGGAATATTATATTTCTACACAATCATTTGCACTTACGAAGTCTATACACAGTGTTGAAAAGTTAAAAATTACGCGCCATACAACGGAATGTGCGGTAAAATAGGCACTTTCATATAGGTAGTAAGTTTTATACCTAACACCGTGCGTATCCTTACTTTGTACCGGTTTTTTACAAATGAAAATTGAAAATATAGGTACTGTGGCGACTCATCGTTTCCGAACGGGACAAGAGCCTGACGTCTGACATCGCGCCTAATTTAGGAGATATAATCTGTGATAGAACATAGGTCGCTAACCGGTGCTTATCTTGTTACTTAGATTAGGTATGTTAATTTCAATTTAATTTAAACTGTTTTACCCTGGCGAAATAAAGCCCCTAACATATCCCACTTATTGTATTTTGAATTCCGGTATTGGGGAACGCCGGAGTAACCAAAATACCCCAAAGTACTATTAGAATCCCACCGAAGAAATTCACTTAAGTACGAAAATTTTATTTGATAATTTTATAGGTAGTGAATTTTATATTGTAGATATGTGTAAAAAATCCATTACGTAGATTATAATATATTATTATGAATTAAACAGAATTAGAATTATACAGGGTCAGAAACTATAAGACATGCGAAAATCTCTTTTTAGGAACCATTAATCGATTTTAGTAATAAGAAAAACTGCATTCATACATTTAAAAAAAAACGTGTAGGAGGATCGAACCCGGACGTTTTAAACAATAAAACTAACACTATTTCTATTTAGACATCATTTGTGTAGGTTTATAACCGTAAACGTTTCTATGAAACATAATGTCTAAAATGAATAAAATGCATTGTTTTCATATCCCTTAATTTATATTAAGTAGTAAGTGCTCGAAATTACCGCCATTCTCTAGTTCATTTAACTATAGGCCTAGGCATTCAATAGGATGCCGACGTTTAATTAATGGGCTAGGCATCCAATTAAGCGGCGGATTTTGCCAGATGGCGGCGATTTATATAATTCGTTACTTAGTGTCCATAACACAAGCTCTTAATGGTTAATTCGCGCTAGATACTAGGTATGAGTTTAAGTGTGTGAAAGGATATTAAAAAATAGTTATAACAACGCCCCGGAAATTCCTCACTGATTATCAAACAAATTGCTTGACTTGTTAACAAAAAGACAATGGGTGTGATATGATATCACTCCTATTTTTGTTGCGACAAATTTTTGTCTTCACTTTGACAACTACAACTAAGTAGGTTTTATGTAATATTAATATGTCATGAGAATAGACGAGTCCCATAGCACGATTAGTTGAGCACAAGGTTAAAATGATTAACCAAGATAAACTATTAGCGAATGCTATTACGATGCAAAATTCTCTAATATGAATATGTTCGAAAATTTTTAGGAAATGTATACTTCATCACTAGCCTATATACGTCCTACTGCTAGGAACAGGTCTTCCTAAATGGAAGGAGTTTGGGCCATAACAGCATCGGGTCAGCGTGGTCGACGCTGGCCCGATGCGGGTTGGCGGGTAAAAACGGTTGCAGTAATAACTGGGACCAACGGTTTGACGAGCCTTCCGATGCACGGCGGAGCTCGAGATTGCAATCTTTTACTGACCTATCACGGGATCGACCACGGCGAAAGTTGCTTTGCTTTTGTATTGAAACCGGAACGCTCAAACCACTACACCACCGGGTATAAGTCCTCTATTAAAAAGGCAATAAACTATCGGAATTGTTATAGTATTGTCTTATATTTTAGCGACCATTACATATAAATACGAAGTAAAACGCAATGTACTTTTTATTTAACGCGCGTTAAGTCCGGTAAAGTTGTTTTATTTCAAATGTATTGGAATGATTCCTAAAAGTTTTGTTTTATTATTTCTAATTTGTCGCTCAAATTATGTACGCGCGGGTTTACGTTCGTCGTCTTTTTCTTAGAGCTGACAAGTCATTCTCTATCCCTTTGTATATCGCTCTAAACAAAGTTCACGAGGTACTGAAACCAAAAACCCTAGGCTAGTTACGATTACGAGTGCGTACACTATTTAGTCACGCACACAAGAACTTACATAATGTTGCTAGTTGAATGACAATTTCCTAAAATGATGGGACTAAATAGCAAATATCTGAGAAACATTTAGGACAATTGGGATGTTGCCTAAGTTTCAATATGGCGCATTTTTCACAATTTCGGAAAATGTACACTACTATTACCCATAAAAACAATTAAATCTATGAAATATTGTTAAAGTTGTACTGTTTAAAAAAACATAAAAATGGACTTTTTTTTCAAAATTCATCAAAAATGTTATTGCTATTAGGTTGCTGACTCAATTCAAAAAACTATAATTATGACAACTATGAATAAAAACATACATATTACATAGTTATTATAAATTTTGTCAATATGCCTATTGCCTATACATTTCTTAGTACCTAATATAGGAACTTGTGACGTCACCTGTTCCGTAGTTTTTCTATGGAGCGTTTTTGGACGATGTGCGGCAACACATTAAACACACCACTAAATAAATGAAACTATTGATCTTAGACATAATATTACTTTTGCAATATTCCTTTATCAGTTATATACCTACTTCTTATTTATTAAATAAAAAAGTTGACAACTACCCTCTTGAGACAATAAATGATGTGCTTATACTACTAGTTTCAAATTGGGTGCAAATATTTAGTTCGAGTATCTGGGCGTTTGTTGTTCTAATATAGATTGCTAAAAGCCCTTTCAATTTCTAGTTGGTCGAATACTGAACTGAGTGTATTGTATGAAAAGTAAAGGTTATTTGAATTTTATTCAACTGGCCAAGCCGCATTGATTTAATAGTATGGTCTAAATTTCTAAACAGCGATCTGACACTGTTAAATATTAATACCGACCGTGCCACGAAGATTTATAGTGGGCGTTTTTTCATATTGATATTGATTCATAAAAATATTTTTTTTCGCTTTTGCCAATACCGGTACAGTGACACGGTGTAGTGGGCAGGTGCCTTTAGACAAAATGTAAACAAACTGGAAGCGAACGTAAACCTTTTTCTTCAAATAACAAATAAAGGTAAACGAAAACCTCCTAATGAAAAATTAATAAACTGATTCGGTATACACTGTATTATTGAAACCTGTTGTTTCGAAAATACAATGTTTATCGAATCAGTTTACCTATCAACAGTAAAAACTAGGACAAAATTTATTCTGCCTAATGATAGGTGGACTTATACAGGATGGTGGCGTCAAAAGGACAATAAATCAAAACATGGGCTATATTAGTTCATAGAAATATAGTTTGCCATTTTTAAAAAGATCTTATTCATTTAAAAACTTTGTGGCATTTCTATGAAATAATGCAGATGTTTTTGAAAGTGGCAAACCATTTCTATAAACCAATATAGCCCATGTTTCAATTTATTATGACGGCACCAGCCTGTATGGACAACACAAATTTATATTGCTTTCAATATGTTGAATAGCAGAATTTATATTAAGTCTCAGTTACGGATACCATGTACAAAAAAATTACAACGTTAGGTATTAATATTACCTTAAAAAATAATAGACAAAATCTTAACTGAATGACTACCGTAACTTGGTGTAAACACGAAAGTAATATTCCAAATACAGCGGTCCGCCATATCCTATACACTCGTAGCACCTGAGTACCGCTTAGGAAGAGGTGCACCGTATGATTGTTTGCTACTTAGACAAACTAATTCTATGTTTGACCACATACCTCCCTACCTAGGCGTATGTACTATGCAAGAGGAAACAACCACCTAGGAAAACGTAGATATTTGTCTTTAGGCTTACCAATGCCAGCTAATTAAGCGCAAATATAAAATAATAATACTAACGTTACAGCTCCGTTGTAATTTTTGTTAGATAAAAAAACATATAGATAGTATTGTCTTACATTTTCGCGAGCACTACACATTTGAAATAAAACCAATTTACCGGATTTAACTCGCGTTTAATTAGATGTTACATTATTATTATTCACCCGACGTTTCGATTACTTTACAGCGATCGTGGTCTAGGGAAGACTGAAGATGTCAGTTGTCTTTGATAAGTTTTAAGTTAACTACCGTCACTTTGTGTTATATTTTGAGCGGTCCGAATTACGCATACGGAGCTCACGGTGTCAGTTTTTTGGGCAGTGTGAGGACGGGCTTGGGACTTTATTATTCGAATGATGGGATCCCAAGCTGGTGGTACACTCCAACCATCTTCTCTATTGAAATTAGGATGTTTTTTGATTTCAATAGCCTCACGTAACATTCTAGGAATGAAACGGTGTTCTTTGGCGAGGATCTGGGGCTTATCAAATCTGATATAGTGATTGGGTCCGTCAAGAGCGTGTTCACACACTGCCGACTTCGTTTCGCGCCTGTGTTTTACGTCAGCTATATGTTCTTTTACCCGGGTGCCTATGCTTCTCTTTGTTTGACCTATGTATGAGAGGCCGCAGTCACAATCTAACTTGTATATGCCTGCATCTTGTAAGGGGATATTGCACTTGACAGGTGGTAGGAATTGGTTAATCTTCTTCGGCGGCTTGAAATAAGTTTTAATTGAAGCACGCTTCAAGATGTTGCCAATCTTGTCAGTGACACCTTTCATATATGGTAGTACAGCAGGTTGACGTTCGACTGTGACAAGTTTCGCTCGGCTTCTATGACTTTGGCGTGGTATTTGCAGTTTGTTGTCCCGCAATACATGCTTGACATGCTGTAGCTCAGCTGTCAGGTGTTGGTTGTCACAGATGCCGCGCGCTCTCTGAAACAAAGATTTCCCTACGGTAGACAACTGACTGGGGTGGTGATGAGAGTCACCATTGAGGTACCTATCAGTATGGGTTGCTTTACGATACACAGTGTGGCTCAAGCTGTGATCTGGATTTCGGATAATTAAAATGTCTAAAAAAGCTAGTCTATTGTTTGCCTCTAACTCCATGGTGAATTGAATTTTAGGATTGATGGAGTTAAGGTGTGATAGAAATGCAGTGACTTTATCAGTTGGTAAAATTGTGAAAGTGTCGTCTACATACCGTTTATAAAACCTTGGTGTTACCGGTGCTGTGCTAAGGGCCCTCTCCTCAAAGTCCTCCATGAAAATATCGGCGACTACGGGTGATACAGGAGAGCCCATTGCCACACCATCCACTTGTACATAGAATTCCTCATTCCACAATAGGTAGCCTGATGTGAGGCAATGTTCAAGCAGGTCTGCATACTCATTAGGCATATCACTATCACATAGCTTCCTTTTAGCAATTTCAATGCAGTCCTTAACAGGTAAGCATGTAAACAGGGACTGTACATCAAAACTGACCATAGTTTCATTGTCAGCAATATGTAGGTGTTTAATATCGCTAACAAATTGGTAAGAATCCTTCACATGTGCTCTTGTGTTGCCTCTGAGTGGCGAGAGTATTTTAGCTACGTGTTGAGCCAAACGGTAAGTAGGTGAATCAATTTGGCTAACTATAGGACGTAACGGAGCGTTGTTTTTGTGTATTTTCGGCAGCCCATACAGTTTTGGCGGTTTGGCACAAGCAGGTATAAGATAATTTACGTCCAGATTCAAAAGTTCTGAGTGTGATTTGACAAGATCACTGGTTTTCTTTAATATTTTATTAGTTTGGTCTGTTTTGACACGTTTGTAGGTCTTGTCATCCGACAAAAGATGTTGCATTTTTTCTTTGTAATCTGACGTATCCATAATAACCGTTGCGTTTCCTTTATCTGCACGGAGAATAGTTAATTCCGGCTTAGCTCGCAAGTTCTTTAATGCTAGATTAACCAATTCCTACCACCTGTCAAGTGCAATATCCCCTTACAAGATGCAGGCATATACAAGTTAGATTGTGACTGCGGCCTCTCATACATAGGTCAAACAAAGAGAAGCATAGGCACCCGGGTAAAAGAACATATAGCTGACGTAAAACACAGGCGCGAAACGAAGTCGGCAGTGTGTGAACACGCTCTTGACGGACCCAATCACTATATCAGATTTGATAAGCCCCAGATCCTCGCCAAAGAACACCGTTTCATTCCTAGAATGTTACGTGAGGTTATTGAAATCAAAAAACATCCTAATTTCAATAGAGAAGATGGTTGGAGTGTACCACCAGCTTGGGATCCCATCATTCGAATAATAAAGTCCCAAGCCCGTCCTCACACTGCCCAAAAAACTGACACCGTGAGCTCCGTATGCGTAATTCGGACCGCTCAAAATATAACACAAAGTGACGGTAGTTAACTTAAAACTTATCAAAGACAACTGACATCTTCAGTCTTCCCGTGACCACGATCGCTGTAAAGTAATCGAAACGTCGGGTGAATAATAATAATGTAACATCTAATTAAACGCGAGTTAAATCCGGTAAATTGGTTTTATTTCAAACATATAGATGTTTTTTGCAACAACGTGCTTTGCGACATCAGCTTTCGAAACTAGGTAGGAAACCCTTAAAACTAAAGGTGCATTTTGATTTTACATCTTCTTTTTCAAAGAAAAAAGACATGTAACCCGTGGTCTTGCTCGAATAACAAAGTTATATGGTTCATTATTTTAACAGAATCATCAGTGCGTCATATCTGTCTTTATGTCGAAGCCGATTTATTCTTTTTAAATTGCACTTCATTGGCTGAGAACTGACGCAATATCATTTTAAATATCCCATTTTGAGCTGAAAGCACTATAGGTATAGAATAGTGCCTAATTGCCTATAACGATATCTATTTTGAACACAAAAGGTCAGAGGTGTCCTCGCTCACGATATAATATTATCGCGAAGGCTATCTCGTTTTTCGATCGTTCAGTATTTTAGCATAAAAATGCTAGAAAAATTCTTGACAACTATAACTTATTGTTAGTTAAGCAACCCATCATTTTACATAATAACATTCTTACAAAAAAATATGATGATTATGATAAAGCATTATTATATGGGCTTGTGCTATGGATACTAGATTACGGAGAAATATCTATAATTAAAAATAATAGTGATTTTCGGGAACGAAATGTTCGTAATCATCCTAAAGACAACTTTTCGATTAATGCGTTGTTATGTAGACGTTTTTTAGGTATTAGAAAGAACTCTCCCAGGTTTCCCCAGGAACTCCCAGGAACTCCATAGCGGGTTCGCTTTGGTAGACAATGGTACCTCTTCACTTAACCAGCCAGACGTGTAAGGTTAAAAACTGACAGAACACCACAAGATATAAACAGTCAAACGTGAGCAATAGAGTTACCCTAATTTTTATTGTAATAACTTACCTAAATATTGTTTTAATTATTTTTGTATTATTTAAATTAATACAAGTCAATAAATGAACAGGACTCTCAATCTATACTAATACGGCAAAAACTACGTCAAACACCTAAAAAAATATTTTAATAAAAAGATTCTCTATAGAATACATAATACTCATTACCGATAGCACAAAAACACTCGTATAAACGAGTTCCCTCGTAAAAATTGTAAATCCAGGGAAAAACATTCCTTCCCCTTGAATTATCGGTTCGTTAGTGGAAGTATCGGAGGTGCCCACGATTTAATGTTATTTCTCCCTAGTGCCAGAATTATCACATGGAAAACATGTGGGGAGGATGAAGCCCTACCCAACTTTCTTTTATGGCTAATCTATACGAAGAATCGAATAGCAATAGAAAGATTTCAATAATACACTTTGTTAACTATAGAAAAATATGTAGACCAGACCAAATTTATATCCTGTCCATGATTTTAACCCCTTAAACATGAATTAAATAATTATATTATATTTATTTATGATATTTATCACAATATGTTTCAAATAATATTATTACCTAGTGCTAAAATAAAAATAAGAAAATTTCAACTATATTTCTTCCTTTAATTTTTGGTGTTTGTACATTAGGCTATTTATTACTTAGCTACTAGTCTTTTTTTAGAAAATCATATTTTTTGGCGTAGATAAGTATGTTAGCTTTTATGATTCCTCGTAGAGATCAAACGTCTGAATAAATCTAGTCAAATGAATTAGTTGTCATTTAATAATTGGTCTTTTTTCAATAAATATGATGGTGATAAGTAATGACTTTTGTAAAAAGGTAATAATATAATATGTATAGCGGAGCGTCTACTTATTAGATATATCAAAGAGATAAAAACTTTTTGAACCTCAAAAAGTAATAAAATTTAAATTAAGGCGGGTTCTAAATTTAAATTCTAACTACTGCCATTCATTTGTCTATTTACTGTTAGTATCTACCTATTGTAGTTTAAGCCGAAGAGTTACCAAAAGCAGTTCACATGTCATTATTTTAATCGTTGTAAGTTGGTCTTGTTCGGGTGCAATTTAAAATGTCATGTTCATTGTTTACCCAACATGCGTAACATGACGTTAGGTCCATTTTAATCAGCGTCGATCAAAATAAAACAAAAATAGCTTACGAGTCACGGTATAGCTGGTTGGTATGAATGAATGTAGAGTCGACAGCATATCCAGCGTAACAGTTTGCCCTTGAGACCACCCTTACTGCGTTCGTAACAGAGGCGGCTAATGTAGTGCATCTGTTCCATTTGACGTGCTGTCGTCTGTACATAAAACGTATTACGTAAACACGGACGTATATATGGATACCTATCTAATGTTGGCTGCGGAATATCCAAAAAATACCCATGTTGATTCTGTTGTTATTCTCTAAAGAATGACATTATACTTCAATCAGAATGGTAGGTACAGTAATGTACAATAACCGAATCCGGTTGCTATTTTAGAAATATTAAAAGACATCATCGGCCATCTGACCTTTTGTTGTCGGATCGTAATGAAAGATTAGGACTGAAAATAATAACAATGTCGGTATAAACAAGACCTTAGATTTTTACATATTTTTTTTTTTATTATTATTTCAAATCTTAATTTCCATTTCCCGTGTGATTTTTAAAATATCCCCTGCTACTTCCTAAAATAAAAACCATTTATAATACATTATTATTCCTACATATTATACTTTGATATGAGAACTAGTTACTAATTTACTTTAAGGCAACTTGTTATATTCTCTGTACACGTGCAACCTGTGGACTAATACCTACACATAAGGAACGTACAGAACCCTACACACTCAATATAATGACGCGTTCAAGTTAGCTTTGCTACCATAATAAGAAAACGCATAGCGTTCCTGATCCACCGTGTGCGCGGCAGCTCCAACAGCCTCCTATCCTATAGACCTTTGAGGCGAGGCTGGACGTGGACAGCGCTATCATGCGGCAATGGACCAGCTTCCATTAGGCCAAATATACTGCCATATATTGTAATAATTATGTCCAAGTAAGCTTGCACATAATTATAATAACATAATAACATAGTTTTTTTATTATACAAAGCACGACAAATGACTCAACACCACCTGATGTGAAGCGGTAAGAAGAGTCCATACGCGAAGACAGCTTCGCTGTATGGACTCTTCTTACCGCTTCACATCAGTGCAGTTCATTGTTATTATTATTAAGATTATTCAGACCATTGTTACTAAACTGTATGGGTACCCTAGATGCATTATTTTCTACTTTTATGGGTGAAATGGCGATAGGCTAATCTGCCCAAGACAGCTTGTAACTTTACATGGGTAGAGATTTATGGCATTAAGTTCAATCTTTATTCTGTCTTGTGCAATAACTTTTAAATAAACTCTGAGCTAATTTATAATAAGAAAATTGTAATCTATTTGTATGCAAAGAAAAAGTAGTTCCGGTTAATGTTCACAAGCTTATTATACTTTATCAGAATATCTACGTAATAATAGAGCGTGGGAAAGAATTGTTGAAAAATAACATAAAATTGCCCTATTATTTCATGCTTTAGGTAAATAGTTGAGCTGAGCAGCTGACAGAGTCTATTGTAACCCTTCTTTCCAATATTGTAGGTAAATAAGTTCAAATAATACACTTATCTAAAAACTTGTATATGTATTAGACTATCATTCATAAACGTTGACCGAATCCCAGCGGAAAAATAATCTGAACAAACGAATTTTTACACTGTAAAACATTTTTCTCTGTTATTTTTAATCCAAATTTACTAATTACTACTTTTAATGTTCATTATAGAAAGGAAGCGTAGGTACACACCGTGTTTATGGCATTATGCCATGTCAGGAAGCTTTCAATACGGTCCTAAATAGTCGATAATTAAGCTAATAATACGTTGCCGTAGAGTATAAATACGTTAGAGCGTACAAGCTATATACGTAACGTCATCGTTTCGTAAACACATTATTATATTACCACACAGGAACATCATTAACAGCTAATGAGAACGCGTATGAACTTAGAACGACATTTGCCTGCCGCGACATTCACGGAAACGGATACTCGAGATAGGATTTTCAAAAGAAATGAAGGAAAACGACAAACCTTTGTTGTTTTAGGTTTTACATAGTAGTTAGTATTTCTAATATAATAAACAATATATAATAGATGAATAGAAATTCCTAATTTTGCACATTTACAAAAAGGTGGTCTTATCGGCTATAGTAATCTCTACTAGAAACCTATAAGGTAGAGAGTTTACTGTAATGATAAATCATCATAGTCATCATTCATCATTTGTCAAATAAATGGACTAGTTTTACTATTTAATTTGTTTTATATAATTGGTGTCTGGTATGATAAAACATTGAAATAAAATTCATTTTTGTTTGCCCTATTTTTTTACATAGAAAAAAAATTTTACAATTTTTAAATTTTACTAAGCCTGCAAGATATTTTGACTTTTCGAAGGAGCCTTTTCGGAGGCCTTCTTGAAAATTAATGTTAATTATTAAAGTAATTTGAAAGTTAGATACCACTATTGAAGTTCCTGCCAGGCGTCTGAGGAAAATATAGAATTTTCTTCGGATAGTTGAAACAAGTTAATTTTCAACTTCAACTTGCCTATGAATTTTGATCATCAGTTAGCTTATATTGCTCAGATGCTTGATATTGTTAAGTACTAAGATATTGTGTTATTTTCAGGATGTGCTGCTTGAGAGCTACGGTCAGATTAGCTGATAGCCCGAAATGCCCACTTTATATTACATTTCATAAGATAATATCCTGTCCAATAATTCTTATGCAGTCCAGACGACCCTCATTATCCAATTGAAAAAATTCGGCGCTTGACCTGAAGATGCCTAAGTTAGTTCCATATAGTGAAGAAGAAATTGAGTGATATAAAAAAAAATACAAAACTCAAAACTTCTTTATAACAAAATTGAAGAAGTTTTTTAAAATTTTGTAACGTAGCTTTTATTCCATCACACCGAGTATCTCTGAACAAAAAATACTTACGCGTATTAATGTCGCAATGTACCTACACCTTATGTTAGTGTTTCGGTTTCTTAAGACATGTTTAGCCATTGAAATCGTATGCTTACACAAGATGGCAGTTGCTTACGAAGATTACGCCTCAGAACTGAATAGCGACTCGAAAACTTTTCGTAGCATGTTACATCTACTGCTAAAAACATAAAACGCCATGGACATAAAATGATTACAAAAAACTAGTCGCACTCATCAGTTTACCTCTTTTAATAATAATGCGAATTTCACTATTGTCGAATATTATGTCAATAAGACTTTACAAACATAAGCAAGTCAGGCTAGGCTAAAAAGTTATCAGAAGATTTTATTTCAAAAAATATAGACTTTTCGCAAAATCCTCTGATCCATTAAGACCAGCCAGACTTGCTTATGCATGTAAAGTCTTATTAGAACCGATTTGTTGGTTTCCAATACTTTCGACTTGCAAGTTTGTTTGAAAAGCCGTACGGCGTAAATGCTCTCGAAGGAAACCGTGAGAACTAAGTCAGATTTTCTTTTTATTAATCGAATATTTGGTGATGCTGTAAATCCATTAAACCAACACTCGCCGCAAATTTTTTGAAATAGTTTTTAATTATAGCGATTTATTGATAGTCATTGCTATTCAACGATAATATAGGCTTCTAATAGCAATAAGGACACTTATAGAACAATATGGAAGGAGGTTTTGTAACAATTAAGTCGCAATAAATATTTGAGTTTGGAATTTATGAAATTGATCCACGTAATTGTCACGTTACGTTTTAACAATAATACATGGCAATAGTTCTTACTAAGTATTCATTTATAAATCAATGTTCAATGGTACGTGTAATAGACATAATAATTGATCATTTGGTAAACCAAATAAATCATTAATTATACAGCTAGTTTCAATTGCATATCTATGTAATTGAATTGTAGTTTCATTTATCACTTTCATGTACCCAATATTCGATATCTTTATTGCAAACCTACCACCACTACCATTCGGTGAGGTGGTAAAGTTAGATAATATTTTACAAGATCATTTTGGACTAATTACATTGCAAACATAAAATTTTATTACTAACAAGATAAGATTAAATTAACATATTACAATGTAATAATGGCAATTCAATGTATTTAGCGGAAATTCATGATGAATGGAATTCATTTACATCATAATTGCATTCAAAAAACTTTATAATACGAGAATATTAACGATATTCCCTTAATAAATAATTTACTTAATTTTGATCGTAATCACAATCTCAGTTAAGTAGCTCAATTAAAAAGCGTGCGTAGATATTAGAACAAATGTTGTATTTTTTAAAAAAATTACATACTTCAGTAAAAGCTTTAACTTTCTAACAGTGAACTAGGAACATTGTAATAATATTCAATTCACGTTACATTTGATATATGTTAGAGTGGAATGGCCTATTTACCGGCACCATGACATCAATATAGCGGGAATAATTTTAGGAATTGCTCGCGTCGGCTTTAACAAGCTCAAATGGTTGGTGACCGTACGCATCAAATTGTCGTTTGATGCACGCGCCTTGCGTTCAAGCTTTTTAATAACTATCTGGTATTTACTCTCGGGGACAGCAGAATAGAAATAGCATGTAGTGATTGAAATATTTCCCTCAAGTAGGTACCACACAATACGTATGCGAGATGTAAAAATACAAAAAAATAAATGGATGTGTTACATTAGATGGCGACTGCGCAAAACCGATCCGTTTGGGAATCGATGGGGGAGGCCTTTTTTCAGAAAAGGACTTCATGGGCTGATATGATGATGGTGAAGTGGATGTAGAGTGTAATCCCCACCTAAAAATAATCATGTAATTCGTTTTTTTACTTTACGAAGAAGGCACCTATATACGGACCCTAAAACCAGATACAACTGTTTTTTTTATTATTAGGGAGACGCTGGGAAATTAGAAAGGGATGAAATGTTTAACGAGTTATAACTGTTAAATCGTTTAAAATCTTTAACAAAACCTCCAAAAGTTTTTATCGAATTCAACCGCTTGAATAAAAGAAAACTTGTATTCAGGGCAAAACAAAAAAGTGTCCTTTAGGACATCATGTCCCCTCGTGCGTTGACCACCATATTGGAAATAATTAATCCTTAATTTATGTATTAATCATCCGTCCCAACCTATCAAAAATGTTTTTCATTTATTTCAATGAAACACAAGACTATCTTGGGGTTCCTTTGACTCAGAGTATCTAAGTAGGTTAGTTAGGTACCTATCTGTTCGTGAGTCTTATTCTATTTCCGAAAATTTCTTAGTCACTCTTTGCTTCTCTTGTGACTCGGCGAGTAGCGTGCACATAAATATTCCTATTATTGCTACCTTGTTATTTTTTTCTAGTATTAACTAACGCTAAATAGCTTGCAAAAACACATGTTTCCGTAAAAAACTGAATATAATATTGGAAACATGAATATATAACTAAATTATTCTTTTGGAATAACTAAATAGTAGATTATTAACCAAGGGGATAAAGCAGTGTCTTCTGTCGCGGATAAAGATTTAAATCGCTAGCGTAACGAAGGACTCGAGGTTTACTCCTGAGCGTAGCGAGGGTGTTAAAAACATTCGAGACATTCGAGACATTCGAGACATTCGAGACATTCGAGACATTCGAGACATTCGAGACATTCGAGACATTCGAGACATTCGAGACATTCGAGACATTCGAGACATTCGAGACATTCGAGACATTCGAGACATTCGAGACATTCGAGACATTCGAAACATTCGAGACATTCGAGACATTCGAAACATTGGTCCAATTATTGATAGAGAGAGTTACATTTTTGTGCGTATTCCATTTTCAAAAAGATGTATAATGCTTTATATACAAACTCAATGGTGTAAACACAGATGTAGTTCAGTATAAATTTCGGTAAGTATTCCAAATTTAAATCACATTCTCCCCCTAGAGGATGAATGAAATTCAGTACAATTTTCTTTCCCTGTTTTTAACAGATTAAAAATGACTTGTTATCTTCGCTTTTTGTGGCATAGAATGCCACTTTTTTGAGCAAGTGGTACGAAAAATCTAATTTCATAATAATCTATATAATTGACTTAATAACCTACGAGTATTTATAGGATACCTAATTGTGATTTATAATGACGTTTTCATTACAGCTGCCGCATGGCGTGATCGATAGAAACCATATTGACGAATCATTACTCTGTAAATCAATTGGAAGCCGTAGAGCGCATCAGGAATAATTTAGCTTAGACTCAATTCTATCGAACGTTACTCTATTTAGTGGCGGACTACGTAACAATCAATAAATTGGAGCTCTCATCATAACACACTAACCAATGTACTATATGAGTTGTACATTGGTTAGTGTGAGCTTTGACCTGATTTTATTAAGCTACATGAGTCATAACTATCCAAATTATGTTGTTTTGCTCTCAAAAATTTTGGAGGACTCAAACCTGCTAGCTATCATAATATCGTGGGAAATATCTCAGAGTTACAAGACGAATCAAGAAAATATACAAAGATTTTTTTCTAACCTAATCAAAATGTTACGAATAATAATAATAGATATGCATCGTGAAAGTTGATCAAGAGAATAAAGTTAAATCACTAAATATTTCGATTCATGTATATTTCAAGGGTTATTAACATTTTTCGACATAAATATAACTAATTATCGGGCCATCCCTACGCCCGCTACTAACGCCCTAACTGCTTACCATCAGGGTAGCCAGTTAGGTACTGTAGCGGGCGTTTACGTATAACATTTGAAGATAGATCTTATCAAACTCAACTGCCAAATGAACCATAACCATCAGAAAATAGTACAACTAATCTGTCAAGCGGCGTTATCCCTCCGGAGAGCTACGACAATAGAAAAATCAATTGTATCTGGAATCTGATGCTTGACGAATTAAATGGTTATTTCCTAACAATAATCTTTCGAATATGATAAAGTATGCATAATTACGTACATAGATGTTCTTGTTACAAAACAAAAAACATTAATGTGGCAGTATAAGCAAATATAATTCTTAAATTAATACTTTAATTCGGAGTCTCTTGTTTTATTCTAAACTGCGCTAATTTGCTGCACTTATTAAAGCAATCATAATAATTTAATACAAACTCTATGTAGAAATATACCTAGCGTTCATTCTAGTTCAAAGACAAAAGGATTCAAAATAAAGGTATCTAGCCCTGGGTCTATAAACAATTATCAATAATCTGAAACAATTAATTGAGCCTATGTTTGCAATCAATGCTTTAGTGCTCGATAGAGATTAGTCGTTTGTTGAATGTTATAGACCTAATTTATTAGGTATTTATTTAGATAAATATGTGAATGTAATATGATATAAAATTAATACTTATTATTGATATAATTATTTCAACCACAACCTAAAAGGTAGTTAAAGAAGTTCTAGATTTAGAAAGAAAAAAAAATAAGTTTTTTAAAAAATACAAATTATTTGTAGAAGTTTAAATAAATTGGAGAAAACAATAGATAGTAATATTATTAACATTCACTTGGTCAGTACTTATACTAGAAAACTTAAAAACTTGTAATAAAAAGGTCAGTTTACTAGAAAACTTAAAAACTTGTAATAAAAAATAAAGATGAAATTTAAATGAAAACAAAAACTTACCACTCAATGTCAGCACCGTAACAAGCAAAACAAAAAAAAAGTTGAACGCCATCGTTAACGTTCAAATGAAAAACGTACTAAAAAATATCACACAAAAAGTATTCTCTCGGGAGTGAAAATTTCAGCGATGACACATCCTACTTTCGCGCCTTTTTCATTCAAATGTGGAATCCGAACAAAACGCGCGTTCCAAAACGTTGCCTAATTGATTTGTAGTACCGCGTTTGTTTTTTAAAGCCAACGCGGGCAAGAGCAACGGAGACGTGTTACCGTCGCCACCCGTTCTGAAACTGTATGCTCATAAACGGGACGCACTTGTAAACATCACGCTTATTTTTAGAGGACCTCATAATAGTGTGGAATGTCATTCTTTATAGTACAGGAACTGAACGAGTTAGATAATAGAACAACGCTTTGTAGAGCTACCGCAATTTTAATATTTTTATTTCACTTGTCCTATGTTTTATGTTACCTACTGTCTTATGTTACCTACTGAATTTGATTTTCCGTATGATTTATTCTCTTCATATTCCAATTTATTCTTTATTATTGTTGGTCTTCAACCAACTTAATCTGTCAAGCGGGTATATCTCTGAAGGTCTGTGACAATTAAAAAATTAATAATTGTGTCTGGAATTTGATGCTTGGCGGGTTAAATTTTATTTTTTTTCAGCGCGAAGAGTTTTATCACTTTTCATAAAAAAAAAGTAAATGATCCAGCAAGCCATTTTTTCTTGAATAACTTTAGCCAAAAATCAAAACTTTTTCGAGTGGCCATAGCTAACACCATAAATATAACTAACAGATGTTTAATTGTTTGTCGATTAGTCTTAAAGACGATTTAATATAACGGTAGGTAGGTACTATTGCAGATCAAGCATTACAATTTGACATTTGTGGTTATGCTTGCGGCCGTCTATAAATAATTTTATTGTGTAGATGCAAAGAAACTTTTTATCTAATTATAAAAAATAGATATTAAGAAGTTCACTAAAACAAAAGATGTATAGATAAAAACAAGATTTTGGTGGGGATTTAAGGATATAGCAAAGAAAGCTATAAATAAATTATGTTAAATATGATATTAACCAAAACAAATAGCTGCACCTTAATAGTCAGTTCTAATAGGTTAGGCCTAATTAATAAATTATTGAGTTTAATATCATTTTTTTATTAAATTAATATTTAGATTTTGATTTATGTCATCGATATCGTCAATACTATAATATTCCTAGAACCTTTATATGCAAAACTATAAAAATACTTTGGTTAACTTAACATACGGTAAAGCTAATAGAAAGGCTTCTAAGAATATAGTTGTGTTTACTTCTCGGTATACGTTTATCTAAACGAATAATTAAAGAAGAAAGAACTCGTGATCAAAAGCAAATGATTTCTTTGTAAGTTAATGTTATTCTTATGAATAGTAATTCGTTCACTTCATCATTTCAGACTATAATGTCCACCGTTGGAAAAGGACAAATGAATTCTCAACGGAGTGGTTATCAGTGTGCGTTTCAATTAAATCGAAATTTTTCGATCGTGGTTTGCGCTCTCTCAAATCCATGTAAAAAACAAAAAAAATGGTTTTAATAATAAATTCAAAACATACGACTTGACAGCTGCAAACAACATCTTATTGTTTCGACTCGGTTGAAAGTTAAACTAGGGGCGTGTAGTTCAGATGAGAAGATTGTACAGTCGACAGCACATCAAGCGGAACAGTTTGACCTTGAGACCGCCCTTACGCCGTTCTCGGCTTTCGTAGTTCAACTGTTACACTTGATGTACATCCAACTCTATCCGTCGTAAGGGGGGCGGGACATCGGAATTGGACTTTGGCGTCTGCAGCTTCTCGTTGTAGGAAAATACTTGATGTTTTTCGAGGGTATTTTCCTTCCTTTTTTTGACTAGGCACGTTCACCAGCCTCCGTTGGCGCGATCGCGGACGCCTACTTTGTCTTTCCCGCGTCGCTTTAGTTAACGGTATTTCAGTAAACTGTCTGTTAGTGTACTGTGTTACGTTACCGCTGTACACAGAGAGTCTCACATAGACCTACTTCTGCCCTGATCAGCCTAGGGTAGCTACAAAAGCTTTTCAGACAAAAAGGTAGCCGAAAAGAAGGAAGGACAGCGCATCAGACATATCCCCCACCTAAAAAATGACCTCCGATGATATAAGACTTGAAGTTTCTTTATCAAGATGTTTTTTTCTTTCTTTCTTTTTCCTTTGCTGGATTACAAGGAAAGATATCACGCTTATCTTATATTAATCAGCAGTTTATTTGCACTAAACTTCTGATAGAATTTGTCGCCATTAACGTTTTGAGTTACAAATAGGTACAAGGTGTAATGGGGTTCCCCTAGAAGAAGATGAAAGTAGATGGCAGTGCTGGTCATCCTCAACATGATGTGCTAAAAAATTAATTTAAGTAAAATAGCTATTCCATTCAAACTGGTCGTGTTTATACAATCTGTATAAAACAGCTGATTTATTTATCACAATTCCAATTTTTTTCATCAAATTTAAGATCCCCAGCACTGCTACCTGTCTTAATTTTCGTCAGCTTTTCCCTTACCAGCGTTCTAATTATACCGGGTATAATTAGAACGCAGGTCGCTTGGTAATTGGCCTGTACAAGTAAATTGTTATTATAATTTAAAAGTTTATAAAATGGACGAGGGCGTAGTGGTATTACCCACTTTTCAGTGCCTGACTGGTACACCTCCTTAGAGAAGACTAAAACTAAATCCGCAGCTAAATACCAATAAATAAGTAGTAGTGTTGTGTTTCAATGGTAAGCAACGCGTGAGTAGTGCCCAAGGTGCTACGAGCGTTTACATGCTACGTTAATAATGGGTGAATAGTACCCAAAGCAGTTTATTTGCACTAAGCTTCTTATGGTCTTTCTTGGGGAGCTCGGTGGCGTATTGGTTTGAGAGCTCTGGTTTCGATACGAAAAGCAAAGCAACTTTCGCCATGGTCGATCCTGGGATGGGTCAATCAAAAGTTTGTTATCTCGAGCGCCTCCGTGCTTCGGAAGGCACGTTAAGCCGTTGGTCCCGGTTGTTCCTGCAACCGCTTTAACCCACCAACAGCATTGGGCCCGCGTGGTGGTGTTATGGCCCAAACTCCTCATGTGGTTCTCCCATGTAGGAAGGCCTGTGCCCAGCAGTGGGACGTATATAGATGATGATGATGAGTACCCAAAGTGCTACGAGCGTTTACATACTACGTTAACGACGCGTGAGTAGTGACCAAGGTGCTACGAGCGTTTTCTTGCTACGTAACCGGTTACCACAAGACGGGCCGGACGCTTGTATGCAACCACACTAACACTAAAAATATCTACACTGATGCACTTTGTAACTAACACTACCACTAAAAATATCTACGCTGATGCATATGTATGAGTCGTTTTTGCTGTTAATTTCATTTATAGTGCCCTAAGAAGGGTTGCAAAATAGCAACATGCTCGTCTCCCCACTCAAATAAATCGCGTCTTGTTACTGAAAAGAACAGCATTAAAAAGGGCATTATGGGAAGGGTTGTGAAAGTAACGCTGCTTAATCGCCAGTTTGAAATACGCGTAATGGATTAATCGTTCTAAATTTTGTCGGTTTTGTGAGTAAACAATGGGTCTTACTGGGAGCGTAGCGTATTATTTGAATATTTCATAAGGTCTTAGTAGTAAAGTTTAACCGAGTAAAATATGTTGAGGTTTACTTATTGATTTATTAAACTTAAAACATATATTGTGTATACATAGAAGTATAAAAAAGCTTCGAACATAAATACTATCGTTTAAGTAAGCCTATAGCTGATATTAGGTCTTTTAGTATTAAATTGCCATTTTGTATGAAATATTTTGTGCAAATTAGAATTATCATACCATGTTTTTGTATTAAATAATTAGCTTGACCGTTTTGTTTTCAATTTCGTGGATATTTTAAGACATTTATTGTTAGCAAATGCAGTGAAAAAAAAACACAAATTTCGAATTCACGAAAAATTTAAATGCGTATATTTAATCTGGTTACGCTTCACCCACTGATTTTAATACCTACTTATTTTTTTTCAAGTTTTTAGTTTTGTGTTTTATTACTTCTCATTCTATTTAGTTCATTTAGTGCCATAATACTAAATAATAAATAAATAATATTTATACACTCACACCTATAATCTAGTCTAAAGTAAGCATCATTAAGAGCTTGTGTTATGGATACTAGATAAAGGATAAATATTTATAATAATATGTATATAAATATTAGAAATATACTAAATAAACACGAGTATTGCCGCCAAAAATTGTACAGTAACAGTCGTGAATTAGTAAAACACGGTAACATACGTGAATGAAAGTGACACATGTAAACTTTGTTAAGCCGAGTGTACAATGTAATGTATTAAGAAAAAAATCGTATTGCTAGTATAATAATTAAAAACAAAAGAGGTTAGGGTAAAACCGTATAGATGACCCACTTTTTAAAAAACCTCCCAATTTATTAATATGAATAATTTCTATGAATGTGGGCTAGCTCAATCATTCATGTTGAATTATAATTATTTATTTTTGACCTATCACAGATTTTGCAAAATTTAGCTTTTTGTGAAACCTTTTTTTGAGGATAATGCCTACCTGTATGGATTGTTGCCCCATTATGAAAATACTAAGAAGGATAGATGCCTGCAGTGCTGGATAGATGCCCTTTACCCTGTAATCGAAAAACCCAACTAAATTTTATGAGGTCGTTCTACTCCTGAAACAGCAATTGTCTCCAAGAAACATAGGTCGAATTACAAAAAACATTTTACGTTTTTTAAAATATTTTAATTGTTATCGTTTAAAAAAAATACACAAATAATCATAATTATTTTTTAAAACCTTTGCTTAAGAAACATTCTTAATTGTTATTATAAAATATTAATTATAAAGTTGGTCTTCGGTCCAAGTACATACTCTCGTACACACTCCTTCTTTTCTTTTCTATTTTCGTGGCATGGTTCTGCAAAAATCAGTAAAGAGACCGTAATTATATAAATAAATATACGTAAATACATAAAAAATATAACAAAACACTAAAAATAATTTCAAAATATACACTGACATCATAAATGGGCATATACTTACATTCGCGTCAGTTTTGAAGTAGGAAGACGCTGCATAATTTTAATTGTTAAATCAATAGCCTCTACATGCACATATTAAAATAAATGTAATAAATTTGCATCCTTACCATGCATATTTTCACTTGAAATCACACAAAAATTCCAAGACAAAAGTGCCGGCCACCTTGACGTTCACTTTCAGAGAGAACAAAATGGCGATTTCTCACCGTATGTTAGCTTACTTGTAGTACGTTGTGTTGTCACGACTTAAAAACATTTTTACGGACCAGGAATCTAGCATGTTCAGTCTTTTATATCGGTAACTTACGTGAAGTAACATTCGGGAACCAAAAACGAGACACATAGGTATTTAAATATGTTTAGTTTTCATTTTTTACGTTATTTTATTAAAAAGAAATAGTACTATACAAATACAGTACAATTAGAAATGTCAAAATTTAACATGTTGCAAAACACAACAACACATTCACAACACAATTCTGGTAAACACATGCTAAGTCTAAATTTAAGTTCAGTGCATTTCTTTCTATCAAAAGGAATACGAAAAGGATGGCTGTCATATAATTTGACATTTAGAAACGTGCATTTAATTTTCGACCTTATTGAACGTGCTAAAATGCAGTGTTTAGGAGGCACCTCCGTACATGCCGTCTAAAATTGTCTATGGTTTCTTTGAAATCTATCTAAATTTAAGTGACAGCTCTAAACAGATTCTTGCTATCTTTTTCCTATTACTTATTGCGAGGAAGAGATATACTGTACTTAAATTTAGAATTAAAGTGTGTTCCCAGAATTAGGCCCAATGCATATTTTTCAACTTCAAAGTATAAGATGTCTGTATTGGACACATGATTTTTGTATGGGTACATAAAGTAACCTTCAACGAAAAATTTTTTTACGCTCATTTAATGAAACCAAAATGAATTTAAATAATTTATATGAATAAACATGATATATTGCGATCTAGAAACCACACAATTTATCATTAAATAAGATGACACTAAGGAATTATCAATACTATTATGAGGACACAGATTTTTTCCCGAATGTACAATTTTTGGCGGCCATACTCACATATAAACATCCATGACTCGTAAACAAATGCTTGTACAAATATTTGCTCCTACCGGGATTCGAACCCGGGACCTCTTGACCGAGTAGCCTGCATAGCAAGGGGTACAGACCGCTTGACCAGCCGGTCGTCGGTACTAAACAAATATGAAATCTGGCATTTAGTGCTAGCGGCTATCTTACATTTCAAATTTGTTTAGTATAGCTTACAGTAATCTATTAATCAACCCCTTTCATTAGATACTCACCTATATCGAGGTGGTTGTGAAAAATATGTAATCCGCCAATTTGTAGCGGCGCCCATCTTGGATTTACAATGATAAAAAATCTCGTAAATTGTATTAACTTAAGGTGTGTACCAAATATCAGATCAATCTGTCAACAGGAAGGGGGTCAAATTCCATTTACTAAATTTGACTAAAACAAATAAATAAACCAACAAACAGGCCAAGCTAAATAGAGCCGTATAAAAAACGGCAATTTCATATTGAAAAATGTTGAGAAGATAGTGCTTTAGGTAAAATTTGGTAAAAAAACTTTTGGAAGATAACTATAAAAAAGTAGTCGCAATATGTTGTACATAGAAATTGTACACAGGCAGGCAATTAGCACAATACAATCAGGTACAATTGCCACATGAAAGTTAGGATGAGAAAGATTAAATAAGGTACTGATAAAGTAGGGGTTTCCAAACTTAGTCTAAATTTAAGTTAAGTGCATCTCTTTCTCTCAATAAGCATAAGAAAAGGATAGTTGTCACATAATTTGACATTTAAAAACGTGCTTTCAATTTTCGACCTTATTGAACGTGATAAAATGCAGTTTTTAGGATGCAAAAAGAAACTATCTTCTTTGAAATCTACGTAAATTTTTATTTATTTATTTATTTATTTATTTATTGCTTGTCACATGGTACATTATGGTGGTAAAAGATTCTTTCAAAACATTGAGCACGTGACACCCTGCAAGGGCACTGCAATTTTAAGAGAGCGACACTTATCTAATAGAGAGACACAAATTTAAGTATGTTACATTTCAATCATAAGTTTATTATTTATCTTTATCTGCAAAGAACTCATTTAATGTATAATAAGCCTTTTTAGAGAGATATGTTTTTAGATTTTTTGTAAATGGCTTTATTGTTTGAATGTCTTTTATTTTATTGGGAATATTATTATAAATATTTATAGACATACAGTATGGGCCTGATCTAATTAGTTGAAGAGTTTTACCTGTTGGGAGATTTAATTTATTTTTATATCTGTCATTACGTTTAATATTAGTATTAGCAGAGTATAGATGCATGTGTTTTTTTATAAATTTGCTAGATTCCAATATATATAGGCAAGTCACAGTAAGAATATTGTGTTTTACAAAATATGGTTTACATGATATCATTTGGTCAATGTTAAATATAATTCTAATACATTTTTTTTGCAGTATAAATAAGTCTTGTATGTCGGTACAATTGCCCCATAACAATATTCCGTACACGAGTCTAGAGTGTGCGTAGGCATAGTATGCAGTAAGGGCAGCTTTGGTATCAGTTGCTCTTTTAAGGTTGTATAATGAATATATGAAAGACGATATTTTTTTAGTTAGTTTTTGGATGTGCGCTTTCCAATTTAAATTGCAATCTAATTCTAGTCCCAAAAGAGTAGTAGAAATTTCTGATTTTATGTCGTTATCTTTAAAATTATATTTTATGTTATGAGGCGCTTTTTGGTAAGGTCTAAATTGTAAAATTTTAGTTTTTTCAAAGTTAAGTAATAAATTATGGGCACTTAGCCAGCTGAGAATATTCCCTAGAATTGAATTTAGTGTAATTGTTAATTCGTTTAAATTAGTGCATGGTACAGTTATAGATATGTCGTCAGCAAAAAGAATGCAATAATAATCCAGTATTCTTGGCAGGTCATTTATATATATCAGAAATAAAATACAGCCCAAGACACTGCCTTGGGGTATTGAATTATAAATTTTTAATCTTTGTGATCTAATTTTTTTAACGTTACCTGTTTTAAAGTCTGTGTGTTCTATTTCAACATACTGTTCACGATTTGAGAGATATGATTTGAACCATTTGTAAGTTATACCTCTTATTCCCGAATTATACAATTTGTCCAATAAAATATCATATCGTACTCTATCGTAGGCTTTACTAAGGTCAAGTAGTAATCCAACTGCATACTTTTTGGCATTAATTGTATCTAATATATTGTTTACATATTTGAATAAGGCTAGGTTAGTGGATCTATTTCTTCTGAAGCCGTTTTGACTTTGGTCTAATATTTCATATTTCTCAAAAAATGAGTAAAGTCTTCTGGACATGGCCTGTTCAAATATTTTAGATGATGTTGGCAGTAAAGCTAAGGGGCGGTAGTTGTTTGGGTCTGATCTATCGCCTTTTTTATAGGCTGGTTTTAAAAGTGAAATTTTAAGAGCATCTGGGAAAATGCCTTCGGAAAATGATTGGTTTATCAAAGTAGTATATGGTGATGTTAAATTGTCTATACATTTTTTAATTAATATTGGTGGGATTTCATCTGTGCCATGGCTAGATTTGTTTTTTAGGTGTTTTATAATGTAGTGAATTTCTTTTAGCTCGACTGGCTTGAGAAATATGGTATTTTCAATTTTATTATTTGTTATTTTTGTATGGGCATTTCTACTAGGTTTTCCTAAGACTTCGTTAGTAGATACCGCTGCGAAGTAATTGTTAAATGTATTGGCGACTTGTATAGGGTTCCATTGATATTCATTATTGATTTTTAATTTAATATTTTGCTTATTTATTGTACTGTTTTTATTTGTTTCATAGTTTATAATTTGCCACATAGTTTTAATTTTATTGTTAGATTTATTGTAAATACGCACATTATTTTTCTTTTTATGTTTGTATATAATTTTTTTCAAAAGTTTTTCATATTTTTTATAATAACTATGTATTGTTTCATTATTTGTTGTAGATAATATTTTTTTTAGTAAGCGTTTATTTCTACACGAAGTTTTTATACCTTTTGTCAACCATTTATTTATTCGTTTATATTGAATTTTTATAATTTTTTCAGGTATTGTTCGATCAAGTAATGTTCTTAAAGTGTTATCAAAAGCATTATAATTTTCGTTAATATTTTGATCTGATTTAATAATATTATTCCATTGAATTAATTGTATTTGTTCTTTAAATTTATTCATATTTTGCTCATTAAATATTCGTTTTTTAATTAATATTTTATTTAAAGATAGTGGACTAACATGCATTGAAAATATAACACTTTTATGATCAGAAAAACCTAATTCCTTTACTAAAGTTGTATTATTAGAATTTTTAATATTTGTAAATATTAAGTCTATACAAGTTGAAGTATTTTCTGTTATTCTTGTTGGTTCTTTTACTTTTTGATTTAGATTACACGTTAACATTAGATTTAGAAGTTGTCTTTTATGTTTATTATTTGTAAGAAAATTTATATTGAAGTCGCCTCCAACAATAATCGACTTTGTTTTGTCTTTAATTTCAAGAATATTCAATAATTTTTCTATTTGTCTGTAAAAGGTTTCAGATTCTTTGCAGCTATTTGGCCAATATAGTACTATAAGAATTAAATTTATTTTATGTATCTCTATTGCACATATTTCGAATATAGATTCTATTACTAATTTATTTATATCTTCTCTTTCGCTACTTTCAATAAAATTTCTTAGAAGAATACATACTCCTCCACCATCTTGATTTTCCCGACAGTAGGATGCTGCTATGTAATGTCCATTTACATTTAAATATTTTAATTTATCATGGTTAAGCCACGTTTCAGTGACACACATGGCTTTAAAGTCGGGGTTTTCCTCTAAAAGTACTTCTACTAGGTGGGTTTTGTTGCTTATACTGCGTATGTTCTGGAACACTGTTGTAAATGTTTCGAAAATTATGGTTCTGGCTTCCTGGTGTAGAGTCTGGAAAAAGTTGTTGAGATATTATTGAAGGGGCCTCTATGTCTTTATTGCTGTTTTTAGATAATTCACTATTCTTGTTAGCTCTTTGTTGGTGCAATTCACGGATCAGATGTGTAGAGTCTTGCCCATTGACAATAAGTTTATTATTACGTATAATTGCATGGTGACCATTATTGCGAGCCTCTAGTAGAACTTGTCTTAGAGCGTTTCGTTCTTTCAGAGCTTGGTCCTGTAAATATTGTGAGACTGCCAATCCAGTATTTTTGAAATATTTGCCATTTTTTAATATATAGTTAACCATTCTTCTTGACATGAGTTCAATTTTTAGAGGTCTTTTGGGTCCTTTATTTCCAATACGTGAAATATCCTCGACAAATCCTGTTAAATCAATATCTAAAATTTCGTATATCGCATTTATAACACGGTCAATAGTATATTCTTCTGGTTCCCAATAATTTTCTATGAAGCCGTACAGGACAAATGATTTTTGTTTATCAAGTTGAATATCGACGCCATTGTATTGCGCAATCTCAGTTTTCAATTTAAGGGTGTCTTGTTGTAACTTTTGAGTATCGTTAAACAAATGCCTTATTTTTTCATTAAGTTTATCTAATTCTTCTTTAAGCTCTTGTTGTTCATTTTGTAATATTCCAATTGATTGTTTAATTTCTTGTCTAAATTCTGTCATCGCATCTTCTATTTCAGTTTTTAATATAATTTTTATTTCCGAAATTATTGATTTTGTATTACGCTCAAGATGACTTTCTAAAAGTTTATTGATATTTTCTAGTGAAAGTGTGTCACTTTTGGGATTAGAGATTGTTATTGTTTCTTCATTACGGATGCAGTTGAAATTTGTTTGAATGGTATCGCCCAAAAAGCTCTGGTCACTTGAACTCGTTGATAAGCTTGGGGCAAATGTTCCTTTTTTCCTAGTCGTAATGTTAGTTATCTCTATGGTATCATTCAAAAGTTCATCGCTTAGTTTGATTGGCTGGTTCGTATTATCACTTTTTGGGGTTTTACAACGACATGTAGGACATTTCCATATCTTTTTATGGTCGGTTGTCATCGTATTGTAAAACCTTTGAGAGGATACATTTGCGCATACTAAATCATATTTTTCATTGCACAGTGAGCATTTTAAATATTCTCTGTTTAAAATTTTGTGTTTACATCCTGCGCATTGTTGTGACATTTTTATATTTATGTGAACGGCGCCCTCTCGTATTTACGGGATAATAACTAAGTATGTTGCTTAATATTTAGCACCTGGATAAGGATTGTATTGCCCGGTGAGTAGTACAGTCATTAATTAATATATGTCGTTGTTACACCAATATTATTTACCTATAGCTGCAATAGATGGCGTTGGTGGTAATTTAGACTCAGTATATTTTATTATTTTTTTACTGGTAGGTAGTTTGTGTGTTATTTGTAAGGTTATAATTATTCTCAGCACTAATAAACTGTATCGTAATCACGTACAATTAATCTTACTTTTAATCCTGGATTTTCATAATTGCTTTCAATAAATATTTTCTTTTAATTTTACTTAAATACCACTTCACACGGCTATTATGTTGAAAATTGTTGTTTTGTTTTTAGCTAGGTATAACATTAATGTTCACTTAGTACTACACTTTTTACACACGTATTACCACATGAATAATCAGGTGTTACACTTTTCTCTAAGTTATTTAATGTATTTCTATTTTTTAAATCACTTTATGTTCGGACTAGAAGTAAACAGTGGCACTGTGGCGCCCTCATTTAGTTGACAGCTCTAAACAAATTCTTGGTATCTTTTTCCTATTACATAAAGCGAGAAAGAGATATAATGTACTTAAATTTAGATTTAGACTGTGTCTTCAGAATTACGCCCAATATCTTAAAAGGTCTAAAATTAGTCTCAAAGGTACATAGTACTATTACCATCTTAACTTATCTTTATCCAACATAGCTTACAGGCTGAAAATAATTATCTCAGATTCCATTTCTAAATAACATCGTAAATAAAGGCAAGGTTGATAATTTAGCGAAATGAACTGAACCTTTCAGAGTGGCTAAACAATTTCCTTTTAAGTATACCATTTAGGGCAACTTCCCTAATTGGACGTAAGCTTTCTACGAAGCCTTCATACACGCATTCAACAGATTGCTCTCAACGGCGTTAATTTACTGGAATATACCTATATGTAAATTAATAAGGCCATAATAATATATTGAAGAGCTCGGTGACGTAGTGGTCTGAGCGCTCTGCTTTCGATTACGAAAACAAAGCAACTTTGGCCATCCGATCTCGGGATGGGTCAGTCAAATTTATAATCTCGAGCTCGATTCATTGAAATCTTATATGAAATAAGTACCTTTTATAAATAAGTGGCTCTACGCTTGATACGGATAGGTATCCGTATTCCCAAACATAGAAAGTATATATGTATATTTTCCAGCTTTGGGTTAAATACACGTTTGTGGCCCCCTTTACCTTTTAAATTTTGTTCGTCAATTTCTTATAGCTACCTTCTTATTTTAATAAAGCAAGTGTGCTTCCACAAAAGAGAAAAGCACAGAACTAGTGCGTAAGATTAGTTTAATCATACAAATAGTAGATTAGTTTTATCATTTACATTGAAAGTATCATTACAGATTGATATTTTAAAATTGGCGTATTTACCTTTCCACATTTTTAACAGACGGGAATCTATCCACAGCAAAATAAAATTCCCCTCTGGCTAGCAGCAGAAAACGTAAATGGAATTTCCGCAATATCGAAATACATATTTTAGCGGTTTGTGATACTTTTCAAATATTATAGAATGTTTAACATATTTTACTATGATGAAATTTAAAAGCCAAATATTTATTTATCTGGTGGTACATTTACCTAGTTATTCGGTGTTAAACTTTGTCCAAAATCCTTCTCATTTCTTCTCTTATACATACATTTGTCTGTCTGTTTACACGCAAAAATCTTAAAATTAAGCCAACCCGTCACGGGTGTGTGAGTTGTTTACTTTATTGTTATAGGTAGATACATTTGCCAAATGCCTAATCGAGTATGTGAGAGAGCCCCGATGGTAGACCGACGATCTGGTGAAGGTCGACAACCTAACCAATAGTTCGATAAATACAAATTAATCTATGAAAAACGACAAAGAAGAAAGCTCAAAAAATATTTTTAATTAATTCCGTTTGATGGAAAAGCAAACAGACGTTGTACTACGTGAACTATTTTTCATTACATAAAACCTACCCAACCTACACTTACCAGTCAAACCATTTTAGTTAAAGGTCGACGCAAATACGGTAAATTTAATACCTTTTTACTTTAGGTAGAGTTACCGAATGTGAAAAGGTACTTACTAGCCGTCTATAATTAAAATTGGTGGATCATACCCATGTCAACTAGTCTTAACCTACAGATTCCTTGCCAGCAATTCCACTCTCGAGGTCGCAACTTTCATAATAAAGTTACAAACGCCAATAGGACATAATGTCCCGGCCGTAATCCGCGGTAACCACCGGCGCAGATGGCGGTAAGAGATATTAGTTCACAGAGCTGGCATTTAAAATTTAATCAGTGCCCAGTGGAAACTAAATTGATTCCTGAAGCAATGCCCGGAAGGCTGAATATTTTAGTTAAGGGAAAATGAGTTTTGTGCTTAAATGCTACATTTTATACCGTTAGATTGAATTTTTTAATGATAATCCTCGCTCTGCAAGAATTAACTATCGTACAAATCGGCAATACCTAATCGACCGCAATGTAGAAAATTGCGCATTTTGATAGTCTAAATCTAATCATAGAGTACATTTTTTATACGGATTAGATCACCTTGGTTATATAAAATATATGAATTAAGTTTATAAATAATCTCAAGGCAAGTCACCCTTATAGATGTGCTTACTCTTATTTCTCACGAGAATTCAAATACTATATAAGGTAAGTAAGACTTTTACAGGCAGGTAGACATTTTACTTTCATAATTTAAGTTAAAAATAATGCTTGCTATACAAATTCAAGGTTGTACCCTAATATTAAATTTATAAACTCATATTCAAAACCATAATTAAAAACCACAGTTGGATTCATTGCGAAAGTTTAAGCTTATCATACCTACTAATGAAAAAACGAGAAGTAGCTCGATGACGAAATGGTTTCAACGCTCTATTTTCGACTACGACAACTAATCAACTTTCGCCGTGGTACGATCCCAGGATGGGTCCATCAAAAATTTTTCAATCTCGAGCGCTCCGTAAGGTACGTTAAGCCGTTTTGTTCCCGGTTGTTACTGCAACCGTTTTAACCCACCAACCCGCATTGGGCCAGAGCGTGTAGTAGTGTTATGGTATGGTTGTCAAATTCCTCATGGTTTTTCCTCGTGTAGGAAGGCCTGTGCCCAGCTGTGGTACGTATATACAGGGTGGTGTCGTCAATACGACAATAAATTGAAACATGCTATATAAGTTTATAGAAATGGATTGCCACTTTCAAAAAAATCTTATTCATTTGACAATTTCATGACATTTGTATGAAATAATATTACATTGCCTGCATTATTTCATAGCAATATCATGAAATTATTAAATCAATAAGATGTTTTTGTAAGTGGGAAAACCTTTTCTATGAACTAATATATCCCATATTTTAATTTATTGTCGTATTGACGGCACCCACCCTGTATAGTGGTAATGATACTATACAGTTGTTCCAAAAGTTTGAATAAAATAAAGGGGGTGGTTGTATTCCCTGTGAAGAGTTACCTTTAAATTTGACACCTTTCTAACCACTTTTATTTTCCAAGTATTAAAGCGTATCGCACGACACACACTATAAACTACACAAACATATACACTCAACCCGCGCCCATACTACGATATCGACTTCCGCAACCCCAGAATTACAAATTTTATTTCGGAATTCTATAACACCCGGTATTTAAATGCGAAAGTAACTGTTTGTATGTTACGCAAGTCACTGAACAGACCTAGAAAAAATTCGACATGGAAAATTACTTTCTGAGAAAGCAAATGGGCTAGCTTTTGGCGCGATCACCAAGTCCCACGTTGTCGGGCGGCCACTAGTCCTCAATATATCATAAGTAAAGACTGAAATTCCTGGGAAACAACAATAATTATAAGTCTCGGGCACTCGAGTCATAATAATAGCTTAGAGATCCCCAAAGTCCTTAGGGTCGGCAATACAACCCAGTGCTTCGTTTATGATCTCCATTGCTTAGGACCAAACTATTCAACTTGTAAACTAAAGTGCTTGACCTTGTTCAAAACTTGATAATATTGAGAGATATTCAATATTCGTATTCGGAGTTATTCAATCGAGAATAGATATAAAGCTGTTTATACTATTTTCGTTTTGAGCGATCAGGGTCTTCAACATTTCCACTTTATTGGGCCTAATTCTGGGAACACACTTTAATTCTAAATTTAAGTACAGTATATCTCTTTCTCGCAATAAGTAATAGGAAAAGGATAGCAAGAATCTGTTTAGAGCTGTCACTTAAATTTAGTTAGATTTCAAAGAAACCATAGACAATTTTCAGACGACATGTACGGAGGTGCCTCCTAAACACTACATTTTATCACGTTCAATAATGTCGAAAATTAAGCGCACGTATCTAAATGTCAAATTATATGACAACCATCCTTGCCGTATTCCTTTTGATAAAAAGAAATGCACTGAACTTAAATTTAGACTTAGCATGTGTTCACCAGAATTAGGGCCATTAACTGAAAACAATGGACCTAATTCTGAATACACACTCTAGATCTAATTTTAGATACAGTATATCTCTTTCTCTCTAAAAGTATAGGAAAAATATAGGTAGCAAGAATTTAATTAGAGCTATTAAATAAATTAAAATAGCTTTAAAGAAGCCAAACAATTTTAGAAGGCGCGTAGAGAACTGGTGCTTTCTAAAACCTGCATTTTAAAATGAAAATGGATAATAACGTTCTATTCTTTTTGTATTTATATTGAGAGAACATTCTCCTTCTCCTTCTCCATCTTTATTTCCCTCTTTCTCTCCTTCTCACTCTTCTGCTTCCTCTTCCTCTTTTTCATCCCTCATCCTCGTCCTCATCCTCATTCTCATTTTCATTACATTTTATTTGTATTTGGTGTCATCTACTCCATCGTCGTATTGACGACGATGGAGTAGATGACACCAAATACCTATTGACTACCTATTGAGGTAGTACCTAGGCAAGCGCGGGTGGCGCGGGGAGACGGTACGAGTAGTCATCGGGAAACATTCGCTGCATCCGTAATTAGTAGAATGCAAGGTGCTGCAGGAAGGTGGTTGCCTGCTTGCTTTTTATAAGTTTTGTATAGCTTTCTATCTAAAATACAAAAAATCACACTTTTATCTCATTGGCACGTTCCCCTTGGGCAGCCCCTTGGGGCAGTTTATCCACATATAGGTCGAAAGTTCAGTCACATTTATGTTATGAATTCAAAATAAAAAATTATGACCGTGTGTTGAAATTAATTATTTCTGTTTTATTATTTTTTAAGCCTAGTCTTCAAATCCAATGTCGGCTAGTAGTATTGTTGAACAAAATATTATGCTATGGATGTTTGAGTACGACCTTAATAGTATATGATCCCGCTATAGAACGACCTTCACCGAGATGTTTATTTGATGAAACGTATTTTATATTTAATTTAATATGTCAATATATATAGTTATAGAATACAATACAATAGAATTAAATAGAATACTAAATTTAAAGTAGGTACAAACAGTGATCTCAATATTTTGTAAACCTCTGATGTTAATTAAGTAGTTAAGTATAAAATAAAATAATACAGCTTGTAATCCACGGGAGCCACTGCCGACAAACTGTTACACAGTTTGGCAGACTGTAGAATTGTAAACTCAGTGTATTATTTTGTGATAATAAATTAAAAAAAAAAAACATTGCATATGGGTTGCCTAACAAAGTTTAGTCCAGGGTATGATTAATTAAAAATAAAAAATAAAAATTAAACATATCACCGGTTCGATTATTAGACAAATTCTATACCAATCGAAAGTATGAGGCCCATAGAATATGCAAACGTTAGGTTGCCTATTCTTTTCCGGTCACAACTCTCGGGTAGCCAGGTATAAACAGGTAAATCGATACTAGCATTTTGCACCGGACTGATTATTGAATTAAAATAAAATGAAATTAAAGATTATTTCATTATGAACGCGGTGGTATAGGGTTCCCTGCGAAAAATCAGTCCGGAATTCCGGTTGTCAAATTTTGAAAAAAAAAAATTAAACAAAAATTAAAACCTACTCCAAAAAAGTCAAAGGGATAAAATAATTAAATTTTAGTAGGTCCTCCCCTAGGAACATATTTTTGGAGTTGGTGCTTCACTATCTATGGTTTCTGGAAACAACTTAGCACCAACTCCAAAAATATGTTCCTAGGGGAAGAGTAAGTACCTACTAAAATTTAATTATTTTATCCTTTTCAGTTTTTTGGAGTCGGTTTTTTATAACACGTGGTATATTCTAAACTTTTTTAAGGCTAGTCTACAAAACAAACGTCTGGTATTTATAAAAAAAATCGTTTAATCTGTTATTTGATGGTTTTGTCATAATAATTAATAACAATATTGGTATTAAAAATGTATATTCACTGAACTTGGATAAAAAAAAAAACATTGTTCGCTCACGCACAAAGCCAAGCATCGAGTGTGATTGATTGATATTCAACAAAAATGCAACATTTCCCTAAGGTCGTAGTGCACGGTGGTGGAACACAAAATGGCTTTTAGATTAAAAGCGGCCATGCAGTTATGATGAACATGACCCACCCCGGGGGACTGATCCGTGATACACGGGGGCATGACGCATTGACTATTGATAATGTGCGGCTGACAGGTATATTCTAGCAGTAACCCAGTATACAAATTTACATTTAAATTTCGCTGTTCCTTTTTTTGTTAACAGGTATCTATTGTAGCATTTTAAGACTCACACCAAACCAATACTCTAAGCATTGGTAAACTATTCATTGATAAATATTACTATTTACTCTTAGAAATACCAAATGATTCTTTCTATATGAAACTTCAGTTTATTCGTGCAATCTTTAGGCGTCTGTTTGAACTCGTTCTTTTTGTTTCTGTTTTAACACCAACATTTTCAGAGGTCATGTATTTCTCAAATTATCGTTTACATAAACATATTAAAGAAAGTCATCTTATACATAATTTCATTTCATTTTATTTCAATGAATTTTAAAGATAATTTATTAACTTACATAGGTATTACCTAGTCCAAGAAACTAATCAAAAGCTTTTGCCCCAATAAGGGGAGACAGGAACAGATGGTACAGTCTTATTACCACGCTTAGGGTAAGTTTGGGATATCCCGCATTGGCAATCAATAACTTTACTGATACCACTTTTATGGCGTTTGTTGGAGATGAAAGTTATGATACGACGAGTGATTTGGTCATAATATTTAGGTAAAGGACTCTACATAAAACGGAAAGTCACGTCGCGTAGTAAGACGCTTTTAAAATGAAAGTAGGTCCTTAAAATTAAACCTTTGAAGCTTAGAAGATTCTGTAAGTGTCCAATTTATAGATAAACACTGATTACTAGCGGTTAATAACTTTGCTTACTTCTTATTAGATCGCAGTGACTACTATAATACGACTTATAGCCCAATGACGTGTAAGTAGATACAGCGAGTTGCATCAACTGTGGTATTCATTATCAATAGGTAACAACAAAATTTCGCCATTCTGTCCGTCTGTCAGCATGTCCTGAAATTTTGCAGAGCAACTTAAAATTAAAAGCTTAATTCAGAAGTGATAACACAAAAATAAAATTAATGTATATTGGTTTAAAGTGCAGTATTTACGAATGTGGGCTACTCCGATTGAGAGATGATCAACTATCCTTTTCTATCAGAATGTACAGACGACAGCTCATCAAGTGTTGCACTACGAGAGCCGCCTCTATTACGAATGCAGTAAGGGTAACCTCACAGTCAAACTGTTACGCTTGATGTACTGCCGACTGTACATAATATTTCATACATTGAAATTATGGTGATATTTATTATTTTGACTTTTGAAGAAAGGTCACCCAGCGGAGCGTCTACAAAATAGGATATAAGTATTAAAGAGATAAAAGCTTTTTGAACCTCAAAATTTAATTTATCTGAAATTGTGGATTCTAAATTTAAATTCTAACTACCGAAATTCATTTGTATATTTATTGTTAGTATACTTCATGTACGAATAATGTAATGTCATGTATGCACTTCTCGCTGTTCATGACCTTCATTTCATTTGTAATAAGAGTCATGCGTTAGGAATTAACGAACTCTCCCTTTAGTAAGATATTACTACCAATTGTGTCTCTCTCTTAGTTGGTTAAACACCGCGATGTCAACAAAATGATTGTCGTTTTACAGACGACAGCACATCAATTGTAACAGTTGCACTACGAAAGCCGCCTCTATTACGAACAACATAAGGGCGGTCTCAAGGTCAAACTGGTTCACTTGATGTGCTGTCGACTGCACCTATCACACTACTTCTGCTGCTTCATCAAAATTCTTAGCTCGTCCACAAATCACTGTCGGCGCGCGCAGCTTGCCCAGCTGTGCCCGATATCCATTCTTGCAACGAATTTTACAAGTTCGACATTCGCATAAATATGGGCTAACGTTGTACAACTTGCTTCAACAGTTGCCAAAGTCGGATGCCGTAATACGAGATTTCTTATACGAATTTCCAAATGTAATAACATTGATATTTGTACGTGAGTAGGTACAGGACGAAACAAGATATTTTTAATGAAATGAAATGAAAATAAAAATCGAATCGAATCGTCAAAAAACCCTTATGTCTTACACGTAAAATATTATTAACTAACAATGTCATAATGTTTGTCTTTCTGTCTTGTCTGAATCTACGTAAGCTAACAATATTATAATGTCAGTCTGTCTATCTGTCTGTCGGTCCGTCTGTCAGCCTGACAGTCTGTGTCAGTCAATCTGTCTTTCTATATGTCAGTCTGTCTGAATTTACACCGGTTCCAAAAGTTGAACTTACGAGAAGATTCCGGCAACAAACTCGTGTAGTTACTCTTTCAATTATTAAGTTATAATGTTTAGTTACATAGTAATAGTATTTAGTATTGCAGTGTCACACAGAGCATAAAAATAGGTATTTAAGCATACCAAGAAGTCCCTAGTGACAAGATTATTTACTTTATTTAAAGACTAGTCCGACAATGCACCATCACAATATAGGTAGGTATTATAATACACAAAATTCAACAGTTAATATACAAAGGCCAATAAAGCCAAACATCTTTCATTAATTTTAAACACTTGTCTAACCACGTCATTACAATAATAATTGTATTATTCTAAATAATTCCTATAATGCCATATACATACATCCCTCAAAAATGATACTATTGATGTATAGGTATGTAAATTATTACAAAATCAAGGAAACTTGGGGATGATAAATTATAATGATAAATCTACTTTTTTGTCTAAGAGAAGTGCGAGCGACAGAGGTACAAAAAATTACTCAAAATACTACTTAAAGACACATGACAGCAAACATTTTCAACGACCAACAACTCTTTTTAATTCAATTTCACATGTTTTCTGGTTGTACGAGTCTACCAATTTTACACATCATCTGATTTTCGTATGTTTTCTCATCATAATAATTAACAATAATCATAATAGTTTATTTCCTTTAACAAAGTTCAATCAATATACTATTTTTGGAGCCCTCTTTTAGGCACAAGATGTCTGTGCCAGAAGGTTCCGCTCTTAATTAACGGCCTTAAAAAATATTGTTGGCACAAGACAATTCAGAGATGTTTTGTTTCTCTTATTCCAAACCAACTATTTTACTAGGTGTCTAACTAAAATATGCTGTTCTTGTTCTTAATTCCATGTTCATTATGAATCTTTGAAAAATATGATTGTCGCAGCCATCTGGTTAAATTAGCGAGTTAATTTAAAGCGTCCATATAAATGTACGAACAATAATCACTCAACGCTCAACAACATGGCATATTGTAAGCAGATCGTCTTGTACTGAAAAGTTTTGTTGTGATTGGTCAAGTTTATTACACAAGTCAATCACACAAGCAGTCAAGCAAAATCTCTTCAAACTAAACAATCTGCCTAGGCGTTCCATTAACTGTCTGATTTATTCAGATGGCAGAGACAACTTTCAACAATCTAGTTAAGCGTTGACTTGGCTAGTTGTCCTTTAGCCATTTAATAGAATGCCGTCGTTTAGTGAACAGCCTACGCATCTAATTAACTGGCTAACATCTGGTTAAGATGGCTGTGAAAATGTTGGCCTGGGGTGGGGACCGAACCCGTGACCTTTCTCAATCCCGTAGGCTGCTTTAACGATCTAAGCTACCAAGAACTTGGGATAACCTATGAATATTTTCCTAGTCTGTCTTTGCTGTAAACGTATACCATCACAATCGAGGCCATTCGTAGTGACGATCTTCCTATTTCCTATGGAGTCTCCCTGCAATCTACAATTAATAAATGGAAAAATAATAACATGCGCATATGACACAGCTTTGCTTTTCTCTGGTGATGGGATGAAACCTATCAGTTCACTGGGGCTGGAATTAACAAGGTTACCCATTAGCTAGATAATTTTCTCCAAATTTTATCAAATAGTACGATTCGATTTAGTTCACCCTGATTGTGGTCAGGGTGAACTAAATCGAATCGTCGCAGGTTCATTTAGGATATGAAATTATTCTAGTTTAGTTATTTTTCTAAATAAAAAATAGGCTGATCAGGATTTACGAGTAAGATCGTAAAAGCATTAAATGACATGAAAAATGCATTAACCTAGATATTTGTTACCTATTTTATTAATCTGTTAGCAATCAATGTGCGAAAAAGTGCAAGCATTCTATTCAACAACTCAAACTTAAATTAATCTGTTCGATAAGTCTGGAAGTTTCCTACAATCCACATCCATTAGTTTACTTGGAGCAAAATAGTGAGACAAAAATGCCACATTGAAAAATGAACTTTGTTCGTTTTTTTTAAGATTAATTGGTACTTTCTTAAAAGGATCTGAAGTTTTATAAGCTTGTATAAAAGGCAATATAAAAATCTGAATCCGTTGCGGATTATAATACAATTTCGACGGTACTTATAAAGCTGTAGGAGGTAAATAAAATCGTAAGCTTGGTAAAATTTTATTATCCTGTGTTGTTTATAGAAGATGTACGATATTGGTACTTGAAAGCTCCCTACGATAAACTATTATTTTACGAAAGGTTATGCTCAGAGAATCTTGAAAATACCTTCTTTTATTTTGCTACTTCGGCATTTTGAGTAATTTTGAAAAGAAATCTAACTTTATAAAATTAACAATAACTTTCTGTAACAATTACAAATAAAGAAAGAAAACGATGAAAGAATTATATGCTCCAGGTGGGAATAAAACCCACGTCTCCTGGGCTGCGGCCAGGAGCGATTACCACTACGCCACCGGAGCACTAGGTGTATCTAACCTACCAATTTCGGAAAACCCTTCACGGTAGGCCTGCAGATTTTATGGTATCTACTTACAGCGAAACCACAATAATGATAAGTAGTAATAATATTTATAAAACTACGAAAATAAATATTTATTATATTATGTTATTATGTGATTTTTTAGGAATATTTGTGCGATATAAGTTATTGGTTTAAGGTATAATTATTGTAACCTTTGTAAATTGAATAATTTATTGTTTTGTATCAACTTTTCTTTCATTTGCCATAAAATCTGTTAAGAAAGATTTTCGCTTAAGCATACCAATGAGAAAAAAAACTTTTGATGTTGTTGTCGATGGTTAAGTCGAGAGTTTATTATTTGCGTTACTACTAGCTACTTAATTGTTAATCTAAGTAGGTGGAGAATCACGTAATGGATCCATTGTTTCTATTTCTAATTATATAATACTGAGAGGTTGGCTCTCAGCATTGACACTTAAATTGTCACGGGAACCTCTATAAAGGTAATTTCAGGTGATGTTGTTGTCATATTTTTAGTTGGTTTTCTAATTCATCACGTCTACTTGGCGATGTTTTTACAGTGGACACCACATCAGGTATAAAAGTTTCACTACAAAAGTTGACTTTATTACGAAAGCAGTAAGATCTCAAGGTCGAACTTTTACGCTTCATGTGCTGTCCTGTCGCCTGTACTACAATTAATGGTTGTCGTTACTTGTAATAATGAAACGACAATAAATAAACAACCAACCAAGTGCGAGTCGGACTCGCGCACGTAGAGTTCCGTACCATTATCTATAAACAAGCGTCTACCTGTTGCCGTTATTAATATCGAGCAAAAAAAATCACGTTTGTTGTATGGGAGCCCCCTTAAACATTCATTTTATTCTGTTTTTTAGTGTTTGTTGTTATAGCGGTAACAGAAATACATCATCAGTGAAAATTTCAACTGTCTAACTATAACGGTTTATGAGATACAGCCTGGCCCTCAATTCTGCTATTTATTTACCTAAACAGGATCGGCAGCGTTTCGGTATCGCTATTGATAAAAAAAGTATTCCACTAACATTGCTTATAAAATCGGAACGCTAACGAAACGCTCTCGGTTGGTCCAACTATTTGACAACTGAAACGTTGGTGACATAAACATTTAAAAGTTGTGAAATTCGGTATGTAGGTATATCGTGTTTTTGGTAGTCTGTGTAAATCATATTTATTTAAAATATAATTAGAGGGTCGATTCTGCTATTTATTTACCTAAACGATTCGGCAGCGACTGGTAATGCGGCTGCCGAAGACGGAAGCGATCTACATCCGGATTCCTCAACCACAAAGGAACTAGCTATCTTAACAACTGCCGGAACACAAAAATGCTGTTAACTTTGGCTTATTGTTATGGCGGCAGACTTAGGTTAAATGGTGGTAGCTAGCCAGGCGGACTTAGAATAGCCCTACCACTAACCAAACCGATCAGAAAATTTCTGCCCCCACGGAAAATGAACCCCAAACCTGTAGATCTCAACTAGACCACAGAAACGGTTAAAATTCATTATGAATATTGCGGATGAGACCATATTTATAAACGCCTTGTTATTCTAGCCCCTTCTGAACCCTCACTTAGGGGCTTACTAAGGTGGCGTCGGGATTAACCTTCTTATCATGCAAGTCATCGGAAGACGACAATAAATCTTGTCTAAGATGGATACCTATTATTTATCTTACAATCTCGGATGTCTAATGATTGTATTGATTTTCCTTCCCTTGCATTGCTGCACTTTGGTCGCTACTCTTGGTAAACGAGAAAATTCAGTGGGAGTACTTATTTTAACAAAAATTGTCCAGGAAGAGGATTTCTGTACAACGCTGATTTTCAGCCACCACCACTTCTCTAAACAAGACAAGTTAGTTAGTTATAAATTACCTTTTTTTTATTTATTAAAATGGGCCTGCTCTTGACCCCAGAGCCGAGAGCAGTTAAGAGGGAGTCGACGATGTAAAGAGCTTACCCAGAAGGTGCCTATTTAATCCTTCTTTGAAGAAACTTATGTTATAAGCAGAAGGAAACACCGAGGTGCACGGCCAAAGAGTGGAGTAGTGCATTCCACTCTCTAGACGTGCAATTTACAAAGGATGACAAAAAGTGCTTGGTGCGGATATTTGGTATATCAACCAAATGTGGGTGGTAGCCCGCCGGACGTTTGGTAGTCTTCAAGTGAAATGGATTACGCGGGTTAAGCTCATAAAGCTCCAGAGCACACTCTCCGAAGTACAATTTAAAGAAGATAGATAAGCAAGCAACCTATTATCCATAGCAATGACCTTTTTTAAACAAAATCGTATCAAAAACATCAAACAGTAATTAGACAAATAAAACATAAAATGTTTGACACAGTCGTGCACATTCAAAGTTAAGGTTCTTAATCCAGTTTTGTCTTAAAAAAAATTGAAAAGGAAATGCAAAAATATTTTTAGTACCTATGTCCGAATATCACAAACAGAAAAGTCAAAGTCAAGTATGCAAGAAGCTATTTAATGATGCTAGATGATATCTACTTATCAAACTATAACTTTAACTTGTAACTTACTGAAACTTAGCTAAGCATTTGAAATGTAAATTCCAAAATATATAATTTTTATATCCTGTACTTCTTAAATTTTCTGATTTCTCTATAAAATCAAATTGATTTAAAGCCTCTATAGCAATAAACCGTCCGCAATATTTTCAACGTACGTGCTACGATCTCAAGACTTTCATATTGAATATTGACTTCGTGAGGTACGATACAGTAAAGTAACGCAATACAACTTTAATAGGACATAATATTATGTATAATATAATCTTTTAACTGCCTACAAATTATATTTTATTATATTCGACACAAAAAAGTGCACATACCTGGTGCTCATTTTTTTAGAAATATTTCCCACATAAAATATTTAAACTAAGTATACTTCCTTTAAAATTTTATTAAAAGGCCAAGGTATAAAAATAACTGATGCGTGCTTTCTGTAAACTACGAAATGTTGTGTATATTTTTAAGTTAAATTTTCAATTTAATTATCTATAGGTATTGCCAAAACGTGTTAAGGCTAAGAAAATAAAATCAATGAATAAGTGCTTATGATGTTCTATGTCTATTAGAAAATATAATATGATAAGTAACTAGTATATGCATATTAAAATAAATTACTTAACTGCACTTACTGTTTACTGTGACGCCATTACCGAGTATTGTTCGAGTCTTAGCTGTTTCTAGATTCCAAGGAATATTTGTCTAAAATTCTTTATTAATTAGACGTTTCATCTCAGCTTCATGTAGTTAGTAACCTGTTTGACCTTATCGATGTAAGTTCTTGTTCATAAACCATTATTAAGCCCATTTTAGCTAATGATTTAAAACCAAACATGTTTCAACAGTATCATAACTAAAATAGGTTTTATAGCGTTAATAAGTAACTATAAAACCTAAATTATAACCTAATTTAAAGTAAATAGGGTTTATAGCATTTACACGAGTTTTTACATGCAAAGCAGCCCTTAGTAGCAATTAGGTATTTATTTTTATTTTTTATCAATATTGAAAATCATAATCGAATATATTATGCTTTCTACAACAAGAGTAATATGTACATCAACTTAAAATTGTGTTATATAAGAGAATAAAGGCACATTCAAATTACTTGTATCAAAGTGTTTCTCTTGATAGAGCCTTGTGTATCATACCTAATACCTTTGTTTACGAGGTATTCGCCCTCTACCCTCTGCATAAAGCTCACGTAATACAGGTCATGTCTTATGGAGTACTGTTCTTTTCTCTAGATTCTCGTACCTCAGTATCAATTGCTTCCAGTAGCAATTCAATAGAACGTACAACGACTCGTCAAAGACACTACCAGTATTAGATACCTTCCTATTCCTTTAAAGCCTTTATCTTGAGGGTTTAGAAGATTAAAGTAAATAGGTACAGTTGTCAGCACAAGTAAGTGAATTAAATAAGTAAAACCAACATAATTTAATGCTTTAGTAAACTTCAGAAAGACATGAGCCAGTAAGGCGTTTCTTCGCCATTCCTTTTTAAATTTTATATTTTTTTAAAAGTAATAGAGCTAGGAATGAAAAAAAATTGAGTAAAATCAACATAATTTAATGCGTTAGTAAACTCCAGGAAGACATGAGCCAGTAAAGCGTTTATCCTCCATCCCTTTTTAATTTTTATATTTTTTAAAAAGAATAGAGTTAGGGTTGAAAAAAAAAAGTAAAATCAACATAATTCAGTGCGTTAGTAAACTCAAAAAAAAACATGAGCCATTAATGCGTTTAATCTCCATTAACCAACATCTTCGGAAACCTTCAAGTGACAGAGAAAATATTGATTCGATGTAATAAAATTCGAGGAGTTTTTCAATATTGAATTAAAATATCTGCAGGCAAATAGTGCTAAGGCACATGAAATTCGTTGTAGTTATTTGCGATAAAGTCGGATCCTCGTTTGGACAGCGTCTGATGCTTAGCAGCACGTACACACATACACTTTGATTGGTGTTCATTATCACGTGGCCCGAGTGTGTCTCAAAGAACTACATTTTACTTATCAATCATAAAACATAGTAAACTATAAGTTTTTTAGGACAGATTATAAAAACATGATATTCTTCCTGGCGCATTTGAGTAAAAACTATCACTTCGCAGCAAAATACATTTTTATTTCAATTCAATCAACTTCCCTATTCCAATTATCAAATTGTAATAATCAAATGCATTGCATTGTTTGCTTACTGTACAGAGTTAGGTTGTTTGGTCATTTAATCCAGGGCCGGCTATTAGGGGCGTACATTTAGGGTGGACTCTCGCCTGCGGATTACGCAGATTAGCAACTTTTCTAAATTAGAACTTGTAAAGCTTTTAAATACCCAGAAACACGACGGACACTTGATTGAGGTCAAACAGGTAAACGTAGCTTATTCAAACATAGACACACTACGTATCTACTATAATTAGGTAGGCGCTGCGCTGGGCGTTGGGCGTAATTCTGAAGACATACTTATTCTAAATTTAGATTTAAGTACAGTAGTGGTATTTCCGCTATATGTAAAGGAAAAAGATAGCAAGGATTTAATTGGACCTGTCAACTTAATTTAGATAGCTTCTAAAGAAATCATAGACATTTTGAGAAGGCATGTAGGGAGGTACTTCCTAAACCCTGCATTTTATCGCGTTCAATAAGGTTTTAAATTGCACACATCTTTCGAAATGTCAAAATATATGACATCCGTTATTTTTGTTTTCATATTGAGGAAACGAGATGCATTGAAGTTAAATTTTGACTTAGCGTGTTTTCTACAGAATTAGGCCCATTAGGCCCACTCGAATTTGAAGCATCCGACAAGGATAGCACCACATCCACCTTACAGAAGATCGTAGCTAAAGAAGAAAAACACTTTTTTAGTATTTTGTTCCTGCGGTGAGTAAAGTCGTCAGTGCGCATTGAGATACTTAGTACTATTTTGGGAACAGGGCAGAGACTTTATCTCCTATATCCTGTCAACATAACGCATACTCTTCATATTTTAAAGAGACAGCGAGTGAGTATCTAGTGCCCAAAGTGCTACGGTAACCGCTTACCACCAGGCGGATCAGCCACTCTTGTCGTAAAACAAGGTTTTCTAACTCTCCAACTTGAAAATTGTGCTTTGCCTAAAAACTCGCAGCAAAGTCGCATTTTGTTCACATGTGAGCTAAATTAATTTGAATTTCGTACACGGGATTTTAATATGACGCGGCGCAGAAGTTTTTTTTTATATTTTAATGGCCTGAATGCATGTCCTTTAAGGCAGCGCAGCTCAGAAAACTCTAAACTAAACACGTTAGAAATTGTTAATAATTCGTCTGGTTTGAATTAATAGTCAAACAATTTGAAATTTATATTGAACATAGGTATAAAAACACTACAAATGCAATTTCGAAACGTAAAAGTTATTACAATAACTTTGCTTACTTATTGAACATATAACTATTTACTCTTCCAGTTCAAGCAGTTCTATTTCCTTGTTACTGTTAACTATTCATATTCGTGGAATCGGACCTGGCAAACTAATTGCTGCATCGCTATTTCGTTTAATAACTTATTTGTCTAATCAACTCATTTGACTGCGAAGTTGTATAATAACTCCTTTGCCGGTTCGTACCACAAAGTGTTAATTTTAATTAACACTGCCGTAAATAATGTGAGAATCCATACGTTTCGTAACAGCAGTAGTGAGTTTATTTACGAGCTGTATGTGAAAGAGTTGCTTCGTTTTCGGTAGATCAAATTCGAACAAATAATAATTTTGACAGCTATTGAAATTGGGTATCACAAAAATCAAGGGACAATATGTTAAAAACTACAAACCTTTTTTAAACATACTTTTTTACAACAAGGGCATGATGACAAGCAAGTAAAATTTTAAAATAGGTCTATTATCATAGTTTAGGAGGAGGATGGGAGGAGCTCAGTGGCGTAGTGGTTTGAGCGCTCTCACTTCGATTACGAAAACAAAGCAGCTTCTGCCATGGTCGATCCCGGGATGGGTCAATCAAAATTTTGTATGCTCGACGTTCGACGACTTAACGTACCTTCCGAAGCACGGAGTAGCCTCCGTGCTTCGGAAGGCACGTTAAGACTGGTCAATTAAGTTGGTCGGTTGTTACTGCTGATGATCATAATTCGAAGAAAAGATTATTTCACACTTAGATAAGTCTTATTTTGAAATAATTTTAGATAACGTAAACAGCCCTATTACGGCGGTGGTCATAATCAACGTCTATTATGGAGGTATTTTATTTTATCTTGTTTGATTATCCAAACAAGAATAAAACATGAAACTAAAAATACCTTCGTTGATTTTCACTATCGACGTAATTGAACTGTTTACTTTATCTACAGAGAAAAAAATCTGGTTTAGATATTTTTTTATGTAAATATATTTTTCACACATTTATTATAATGTAATAATTACAAAATCAAAAAAATTAAGTAACCCCCGGCGTCATCAATCATCTTTCTAACACCATCTCATTAAGACTATTCACAAGAGCCCAAACACGCTATATCTGCTGTAAGTTTCTGAAGGATTAACCATTTCGCAGACTTTTTGATGGTATAGGATCAGCTTAAAGTTAGTATGTCATGGGAATGTCACCAAAGTGACAGTACACCAAATTCGAAATCAATCGGATCTGTAAAGTTAGTAAAATCCTATTATCATGTAGAAAATGAGCTGATAGTCATCAAACGGCTGAACTGATCTTCATAAATTATACCTAAGAACCATCGTAGTCACATCAGCTTTCAAACAAAAAAAACCGAATCAAAATCGGCCCATTCGTTTAGGCGCTACGATGCCACAGACAGACACACAGATACACAGACAGACACGTCAAACTTATAACACCCCTCTTTTTTAGACGGGGGTTAAAAATAAAATTAAGATTACATACAGAAGTTTCAAGTCTCCTCAATTCAGTATATCAAAGAAATTTACACAATCACAATAAAATTTTAAGCGAAATGAAAGGTAAGTACAGACTTTCCGAATGTCACTAATTTTTCTGTACTTGATGAACTTTTATTTCGACTTGATGAAACTCTACATTATTTAGTATTCGTTCACTCCCGTCAAGCATGAGATTCCAAACACAATAGATTGTTCAATTGTCATAGCCCTCCAGAGGTATAATGCCGCTTGACATATTAATATTTTGTCCCTAGTCACCCACCGGCACAAAATCTAAATTGTCTGATATCTGGGCACTTTACAGGTTAACTAAAATATAATAAATTATACATATTTAATGACTAATAATAATAACCTATAATATTTTACAATTTCCTTAAATATCCCCCTATATTTCCTATTTGCCAATACAATTTTCCCAGTGCCTACCGCGCCTATGCTTCCATTATAATGCCTACTACTATAATATATTGAACCCATTTTAAAAGTTAACTCATTAGCTACGTAAAAAGAGATAAGATTAATGAACCATTTGTACAAGCTTACATAAAAAAACTTGATACAGGTTATCAACCCCCAGGGTTATTAATCGCTGGAAGGTTGCTACGCAACGCGAGAGGCGTCGCGACGGCGCGACCGGCTGGCGCGACGTGCGACCTGCGACGCAGCGTGACGCACCAAGTACCCGCGATTATTTCTATACGCAGACTTAGGTACTCAATGGCGACGTACCTTTACCAAAGAACGTGACATGTGTCTGGAAAGTTTGAGGAAACCTATTAGTAAGCCCGCGTGTCTAGATTATTGCAGTCTAATATGTAGGCGTATTGTCTTCACACTTTATAATCAATTGCACATACTAAATTTTACTCTGATTACGTAGACATTAGTTATTTTTACACAACTAAATATGAATCCACAGTGACAATGATATCTAGGCACAAACTAGTCGTTTTTATAGTTGAGCTTGGAAAATAAAAGTATTACGCGGTGGCAGCAAAAATTAAATTTCCAAAAAGAAATATTCGACATCGAGCTTGACGTCTGACAAGACGACAAGCTGCCATTGATTATGACGTTCGAGCACGACGCTGCGCGTAAGCTTCTTCACTAATCTCTACGTCGATCTCATGGCTGTGTATGATTGTCGCTGTTTTGGATATATGACATGAAGTACATGTACAATCGATAATTTAATATTTCGTTTCTCTTGTGTTTAAAATATATCGCAATGACTTCATTCAATATTTGATTGATTTTTACATGAAAATATCAAAACTAGCTGACCCCGCAAACGTTTTTTTGCCATAAACTAAAAAAAAATGTCTAAAAAAAATAGATAGTAGCTGATTCTCAGACCTACTGAATATACATATAAAATTTCATGAAAATCGGTCAAGCCGTTTTGGAGGAGTATGGTAACTAAATTTGTGACACGAAAATTTTATATACATATTAGATGAACAACTTATTAGCTCACGCCGTGCTCGTCGTTGGAACGCTAGTGTCGCCAACGGTTGTCAAATGGTTGTCAAACAAACGCCAAAAGGTATAACAGCGCTGCCAACAGCCACGAATTCAAGGCTGCTGACTTTAGAAAATCGCATAGCTGATTGTTTGACATGCCTTTTTAGTGTTATAAAGTCAGTTTTTTCAAAATTTTGTTTTTTCAAATTTTGAGATAAATTTCCAATGTCAAAGCTAGATGGATCACCGTCAGCATTATAGACTTGTATGTCTCTCAGTCTTTGGTTGAAATACGTAAGTATAGGTATTTTTTTGACTCGCTATTTAGCATGACTGTTGATTTTTATATAAATATCCAGACTTACATTATATGAAAGCAACCTGGTAATGTTCTTATTCGAACACAAACATAATTATCAAAAAGGATCTACATTTGACGTAGACATAAGCTTTGATAAAAACCCCTCCACATAAATCCTCCTCCTTCTTTGAATTTGGTTAAAAATTAACAAACCACCAACAGTGGAAACCACAGAACATAGAGAAGAGGTTCTGTGGTGGAAACAGTGGCAACATTGTAAAATATATGTATGTACATTTAATCTGTCAAGCGTCGTTATCCCACCGGAGGGCTATGACAATTGATAAATCAATTGTTTCTGGAATCTGATGCTTGTCGGGTTAAAAAGAGACAATAAAAGAAGCTACAAATTAAAAAAAAAATCAAAAAAAAAACCAAAGTGTGTTTCTGGAAACAACTTAGCACCAACTCCATAAAATATGTTTCTAGGGAATAAGTACCTACTTAAATTTAATCATTTTATCCTTTTTAGTGTTTTGATGACGGTTTTTATTATTGTTTTAATTTTTAGTGATAACTTTCTAAGGACAAAGCTAGATGGGTGACCGTCTACTATGGCAACATGCCAAATGACAAAATGGGAACTATTCCGCATCGAACAAAAAAAGAATCACGTAAATCGGATCAGAAATCTCGGCTTATTCGGTGTACATACATAGAAAAAACATACCAACTAAATTGAAAATCTCCTCCTTTTTGAAGCCGGTTAAAAAAATTAATACCGAAACAACAGACAGTAAGAATGCGTTTATAGGCAAATAAAGTTTTTAAGTTAGGTACTTCAAATATAAATTTATTTTAATTCGTAAAATATTCAGTTCTATTTGAACGTATAAAGTTGAGATATCTAAAACTGATTTTAATCTAAGTTGATTTTTGTCAGCTTCCATTATCTTGCTCACTTAGCTGACGCTTCATTTAAGACGAAATTGTCAGCGCATTAATGGATTGTGGATTTGATTTAAATAAATGATTATCAATTTAAAATTCATCTGAGAAACTCTACACCCACCGTTTAAAAAGCACTTGAAATTAATGAGAACAACGATGGATATTCATGAATATTACATTTGAATTTAAAATTAGTATTGTTTGAATGTTCAAATATAAAGTTTTCGTTAAGTAAAACTTTAGTTGTATTATTTTGACGATATGTATTACGTTTTTGTTATTTTGATTACACTACTTTTTAAAAGAGGAACGAGTAATTATGAAAGTATATTTGTAAGTAATTGAGGCTTCAATGGAAAATGTACTAAGCATATTAAGTGGCAACAACAAGAAGATATGTGGTGACTTCAACATAAACATTTTGGTATCTTGTTCGTACTCAGATAGGTTCTTTAATTAAACAGATGTTTTAATCTTCTTTATACTTTCTTTGAACATAAGAATTACATCAATATCAGCTACCGCTTCGATAATACTTTTTGAAAAATCAATTATTAATTGTATAAACTCGGATCATAGTGGACAGAAAATCTCTTTTAAGCACCATCATGCTAACCAAATTAAAAAGTCATTTATAAGCCTATTACGGAAAGTCGCTTGAAGAAAAGAAATTAATATAATGAATAGAAAGAGTGAATTCTATTTATTACATCAAAAATATTACATTACAAAAAATAGTTTATTTGTAGACCAGATAAATAAGATCAGAGAAACCAAAATTTTTATTTCTATTTAACCCTTCTATACTGTCGGTTTTACTAAGTGCTTACTCAGCAGAAATTAAATGCTCTCCAGACTTTATCAAGTCCATTATTCATTCTGGTTTAAAAAACGTTTGATAATTTATTGCTTTAGGCACAATGCTAACAAATTTATTTATTTTTTCTAAAATAATATTCGCAACTACTTATAACAATATTTTCCATTGAATTTAATTTCAGCTTTAGAAAATTTTTCGTAAGAAAGGTAATTCACATATAATAAATATGATGCGTACGGTCAACAACTAACCAAGTTTGAACATGAAATCGCTCTTACACCGTTCGAAAGAAAGGCGATTTTCGTAATGTAGCTGTCATAATTGATGCGCTGTTGTCTGGTACATTAATGCAATAGTTTTGTTATTGAAGTAATAAGATTTAGGTATTTATATTTTAATAAAACTTATACGTCTGGTAGAGATAGCTTTTAGCGCCTTTTTGCATAATTATTGTATTTGTCTTATCTCTGAAACGTATATGTAAATGTGCAAAATAAAGAATTGATATCTACCTATCTATCTATCATATCAAGTTATTAAGAAAAGTTCTATCAGCAATTTTCCAAGCTAATATTTCAGTAGTAAAACATTCCGTATTACTCAAACTAATTTAAGTGGAAAATTATTGTACAAACAACTTTAAAAACAGCTTCAATGCAAGACGGAACTAAATTTTAGCGGGTCCTTTGTACCCAAGTAGCTTACAAGGCAGCGGAAGTACTGTCGCGTACGTACAATAGTGCACAAAGGAGTTGACTGTTGAGGGTTAAAGTGGTTGAAGCTGAATTTGTAATAAGCTGATATGAAACTTCGGGCGCGGATAGTAAATTGGCATGTTTTTGAATGCAACTACAGCTATAATATACGTATACGTATGTTGCCGTATCATGATAAGTAAGATTAGATAGTTTTGATTAATCAGTTTATAGTATTAAGTAGAACAACACCACCTGATATGAAGAGGTAAGAAAAGTCCATATGCAAAGGCAGCTAGTGCAGCTTGTTATTACAAAAATACTGATTACCTATACATTTTACATTTATATTATGGTGACATAGAAATTCATTCGTTGCACCTTGGGCGCTAGCTACTCACGCATTGCATATTTTCTAGAAACTAAGAGAAAGCGTTATTTTGACAGCATAAAAGACTGTTTTCAAACACAATTGGTTTTTAATTGTTATGAGCCTCCCGAGGGTTTTCTGCAACTTGACAGATATAAACTGTTGTTACTGCAATCGTGTCACTCACAATTCCGTGTTGCGTCAGCGAGCTGGTGTTGTTTTATGGCCCAAATTTTTTTTCCTCATGTGTAAGAAGCCTCACTTTTAGGCACTGGCGTGCCCCCAAAAGCGAGGTTCATTGATATCTAATAACGACACTGTTGATGATATGATTGAGGCTAATATAGCTGTATAAAATATTCACAAATTGGCTCGACATTTTATGTTCTTCGTGGACTCTACAAGCTATCACCATTTACTAATAGTCGTTTCTTTTGGATAGATCACGGACGTTTCGTTTCTGAGAATCCGCCGTCACAACCTTTCATCTTAAGCACGTTTCGTTGACAGGATTATTCGCGTATTCACCGTGAGATCGCTTCGTTTGCGATTGTTTCGACTATATATTAAACCACGAAAAAGTTACATAAAAGTAACTTAGTATACATGTATATGTATGACCTCCTTGTGGTACTACAAGTTTAACGTGAAAAAAGATTTAGATATCTTTATAAATCAATTGAATTTTTATTTAAATCAAACGATTTTTTTGGATTTTTTCTGATAATAAACAATAAAAACATGAAATAAAGACATTATAAATAAAAGTAAAGATTTTTCGAAAGTTTGAGGAGCTCGGTGGCGTAGTACTTTGAGCACTCTGACTTCGATTATGAAAACAAAGCAACATTCGACATTGTCGATTCCGAGGTGGATCAATCAAAATTTATAATCTGAAGCTCCTCCATGCTTTAGAAGGTATGCTAAGCTGTTGGTCCCGGTTGTTACTGCAACCGGCTTAACCTACTAACCCGCATTAGGCCAGCGTAATGGTGTTAAGGCCCCACCACGAGGCCTGAGCCCAGTAGTGGAACGTATAAAAACTGGTGATCTTTTTAATACAAAGCACGACTAATGACTCTACACCACCTGATCTAAAGCGGTAAGAAGAGTCTATATGCGAAGACAGCTAGTGCAGTTTAGACACTGCTCTAGCCGACTTCACCATGCCGGCCCAAAAGGTGTTTTTTCATGCCTCTTTTGAAGGAACCCGTGTTATAGGAAGGAGGGAAGACATGTGTTGGCAAAGAATTCCAAGTTCTGGAAGTACGACAAAGAAACGAGGCGCAACATTTCTTTTTGCGTTGAGTTGAAGTTGAAGTGGAGACAGTGAATCTATGTCTCCGAAGACCAGCACGCGTGCTCCTGAGTAGGAAGGAGGAAGGTGGGAAAAGGTTAAAAAGCTCTTTCGAGCACTCTCCGTGATATAGACGATAGAAGGCGCTGAGCGACGCAATGTCTCGACGCAATTGCAGAGGCTCAAGGTTGTTCGTGACCTCTACATCGCCAACGATACGGACAGCACGACGCTGCAATCTGTCTAGGGCATCGAGTAGGTACTTGGCGGAGCCATCCCACAAGTGCGAGCAATATTCCACGCAAGACCAGACCTGAGTTTTGTAAAGCAGGCATAATTGGTCAGGCGTGGAAAATCGACGCACCTTGTTCAGGACACCGAGCTTCCGTGAGGCTGATTTGATCACGGTTACGATATAGCTCTTGGAATTGAGATGATGATGATGAATGATTATTCCAAATTCTCAAGCGTTAGTCTAGATGTTATCTGACTATACATTATCAGCTAAGGCCGGCATCGGAGTGCGTAATAAACTGCAGGTAACGTTAGAAGCGACATACTAAATTAACACGATGTCATACGATACCGTCATACGCATTTGCATTACCTACTTCATTGACCCAGTGAGCTTGTTTCAAGTGTGTTGTAGGATAATCGCAAAATTTATATACTAGATAATAGAATAATATTGTTATAAATAAAGTAACTCATTCTATCTGTAACATTTTCACTCCTTACCCGCTGGACCGATTTATATAAAATTGGGCTTAGAGATGAATTACATCTTAAAACCTACAGCTCCACTCGCGTGGACATTGGTTATCACGATAGATTACGTCCCAAGAGTGGTCTCACCATATAAGCTATCTCCATGCCAAATTTAATTTCCATCGGTTCAGCGGCTCAGCAGTATAAACTTAACAGACAGACGAAGTTACTTCCGCATAGTAATGCGCGTATCCGCGTAGTATATTCATACTTATATCAGTAGATATAAGTATGAATATACTAAATAAACATACAAACATCCATGGATCGTGAACAAATGTTCGAGCTCATCGTACAAACACATTAGGAGATTAGGTGATAAACTGTACACACGGCAGCATGTCAAGTGTAATGTTGGCACTACGAAAGCTGCCGCTATTACGAAAGTAGTAAGAGCGGCATCAAGGTCAAACTGTTACGCTTGATGTGCTGTCGACTGTACTTAAAGTAGGTACTCCGCTAGATTGCGATAGGTTGAAAACGTTTTAAATATAATAAGTGGCAATAACAAGAAGATAGTTGTATGTGGTGACTTCAATATAAACATTTTGGTATCATGTTCGTACACAGATAGGTTCCTTAATTTATTCAGATGTTTTAATCTTCTCCATACTTTCTTTGAACCTACTAGAATTACACCAATATCAGCTACCTGCTTGGATAATATTTTTTGTAACTGTGATGTACTTGAACAATCAATTATATATTGTCATCAATTATAAATTCAGATCATAGTGGACAGAAAATCGCTATTGAGCACCATCATGTTAACCTTGACATGACATTTTTAATTTATATCAACGACCTCCCTTACTTTTCAAGAAAATTTTGTGAGACGGTATTGTTTGCAGATGACACCTCACTAATTTTTAAAATAGACCGAACTAAAACTGACTTTGAAGATGTAAATAATGCCATTTCAAAAGTGCTATCCTGGTTTGAAAATAATAATTTATTGTTAAATTCAAAGAAAACAAAGTGTATTAAATTTACTTTACCAAATGTAAGTCAGGTTAGTACTCATGTTGAAATCAATGAAGAAACTATTGAATGTGTTGACTCTACAGTATTTTTGGGAATTAAGTTAGATTCTCGTTTACAATGGTATCCTCATATCTCGTCCCTATCTAAAAGACTTAGTTCAGCTGCTTATGCTGTTAAAAAAATTAGGTCTTTGTGTGATGTTGAAACAACAAGACTTGTTTACTTTGGTTACTTCCACAGTGTCATGTCATATGGCTTGTTATTGTGGGGCACAGCAGCCGAGATTGAAGACATATTTATTTTACAAAAAAGGGCTGTGCGTGCTATTTACGGACTCAAGCCACGTGATTCACTAAGGGATTTATTTAAAGAAATTAATATTTTGACCATTGCTTCTCAATATATATATGAGAACATAATTTATGTTCACAAATATAAACATACCTTTTCAAAACATAGTGATATTCATAACTTAAACACTAGATATAAAAATAAACTTGCTGTTCCAAGTTTTAGACTTCACAAGACAAGTCGCTCATTCATGGGGAAATGTATACTCATTTATAACAAAGTCCCACCAAATGTAACTGAACTGCCTTTTCACAAACTTAAGTTATATGTCAAACAAACTTTAATGAAAAAAGGCTACTATAAGGTCCAAGAAATATTTAGATGATAAGAATGCGTGGAAACATTAAAATTCCAAAATGTTTATATGTTTATTTACGAGTAAGCATTATGACTATTAACCTCTGTATACCTATTTTGTGATTGTGCATTGTCAGATAGCTTGAAAATAACGATAATACTTTTGACATTGGGTACCTACTTTGTTGGTACGTTGATATAGATTCTCTTCTAATTTTAATTATTTTTATCGCTGGGCGGCACTGCACTGCTAAAAGTTATATATTTTTTTTTAACTACAAACATTGTAATTGAATATTTATTTTGAAAAGAGTGACTACACGAGTCTGTTGCCGGAATCTTCTCGGTAGTTCAACTTTTGGAACCGGTGTAAATTCAGACATGACAGACAGACAGAGACTATGACGTTGTTAGTTAATATATTATTTGTGATAGTTGTAAAAATGTGTTTTTTGACGATTTAAAAGTGCTTCTTTGTGGCCTATTTAAATTAAATATTTTTTCTTTCTTTCTTTCTTTGAATCATCATCATCATTAACAGCCTATATACATCCCACTGCTGGGCACAGGCCTTCCTACACGGGAGAAGCACATGAGAAGTTTGGGCCATAACACCACCAAGCTGGCGCAATGCGGGTTGGTGGGTTAAAGTGGTTGCAGTAACAACCGGGACCAACGGCTTAACGTGCCTTCTGAAGCACGGAGGAGCTCAAGATTATAAATTTGATTGACCCATCCAGGTACCGACCGATAGGTTGAATATTAATCTGAAATTAGAGAAACGTAACCTATAAAGTATGAACGGACAATCGTAATTGCTGTAACACTTGACAGAGGCGGTCTGACTGAGTGCTTCCCTTGTCTACTAAATTAATGGTCCTGCACTCGACGGTTTTTTAAGCCAGTCGTTTACCTTATTAACAGTCTTTTTTTAGACACTAACAGCGCGATCGGTTAAATTTATATTTTTTCAATCAAAAAGTCAGTAAGTGTACAACTGGGCCGCATTGCTAGGTGAAAACGTACGTACGGCGTACTACTTAAAGTTCCCTGAATAAGAGTCCGGCATGCATAATAGTGCGCATAACAAAATTTACACAGAGGAAATGTTCTTTCAGTCTTCTTCTAAAAACATCCAGTGATTGGCTCTACAGCATGGACAGTGAATAAACCGAGAAACAGACGAAAAGAATAAGTAGGACTTGAAAAAAATGTTTAATGGAACGGCAGGTTTCATCACGATGAAGTACATACTCAAAGCATACTCAAAGCATACTCAAAGCATACTCAAAGCATACTCAAAGCATACTCAAAGCATGATCTTATGAATGATAGGATTGTGAAGTCTTGTGTAAAAGTAGTACAAATCTCGACGACACCATATATCAGCAATCAATTAGCTAGTAACGTAGACTCATGTTTATATTTTCCTAGGCAGAATAAAAAGTAAATAAATGCTTCAATTCTGCATCATCATAATTGAATAAATATTTTACTAAAAGATATTTAGGTTTAAAGCTCGTCTTCGGTTCAGAAATCGTACATCGCTCATATGATTTTTATTAACTCCATAAAATTCAAGAAGAGGCGTCTATTTTCCGCTTCTTTGCCTTTAATACTTATAACTAAACTTATTTTATTATCAATTTTCCACTAGATTTTTTAAGGTACTCATAGTTTTCGTTTCCCTCGCTTGTACTCAATATTATGTTATTTTACGAAAATAAGAAAATAAGAATTAGCCAATTCGCGGAAATGAACAAGTATTACGGCTAAATTAAAGGTTTGTCTGCCATTCTTTTATGGCATTGAAAACCAACCGAACTTCCAACAGGGACATAACATACCATACCAAATATTATAAATGCGAATCTTCCTCTGTCTGTCTGCCTGTTACCTACCTTTTCACGCTTAAGATCTAAAACTGTTCAACGCAGTTTTAAATCAAAGGTGTGGATATAGATTGAGATTCTGGGAAGGACATAGGATACTTTTTGGGAGCGATAACCGACATCCATGTGGGCGGAGCCACGGGCTGTCACTTGTAATATAATACAGAGTTATTTGCATTTATTTTTCTGTACCACACATAATATACCAAACAGAATACATCACACGACTGACTCCCATTTTGAAGAGAAACACGATTGTATCTTTATTTTATATATGTTTTTAGTAAATATCATATTAGATGTGATCGCAAAATCAAGAAAAAATAGGAAACGTTCTATTTTTGTAGCCTTCCATTTAAAAATTTTAGAAATAAACTCCTTAATTTATTTGATAACATATTACCACGGTACCTCGCGCATATTGAGTATTTTTTATTAAGGATTGATACTTAGTTTTCTTACTTTTGTTGTTTTTTTTTCGATCGATATAAAATACAAAATGGTTTATAGACAAACGGATGAATCTTTAAAACTAAACTAAAAAGGCTAAGGCTAATTTAATAAACTATTTAAATTTTTTTTACGTCAGTTAAGTTTTTAATAAGCAAAGAAATTATTTATAATATGGCCACTTCCAACACATGTGCGAACGCTGTGTTACGGCGTGAAATTATAGAATAAATTAAAGAAATTTACTTGACAATATTTTTTTTATTTTTACAGTTCATAGGATAGCGCTGTTGATATTGTACCAAATCCTATCACACTATATTGGTACTATATTGGTCTAGCTAGTGTAAGCAATGCCTCATAAAATTGAGTTGATTTACGTTGATTTTGGTATGCAATTACTGGCACTGATTAAGCGATTATCTACTGCTGTTCAACTAAACAGATACCAATTATCTAGATACGTCAGAATTTCTGCCTCGGTTATATTGATATACATTATATGACGCATTTATTTATATTTAACCTACATTTTTATACAACTAGATGCAAACAAGCTGACGACCCACCTGGTGGTAAGCGGTTACCGCCGCTTATTGCGTTGTTATCCTACCTAGGTTGGCATTACCTACTTGATATTGCATGGACGGCATTCCATCTTAGGCCACAGCCTAAGATGGAATGCCGTCCATGCCCAGTAATTACACTGGCTACCTTTACCTTCAATCCGAAAGACAGCGAACTGTTTCACGGCTGATATAAGAAACACTAGTGTTTTATCAAACCATAAATAAATAGTAACTCAACGTGAAACTTCTGTTCTCTATACAAACCGTGAGTTTTAGGAGAGCCGTTTTTTGTAAACGATAATGATGAGGTTTCAATTGTTACATTCGACCTCAGAAGTAATTGCTAGCAACACCTGGCATGCTTTACCGTAAAGAGAAAACTGCTAGGTTTTATAGTAAAATAAAAACTAAAAATAATGTTTTTATTGTCCAGGAACCCTGGTAAGTGCCCCTAGAACATTCTATCACAATCTGATCACTGGTTTCGTAGCGCATAGGTGACAAACATGTCAACATGTTCTTTGCTTGATCGCGCGTTCTTTTGTAAAAATAGTCATCATCAGCATTATCATCATCATCATCATCATCATCATCATATCAGCCGAGAGACGGCCACTGCTGGGCATAGGCCTCCCCCAAAGATCTCCAAACCGATCGGTCCTGCGCTGCCCTCATCCAACGGCAAAAGTAATAGAAATAGTCATACTTTATACTAAATTCTTTAATTCGTGAAGTCGGTATTTACAAACGAGACACAATCGGTTTTCCATCGTTTAAGTACGCCAGTGGGCTGGCAGAGGAAGAACGGTAAAACAGACTTGGTTTAATTCCTCGCTTAACTCCCCAAAACCTATTAGACAGTTCACACGTTTAAATACATAAATTACAAGAAAAGCGAGCTTTGCTAACAACAGTTTCCCCACTACCCTGATGAGGCAATAAACGCGGGTAGTTGAAAAAATAAAAGTATTCCGTGATTGTCCGTTGGGCGCCCCCTGATATACGGCCATTGCCCCTCTAATTGTGAGTCAACGGATTTCGCCACCTCCTAGTTTTTCGTTGCGTGTTATTTGCACTTGAATTCTGTACTAATGGGCTTGTGTTGTCTTTTCTGCGACCGCGAGAAAACAGTTTTTTTAACGATGCGTCACTGCGAAGCGTGGCAGGGTACAGCTAGTCACATATAAAAATATGACGTAGAATAGCTTTGACAAGTATGAAAAATATGTCAAAATGACAAATATTTTTTTAGTTAAATCAATAAAGATAGGTATTAGAATTTAAAAAACGGGCCACACTAGAATTTAAAATACACTTTTATTTAAAATTTCAACTAGGCTTCGTAAAATTAAGTTTTACTTTTTGTCTTTGGTAGTAATACTCGTAGTCGATAACTTAATGGCATAGGTATAAGTCGCAGACCTTTGAGTTTTCATTTTACCCCTTTGTGATTTTTATTGTAAATCAAACCAATGTGGGTAGATTTAGCAAATTAAATTAGAAGTCGATTCTGAGATCGACAGATGACTTATACTGTAATATATTATGTACCTAGATAAATAACATTACTGCTTGCCTTACTCAAAATCAAATATATTTATCAAGACGTCAAATGAAATTATTTATTAGATCCGCTGATTCGGATATTGGGAACCTTTACTGAGATGAGCCAGCAAGAAACTTAGTTGTCTATTTTATACATCTTGTAAGTATAGAATAATATTAACAATAATACTTATAGCATAAAATAAATAATCGTATTATCTTGAAGAAAGCTAATATATTTATACAATACAGTGGCTGTCTTCGGCTCCAAAAACGTATGTACTTCGTTGAGACCCTTCTCAATTTCCATACCAAATTTCATCTAAATCGTCTTAGTTGTAATAACCGTGAAAAGGTAACAGACAGACAGACTTACTTTTGCATTTATAACATTAGTAGGTAAGTAGGTATGGCAAAATGTTATTTTTAACACGTATGGTCTAACTAAACTTACTAACTAATATACAATGTATGGCAAATATTAGAACAAATGTAAAATTATTCAATCTATAACATTATAGTGACGTGACCACGATTATAACAATATATCGCACCTGTTCCACGCTTAAGCACTTTACCCTAATTTGTTGGTCATTAACATTCGTTAATTAGCTATTAATTACAGAACACCTGACATTCGATATAATATCGCGTTGTAGAACATGGTAACTATAACTCAGAACACACAACAACAACCGATTAATTGCAATTAAATGCGTAATACATTGGTGAAAGCATTAGAATAAGTCTCAGTTGTTACTGCTACCATATTCACCCACCAACGCGCATTGGGCCAGAGTGCTGGGGCCTTACCACCATCTTTATAAAAGCGATTCATAATCCGCTCGGTTCCGTATTGGTTCCTAAACTGCATCGCTGTCATAGTCGTAGATAGCGTCGTAGTACGAATTAACGATTCTACTCAGTTTAGGTCCTAAACTGGATCGCGATAAAAGATGGTGGTACGTGTGCTGGTGTTATGAGTCAAACTCCTCAAGTGTTTCTCGCATGTTGGATGCTCGCAGTGAGACATGTAATAAGCTATTCATGGTGATGACATGTGAATTAAAGGTAAACCAATAAAATTGCACATAAATAGTAGAACTGATTGTTACGAGTATAAATATGTATTAAATTATACGTGTATTGCCTTTTTTTATACAACTAGATGACAAACAAGCAGCTTGTTTGCCCACCTGATGGTAAGTGGTTACCGCCGCCTATAGACACCTGCAATAACAAGGGAAAATCACTTGATATTGCAGGTGCGTTGTCATCCTGGGGCCTAAGATGATAAAAGATAGACGTTTTGGTATTATTATTCATCCCGTAACACTTTTTCAAGGCAAGGATTTCCCAGAAATCCCTTAGTGCTTACCCGTTCCACTCTACGTTTTCTCTGTAAATTACAGTCAGTTCTTTCGTGAAAATCGTTTCTATCGAAGATCTATTTTAACCGACTTCTTATTATTTTATACCAATAGATGACAAACAAGCTGACGGCCCACTTGGTGGTAAGCGGTTACCGCCGCCTATAGACACCTGCAATAACAAGGGTAAATCACTTGATATTGCAGGTGTCATCCTGAGGCCTATGATGAAATGCCCTCCATGCCCAGTAATTACACTGGCTACCTTTCCCTTCAATCCGAAACACAGCGAACTGTTTCGCGGCTGAAATAAGAAAGGCGGTGGTACCTACCCAGACGACCCTACATACGGGTCTACCACCTAGTAATTTTCAATGAAAAACTCAATTCTCTTTTAATCCGGAGTTTGTGAATTTTATCCACTTTGCCAATCATTTCATTCAAAACTAACAAACAAATACCTATACGTCGAGTACACATAAATATAAAATAAATGACTATAAAAACCTCTTTTTTAAAATGTTATATCTAATGTTATATCCGCATTTCATTTGTATGCACATAACGCCTCTACAAATCAGTTACTAAAGTTTAACATTCGTCTCACGGTCCCAACCCTTTCTGCCAGCTCATTTCTTTCGCAAAGTTGTGATTTCATTCCCTCAGAGCAAATGTAATGGAAGATCAATAAAATTTGTCAGTGTTAAATTTACAATTTCACGATTTAGGACTTTTGTACGATAATAAAAGCTAGCATAATCTCAGTCCGCTCAATCTGATAATAATGACAAAAAAGGTTAGGTATATTATAAATAAGGTTACATGTTGTACATTATATTTACGAAGAATTTATTATTTACGACAACCTAACGCAATTCAAAATCACGTTACTACATAATACTATTTTCAACGAGCTCCCAAAGAGGGCATCAATAAAACACAATTTAGTCGTTACTTCCCCTCTCAAAGTAAAAGCGTTTTTAAACCCCCTGAAACAACAGCGTTGTTCAGTCGTCAGGCCAGTTGTGGGATTGCTCGCTCGCGGTCACTCTTCAAACTAATTATGAAGGGATTCAACCCTTGACGTCAGATGCAGTGGCGATTGTAGTACCACCATTAAACAATGTTTGTATTTGAAAACTCCGTTTGATGTAACGTTTATTTCGTGTTTTATTTTTCATTGTTTTAAGCTTAAATATTTTATATTTTTTAAATATAATTATAGTATTACGTAATAGATGATCAAAGCAAAGAATTAAAATAGTTCTTATTTTAAATATTTACAACAAGTGAGTGTAGGTACTTATTACTTTTTGAGTTTTTAATTTACTTACTAAGCAAACTTTTTATTGTGCCTATTATTATAATGTGAAGAACTTGCAGCGACTACTATATTTTTGATATATTAGAACTTTTACAAGGTGGTAGGCTCGTATGTAGGGTCGTCTGGGTAGGTACCACCGCCGTTTTTATTTCAGCCGAGAAACAGTTCGCTGTGTTTCAGATTGAATGGAAAGGTAGTCAGTGTAATTGGCATGGATAGCATATCATCTTAGGCCTCAATGCATCTGCAATATCAAGTGATTTTTCCTTGTTAATGCAGGTAGGCGGCGGTCACCGCTCATCACCAGGTAAGCCATCAACTTGTTTGTCATCTAGTTGTATAAATAATATTGTCTGATTTAATTTCATATAATTGGAATATCTCATATATGTATGTATATCTATATCTTTAAGTATATGTATATACTATTTTGTATGGTACTCAATTACAATAACAATACAAGGCTCTTGCTAAAAAGCAATTACATTGCGTTTTCCTATATGTTGCAGTAGGAATACTTTAATAACTCCCACAGTGCCCACAGTTGTATCACCCATACACAGGACTCCTTCGGCTTATGGAGAGCGATATTGCAAAATTTAGTTCTAATTACCATAATGCTAATGCATTACATCCGAAGTTTGTGATGCCTGTTCCGTTCCATTGACTATATTTATACATTTATTTATGAAAACAGGTATCGCTGTATAGGAGGAAGATCTCAATTCGCCTTTATAATGTTACGCAATTTTTTTTCGTTTATAATTTTTTGTTTAAAGCCGTTTCCTAACTAGAATTTCTTAATATTTAGTCTATTTTCGACGCTAAAAGAATGATGTTATAACTTTGACGTGTCTGTCTGTGTATCTGTCTGCGACAACGTAGCTCCTAAACGAATAGTCAGATTTCGATTCGGATTTTTGATTGAGAGCTGACTAGATCCAGATGATTCTTAGCTATAATTTGTTCAAGCATTTGATGATCATCAGCTCATTTTATAATTGAAATAAAGTTAACTCACTTTCACAGATACGATCGATTTGAAATTTAGTGTACGGTTACTACGGTGGTATTCCCAAGACATGTAAACCCAGAGCTGTATTATCAAACAGTCTGCGGGATGCTTCATTCTTCAGAAACTTACAGCAGACGACCGGCTGGTCGAGCGGTCTATACCCCTTGCTATGCAGGCTACTCGGTCAAGAGCTGTCTGTGTGATGAGTACGAGCATTTGTTTACGAGTCATATATGTTTATATGTTTATTTAGTATATTTCTAATATTTATATACATATTTTTATCAATATTTATCCGTTATCTAGTATCCATACCACAAGCTCTTAATGATGCTTACTTTGGGCTGGATAATAGGTGTGAGTGTATGAATATTATTATTATATAATTGTCTACATGAGAATTTGTTGATTACGTAATGATCGAGACCGGGGCCGACAATTACATTTTTTTTTAAATTTGCTAGTGATTACATGAACATCTTATATAAATAATACGGAAACAGAACGATATTATATAAATAATATCGTTTTCAATTATTCAGAGGAGCTCAGTGGTGTAGTGGCTAGAGCGCTCTGGTTTTGATTACAGAAACAAAGCAACTTTCGCAATGATCGATCCCGGGATGGGTCAATAAAAAATTTGGTTATCTCGAGCTCCTCCGTGCCTCGGAAGGCACGTTAAGCCGTTGGTCACGGTTATTCCTGCAACCGCTTTAACCCACCAACCCGCATTGGTCCAGCGTGGTTATGTTATGGCCCAAACTCCTCATGTGTTTCTCCCATGTAGGAAGGCCTGTGCTCAGCAGTGGGACGCATATTGGCTGGTGATGACATTTATCCAAACTAAGAAAAACGAGTAAAAGTATACAACACAGCTTACATTAACAATTTTCGTACAAGTAAGTAACCGTTTCAAAGGACAAGTTACACAAAGCTCCAACATTTATGAAAATCTGAGGGCACACGACTTCTGAAGTGATCTTTGAACATCTAACATCTCAGGCAGTAAATACGTGACTGTGGATTTCTACATAAGGGGTGTTTCCTACAAGTGAAAATGTAGGTTTTTCAAGTTAATTTCAAAAATATGAGTTATTATAATTGAAAAAATACTTTGCAAAGTATATTATAATTTTTGTATGGTATCAAACTAAAGTGGCTTAGAAAGTTTCAAAAGATGGCGAAATATAAATTACAAAATACATAAAAAAAATTGTACTGTTAGTTTGCTCATATTAAATGTAACACCTTTTTATGCCAACTGCACGTGTAAGCGCATAAATTAAAAAGATATCATTAATATTGTCGATGCGCCCATACATATTCCGTAGCCACTAGTAAGGTGTGACGTCAACCGCACCTCAAAGATACTAAATAATAATAATAAAATCGTTTATTTTTCTCATCACAATATAGGTAACATAGTTTTTAAAATATAAAAGTTACAGTACATTTCCACCTAGTAGTGAGAGAACTGGTGCCTGAAATAGGTTTATGAGATAAACCTGTGATACAGGTCACCAGGTCCTCCCTTCGGATTTTAGGGGGGTGATGATGCAAAATGTCATGATAAGAACATTTACAAAAAAGTGGATGACCAACTAGAACTATTGTTGCAGAAGGTGTATTGCAGGTGTGTAGGTATAGTATGGAGGATGAATGTATAATTTTTTTAATAATAATTATACATACATTGCTTCATACACATAATGTGAATGTGTGTGTAGTGTGTGAAAAGTGTGTGTGTGTGGTAAGTGAGTGTATTTGGTGTGTCTGAAGATTAATTGTTTCCATTGATGTTTTTTTATAGGAGGATGATATTGGAAATGTCAATTTTAAATCGCTACAAGATACTATTGATTGCAGATACACTATTGCTTCTGCAACCATCATCATCATCAGTGCACAACAGTCCACCGCTGAACATAGGCCTCTCCATATGAACGCCACTTGGCTCGACCCGTGGCTAGCTTAACTGGATGCCGTTACTGCCAGCCACTCTGCTGTTATCGTCACTCCACCGAGCTTGAAAACGCCCCACACCGCGCTTGCCGATGCGCGGTCTCCACTCAAGTACCCGTTTACTCCAACGGTCGTCATTTCTGTGGATAACATGGCCGGCCCACTGCCACTTCATCTTATTAATTCGGTAGGCTAAGTCGGTGACTTTAGTTCTCTGCATGGCGGACCATTTTATTCTGAATTCTATCTACTTATCCATGAGAGAAACTACGCTTCTGCAATATAAATCAATTATTAACATACTTTTTATTTATGAAATAAATAAACAGTTGGAGACTACTGTATGTTCTATAATTAATTTTATATCATATCGTCCTTGGTTTATACTTACAACATTTGTAACAAATTTGTATTTACATTTGTATTTTTTTATATTTTTATATTTTGTTGTCAAAAATTGTAATTAATATTTAAAATCCTCTTGCTGTACATAAGAATTATAATATTGTGAACTTTATTGGGAAGGAACTGGCTCCTGAAATACAGATCATACTAGCTTAGGAGTCAGGGCTACAATTTACTGTTGTGACTTGTTCTTGGTACAATAAAGATTTATTATTATTATTATTATTAAAAAATAATTTAATCAGACGGCCCTCCTGAATCTCTTGAATTTAAGCGGTTACCAAAGCCCATTTATAAACGCTTGTATCTACTCATTTCCTCACGAGTTGCACACCCTCTAAAAATTAAGGGTATGTTTAGGAATCGAGTCTCCATGTTTCTAACGCAACGATTTTTCGATAAGCTCTGGCAGCCTTACCTTAATAGTCTTAGCAGCGATCTTCTGTAAAATGAAGAAATCCAGCGCAATATTCGAGTAGAAATTATACCTCAATGTGCTACTTCTACAGCGCTGCGAGCTTAAGGGGGAGTGGGCTAATCACCCCATCCTACCGTAAGTTCGTAACGTCGCGCGTCCGTAACTGTGGATGCGTATAACTATTTCTATATTAAAAGTCAGTCGTTATTATTTTTATATTAAAAGTCAATCGTAGTAGGTCAATTAACATTGATCGTCTGCCGCTAAGTCGCAGTTAAAAGTAACTTAGGCTTTTGCTTGAAGTTCACCTTTGAATGAATTATGCCTTGTTTGCAGTCGAGATTAAGATGAGCACTTAGGGACGGCATCAAAACAAAACTAGGAGGGCAAATTAAATAAGAAACGTCTTCACCACAGCCATGATTCATTGTTAGAGCCCTCAAATCGCGATACCTCCACAGGGGCTTGACCCTCGTAAAACGGCATTGGGTGAGATGACCAAATTTACTTAGACACGAACTCTGCACAAATTTTGGCACTACTGTACAGTCGCCCACATATTTTCTACTGGTATTCCTTTAAAATTATTATTGCCTTGTTTACTGGCAATTTGTCAGACGTTAAACTCTTTATAGATATATAATTGTATGTATGCTATCCTTATGTATTGGATTTTTCAACTTGTGAATTAGTTACCAAACCGACACAATATTTTTTTCTACTGTGTGTCACTAGTTAAAGGATGTAAAGTTAGTAGGAAAATAATATAAAACATAAACATTATTTTGTTCATACAAAATATATACCTACTGCGTTCAAAGCCTCCGAGCTTTTGTCAGCCTTCTCTAAGTATATTGAATCTACTGATTAAGTCGCGAGTTGAAAGTCGCGATTCACTTTTCAATGAGACAAGAAACTTACCTTTACTGCTCATGTATAAAAAGGAAAATAAGTGATATCTTTAAAAAAGCAAGCAAACAAGCAAGCAGGACCAGGAGCCAGTAAACCTAAATCACTGTTCTGTGGGAACTAGTAGGTATAGGCGAAATATATTTTGTCAGAGAATTATGCGTGATGCTCTTAGTGTTCTAAAAATATCGTCTTATGTATTTTATCTTTATACACAATATATACAGAATTAAATTTTACTGTAGCTAAAATGTAATTGAAAATTTTTTAGCAGCTATAATCGCAAAAGCTTTTAGATATCCTGTTAGTTGCCTTGAACAAAATATTTATATTTTTTGTGAGAATGTAACTATGAAGTATCCAAACAATTTAATATTTGTAACTTTATACTGAAACGTGTCTTCTTTAACGGACTCGTGTTTACTGAAATTAAAACTTGGTGAAAACAAGCTTTAGATAAAAATATTTTCTTATTATACGTAATCCCCCGAGAGACTAATTGAGGAGTACAAAGACAAAATAAAGGATGAAAACGTGGTTTCAAGAAACGATTCCAGGAAATGTTTTTCTTTTCTTGTACGTAACTGTTTATTTGGCAACGTTGTAAAACAAGACTCTAGAAATTTATCTTCAATTCAACAAATTCATTTTCATTCTCTTTTAACAAAATAAAACATATTTTTTTAAATAAAATAAGAAAATGATCATAAATTCATGTGATACCTATTCAAATTTTGTGTACTTCTACTGTAAATGGTCTTGATTGCTTTAAAAAACTCTCCATCTTCTTAATGTTTTAATTTTAATTATTTACTATAGTTTTACACTGTTAAAGTGTTTGATTGTTTATTGCATTATATAATTTGACTGATTTAAACTTATTTTCACATTTTTAACTTTACGGACTTGTAATATTGTTGGGTTTCTTCTTTTTAACCGACTTTAAAAAAAGGAGGAGGTTCTCAATTCGACTGTATTTTTTTTTTGTGTTTACTACCTCAGAATTTTCGACTGGGTGATCCGATATTGATCATTCTTTTTTTGTTCAACGCGAAATAGTTGCCATTTAGTCTCATATTTTTTTTAAAATCAATTGGGTAGGTACATACTTTGGTTTTTAAATCTAAATAACTGGAATGAGTAAGTCGTCTACGTATGCGAAATTGCGGATTTTTGCTTTTCCCAATATCGTATTGTTTCTATAAAAATTCATATTTATAGAAACGATACGATATTGAGAAACTATAAGCTGACGGTCACCCATCTAGCTTGGACCTTAATAAGTTACCACTTAAAATTGTGAAAAATATAATTAAACAAAAATTAAAACCGACTTCAAAGTTCAGTATTTTAAAGTCGGTTTTAATTTTTGTTTAAATTTTTTTCCTTCCTCTTTGCATCATAGGTCAAAGTTTAGTGTTTTACGATAGCTTGTACTTTATATTTTTATTTTAGATAAAAAGTTACTTAGTTATTTTATATAATTGGTCATCAAGAAATATTTGCTCTAAATAGTACATAATTATTTAGAAGCTTCTTTGAGTTCGTTTCAGCAGTAAAAAGAGAGAGAGAAAGTTTTAATACTTCAAACTTAATTCGCGAAACACCTACATATTTTTCTGAATAAATCTACATTTTTATTACAAAAATACTCTTATAGTCGGCAACAATCTTCATAAAAGAAAACTCAACTGCAGCTATTGCTTGTGCACGTGACAGTACGCCGTAAGGGCTTCGCAAACATACGAGATGAATCATAAAAACTCACAATAGTTTACGAGCGAAGGACTTTTAGTAGCCTTCGAGACACCTACAGCTCATTGCACTCGCAATTTACGACGAATCGCGTATGACAATTTGTAGTATTTTTTAGGTAATTTCAAGAAGTTTTACGAATCATATAAAGGTTTTTACTGAATAAACACACTACCTATAGACTATTCCGTCGATTAGACATAATAGGGTAGTTGACAACTTTTTTTATTTCATAATTAAGAAGTTTATAACTCGTAAAGAAATATTGCAAAAGAAATCTAAGATCAATATTTTACAGATATAGCGGTATGCTTGACGTGTTGCGGCGCATCGTCCGAAAACGCTCCAAACCATAGAATAATATTACTCCAAGGAGAAGAATGACAACTCCATAGTTAAAAAATATATTTCCGGTTTTAGCGGAAGTACAACACTCTAGTGCCACCTATAGTTGACCCACTGTGAACTCTTTCAGCGGGAAAATATAAATTTCTTGCAAAAATATTTATTTAAGTGAATGGAGGGATGGGCTTACAAGTGACATTGCCCATCCCTCCATTCAAAAATAGTTTGCCCTTAAAAGGTAAAATAAAACAATAATTTTATGCTAAGGAGGTATTTATTTTTTTATTTAGTAATGCCACATAACATACATAACATATATTAATCCAAGTTTCAGATAAAACTAATTCTGATGCATGTCATAATACGGCGTAAATAGCACACAAGTACGTACCGCAATAGGTTAGGTTTTAGAAAACGAAAATGTTTGATTTCGTCTAAGGTCTGTCTAGTACAAAGGAAAGCAGAAGAAAATGTTCTAAGTGTGGCAAATCCAGGTGATTTGTCACCTGGATTTGCCACACTTAGAACATTTTCTTCTGCTTTCCTTTGTACTAGACAGACATATTGCACCGAGTCACTGTCTCGTAAATAAATAATCAAAGTCACTGTCGTAGGTATCACTGATCACTAAGGAGAATTCAGGAACAAAAATATAGACGGAGGAACTCAATCAATTCGACGTCGTATGCATGTAAAAATGATGAACTTTATTTATACTCCGAAAACCAATCCACATGAAATTGAGAGATCACGAAATACAAACGAAGACACCGGCCGGCAAACAAAAGTCAAATCCGCCATGATTGCTTACGTCCGTCCCATTTTATTAAAATTACATAGCCTGGATGCAAGTCCTTTGGCTACGTCGTCCCACTAAGATGGTAATTTATCTACCATCATTTTATCAACATACGAAAATAAATTGTTTTCCTTTAATCAAATTAAAAATTTAATCACATTTTGCTTTTGAAAATAGCAACGTATAGAGAGGTATTGGTCTAAAATTGTTTTGTTGCCGATAAATTCAATGATAAAACATTCATTTTTTTCACAAAAATCTACATAGAGTTTTCAGGATATAACAAAGGGTATCCCCAAGGGATACCATAATTAAAAAAACGTCATTTTTGAAACTAGCAATGAGAAAAGTTTTCCCCGTAGGTATTAGTATTTGTATAAGGAAGTTGTCACCCCCTGCTCCAAACACTCTACGGAACAAGTGACGTCACACGTTCCTATATTAATAAGAAATGTACCTATTGGCATACTGACAAAATTAATAATAACTATGTAATATGTGAGGTGGCTCGGTGGCATATTGGTTTGAGCGCTCTGGTTTCGATACGAAAAATAAAGCAACTTTCGCCATGGTCGATCCTGGGATGGGTCAATCAAAGTTTGTTATCTCGAGCTCCTCCGTGCTTCGGAAGACAAGTTAAGCTGTTGGTCCCGGTTGTTCCTGCAACCGCTTTAACCAACCAACCCACATTGGGCCAGCGTGGTGGTGTTATGGCCCAAACTCTTCATGTGTATCTCCCATGTAGGAAGGCCTGTGCCCAGCTGTGGGACGTATATAGACTGGTGATGATGATGATTTAATATGTATGTTTTTATTTATAGTCGTCTTAATAATAGTTGTTTTAATTGATGTAAGCCACCAAATATCATTAACAGTTTTGATGAATATTGAAAAAAGAATTTTCTAAACAGCACGACTTCTACAATATTCCATATCTTTTAAGTTTGAATTGTTTTTATAGGTATCAGGAGCGTATATTTTCCAAATTTGAGAAAAATATTGCCATATTCAAACTTAAGTAACATCACATTACGTTGATTATTTTTGAACACACATTTTTGAAGCACATTTTGGGGCGCATGTACAGACGACAGCGTATCAAGTGTAACAGTTGCCCTACGAAAGCCGTCTCTATTACAAGCGAAGTACGGGCGGTCTCAAGGTCAAACTGTTACGCTTGATGTGCTGTCGACTGTACGAGCGTTTTATAAAAGCTTAAGCTCCCGGTAAGATTTTAAAATCACCCTGAAACCTTGGAACTTTTATTTTTAATTTAAAGTTGAAAATTCAACTCTGACTCGTCCGAGTGAGCGTGTGTAAGTTCAGCTTGAAAGGCTTATGCTGTATAAAATACCGTAACAGCTCATACGTTTTCAACGTGAGTTATTTCGATGAAAACAGAAAAGGTTAAGTATATTTAAATAATCTTGGATATGAGGAATCCAAAAATAATTTTGGATGTCATATTTTGGACAAACCTGTAGGATAGAAAGAAAGAAAGAAAAAATATTTTATTTAAATAGGCCATAAAGAAACACTTTTAAATCGTCAAAAAAACACTTTCATACAACTATCACAAAAAATATATTAACTAACAACGTCATAGTCTCTGTCTGTCTGCCATGTCTGAATTTACACCGGTTCCAAAAGTTGAACTACCGAGCATTCCGGCAAGAAATACTAAAAATCTGTAGAAATACTAAAATTAATACTAAACATAGGTACATTGACGGAACTGTCACTTAGCTTATTCGTAAATTATATTTATTGTTAGGTGAAAACTTAGAAAAGTAAGGTCACAGACCTTTATACATGGGGGAAACACATGAGGAGCTTGGGCCATAACACCACCACGCTGGCCCAATGCAACCCGCATTGCGGGCCAATGCGGGTTGGTAACCCGCATTGCGGGCCAATGCGGGTTGGTGGGTTAAAGCGGTTGCAGTAACAACCGGGACAAATGGCTTAACGTGCCTTCCGAAGTATGAAGAAGCTCGAGATTATAAATTTTACTGCCCCATCCCGGGACCGACCATGGCGAAAGTTGCTTTGTTTTCGTAATCGAAACCAGAGCGCTCAAAACACTACGCCACCGAGCTCCTCACCTATTACCTATAATTAATATATATTTTAATCCACAGAATATCCCTAAATCAATCTATGCCCCTGAATACTAAGCCAGGTGTCTCAGAGTTCTAGGATGTCAACATTATTTTATTCTTAACGGAGTAGCTCATGCCCTTCATCTCACCTGATAGTAAGTGAGATAAGGCTGAAGCGAGGTACACCCTGATTTCCCAACTATAGAGGAACTGGCTATCTCACCTTCAACTGCCGGAACACAACAATCCTGATAACATTATTGTTATGGCGGAATATTTAGCTAGGGCGGTGGCAGCTAGCCGGGCGGACTTAGCAAAAGCCCTACGACCAACCAAACCGATCAGAATATATCTGCCCCCACGGAAATTGAACACAGGACCTCTAGATCTGAGTTAGGTGGTCTCAACCATTAAGCCACAGGTTTCAATCTAGTAATTTCCTTACTAGGTTAGTGTGTTTCGTTGTTGTCGTTGTTGTCAAGTCCAAAAATGGATTTTTATGAGCAAATGTGTTCCTTTCAATAGAGAGTGATACAAGACAAGGACGTCGGAAGGTGGAGGCGGCTAATGCTGTATATTCATGCTGTACTAGCTATCTCTGCGTATGGCCCTTCTTGCCACTTATTGTCAAGTTGTGTAGAGAATCAATTACCATGATTTATATAAAAAAAGGTTAACCAGACTTATTTTACAAAGGTTATTGATTGACGTCTGGTAGTTTGGGTGTGTACAGTAGTAAAACTAAGTAATCGTTGTGGATGACTGTTATATCGAAAGCAACAAGTGTCACTTTATTTAATAGCGCAGACTACATTACGGTTATTTGAAATTCAATAAGAATTTTCTCCGATATCTTGTTACAAAAACTGCCCTGATCAAGGTCTTATTCAGTATAATCCGCTTTCAATTGCTTAATTGTACCTCATGCTTATCAATCTTAGTGCAGCAGATAGTTACCTATATGTATTATTATAGGGCATCTGCAGCTCATTACCTGAAAATAACATTGTTTCCATAACAATTTATGTCTAAATTCCTTACTAGCTAATTACATTTAACCGCAGTTATCCAATAACCGGGGGTTCCCGTTATAACACCATCTCAAATTTTGTTTAACAAAGTTCATAAGCTCGAAGCTTGCTAGAGAAGTAATATTCACTTAGGGTACCATTCTTCTTTTTCATAATCCCTTGCGCTGTCAGTAATCCTTCTTAATACGTCGCAAAATGGCTACAAGTAAAGGGTTCCTGATAGCTTAATTCCAACAAAACCGAGAACGTGCGACGAATTAGATTCCAGGCGCCTTAAACACGCCTCTTTCTATTGAGTTTACGGGAGAATAAGCGTTTTGTCTTTCGGATATAGTACCTAAGTCTTAGTAAATTACTACGTTTCAGTTCAGTTTTGAGAATGAGTATTGATTTCAATTCTTTATTTATATTTATTTACATTCATTCATTTGGGTACACAAACAGTGACGTAATATGTATATGAATTCATAGAGTAAGTACTCTTAACTTATCAGCTTTTTTACTAATACCGTTTACCACGGCTTAGGTACTTAGGATGTAACATTATTATATAAAACAAAGAAGAAGAGCAAAGTTATTAGCTTTGTTTATATACAACTAGATGACAAACAAGCTGACGGCCCATCTGGTGGTAAGCGGTTACTGCCGCCTATAGACACCTGCAATAACAAGGAAAAGCACTTGATATTGCAGGTGCGTTGTCATCCTGAGGCCTAAGATGAAATGCCGTCCATGCCCAGTAATTACACTGGCTACCTTTCCCTTCAATCCGAAACACAGCGAACTGTTTCACGGCTGAAATAAGAAAGGCGGTAGTACCTACCCAGGCGACCCTACATATGGGTCTACCACCTAGTAGATATTCAGTAGCAGATATTCAGTTATTTTTTAACAAAATCCTAAAGATTATTGTTAAATATATTGGTACCTGACACCGCAATATAAATGGAGTTGACGTTTGTAATGTAAGAATGGACTAAACGATAGTTATACAAGATAACAGAACTCTATTAAGGTCCCGAGACAGTAGTACATTACACTTATACAAATAAATTTTTAAACTTACTGCAAGATCAAGGTTATGAAATCTGGCTACTTTTCAGTGACTGTAATAACTAAAACTATGTCGTGGGCACCGATATCGGGGGCCGCTCTGCGACGACCATAAATACATCATTCTAGAATAAGCCATTTGGGTCACGTAAAGCTTTTGAATATTGAATTAATTTTAGGAACCATTGTTAACAGAATATAATCAGGATAGTTTTGGCAACAATTTTTATGAAAAAATAAATTTGAAGTTACCACAAACATGGGGTTTGTTCTGGCTAAAATAAGGCGCAATAAGAACAAAACATGCTTTTTTACGAAATTCGCTACGTGTATGGCTACACTGATAGATCCCCGTCGTGTCAGTTTTTAGTCTATAAGTACAACGTAGAGCCAATGTTTGAAATTCAGCGATTTTATTTAGAAATTCTTTAAAGAGTATCGAAATTTAATAAAATGCTACCTCACCTACCTATATATTTTAGGAAGAGATTCCCCTAAGTGTGACAAAAATAGTGACATAGGAAAATCTGTCTGAGATATAGCTTTGTCAGCCGAACGAGTTTCTCTCCCACAGCTATATGACAAACAAGCTGTCGGCCCACCTGGTGGTAAGCGGTTACCGCCGCCTATAGACACCTGCAATAACAAGGAAAAGCACTTGATATTGCAGGTGCGTTGTCATCCTGGGCCTAAGATGAAATGCCGTCCATGCCCAGTAATTACATCTATGGGAGTTTTAGTGGGTGCAATCCGAACACTCCCCTGTCCTTTCCCCGGAGGGCAGGATAGCGCGATAGGCGTTTCTCCCATCGGAAAAACAAAAAACGTACTGGACTTGTTGTTACTGGTAAGATGTGATAAGCTACTCAGCTCAACCATAAGGCTAGGCTTGCAATACAAAGTACTTATTATTATAAAATATTTTGTGTTGCAAGCCTAACTTTTCATGACAAGAAGTCTTGCAAACGGACCTGAGGGCCACATTTTAAGAAATAGGCTTAAAAAACTGGCAATGAACTCAATATGTAGCTTATCAATTTCTGCGTTACAAGGCAAGGTATTACAATAACGTTATTATTGAAGAAGCAGGGTATTTGTAACAAACTAATAAGCCCATTGGAGTTTCCGTAGTTACGTTTTCTTCTCCGCTTTAAGCTAAGGCTCAGCCTTACAAAGGGAAACAGTAATGAAATGCTGCTGCCGACCCCTCTCTACGGCCTCTGAATACTGATACAACTGCAAATTTGAGAATGCCTCCGTGGACTGCGCTCGGTTGGTTGTCAACGGAAAATTTCTTACTTGTAGGTAGTCACAAATTCTTGTCTGTTCCTCATAATCTCACATGTACTCGTATATTGGAAGACGGGTGAAATCAATTTATGACGATGTAGGTATGAAAAAAAAATATTCAATGAATTCTTTTTAAAAATAAAAATAAATGCAATGAACTAAACCTTGCCTATAAATTAAGGTTCCTTTTTAAGGGTAAGCATAGTGTTTAGTTTCACTATACTTTCTCTATATACTTTCTCTAATACTACTGACAGCATATACTTAGTCAGTTATTCGATTGGGTACAAGACAGCTAATAAAATGTTTAAAATATTTTTAATATTCTGCTTCATTGGAACTAATAGTGTATAGGATTCATTGCTATATACATATATTTTGTAGTGCCGGAATCATTTGGGCTCAGAGCGTGATCAAAATTTTTCCACTGTTTCTGGAAAGCAATATTGTCAACTCTACGAACTATTATTCGTATGTTGTATGTGGCACTTTAATCTTTATCAAATGAAAGGTGATTCTAATGTTTTAATTATTGCTATTCTAAAATTTATTTGTCTATTTTTATATCGTCTCTCTAAAAATAATATTAATTAATAATAATTTTACTTTATTGATCACTAATTATAGTCTCAGCAATATAGTTGTGATTGATATGCCATTTGCTATTTATTTTATTCCATTTCTTTATAAAATAGTGTGACATTTAACATTTTAGGTTAAATGTTATACTATATTATCCTCATCATCATCTATCTAAAACCATCTCATTGAAACTATAGGTACTTATGAGTACAAACACGCTAAACCTGCTGTATGTTTCTTAATAATTGAGCATCCCGCAGACTTTTTGATGATTCAGGAACAGCTCAAGGTTAGTATGTCTTAGAAATACCATCGAAGTAACAGTAAACCAAGTTTCACATCAATCGGATCTGTGTAAGTTAGTTAGACCCTTTTTTCATGGAGGTTATGAGTCACTAAACGCCTGGACAGATCTTCAAAAAGCTTAGCGCCATCTCGATCACATCAGCTTTGAACAAAAAAAAACTAATCAAAAACAGTTCATTCAGTTTTAACACATACACAGGCAGATGAGGCTGACACGTCAAACTTATAACATCCCTCGTTTGCGCCGGAGTGTAAAAATAAACGATTTTTTTTTCTGAAATGTCAATATTGGTGAAGAATGTAATTTTTATTTTGAGTCGCTTATGACTTACGGAGGTCTTAAGATAGTTAAAAACCATAAATTGTACCTACTCGTATCTGGAATCTGTGGCTTGATTGGTTAATTGTGTAATGTATTGCTAGTAGAAAAGGTAACCAAGTTGTTTTATTTTGTTTGTCCATTAAAAAAGAGAAAATAATATCAAAAGGATGTTCTGAAAATGTATGGGGGCTGGTAGTCAGCTAACCCTTAAGACAAAAGTTATATGAGAAGAAAAAGTATATTTTTAAGAATATTTTAACACAGAAAGTATAATTTTAAACGCCTGCCTATAAATTAAAAATACCATTTCATCCTGGTTAAAAAAAGTTAACCAGTCATGTTGATGATGATGAAGATGAAAATTCAATTTAAAAAAGCGACACATATCAGACAAAGTACAAAACGTCAAAGTCGTTCATTGTCTTGTCATTTTTTTTTATAACTAGGCATAGGTTTGATTTGGTTCAGCCTGTGACTATTTAGCTAATATTTTTTATAATAAATGCTAAAGCAACACGACAAGTTAGTTTCTGCTCTTGTGTCTAACTAATAATATGGATTTTAATGAATTTTTTACTTTTTTTTTAGAAGAGAAACTTGGATACTAAGGTTAGATTTCGTGCATACACTTTTCAAAATTACTCTAAAATCTTACCCTGGCTAACAAAATAAATAAAAAATGTGTATTCAAAATCCTCTGTGCATGAGCTTTCCTATATAATTTATCGTGGGGGGCTTTCAAGTACCTACCAATCTCGAACATCTTTCAAAATGAGACAAAAGTAATCAACGAAGTAAAGAATCGGCAATAAATCTTCTGAATTTTGATTTTAATCGATTTGGACTTAAATCTCCCACTTCCGTAATTTAATTAAAAGAGGCTTCGACTTATGGCTGAGGGTCGTACCAATCATTTTACATTCACTAAGCTTGGTTCTATTTGATTTATGATGTTTATTAAATCCTTTAGTTGTTTCCTAGTGTACAATAATCATTATTAGGTATCACCAGCAACGCAATACTTTGTCTCTGAAATATCATTTTTTTTTAATTATTTTTAGTACCCAAAATATTACATTGGTATTTGTTTCGGAACTATTCTCTTCAATGGATTCTAATTTTCTATTGCGATCGCAATTATATGTAATTTAGTAATGAATGCAAATATTTTTTCCTAAAGTGTTTCGTAATGCCTAAATCGACTAGCAAGTTATATTTACGTGATGACAACCTTTCAATTGAGCAATTTTCATTGGATTATTGTTGTCGCCTATTAAATTTCCTCAGACTAAACGGGCATAAAGTCTGAATCACACGCCTTCCGTCTGGACGCTGCTAGAATATCTGTGGGAAGTAAACGAGAATGACTAATAAATGAGTCACATTCAATATTCTTTGTTTTGTGAGAACAGTCGTAATTTGTTGTGGCAGAAAATTTATTGATAAACGAATATTAAAATAAAGAATTACGTCGATAAACGTTACATTAGAAGAAATACGAGAGAAAGCAAACGGTAGAATTTGCGCTTCGTCTAACTTACACTAGTCATAGCCGATCAGGATCAGCACTGTGATGACGTCATTGACGATTTAGTTGGTTACACATATAAACTTGGACTGTTGGTCGGATAGGTAGGTATTTTTTTTAATATGTGGAAAACAACAACTAGATGACAAACAAGCCGCCCGAATGATGGTAAGTGGTTACCGCTACCTATAGACAGTTGCAATAACAAGGAAAAAATCGCTTGGTATTGCAGGTGTGTTGCCATCCTGTCATTATATTTTAATGACGAACGGCTGGCCGAGAGGCCTGTGCCCCTTGCTACAGGCTACTTGGTCGGGAGGTCCCGAGTTCGAATCCCGGTAGGAGCAAATGTTTGTATAATGAGTACGAGCATTTGTTCACGAGTCATGGATGTTTATATGTTTATTTAGTATATTTCTAATATTTATATACATATTGCTATCAATAAGTATTTCTCCGTTATCTAGTATTCATTACACAAGCTCTTAATGATGCTTACTATGGGCTAGATAATAGATGTGAGTGTATGAATGAATATTATTATTATTATTATAGTTATTTCATATTTCACTATTAACTTCGTTGTAATGCAGAAATGGATAGTTAAATCACTTAAACTTTCAAAATTAGATGGCGAGTAAGCCTGCAGATCAGTTGGGTGCATACTTTCTTGTCACTTTTGTTTGATACATAGAAAAGTAAGAAGTATTTCTTACGAAGAAGCTTGCTATGCAATCAGGAAAATTTAAGTTCTACACCACCTAAAACTTTTACCGCTTGAACCCGTTCGCCCCTTATAAAAACGTCCGTCCAGCTTAATGCATACTAACTTTTAGTTCTGAAACTCGTAACTGTTACTAGTTAAACAAGCTACACTGAAAACGTAACTGTTTTTCCTGTAGTCGTAATAAAATATGGGTCCGTGTTTATAGTATACTCCTTATTGCACTTTAAATTAATCTGTAAAGCGGCAATATACCACCGGTGGGCGATGACAATAGAAAAATTAATTGTGTCTGGAATCTCATGCTTGACGGGTTAATGTGTACTTATCTCTGCAAGTGTGAGCCATTACCTTGAGGACAGAGCGCAGCTAGGACTGCATCGAAAATACGTTTATACCAGGTGTAACCGAATTCCGAAATAAAATTTGGACTTCTGGGGTTGCGGGGGATCATATCGTAGTATGTACGCGGGTTGTGTGTGTGGTATAATTGTAGTGTGCGTGTGTTATATGATACGCTATAGTACGCATTTTTAATGTTGTCACGAGCAGGTGTGACAATGTTCTTTTTAATTTAATTTTTAATTGAATTTAATCGGAAAACAAAAGTGGTCTGAAAGGTATCAAACTTCAGAGATAACTCTTGAAAAGGAACAATAACAACCCACTGTATGAAATAATAGTAGATTATTAACCAAGGGGATAAAGCAGTGTCTTCTGTCGCGGGTGACGATTTAAATCGCGAGCGTAACGAAGGACTCGAGGTTTACTCCCGAGCGCAGCGAGGGTGTTAAAAACTTATACCACGAGCGAAGCGAGGGATTTAAGACGAGTCCTGAGTGTAGCGAGGGATTTAAGTTCACCCAAGACTAAGACAGCTTTATCACCGAGGAAAATACTCTACTTATCGTACCATTTGCGAAAAAATTAACACAATAGTAATATGAGATAAGCATTTATTAAAAATAACGACACTTAAAAGTAAAAGTTAACATTCGAAACATTGGTCCAATTATCGGCCGTATCGGCCGGCCAAATACGGCCTCGTCGGTTTTCGTAATTTTATTTAATAGTCATAACTGCACAATAAATGTGTATTCCTTTTTCAAAAAGATGTATAATGCTTTATAAACAAACTCAATGGTGTAAACACAGATGTAGTTCAGTATAAATTTCGGTAAGTATTCCAAATTTAAATCACATTCTCCCCCTAGAGGATGAATGAAATTCAGTACAATTTTCTTTCCCTGTTTTTAACAGATTAAAAATGACTATTGTTATGTTCGCTTTTTGTGGCATAGAATGCCACTTTTTTGAGCAAGTGGTACGAAAACCATATTTTTGTCTCATAAACCTTATTTCTCTCTGTAACCGCTTCCGTGGTCTATTAGTTGAGACCACCTGCCTCAGATCTAGAGGTTCAGGATTCGATCCCCGTGGGGGCAGAATTTTTTTCCTCGGATTGGTTGATGGTAGGGCTTCTTTAAGTCCGCCTGGCTAGCTACCACCATCTTACCTAAGTCTGCCGCCAGAACAATAATGTTAACGGCATTGTGTACCGGCATTTAGAGGTAAGATAGCCAGTTCCTCTGTGGTTGAGGAATCCGGGTGTAACTCGCTTCCATCGTCGGCCTTAACTTCACTTAACATCAGGTGAGATGAAGGCCAAGAGTTACCCCGTTAAGGTAAAAATAAACCAGCAATTTTTTAATGGTACATTAAGTTTAAAGACTAATTTAGTCAGCCCTCATTATTATATCATGTCGAAATTTTATTATATTCATAAATAGTTATGATAATAGCATTTATTTTTATCTAATCGCTTAATTTATAAACGTAATTTATAACCCATTCAATAGTGTTCGTTCACGAGTCACGACTCGCGTCATATTCTCCCGTGCTTGGCGGGCTTTGGCCTATCTATCAGCTGATAGTGCTACTTACCTATCTTAATTGTTATCAATTTGAAATGAAAACGAATACTTTCTCTTGTTTAGTTGAAAAAAAGGGTAAAATAAAAAGGCAAACTTAAAATAATAGGCACTTTATTCTGAAATGATAACCTGTCAATATAACAAAACAGTAAAAGAGAATCAAAATTAAATTCTACCAATAAAACTAGATAATTTTTGGGTTTTTAAACAGTTAGAATCAGCTGATGTTTACAATAGTTTACCTACGTAGTTACACAACGAATTAACTAAGAAGTATTTTATTTGTTCTTCAAAATGTCTACCTCCATTGCAAATTCACAGACAATCACATTCACAGATAATCAAAGTCCTTTTTAACGAGAGAAGGACCTACGTATGCTTCTCTGATGTTTCACTATCCTCAAAATCGTCGTGTTACAATTATTCTACACTAAGTGACTCGCTTATGTGCTCTCGGTGCAACTTCACTTCACATTGGTTCACGGTTGTGAGGTCTGGTGAACTTGGAGGCCACCCACGACCCGAACTGGTCCGTCAGGATTTCAGGAAGTCACGCACTGCGCTATGGTAGTGCGGAGGTGTGCCATCTCATTTTTGCTCTCACTGTACTTGTGATGGTCCTAACACGAAATGGTCAAAAACAGAAGCGGGCATTACTAGAACTGGGCGTATTAATAAGTAAGTGGTCAAAAACAGAATTAGTCATATCCAGATGGGGACATTTCAAGAAGTTGTCACAGAGCGCCTAAACGAGCGGCACTCGCGTTCTCGTCTACAATAACAATTTGTATTGTCTGACACTGTTCCGCAAGGCGCGGGAGTGCATGCAGCAAGGAGCGGGGGCGGAGGGCAGGTGAGCTTAGACGCAAGTTTACCGGAATTTATGAATAGCTCAAAGGCCAGCGCGGTCGATATGGAATTAAACGTTGTGAGCTGCGCGTACTATTATTTATTATCTAGGGGCGCATGATTCAGTTATGATTTTACAAATTATTGCACTTATTAACCGACTTCAAAAACGAGGAGGTTCTCAATTCGGCGGGTATGTTTTTTGTTTCTGTGTATGTACACCGATTACGCCGAGACTACTAAACCGATTTACGTGATTCTTTTTTTGTTTGATGCGGAATAGCTATTAGGTCCAATAAAATTTTTTTCAAAATCAGTTGGGTAGTTTGGTTTTTATATAAAAAAAAAACTGAAATTATTATTATTTTTGCTTTCTTATGACCTTAACATAACAAGCGAGCACGTACTCATGTTAACATAGTCATAACTAAATAAATTTAAAATTTCTTCATACAAATAAGTGGTTCAGTCATAGTCATAGTCATAGTCAATTGTTTTCAATGTAAGCTTTCAACAAAGCACTTATTGACGTCAAAATAAAAACATGAAATTTAATATTCAGTAATTTAATAGTCACTAAAACAAAATGTATTTTGCCTCATAAAATAATTCTTATGCTATATTAGAAACAACAGAGCATATTGATATTGCTATATAATAAATCGCAAAGTTATCTAACTCATAAAATAAACTCTTTTTCCACGTTACTGTGATATTCGATTAAACTTTGATGATAGCTCAATGCAGTTATTTTCTTTTCACATCGAACAACGAAATGCTTTTAAAAATATTGAGATATATTCCAATAGTATTTATTGTACCACTATTGGAGTGTCTACAAGCTTTGAAAAATTTGACATCTATAAATTTATTTTGTATAGCTTTAGGTATTATAATAATATAAGTACTCCTGCTTTTTTTTAAGTTAATTTCTAGTCCAATTTGCATGCCGTGGCAACCTTTAATTAAGATGGCACTTAGCTTTAAGTTTTTTATTTTTTGTTTCTAAAATTTTTACTTGTATCAGTGTTTATCTTGTTGGTTGTCCTAATAAATAATAATAAAAAAAAAACATATTATGTAAGCGAATTTTGTGACTAATTTATTCAATATCACTTAGCTGTAACATTTGTCATGTATTAACTTTAAAGGTTAGTCAACTGAATAGTGACGACAGTAATCTTGACCCAAAATAAGATGAGTTCAAGGTTTTATTTCTGTTATGTGCCATTTTTTGTATCACCAATATTAAAAAAAATCTTTATCACACTTTAAATATCCAAACTTACACCCTGGAGTGATTCCAAAATCTCCTCCAAAATAACATCCAAACACCCTTTAATAGTTACACAAAAAAGGAAGACAAAAATGGAGATCGGTGGAAGCATAGACAATAGAACTAAATTCTATGAACAGTATCCAAAAACAACAGTGTCAATTCTAGTGATACTATACTTAAATAACTCTACCATAGCCTTATAGATAGTAAGAAATTAGATGATTTGACAGAAAGAAAGGTAATGAGCTCAACGCGGAGCGCAGCAAGTGTAATACCTAGACTAAAAAACAGAATTGAATAAATATAAAAAAGGTACGGTACAAGTGTCTGTAAACTTGAAAATTATAGTAATAAAAAAATAAAAAAATAATATCAAAGGATTTCATGTCAAAATTAGCTCATCTCACCCCGACTTTCTTCTTCTTTTACAGTAACACAATTGCAATCCATCTCACATCTCCACGTCTCTCGCCTGAGGCAGAGAGGTGGAGATGTAACATGAATCTGATGGTATCATTGTAGTACCTCATCATCATCATCACCAGCCTATATACGTCCCACTGCTGGGCACAGGCCTTCCTACATGGCAGAAACACATGAGGAGTTTGGGCCATAACACCACCACGCTGGCCCAATGCTGGTTGGTGGGTTAAAGCGGATGCAGTTACAACCGGGACCAACGGCTTAACGTACCTTCCGTAGCACGGAGGAGCTCAAGATTATAAATTTGATTGACCCATCCAGGGACCAACCATGGCGAAAGTTGCTTTGTTTTCGTGATCGAAACCAGAGCGCTCAAACCACTACGCCACCGAGCTCCTCCATTGTAGTACCTACTTCTAAAGAATTCTTTTTATGATATGGATTCCATTAAACGAGTCGTGAAGCTCCTTGGGTTATCTAGAAGGGTGGGTGACCCCGCACTATTGTTTGCATAATAGGCCTCTACTTACCACTAAACGATGGGAGACGTGGAGTTATTTGCCATACCTCATATGAAATGTTGATTACTGTAAATTCAGATATATCAAAACTGTTTGACTATTTTATTAAATATATATATATATTCCTAATATTATCCCGGATTCCCATATTGCAGTTACAAAATTTTAAGTGAAAGAAAGAAAGAAATACATAAAGCAAAAAACATTTCCAATTTCTTGGAGAATCTGTTCGCTTTCCTCTCGGCATTTTTATCTAAGACGTGATACAATGCGTTGCTTTGAACGTAAATAACATTTTAGAAAACAGAATAAACATTAGTTGTATTTGAAAGAGCTCTTCTTTCTTATTTTACAATTGTCTACTTTTAAAAATTTGACGATTTATTGTTGCTGACTGAACACATCAACTGTCGGTTTTAATTCTTTAGTTCTTTAAATCATTATAAACGGGAACATATTTTATGCCTATATAGTCTTTAATCAATGCGTGCAGTTCTTTATGTAATAGTGGATGGGAAAACACCAAGAATACCATTTTTTTATGTTTTCTGTGGCAAACACAGTTATTTTGGATATCAAGATAATTCTACCCGTATTACATAATAAATAAGGCTCAGTTGATAAGCCTGAGACTAAAGATGAGGTATTCTGTTAGTACTAACATAGTGTGCTTGTCTGCAAGTTATGGGTGGAAAACACAGTCATTCTGGATATCAAGATAATTATATTCTTAATTTTTGATTTTAACATTATTATAAATGTTTGAAAAATTACTTAGTAATTAAAATAGAATAAAACTAGAAAAATTTCACGTCCTGAGGCAGGAATCGACACACAGGGATATCCCAAGTCCTGGGTGGCTCAGTGGTCAGAGCAGTCGCCCGGATTGCGAAAGGTCGCGGGTTCGATTCCTGCCTCAGGACGTGAAATTTTTCTAGTTTTATTCTATTTTAATTACTAAGTAATTTTTCAAACATTTATAATAATGTTAAAATCAAAAACTAAGAATATTTGAAAGCACTGCTCCAACTTAACCGAATCGTCGGTATTTGTAAAAATACTCGTTTCGGATGTTAAAATAGAATATTTCGACATTGTAGGGTGGACGTTAGCTCATAAACGCAAATACAAGATAGACTAGAAGAATTTCACAGGGATATCCCAAGTCCTGGGTGGCTCAGTGGTCAGAGCAGTCGCCCGGATTGCGAAAGGTCGCGGGTTCGATTCCTGCCTCAGGACGTGAAATTTATCTAGTTTTATTCTATTTTAATTACTAAGATAATTATACCCGTATTATCTAACAAGTTAGCTCACTTGATAAGCCTGGGACTAGAGATGGTCGATTCTGTTAGTACCTACTTACTTATTATGCTGGTCTGCAAGGTATGGACTATAAACGTGTAGACTGTAGACCGATTAATATGTAAAGCGGTGTTATCCCTCCGGAGGGCTCTAACAATTGAAAAATCAACTATGTCTAGAATCTGATGATTGAAATTGAATAAGATGTATTTGAAAGTGGCAAATCATTTCTATGAACTAATACAGCCCATGTTTTAATTTATTGTCGCATTGACAGCTCCACCCTTTATATTGAAATATGTCAATGAACGCAGGGTTTAAAAATAATTCATAAATATTTTATAAGAGTTTTTACTTGTAACAAATTTTAATTTAATATGTAATTTACCGCGAAAAGTTTTCAGGTGAGATGAAGGCCAAGAGTTACCCCGTCTAGGTTAAAAAAAGAACCACCACAATTTTTTCAGACGTTGTCAGTAGAGAATTTAAAGTAAAACAGACCTTCATTGAAAAGAACAGCCTCCTCACAACCGAAAACAAAACGCTATCTACAACCAAATGGCATAACAAGATTTGTGTTTATTACACGCATGCACAAGGAATATTTATTATTATATCGGATTTTTATAGAGGTTGTGATTTAGTGGCGAGTGATTCGGGATCGGGACGTCCGCCTTTCCGATTTAACGCTCCCGTTCACCGTTCCGGTCTTATTTCATTTTTCGTGCGCGGTCGTGTATGGCAAATGTATAGTGTGTGGCTTAAAATTGATATCCTCCAGAGTTACAGCCAATTTGCGTATGAAATTTATAACGACGATATTAATTAATTTTATTCCATACTCCTTTTCACGTTTTTGTAGTAATAGTTACACTAAAACTTTTATCTAGTTATTTTTTTATACATAAAGAAACCCCGAGCATAGCCCTCTCCATTGTCTTATCCATGTTCATTTTAAGACCCACTAGTTGGGAGAATCTACAGAGGTCGTCGAGCATTGTGCCTAAGTCCTCCAGGGTCTTAGTCATGACCACGATATCATCAGCATAACGAAGGTGCGTCATGTACTCGCCGTTAATGTTGATGCCATGTCCTCTCCAGTCCAAAAGCTTAAACACATCCTCCAACGCGGCTGTGAACAGTTTCGGCGAAATAACATCGCCCTGTCTCACACCTCGCTGAAGTCGTATTGGTTTCGAGTTTTGATCCTGGAGGCGGACTGACATAGTGGCGTTTTCGTACAGTGACTGCAGCACTTGGATGTATCGATAATCAATTTGGCACCTCTGGAGTGACTGAAGCACGGCCCAGGTCTCAACAGAATCGAAGGCTTTCTCATAGTCCACGAACGCTAAGCATAATGGCAGGTTGTACTCTTCGGTCTTCTGTATAACCTGCGGCAGCGTATGTATGTGGTCTATGGTACTGAAGCCTTTTCGGAATCCGGCTTGTTCGGGAGGCTGGAAGTCGTCAAACCTGCGTGCGAGACGATTCGTTATAACTCTCGAAAACAGCTTGTAAACATGACTCAGGAGCGTGATGGGTCTGTAGTTCTTCAATTGGGTCCGATCACCCTTTTTGAAGAAGAGAAGAGAAGACACCTGAAATAACAAGGAAAAATCATTTGATATTGCAGGTGCGTTGTCATCCTGAGGCCTAAGATGAAATGCCGTGCATGCCCAGTGATTACACTGCCTACCGTTACCTACAATCCGAAACACAGCGAACTGTTTTACAGCTGAAATAAGAAAGAAAGTTATACTAAAATAATGTTATTAAGTTTATTTTTACTAAAGGAATAATATCCTAAAACTACTCATCTGAATTTAAAAAATTCTTTCATCAATATTTAGAATGAACCTTCAGAATACACATCATTATACAAACTCCTCTATTCAAGCGGAGCCTCAGGTAGAAACTTGTATTTAATATTTACATCACTGTAATCTGTATTAAATACTATACTATTGTTTTTTTTTTCTATACAACTAGATGACAAACAAGCTGACGGCCCACCTGATGGTAAATGGTTACCGCCGCCTATAGACAACTGCAATAACAAGGAAAAATCACTTGATATTGCAGGTGCGTTGTCATCCTGGGGCCTAAGATGAAATGCCGTCCATGCCCAGTAATTACACTGGCACTGGCTGTTATTGTTTTACTTGTTCGATTACAAGCAAGTATAAATTTTCTTTCGAACATTATATTTTCGTACAGAGAGCTAATAATTATACAAGCCTTCAAATACTACTTTCAAATATAATAATATAATTACATAGTAGATTCACCGTCAACCCGTAGTGGATCAACCCGCATTGGGCCAGCGTGGTGGTGTTATGGCCCAAGCTCCTCATGTGTTTCATCCATGCAGGAAGGCCTGTGCCCAGCAGTGGGACGTATATAGGCTGATGAGGGAGAGTCACCGTCAAAAGGGAAGTAGAAAAAATGTGTAACATACAATTTGCAGTACAAAACGAACAAAATAAACGATTCCCCGGACAAATAAAAAACACGCGTAAACAACGAGCAAGTGACTTACCTCAAATATTCTCTTTGATATGAATTCTTTATGTTAGCTAGGGATGAGAAAATCATCGACATCGAAATCGCTTAACGTTCAGCTTCGGTGGGGCATGAAAATATATCTTTGCAAATGTGTGAATACCACGGAATCTGAAATATTTTACACACTGGACTTAGCCTTTATTGATTATAGATAAAAATACACTGGTCCTTAGTAATTATGACATTGTAAATGTAAATTTAATGCACAATGCAACAGTTCAATCGAATGATTCGTTTTTGTTTTAGCTACACTATATTATGAATAAAGTATTAATTACGGCGAAATATGCAGCGTCTAATAGTGATGAGTTTTCAATAAACACACTGTTTGTTTTAACCTTAAAATTAAATAATTTGTATTCCATTAGAGACATTTACCTATATACTTATTTACCAATTCCGAACATGAAATAAGCGAAATAATTTTTATAATTATGCTACTTACTTCATAATACAGATAAATGCGATATTTTTCTAGTCGTGTAAATGATTCAAATATTCAGGAATAACTACCAGATATCGAGAAAAATATTTCCATTGAAAAATAGCATCTCTACGGCCGGCGTGAGGTTAGTATAACATGTTTTGGCGCCATAAGCCTTGCTTTTACTGTTCCCTCAGCAGTCATTTTTGGGAGCCAGGGATCAGCGTAAAATAAAGTTGAAGTAAACTTGGTGCATTCGAATATACAGTTGGACAGATTTTATTATTATTCCGCCTGTGATGCTGTTTGAAATGATTCTAAAGGTTTCATTCCTATTTTTAGTTTCTTAGTTTCAGTGTAAATTTAATATAAAGGATATTAAAAAACGGTTAAAAAATAAAGAATTATATATTTTTTGAATATACAGGAATTTTCTAATCAGAAAATACGCATAAAAATGGATAAATGTGTCTGTTAAGTAGGTAATGTCAAACGGAAAAAGGAGACTGTTAAATTTTAAAATAATCAAAACTAAAGTAAAAAAAATCAATAACCTCCAGCCTCATTAATCATCTACATAACACCATCCAATTGAGACCTATTATTTTTAGCCAAAATACGCATAACACGCTTTAACTGCTGAAAGTTTCTGAAGAATTGGGCATCCGTAGACTATTTGATGATACAGGATCAGCTCAAGGTTAGCATTTCTTGAAAATAACAGTAAACCAAATTTCAAATTAATCGTATCTGTGAAAATTAGTCAGACCCTTTTGTCAAGTAGGAAATGAGCTGATAGTCTTGCAGACTTTCATATATTATAGCGAAGAACCATCTCGATTACGTCAACTTCCAAACAAAAAAAACGGAATCAAAATCGGTCTATTCGCTTAGGAGCTACAATGCCACAGACAGACCACAGATAGTTAGGGGGCGCTCTCGAAAACAAAGGCAGCTTGAAGTGCTGGTCACCCTAAACACGACTTGTTAATAATTTAAAATCGCGAAAAAAAAAATCAGTTGTTTCATACAAATAATTCGTTTAGATATTAGAATTTGTATAAAACAGCTGATTCGTTTTTCGCCAATCTGCCTTCGTTTTCGAGAGCGTCCCCCTTACACCCTGTATACGAGTATCTATATAGGACGCCGTTGTATTCAAGGAATTCTGTTGACAAAGTGTACCAAAGTCAAAGTATTTTCGTACAAAAGTAGTTACTTCCAAAGCGTGCATTAGTACGTTTACATTGAAGACACCATTGTACGGTCATGTTATGTAACATTTACCTCGACAGGGCTGTGAAAACACAATTAATATTTTTCGGCTCAGTAAGAGATATAAAATACATAAATCATCATCATCATCATAGGCCTAATATGAAGTCCACTGCTAACCGCTTGTACCTACGTCCCGCCCGGCGTTTGGGAGAATTTCTTGTCATTCTGTTTTTACGCCATAAACCAATGTCTTCCTTGTATGTACACCCAAAGGAGTAACCCGGTTTCACATCCCGTCCAGAATATGTCTTTATTTAGTCCTAGACATTTTTAAAAATATCTTCGAAACATTTATTATGATGCTTAAAGAAAAATTAAAGAAAATATTCACACATTGATAATTTTTAATAATAAAAATTCAATAAATTCTACGGAATTTCGCTCCTATCTTACTTGCGTCGTTCGTTCTTATGAATATGTAACTTATGCTTAAAAAATATCGTCCTACGTCTTTGTCGGTCTATGACTTTCTATCTTTAATTGATGCGACCAATTATCAGAAAGCTTGAAACACACTCTAGCCGCCTTCACCTTGCCAGCCCAACGCAAAGCCCTTGCAAGCCTTTTCGCGCCTCTTTTGAAGGAACCCATGCTATAGGAAGGAGGGGGGAACACATGTAAAGAATTCGACGTTCTGCTAGAATGCAGCGGAGTGGCCAACTAGCGGTGCTCTCTTGGAATCTCCTGGTAGCCTCAAGGAGGTGTTCGGATCAACCGGAGGATCAAGATGTTCTTAGAGGAGCTGGGAACGCTAGATTAAACCAGATAGCTAGCACCATCACACGCAAAACAGAGGTAGGTCAATTCCCAGAGAATGAAAATAAGAAAAAAGAATGAAAAAAAGAATGAATGAAAAGAACTGAAATTATCTTTTTTGCCCTTTCCTGTACCATTTTCTTTTATGTCCAGCTACCAAGTTAGATTTTTCAATAGTAGCTACTGTAGACGCGAGGGAGAAAAAAAATAAACGTGAAAAAAGAAAATAGCTGACAGATCTGTCACCCCTAACCGCAGACTGAGTAACAATTCGAGGACCCCTCACCACGGGACGGAATAAAAGAAACAACACTGTCAATAACATCAGCAGGTGTCCCGCAGGGAGGTCGTTCACCTCTGCTTAGCCCTTTATTAGACCATTGCTAAGGGGTCTCTGAGTTATGTGATGGAGGCTGCATTTATTGCTGAAGCTGTTTGCTCAATGTGTGAAGTAATTGTATTACATGATCTTTCTATTTCTATCTTAATTTTTGTATGATATGAGGGTGCTTAATAATTGTATAGCTTGTAAGCTTCTACTAAAGCGCCTGTAACGCCAATGGTGCCGACTGCCGACGCAGCAAGATGCTTACAAGATGATGCTTTGCACTTTCAAATACTTTGCAAAGACTTTCGTGGTATTGGCCATACTTATGGAAATTATACATCTGCTTTAATAGCTTATTTATTTTTTTAGCTTATATATACTCTTCCCCCTAAATAGTTATTTCATATAATTCGACACTTTTATCGTCATTATTCTTTTGATCATCATCAGCCTGTGCCACTGCTGGGCACAGACCTTCCTACATGAAAGAAACACATGATGAGTTTGGGTCATAACACCACCACACTGGCCAAATGTGGGTTGGCGGCTTAAAGTGGTAGTAGTAACCACAGGCAACAATGGCTCAACGTGCCCGTGCCATTCAAAGCACGAAGGACTTCAGGATAGTAAATTTTGATGGGTCAATCAAAATTTACTATCCTGAGCTCCTTCGTACTTTCGAACATGGCGAAAGTTGCTTTGTTTTTGTAAGTAACCAGAGAGCTTAAACCACTACGCCACTGAGCTTCTCTGTGAAAGTTTAACTGTTTACTTGTTTTTATCTTGTAAAAGTTTACTTGTAAGCAATAAAATATTTGATTTTATTTGATTTATTAAGTTTATATTTTAACTCGCTACTGTATTCTTATTTTCATGCTTATACTTCCTAATCTCGTATGGTCTTATTTATAAAAATTTTACTCCATGGATCCCAGACGTGATAACCTGTGCAACACGGGCGCGGGGGCCACCCACGCACGTGGCTGCGAATTCAAGCCATCCGTTTACGTTGGATAGGCGGGTATCTGCCTCCCGGTCTCTCTCCTCTGCCTCCTACTGCAAGAACAAAGTCTCTCAGAAATAGACGACAGCCTCCCATGCCCCCTTGCTACCAACCATGGCTCGTCATAGTTGGCAGCCAGAGGTGACCGCTGCCGAGCACCGCACGAAGTTAGTGGCGGTCGCGATGCAGGCCAAGCACTACATAAGGGTGTTCCGAGCAGATACCTAGTGTTGTTACCTAATTTCAGACCAGTTACCGACTTGATTAATAATAGGTTGGGGAAAAAGTTTCTTCGCATTTTTTAAGAAAATTCAAAACATTTACATTTAACTAAAGTATGTAGGTACCATTTTGTGAGATAACTTTTTGCCATCTTGTAGGTAGGTGCATGATCCCATTGCTATAGAAATTTTGGGGCTTCTGATCAAAATACCGCGACAAGTGGTTTTGGCAGTCCTCTCGTGATGTTAACCTGACACTGCCTAGAGAATTCTAAAGAGAGCGAAACAGGTGGAAATATGAAGGTGCAAGGTCAGGACTATGCGGCGGATGCATTAACACCTCCCAGCCAAACTCTCTTAATTTTTGCTGAGTGGCTAAAGATGTGTGAGGTCTAGCGTTATCATGATGAAAAACCACACCCCTTCAGTTGATTGATTCCGGTCGCTTTCTCTCAACTTCTTGCTTTAATCTCATCAGTTGTTCGCAGTAGAGTTCAGAATCGATGGTCCTGCCTGGTGGTAACAGCTCATAATGAATAATGCCCTTCCAATCCCACAACACACACAGCATCACCTTGTTGCGAGTTAACCCGGGTTTCGCCACAGTCTGTGAAGCCTGACCGGCCTTTGACCACGACCTTTTTCGCACGTTCTTGTCGTATGTGATCCACTTTTCATCACCGGATAATAGCTTCTTCAAAAATGGTTCGGTTTCATTACGTCGCAATAAAGAATCACAAATGAGTACACGGTTCATTAGGTTTCTTTCAGTGAGCTCGTGGGATACCCAAATATCGAGCTTTTTTGTGTACCAATTTTTTTTAAATGCGCCAAAACTGTATTGTGGTTAATTCCCAGTTCTTCGGCTACGTCGTAACTAGTGATATGCCGATCTTGCTCCATTTTTGCAAAAATGGCATCAATTTTATCCGTAATAGGGCGACCAGAGCGACGTGCATCTTTGACATCAAAATTTCCGGATTGGAAACGCTTAAACCAAATTTGTGCTACTCTCACGGACACTCCACTAGGTCCATAAACATCGCAATTTTTTTCGCGGCTTGCGTTGCATTTTTACCTTTTTTTGTAGTAAAATTTTAAAATGTATCGATTTTTTTCATTACATTCACTTATCTTGACAGTACGAAAAACAAATGAAAAACACACATTTTCCTAATTTGAATTTGGAATTATCTTTTTTAACATCTAAACTTTTAATGGTACCAAAACCAGCCAGATACAAATAGTACAGCAAAAGAGATTTTATTACAAGTTCATACATACTATAATGCGAAAATACTTTTTCCCCAACCTAATATTTCTGCAGAGAGCCAATACAAAGTTTTGTATTACAAATGATTCGAGGGTTGAACTTGATTGTAAATATTTTTTACACCTGTTAAGTCATAGATTTCAGATACAATTAGTTTTTAGTTGTCATTATACCCCCGGGGATCCTAGTCGGCTTGGCAAATTACTTTTATTTTTAATATTTTACGTTTTATGACGATTCATTGCTAATTTAACCAAATGTTCATCCATCTTTTTAAACGTTCGCTTAATGACTTGACTAGTTGTTCTGCCATTTCATTGGCTGTCGACGTATTGAAAAAATACGCACTTTTATACATATGTAATGTCATAGGTCGCTGAAAGATCTTAGTGATCTGAAAATCAGATATACATTTCTTTATAACTTTATGTACACTCGTGTAGAACAACGAGTTTACCTCCATACATTTTACTTCCGTAAAGACCTCTTAAAAATAAGAAATAAACGATAATTTGTATTCAAAAGGAAATTATTATAAATAGTAGATATCATTAATATTCACAATCGCTTAGAAACGTTTTATTAACGCTTAGAAATTATTTAATTAAAATATAGCTAAAAGGATTACAAAAATCCTTTTAGCCATTTTTTAATAAAATAATTAAACAAAAGGATTCTTTTAGCTATTTTTTAATAAAATAATTTATATATTTTCGCTTACTTTACACGCGATAATGCTATTTTGTCTTTTTTCCTCCCGCTGAGTTAGTTATCTGTATCCCTATCTGTCTCAGTCACAACAATGTTACGATAGTTCACCTTAAAAATGGCCGAGGCGTCCAATAAATTAGCTTATTTAACCTGATAGCTGCGACATCTATAACAATTACCAAGAGTGTTATGTAATTAGACTAATAAACTAAAGTCCCAGGTGCCTCTAACTTTTCCACGCTTCGAAGAGTAGGTAATATCTAAAGCTGTTTGTTCCAGATGTGACCGCATAATTTTCTCAAATAAGTTTTCACTTTCAATAGGTAAAGTAGATATCTGATAGTAATTCTAACATAATACCTTCAAAAGTTTTCAAGCTTTGGGGTTAATATTTTACGTAGTTAAATATCATGTACGTACATTATCTCTTCGGTTCGTTGGAACAAAATTTTGGCAATACATATTACATACTCGCAAGGAGTATGTAATAAATATTGCCAAAATTAGCATAGCGTGCCAAATAGATCCTTAAAAGGTTTTTTGTTAGAACATAATTTTTATTAAATTTCTAGTTCATTAATTTGTTTCTCAGTAATTATTTGAGTTCAAATATGTTAATTATATTTTTCCCGTGTAACTCAACTTTCCCACAGAAGTATAAAAATTTAAAAGCTGTGATAAGTTCTGATTAATTAAAAAGTGAAGTAGCCGCCTTACACAGAGAGAGAGAGAGAGAGAGAGAGGGACGCATCTACGTACAATCAAGTCAGAGGAACGACTCACTTTGACTTTATTTGAAATCGCTGTCGTAAGTATGTCACGCATACAAGAATTCTAATGTTTCATTCCACATCAAACGTAGTAAAACTGTACTTACTTCATACGGGATTGAAACTATACATAAGGAAAAAGCTATACTTACGCAACAAATCCGTCGTCCTTTGGGAGCAAGGGAAGACAAGATGGAAACTGACCGTCACACCGCGTCCCCTATTATACAATTTTTTATGTCTTCCTTTAATGTACGATCGCGGTCTAAAAATGTTTATTAGTTTTTAAATTAGATTCTCTGTCACACTGTGTGCAGTCAAAGGCTAAAATGCGTATGTCCGTTTTCACTAACCATTCCCTAGGCTTAGGTGACTCTTAACGTCCTTTGTCTCTTTCTACCTTTAGTTTTAGTTAGATTCGAAATTTAAAAATGTTCGTGCTAGTGGTACAGTACCCCTAGTACGAAAATTTTTAAATTTCGCGTCTTAATCTTGTTGTTCACGCACGCTTAAAATTTCAAACAAAAGCCAGAGAAATACGATGGCGATTCGAAATTTAAAAGTGTTCGTGCTAGGGGTACAGTATTGGAATTTAAAACTGGAGGAGGTTGTTAAGCTGCTTCTTCTCTACATTATAGCACATACATAAGTACCTACCTCATAAAAATCTATTTAAGTTTAGAACTTTTTGTTTGTGCTAAGTTGGTAAAGTTGAAACTATTAAGCAAGTTTAAAATCCAAACGTTTACTACGTCAATGTCGGGAGAAGTTTTTAAATTGAAATTCCCTTTTCCATTTGAATATCGGGGACTAAAGCTGCAATGCTCCGACCAATAAATCACTTAAAACTTTAAAAAAATAGAATATTACTTACTTAAGTGAGTAAAAACAGCGCCTGTACTTTATGTATGCAAGTAATGCTACCTCGTACCACTTGTGTTTCAAAGAAGGTTCAGTACCAGTAGGCAACCTACATAGATTTGTGTCCATCTCCATTGGAATAAATACCATAGTGATAGTCATAAGTAGCAGCATAGACCAAATTATACCATCCTTGGTAGGTAGGTAGGTAATTGATACTAAAAAAAGTGAATTTATTCTCTTTACACATTGTGATTGCGATGCCTAAAACATATCAGCTATTATTTTTCTTGTATACCACTAAGTTGGCAATCAAGCGTACGGCCCACCTGATGGTAAGCGGTTACCGTAGCCTATGGACGCTTGCAACATAATGGGTCACTTGCGCGTTGCCGACCCTGTAAACTTTTCACGCCTTTTGAGATACCCCATGCTGTACTCGTTCGAGAAAACCTCTGCATGGAGCTCTTATTATTTTACCACATCTTTTTTGCATCTGATGACGATACAGGGAGCCTCCGGCATTACCACAGAGCAGTACTACCGCGTGCCAGCAGGGCGACTACGCCCCTTTTTGATGATCCCCTTATCAATCGAATCCTAAGCTTAAATCTCGAATTATAGTGAGAGCAGAAAACGCAGCATAGGCAGACCCCCAACAAGATGGAAAGACGATCTGATGAAAGCTCGTAGGTAGCCGCTGCATGCCTGCAGCGCATCTGGACATCGTCTGTAAGCAGTTCTAAAGCAGTAGGTGTATTAGAGTGCACAGAATACGGAGAATTTTATTAACTTCAGATGCGTTACGTAATTTAGAGAGCTAAAAACCGACATTTGAATCTGAAGCATTTTACCTAACTACATCAATAATTAAAGGTATGTCAATCAATTAATTTGATCCATATTAAGGTTTATTTGACCCTCGACAGGGGTTAACATGACAGACAGACTACAAGGATTTACTATTAGAAACGAAGTGTTGGTTTGGTTCCCTACTTCGACGGCCTTATTCAGATGAAACTTACTTGAGCTTAAGCAATTAATGTTACCCATTTATGACCTTATGTACCTATAAGTACTAAAGTGATGTTATACCTCCCCATTAATTATTTTCAGGCTTACCATTGAGTTTCATCAGAAAATTTAAGCAGAAAATTATTTAATGTAACCAACCCGCATTGGGCCAGCGTGGTGGTGTTATGGCCCAAACTCCTCCTGTGTTTCTCTCATGTAGGAAGGCCTGTGCCCAGCAGCGGGACGTATATAGGCTGGTTATCATATTTTAATGTAGAGCAGGAGAATAACTTAAAACAAGCTATTTATATTAATTAATGTAACTATGGACATCTAATAAGTGTCAGTTTTTCTAAAACAAAAAACTCACTTTTACTTTTAAATTTTTGACTGCCAGTTCTTCATAATAATGTTGCCTAAATGATACTATTGCTCTTATGAAACAATAGGCGTTCGGAAGGAGTTATGATGTGTGGTACATATTGGTAACAATAATGTTTATTACTTTGAACTGTAAAACAAGCTATTTGTATTAATTAATGTAACTATGGACATCTAATAAGTGTCAGTTTTTCTAAAACAAAAAGCTCACTTTTACTTTTAAATTTTTGACTGCCAGTTCTTCATATTAATGTTGCCTAAATGATACTATTGCTCTTATAAAACAATAGGCGTTCGGAAGGTGTTATGACGAGTGGTACATATTGGTAACAATAATGTTTATTACTTTGAACTGTTTGATGACATAGCCCATAACGATAGACGCGCTATGAGAATTGTCGACGATCCTGAGCTCACAAGCGGTATTGAACCATTAAGCCTACGGTGAGATTTTTCCTCCTTGTGTGTGTTCTACCGTTTGTATAACGGGGCGTGTTCTGAGGAATTATTTGACATGATGCCCACGGCTTCTTTTTATCATCGCACCGCTCGCCACCGGCAGGGAGTTCATCCTCACAAATTGGAACCAAAGTGGTCGCGTACTGTACGGTTTCAGAGAAACTTTCTCCGACGTACGCTCAAGTTGTGGAATGAGCTCCCTGCAGAGGTTTTCTCGAATGAGTACAGCATGGGGTTCTTCAAAAAAGGCGTAAAAAGGTTGTTACAGGGTCGGCAACGCGCAATTGATACCCCTGGTGTTGCAAGCGTCCATAGGCTACGGTAACCGCTTACCATCAGGTGGGCCGTATACTTGATTGCCACTTTAGTGGTATAAAAAAAAACAGCAATAGTCCTTTTAGAGCATAGAAAATACCAATACTTTCCAAATGACAGTTACTTGTATATTTCACTAAATGTTTCGCTGCACTGGAGAAAGTAGAAGCACGTCTCCTTACAGAATATTGTAGCTAAATTGCACTATGTTAAAGTATAGCGTTCCTGCGGTACATAAGGTTGTCATCGAGGTAGCGCTCTTTTTTCGACTTGTGGTCCGCGACAGACTCCCCGTAGTCCGTAACAATTTTACTAACCCATTGACCGCCAATCACGCTTAAAAGCGGCATTCATAGTTTTGTTTGTGTCTTTCAAAAAAATGTATGTAACCTTTGAAAAAAAAATTTTTAAAACTTTTTTTACAACCCTTGTCTGGTTTGATAATTGACTATACAAATCAAGAACGATATAATATAAAAATATAATTTTAAGTAACCCACGGCCTCGATCATCATCTATCTGACATCTTCTCATTGAGACGATTCTTAAAGCCCATAACACGCTATATTTGAAGCATCCCGCAGACTATTTAATGCTACAGCATCAAGGGTTCGCATGTCTTGAAATTACCACTGAAGTGACACTAATACTCTAAATTTCATTAAAACCCTTTAGTCAAGTAATTATCATCAAATGCCTGAACTTCAAGAATTATAGAAGAACCATATCGATCTATTCGTTTGGGTACTACGGTGCCACAGACAGAAACACAGACGGATACGTCAAACTTACAACATACGCCAGTGTAATTACTGGGCATGGACGGCATTTCATCTTAGGCCCCAGGATGACAACGCACCTGCAATATTAAGTGATTTTTCCTTGTTATTGCAGGTGTCTATTATAGGCGGCGGTAACCGCTTACCGTAGATATCAGGTGGGCCGTCAGCTTGTTTGTCATCTAGTTGTATAAAAAAATCCCCTGTTTTTGCGTCGCAATGGAAACAATAGTGGAGTTAGTAGAGTTGTATTAGAAATTCCTAGTTCGTGATTGCGCGTCTTGTGGTATTATCGTTAGCATGCGTACTAATTGTCTTCTGTCGTAGCGTTTGATGACTTGTTCGGAAGTTTCACTGCTGGACTATCTGTCGTTAGCGAGCAGTTTGGTTATTAGTCTGAGTGGAGCATACTTCAAATTGTTGTTGATGTTACCAGTGATATAATGTTGCCTACTCGACTCATTGGCTTTGATTTACTTTAGTAGAAAATAATCTGTTTGGGGACATTGGGGCATTTGATATTAGTCTTAATTTGTTAACTTTTGTAACAAAAACACGATAGCATTGTTAATGCAATTGTTTTTTATTTTATATAATTATTATGAATTCATAAAATTTTTATTAAATAACATTTTCACATTTAAATTATATTTAATATTATATCTACAATTTCAGGCACCTCTCTTTTTCTTTATATTAAGAGTCGCTTTTCAATCCTCAGATAAATTCTTAGACGGCTTCATTAATAAAAAATACTCCTTGGAATTTACTTTGTAAGAAGCAATTTGTAACCGACTTCAAAAACGAGGAGGTTTTCAACTCGTTTGGTATGTTTTTTTTTCTGTGTATGTACACCGATTACGCCGCGATTTCTGATCCGATTTACGTGATTCTTTTTTGTTCGATGCGGAATAGTTGCCATTTGGTCCCATTAATTTTTTTTTTATCGATTGTGTACTTTGGTTTTTAAATCAAAATAACTGGAATGAGAAAGTCATCTACGTATGTGAAATTGCGGATTTTTGCTTTCCTATGACTTTTTAGTAAAACGATACGATAGTAGGAAACAATATAAGCTGAAGATCACCCATCTAGTTTTGACCTTAGAAACTTATCACTAAAAATTGTGAAAATAAAATTAAAATCGACTTCAAGCTTAGTTGTTTCCAGAAACAATAGAAAGTTAAGCACCGACTCCAAAAAATATGTTTCTAGTGTTGGCAACACTCGTGCGTAACGTCGTGAAGCGGTTTGACAGGAGAACGGCCGTCACTGCCTGCCTGCCGCATTTTGGTTCCGGCCGTCGACCGCGCTTGACTTCGTGTTTATCTACTTTTGTGTTTTCCACCCCGAAAAGCCACTTTGTTTACTTATATTTAAATAAGAGCTAAACTGATTTACCTATAGATTAATGCTGTTTTAATTATCCTATAAGAAGTAAAAAGCTAACACTAGGGGGATGAGTACCTACTTAAATTTAATTATTTTATCCTTTTCAGTTTTTAGAAGTCGTTTTTTTTTGTTTTCGTTAGCTTTTCCATGTATTGTCGTGTTCTTACCTGTCGAATATCATGTGTAAAATATGCCATAAACATAGATACACTACACCGAGGATCATCCTGATATTATTATAACTATTGCAAAATTTGTATTAATCCTTCAAGTGGCGTTATCCCACCGGAGGGCTAACAAAGCCGATAGTGAATACTATGACAGCTTGAAAATCTATTAAAACGTCAAAATAATTTGCTAGATAATAATATCTGGAAACTTTAAAATTAGCCCTGATGTAAAATGGTTTTATTTTGTAATTAGTAAGATAGATATTACACAGTCATTGTTTCAAGTTTGTATGTTCGTTATGAAAGCGGTATGTTATTAGAAGGGGGAGTTGTTTCTTCACAAGGTAGGCATAACGTGAGAAGTACTCAGCTTGCTACGAGCGTCTATAGGCCACCTGCTTACCACCAGGCGAGCCGTAAGTAATCTGTGCCGTAAGCTTGTTTGCTACCATTATCGTATAAAAAACTGCAAATCAAATACAATAGTTTTTCTAAACGCCTCGTTTCAGTAACGGGAAACGAAAAAACGTAACGAAAGGTTAAAATGCGCAGATTTTTTTTTATTATTTTATTGATTATATGCCTTAGTCCATAGGTCATATATTCATTCGGCAAGGTGCGATGGAGACGACTAGAATAGTGTGTTACAAGGTGCACTAGCTGTCTTCGCATATGGACTCTTCTTACCGCTTCACATCAGGTGGTTTTGAGTCATTTGCCGTTCTTTGTTTAAAAAAAATGTGATGCATTTGTGAGCATAATATGTCGATTACGTAAATATAAAGCAAATATCTACAAAGGGATTGTTTTCGTTAGTCAACATTTTAGTAAATGAATCAGTCGAACTGATGAAAGTCAGTCATCAATTTTGATAATTAATTTTGGTTCATGAAATCCGGTCGGTCGTCCGTTGATAATTAATTAATTGACAACAATACAAAGGGCCGTGGGGTGAACATTGAAGGGGTCACTCTGCATTGAGCCACGGGTGACGAATCAACATGTGACACGTCTTTTATATTTATCATAAAACCGGAGAAAATCAATTACATAATGTGCTCGAGAAGCAGTTGGAAATAATCTCACGTTTCACACCTTAAATTTTACGTTCCAATGAAATTTTTAATGAGTGCTCAATTTGACGTTTGCAAATAATTAAAATTTTGACTCGGACAAAACTTAAATTATTTTGAAGAGCGTTTAGTAATCGGCCGTCAGTTAGTTATAGTCGATTGCTTGTAATTATAAAAAGTTTTGTTATCCACGTAAAAATTAAATACATAACCTTTTCAAATGAACAGAAATAAAAAAGACAAACACCAATTTATTTTAAAATCACCTAACCATTAACAAACTCTTAAGTATCTAGATAAGATATAAAAGTTTCCTGGTAATCTGAAAACGTAAAAAGCAATAAATAAGGTTAATAAGCGCAGCGTATAAGCGAAATGAGAGCAGAAATAATATTTTCTTTTAGCGCCGTTTCTTTAAATGGAAATTTCTTAGGGAGACGATATCTCTGCGTAACAAATCATACCATTGTACTGGGGACCCTCGCAGCGAGTTTTCCACTCCATAAAATTAAATATGGCTCCGGGAAAAGAATAATTTTATTATGAACATTTAATACGAATCCTGAACAATGTTTGTTATCTGTTGTATTGTATGTAAATGATCGCTTACAATTCGACAATTATTGAAAAGAAAACTGAGACCTTTTGTTATAGAAATTGTATCGTCGAATCCAAATCATTTAAAGAAAGAAAATGTAAAGCTGATCTGGTAATATTAAAAAATGAAATTTCATGTATTTCAGTAAGAATATACTTATTTGTTTCATTCTGACTTATTGGTGATTTTGTCCCTACCTACTATTGAGACAGAGATTTTTCTTTCCAAATATTTTCTATTTTTTATTATTATTTCATTTTAAAAAAAAGATAGAAAAACAGATAGACTAGACTTAGATTTTTTGTTTCGAATATTTAAAATGATGTTAAAAATAAAATACAACAATAACAATAATACTTACACTTACCTATTAGATTTGACATTGGTAAGCATTCCTTATGACACCGAATTGACTTTAAACTTTTATTATTGTGTGCAATAGTCAGCTCAAATATAAAATTAGTCGAAAATTTTAAAATGAAAAACACAAAAATTTCATACAAAAAATTTATACATATTTGAATTGTAACCTTTTGTCTTGTAAAACACAATAAAAGTTCTATTGTGTCTGATATGTGGTACTTCACAGATTACTTATTATTTACAAGCTATAATATACATTGCTATATACATGTTTTACTAGCTATACATCGCCATACATTGTAGTAACGTGAATCCTATGAAAACATTAAATTCGAAGTCGCATATTAAACACGATCGTCACGAAAGTTAAGTCAAAGTTTGATCATTAAATTTTCAAAATCATAACATAATATTAATGAACCCCGTCTAAAACAATTTCCACTGACTTGTACTAATAGTCCATAGCCCAAAGCATGTTAAGTCTGCGTCACACATGCAGAGTTAAGTAGCTTAGTCCGAAACATGATAAACTTTAGCAGTATGTTACCTAATTTTCCATTAAGTTACCTTCCATTAGTATACCGAGTCAGTCCGGTAATGCACACTGCAGTCCTTTCGGAGACCCTTACAATAAACCGTCTCCCTTCTGGGCCCAGCTGCTCGTCGCGTGCGGGAGTATATACGATCGTTTACTTGAAAACTTCGCACCGGTTTCACACTAGAGAATGTGTCCAGTCAGCTGTGTTTCTCGTATAATCCTTAAGTAAGCTAGACTTTTCAATATGTACCTTGATAGACGTAAATAGACGTAATAGGCATTGAAAATTTTTAAGTTCTCTTTTTAATATTACTATTGCAATTTATTTCGTAGGTACACTGTCTCCAACATTATGCACAAAGAAATTTAGTTAATTCCTATGACATGGGTTCCTTCAAAGGAGACGTGAAATAGCACTAGCAAGGTGAAGGCGGCTAGATCAATGTCCTGAAGCTGTACTAGCTGTCTTGATTTTGCATATATGGACTCATCTTACCACTTCACATCACGTAGTGTTGGGTTCTGTGCCGTGCTTTGTATTAAAAAAAATATGATTTTTATACAAAGTTTCTTTAAAAATACTATTCTTATAGTCAAAAAAATATGAATGAATTTTAAACAAAAATAATAAATGATATTGATAAATCTATTCATTGCCTTTTTTTAGCCTATTAGTGGTTTGATGTTTAGATTTATCTGCCGAAGCTTATGCAAAAAGTTTTTATCGAAGTCCTATTTTTGATAAATTGATGTTGCCTATATATGTCCCACTGCTGGGCACAGGCCTTCCTACATGGGAGAAACACATGAGGAGTTTGAGCCATAGCACGGTGGTGTTATGGCCCAAACTCCACCCTGGACACGTTGGTGTGTTAAAGCGGTTGCAGTAACAAACGAGACCAACGGCTCAACGTGCCTTCCGAAGCACGGAGGAGCTTGAGATTAGAAATTTTGGTTGACCCAACCCGGGACCAACCATGGTGAAAGTTGCTTTGCTTTCGTAATCGGAACCAGAAATTCAGATGATTCTGTGTACCTGCAATCAAACGAAGATAAAGCTCAACATCTACTACAGTAATTTTATAGGCGCGACTATTTTAATTTTATGCCAAACTGATTTTCATTTAATAAAGGGACATAGACTAAGTTCAGGAGCCATATTTAGTGACTGTCATCGCTTAGTACGTGCAAATGAGTGCACGTAAATAAAAGTGCCAACTAACTGCCAATTCAAACTTTTCTATCGGACCGTGGACAATTTTATAGAAGTCGTTAAAACTATACGAGTACCGAACAGCGCTAAATAAGCTAGTAAATTGTCGTACCATTTGCACCTGAATTCGAAAGTAAAAATTATCTAGAGCATAGTATTTAACGCGCATTTAACTCTGACTTGAAAAATCTATTGATTTATTGTTTATTTAATTTAATAAAATAATTCAAAATTTATCACAAACCTATAATATATATCCCACTGCTAAGAACAAGTCTTCCTACCATGGGAGAAACACATGAGGAGCTTGGGGGCCATTACACTATCACGCTGGTTAAATCGGTTGCAATAACAACCGGGACCAACGGAAAATCTTGATAAAAATTCACATTAACTAGACAATGTGATATTAATTTGTTACAAACCCCAGCAAAACTGATGGTTTACTAGTTTCAAAATGATCCATAGTGTAATTGGGGGTAATAAAATAGCTAATCCTAACTAAGTGATCACATAATCTTTAAGTTAAATCTTCTTTTTTTAAAACCATATAATAATCAACCATACCAAACCATATAATAATACCACGTAATAATCTTTTCAACACACTTCCTCATAAAGTGGCTCTAATCCCATGGCAATTAGGCACATAATGGCACCTATAATCAAACTGTGACTTTTTCATTACTAGTTTTTTTTTTAATAATTAAAATTGCCAATATATATATTTTTTCTTTTTTTGTTGTTAAATCTCCCTGTAATGGGAAGGCAAAAGGAACTAATGCCCATACAGCCATATCTGATGTGATTGAGTTTATGTCACTTATCTATATGTATATGTGTAAGTATATGTATTTTTTTGTATTTATGTATATGTGTAAGTATATGTAGTTTAAAATCCAAAGTCACGCCCAAGGCCCTATCATAATAACAGCGCTTCTGCGACGTTTTTTATAATGTCGCAAAAGTTTTATGCTGAGATAGGGCCTTGTTGACTGCACTTATTGTTAAGTATAAACTGTTTGTATTTGTCTATTTTTTTATTTTTTTATTGTTTAAGCTTCTTGTTGTTGTTTGTTATGTGCATGTCAAATAAAAATATTTTTCTTTCTTTCTTTCTTTCTTTAATATTATTGGTTGAGTTACGCTTACATTTGCGCTAAAAAGCTATCCGCGAAAAGCCCAAAAAAAAGAAACCTCATTTTTTAGTCTATGGCCGATGCGCGCGCATAGGAAAACTGATTAATTTTTCCCGCCATTACGAAACATTTTTCACAACTCGTTTCGTTTTCTCTTTTGAAGTTATTTAGTTAGTTATTAATTAAGATGTCTGCAAATACAATTTATGAAGAAAATGATTTATGTTGTACACCGCCCGATATAAGATGTGAAGCCCAGAACGTTATGGAAAGTTTACTACCAGAAAACTCAAAGGAAAAATATCTATTAGCGTACCAAAATTTCATACAATGGCAGAACAACAAGAATACGCAGTCTTTTTTCAGAAAATGTGTTCATGGCGTACTTTAAAGAATTATCTTCTAAGTACAAACCTAGCTCTTTGTGGTGTATTTACTCAATGTTAAAAAGTACAGTCCGAACAAAGAATGGAGTGGACTTAAAAACATACTCGAATTTGTCAGCTTATCTAAAGAGACTATCTGATGGATTTAGAAGCAAAAAATCAAAGGTTTTATCATCTGACGATATTGAAAAATTTATTAAAGATGCTCCAGATAACCAATATTTGGCTACAAAGGTTAGTTAAATTAATGTTAATTAAATATTTAATAGCAGCTTGTTGACTTTAATTATTGTTTCTTTTGTTTCAGGTTGCTTTAATATTTGGTGTAACTGGTGCCTGTAGGATACAAGAATTAACAAATATAACTGTAAAAGATATAGAAAACCATGGCCAGATGCTTTTGCATACGTAGAAGATTCCATACAAAACAAGAAGGAAATTTGTGCGAAAATCACAAAAAGAATTAAACTTGATACTGAGACGCATCCTACTAGCGAAATACCAAGTACATCCAATGATTGGATTTCACCTACCTACACGAATAATGAACCATCACAAATAACAATAGAACATGAAAGTATTTCAGTAAATAATCTATCTGATGAGACCGCTATATCATCAAAAATAGTTAATTATAATTTTACTAACTGCACATTTACTAATTGTTTCTCTAAATAAACTTTTTATCTACTATGTAAAATGGTTTTTTATTTAAGTATTATTTTATTCAGAAGTGTGTTGAAAAACGTTGTATGATACACGTGTGTATTGATGATTACCGTCCTCGGCTCCTTAAGACCCTCGCCTGACGGCTCGGGCCTCAATGCGCCTCAGCGGTAATCACCAACATTACACACTTGTACCATAATGTACTATTATTTTATTTTATTAAGATTATTACTGATTTTGCTTGTTTTAGAATCTTTTATCTACAGCTCACTTCTATATTTCATAAGTTAAAGGTTCATTTTTTTACCAATTTTATTATATTGTAAAACTGTGTAAAGATAAAACTCTACATTTGCCATTCAATTTTCAGCCCTGTCACGTGGGCATTAGAAAGCGGTAAATGACAAAGTCTAAAATGTATCTATCTATTAATTGTAGTTGTGTATACCACAATTACTTATGTCGATTTCATGGCTCATGTCCAATTGGTTGTCTGGAAGAGATAGCTATTAATAATAATATTCTTACACTTACAAGAGCTCAGATAACATTTATTCCCTGAATAAATGTTATCTGAGGATTGAAAAATCGATCCTAGTGCGTTTTTATTTCTATTTGTTCGTTTCATGGTATAATCACGAGTTTAGGTTTCTTTTTTAACACAAACTAATTGTTATGCATACTTCATACCACGCCGAAGCATCCCAACACAGAACAGCTCCTAGGGGCGTTGTAATTAAATTATAAACTTTGTAACTAGGGCCGTTCTGTAGGGTCAACTTGCACGTTAAGTAAATGCCATATCGTAAAAGTTTATTACGTGCCAAATAAAAGGGGTTGTAAACTTTTACATTTCGCAACTACGCGGTAAGATTGTAAAAGTAATGTTGGCACAAATCGTCCGAAAGGCCATTGTCAGTGAGGGTAGAGGTCCCAATTTGCTTATCTTCCTTTGTTATGTTTATTTTATTTTTATTTGTTCTTTATTTAATTTATGCAGTCTACATTTATTGCTACCTCTGCAAACCAATCTTGAAGTGTTTTAATAATAATAGCTCATCACCTATTTTTATCTACTTAGGTAATTCATAATGTTTTTTTATGTTGTGTATATATTTTTAATTTATAAAAACTTTTTTGCACCAACTATTTAATCTCTCTGAACTTATCTTTATGATAGAAAACGCGGATTAGGTTTTAGTCCGCCAAATTGTACCTTATTATCTACGAACTCTTCTTATTTCTCCCATGTTATGCCCAGTAGTACGAGGTAATAGGCTACCTATTGTGGTTTAGAGATTATTCGTTTTATATTTCTTCAATAAATATTCGACTTTAAAATTAATTGCATTTCCTGCGCACAACCGCCTACAAATGATCCAATGTATCATCTGTGAATAAAATCTCTACTCATTCTGAGATGCTTGGGCCAAATTATTAGAAAGACCATCATCACCGGACGAATGGTCCAGATGGTAGAAGTTTAGTGAAAACCAACTGATGATTCATTCCCTGAAGGCTAGCATCAACCACAATTATAGTTCATGTGTGGGAAACTACCTTTAAAAGGCGTTTAATTTAAGCGTAGTTATTAGATATAACATATCTAGGAAAACCTAAACCTATCTAGTTTTGCTGTCGAATGCATTCGGATACCTAGCCACAATCCATAATTGACATAAATCTGGAACAGAGCTCGTCAGCATTATCCTATTGCTGCAAATACTCCGGAAGGTTAGTCAAGTTAAAAACTAAGTATAAATAATGCTTACAATAACTTAGATCAAAACAGTTTGGCTTATATCTAAATAAAACGCTATTAATTTAATATTAATATAGTTTAATATTATGCATAAATAATTAAATAGACACTCTATTTAATTATTTATGCATTATATTAATACGTGAAGAAAAAACACAGACGAGTGTGAGATTTAACTTATAATTATATCTTTCATAAATATATAGATATATAAACCTTTTTATGCAGAAAAAAAAACTAAAAAAATGGTACCAATATAACCAAATTTAGCTACTTCTCTAACCGCAATTCTATCAAAACTCGAAACAATTTAATCCAATACTTTAATTTTCTACTCAAAACCAAAACCATCACTTGTTTTCTCTCGAACCCACTCAGAGCTAACAAATTGCCCTCTAAAAATAATATTTCCCATCGTTCATGACCGCGGTAAAAACTGGCGTATACTTAGAAAACATTTGTTCCGTATAATTCAATTTGAGTGAAATTCGTGGACTGCCCTTCTGTTAAATACAGCCAAACTTTTTGTACGTGACCCTTAGAATCATTCCCAGAGGTCCTTTATACCCGTTTCCTATTTTTTACTTCCATTTTTATTCTGCTAATATGTGGACCGTAATTGATTGGAGGCTTTATTTAACATTGTTACTACCGTTTTATTGCTTCCGTATTTTATATTATTATGAGGTTTTGATGTAATAAGTTTTGCAAGGAATTACTCTTGAAGTTTACAGACCCCAGTTTTTTAAATTGAATCTTGTTTCTTGTAATAATTTCGGGTTATTGTGTAAATGACCTATTTTTTCGTTTACTATAAATAGGTTGACGTTCTAAGCAACATGTTTTTGTTGCTTTTGTTTTAGTTCTTTATACTCACACGCTCATGTTAGGTAGGAACTAAGTAATTAAATTATAGAAGATAGGCAAACAAAGTGTAATAGTCACCTATTGAACTACAAACAACATCTGTCGAGCAATAATGTGCGATTTTACCCAAATCCTACCCGGTCAATTGGCTGACCATCTGTGTTGATATTGGGAGGCCACACGGTTCATTACCGCTTGCCACATATTATTCACAAAGTTATTAATGCAGCCGACTAGTAGTAATATTTTTATTTTTATTTATTCAGTTGAATGGTAATTTTAGCGGAACCCTTATAAATTCAACATGTCTGTTCGCCTGTTTGTTATTCCTAATTTAAAAGAAAACAATTTACTAGGTATCTACTAAACTCAAATTGACAGACATGCAATTGCATGTATATATGTACCCTAATGAAACGACAAACTTGAATACAGAAAGTCACGCGCTCGCGCGTATAAAAGGACTAGCGTGGTCACGGATTGTCCAATCTAGCCTGGGCACTCGATGCCCTGGGGCCTTACCACCATCTTTATAAAAGCGATTCATAATCCGCTCGGTTCAGTATTGGTTCCTGCACTTCATCGTTTTCTTTCGTACCATCATCTTACTAAAATTGATTCGCGTTTGCACCGATTGAATGAACCGTAGTGCTGTGTTATTCGTTCAAATGAACTAATTCATCATCATCATCATTTCAGCCGAGAGACGCCCACTGCTGGGCATAGGCCTCCCCCAAAGATCTCCACACCGATCGGTTCTGCGCTGTCCGCATCCATCGGCTTCCCGCGGCCCTCACCAGATCGTCGGTCCACCTTGTAGGAGGCCTACCAACGCTGCGTCTCCCGGTACGCGGCCGCCACTCGAGGACTTTTCCGCCCCAACGGCCGTCAGTCCTCCTTGCAATGTGGCCTGCCCACTGCCACTTGAGGCTCGCAATTCTTCGGGCTATGTCGGCGACCTTAGTTCTCCTGTGGATCTCATCATTTCTGATTCGATCACGCAGAGAAACCCCGAGCATAGCCCTCTCCATTGCCCTTTGGGTGACATTGAGCCTTCTTACGAGGCCCATTGTAAGCGGCCACGTCTCAGTTCCGTAAGTCATCACTGGCAACACACACGAATTAAAGACTTTCGTCTTGAGACACTGCGGGAGTTGGGCCGAGAATATGCTGCGAAGCTTCCCGAACGCTGCCCAGCCGAGTTGGATCCGTCGATTGACCTCTTTCTGGAAGTTGGACTTACCAAGTTGGACTATTTGTCCCAGGTAAACATATTCGTCAACAACTTCCAGTGTAGAGCTTCCAACCTTTACAGGAGTGGGTACGACATGGGAATTCGACATTATTTTCGTCTTATCCATGTTCATTTTAAGACCCACTTGTTGGGAGACTCTACAGAGGTCGTCGAGCATTGTGCCCAAGTCTTCCAGGTTTTTAGCCATGACTACGATATCATCCGCAAAACGAAGGTGAGTCATGTACTCGCCGTTTATGTTGATGCCAAGTCCTCTCCAGTCCAAAAGCTTAAACACATCCTCCAACGCGGCAGTGAACAGTTTCGGCGATATAACATCGCCCTGTCTCACACCTCGCTGAAGACGTATTGGTTCCGAGTTTTGGTCCTGAAGGCGGACTGACATAGTGGCGTTTTCGTACAGTGACTGCAGCACTTGGATGTACCGATAGTCTATTTGGCATCTCTGGAGTGACTGAAGCACGGCCCAGGTCTCGACAGAATCGAAGGCTTTCTCATAGTCAACGAACGCTAAGCATAATGGCAGGTTGTACTCTTCGGTCTTCTGTATAACCTGCCGCAGCGTATGTATGTGGTCTATGGTACTAAAGCCTTTTCGGAATCCGGCTTGATGAACTAATTAGTGGAATATAATTGCTTGTATTGTGATTGTAATTTTAAATTGTCGATATGTAAATTATAACGTTAATTAAGAGATTTGTGCGTTAGTTTTTTATATATAAATAATTTTATAAAAAAATGTAATATAAATGTGGTAAAATATATGTTTATTATTTATTTATTGAACACATTCGTGATCAACCATGCCGTATTCATTTTAATTTGTTCTTTCAATCTGATGATGTTGTTGTGACTGAGTTGGATAAAATTATTAAATTATTTTAAGCCTAGGCTTCATACATTTTTTGATCCTCTCCTTTCAATCAAAAGTCTACACCACACATGTCATTAAAAATGCTATTTACAGGTGTTCTCAGATTAGGCTACGGTCCCACTATTATTCTTAATATTCTTAATTCTACCAAATGAAATTTCGTCTTCAATTTTTTTATTTACCTTAAGTACCGCAATACAATTTATATAAGTTAAGCTTTTTTTTTGTTTGTATCGCACTTTGTAACATTGTATTCTTGTATCGTGTGTGCTGAATAAATTTTTATTCTATTCTATTCTATTTGTATCACAAGAATGGGTTCAAATGGCAAAATTATTGTTAGATGGTTACACTTATGTGACTTATACTTATTTAAATGTTATAGTCGTTGTTATTTTGTAATAAGTACAATGTAACTATTTCAGACATTTCTGAATTCAGGGTTTTCTCATCTCTAGCGGTGTCATAAATGTCAAAGTCGCCATATTTGTTTACGGCTCGGGCAGTAACGAGAAAAAATGGACTATAATGACAGCAATGACAGCAATTCAACTCTAAACTGAATCGCTGTCATAGTCTAGATACCGCCGTAGTACGAATTAACGATTCTACTCAGTTTAGGTCCTAAACTAGATCGCGATAAAAGATGGTGGTACGGGTGCTGGAGACTAAAAGACACCTCCGAAGAAAACGCCAATAGGCGATTCACCCTTGAAGCTTGAGGACTCGCTTAGGTTCTCGCTTCTTAAAACTTCGATTACGATGTAAAGCCAACAGCAATAGTCAGTACCAAAAAAATTTACTGTCCATTTTGTCTGCGATCGCTGGAGAGGAGGATTTTCTGGGACTACTTACTTTTTATTTTAAAGAAAAGTTAAAAATCTTGTCCTCCACGAAGTAGTGTAAAAAAAATAATAACTCGCCTTCGTAATTCAAACAAAATAAAAATCAAATTAAAAATGAAACATATTTTTGGTATGTCATACGGTGCCGCCACACAACAATACCACAAGCCATGCGCTTGTGGACAGCGGGAACACACTAATCAAAGTTAGCCTGGTCATGCGGATTTACATGAGCCCGTATTTGGCGTGTAAAACCGTTGCGAATGGGAAATAAAAGGGATTTATCAAGTGGCCTGTTTTAGTAGAGTGTAGAGTTGAATTTTTGAAGAAAATTTACTATACACAATTTGGGAAAGTAGATAGGTGTTGTCACAGATTCTGTTATACGTTCTCTATACAATATACCTCTCTTTTTAACGCCCGACGAAAAAACCGGGGTGCTATAAGTTTGACGTGTCTGTCTGTGTGTCTGTGGCATCATAGCTCCTAAACGAATGTACCGATGTTCATTTGTTGTTTTTTGTTCGAAAGCTGACGTCACTAGGATGGTTTATAGTTATAATTTATGAAGATCAGTTCAGACGTTTGATAACTATCAGCTCATTTTCTATATGATAAAAGGGTTTTACTATCTTTCACAGATCCGATTGATTTGAAATTTGGTGTACTGTCACTTCGGTGACATTCCCATGTCATACTAACCTTGAACTGACCCTATACCATCAAAAAGTCTGCGGAATGCTTAATTCTTCACAAACTTACAGCAGATATAGCGTGTTTGGGCTCATAAGAATAGTCTCAATGAGCTAGTGGTAGATAGATAATTAATGAGGCCGGGGGTTACCTAAAATTTTTAATTTCATATTTTATATAAGTATTATGAATATGATACGAAAAGAATATATCGATTTTATAGGTAACTAATAATTCATGGAACGTTTAATCATTTTGGAGGCATATTTTAAGCCTTATTTTTTAGTAGCAGCAACTAGGGCACAATGCTTAGCACTAATTTGGTGACAGCTCTTGCCTCTGAACATGCGAGGACTTGAAAGAATCCTATGATATTTTTTAAGATTTTCTATCATTGATTATTATTTAATCCAACTTTAGTAGGATTTTTTTCTAATCTCGACATTTTTCATAATTGGAGTGGTTTTGTGAAATACGTGCCTGTGCTGATGAACAGTATAATAAAAGTTCACTTGGCTTTCACGCCAAGTGAACTTTTATTATTTGACGTTGACGTTGAGATTTATCATAGTTATATCAATCTCATCAAAGTAGCATTATGAAGACTGACATCATATTATATATTCAGCGCCAAACTCTCGCAAGATGCATTGAAATGGTTTAAGTAAGTACATCCACACTTTAATGTAATTACTGTAGACATTTTAATATACAGCTGATATAAGGGTGGCGTTGGATTTATATGCTTTTCCTTAAAAATAAAATACAACAGTATAAAATTACTACCTTACAGTCAAATAAAGACGAGGTTGTTTTGCTAACTGATTTTGACAGTTTTTTTACTGTCATTATTTTGACAGCTAAAGTGATAATCACGGCGGCTCAGCGTCAAGCTCGATGTCGAATATTTCTGTTTGTGAATCACACTGCAGATACTGCTGCTTAGATAAAGGTGACGTCATTAATTTCATTGCTGATAGTAACATAGCAATGTAAAGGCAAATGTAAGTGGTTATCACTTACACTGTAAAAATGAAATTCAGCTGCTTATATCTTATTTTCGATAAATCGTTGCTTAATCGGATGAATCGTCCATTGAGATGCCATATTTCATTAAAAATAATATTGAATAGGATAAAGAAAATAATAGATACGTATCTTAATACAATTTTTGTTCATAAAATTGAGAATATATTTTATTGAAAGCTTTCTTTCAATAGGATTGGATAATTTGTTTCTTCATTTTAATCTATTTATTATTATTATTTCTTTTAATACAACATAATATTTATTTATTTATTTTGCAAGTCTTTCATAAAGATTGGAGTATCTTCTAAGGTTTTATATTTAATCAAACGTAAATAATTCGATTGCCAAATGGAATATTATTTTTTATGGATTTTCATTTCTAAGATATGTATAAAAGTTAGGTATCATTTCGCTGTTCCGAAATAATGCAGGTATTTGTGATATAAATTCAAGAAATATTTGGATTTTGAAAAACAGGACATCTTATGGTAAGTAATAGATTGAATAAATGTTTTTGTGTTAAAGTATGCATTAAGTTTTTAATTTTTATAAATCGTCTCTGAAAAGCACTTTAGCAAACCAGAAGATTAGTGAGCACCACTTAAATGGGAGTTAAATTTGAAACGAGCGGCGATCATCAGGCGCGTCTATCCAGCGTCCGCTGGCTTAACGCCACAATCTAATTAATGCAAGCCTTAGCAGAGACCAACCAATACTAATCAAGATGCATCAACACGAAACAAGGGTTGTTTCGACCCAAATACCAGCGTCAATTAGAGGAACGGCATAATCCTCTGCCCTCTGTTTGTCCGGCGGGTCCCGGATAAACAAACACCCATAACGATTAGATTAATATGCGGTGTTCATTTCCGAATGTTTGTAACCGGTCTTGCGTGCTCGTAGGTAATATTTCAGTTTGTGTTGCATTATCCGCTAATGCATTTTTGTTTGTTAAGTGAAATGATTATGACGTTTTTCTGCTTCATCGGACACGGTTAATAAGTTGAACGGAATGCGTATTACGAATGTAATAGTTCAGTAGTAAGCTTATGCACGCGATAGCAGTTAACAGGCGATGACACGCATAAAGTTGGTAATTGTAATCTAAGAGATGTAAAAGCTCTGACATCACACAACATGCACAAGGCTTGAGTTGGATTTTATATTGTAATTGGCTTATTTGAATAATACGTAGCAAAGCGTATCCTTAGAATCGTTGCTTGCGCCTTCTCTTTTTAACCGACTTCAAAAACGAGGAGGTTCTCAATTCGGCCGTTATGTTTTTTTTTTTTTTCTATGTATGTACACCGATTACGCCGAGATTACTGATCCGATTTACGTGATTCTTTTTTTGTTCGATGCGGAATAGCTGCCATTTGGTCCCATAAAAATTTTTTCAAGAACTGTTGGGTACTTTAGTTTTAAATGTAAAAAAACTGAAATTATGAAGTCGTCTACATATGCGTAATTGCGAATTTTTGCTTTCCAATGACTTTTTAGTGAAACGATACGGTAGTAGGAAACAATATAAGTTGACGGTCACCCATCTAGCTTTGAACGTAGAAAGTTATCACTAAAAATTGTTAAAAAAAAAATTAAACAAAAATTAAAACCGACTTCAAAAAACTGAAAAGGATAAAATAATTAAATTATGCAGCTAAATTAAAGCACTTAGCACCAACTCCAAAATATGTTTCTAGGGGATGAATACCTACTTAAATTTAATTATTTTATCCTTTTCAGTTTTTTGAAGTCGGTTTTAATTTTTTCTCAGATCAGTTTTCTTCAGAACAGGGATTGCAATATTAGTGGCCTTAATAGGTAAACATTTTATAGTTAACGTCAAAAAATGACAACTCCATTCCGCAACCCACTTCTATTTCACCTGTCAAACATAAGTGCTAAAGGAGACAATTGCGAAATAAGATCATATATTTTTTTGTCGTCTTCAGGTACGATGTAAAGTTGGATGGTGAAGTAGGTTGTTGAGAATATAACAAACCTTCGGAGCTCTTCAAGATATTAGCAAGAACACTACAATACAAATACTTAATTGTTTTTTAAGGTGGCCTTGACGAGTTGACAGTATACCTAGAATACCTACCTGTATACTTAACTAAAAGGCTCAGCTTCGAATCCCGGTGATTTTTGTATGATGAGTATGAACACTTACTCACGATTCGTGGCTTAGTATATTTTAATACGTTATTTTACAATTATTTTATATTTCTCCTCGAAAAAACTAAGCACAATTATTATTAGCTTGTATTGTACACACAACAGCACATCAAGTGTAACTGTTGCACTACGAAAGCCGCCTCTATTACGAACGCAGTAAGGGCGGTCTCAAGGTCAAACTGTTACGGTTGATTTGCTGTCGACTGTACACGCTAAGAATTGTGCTTATTTTGTCCAAGATGTGAGTGTAAGAATATTATTCTAAATTATATTATGATTATATTCGCTATTTATATGTCTACTCTGCAGTATTTAAATATTGTTGTTCAGTCGACAGGATATCAAGCGTAATAGTTTGACCTTGACGTCGCCCTTACTGCGCTCGTAATAGAGGCGGCTTTCGTAGTGCAACTATGAGACTTGTTGTGCTGTCGTGTGTTCATTGGAAAAAATATCTATCATTCTCATTTTTTGTAACGATATGTTTACTTATAAAAAAAATGTGTGTTATAAATCGATACGTACCTCGGTATCATATTGGATCAGTCTGAGCTAAAATTGAAATCTAATCATGCTTCTCAAGTATATAAACACTTGGGAGGTTTGGATGCCTAATTTTTCTATCAGGATGAAAACTTTTTTCCTTTAAAAACCGTCTAGCCAGTAGCCAGACTCAGACCCCATACCTCGTCGCTCAATTATCGAATGCGGCAACACAATATCTCTACTGCGCAGAAAAGTTTTAATCTTTTTTGAGTGATGAGGGCAACACTCCGCTTTGACGTGAACAAGAATTGACTCATGTTCCCAAATAGATTGCTGACTAGAGGGGTTTGTTGTGTAGAAAACATAATATTGACTATTTATATCCAATATGTAGTGTCAGTTAAATCATGTTATTTTTTCAAGAAGAAACAAATTTTATTGAATTTTTAGTAGATTTATTTCTGTGCCTATTTAAATACTACTCATTTGACTTTACAACAGAACGTAGGTATCGTAGTACAAACAAGTTTAACATCGGTAAAAAGATAGACGTTTTGGTATTATTATTCATCCCGTCACACTTTTTAAAGACAAAGATTTTCCAGAAATCCCTTAGTGCTTACCCGTTCCACTCTACGTTTTCTCTGTAAATTACAGTCAGTTTTTTCGTGAAAATCGTTTCTATCGAAGTTTTTTTTTTTTTATACAACTAGATGACAAACAAGCTGACGGCCGCCTATAGACACCTGCAATAACAAGGTAAAATCACTTGATATTGCAGGTGCGTTGTCATCCTGAGGCCTAAGATGAAATGCCGTCATGCCCAGTTATTACACTGGCTACCTTTCCCTTCAATCCGAAACACAGCGAACTGTTTTACAGCTGAAATAAGAAAGGCGGTGGTACCTACCCAGGCGACTGTACATATGGGTCTACCACCTAGTAGAATCTACCTACCTATTCGATGAAACAATTAGGAAAGAAATAGCTTGGATGATAATTTTCAGTATTGGTATAAATAAAATCATAGAGCAAATAATATCATCCTTGGTAAAAGAAGGTAAATGACTTTATTTCATTAAAGAGATGTTCTATGTACACTAGGCCAGGTCTATATACAGTATTCTGAAAAATAAGTAAAAATATGCATAAAATATAAAATATAAAATTTTAAGTAACTCCCGGGCATCATTAATCATCTATCTAAATCTAACACCAGCTCACTGAAACTATTCTTATGAGCTCAAGCACGCTATAACTGCTGTAAGTTTCTGAAGAATTCATCATTCCTCAGACTTTTTGATGGCATAGGATCAGCTCAAGGTTAGTATGTCATAGGAATGTCACCGAAATGACAGTACATCAAATTTCAAATCAATCGGATCGTGAACATTCACAGATCCGATTGATTTGAAATTTGGACCATTGGATGGATTAGGATTAGTAAAACCCTTTTATCGTGTAGAAAATGAGCTGATAATTATCAATTGCCTGAACTGATCTTCATTAATTATATCTAAGAACTATCCTAATCACGTCAGCTTACAAACAAAAAAAGACAAATCAAAATAGGTCCATTCGTTTAGTAGCTTCGATGCCACAGACACACAGACAGACACGTCTAACTTATAACACCCCTCTTTTTTCGTCGGGGGTTAAAAACGGTGTTCAATTGTCCAATTTCTTTTTCTTTGCTTTGTTGCGTGATATAAAACAAGAATTTTCAAAGAAATAACTGCAATACAGCCAAATATTCATCATGGCGCCTGTCACTTTGCTGACGTTTTGTTGACTTCTAAGTATGTCGCCCGCCACATCGTCATATTGAAAAATGGTGAAACCGACGGAAAATTTCTACTTTTGTACAAAAAAACTATGCAAGTGTTTATGCATAGTTTGTTTGTGCAAAAGTAGAGTTAGAAAATTTCAAATTATTTGTATTTTTCCAGGATTCAGGAGATTTTTCCTGATTTTTAGAGATAGTGTAGATTCCTGGCTGTCTCCTTTCCAATCTCGCATAATCTATTCGAAAACATTGCCGCTTTATGCAAGAGTCTTATTTTTCTTTAGTATTATTTTATAGCAACGCATTATCGTCAAAGCCGTGTAATAGTCACGGCCCTTGAACAGCAGCTGTTGACCTTGCACTTTCTTCATTATTTATGGAACTACTATTAATTTAATCTGGTATGTTCAATGTGATACTGACTTTTGTGTAATGTAAGTATTGGAAAAGTCAATAATAAAACAAAAAAGAGAGAAGAAAGACACAAAGACAAATCTTTGTATCTATCTTCTTTGTTGTCTCCTCTAAAATTAAGATTTCTTAATCTAGTTTGTTTTTTCAAAATGAAATAAACAGTTTTTTTACTGTACTCAATTAAGTCTATGATGTAGATTCGAATGCTGTATTCTTTTAGCATTTGTAGTTTGCCTTTTTATATTCGTATATAATAATATGAATATATTTGGGCAATAATAGCTAGAAACATCTTTCTCCCAATATATGTAAATACTAATCTCAAATTTATTTTAATACAGATTTAAACTAAATTGAGGCGTAGTAGACAAGTATTATGCCTATGTATTCCATTCACTGTGGGAACAACATCATTTTATTAGAGGAATCTCCCATTAAACCACGACTGGGGACAGTCGGCATAAAACACTAGAATTTCGTATCTTACTCACCAAAACTTCTGAAGTCCATAGGAATATTAGATGCTGTAGTAAATCACCTATGTGTCACCTAAAGTAATGGTTGGCAATTTTTTAGAAACTTCGCCTGTAGTCTAGAACTTTCCGTGCGAGCTCGTCGTTGGTAATTCAAAGACTGATGGGCTTAATTCCCTGGAAGTTCGCCGCATTGGTTCCTCGTGCTAGATATAGAGTACTTGAAAGATTAATTTTACTCGCTTGCACCTACCCTTTTCTTTCACATTGCCTGTGTCTGGTATTCAGTAAACTTAACAGAACGCTTTTATAGATATAAAACAAACTTGTCATTGCTGTGTTGTGATATATTTCGTTTAATAATAATAATATTCATACACTCACACATATTATCTAGCCCAAAGTAAGCATCATTAAGAGCTTGTGTTATGGATACTAGATAACTGATAAATATTGATAATAATATGTATATAAATATTAGAAATATACTAAATAAACATCCATGACTCGTAAACAAATACTCGTACTCATCATACAAACATTTGCTTAGAACCCGGGACCTCTTGACCGAGTAGCCTGCATAGCAAGGGGTACGGACCGCTCGACCAGCCGGTCGTCAAGTTTAGATTCGAAGCTGTTATTCCGGAAAATAACAATATCAAAAAAATGATGAAACATGCGGAGGAAGATTACAGATCTGAACTGCTTATATATCGGTAAACTTGAAACTTAACACCCTCACTAGACAAGGGCCCCCAAATTGATGGATAACAGTTTCCAGACCTTCAATACTGCGTCAAATTGATAGAGCACGATACACAACTAACACAATTAGTGTTTATGATTACGAAGTGCAGATAGCAAGTTTGGTGAGCGGTTGGGTTGGACTAGTTGGTGGTACGTAGCTAGATTGTTTAACTTGGCTAATGGAATATAGAAACTAATATTGATTAATATAACTTTTGAGAAGTTCTTAGGTGGTAGAGCCACATGTAGGGTGTGTATGAAACATACGGTTAACTATTCTACGGCCGAAATAGGAAAGGTGTTGTAACCATCTTTCCTATTTTGCCCAAGAAGCAGTTTGCTGTGTTTCGGTGTGAAGGCGAAGGAAGGCGTATTTTAGGGCATAGAAGGCATTAATGTCTCTGGTCTTCAGATGGTCAACGAATCTGCAATAAGACGTCAATTTTTTAACGACAGCATAATCCCTGATTTTTAACTGTCCGAATAAATACATACCATATTCTTAAATTAATTGTCTTAGCTAAAAAAAGGCAAGTCCTAGAGCGGGTTGCAAATCCCCATCCTTTCGCTATGTGGGTCACTGGGTGACTGTCTGACCACTGAGCTACCAAATATTTGGGTGTATCCTATGAATTTTTACTAGCCTTTCTGTTTTTAGTCTTTACGTTAGAAAGTCGAAATTATTTTGTGTCAATACCCAAAAGAGTATTTTTAAATACTCACGGGATAATCGTTTGAGTGTTGAATTAACAGAATTTTGACATGATGAAGGACGTAGTACATGACTTTTTATGGGCAATGGCAGAAAAGATACAGCCATGGTGAGTGGTTACCGTAGCCTATAGACACTCGTTAGTACCTTGGCCATTACCAACAAGCAGAGATAAGTCATTTTGCTTCCAAAAAAGCTCTTTTCATTGGCTCTGGCAATAAAGTAGTGTTATTTCTTTGCGATTAAGAAAATAAAAGAAAGAAAATTAATTTAAGAAAATAAAAATAACTTCCATATTTTCCTTTAGACTCTGAATTTTCAATAGAATTACTTTCACATAAAGTTCTTGATGTTGAAGTAGGATCCAATTATAATTTTGTTGGGTGGGACTATTAATGGCAATTAATTTCTTAATGAGCGTCTATTCTCGCTTAGTGACAAGTTTCACATTATATTTCAAATTTATTCTAAAGCCAAGTGAATTTCGACCCATATTTCGATTTTCATAGTTAGGGTGAGTACATTTTGGGGTATTCTTTCCGAGCTAATCCGTATCATCTGCTGCCGGGTAATTATTTAAAAGGGACCGCTTGTAAGTCTGTGCGCGTGTCGAGGGCTAATTGTTACGTCCGATAACCAATATGAGCTTAGAAGGGTGACCATGGCTTAGAAATTTGAGCGCTCCATGCAATGAAACGTTGTTTTAGATCTTAATCTGAGCTGTAGAAGCTTATACCTATATAGTTAATAAATAGTTTTCAATATTTTTTAATGTTTTAATTGTTAAATTCAATGGGTATATTTATTTACTTAAACATTATAAAATAATTAACATTGCGTTCATGATGATGAGTTTTTAATGAATTTTGTAATATTTATTTCGCCATTTGTTGAAAATTTCTAAGTCACGTAAGTTTGATACTATACAAAAATATATACATATACTTTGCAGAGCATTTTTTAGTTATAATATCTCATATTTTCGAAATGTATTTGAAAAACCTACATTTGAATAAAATTGGGAAGCACCCCTATTCTATGTATACAGAGTGGTGCCGTCAATACGACAGTAAATTAAAACTTGGGCTACATTAGTTCATGGAAATGGTTTGCCACTTTCAAAAAAATCTTGTTCATTTGATAATTTCTAAGAAATAATTCAGCCAATTCGATACTATTTCATACAAATGTCATGAAATTATCAAACGAATAAGGTGTTTTATAAAGCTGTAAACTATTTCTATGAACTAATATAGCCCATGTTTTAATTTATTGTCGTATTGACGGCACCACCTTGTATTTTACTATGAATATTTATCCGTTATCTAGTACTACGTCGTACGGCTTTTCATGCAAACTGTAAAAACGAAAAAGTTGGAAACGAACAAATCGATTCTAATAAGACTTTCTATGCATAACAAGGCAGGCTAGTCTAAAGAGTTGGCAGAGGATTTATCGAAAAACAGTATTAAAGTTAAATAAGAACAATTTTAAGCTTTTCATTCTAACTAAAAATGATATTTTTTTATTACACATTGACTTTAGCCAGGCCGGTCTCACTCCGCATTGTAAGTGTGAAGCTACATAGCACCACCTCATGGCGGCCTCGACGATATGCAATAATCCGAATAAAGAAACGAGATACGCGATAGAAAGAGAGGCAACTAATTGGCGAATTTATCGGTAGTGTACAATAGCGCTGTGCGACCTGAATTGCACTTTAAGTCATAGCAAGAGTCGCTATTTATTTAAATGAATGTGCGGAGAAGACCTTCTGCCACTATTTATGTATTCTGTACCTTAACGACGTCAAAGGTCTAATAGAAGCTTGATTTGTGTATTTCTTACTCACAAATCAGACACTGGACCTAAGACGTTCCGTCGAGTTAGTAAGGGATGAAATGTTAATTTGGGCTTGATAAGTAGAGCGAATGTGAGAAAACTATTATCCTATATTTTATTCTATTTATGTTTATACTAACCGCCTCTGTGGTCTAGTGGTTGAGACCACCTACCTCAGATCTAAAGGTCCGGGGCTAGATTTCCGTGGGGGCAGAAATTATCTGCTCGGTTTGGTTGGTGGTATGGCTTTTCTAAGTCTAGCTACCACCATCTTACCTAAGTCTGACGCCATAATAATAATGTTACCAAAATTTTTCTGTTCCGGCAGTTAGAGGTAAGATAGCCAGTTCTTCTGTGTTTGAGGATTCCGGGTGTAACTCGCTTCCATCGTCGGCCTTATCTTCACTTAGGTGCCATCAGGTGAAGGCCAAGAGTTACCCCGTTATGATATAAATATATAATATATGTGTACGCTGCCAAAATCGGTAATATTATTCAGGTCTACCTCTTAGGCATAACCCAATATATTAGGGTCTTCGTCGTTTCGCACCACGAGCTATTCGTACCGTGGTTCCAATCTCACAAGATTACTTTCTGAATTTCCTGTTTCACACCATGGCGTAGTGCAAAATAAGTTGAGGTAGGTATATATAAAACTGAATGATACACAAAATTCATCCATCAGGCAAAGATAACAGTAATTTCTAGATTTGCTTCTCAATAGGACCGCTCCATCATGGATCTCCTTTTTGCTTTTTACCAGATTGAGGCAATGAGTAAACCCATCGATTATAACAAGTACTCACAAAATATTTCTCTCGTAAAAGTATTCAAAGCCCGCCGTAACCATTCATCACCTCTTCGCTGTCACTATCCCGAGTGATACGACACGCATGCACCCCCTATGTTAGAACATATAAATTACGGCGGCAGGGTGCGTTATTACAGTGTCCATTCCTCAAACCGCGGCGATTGACTGCACCCCGCATGAACTGCGTGACGCATAGCTTTTGCAATAATGTCACGCTTTGATAGTGGCGAATGATATATCGATAGTTTATAATCGATATCCGTCATAGAATCGATATAGGAATGTTAGCGCTTTTTCGATTAAGTAAATGTTGTTGATATCCAGTTAAATAACTGTTTGAGATTTTTCAGTAGGTACTTATAAAATTTGGTAAGACATAGGTATTGTTTAATCTCGTAGATACATACTTAGTACCTACCAATTAGCAATACTTATTTAATTTACAAATAACTTTATAAACCATTTAAATTTATTCCTTACTCGATTTCAACTCATACTTATATTTAAGAGGCTTATCTAGAGCGGTTTTTATAAAAACTTGAAAGTTAAAAATATTGTAAGCGAACAAACCGAATCTAATAAGACTTAACATGCATAAGCAAGTCAGGCTAGTCTAATTAGTTATATAGAAAATTTTTCGAAAAAGCTAATAATTACTGAGTAAGAGCAATTTTTAGCTTTTCATAAAACCAAAAATCGCCAATAAATTCTTCCTTATGAAACTTTTAGAAAAATCTTCTTATAACTAATTAGTCTAGCCTAACTTGCTAATGTATGGCAAGTTTTGTTGGAATCAATTTGTTCGTTTCCAGTTTTTTCGACTTAAATGTTTGTATGGTAACCGAGCTGCGTATGGCTAATAGGTTTATTACAGGTTCGTGGCCCAGTAGCGGCAAAATGTGATGAACAAGAACGTTAGTTCACGGTCATGGTTGTTACGCATTTATGTTTTTCAATATTTCAGTATTATTTATTAAACATTTTATGTATCTTTCGTTACATACGTTAAATACGAAGAATATTGTTATGCAAGTGTTATGTATACCTGTAATTGGCAAACATTTATGTAGGAACTAAAATATTGTACTTATAGATGTAAGTGCTTTTACATATCTCTATTGGTGTACTTTCATAAATAAATAAATGAGTGAATGTTACCTATCTCGTGTCCATAACCTAAGCTCAATATTATTATTTTTTGCTGAGGAAACTTTACAAGTTTTTGTTCCTAAATTACTCTTAACAGTTCGCTTAATAACATCCAAAGTGTTGTTGCATAACATTCGATTCATTGTTAACAATAGCCTCGTGCCCCTGCGCATCCCCAACAAAAGATTACATAATAATAAGAGCGGTTTAGCCCAGTACCATGATACGAATACGATATTCATACTAACGAGAATAAATCAACTCTTTGTCGACAAATTTTTTGGGCGGCCCCGTCATAACCGTAACAGCTTTTTTATAGCTCTTTCAATAGATTAAATTATTATGGATGAACCGTAAATGTATTTTATTGTGGCACTTTTTAATTTATGTCCGTGACCTGTAAAAATGTATCACCCTCAATTACTTTTGTGGTAAACCACAAAAATTCTATACAATATTTTTCCCGTTATTTTCGATTTACGCGCGACAAAATATATTTTTTAGAATGTATTATATATTTTGCCTTTATCTTGCAGAGTAGAAATTTAATACAGGAATTGTGCCCTTTTAAATAAAAAATATGATATTCCTTGAGACATTTATTTATAAAAATGCGCTTCTCATTATTATATTCCATCGTTCACTCTCCCAAGCTGATAGAAAAGATTCCTAAACATAATTACATAATAATGCGCTATATCATCGAAGCTATTTAGTTTTGAAGCTCCGTCATAAATACATTTTACAATTATAACAAATACAATTATGTAAGATTAGATTTCTGCTTCAATCGACATACTACAACCATTATACTGAAAAAGCGATGCTATTGCAATATTCCAATTAATGTATTTTGGTCCAATTGATTTATTCAATTATAGATAAACAGTCGTGGAAAATGTGAGATGTAAAATTACACTCAACATTGAGCAATTTTCTGTTAATGCAATATAAAATATGGTGCATTTGTTCTATAAATCAGCTAAAATTACTTACTACATATCAAGTGGCATTATTTATAATAATAAAGTAGTCTATACAATAGGAAGCGACATTACAAAACATTCAACACTTGTTAAGAATAATTGTATTATAAATATATGTATGCCAATACAAAAGCTTTATTTTTAAATAAAAGTACAAATATCTTATCAAGAAAGGAACGATCGCACTGTCATATAAAAATTAAACATTATTCTAATCCTAGGGTAGCTTATTATAAGCAAACATTTTCTTTCGTAAACTTATATCAAAATAAATGTAAAACTTGAAATAATAATAATATTACTAGCATGACTTTAACAAATTTCCATCTTAAATTATGAGAAATGCTTTCTTCCTTAAAAAATAACACGTCAAATAATATTAATTCGACACTTAAATATGTTTGAGAAACAGAAGGAAATTATATTTACAAAGTTCTCACTATATTTACAAGGCTTAACGACTAAAATGTATTTCATCAAACATTATAACGATGCCATCAGAGGTACTTTTTTGTAAGTTGTAATAGTTTAATAGAGTGGCGATTGCGGAGTCCAATAGATGGAAACGCGAATGATTTTCAGGCGATGAAACATGTAATACCATTTTCCATGAAAATGATATTATATGATTCATTAGCATATTGGAATATTCGTTATTAAACTACTAATATTGCCCAGTCGACATGTAACTATTAAATACGTATGATGTATGCCCGTCAAGCATGAGATTCCAGACACAATTGATTCTTCCATTGTCAGCGCCCCCCGGTGGTGTATCGCCGCTTGACAGATTAAACGGATATGCGTGTAGGTATCGCTGGACATTAATAACAATTATATTCCATGTGATGAAGAAGAGTGATGCAATAAATTAGTAAATAATATTAGGACATAAGCGTGGAGTAGTCTTACATAGTATATTTACATTAGTCTATCCTATACCCTCATTGAGAAGTACGTACTAGAAGGCACATTTTGTACCTCTTGAAGAAATATGTTTGAACTGAAAGAAGTAATTTGGATATACATACTTAGGACATCAGCATAATTAATTCTAAAGATAAATAGAGAGTTTGATTAAGTAGACGGTAAAGTAATAAATTCTCTTTTGGCAGCTTCGAATACTGATCGCGCTCATCACAAATACACAAGCTTCATATTTGTCAGAAGCATCCAATAACATTCTAAAATATTTGAATTATAGTAATCTCTATTTATTCGCAGATATAAAGATTGTGCCCAATAAAATACCTGGTATATTACAGAAGCTTAAAGAGAACTCGATTAGAATCGTAGTTTTGGTTTGGGCAAAACTTGTGTGTTTTTTGAAGTAGTTATAGTCGAGAATAATTCCATTTTAAATATTTTCAATCTAAACAGCCGAGTTCTTGCCAATGATAGGGCCTCCGCTAGTAGCGTATACGCGACGTCCATCAAATTCAACGGAGGAATTCCTCTTTATCGCGTCGTCAGAAGTGTCTTTAAGCGGCTCCTTTTCATCCCTGTAGAAATAAACTTTTTTAATATACTTTTCCGTGTTTGATTATAAACTTCTATCAACAGCAATATTTACAGGTGCAAAATGTGTTGTAGATATATGTACAGAAGGACAACAACTTTGAAACCATCCTTAATATGTTTTATAAATAAGTAAATTTAGTATTATAATTGTTGAGTTACTTGATGTTACTAGGTCATGAGCAATTTCTATTTAAGTCATTAGGTAAGTAGTTTACAAAAATCGGAAATTCTAATTTTAAAATATCAGCAAGCCTACCATGAAAAGTTTTCCGAAGATTTTGACTAAAATAACGCGTCGTTGTAGATGTTTCCTGTCAGTTATAAAAGGCTCTGTAATAAAAATCAACTTCATGGTGGCTTCGTGTTACATAATTTAGTACGTTTCGCACGTTTCAGATAAACATTTTCATGGTAGGTGTATGTACATATCATTTATAAGTAGGTAATTTAAATCTAAGATAATGATAACTAAAATACCATCCAAGCATTCCCGGTTATTATGAATTGATATTTGTACACAATTAAAACTGGAACAGTACAAAAACATCTTAAACGCTTAAAATTCAACTCCGTGCTAAACTCTTCAAACGTAAATCTTAATTCCATTCACTATAGATGCTGTTTCATTAAGCGAATATGAATAAATATGTGAATTGTAGAACAAAATTGCCATTCAAGAACAGAAAAATTATATCATATATATATGTATATACCTACTTGTTAAAATTTACGTATTTGATATAATTTTTCTGTTCTTTAATGTCAATTTTTTATATTTACCATTTTATGTATTTTAGACCATTTTAGTAATATTTACACAATATGTCTACTAGTTTCCTACAGGTTTCTCGCTTTATGAAACATAATAACTCTAAGCAGCACAACGAACACATAAGCGATAAACGTTGCGATTTTACCAAATAAGTTAAATTTGAAATAATCTTACACTGGCGTGGTCGGAACATAGCTATATGGAACCGGTGGATGGCAGCGTGGGGAAAGAGAATGTTAGTCTGTTAGTGATTGTGCAAGAAATAATTATACATATACATAAAAACCAACACAAAAACAAAGCAGGGTTAGGACTTAATCAGTAGGTATGGGTAAACAAATGCATAGGTATAAATAAATATAGTATTCATAAATCATTCAAAGAAAACGCCGTCGTAAGAGATGTTCCAGGCAATCAGAACTCACTCGACAAAATAGTCATATTTCAAGTCAAATGAAAAATAGGCACCTACGCGTCAATGATTCTCCTAATAGTATTTTAAGTTGAATTAAAAGAAACCGAGTTCAGGACTTTACAAAAGCGAACAACGACTCACATTTTAACACTATGTATCTAACTACATAATTAGGGATAATGTATCTTCTAAGCTGTAAGTGCTAGATAATATTTACAGACATATTTACACTATGCACTGCAAAGCTCCGCATTTTATTTACAAATTGGTCAACCCCAGCGAAGTTAATTATAAAATGTACCTCATTCTCGTGGCGGCTAATATACAGGGGGTATTGCTTACCAACAGATATCCCGTCTGTTATTATAAAAGTGTTTTAGGACAACTATAGTTGCCCTCGTTTTTTATTATTTTGTCATCACAGGGGTGCCACAGCGGTCCGCACAAACAAAGCATGCAGGTAGTTCAATCTGTATGGTGCCTTACGTCGGAGTTGGCACGAACTTGACGGGTGGCGGCAGGGGCGCGGGGGAGGGCGGCGCGCGCGGCTTCGTGCTGCAATAAGGGAGCGGGAAGCGCCAACCGTACAGACTAGCGGGCAGAAACATCTCTCATCGACACTAACATTTAACATGGAGAGGACAACAAAAAAGGACAAGAAGACAGAAGGAAGAACGAAACAGAATGAATTAAAACTCTTTGTTATATTGTCGATGATGTGCTAACAAGTCATGATTGAAATAGGAATATTGATAATTGAAACGTGAATTACCTTCCCAGCTTTGCTTCATCGTCTTGGTGTTTCTTATTGCGCTTGCCACAGATAGTAGCAAGGACCCCCTGTCGTTTAAAACAGAATAGCAGCAAGTCCACTATGATGAGGCAGATTAACACTCCAGCTAGCGCAACACCAATGATAGCGCCACTCGACAGGAGCTGTGGTGGGGCAAACCCAGAAGTCTTCACGCCTGTTGACGTTAAATATATTGTTATCAATGATAATAATAAATGGCACAATAGGAACAGTAGAAACAGTTTATTTTTAAATTCAATCAAATTTATTTTCAAATAAAGTCTTCATTGATTTCTACTGTTCCCAACAATGTTAGTTTAATGCATCATGTCACAGAAAGCCGAAGATGTTAGATGACATGACAGTGATTGTAACAAATGCATAGTGGAACTTGTGAAAGTTGAAAGTGATTTTAGAAGAATAAGTACTCTTATAAGCAACAGTTAAACATTCATTACAATCCTTTGGTGATAGATAGGGAGTGCTTTCAGTACAATAAAACGTGCACCCAATCACCAGCTTACAATTTGTATAGTCTACGAAACATATAGATAGTAAATTCAAATTTAGATATAATAATTTCAGATAGAAAGCTCTCCGCTAGAATGAAATGGGGTTTGAATGAGAATGAAGTAATGATGGAAATGAAAACATAAATGATGCATAAACAATAAATGACCTTAGAATCAACAGTAAAGTAATTAATAACACAAAAGAAAAGTTGTCAAGATGCAAACATTCCAAATAACGTCGTTTAAATTATAATAAATGTTCAAACCCCATGACAAAAGTTTCGGATCTATCCAAAGCAGTATGGGGAACTAGTAATACAAATAATAATATAAATTATCTCACAACATATAGGTAATATCTACGAATAATCGATGGATATAAAAATACCATCACCTTAACTTATTATACCTAAGGCAGTGTTACATAATACACCCTATAAAAATAAGTTTGATTCTTGAAATGACCATTTTTTCTGGTATTTTTGATCAACTTTGAACAAAATCATTTCAAAAAACAAACGTTCTAATGGTATGCTACTAGAATCTTTGATTTTACAGTTTATGTGAAACTGCCAGCTAAATTATTTCTTTCATTATATTCTTATAATTTCTAAACCTAATCATTGGCACTTTCATTAAAAATATACGTAAAACATCATGCTTGAAGGAAATCAGACTATAAAGACTAAAAATAATAAATAAAGTCGCTAAAAAATTTATACTGTCATCTATAATGACATTCTATTGTTTCATACATATTAAACATTTAATATTTAATTCCTATTCGAAATTAGTTAACCATGCTAGTGGTAAGTGAATAAACATTATTTTAAAGGGTGTACATATAAGATCATGCAGCGTAGAGGAACATAATTAGTACATTCCGAGGATATGCAGCTAGGGCATTAATGGTAGAATATTATTAATATAAAATATATTTACCCAAATCTCAGTCAGGGAGACACAAACACACTTTTCAAACGAGCAACATTTAGAGGACTAATGGATTGGTCTCTTGATTAGCATCTTGACAGCTTTCTTTTTGGAGCTCACATGTTATTAATTTTGGAATTATTAGGGTATTATATGCAAGTAGGTTATATTCATTCAATAAAATATTTTTAGAAGGGAGGCAAGGGAGAATATTCATAATAAAAAATAAGTGAAATATTCTTCCATTTTAAGGTAATTTTAATATAAAAAAGGATATAGTAATATTTCATTTATTTTCAATAGAGATGATAAATACCACATGTTTTTAAAACATTTATTATTTTTCGCATTGGTCAATTTTATTTTCGTCTAAACAGATCACATTTGGAACTCAGCTGTAATAGAATTCATCGCTAACTATACTTTAAACAATATTATCAACCCCCCTTATCGTCTAATAAAACCGTACGCCTTTCGTTTCCTTTGCTTTCCCTTACATTACACATATCCTTAGCTGGACGACTTTCTCCTGGAGACATTATCCTAATACATTAATCTATATCAAAAGGTCAAAATAGTCATCAAAAATCCTTACACAATGTTTTAAAACTCTTATACAATTTGCTAAGAACTTTAAAGTCAATGATCGCCTTTATTTTTGGCTTGTCTTATTAATACTAATAACGTTTAATTTTGGCAGTGTTAATTTATTAGCAGACAAACTACCTACAATTTTAATTTTAAAATTCACTTCAAATAAACTTTTTTACACTTGAAAAGTGATCATCAAACGATAAAATATTTCATTTTTAACTTCAAATATAAAATACATATAGGTATAAGTACATATTAAATAACTACTAAGAGACCATATCACGACAGTAGTAGGTACTTTTAAAACAATGCAGGTTAATTATTTACATATAATATAATAAATCATTTTTATCACAACAAGTATCCTAAATAACAACACAGTCGACTTGGACTTGTTTAATTATAGACATTTTTACATTTACACTGTTGCTTATATGAAGTAAGTTATCATTACGTATAATATAGTTGTAAGAATTTCCATTTTAGTGTGAGACCATTTCAATATGCGTGGACTTCCATTTGGGTTACCTAGAAAATATTTAATAGGTAAATACACATAATACGTATACTAATATAATACAAATAATAATAATGAGCGATAAATAAATATAACAAAACAAAAACTTACCACAGCCGATAATAAATTAACACCAACAAAATATAAGTCGATCAATTTAGAAAATAAAAATTACAAATCATAATTTGAACTTACTTATCAAAAAATATAACTAAATTTGAAAATATTGCAATTCAAATTACAACAAGCGTGCCAAATATTATAATTTAACGTTTTGAACACAATCTTCACCTTGGAGGAGATTGGCGGCTTTCGGAACAAACTTCTACAGAAATAAAATTTAAATGGGATACTTGGAAGAAAAAGTTATCTATGTTTTAAATTATTTTTTACTTTCAAGTACCACAGTCTGTAAATTGAATAAATAATTTTCAATTTGTAGGGAAATTGATAGCTTACCATAATGAATGATTATTATAGATCAAAATAAAGAAAATTGTTTCATAAAATATACATTTAAGATTACGTACGTTAATTACTACTGGTCAATATGCCTTATTTTTTATAATACCTACTTAATTATTTTTAAAACTATGGAGACATAATCCGCCAATCTCCTTAGCACATTATTCAAACATTTTTGTACACAAACTCATTTTAAGTTACAATTAGATATTCAGTCTGTATGTTACCTAAAGGCAAGAGTTTACAAAATTAAAATAATATAAACGAACAAAATAAGAGACATGATGTAGGTATTGATCAATGTAAAATCAATTGTACTTACGTAGACGCAAATAGAAAATAAATTAAGAATAATGCAAAAAAAATAATCACTGGTAAAAAAAAAAAAAAAAAGATATGTATTTTAAAGTATGTGGAATCACTACGTAGACTGACACAGTATATTACAAAAAGTCACGTCTCACAAAACAAAACACACAACAATTGTTACTAATGGGCTGAGAATGAAGATTTTGGAAGTGGATGAGGGGGTTAAAGGGTAAGGAGCTGTGTAGACGTCGTAGAAGCCAGCTCTGAGTGGGACTTCGTTACTCTCCTGGTTGTACTCACCGAGAGCGGTTTGTAAGTAAAGCTGAGCTGGTAGGGAATAGCCGAGGATGTTGTGGGCGCGGACTTGCATTCGGTAGCGGGTGTCCGGCTGGAGGCCCCGAACTTCGTAGCTGATAATCTCGTAGGTCTTAAGCTCTTCTTTTTGGCACTGAGATTCAGAAGACACTCTCCACTCTCCGCTTACTTTTAATACCTGACGACAAAACGGAAATTTTAATATCAACTAGACTATGACATCATCTATAAAAAGTGTGTCACTGCTATATCTCACAGAGGCCATGAAAAGACACTAAGTTGAAGATAGGGATATAATTTATATGGGCATAATTTGCCAGAAATAAATGAAAAATAATTAAAATTAATTTACTACAAAAAGGCTGGTCATGCATAGAAAATCTATATAGCCTGAAGCAGATTGTTGGGATCCTTTTGATAGGTAGTGGACTGTAGATTAGCTGGGACTGCAACGTCGACGTTATTTAAAGGCACTGTTCAGTTAATTACTATTTAGTTAATAACACATTATTGGTAGTACAAAGATGGACAACTTATGGGCCTATGTTCAAAGGTGTTGCCAACACAGTTATTTTTTTTTATAAAAAAAACATTGAAAAATTGCACTTATTCAATATGAACTTAAAATTTTAAATTTAAATCTGTTACTGATTCAGGTTTTTAAATAGTCAATCTAAAATATGAACGCAGTTCTACTTTTTTCTAAAAAGCGATGTCTAATTTCATTGAAAAGAAAAATTCTCTCCGTATGCCATAGCCGCGATACGCTATGTATAATTATGCCAGATCTAAAGCCCATGGTGTGGTTTTGTTAGGATTTACTGGTTGATCCTAGAATTTTCCTGTTGGTTATCTTATTGGTGTTGAGCTGTATGCTTGCTAATTATGTTTATGTCAATTGAAGGCAATAATTATCGAGCAATGTATTTGGAGTTTTATTTCATTTCAGTCGTACTAAAATACAGAAGAAATATAAAAGAAACCTAACTGATACGGTAGTATGTTACAAAATAATTGTTTCGTTTAAGCCAGAGCGGGCTTAAGCTCTGCAATTCAATATCACGGCTAAATGAACAACGTCTGATATCACAATACAATCCGAAACCGAAATCCACAAAGAGAAAAATAATATGTGAGTTCGAATTAGTCTTTAGAGATTCTCAATTGGAAAATTGGGCGTTTAAAAATCCAAGCTATTATTAGATTTACCGGACAGTAGGTGACTTCATACAGGTCAATCGGCTCGCCGTTATGAGCAGGAATTTTCCATCTAAGTTCGTATCTATCTGCATACTTCCCGTGTATTAGTGATTCTGAACTAAGTTCCTCTCTCCATTTTGGTTGTTCAGGAGCGGATCTGTAAAAGGAATAATTAAATTTAATTATTTAAAAGCAATTTTAATCTTCGTGATCAATTTCTTAATCTTAATTACCATTTGTGTTAAAATGAACTAGATTGTAGATGCTTTGATAATCAAATAGGTGAGCTTACTCTGAATAAGATTACTAGTCAATTACCTTCTGGGCATGTTCACTGTACTAGGGGCACCCCAAGTGCCGACTCCGACTTGATTTACTGCAGCAAATCTAAAGTCGTACGTATACATTGGCAATAGATTCTCAACAATGTACGGCGAATTAACGGACCACGTCCTGTTCATTGCTAGGTTCCAGTCAAAGTTGCCATTTTCTTTGTACTGTGTAGTAAATGCTAAGATAGGGGGTCCCATATCTTCCGCTGGACCAACAATGGTAAATGACACTGAAGTTGCCGTTAGAGTTTCTTGTCGAACCTTTAAATAAATCAATACTATTTAGAAAAATGGTAAAATGGTAACGTAAAATTAGGTAAAATGGTTTTATAACCGTTTCAAAAAATCTAACGAGTGCCTATTTAGATAATACATTATAATTTTACACCTGACATTTCGATGACTTTTAATGGATCGAATAAAATTTATGTACCCACAGCATTATTTTTCTTTAAATATGAATGAATTAATGTTGTTAAATAATATTCCAAAGCTTAATTTTCCCAAACTATTAACTTCGAAACTACCGACAAAAAAAATATAAACTTTTTCGAAGGAGTATGAATATTTGTAGTCTCAAGTATAAACGGATAATTTCTCATACTAGTATAGTATTCAATTTGAAATCTTACTTGCACCACAGGCCCCGGTGGGAAAGCTTCTCGTAATTGAGTGATATGTTCCGCTTCACCAAGTGTATTCGTAGCAATGCATTTGTAGTTTCCATAGAGATGTCGATCAGTTGGAATAACTGAAACGTAGCTAATAGGTCCAGAACCAAATATCTTTACGTGTGCAGATTCGAGCAAGTCGAACTCCTGAAATCTGAAATAAGAATAGAGTAAGTAGGTAAGTATAATTTGTGATGGGAATAATATTAATATTAGTTGCAATAAGGTAGGTAAGCATTAAGAATGTTGTCAATAAATGTTTACTTACTTCCATTTGATTGTAGCATTCGGTATACTTTCTGCAATACAACTGATATTAACAGGCTGACCATTCCAACTCCAAATAGGGACTTTTGGCATGTGATCGAAAGATGGCCTGAATTGTACGGTTAAATGCCCATTCTTTCTAGCTTCACCGCCTTAAATACAAAATGAAATAATCAAACAAAATGTAATCGTAACACAAAATTAACTACATTTGAATACAATATAAATAATTAGATACCATCATTTTCAGCAAAACACTCGTATAAGCCATCGTCGGTTCGATTTAAGTTTGAAATGGTGAGGACTGCACTGGATTGCATTTGATCACCTGTGTGTCTATCAGCAGTTTCAATAATGATCCTGTCGAATAAAATTTTGTGTCATTATCAACAAAATGAATTGGAAATTAAAGAATTATAGTTGTATTAAGGATGTGATAATCCAACCTGTTATTGTCATTGGATCCAGTTAAGAATCTGTCAGCATTACTTAGTTTTCTAAAACTAATACGTGGCGCAGGTCTTCCAGTAGTTTTACACTCCAGCCTTCCTTCACCTCTTTCAGGAGCAGTTGTATTGTAAAGTTCAAAAATTTTTGGTGGTACTAGTACTTCAACTTCTATTTCAGTTTCATTCTGGCCTGCTTGGTTAACAGCGCTACAAATATATTTTCCGTAATCTCCAGCCTCAACTCGATCGAAAGTTAATAAACCAGAATTTTCATTGACACTGAATCTTGAAGTAGTTGCCAAGTTCTACAATAAAAAAAGAAATTAAAATTACAAAGATTATATATATATATATATATATATATATATATATATATATTCTTTATTGCACTTTAGACATTATACATAAATTTGAAATTTACAATATATATACAATATATATTTATATATATTTACAAGATTATATCTGTAATGTTATATTTTATTATGAAATACTGACCTCCCTGGTTGATGCTTTAATCCAAGTATATTTCGGTGGGGGTTTGCCTTTTGCTTTGCAATTAATAGCTGCAGATTCACCTTCTTTAATCTCAACCCTTGTTTCCCTCTCTTCCATTTCTGGTGCAGTGTATACCTACAATAAAATGCAAACATTACACCTATCCATTAAACTCAGAACTATTGTAGTGAATACAATTAATACTTACTTCAAGTTTGATATTCCTCTCAGCAAGTTCACCAGTAGGAATGACAACAGCCCGACAAGTATACGTGCCATCGTCACTTTCCTGTACATTCTTTACCATCAACCCATTAGCATGAATTACATATCTATCACCAGTTAAAATCTAAAACAAAGAAGAGTCATTGATAATCCTAATTAAAACAGTGATTTTTAAATCAATACTCTATTACATCGCACTAAAATATAAAAGAGAACTTTGTACTTACAGGTGAACCTTCTTTAAACCAGTCTACTGTAGGCGCTGGTTCGGCTGTTACTTCGCACATAACTTTAAAGTCTTTACCTTTGGTTGCGTATTGATTTTCATTAGCATTCGTCCAAGTTATGGCAACTAAAAACAAATGAATATGTGAATTACTCATTTTAGAAGATTGATGGGATAAGTTTGAACTCGAATAAAATAAAAGTCGTATGGAAAACAATTCAAGAATAAATCAAACTTACTAAAAGTTTCCAACACGACGCTAGCACTGAGTGGTATATTAGTGTACGCGGCCACACATGTATAATTTCCCGCCATCGCTGGCGTGATGGAGGAGATGTACAACAGTTGAGATTGTTTTGTCGACATCAATTCTGTGTAGATTTCTGGTCTTGTACCTGAGCTGTTGAAATATTAAAGTTATTATTTTCTAAAAGGACATGCACCCAATCAATATTTCATTTGACCACTGAAGAAGGCTAAAATGGTCGTTCCAAAATTGTTATTATTTTTAATCAATAATACAATTAATCATAACATATTGTAGCTGTGTCTTCTAAAGTCAAATCAAATAAAACAGGGACTATAGTAATTGAAGCTATTAATGTGACAAGCTCAATGCGGGCTGGTGGAAGTTGTAATCAGACTCCATTTAATAATAATTATGTCCAGAAAACCTAAGGTACTAATACAGAACAATAAAGGCTGCACCTCTATGATATACATACAATCATAAATTCGTTTTCTTCTCAGAACTATTTACACGTAACAAATCGACAATACAATGGGCAGCTTCCTCATTTGACAGAACTTGAACAAACAATTGAAGATTTTTTAGTATTACATTTCTTCAACTTTTTCTTAAAGTTTAGGAAAGAATTTATGCACCTCTAGAGTAAATAAATTAGAATATTTCAACCGACCATGTTCCATCTTCAGTGTCATTGATAGCATTCGTAAATGAGTTTTTTTTTCAGCTAGATGACAAATATGCTGACGACCCACCTGGTGGCTATTGGTTACTGTCACCTATTTGTGGACAGTAATAACTAATTTTCGCATTTTTGTTTTATACAAAGCACGGCAATTGACACAACACCACCTGGTGTGAAGCGGTAAAAAGAGTCCATATGCGTAGACAGCCTGTACAGTAAGAAAGACACCGTTCTAGCCGCCGTCGCCTTGCTGGATCGTAACGTGCCTTGTCACGCCTCTTTTGAAAGAACTCATGTCGAAGGAGGAAACACATGTGCGGTCATATTTTTTTCTATTTCATTATATTACAAAATTAGTTGGTTTCTTTGTTATCTCTTCACACTGATTCAGAAGAAATTTCAAATAGTGCCATTATTAGCGAGTAAGTTTCATTTTCATGTCTCTTATAATTACGAAAGTACCAATGTCTGTGAGTCAGCTTTATAGGCTTAAGAAAAACATAGGACAAATTTTATCCCAGAATAATTCACCCGGGGAAGCTAGTAGTTTATAATTTAAAAACTTACGCAGCATCATTGATGACTAGTCCCTTAGGGTCCTTCCATTGCGGCTGGGTGACGAGCGAGGGGTCCGGAGCGTCGGCCTGACAAGTGAGCACCACCGATTTGCCCACCGCCACTGTCTGGTGCTTTTGGTTCGGGAATATCCTGAGGGTCTGGCACGAGCATCCTGTGAACAATAACCAGTTGACGTGAGATAAGAAAAAATGTAGATAAGGCATTGGTGGACATAGTAAAAATTGAGAAAATCCAGAAGAAAACGGTATAGTGGTATTTTTTACTTGAATCTAAAGCTCCCGACTGATTAAGCGCCTCCACCTCACAGAACTTACTTAGCAGTGTTGTGTCTTTGAGGAAGCATCATGTTGAGAGCAGGTAGACTATAATTATTGAAATAGAAAATATATAACACGAAAATTAATACACCTCCGAAATAGGCGTTCATTCAGACTACCACTGTAATAGAACTGTAAACGTTATACCTACAGTTTATGGCCCGCTATATGTTAAGCGGTTACCCTATGTTTATAGGATAACCACTTACCATTGGCGTGTTACTACTTACATATTGCCTACTTACCCTGTAAAAATCGGGAAATAAGAAACGGAATTAGCTGTACTACTTAAATATAATTTTCAGACAGTGAAAAGGAACTGGCACACTTCTCAGCAAAAAAAATACAAAATATTACTATACAGGGTCGTGCCGTCAATGCGACAATAAATTTAAACATAGGCTATATTAGTCCATAGAAATGGTTTACCACTTTCAAAAATAGCGTATTCATTTGATAATTTCATGACGTTTGTATGAAATAATGCTGCCAACGTTACACTATACTTATAAATGAAAAAACAAACACTAGAAACCTACAGTAAATATTTGTGATTGTGAGTAATTATTTCGTGACTATTCGGAATATGACACGACTTTATTTATTTAACATCAATCTATATACTCAACCAATATTACTACTAAAATTAAACCTAATGCAGTCATGTAATCATTATACAACTGTACAAGTGCACTTAAACGACAGACAGACGTATTCATTGCAAAAACCAACAGGAATGCTTTGAAGACAGCCTACGGCCCATGTCTCTAATTAAGTTTCTCGCAATTTATTCTGCGGCACGTGACGAAGCTACTTTATTAACGTAATCTAACCATTGGATGGTCACCGAAATTTCTAATTACATTTAAAATAGAACACAGGAATTGGGATGTTGCCCAAGTTTGAATATGGCGCTATTTTTCACAAATTCGGAAAATATACGCTCTTGTTACCCATAAAAACAATTCAAACTTAAAAGATATGGAATATTGTTAAAGTTATACTGTTTAGAAAATTTATAAAATTAGTTATTATTTTCCCAAAATTTATCAAAAATGTTAATGGTATGAGATTGCTCACATCAATTAAAACTATTTCTTCTGCAATATTTCTTCAAGTTATAAACTTCTTATTTATGAAATAAAAAATAGGGTTATTGCTAAAACATATTATGTTTCCAGGTCCTTTGCTTACATTTTTTTATACAACTAGATGACTAACAAGCTAACGGCTCAACTGGTGGTAAGTGGAAAAAATCATTTGGTATTGCAGTTGCGTTGTCATTCTGAGGCCTAAAATGACATGCCTTCCATGCCCAGTAATTGCGCAGTAATCACTGGCTTTAAATTAATTAAATCTTAAATAATAAATATATGAGATACTGTAGTTTCTCACAGATTTACCATCAATAAGTCAGGCCCTGCGATTGTTTGTCACCTATTTGACGTCTTTGTGTGTGGTTGCAAAACTAAAAAAGCAATATTTATCTTATGAAACATGTTATATGTCTCTATTTAATAGGTTTATAGGATAGTACTAGCCTAGCATCTGCGATTTCATGTTTTATTACATAAAACCTAAACTTAAAAGTGAAACAGCAGCTAAACGAAACGTCGCTACAGAAAGGCTCCACAATTGTACACATTTGTTATACAACACTGATAATTAAGTGAGGACAGACTGTTATATTGCAAGGTATTAGCAAAGTTGAATAATGTGGTCGTATCATAGAACAAAAGTTATTTAGACTACTCATATAAGTCTTCCTGGCAAACTCTACAACGCGGAATATGAGAGTATCATGCAATATTTGGAATTGTGGTTTGAAATATTTTTACTATCCTGCATTTGAATCATGTTTAAGTCTCCGCATACAAGCCGTTATCTCCATCGGCGTGGTGCACATCTCCGGGATCATCTCAAGTGGTGTCTCGGCTATTCATGTGAGCACGTCTCGTTATGACAGGGATTTCAGCCCGCAGGCCTCATATGGCTCCAGTTTATTTTGCTTAGAAATACCCTTATTATTCTTCAGTCTAGCTATGAATGCGAGGTTTTAAGGGGTATTTACAACAATTATTAGAAACAGCATTTCATAACTACCTTACATAGTGTCTAATTGTAGTGTGTAATTTATCGGTTCGTACTTATTTTCGTCCAAGACAGTTCTAATCAGTCTAAAACATCAAGACACTATTTGATATATTTTTTATCTAAAAGCACGGCAAATGATTCACCACCCCCTGATGTGAAGTGGTAAAAAGACACACTGTTTTAGTCTTTTCATGCCTCTTTTGAAGTAACCCCATGTTATAGGAAGGACACATGAAGAGCTTTTATCTCAAATAATTTAATAATTAAGTTTATAATTTAGGAACACAAATACATCACTAGATATTTAAATTTAATAAAAAATATCACGTAGCTTCTCTTATATAAGAAATCGAAGCACGATTATACTTTAAAGATTTCCACGAATAAACAAGAGCTTTCGAAATCCCCTCATAAAAAAAACATTTCTTGTAGGTAACAACCAACTTACATTGCAATTGTTCAGATAATGTACGAGTTAAATCCCTTTGTAAGGGTACATAGAATTTTTATTTCGCATTAAATATTCAGTTCACGTAGTGGGCCCTCCATTTGAAACTAAAATTCTTCATTTCCAGAACGCATTCTGTACGCATTTTATTTTTACGCATATACAATATTTCTAGAGCTATTTTCTAAATTTGGTGTGCCTACTTACGCAATAAAATTACTGTTACTGATAGCTAATCAGCCTTCTTGTTATGGTTTTATATTTTTGAACTTATTTATATATGTCAGTTTTATTGTTTTTCTATACGTCTTTTTTTGATAGTTGGGTTGTTAATATACTGGTGAAGTGCAAAGACGCGGTTTTCTTAGTTCCCACTTCTCCCTACTTTAATATACAGTCCACGGGCTCCAGCCTACCGTTAACAATTACATTTTATTTTTATTGATTGAACAATTTATGTACACACACAATAATTAAGATAAATTGAAAATGGAAAGAACGTAGAAGGGTGCTGCTTATTTCTAGAGAAATCTTTTTCAGTAGATCGTATAATGTTATCTTTGAGTATAACAAATAAAAGAAAGAAAAGTTAAAAATAAAATCTAAAACACAAAACAATTTCCGTTGAGATTGAGTCGTTTAAGGTTTATGTATAGAACTTTATAGTAAACATTAACTGAAGTAGCATTGTATTAATTTCATATGAATCATCAGGTATAACGTGTCGCTTTAATCTCTGAATATAATGTGTTAATTGATTTGCTTGGCTTTATATAATCTAGCAATTTAATAAAGAGCGGTGCAATTCTTAAAAATATAAGATTCTAGAAAGGTTAATTAAACTATTTTAGTTAATAGACAGATAAACATGTATGGATTATCTTTTTCATTTGCCTTAAGAGTGAGAGAAACATAAAAAGTTTTAACAGTTTTTTAGAGATTTAAACGATTTTAACTAAGACCGACCATATTTATTCGGTAAAATAATATGCCTAAATTGGAATTAACGTTGGTATGGAAACGATTATTGTGCACTGTTATGTTCAGTAGTTTTCATTCAATATCCAAAAAACTGTTAAAGTAGAATGTAACTAACTCCCATAAATTTTTATTTCATCACAGGAAACGACCAAACAATATCAAAGTAGATCTCTTTTGATTTACTGTATAAACTTATGATGAAAATAAATATCTTAGGGTTAGCGTAGGTATAAGTTATGGATTCTAATGTAATAAAAGTAGGTTCCAGGAATTTATCGTATGCAAATTGCCTAGGGGAGCTAGCATTGAGGCCTCCATACAAAACTTAGTATATAGCATTCATTACTTTCCTACAACTAGATGACAAAAAGATGAAGCCACCTGGTGGTAGTATACAGTCGCCTATAGACACCTGCAATAACAAGGAAATATGACATGGCATAGCAGGTGCGTTGTCAACCTGGAGCCTAAGAGGAAAGACCTTCCATGAAACCAGGTACACTGACTACCTGTCCCTGCAATCTGAAACACAGCGAACTGTTCTACGGCCGGATTAGGAAAGGTGGTGGTGCCTACACTGCCTACCTAGACGACCCTACGTACGAGCCTACCACTACCACTTAGTGAATTAGGAATTGATTCTTATAGCGTAACTATGGCAATACCAGTTTTTTTTTGATGAATCTAGATTAAATAATCATTCATAATGCAGTTGATTAATGCTACTCCGACTGTTGTAGATAGAGCGTTTGGAAACAACTGGTAAAATGCACGTTAGGGTCGGTAATATCCGTAAAAGTAATATGTACCATGTACGATTTAATCTCTAGGGTGCCATTCGCATAAGGTACACCTGCATATTACGTAAACATTGGAGCATCAAAAGCTTACCATGAATTTTACAGTCTGTACCTTGAGGCATCACCAGAATTTCATCAACTATGGGCGAGGGGAGGACAGGGCGAATCCGCCAACGAGGGGTAAAGTGAAATAAGCGGGCGGTGGGATTAAAGGGTTTGCGGAAAATTTGTATGTTCCATAACTGTTCGTCCCCGCTTGGTTTTGTATTACCAATTAAGTTCATTTAATTCGTAACAAGCACTCTTGATAGTGAAATGTGGTTATATATTTTAATAAAGGAGTAACGGAAGCATAATAAATTGTCGCAGGGTTATTAAATCATCTAACAGCTCTTTTCATTACCTTTTATTGCTATAAACAACCGTATTCATATAATTTACAGATTATTAACACTATAACTGTTAATATTGATTTAAAACTTATGTACAGAGGACAGTATATCAAGTAAAACAGTTACACTACGGAAGCCACTTCTATTACGAACGTAGTAAGGTTTTCTAAAAGGCAAACTGTTACGATTGATGTACTGTCGACTGTGCTAACACACAACATAAAATGGTACATGTACAAGGGTACTGCTGAATACAGAGAAATCTACTCGGAAGACCCGCGAAAAAAGAGTTTTTAAACAAGGCCAGACTCATTATGAAAGCTTGAAATAAATATACTGTTTTTTAATAATACAATGAGAAGCTCGGTTGCATAGTGGTTTGAGCTCTCAAGTTTCAAATCGAAAATAAAGCAACTTTCTTCATGGTCAATCTTGGGATGGGTCAATCAAAGTTTGTTATCTCAAGTTCCACCGTGCTTCGGAAGGCACGTCAACCCGTTAGTCCCGGTTGTTACTGCAACATTGGGCCAGAGTGATGGTGTTATGGTCCAAACTCCTCAAGTTTTTCTCCCATGTAGGAAGACCTGTGCCCAGCAATGGGACGTCTATAGGCTGGTGATAAATAATACTAAGTGTAAACTATCAAATAGGCGAGAGTGGGGTAATTGCGGGGTAACTCCAGACAAGGCTGTTTACCGTGATGAATAAATATATGTGAAAAAGTGTATGTCTGTCTGTCTATCAAATTTACCGAACCGATTTAAATCAAATTTTGGTATGAAGATAGCATAAGGTCTTGCTAAGGACATAGGATACTTTTTGGAGTGATACCCGACATCCACGGGAGTGGAGCTGCTAATACTTGATAATCTCTACCTAGAGCCTAGCATTGAGCATGCTTATCTTAATGTTTGTTCTCAAATCATAAAAAATTAGTAAAGAAAGAATGTCAGTCCATTTAACCCCATAGGTTGACCTCGCCTTTGGCATTTACAATACGCAAATAGAAATAAGGTGAAGTGAAACGAACCGCAACAGTTTCAGGTCTAGTGGGCACGCGTGTCCCGTGGACATTTCCCTTTGGAAATCAGTCTTAAGGCCGCACATTTCGAGGCCCGTGTTTTCAAAAAGAATTTCCTACAAGTGAGTAATCAGTCATGGTTTTTTTCACATAATGTTACTTTACGTGGCCGCCCGTGGCTTTTTTCACGAGAATGTTAGTTATGGCGCCAAAACGTATCCTTTGTCAAATTTCATCTAAATATGTGGAGTGGCTTAGAAGTAAACTCGTAACAGACAGAAGGACAGACAGAGTAACAACGGCTCTCGCTCCAAAAGTATCCTTTGTCCTTCCCAGGTTTTGAACTCTAAAACTATTTTCATACTAAATTTCATCTAAATCGGTTCAGCGATTTCAACGTGAAAGATAACAGGCAGACAGTCAGTAATGTATAATATTAGTATCGATAATGCTATGGTAAAATTATGCGATGTAATCTGCATTACTTTATTCTGCCACTCAGGTTTATAAGCTAAAGTACGTACAAAATAAGTATCGTAGCTTATCCGGTATCCAAATATTCAACGAGACTGCATCTCGATGTCTACGACTGGAATTAACAGCCTCCACATGCAGGGGTATTGTGATTAATCGCTTAGGCATTATTTCCTAATTAAGCCCACCTTCCCCTCAATGCGATTCCAGTGCCCGAGGGAGAGTCGGCTAACTTGAAACAAACAAATGCATTAAACCTGAGCGTTCTGGAAGGAAATCCGAAAATTCGTTGAATCAACGCTTTGAACTCGAATTACAGACAAAACTATCGGAAATCTACCTCTGAAACGTAATTTTGCTGAAACGTAAACAACGCGAATAATCTCGGGTTTTTGCTACAATACTCGAAACAGTATCATGAAAATACGAGTGGGTTTAATTGCGACGAAAAAGAGATTTATTTACAGGGGAATAGAGTACCTGGAAGTCTGGATTTTTTGGGGGGAATACTGGGAAATTCTTTACGAATTGGAAAAAGAAAAAATATTATTAATATTACTATTTTCTTGTCTATTATCCATCAATCATCAACAATAATCTACTGCTATCGTCCCCCGGAGGGCCGCACGTGAAAAAAGAGTTAAGTTTATTATTAATTTTTACCTTAATACTTACGTGTCTTCGTTTCTACGTGTGTTCGTTATATTGATTTCTTTGTAATGGAAAGTCTATGAAAAGTAACTTGAATACTAACTTGATTACCGGTATGTATATGTTACGGCTAAAGTCCGAACTACGGTTAAAACTAGTTTCGTTCAATAGGTTATGTCAGGTTTAGCCGGCTAAACTCAGGCTACACCCTAATACAAGATAAACGCAATCTCCCAAAGATTGAGCATCTAAAACTCAATTAGACTCACGCCACAATCGCATAATTTATTTATATACAATCTGACATTGGACCTCGCGTTCACCCCATTTGACATGTGACTTTATCTTCGGTGAAAAGGGACTAATTGACGGAAATGAGATAACTTATTTCTTCTGCGGAGTAATTACCAATGAAAAGGGATATAGCCTCAAGTTTTGTTGGGCCTAAATGTGTAACTCCTAAGATTATCAACCTAAAATCAATCAATAGGTATTTTATTATTTTACTTCAACAATTTTAATACCACTAACAAGGTGGTAACCAAGCATACGACCTACCTGATAGTAAGCGTTTTAAAACATTTATGTTTTTTTTGTCCATACTAAATTATAAATTCGAAATGTGTCTGTCTGTCTGTTATCTCTTTACGCTTAAACTGCTGAACCGATTAAAAATAAATTTGGTATAGAGATTATTTAAATCCCGGGAAAGGATAACGGATAGTTATTATTCTAGATATCATCCTTTAAGGGGGTGAAAAGGGGGTGGAAGTTTGTATGGGAAATCAATAACCGCTGAACCCATTTAGATGATGAACACGGAGTATGGAGATAGTTTGCTTTGTGGGCAAGGATAATTATAAAATAGTTTTATCCTCAAAATAATATTTTAAAGGTGCAAAGAGGTAGGTTAACATTTGTAAAGCGAATCAATAAAAAAATACTATTATGACTTTTACCATTAAACTTTCCGTTAGAAATAAACATTTCTGGTTGTCTACTAATCAAATTACAGCTTACCACAAACGTTTTGAGTTTTATTTAAACCACACTACATACTACTCTCATCCCAGAGATAAGTCAAAGTTTACGGAAAACTTCGTCCCTATTGCTTTGTTTGGGATACCTGTTGTCATTTTGTATATTCAATTTAAAGGGACTGAGAACGGTTTTACTGATTATTTTTTCTGAAAAATAAAATACATGTGCCAGCCAGTGTATCATACAGCTTGAATAATCATTAAAATCATTTACAAAGCATAAAAAACATTAAAAACTCGTGGTTTTACCATTAAAAAATAAGAATTTAAAATTACAATAAGGATCAATAAAATCAATAGAATGATCGAAAAATATTATTTGAAATTATGGATTTAATTGCCAGGGTAGTATTATAAAGAAAAAACATCAATCAATAATCTTAGTAATTAAAATAAATAAATAAAAACTAAATCAATTTCATCTTATCTTTCTGTTTGATTCACCCCAGGCATGAATTTTTGTTTAGGTATTTTTCTAATAAATAAATAAATAAAAAGAAATGAAAAGTAAATTTTAATAAGGATTTCATATAATCCATAATGTTGATTAAGTCCCTGACTATAAGGTTGCATCGAACGTGTGATTAATAGACACGTACTAAGAGTCTAAGATCTATACTTAATGAGTAATGTTCAGTTTTTATGTGATCTGGAACCATGTCGCAAGGTTTATTTCTAATTGGAATTTTCAATTAAGGAAACTACAAGACAAGCATTTCATTGCTTTAATCAATATTTTAAAAAATACAACAAGCTACGGTGGATTAAAGATGTAAGCTGTAGAAGCGCTGTCAGGTGTTCAAGTTCCCGGAATTACCATTAACGAACGAATAACCAGTAAAGAAATGTATTACAGACGTTACAATAAATTTTCATCGTTAAACCTCGCTAAAGTTCGGCTCGGCGCCTGATCCCCTTTGCCCAGGGTCATTATCAGTTTAGACTAAGGGCTCTTCGTCGAAAAAATATAAAAAGCCCGATCTCTAAAATTGCGTTGAGTGCAGGGGCGTAACGAAGTGTATCCCACTTAAAACAATAGCTAAATACGAGGGTCGGATGCGGCCACCTTCGCGTATCCTATACCTACTTACTTTTAAAACTGGAGAACACTCGATATGTGCTGAATTCGTAGTATTTTTATGGGGTACATTTTGGACGCCTTTATTGCGGTAGATATTTACGGCATCTCGAGGGGCAATAAATTTAAGCCTAAATTCAAAACAGCTAAACTTGTAAAATAATTTATTATCGTACTATTGAAAAGGGGTTACGGTGTATCTTTGGAATCGTTTGAATCTATCCAATCAATGTTTGCTTAGTAGACCCTCTAAAGTTAAGAATAGCTCGCAAATTGATCCAATTTCACCCCTGCCTTCGCTGGCAGATCATTAATTACTGGTTGATGCTTACCGAGCAGCCCCGAGACGGCTTTTATTTTATATACCACAAACAAACCGACATCATCTCACCCTCAGTTGTTTATTACCCTATTCTGTAAAGTTTTCTCACCTATAATTGGCTTCTCTGTGTTCAAAATTATTCAAATCTCATAAGTTTTACATGGTATTTTTACGCGCAAGTTAAATAGTACACAGTGTGTACCGTCAATAGGCTACGACAACCGCTTACCACCACGCGAGACGTTGTGCTTGCTAGCCAACCTTGTCGTATAAAAAAAACCCAATCCTAAAAATGTAAGGTCAATATGTAAGGGTAACTAAAATATTAAGCTTTATTATAAAGATAAAATTAAATTTAATATTTTTTTCTCTTACATAGAAAAATATCTTTAAATTAATTTGACGTCCCCGCCCCAGGACGTTTTTTTCTAGTTAAGATATTTTTCTATGTAAATAAATTTTTCATACATTTTTATTGATGTTAAAATAACATTAAGAATATTTTTTCTCTTATTGTGATTTACGACCTATCAACTTACATAAGTGAATGAAGCTCCGGGTGCTATTCTCAAGATTTGGTCAACATCTGATATGATTATAATATCATAAATTGACCAAGTATTGTGTAATGCAGCGAGTAAATATCTTTATTTGCATAGAATGTTATGGAAATGAAAATGATATCAGTAAAGTAAATGGTCACATTTTTTTATTTTAATTATTTTTATATGTAGTTGTGTATTGTATGGTGTGAACTGTTTCTTTTAGAGTACATTTTTGCCGTGTGACATATTGTTTAAGGATACAAAAAATCTAAAACTCACCAAAATTATAAAACGATCTGCAATACTCATAACACTAAATACCATTAAATAAGGTTAGCAGTTATCATGTTGGGTGCTCAACGGGTTCTTTATTAGAGTGTCAGATTAGTATAGTGAACAATAAATTAAATGCAAGCCTTTGTTGAATAATTATGTTGTTAATAAATAAATTGACCTGAAATTTGCTGTTCAATCAAATTCTTGACATTGTCTTACAAAACTTGAGGAGTGTTTCTATACTTAAACAATGACATCAACTTTAGCGCTCGCTTCCATCAAAGGGTCCCCTGGCTCACCTACGCGCTTGTTACAACCAATTCACGACGGTTACAATCTGTTAACATCAAATTGATAGTTCCTTGTTTCAAAGTCTGAAATGTTTCAAAACTCCAGCTTTTACTTGAAGATAAATCTAAAATTGAATATGCATTGATTAAGTATTATTTTGTTTTGATTGAACGTGGTGTGTAGGTTTTTTGTTGATAAGTCACAGGGCGGACTGGTTAAAATCGAAAAGAAACGAGCGTCTATGAGTTTTTGTTATATACAACTAAATGACAAGCATGATGACGACCCACTTAGTGGTGAGTGGCTATCGTCACCTATAGACACCTGTGGGTGTATTATGAAAATGAAATGCAACTATCATTATTATTGTGATAAAAGTCAGAGAACTATTAAAAATCCGCCTTTTGCTGTCGGCGCTTGTCGTTATATTGCTTTAAAATTGCAATTTAGTAAAACACACGCTTTACAGACGCTTGGTGTAATCAAACCGAGTAAGGACGCCTACTGTACAGGTCCTGAGCAATCTCAATCCTTTCTACAAACTTTTCAAAGCAAACCTCCGTGGAATGCCAATTTCATTTGAACCTATTTAGCTTGCTTACAGTTTAATTTCATTTGTAAAAGCCTCGGAAGTTTTCGTTGGGAAATAAACGCTAGAATCTATGAAACTAGTAACGCTTTTAAGCGGCCAATTGAAATTCTTTGATGTCAGGCTAGAGACTTTCTAGAATAAATAATTAATAAGTTGCTTGAATACGTTTGGCTAGTTTAGTTTACTACCGGTATTTTTTTTTTATACAAATAGATGACAAACAAGCTGACGGCCCACCTGATGGTAAGCGGTTACCGCCGCCTATAGACACCTGCATTAACAAGGAAAAATCACTTGATATTGCAGGTGCGTTGTCGTTCTGAGGCCTAAGATGAAATGCCGTCCATGCCCAGTAATTACACTGGCTACCTTTTCCTTCAATCCGAAACACAGCGAACTGTTTCACGGCAGAAAGGCGAAGGTTATCCAGACAAATAATTTGTATTTCTTTAGGATATACAATTTCAATTATTGTTTGTGTATAAGTATACAGGTAAGAGATACTTACAATAACAATTTCAAATATTTTTTCTTATGGTAATACGAAAAATTGTTTAGTAATCGATAAAATTATTTGTGATTTGAATATAAGAAGTTAATAAATGCATGCTGTATAGATAATAAAAATGCAAAACAATACCTATAAATGAAACGCCTATGGACACATTATACTTACTTGGACTTAAAAACTACGGCAGTAAGATCTAAGACCTCTACTACGCGTACCCTAATGACGAATTTTATACAACTAAGTTGGCAATCAAGGATACGGCCCACCTGATGGTAAGCGGTTACCGTAGCCTATGGATGCTTGCAAGATCAGACAAGGGTACTGTACCACTCGCATGTAAAACATTGATTAATTGGGCTGAACAACTTATTCCTTAACTTTGTTAATAGTATATTCTTGCACCCATTTTGTTGTCATTTTAGTATATTACTTTCACCCAAGGTTGCCTGGAAGAGATTGCTTGTTAACAATAAGGTCGCCTTTTGTATTATTTGTTTTCTTCTCTGCTTTTTATGTTTTTTTTTGTCCTTGTGTGCAATAAAGCATATTTGTATTGTATTGTTTATTGTAATGTAGAAATCAATTTAATAACAAAACGTTTGGTAGGAATACATCTTGCAACAGTTCTCTGGAACGAAATAAATTTATTGTATTTGAGAGAGACACCGTGAAATTAACAAAACCTTTTACATTTAAAGCACAGAAATACTTCTTCATTAACAAATTCACAAATTTTCGTCGCTCTGCCTCCCATATTTCGTCCAGACACCCCAGCCAATATCCATGGAACAAACACGCGGCGCGATTTGTATTCCTCGCACCGGACCATCCGTCTACCAGATTAATTATCAGCCACAGCCCCTCCATGTTTGCCAATAAGGTAAGCCGTGACTTTTCAGTATAAATCTCTGACATAGCGTTGAATGCAATCTGTTCTGTAAGATACCGCGCATACCTGATTAGGTCGCGCTCTGTTTTTAGTTAAAAACTTGGAAATTGTGAAAATTATATTGAATTTCCCTCGTCAAGAAAATTTGGGTCTTAAAAATTTTCTCGATCGTTACAATTCTCTAAATAACTATTTAAATTCTATTTCAGCTACTCACAAAAACATTATTCGTCCTTATTTATACTTCGCTGTTTTTAGGGAACCAACCCTTATAAGATCCCTTTGTTGTCCGTCTGTATGTATGTCTGTCCGTCCCTATGCCCGTCAAAACTCCTTATCTCGGAAACACGTGGAGGTATCGAGTTGAAAATAAACCAAATGAAAAAATCACTTAATTTAACAATCATCTAATTTAAGTTGACGGAAAAAAGATAACGTCGTACTTACATACTCACCACAGGGACTATAAATTTTGAATCCCTTGATCTAAAACTATACTTTCCGTTGATCTAAAACTATGAAATACGGCAAGTAATATCGTCATATATTACAAATCTAAAAACTATACATTTATAATCAATCATTAAGGCTAAGTTACGGTATGCGCGGTAATAATTGTAAGGGTGGCCAATTCTTTTTATAGATTTGTTTAAACTTTTACTAATTTGTACAAAATAAGGAAGTCTGAAAGCCGTATATTTTTAATTAAATCATAAAAAAACAGGGTCTTTAAGCAAGGAACGGGGTACCAAATTCCGAAGTGAGTTAACTGTATCATGTGGGGCATCGTATGAAAGGGCTTCATGGGCATTAGCTTAAACAGATTTTAAATTAAATAATTTCCAAAAAATATAATAAATAAATTTCCAATAAATAATTTTAAATTAAATAATTTTTTTTTTAATGCATTCCTCGTAATAAATTTAAAACTGCATATCACATATTTATGTGATATGCAGTTTTAAATTTATTACGAGGAATGCAAAAATAAATACCTTTTGCCACTTTTAAGCTTTGGTGTATGCAGTACCTAACAGTTTGCACTATTTGCGTATCTACCTACTGAGTCCTTTTTAATTTCTTAACTAAACAGAATCCTAAATAGGTACCTATCTGCCTAAGTGTCTTGTTCCTAGTAATATTATACATAATATATTTTGATGTGATATTGAACGAACATACGTCACCTTCAGTTTGGTATATTTCATTTATTTCTGAGCCTTTTAACCTACAAATATGTAGGAACGGAATTCTCGGTGGGCGAATCCGACTCACACTTGTCCGTTTTTTTTTACTTGTACTAACACTTTTATTACTTGTCTATCAAATCTATTTTAGTTAAAAAACCGCTAAAGATATCCTTTTAATTTGACATTAGAGCGAGAGAATCTGTGTTTTAACTAAAATCGTTTGAATGAGTAATTTTACGTAAAAAAGGCCGCAAACATTTTATCGGTTGCTCTAACTTTACATATTGTAGGTAGACGTTTTTTTGTTTGTCTTTTGAGATCGATATGAACAAAGACGATCAGGGAGAGAAGGAAAGTCTTCAATCACCCATATTGTTTACATAACAAGAGTGTCACCATAGGGTGACACTGTACGTGACATTCTTGATTCCGAGATGTTCTATACCCATGTTTGGCAACGATCGTGCAATCCACTTATATTGTGTATTTATTTGTGAGCAACAATAGACTTGTTTGCTCAGATTATACTCAGGAAATTGAAACATACGTGATGTGAAACTTACTTAGACTGATTGTAGCGCTTTGTGTAATTCAAAAAATACACCTGCGTGTGAAACGGTTATAAAAATCATAATATTTCCATACATAGTACATTCTTAATAGTATCTGCATATTATTACTGTGATAAGGACGAAACAAACAGACATTGGAGAACTGTTATTAAGATTGATTGACTAAGTTTAACATGTTATGTGGTGTTAAAATTAATATTTTCTATATCTCTCGCAAATTTTTCACAGACTGTCTCAAAGGGGGCGGGTTGGAGCCATCTGGCGAAATTTAGCTGGTTTGAACACGTATTAGAATAATCTCGACACGACTGAAATGCGGTCAACCTCATTCGTTACAATTCAGCTGTGTGAGAAATGACATGAGTTCCGTTTAACTTAAATTGTGTTTAGCTTACATTTATCTCTCATTCATTCGTGTTTGGCTTTTAATTATCTAGCGTTTCTCTAAAACTCAATATCATATACTATAAAAAAAACTTTTGTAACAATTATCAAATTATAAACGAAAAATAAATAAATTTATTATTTGTGTCAAAAATAATAGCAAAATTCATTTGTAGACACTTTTGTCGGATCTGGTACACTTGCGCGAAAGACATTTGCGCGAAAGACACTTGCGCGAAGCCATTTGCGCGAAAGGACATATGCGCAAAAAGCCATTTGCGCGAAAAGACATTTGCGCGAATGGACAGATGCGTGAAAGGACATTTGGGCGAAAAGACATTTGCGCGAATGAACACTTGCGCGAAAAGACGTTTGTGCGAAAAATTGGATTTATAGTTATGGGTGAACTCAGATTACGTACAGAAATTATTAATTACCGGTACAATCCTCTTATAGTGTTTGTAAATTTGCCTAAAACACACAAGACTTCTGTCACGGCTCCGACATTGCGGAGCTCCGGCGGTTCCTCGCGTGCTAATCGTCGCAGATGGCTTTCGCTCACCACCACAGCTCGGCTTGTTGGCCAGCCTCAGCCACGGCGGTTCGATCGCACCCACCTGCTCCTAAGCCCGCGGGCCGCCTCGCCCCTCCGTGCCTGCGCGCTTTTACATAGCACTCTAGGGGTAGGGCAGACAAGAGTACGTGGAGTCGGTCTTACGGCGATTCCTTACTGTCACTAGTCATTTCAAAACGTCTATTGGTACGGATTACACTCTTACATACAAGCGTACAAAGTACGCAATTCACCAAAACTTGTAGGTATCAATTGAAAAATACCTATACTAATTAGTCGTCCTATCAAATAATAAAATAATATACTATAGTGACATGAAATGTTATTTAAATTTAATGAAATTATACATGTGGTGCAGTCAATTTTTTCGCGCAAACGTATTTTCGCGCAAGTGTCCATTCGCGCAAATGGCTTTTCGCGCATATGTCCTTTCGCGCAAGTGTCTTTCGCGCAAATGTCATTCGCGCAAGTGTCCTGATACCCTTTTGTCTGTCCGTCTTTTTCCTTTTTGGCGATTCATCCTTTTGTTAACATCTAATTATATTTGAAATTATCGTAACAAAGCGTAAAGCAGGATCCTTTTGTTGGTAATTCAATTAAGATGTTTAGCTGTGTCTTATGCTTCAGTTTACTCCAAACCAGATAATTATAAATGTTAATAATTTACACAAATGATTTTCCCGCATTTCTCCTTACAAAATTACTGTATAAATAATTTGCTTTTGTGAATATAAGCGCCGGTTTTACCAATGTCATAATATATAAAGCATCAAGTAGACAATGTAAGAAGTAGTTTAAATCAGCAGTAGATAAACAGATGTATTTAGATACCTCTCTACGACCGAATAGCCTCCGTGGTCTAGTGGTTGAGACTACCTACTTCAGATCTAGAGGTCTGGGGCTCAATTTCCGTGTTCTTTTTAGTTTGGTTGCTGGTAGAGCTTTTCTTAGTCCGCTTTGGTTGAGAAATCCGGGTATAGCTCGCTTTTCGACGTGTTCCTAACTCTTGGCTTTGATAAGGCCGAATCTTATTAAAGCCAAGAGTTAGGAACCCGTTAAGAACAAAAAAACACTAACCAAGTTAGTAGCGGAGGCCGGGGCTACAATTAACAAAGTTCATTAACCAGTTGGTGACTAATTCAAGATATTGACATAAACTTTGAGGCGTCACACAATTCCATTTTATAAATAAAAAGTGGTTACTTTGAATACACTTACAAAATGCAACATAAAATCAAGTACAAGTCACTTCCCTCAGCCTGAGCATGTGTGATGCGGACACTTGAAGAAATTGGAAGGTGCAACGTCAAAAGTTGGAATGTGACATAATCGCAGTGGGACATCACGGTGAACGCAGGGGTTGTAAGAAATGGCGAAATCAAGTTCAAATAAATCTGTTCACAGCGCAGGTGTGTGTACAGTGACTGAATTTATCTAGCAGGCGTGAATAGTATTACTGTTATTCGTTATTCTGCTGCTTTCATACCTAGTTATCTCTTCTTCTTATGGGAACATAAAGTACCGGCACGGCAAGAATACAATCTAGTTATAAATTCCTGGTTATCGCTTTTTATGGAGAATTTCTCAATCCTCAGATAATTTTTGTCTAGAAAAAAATGTTGCCGGATTTTCAACTTGTAAAGTTAATGTCCACTTAGATAAAAGTTTCAGAGTATTTGAAGAATCAGCTAATAACTTAATTATGTTATGATTCATAAAAATGTAAGTAATATTAGAGGATAAAAATCACAAACATTTTTAACCCTTTACAATGAGTAATAGAGATCGGTTCTCAATTTGCATATTTGATGAAGTTTTTAAATAACAAACTAATTTCAAGTTTTTTTACATTTTAAATTTCAATGACCCAATGCCTAATTTTTAATTTAAAAACGGACCTCTAAGCAGCGTCTAAAAAATTTTTCGCCTCAGGCGTCCTGGCTCCCATAGGTGCCCCAACCGGGAAGTGGCGAACCCTTATAATTTTCCAATTATATTTCCCGTCCAATTTTCCGAGGTGTCGCTCTCGGCACTCGTCAAATGCAGCCCTGCGTAGTTTTAATAGCTACGGAACCCTTCGCATCTATACGTTATTACAAAAGTCAGGTGCACTGCAATTACTCGCGTTTTGGTAGGTTATGCCTTGAAAATTATTCTAGTTCTATTGTTATAAAAGTTGTGATACTTCTGATGAAGAAGATCGAAATGATTTAAAAAATATGTAAATATTACGTATGCTTCTACGTAGGCATAGATGGCTGATTGTGACATTATTCCTGTTTTTGTAAATATTAGTTAATAAAATAAATTAATAAACTAAGTACATTAAAACAATAATAATGAGTTTTAAAATATTCGTTATGAAGGTAAAGTCAGTGAAAACGAGCCAACGGGCTGTAATAATTTAATAATAGGCCGGTTTAAATGCATAACAGATTTACTCCACCATTTACTAGACAATAATCAGACAATATAAAGTGACACGAACCCTAGCAACCATACGAAATTCGTATAAAAAATTAAAACTTAAAAGAGGTTGGTGTCCGTTCGCCAACAGTCACATATTATTTTATAAATATCATTCAATTAGTCACATCAATTATGCTACATTTTATCACATTAGGAAAACTAAATTGATTAGTTGTGCAAATATGTTGTTAAAAACGACATCACAATAAGTACCTACATATGTATACTTTTTTTACCCATATTTTGAGCAATAGTATTTCCTAATTCACTATCCATACGGATTTAGCTTCACAGATATTTCCAAGACAGAAGCAAAGCTTCATAGAAACGCCGCGGAAACACAAACGGAAGCCAAATTGAGTGATAATAATGGACGAGCAATAATATTTATTTGAGGCGGTAATGGTTTTCCTTATGTTCCTTAGTTTGTTATTTTTTTGCTGTAGAATGTAAGCAATACCAATACAAATTATACTCTTAAGTGTATTTTTTTTTGATTTAATAAAGTTTAGCCATTCTGATAGAATGTAACTCAAATCTCAAAGTAATAATATAATTAAATATTTGGGTCGTTGACCTTCAAATTTAAAGCGCTTTTGTAAAATTGCCATAACAGTTATTCGTCATTAAAAAAAACAATGTGTAAGCTCGACACGATAACATGTCAGAGGTCGATTTACCATCAAAGAATTTGTTTCTCTGGACAACAGTTTGCGGTGATTCCGAAACAATAGCTATTCAGTTGCTCAATATCAATAAAGGCAGTGTACACGCTATACCGTAAAATCTTTATGACAAGATACCGCATTGAAGCTCGCATGAGGCAAGGCACAATCGTGAAATCTCGATACCGCTATCGATTATATGACGATCTTATCGATAACTATTGTGTCACACGCGATATATTCGCATCACTTTTTTGAGAATGGTATGCACTGACTTACTATTTAATAATTTTATTTCATTTTAATAACTGGTATCTTCATAAGGAAATTTCAATTTTCTTTGTAGTTGAGATTATCCAAAGTATATTTACCACAGCGTATAAAAACGCAAGTTTTCATGGGCAAGCAGTAATTTAGTTTTATTCTTAGATAAAGAAGACAGGAAGAAGCGCCTTAAACTAAAGAAAAATATGTCTTTATATAATAACTTTGTGCACGATATTGCTGACTGAGCACCGTAGGTAGCTTATTATAAATGAAAAAACGGAATATCTTAATTGGCCTAACATAACTTCAACCATTTTAAAGTTTAATATTACTTGTGAAAATAAAAACTAATTGAAGTGGTTCATAGTAAAATAAACTCAATATTTAATACATTAAGGATCTTTTTAATCATCTTCATCACTTGACCGTCAATGAATGCTAATCTTTTGCCCCTGAAAGAAAATCTTTTTGTGTCGAATGTGGATTGTTGCTACTTCATAAATTATGATAACTAAATGACAGTTAAAGTATCCAATGTTGTATATAACTAATATATAGTAGTATATGTACCTATATTAGTGTTGAAAGTATTGTCTGTATTCGAGTCTGTGAGTCTATATTTCTAGCTGTATGAATAGTTTTGTTTGCGAGGGTGCGTCATGGTAGGAAATAGGCAAACAATCCTTAATAGTCTTAGTTACAGTGTTAATTAAGAAGCAACTATTCAACATCTTACTTGCAGATGGTGAAGTAGGCGTCTAATTCCTAACGTGTGATTAATAATTTATGGACCTACGTGAAGGCAGTGTCCAGGCTGCCAATCACGTTTTATAAAAACTTGACGTGCGTTCTAAAACTGATGACATTGAGATCACAATATTACCACCCATCCGGGACGTGGCCATGCGGTTAAACATACGTCTACGCCACTTCTTAACGTATACACTTTAATCAGTTATGTTTGTTGAACATTTTGATTGAAATTTTCCACCCCTATTATTTGGTCACGACTTTCGATATAGACTAGTTGATCAACCGAATTAATTCCATTGAGCCCCAAACAACATCTATATAATTTAATGATATTAATATTTATACACTCACACCTATTATCTAGCCCAAAGTAAGCATCATTAAGAGCTTTTGTTATGGATACTAGTATGCATATAAATATTAGAAATATAATAAATAAACGTATATACATCTAATAAAAAATCCGTAATTTGGTGATTGGGCACTCATTTAAAACAATTTAACAGGTTATGTTGATTTTATCCGCAATTTTCAAAAATTAGTTTGCGCACTAAAATGTACAAAATTGCGCAGAGTGACCATCGCTCAAGTTAAATGATGAATGCGTATATAGGGGAGGCTAAATCAACTAATTTTAACCCACAACTCATACCAACGATAAGTTTACTCAAAGCAAACACTTTAAGCCCACTAAATGCAGCGTAGGGGCCTATAAATTAAACTGGTGAATTAATGAGTATTTTGTTAAGAATAATATTAGAAAAGACTTGGATATAATTTGTATAATATCACGATAGTATAAAAATACTTGAAATGAAATAAGGAAAATTATTAGAAAGCAATGTATTTGTATGAATATGATACCATTACGGAAGTAGTTTAAACGGTATTTTTATATCCGTGTTTTATTCTTTTAAGCGTGATATGCGCGTTTGAAAAACGTCGCGTGAATAAGCTCTACGAGATTCTGGATGAGTGAATTCTATTTTTTTGTACATTAACTCTCAAACGAGAATAAATGATTGATGACGACTAAAAGTGCCACCGTAATAGGTAATTTTAACAAAATCTTTCGGGTGTTGAAATATAATGTAGACATTTTGAAGGTAGATAATAGTTAAAAAATAATATTCATAGGATTATGAAATGTATATACTTGCTCTGAAATAAATTATTCTATTATCCTAAGTCCTCGGTGGTCAGAGCAGTCACCCGGCCCAGACTGTGAATGGTCGCTGGTTTGGTACAAAACCCGCGAAGAATATTTTTGTTATATCCGGATATTTTATTAAAGTTAAAAGAAAATAGAATAACTCGGTGGCATAGTGGCTTGAGCGCTCTGGGTTCGATACGAAAACAAAGCAACTTTCGCTGTGGTCGATCCCTTGATGGGTCAATCAATGTTTGTAATCTCGAGCTCCTTCGTGCTTCGGAAGACACGTTCAGCAGTTGGTTCCGTTTGTTACTGCAACTGCTTTAACCCACCAACCCGCATTGGGCCAGTGTAGTGGTGTTATGGCCCAAACTCCTCGTGTGTTTCTCCCATGAAGGAAGGTCTGTGTCCAGTGACGATGAAAAGAAAATTAAGAAAATGTCAGGAAATATTTAAATATCATAGAATCCTGACATTATAAAATACTGACAACAATTTTCTTATTGACTTACTTAACAATTTCATTGAATTATTGAAAATATAACCAACGCTAATTATCGAGTACAACGCACAGGTATAAAAAGAAGTTAATTAATCGGTTCCCGACGTCTAATCGTGATCGGCTTCCAGCACGGCGCTAGGTAATTTACTGGACAAACAATAGTAATAGTACCTACGTACCTAATACCTACTTGCCGTTCTATGTCATTTCATATAATTCAATGGTTATTGAGGCGATTAATTATAGAGTAGAGAAGACATAAAAAGAGTTAACAATCAAGTACTCAGAATTCCACAAATTATACGCGGTATTGCCAATTTAAAGTTTCTTTGAAACAATTGTCGTTTCAGCATTATTATTTTTATTATTTGTGGGTTGGGTCGATTTGCTGTCAATGCGATTTAAAAAGATATATCGTGACCACCAATGGGTTATAGTAGATCCTTGATTAGCGAACTTCCCGTAAATTTCAGAATCATCCCAGCCTCAAGGGTCTTGATTTCAGTGAGTTCGATTGTGTGTCTCATTAGGTAAAGGTTTCGTTTGTGAATGAGTGATTTACAATCGCACATGAGCTGTAGCGAAGATTGACGCTCCTGCTCGCCGTACCGTGAATCCAACATCAGAAACACTAATCAAGCAAGCCACTACTACTAGGTGGTAGACCCGTATGTAGAGTCATCTGGGTAGGTACCACCGCCTTCCTTGTTTGCAGATTGCAGAATGACAACGCACCTGCAATATCAAGCGATTTTACTTGTTATCTTTACTTGTTATAGGCGGCGGTAACAGCTTACCACCAGGTAGGCCGTCAGCTTGTTTTTTGCATTATAAAATTTAACAGTGTTGACTGTCGGAGATTTCTGAATATAATTTTTAAAAATAAAATACAAAAGGTTTTTTTTTTAATTTTGTTATGCATGAAATTATTATTAATTGATATGGATAGAAAAGTAATTCTAATTATACTGGCCCATATTGCACACTAACTGTTAGATGTTAAATTTAAGTTAGAGGAAACAGAAAATTTAAAAGGCTCATTAGAAGGCCCCTCGAGTTCTTCCGAATGAATTCTAATAAAGTTAATCGTATACTCCCTTCTTAATTTATTTGTGAAAATCCTCTCGTGTTCAAAGCGTCTATAGCATTTCGTTTATTGCTTCAGAAATTAGGTCGCCTTTTTATACTTTCATTGTCGAATTGTATTGCTTGCGTTTATTCAAATGAATTAATTCCTTCGTCTCTGAAAGCTTTTGAAAAACAATATGGGTCTCCCCCCGTATTGATTTTCAGGTAATTATTTGGTACCTTAGTCAATACAGTCACAATTTTGTGATGTCATAGAACTATTTATTAAGAAGTATTTCTTTGACATGTTATCTGACAACAGTGTTATTTTCAGGATGCAATAGTTACCTAAAGTAAAAGTTTCTCAATCAAAAAAAATATCTAAACTATAAAAATTTCATATCTTGAAGCGGGAACCGAACCCGCGCCCTATCATAATTTGGGTATACCCTCACAATGTCGAAATATTATATTTCCTCAATCTTACCATTCACGTTTATGCCTTTGGTCCCTGGCCTAGTGCACCGCGACGTTCACACATCACTGACAATCAATTGTGTAAGTATGTGTTTGATATTATGTGTGTTATTCATATATTAGTTACGAAAAAATTTGAAAAAAGCAAAGAAAGACAAGAAAGTTCTAGAATGAAATGACGCACACAAACTTCATCTCCAGAACAGTCGTGTTTTTTTATTCACACATATAAGTATTTCTTTATTTCGGCTATTTACTATCACCTATATAGTATAAACTTAACATAGCATATAAATTTGATTGCATCAAATTAATAAAATAACTACGTACCGACAACAGTAAGGTACAACAGTCTTGATGAAGGTAATTCGTTACATCAAATTAGTGTATTCAGACAGACATAGAATGCACCCCTGGGGCAGTCTGGTCACGTTGCGTCACGTCCGTCGCTACGCATTGCAGTAACGAACCAGTGGCATACGGGGATGGGCCCCCTACGGGTGACGTCAATTCCAAGTCAACTTCCTGTTTTTTGTTTTTGACATCGAATGATGTATGAGTGCTCTAGAGTCTAGAGTTTTGAAACTATTATTTTAAAATTATTACTCCATTTGCTTGAACATTTGTTGGCCACGAAGTCAGAAGTTTATAAAACCATTATAAAAATAAAATAAAAAATATATTAAACAATAAAATTATCTTAATCCAAACTTTTGAATCCCGTCGCCATGTTTCTAAATAAACAAAAATTGTTTTATTTAGTTAATTTCTGGGCAATTTGCCGTCATCGCGAGATTCTGACCAAAACGTAATGATATCATATTATAAAGCTCTGGTCCCTAATAAAATGAGAACGTTCTCTAGAAATTTCCAAAAAGATTTTAAGATAACATTGGCAGTACGTAAGCTAAAGAAAAACAAACCATAAAACCATCTGTCAAGTCTCAAAATTCGATAGACTAATCTTTAACGTCAAGTAAAGGTTAGAACAAACACGGACACTAATCTTCCATAACGAATTACTTTTCCCCTTAACCCTATGCACGCTGAGTCCCCACGAGTCACATATGTCCCCGCGACAGGTCTGGCTCAGGTGGCAGTCTGCTAATTTGTCACCCGAGATCACTCGACCATACTCGTTTAGATCATGTTCCAACTATTCTCGTAATTTTGCATCACGCTTAGCAAGGGTTGGCCATAAACGTCAACCCTTCACATTAATACAGATTTGCTAAGTTTACCTATTATAAGGAAGTTAGCTTATGACTGTCTTCTATCTACAGATAGCAAAGAATATTGTTATATATAATATTACTCAACCTATTTTTATAATCGTCAGTAATGTTTTGGTGCACAGTTCATTAATTTATTTCTTAGGTATAGGTAGTACTTTTATAGAAATAAATTATTACTTACAATATTATTCGCCTTAAATAAATTGAATTTAGTTCAAAATTAAGTACCAATCCATTCCCTGCACTTGATTCAGATGTACTTATAATCTTATACCTACTGAACATTTGTTTTCTGTTTCGTATATTTTCTGAATAGGGAGCATTGATACAATAGGTAGCAAAGGAATTACCCAATCTGAATAAAATATTTTAAATCATTATACTTAGTTATAAGTTTTGAAATATTTCTAAAATTATTATAAGCGCTTTACATTTTGTATACACGAAACACTTGACATCTGCCGCTTGTCACTTTTTCAAATCCATGCAACTGGCCTATTTCCGCTCGTATCCGATCCCCGAGGGAATCCACACGGCGAAATACGGGGTCCGCTGACAAACACGGCGCAGGTGATTTCTTTTCTTCCCAATAATGCTGTCAACATTTTATATTTCTTCCTTATATTTCTCAAGATGATTTCGACATTTGTTTGCCTACGCAGAATTACGACTGAAAAAGTTGTTGTAGTAATAGAATATTGGGACACACTCACATTTTTCAACTTAGAATTGAGAATCTTATCTAATATCATGAATGGCTGCACCCTTATTTTATTTTCACCTACGTCCTACACACCTACGTCCTACTGCTATTCACATTCCTTAAGCTCGGAAGAGCCATGCTTTGTTTTCTTAATGGAAACCACAGCGCTCAAATCTTTACGACAGCTAGCACCTATATCTTTATTTTATTTATTAGATACCTAAAAGATTACATATAAAAGCACACATAGTTATCAGATAAATATATAAGTTCTAACCTGTCCTCCAAAACAAAAAAGGATGTTGCCTAAATTTGAATGCGGCACCGCAATATACGCTATTTTTACCCATAAAAAACCACTCAAACTTAAAAGTTATGGAATAATTATAAAGGAAGAAGTTTTACGGTTTAGAAAATTTATAAAAATGGTATTTTTTCCATAATTTATCAAATGTTGATGATATTAGATTGCTCACATCAATTAAAACAGCTATTATCATAAAAACTATGAATAAAAACATACATATTACATAGTTATTAAGTATTGATTTTGTCAATATGCCCGTACATTTTCTATTGATATAGGAACATGTGGCGTCACCTGTTCCGTAGGTTTTCTATGAAGCGTTTTTGGATGATGCGCTGCTACACATTATACTTACCACTGTAAGTATATGTGAAACTATTGATCTCAGAAGTACTTTCTTCTGCAATACTTCTTCATGAGTTATAATTTTATAAACTTCTTATTTATGAAATTAATAAAAAGTTGCCATATTATACCTACAGCGTTTTCTATGAGTGAAAAAAAATAAAACTTTAAACGATTCTTTTTGAGCCTATCCAAGATCAATGAATCGATCATTGAATCGGCAATCTGAAGGAATCTAATCTTTATTTATAATTTAACATACTGTGATAATACTGAGATATGTGTAAACAGTAAGTAAATAATATGTAAATAATTAAATAAAATACAGTAATTAAATAAATGAATAAATAACTAATAAAAAACTAAAGTAATATGAATTTTTTTTCTAGTTTAGATTTTTATTAGTTAATATTTTTTTCAAACATTTATAATAATGTAAATATAAAATTGAGAATATTTGAATAAATAACATCTAGAAAAAGTATCTAACGATGCGTATTTAACGATGCGTAGTCAAGTTTCATTAAAAATCACTTACAGCAATTTTTTTACGAGTTTTTTACATAAAGCTTTACACTTCAAATCTTTATTTCGTTCATTAAGTATCGAGTTTGGATTTACCTTACAGATTCCTTCGGAGGATGTAGTGTTTACTAAAAGACCACTTCACGCGGAATGTATGCCTAATCGGAGATTGCCAATCGATGTCACGTACTAAGCATCGATTCAATCTAATCGAGTAGATTTTATTGGAGCCCATTTGAAATTGATACGCTATCAACTTTCCAGACGATGGTTGATTCAGCTTACCTGAAAAAAAGAAAACTTTGATAAACATTTTGAAAATGAAATATCATTACACTTATACTCTTATTAGAAATAGCCATAACAGAAACATAAGATTTAAACCCACACGTACAAATATTAAGACCGCCATTTTTTATTTCTAATCATGATTCAAATTTGAAAAAAAAATACGATGTTCTATTTTTAGAAACAATTTGTTTCAATTCTTTCTAATGATTTAATATAGAGTCTCTATTGTATACCTACAACAAGGGAGGCAAACAATCATACAGCCCGTCTGGTGGTAAGCAGTTACCGTAGCCTACAGCGTTACAAACACTATTAGGTACTCAATACCACAGCACTCACATTGCCTAATCCCTGAAAAACATCATAAATCCGTTAAATTTTGACAAGTCACCGACAGTGACCTGAAAATAAGAGCCTCCGCAAACATTATGCGCCCTGAATGCGGAATGATGGCCGAATAATTCGGTTGTCAGGGATAACAAACGCTGGGACCTCAGTGAATAATGGGCGAAGCTACGATGTCTACGGCAAACATGCTTCTTACACGTACATATTAAATCACCCGACCGTCTTAACGGAGGCACATTGGTTAGAATTGTGAACGGGATATAACCATGATCCTTTTGTAAATGCTGCAAAACATTCAACCTAAAACCCACTCTTAGATCTAGTAAAAGGTCAAAAGCTTATAATAAAAATATATTTAAGTATTTCTTTTCAGTTCTTTAAACAACTTCATATCCATGACACATTACTTATAACAGCTTACTGGATAAAAACCATTCCTACACTGAAGAAACAAATGAGAAGCTTAGAGGGGAAAAATCGAAAAATCGGTTACTTTGACCACCAGGACCAACAATTTGTCTACCTAATAGGAATACTTTGATTGACAAAATCTTATAAGTAACTACTAATATTATCTGAAGAGTTTGTTTGTTTGTTTGGTTGAACGCGCTAATCTCAAGAACTACTGATTCAAATTGAAAAATTATTTTTGTGTTAGATAGTCCATTTATCGAGGTATTATATAGGCTACATAACAATACGTTATGACTAATAGCAGCTTAGCATCAATAAAAAATGTTGCAAAAACGGGAAAAAAATATTCCTTTTCAGAGCTTTCGTTGCGTGCGCTCCGGGTTAAAGTTACGCAAAAATCACGTATGCAGGAAATGTTTTCCTTTAAAAGTTCTAGAAAAATCCGCGACAGCTATGTCTATCTTTTTGAAATTTAATCACTACATATATAATAAGTCAAGTTGTTATTTCCCGACTTACACGCGAACGAATTCGCGGGCACAGCTAGTCTGAGAATAAAGTTGTTTAATTTTTATAATCGAAATCAACGCTCTCAAACCACTACGCTCCAGCGATCTCTCCTGGAATTTAACCTTGTCTAAAATAGCATTCCAAATCTATAGAGGTACCGTTAAATGACTTACCAAGCTCACCTCAATAGAGGGAATGAAATTTCTATTAACAAAAGACAGACAAAGCCAGGGGGAGAAAGCAAGCAATCAAGAACGCAATATACCCAGTAAAGTTTCGCCGACAAATATGCCAACCCTTTGCTCATTTTATTTCGAGTATCAAATCAAAATTAACTTTTGTACAATACAGAACTTGTATTTGAACTAAGCATCCTCTTATGACACAAGCAATAAGGTTTATATTCGAATTTTCTACTGTTTTACTGTGGATTTGGCAGCTCTGTCATGAAACGCAATTTGTTAGTGGTATTTTAGATTTACAATAATATTGACATTTTGATTGAAATACTTACGGGTAGTATATTGGTCAGTTTGGTCACTATGAAAACAATTGATTTTCCATTATGAGCCCTCCAGTACCTACTTATCGATTTCATTATTGACAAAAACTTTATTTAAAACTTTAAATCGTCTATGACATTCTTAATTTTAAAAACTCTCTCGCTCTCTCTCTCTCTCTCGTCTATGACAATTAAAAACCAATCGTGTTTGGAATCTACGGCTTGACGGGACATTAAACTATGCTCGAAGAGCATGTAAACTTCAGAACATCTATTAAAGGTTCGCTGTGTTTCGGATTGAAGGGAAAGGTAGCCAGTGTAATTACTGGGCATGGACGGCATTTTATCTCAGGCCTCAGGATGACAATGCACCTGCACCTCAAGTGACTTTCCCTTGTTATTCCAGGTGTCTATAGGCGGCAGTAACCGCTTACCATCAGGTGGGCCATCAGCGTGTTTGTCATCTAGTTGTATAAAAAAAAGGTATGAAGCAACCACGTATCAGACACAATAAGTGTTTCTAATGCGTGTGTGCGCTAGCGCGGGCTAGTAAAGGACAAAAGGTAGCAAAAAACGAATGTGTAAATGCTTAAGCCTATTAGCACACTAAAGCGTCCACATCCAGATCTGTATGCTCCCCCGGAAGGGTTTAAAAGCTCTATTAACGAAGTGGGCACGTTTTACCAAATAAATTCTAATAAAGTTAATTAAGGCGTACGACGGTATTATCTCTGTCAAATTCCTCCATGCTAAATTAAAACAAAAAAGTTAGCCCCCCGCATTTTCAGCCTGTCGACGGCACGAGATAAAGTTACCATCTACGTGACTCGGCTTTGTAAATTTTTTAAAAAGCAAATAAAAAGCAAACAGCTTTTATCTGTTCGCGTAGGTTTTTTATGCCCTTCGGGTAAGTTTGGCGCTGTTTACGATTGAGATAACTTCATATTCAACTTGATCGTAAAGCGACTATGTGCTCAAAGAGATAACTACACAGATTTAGATAATATTAACCCAACGAAAATAGTTTATTGAAAGAGGTTTACATATTCTGTATTCACATTTTAACTATTACATTGTGAAATTGGCATTTTATATCAGATTTTGTTTCATGATCATGCTAAAATAACATAATTATCACAATAGGCGGGTGATTGATACATAGAAATTATTTATTTTGCACAATGACATAAACGGTATACAGATAACAAATACAATATGCCAAAAAGCCAAATATACCAAACTTAAAAATAAAATTCTAATGTTGGTACCTAAAGAGCTTTAGTGTTACGGGCAGTTTGTTAAATAGGTACTTTTACTTTTGTACACTTAAATTGTACTAAAATATTATAAATTATTACATGCAGTTATTTACTTTTAGAATACAAACATTATATTTAGGCTTAGAATTTCGCTGGTGCTTTTTTTTACTCTCAAAGTATTCTAGATTTTGTTGAACAAAGATTGACATCTCTACAAGTTAAACATTTGTCAAAGTAAGATTAGTGCAACATATTATATTATTGAATATCAGCCAAAGACTGAATTGATTTCTTCGGTTATTTTTTGCTGTTAATAAAAAAACCATCTAATTTAAATCAACCACAACACAAAGGGGTGACCGGTAATACAATCTAACACTTTAAAGGTTTCCAAACAGGGTGGTTCATACAAAAACGCGTTGCGTAATTTTCCTCACCACGACGAACGTTAATTCACATGCGCGACAGAGACGAAAGTAATGGATCTTAAGAGTGAACGAGATGAATCGAGGGGAAATCTAATCCTCTATTAATGATAACCGCTGCACCTGCGATGTAATCTATCTAAAATATGGTCCGTGATATTACACTTTTGTGAAAGATAAAAGTATTGTAGATATAAAGGTATTTTTTTAATCTCGGAGACGATGAAAATATGAGTAAGTAGCAATTTAACTTTGCGAAATTTTGCATTATGAGAAAATGTTTTGGTACTTTTTCGATATTAGGTTCCTACAAATCACTATTTACTGATATTAAACGAGATATTTAGAAATAACTTACACTGGATTTAACAAAGAGCTCAACCCACCGAGATCCATCATTATAAAAAAGTATAAAAAATATAGTCAACTTTGATACCTTTGTATACTTATTGAACGTCAATTATACATATGAAAATAATAACCTGTTTAAAATAATTGATTAACAATTCAATTTTGATTATTAAAAACTATAAATCATGTATTAAAATATAGTACAACCGAATTATCGACTCAATTAGATACGCGATGTGTAAATTATCACGTTGACATAAATAAAATGACCCGATATTGAGTATTGGATGTTACAAACCACATTTATTTGTATCGCTTTACCATTTACCGAGATATAGATATTCATGGCCTTTCCATTAGCATTGGTTTTATTAATAATACTTACTGATTCATGCAATAAAATATGAATCATGCTCTTTACCTACTTAAAGAAAATTGTGAGAACCAACAGTAAAATAGAACTGAGAAAAGAGCGCGTGGTAATTCAGATTAAGTTTTATTGTCGGTCGTAAAAATGATATATGTATAAACATTTTTATGTTCTATTTATCTAATGTACCCTTAATTCTATTACTGCAATATTCCAGCCATTAAGCAGATAAATAGATGTAAATTATTTATTTGCACATTTATTTAACTCATACCTAGGCTAGGTATGGTTAAATAAATGTCATCATTAAATTTTTCAGCGTGAAATTAATGAGTTATGATGTTACCTTACATAAAAGTCACAAGTATGTAGGTACATCACAAGAAAAACAAATGTACTTTTAGGTAACTATTATAATAATATGTATTTTTGTAAATTGAAATAAATAAATTACATAGAAATATAAACTTGAAATGATTTGGTACTTACTTGACATGACATCGTTTTGAGTTTTCATAATGAAGTCGTTCTTTTTCTTTACTTAGCTTGTGTCATGCAATCACTCTAAAATTTGATGTTATATTGAACTAAGAGAGGTAGGGCATACAAGAGAGGTAGGGCATAGCGGTAATTCGCTCGAACTGGAGCAGCCCGACTGGTGAAATACCTCCACCTTACAGAAGTTCGCAGCCAAATGACGCTGCTTTTGTAGTGTCGTGTTCCTGCGGTGAGTAAGGTTGCCAGAGCTCCTCAAGGAGTCCCCGTATTGGCAGCTGGTGGACCCATGGTGCCTTAAGCACTGCCACTTACTCGTGTGGGTGCATCCTGTTGGCGCGGCGGTCAGGGAGACCCAGTGAAACGGCTGCCCGCTGGCCGCCCGCAGGCTGAACGGGTTCCCGAACCCAGGGATTACCTAATCTCCGCCCTGGGAGGCTGAACCGCCAGTCTGTGTAAAATCCCTGTGGTAGTTGCCGTGCCGGAGAAGGAGACCGGAGTGGACCCGGCTTCTGCCACAGGGGGGGACTGGGGGCCCTTCCGCCCGCCGCGCCAGCACGCTGCAATCCCTGCGCAGTACCTTGGCGGGATATGACTGCATTTTGCCTATCATGCTGCCGATACGGAGACTCCTTTTCAAAAAACCCTTTTCATCCTTATAATATGGCAATTATAAAAAAAAGTAGGAACGTTTTGTCAGCGGCTTCCCTATCCACATTTAAAGTGGATTTTTGCAACATCAGGGGACTTCACAGCAACATCAACGCAGTCCACCAACACCTTGAGACTGCGCAGCCGACCCTACTTTTCCTAACGGAGACCCAAATCTCCTGCCCGGCTGACTCATCGTACTTACTCTACCCTGGGTACAAGTTCGAGCACAAATTTGTGCGTCGTGCCGGGGTATGCATGTACGTCCGGGAGGATGTTTGCTGTCGCCGTCTTCATGGCCTAGAAGACAGGGACCTGTCGATTTTGTGGGTCCGCATCGATCACGGCGGCCACACCCGCATCTACGCGTGCCTTTACAGGTCCCATAGCGGTGACTCAGACACGACTCGACTCTTTGAGCACCTGCAATCGACGACTGACAAAGTTATTGAGCAGTACCCTACCGCGGAGTTAGTGATATTAGGAGACTTTAATGCCCACCATGTCGAGTGGCTCAGTTCTCGGTCCACTGACTACGCGGGAAGGTCTGCTCACGAATTCGCCCTGACCTATGGATTCTCGCAACTGGTTAATTCTCCTACGAGAATACCAGATATCGAGAGCCATACGAGCTCTTTACTGGACCTTCTGCTGACTACGCGTCCGGACGGATATACCATCTCAGTGGATGCGCCTCTAGGCTCATCAGACCACTGCCTCGTCCGGACCCAAGTGCACAGTGTGCTACCCGATGCCCCCCGGCCAGCTGGGTGGCGTCGAATGTGGCACTACAAGTCAGCAGACTGGGATGGGTTGCGTGAGTTTTACGCATCGTACCCGTGGAAGCAGCTCTGCTTCACGTCAGATAATCCTGACACCTGTGCGGCTGCAGTCTCTGAGACGATACTGGCGGGTATGGAATGTTACATTCCTAACCTGCTAGTGGCCGCAGGCGTTAAAAGGCGACCGTGGTTTAATCGGCCATGCAGGGAAGCTCGCGAAAGCAAGCAGGCTGCGTTTAAGGCTTGGACCACGGCCCAAATCAATCAGGATCCCAACATCTCTGACGTGAAGTGGAAGTTAAACGCTGCTTCGAGGTCCTGTAAAAGAGCGATTGCCAGAGCGAAATTCGATTTTGTCGGCAGGATTGGCGATCAACTTGCAAGACATCCCTCCGGGAGTCGCGCTTTCTGGTCGCTCGCCAAAGCTGCCGAGGGAAATTTTTGTAGGTCGTCCTTGCCACCACTGCGTAAGCCTGAAAGAAACTTGGCCCACAGCGCTAAAGAGAAAGCCGATTTACTGGGTGCTCTTTTTGCCTCAAACTCGACTTTGAATGACGGAGGTGCTGCACCACCTACCATCCCCTGGTGCGGCAACTCTATGCCGGAGATCTCCATTACGCAACGGGAGGTACGGCGTGAGTTGTTATCTCTGGATATTCATAAGTCGAGCGGGCCAGACGGTATACCGGCAGTGGTGCTGAAGCAGTGTGCTCCTGAGTTGTGTCCTGTTCTGACGCGTCTTTTCGCGCTTTCGTACTCCACCAGGCAAGTTCCGTCTTCATGGAAGACTGCCCATGTGCACCCGGTGCCCAAAAAGGGCGATAGATCAGACCCATCGAATTACAGGCCAATCGCTATAACCTCCCTTCTCTCAAAGGTGATGGAGCGCGTTATAAACACGCAACTCCTCAGGTACCTAGAGGATCACGACCTTATTAGTGACCGTCAATACGGCTTTCGCCACAGTCGCTCGACGGGTGATCTTCTAGTGTATCTCACGCACCGTTGGTCTCTTGCCATTGAGAGTCATGGCGAGGCATTGGCAGTTAGCCTAGATGTAGCGAAGGCGTTCGATCGGGTCTGGCACAGGGGTCTTCTTTCGAAGTTACCATCTTACGGGCTGCCTGAGGGGTTGTGCAAATGGGTCGCTAGCTTTTTGTCCAGCAGATGCATAAGAGCCGTCGTTGACGGCAGTTGCTCGGATAGCATGGACATTAACGCTGGAGTCCCGCAAGGTTCGGTGCTGTCTCCAACATTGTTCCTGCTGCATATCAATGATATGCTGTCTATTGACGGACTGCATTGTTATGCAGATGACAGTACTGGTGACGCTTACTATACGAGTCGTGCTAATACCCCTCGGTCTACAGTGGAGGAAAGTCGCGGTCGACTTGTGTCTGAAATCGAGAGTTCTCTAATCAGAGTCTCCGATTGGGGACGACTAAACTTAGTCCAATTCAACCCCACTAAGACACAAGTCTGCGCGTTCACCGCTAAAAAAACCCCATTCGCTGTAGCTCCACAATTCCTTGACACACCGCTTTCCATCTCTACGAGTATCGGGATCCTTGGTGTTGATATCTCTAGCGACGTGCAGTTCCGCAGTCATTTGGAGGATAAAGTCAAGCTGGCATCCAAGAAGCTTGGTGTGCTCAATAGAGCGCGGCGGTATTTCACTTCGGGGCAAAGACTGTTACTGTATAAGTCTCAAGTCAGGCCCCATATGGAGTACTGCTGCCATTTATGGGCGGGAGCGCCTAGATACCAGCTTGGACCATTTGACGTGCTCCAAAGACGCGCTATGAGAATTGTCGACGATCCTGAGCTCACAAGCGGTATTGAACCTTTAAGCCTAAGGAGAGATTTTGCCTCCTTGTGTGTGTTCTACCGTTTGTATAACGGGGCGTGTTCTGAGGAATTATTTGACATGATGCCCACGGCTTCTTTCTATCATCGCACCGCTCGCCATCGGCAGGGAGTTCATCCTCACAAATTGGAACCAAAGTGGTCGCGTACTGTACGGTTTCAGAGAAACTTTCTCCCGCGTACGCTCAAGTTGTGGAATGAGCTCCCTGCAGAGGTTTTCTCGAATGAGTACAGCATGGGGTTCTTCAAAAAAGGCGTGAAAAGGTTTTTACAGGGTCGGCAACGCGCAAGTGATACCCCTGGTGTTGCAAGCGTCCATAGGCTACGGTAACCGCTTACCATCAGGTGGGCCGTATGCTTGATTGCCACCTTAGTGGTATAAAAAAAAAAAAAAAAAACTAGAAACTTTACTGATTTGCGTAGGTATTGATTTTTAAGAATTACTTAATTAATGTATTGAATGCTAAACAAATGAATAAAATAAGTTAAAAAAATTTAAGAACTTTGAATATTATAATACAAACACTCGGAGATTCTACCGATACACTTTCATTTATTCTATCTTAGTTCAGTTTCATATGAAATTAGCAGCCTATTTTTTTAAGTTATAATCCAACTTAAAGTTACTCAAACCTCAGTAGCTCCAACTGCTAACACCCAAAACCTATCTAACTCATCTACCTACACATATCGTACAGCACTGCCTAAAATAAGCAATCGTTATTGACAGTTTATTGCTGTTAATACAAAATCAATAAGGGCGATGAGCTATTCAAAGTGACAACTTTTGCTAAGACCGTATGTACTACTGAAGAACAAACTTTAGTAGATTTAGAACAATTAAGTTAATTGTTCTAATTCGAAATAGTTTCAAATTGTTGTGTAGGAAAATATTTAAATTGCACCGTTTAGCGTAATTCCAGGTATGTAAACAGTTTAATATTCTGTTCTGAATTTACATAACATAAATAAAACATGACACTAGATACATAATAGGATTCAAAGTCTTAATCAACGAAGCCCTTTGCTTCTTTCTAAGCATGAAAGTTCTTATGGCTGTGAAGTCTCAAAGCTCTCAATTATGCGAATACCCCGTAAACAAACTCGGAGATAACATATAAGACTACTGGAAAGCAGTGGGAACACGTCCCAAAAGTTTACTTTGCTTCGTAGGTTACTTGTGCAGTAACGCGAAATATAAGCGACAAGCAAAGTAAATTTCTTTTTATAAATAGAGTAAAATTAATTACATTACACAACTATACAATAGTTCCCTTTTTTATAAAAATGCTATCAGCAAAATGATCATCACACGCAACATTACAAATTCACAAATCACAAAAAAGCAATTAATGTATTACAAACACACACTACGAGTAGGAATACTGTCTAAATGTTTGACAATTACGGCAAATCTACATCAATACACAATGCTAATGACAGCAAAAAAAAATCTCCTTGTAAAAAACTTTTTAATTTTCAATATAACACCAACACGGTTAGACTTAGAACTTCGTGGCAATTCTCTTTGAACCTGAGCAAAGCATGCGAAGGCAGGAACAGGACTTAAGAACTTTACAATTGTTGTTTGGGCTACAAATATGTATAGTTCCAGCTGCATTGGAGTTTTGATCACTACATGGTTCATGAACTTCTGCAACTATATTTTAACAAGATTTTTTAAAATCATCTTAAGAATTATATTCGATATTAAACTAATAGGATTTCTGGATTTGAGTGCACAAAGCGTGAAGAAATTAATAATAAAATTTATTTGTTTTTAATAAACAGGAAAAACAGACATAAAATTTAATGAGAAAATAAACATGTCATCCTACACGTGATCTCCCTAACTTTTAAAAAACTTTAGTAGTCAATTTACAACAACATAAACTACTTAATAAAAAACGTTCTAATAAAACATATACTATTGTAGTAGTGTTATGGTAAATATAAAGCTAACCAGTCTTAAAAAGACCATAACACATCTATAAATCAATTATCCAGAATGTCAACGCACCTGCGATTTCAAGTTATTTCCTTGTTAATACAGATGTCATACTAAGCCATGTATAACAGATGTATTACAAGGAAATGTCACACTTGGTTACAACTTTACCATCAGGTGTGTCAAGCTATACATAGCCATAAATATAAAAAATAGAATAGAATAGAATACCATCAGGTGGTCAGCTACTTCATTGACATTCTTTGTCGAAAATTCGAGTATATCACTATGTAAAGCCTTTAGTAACCGCTTATTATCATGTGGACCTTATGATTCATCATTACCATACCTTAGCGGTGTAAAAAAACTGCTAACAGTGAATACCGAATACGACTTCACAAATAGACTTACCTAGCAGAGACAGCCGAATTAGATGTTTTTATTCAAGATTTTGATAACTATCATAATTATTGAATACTTTTAAAACAAACATAGATCCAGCTGATCATATCCGAAATGTCATCTTATACATAATTGACTGTTGCTATAATAATAAACAATATTTAAAGCCTCACAATAGTAAAATATGTATTCCATTCTATTATTGCTTCGCATAATATTTACGTCTTTCAACGTCTTATTACATTGTCTCGCTGACAGCCTACACTCCTTAGTGTAAAGAATTGACATATCCGACAGCTCCATTCATTCGATTAAGCTGTTCAACCGAGACTTATAAGCTAATGAAACATAAAACCATCTTAATTAGATCTTCGTTGTGCTGGATTAGATATTTAAAGAATAAAGTTTCTAGTCTGGAATCTGGAGACAAAAGGTATTGTTCAGTCGAGTTAGAAAGATACCAGAAGGACCTAATAGAAATTGAAACGTTTCTTGTTAGAAAAAGTAAATTAAGAAGGAATTACGTTGCTAGAAGTCTTTTTTATACTTAACCGGGTAGTTCTTGGCCTGCCTAATGGCAAGTCCGAAGTAATGATAAGGCCGAAGATAATTAAAGAACAAAACCGAGCAGATAATTTCTGATTCCACGGGGAATAGAACCCTGACCTCTAGATCTGAAGGAAGTGGCCTAAACCACTAAAGCACAGAGTAGGTGCTAGTCTTAACAATAAAGATTTGATTTAATCTATGAAATATTATGTACCGAGCAGATAATTTCTGATTCCACGAGGAATTGAACCCTGACCTCTAGATCTGAAGCAGGTGGCCTAAACCACTAAAGCACAGAGGAGGTGCAAGTCTTAACAATAAAGTTTTGATTTAATCTATGAAATGTTATGTTAATTGTTTTTTAAGAATAACACCGAATTAATATTTGAAGCTGTTACGAATAAATTATTAGGTATTGATGTTATTACAAAAGCAAGAGTAAAAATCTAAGCAACAGCACATCATCAAATCTCGCGAATATAATATAAATTGGCTGTTACTTGAAACGAAATCTGTCATCACAGTAAAGTTATCGAGTAACAAGTTACTCACGACTCATAAACCCACAACAGACGCTAAGCCCCGCGAATACGTCAGTCTAACAAAATCTAATCCAGTTAAAACTTTTCCAATAAGCCTCCCCTAAATGCATCTCTTTCATACGGAATCGTAAAACGTAGTTCGTGAAAAGCATGTCACAAGTAATTCGTGGTAATTGGAGGGTAGTATGATGAGTAACTGTAGCCCTTGGTATTATGTAGCAACCTAATTTTATCTGCAATTACAGCAAATAAGGACTATTCAGGATATGAGACGAAGTTTTTATATTATTTTATTTTAGAGATGAATTGATGTCAAACGATATTTCATGTTGTTTTTCTTTGAATAGTTATATGGTTTTCATATATTTGACATTTTTTTTAATTTAACATTATAACAAAATGTTCAAACATTTTGTAAAAGGTAAAACAGAAACATATTTTTATAGTCTAGATATTTTTCGCTTACAATAATAAATTTGTTCAAGTTATTGATGAGGAACAAAGTGCAATGCAACTGGGTTACTTATATCCTTGTGCCACCAAAGCTGTTTTACATCCAAAAGTTCTTGATTTGGCACAGACTTTTGTTTTAACTCAATTGCACAGTTCCTAGCTAGACGCACCATTTAACTAATGAGATAAATCTTCTTCCAGTGCAGGGGTGTTTTTACCCCAAGCAGCCGAAGTAATCTTTCAATCTTTTAATGACTTCAGTTCAGTTCTCGAACATTCGCCAATTTTTCGAGATTATAAAAACACTCGTCATGGGGTTCTTAGGGGCGGGTAACTGCTATTATAACAATTTGATGGCCGATGACAACTTAATAAAAGTAATTTTTCCCATTTAAACAAAGTTAAATTTTGTTGTTTTCGTGAAATTTTCATAGCTTCTAATGGCCGAGATCGATTGTCCGTCATTTCTATTTCACTATTCACGATTTTCATTTATTGCGCAGACTACAAACTTATACCTATACAGCAGACCTGGAGATCTTATAAGTTTTTGTGCCTATATTTAATGGTTTGTAAATAATATTTACCATTGTTACCCTTGAGAATTAAAAATTCAATCTAGTGAAACATTACAGAATGGGTATCATCAGTCAAATTGTAGCATCCCCCAGACAATGAGCTCAGTGGAATGGAAATGATCAAAAATGTAATCCATTTGTTGCCGTAGATGGTTGAGATCGCTTGAGATAATGTTAAGAAATATTTCTTGGCAGGCTTACCTACAATTTATTTTCCTAGCGTTCTCACTTATTGCTGCTTAATATTCATCAACAGCCTGTATACGTACTACTGCTAGGGATAAGCCTGAATGGGAGAATCACATGAAGAGTTTGGGCCATGACGCCACCACGCTGCGCTGGCCAAATGCTGGTTAGTAAGTACGTGAAAATGGTTGCAGTAACAACCGGAAACAATCAACTTTACGTGTCTTGTGAACCAGATATGCTTGAAACTATGAATTTTTATTGACCTATCCGGGATCATTCATAGTAAAAGTTTATTTGTTTTTGTAATTCGAAACAAAAGCGGTAAATCTACTACGCCAGCGAAAATATCTATAACTTATTAAGTGTGTTCATTATCAGTAACTTCTCGTATAGGAAGATACCAACCAATACATAGAATTTAATAGGAAATATCCGATTGTTGTGCACCACTTTGCAACATTGTTTGTTTCTATGCTTCTTCGAATTTAAAATTGATATCGAAATTCTAGTCTGTTTGTCAGTTTTGCTATGGTGATTTGTGACATTCTGTGATTTTCGATACATTCCTATAAATTAAGCTTTTTATTCATTTGATAATATTTCATCGTTAAACAGGATTTTAGTTCATTTCTACATTTCCCCACTCACATCCTAAACATTTAATGAGCCACTAAAAATACTTGCACACCAAAATTACTGATCTTACAACAAATAGTGTTTTAATAATAAGGATTATTTTATAAGTGCTGTTAGTATTTTTGGTGGTAGGGTTGGGTTAGTATGAAGATCAACTAAACTAAACCCGAATATTATTCCTTAGGTCTACTAGAAATACATATTTATGTAATATTTAGGTACTTATTCAATATTAAGATATGCTCAGGTATATAAACTATATGTTTTTTGTATTAATAACCCAAACCTGAAATCAATAACATAATAATAAGAATAAGTATTATTCATTCTTCCGAACCTTTTTCCTCTTTCTTCCATTAGCAGATTACTTCATTCAGACATTTGATACGACAAGTTAGTTGGAAATCTCTTACAAGATTTTCCCTTATCTACAACTTATTACCAGACACTGTACTAAGCAGAATAATAGGAAATCTGAGGTCTAAAGACAACGACAACAACTTGTTACGTTAAATTGAATGTCTGAAACTGATTTACTATAATTGTTGCTGTTAGCAAAACCTTTTTTATTGTGACTGAGGACGGGCGACAACAATATTTTATCGGTATCGTATTAATTTTAAATGACTCAAACCAAATTTATTACAAGAGCTTTTATACCTTTATTTAGGTTACTTCAAGATAAATCTGAGTCAGCGTTTCATTTGCTGACTCAACGATACTTTCATCTGTTTTTGAAGCCTTAGCAGCAAAAAGGTGCATTGTATAGGCAATCATTTGCTACGCTATTACAATTTGAGTGACTCAGATAGGGGAGCACCACTCAAAGACATTACGCTTATTGCTGCTGTTTGCTCTTAACAGGTCATTTGAATGATGCATTTGAAGGGATTTTCTCATTCAAAAAAGTCGCGGTATTCACGCATCGCTGAAGAAAATGAATGCTTTTGTTACAATCGTGTAATGAGACGACGTGTCATTGTTGTTACTTTTACTCAAAGCGTTTTATATTCGTTACTTTATAAAAATATTATTAACAAGTCTATTAAAAAGTTTTAGGTAATACACTTACTTACACATCTGATGTCTCAAGCTTTATACGATAAAATAAATTCATTTTGCAGACTTTTTATAATACTACAGTGTTTTTTTTACATCAGCAACGACTAAGTTGAGAATTTGAGTTGGTCATGACATTTTACGGAGGAGCTCGGTGGCGTAGTGGTTTGAGCCGTCTGGTTTCGATAACGAAAACAAAGCAACTTTCGTCATGGTCGGTCCCGGGATGGGTCAATCAAATTTATATCTTGAGCTCCTCCGTGCTTCGGAAGGCACGTTAAGCCGTTGGTCCCGGTTGTTACTGCAACCGCATTAACCCACCAACCCGCATTGGGCCAGCGTGGTGGTGATATGGCCCAATCTCCATATGTGTTTCTCCCATGTAAGAAGGCCTGTGCCCAGCAGTGGGACGTATATAGGCTGATAATGATGATGATGTGACATTTTACTGCACAAATCATTTTTTTTTTTAGAATAGAAGCTTATGACTATTTAATTTTGCAGATCCTTATAAATCAATAATGATTATCAACTTTCAAAACGTGGACTACTTTGTTAGCACATGTGTTTGCTTATTCCTATAATATCTGATTTTTATGTGTCCCTTGAAAAGATGCGTGAAAAGGCACCTAACCTAGCAGACCCTAGATGATTTAATTTGACCCGCAAGGTGGAGGCAGCTAGAACACTGTGTTGAAGCTGCACTCCACATTAGAGAGGGACTCTTCTTATCGCTTTACATCAACTGGTGGTGTTGAATCATTTGCCGTGCTTTGTATGAAAACAAAACACTATTGTATATGTCACGATTAAAAACATTTAGATATATTTCTAAATTCATGGTACTAATTATTGTTCAGCGAGTAAAGTTTATTGCACAAATTGCTTTGCTAGTGTAATTACAAAATACCCACGGTCCAAATCCACATCGTGAAATAATGCCAGGGAACCGTTACGGTCCGCTTTTAATCGCAACGTTTTGCAATGATGGATTCGTATCTCAATATTACAAGGGTAAACAATGGAACGGATATATCATTTGTCCGTACACAAAGTGAATGTATGAATTAAAATTGATGCATATATAAAATAATAATAAAAATATTTAATTCAATTGATATTTCCGGTAATGAAACGTTGTGTAAGCGAGGGCATCTAATTTGGCATGTAAAAGGATGTGGCAATATTGTCTTCAAGTGACATTAAAATATTACCATATTAGAAATAACTAAATTTTACTTCATACTAAGTATAAGTAGGCTGCGTCACAGCTCGTTGTAAAGCAAGCAAGCCTAAAACACAGGTTTTCGGTGCATAGTTGACGACCGTCTGGTCGAGCGGTCTGTACCCCTTGCTATGCAGGCTACTCGGTCAAGAGGTCCTGGGTGCGAATCCCGGTAAGAGCAAATGTTTGTATGATGAGTACGAGCATTTGTTTACGAGTCATGGATGTTTATATATTTATTTAGTATATTTCTAATATATATATATACATATTATTATCAATATTTATTCGTTATCTAGTATCCATAACACAAGCTCTTAATGATGCTTACTTTGGGCTAGATAATAGGTGTGAGTGTATGAATATTATTATTATTATTATTATGTCAATAATACTTTATACTTTATAGTTTCTTGGAACTTTTTATTTTTGATAGAATATAAATGTCATGGTTTTATAACCATCCAAAATCGAAAGTTTTGAAAATAGACGCCTCTAAATTTGAAATATCATTGTTTTCCAGAATTTAAAACTACAGTTAGATCGCGGACCCCAAGCGAACACAGCAGAGGATCACTCTTTAATTCTTAAGGCCGCGTAAGACCTCCGGACGTCTTGCAACAATTAAAACCAATGGGGTCAGGAATCTGTGACTTGACAGGTTCAGCTGATACTGAGTGGTGAATATACATCATCTTCCCACAGTATATGTATACTTAAAACACAGATAGTTTACAAAGCTTTCAATCCTTATTTAAAAAACAAATTAATCTGGAAAGTACACAGCTGGTAAGCTACAGTCCCTGCCAGTTCTGTCTACGTGAAAGAAACACAAGAAGTTTGTTTTATCACGCTCGTTGGAGAATGATTTATTGTGATAACAATCGGGACCTACCACCGAGAAGTGCGGGACCCTAACTTTCATTATTAATCAAATTTCAACCAAAGTTGCTACGGTTTTTGAGATACAAAAAGAGAGGTCAAACCATAGAAAACAAACGTTTATTTAATGGCACTTAATAAAGTGAGTCATAAACATGAAAGAAAAAACAAGAATGAATTTAACAAGGGTGGGGACAAGAATACACCTGATGAGAAGTTACCGTAGCCTCTTGTAACGCCAAAGGTACTATTTACATGTTGGCTATTACCGATCGTGTAACCGTTGTTGTTGCATAAGAGACAAATCCTCCTTTCCCAACATAATGCTTCCTGGAAGAGCTCTGGCGACCTTACTCACCGCGGGAACACAACATTACGAGGTAGTGTTATTTGACTTGATGTCCTGAAGTGTAGATGCTACTGCTACACCAGCTGCTTTAAATTCAAGTGGAAAATACTTATCATCACCGGCAGCGCCGTAAAATTTATAGTAACATCGATAGCACAATCGATAGTACCGATACTATCTATACTTTTTTATACAAAGAGACTACAAACAAGCTGACGACCCACCTGATGGTAAGCAGTTACCGCCGCCTATAGACACCTGCAATAACAAGGAAAAATCTCTTGATAATGCAGGTGCGTTGTCATCCTAAGGCCTAAGATGAAATGCCGTCCATACCCAGTAGTTACACTGTAATTATACTTTCGATAGCGTGGTTCACGTCAATACTATTGATATACTTACAGCTGTAGTATTGATGATGTCGATAGTATTAGACGCCAATAGGAACTCGATACTATCGATAGTATTGCTTTACTGTACCACTAGCACGAACACTTTTAAATTTCGAATCACCATCGTATCGAGTAGTTACGTTAGTTTTTGTCTGGCTTTTGTTTGAAATTTTAAGCGTGCGTGAACGATACAATTACGATTCGAAATTTAAAAATGTTCGTGCTAGGGGTACTGGACATAGATTATTAATTAAAATTATCGATAATATCGATCGAAAACGATAGTCTATCAACGACACTATCGTTCTGCTATTGATAGACTATCGTTTTTTTATCGGTATCCACTATAGATCGGCAACACTACTACATACGTCCCACTGCTGGGCACAGGACTTTTTACGTGGGAGAAACACATGAGCAGTAAAGGGGGTAAAGAGTAAGCAAGGAGGAAAATACTTATATCTCTTTTACCTTTACCTCTTAACATTATGTAAGTAGGTACCTATGACTTAAGAAATTAGTAATGAAATATTTATCCATATTATGAAACATTATTTTTATGGTTCTATTGGTGCTGAGAGTAAGTATACACAATAAATCATAAGATAGATTTACTTCGACACACTATCGAGTATCGATGTAAGCTTTTCATCGAGTAATACAAATAAGTCTTGTGTAAACAACTAAACACCCTCTCTTGGATGTTTTACTTGCAATGCGGTTTTAACTATTATCTAGTCTGTGGTTCATAGTAGGCACAGGTGTAGGTATAGTCACAAATCATCATCATCATCATCAGCCTATACAGGGTGGTGCCGTCAATGTGACAATAAATTTAAACATGGGCTATACTCGTCCGTAGAAATCCTTGCTAGTTTCAAACATATCGTATTCATTTGATAATTTCATGACATTTATATTAAATAATGCTGCCAACGTTACACTATTCCATACAAATGTCATGAAATTATCAAATGAATACGATATTTTTGAAAGTAGCAAACCATTTCTATAGACTAATAGAGCCCATGTTTAAATTTACTGTCGCATTGACGGCACCACCCTGTATATGTCCCACTGCTGGGCACATGCCTTCCTACATGGGAGAAACACATGAGATTGGGCCTTAGCACCACCACGCTGGCCCAATGCGGGTTGATGGGTTAAAGCGGTTGCAGTAACAAACTGGACCAACGCGACGGCTTAACGTGCCTTCCGAAGCACGGAGCTAGAGAATATTAATTTGATTGACCCATCCCGGGACCGACCATGGCGAAAGTTGCTTTGTTTTCGTAATCGAAACTAGACGGCCCAAACCACTACGCCACCGAGCTCCACCAATAAAATTCGGTAACCACAATTCGAAATTAAAAAACTATAAAGTAACGGACCCATTTAACTGGGGAATATTTCACTTAATTTCTAATGTTAAGTCCCACATTATTTTATTTAAAGTTTCTTACTATTTATACTCAATCACCGACGTAGATATCTAATTTTATAATTCTCGGGCGTCTTGTAAGTAATGTGTCAAAAGAATTTCGTTGCTGACTGTAGATCATATTAAAATATTCAGAAATGCTAATTGGTAATGTGGTGATAAACTATTACGTATATTGCATAACACTTTTAACATTAGTAATTAAAATCGAATAAAACTAGAAAAATTTCACATTTTTCACATTTTTGATTAATCACTTATTTATAATATCAGCCGTACAGTAGGGAAGAGCAACCGCACCTGCAATATCAAGTGATTTTTCCTTGTAATTGCAGGTGTCTATAGGCGGCGGTAACCGCTTACCACCAGGTGAGCTGTGAGCTAGTTTGTCATCTAGTTGTATAAAAAAACTCTACCCTACGGCACGGCCTTATTACTGACGATGACCTTTTCGATTGCTCACCAAGAAATAACTACTGTGCCCACATGTGCTGCAAAGGCAAGGGGATCTTATAACCCTATTTTACTTTACAAGAAAGATATTCCAGCTCTATTCAAATATAACAAAACGGGATCGTAAAGAGTAACGATTTTTCATTTTGATTTCGTATAAGTGAAAGATTGACAAATAAAAGAAGCTGTCAACCCTAGTGCGACCGCTGACCCGATCCATTAGGATTGACCTGACGATTAGTGAGGTTAATCTAAGACTTATTGGCAGGTGAGTGAGCCTTGCGATAAAACTATGAGAACGAGATGTGGAGAAAGTGCACATGACATTTTTAGAGCATAAAAGTTTTTTCGCACTAATTTGTATCACGAACAAGCCACTATTTTCACTTTTGTGCCTTACCAGCCCGTCTTTCGCTCAAACAAAAAAAAATATCGTATGATCGTAAGTACTAAACAAATAGATAGATAGATAGATAATATGATACCTAATACATACATGGTTTATTTTTAAATGTGCTACATACAATACGAGTAAATGATACCTATTTATCTTATTTAAGAATTTAGGCTAAAAAAAGTTTAGCCTAAGTTCTTAAATCTGCAAAATCTGAAAGCTGACAAATTTGTTGCATTTTGTGGTTTTTAGATATAATATAAAATGGAATGTATTAAAGGTCTTTTTCTTAATTTTTAGTAAACATACTGTTAAATAGGTTATGTACCTATGTCTAAGAATGGAAAATATGATAAAAGTCAAGTAGGAAATTAAAATTATTTTCTGTCATAAATAAAGAAAGCCATTATTAAACAGTGATTGACATTATTAAATATTATATATTGAATAAAAATTAAATAAAAGGTCTTTCACCTCAAAGTAATTTATCTTATAAACATCCATACATTTAAATGAAAAAACAAACAGTATCTTAAGCAGTTTGTAGCTTTTGGCATGAAGTGTGCGAATGTAAACATTTGTTGTTTCTCTAAACATTTGCGGCACATTCCGAATCTCTGCGTGCTCGCTACATGCGGTCTAACCAAACTGAATTAGCTGAGCGGAATTATAACTGCTTTCGGAGATTAATATTCGGAATACTCATAATTTACAGCCTAAATTTATAGTAGGTATATACATATAGCTAGTGCATAGTAAAACTTTTCCTAGTCGAATTTAGAATGATTTGGTGTTGTCCTAAGTTTTCGCGAAAATTACACATTTGATATAAAATTACAGTAGAACCCGTTTCGAATGATCACGCTTAATACGATTTCTCTCATAATACGCCATTTTACGCCGGTCCCTGCAACTTGAGACATATTTTCATACATTTCTTAACGCTTAATACGATTATCATATACGCCTAATACTTAATCCGTGATACTACGGGGTTTTCCTATGTGAATAGCACATGAAAAGAGGCCCTAATTATTGATAACGATAAAGACGAAGACTCCGATTTTGTCAAATGCCAAGGCATTATCAACTGTTAATGATTGACGCTATGTAGCTTCTTTAAATCAAAGCGAAAAAGCACTGCAAAAGTTGAAAATCTTGTAATTGCTAATGCATCAAAATCTTTCTGTCAAACCAAAATAAGTAAGTGATTTTTTCAAATAACGTAATTATAATTACATTATGTATTTGTAAATGTATTTTATAAATGTAAAATTTAATACCTACGTATACGAAATTAGAACTTAGGAGATAATAATTTGTAGTACTTTTTATTTTCTCTATCCCGCATAATACGCTTTCTCGTTTAAGACGCGTTTTGGTTGGGTCCCTGTAAAATCGTCTTAAACGGGTTTTACCTATTAAATTAGATATCAAATTATTATTTTATACGCGAAGACGTTTCATTTTACAGTGAACGCGGTCATGGGACAGTTCCCGTAAATCCGGTGTCTGGTAGCTAAAGTGGTTTTATTTCTAATTAGAATAACCTTTTTGCATGTATAATAAAGTTATGAACTGCCTATTAACTGCAATGAAAATAAAACAAAGTTCAATGTTGTAACGCACGCATAGAATCTGTATCTACACATGCCGGGCAGTCCGATTGTCTGTGAAAACTAGAACGCACAGAAAAGTATGCGGTAAGTCAGATTACTCCGTCAGCTATTTAAACGTTGCAAGATATCCACCGGCAAAATGACGGATGCACCATGTCGAATCTGTCCATCGATGATAAAAGTTGATTAACGGATCTACAAAAAGTAAGTATCAGTCGGCCTAATTTGAGGGAGTCATTGTAATTAATAAGAACTTATAGACGTTGAATAGCGCTATGAAAATCTTCCAGAAATAGATACACGGGACATGTGTGCAGAAGTTCAGTAACAAAAAGCTAGATTCTTTATAGACGTATTCAAAGAGGTTACATAAACAATTTTATTTGGCTTGCAGTTCATTGACTCCGAATTATTGTATCCAGATGTTAGCAACAACATTGAACTGCTCAGTAAAGCAATAATCTTGATTTGCGATATTCAACACCACGCGCAGTCAATTTTGAGAACGTTAAAAAAGTTTATGTAGTAGGTAGGTAGAAGGTTCTACATAAACTTTTTCTAGGTAGGCACATATATATAGGTAGATTGAAATGTATTTAAGAACTAAATTGTAAAAATAAATAAATGAGTCTTAAAAAACATGTCTTATCGGATTTTAGGCTGATGGACTATAACCAGAGGTCGGAATTAGGTAGGTAGAGTTATTTATGTTCTTACACTGATTTCATACAGCGAAAGATGAAAGTGGATATGCCTCATATCCTGAGATTAATTTTAAATAGCAGAAATATACCGTGATTTAATAATTTAAAAAAGTTATTGACTTTTTCACAAACCACTGCACGCGCGACGTTGTCAAATTTACATCAACAACATCGGATGTCCGAAGTTACAAAATTTGAAATCCCAGGAAGAGCCATATTAATGTCAACATTTCGATGCAAGTACATAAATAGCTCTACCATATTCCGACCTCTGGTGTTATTACACGATGCCCCGTAGCACAATTGATAAACCAATTTAGTTTACAGAAATACTTAGCTTACCTCGACAAAATAATTTATTCGAATTCTTTGTGATACAGTATTACCAAATTAGGTATTATCCGAAAAAGAAATAGTTTCAGTTATTGTATCGTGGCTTTAATGCCTTAAAGCCACGATCCACATAAATAAGTGTAACAGAGTGAGTATAATGTGTGTATTATTTCTTTTTAGACTTCAATCACTAGTCTTTGTTAGTTGTGCGTATTATCTGTGTTATTTGTTTTATTGGAAAATGCTTGATTTATTCAATTTGTTATACAATTTAGAACAATTAAATACAGACACCTGGTAAAATGTCACGTTGAAAGCATTAAAGCAACCGTAAACCTTTTAACGAGTTTAAACAATACCCTTAACAATGCCTGTTCAAATAACCGATATTTGGACAAGCACAAAAACCTTTTCAATTTTTTGCTTGAACCTCAATATTGGGCGACATCGCATACACAATAGAAGGCATATCCGAATCCCAAATCCGTACAAAGACGTTCGGAAGCCACTCGATAGCGCTTCTAATAAAAACCGGATATACCCGGATACGTTAGCCGCAAAAGGAACCCCCCTCTATAACCTTAGCCGAAAAAACAAGTATCCTCAAAAATGTGGAGAACACTTTGTCAAACTCGACAATTGCGATTCAAAGTTCTTAACGACTTTTACTTTGACGCTCGCAGATTTTAAGCGATTTTTTCTACCTGCGATAAAACTTTAAGTGGAACATAATATTAATAAACTTTTATTACGATTTTTGTTAAACAATGTAAAATTTTAGAAGAAAAACTAAACAGCATAGCTTATAGTTTACCTAGGTATTTCTCTATTTATTCTCATTCTCTAATTTCTGGCTACAATAAAACATTAACGGACTTAGTCACTAGTTAGTTTAGTTAAAACACAAAGTTGAACATGGATTATCTTTTTCATTTGACACATTATTATAAGTTAGCGAAACAAAACCTAGTTCAACCACAGGTTTAACAGTGTTTTAACTAAAAAAAAGCTCTAGTAAGCGTTTATAAGTAAGGCCGTAAAAGACTTTAAGTCGAATCATCATAATGTGCTTAATAACAGTAATTTGAAGTATCAAATATGCATTACAGCTTAATACTGGCAGTTATTAGCGAAAATTATCAAATTACGCTGAGAATTGGTATCAAGAATAATAAGGCCAGTATAATTTAACCGACAGCAGAGTTGGAATTGGAACTACAGAAAGATTGGAAAGCATGATCCGCTCAACAATATCGTCGGGGCAACAACAAATCAAATCGTATCAAGCCATTTACTCCGCAATCTTGCGACTTTACACACGATCTCGAATCGGAATATAAGAATTTATAGTACTTGAAAAGGAAAGTGTGACTCGGGTAAACAAAGGCCCAGCTCACGAAATCGAAAGTCCAAGATCTGATACGATTCCGAAACGAAAACACACAAAGCGATATGTCTCGCGGTACCCAAACAGCCCCAATAGAAAATAAATTGACATTTCAATGGTGCCCGCCTTAGGACCAACCCATTTGCAATTCAAAGGAGCACTCTTCAATAACATGCCAACGTATGGAAATAAGCGTGTTTTGAAAAGGATCTGATTTCTGAATAGATAAGAACTGGAAGCCCAGTTCGGGAAGATACGAATTTATGATCCGAAGAATACACTAACCCTTCACCTTGTTCTAATATGTTGCCTCGTAACAATAGGTACGCTGGGAGTTTTCCAGATAGTTCAATATTATAAATTATAATCATCACGAAAGAAATATCCACGGTTATGTGCTTAAATACTATGGTATGCTTCCCTTAAAGTAACCTCTTTCTTTTTGTTTTTTATAACTATTTAGTTATCAAAGACAAAGAGAAGAGTACCTAAGCACTGATAGTGTGAAGAATCTAATAAAGTTTTAATTTATAAAGTAACCACAAATAACACAATAGATTTCACATTATTGAGGAAGTCCCCCGTTCTTTGGACTGAGAAGGGTCAAATGTTAAAGTTTAATACTATTAAAAAATTACTGTTTAATACCAACTTCTGGTACTAATCCGATAAATAAAAAGTCATGTCTAGGACAACGGTGTGTCACTTTGTTATGGGCCAAGCCTATTAATACTCGTAATTTTGAATTATAATAATAAAATAACATAGATAGAGTGTGTAAATTTAACTAAGAAATTAAGCTTGATATCGTAGCGTTGGTGAACAATAATTTAAATCTATTAATAAAGTTGTCATTGTTACTCAAAATTATGTTGGTAAGTCTATTGTACAAATCTACAAGACACATCGACGAAATTAAAGAAATCAATTTGGATATTTCCTCGTCTCGACATCTTGCTCTGCTGTTACTCGTTCTCTTTTTAGATAATTGACGTCCAAAACAAATGGTCACCGCGTTTAATGACCAGAACGGCTCAATATATGTAAGTGTAGGATACATGGAGGCAGTAAAGTGCATTAACACCAAATAGAAGCGAACACTCAACCCCAAGTCACTCAGAGTCCCCGCGGAGTACCGACCCCCTGGTGGTTAACTTCGCGACACATTGTTATTTATTGTCATTTCCTTACGAGAAGGATAGTTTACTTCGCAAAGTGTGAAACAAGTTTTGACTATCGCGACTAGCAGGCAGAAGGGTTTTACGAATAAGTGACATGTAAATGGAAAAATAAATCCGACTATATTATTTCTGTCTCAGTTTTGTGCATGGTAATAATAGGTAATTATTAAAAATGCGCTGGTTTAATTAAATAAGGTAAGTTTTGCAAAAATGAGAATTGTTCGGGCGACTTGACAATGCAGCTCCGAGATATCTTCCGAATGAATAAAGTTGTTTGCACATGCTAGAAATATAAAACTCCAAGGAAGCGCTAACAACGCCAATAATAACAATGAGATTAACTGCAAGCGTTTAGTAATTAGAGATATATTGTGTTCAAAATTACTGTATTAGATCAAACATCTTCGATAATACTAAATTAGTCGTAAAAAAATTACATACTACAGCATACTGATTACATTGTCACAGCTTACAAAACAAATCGCGCGTAATTTTTGTTTCATTCCTACAAAACAAAGCGTTACCGTACATTCCGTAAAATATCCCATATAAATCATAGGCCCCGAGTAAGAAGCGCTGACAGCTTTAAACATAATCATGTGGCCGCATTCACTCGTGAAAAGCAATATTTCTTTCAAACTCCACAGTAATGTGAAAGTATGACTTTAATATCATTTGCGTCATATTTTCCTCGTTTTTTGCTCCCGTCTTCTTGAAAAATTGTCCTGAGTTGATAACTTTTTAATTTTTACAACATCTTCTAGAAATTCGTTCTACGAGAAAATTTTAAACTGCGTTAACCCGCTTTTCTTAAGTAATCTTCGTGTTTTCACTTATTTTGAACACGCATATCGCAGTTACTGTAATTCTATTTATTTTTACCATGAAAAAACATGACAGACCGTTTCTCTTTCAACTCTTTGAAATTAGGCTAAAAATAATAATAATAATCTGTCATGGAAATTGCTAAAATAATTCAGTCTGAAATGAAGAACTTTCGTAGTATGTGGTGGTAGGTGGTAGGCCCGTATGTAGGGTCATCTGGGTAGTACGGCTGAAATAAGAAAGGCGGTGGTCTTTCTTATTTCAGCCGTGAAACAGTTCGCTGTGTTTCGGATTGAAGGGAAAGGTAGCCAGTGTAATTACTGGGCATGGACGGCATTTCATCTTAGGCCAGGATGACAACGCACCTGCAATATCAAGTGCTTTTCCTTGTTATTGCAGGTGTCTATAGGCGGCGGTAACCGCTTACCACCAGGTGGGCCGTCAGCTTGTTTGTCATCTAGTTGTATAAAAAAAAAGTATTGTTAGTAACTATTACTACACAAAATTTAACGTGAAAGTTTTCCACGTAATATTTAGGTTTGGTTGGACACAACATTGACAGTCATGTCCATTAGGTGATTTCTCTGACCATTACACTGCTCCAAAATAATCACTCTTAAAGTGTCACATAATATCTGTTCTTTGCAAGTGCATTAATCACAGCGATATATAATGCTCTCATAAATCTTCGCCTTTCATCGTTGGTCGCTTATTCATTGTAAGTATCTCCATTACATTCAAGTGACTATCACTTGAGCTTATAGGGTACTGGAGATAGTTATCGTGTCACTATTTAATTTATGAACTCATCCATTATTATTGAAAATATAAAAAATCAATGCCTAACATTTATAAAAATACTCGTATGAGTGCTGAAATGTAATCATTATGACATTATGAATGTATACGTTAGCTTGTAATAACACAAAATCGAAAAACTTTAAAAAAATAGGGTTCTCTCAAATCCTCTGTAGCTTAATGGTTAGAGCAATCATAAAGATCGTGTAAGTTCGCGGCTTCACATCTCGTCCTTGGACATTTAGGTATTATTTTAATACGTATATTAGTTCTGAGAAACGATGATTAGTACCATAGACGAAACTTCTATCATGCTTGTTAATTCTAATTTATTTAATCATAATATGCTCTTGGGCTACACTGCCCTGCTAGCTTAATGTGGGATGGCAAGTGTAAATGGATGCACGCTTAAAGGACCCAACACTTTAACAAGGTTTAATATTACAAAACAAATAACAGAAAATGTATTCTTCTGCCCAACAAAGTACCTACCTACATACTTAACACCAACCTATCAGATTATGACTAAAATATTGAAATTAAATTGTCTTCTGAATGTAATAGAAAAAGGAGGTATTAATGTTAATCCTCCCACATACGGCGAGAGCATAATCCTCTTAAAATTTAATACCAATTGTAAACATCTAATCTGTTTTGAAATACTCCATCTGTACGACCGCTATTACGTAAGCACCGCACAAAGGCGCACATGGCACCAAAAGAAAAAAATAAAAATCAATTTAATGTTCGGTAATAATTCTCGCGGGCGAGCTACATATTTCTCGACAATAATGCGGGATATGTCGTAAAGTGACTTCTTCGTGCCTTCATGTGTTGATGTTACGTGTTATGAGGTCAGCGAATAACAGTTATAAGAATATTACCTATTATGGCATGTAGGAAATTACAATTCCAATTTTGGAAAAATTATAAACAAAAATTAAAACCGACTTCAAAAAACTGAAAAGGATGAAATAATTAAATTTAAGTAGGTATTCATCCCCTAAAACATATTTTTGGAGTCGGTGCTTTACTTTCTATTGTTTTTGGAAACCACTTAGCACCAACTCCAAAAATAGGTTTTAGGGGATGAATACCTACTTAAATTTAATTATTTCATCCTTTTCAGTTTTTTGAAGTCGGTTTTAATTTTTGTTTAAAATTTTTTTTTTCACAATTTTTAGTGATAAATTTCTACGGTCGAAGCTAGATGGGTGACCGTCAACTTATATTGTTTCCCACTATTGTATCGTTTCACAAAAAAGTCATTGGAAAAGCAAAAATTCGCAATTTCGCTTATGTAGACGATTTCATAATTTCAGTTTTTTTTAATTTAAAACCAAAGTACCCAACTGTTTTTTAAAAATTTTTTATGGGACCAAATGGCAGCTATTCCGCATCGAACAAAAAAAGAATCACGTAAATCGGATCAGTAATCTCGGCGTAATCGGTGTACATACATAGAAAAAAAAAAAAGACATACCGGCCGAATTGAGAACCTCCTCGTTTTTGAAGTCGGTTAAAAACGGGTTAAAATAAATATTGGAAATTAATTTATAACTAATAAACACACAAAATAGTGGTTACAATAAATATTTTATCAACTAAAAGATAAAAATAAATATTTCATCAGGCAACATCCAACTAATTAGTCTCAAGAGAAGTCCACAAACACATGCGTAACGGAACGCACGTTTCATTGCACTCATTTATTTATGACTAGCAATAACAAAACGCTTTGTGCTATGACGTAATCCAACGGGTCGAATTTCAAAAATAGAATGAAACACTTCTTTGTTCAAAAACTTTATGGGATCTCAAAATTTATTTCCAATTTGGTCTTTGAACAAAACAATGCAAAGCATTGATTTTGTCGTTCGCGCCTAAAAAATTGGTTGTCAACTGCGTGAAGTAATTTAAGGGGAGCTCAAATTAAATTTCATTAGATTTCAGTATAAAAGCTTTTTGTTTGGTTTTCTTTTGTTATTTGAGGAATATTGGTATCGATTTATTTTTTCAAAAGGCCTTCGAAATCGTTAGGAAATTGCTTTCGGTATTTCTCTCACCCCAGTTGTAAAAGCACAGTTGCTTTGGTATAATTAAAATAACTAGAACTACCATTGGATATGTCGGATGTAGTATATTAGAACCCTTTTGGCGATGGTACCCTAAATACGAATTCATCATTGGAACCAGTAATTTCCTGTGTTGTGCCACTTGACTAAAACATATTTATTGCAGGCTATTTTGGACCGTCAGTAACCGCGGTAGGTCCACAGTTTTTGTTTTATATTTAATAAAGTTAGTATGTGCATACTTATTTGAACTCATTATTGTTATATTATTATCAAGAAAATTAAAATATGATCAAGTAACCACGTAGCAAGTATAAATTCACGGCTTCGGTAACCATTTACAATCAGGCGGACGATATCGTTGCTTGCCATAGTGGTTGTATAAAAATCATTATTTATCTTACCTTAGACAATACCAATTCTTGAACTAAGATGGAATATATACGAACCTGAAACAAAAAAAAACATTTATAAGAAAGGAATAACACAAAATAGCACAATACTTACTAATGTTAAATATATATGTTAGGTTTATGCAACACCAATGAAAGTCTTGGCAATATTTAACAGAAAAATATATGTCATAGGGCTCTATAATTCTAGTGTCAAATAACAATAACCACTTCCCATAGATTTGCATCCTAAAAATTAAAGTTCGTGACCAGGATTATTCCTATATATGCCTAATTCACGGTAGTACGATCACCTAAAAATAGAAATTTCTTATATAAAATTTTATATTTTACCATTATCTAATTGAGAAAAAACCTGAGTATTAGTTTTTAGGTTACAGTATCACGCAAGCAATAATTGAACGGTTCTAATTGTATAAGATCATAACGACATTGTTTTAGAGTGATTGCAACCATTCGGATATTGCTGGGATAAGGTAAACTAGCGGCAATATTATGACCAATTATTAGTAGCTTTTTAGTAGTATACTCTTTGATTGCCTATACCGCCTTGACCCGTTCAAAGGTTCTTGATTGAAACATTATTACAGGCAAAGTCTGCTATTATGACTGAGGCACATTTTCACTGTCACATCTATATTAATTATAACCTTTGCCGAACTAATTACTAATATCTATATCGTCTTATCCGTTATTCGCTTCGATGACGAATTTTTATCGATGAACGTTTGCCGACAACTTCTAGAAATACTTTACCACTTGAAAAATTTCAATGGAAGTAATGGCATTTCTACGAGGTCCATGGTTATTTATTCTTCTCACCAAACCGAGTCGGATATTTTGTCTAATATTTGTAGAATGGTGAGTCTATGGCGATTTGTTTGTGAAACGTATATCGACAAATAATTCGTCGTCGAACCCAATTACGGTTGTTTTCGGCTGACTGTGAAATCGACAGGTTGTGCGCATCTACCATCTGACAACATCCATTTTGTTTTATCGGGCCGGCGTCCACGTTTTCTTCGGAAAACGAATTCGTCTTGCCCAATCACCGTACAACGTTGCCGCAAGTTATTTGCACATTAATTTCACTTCACATTGGCAAAATTCGTAATAACGAGAAGCCATTAAATAAAGAAGAAGAAGAAGAAGCCAAATACGGATAATAAGGTAAAGATATTAGTTATTAGATCTTAACCACTAATAACTAATCTATATCCTGTAAGTTTGGTACAAAACGTCGGAAACGACTATTATAATTATACTTTTTACTATAAAATTAGTACGTACGGACTAAGTATACGTCTATCCACCTTAAAATATTACGTATGTTAAGAATCAAAAAATGTCGTTGATAAGATTGAAATGTAATCTTATTCTATGAAGCAAATAAAGATTATTTATAATATTACTATTTATTTATTTCTAGACATACTTATTCAGATGAAAAGTGGCCTTCATCTTTGTGTTCTATTCTTCTACAGGACAGTTAATACATCAAGAGTGAAAAAGGGCAATACCTTCTTTAACACCACTTACTGAATAGTTTTCTCTGCCAAATGAAGCATAAGAACCCAAAATGAGTCGTCCTCCTTGACTCAGCGCCGATCCAATCGAGACGTGGAGTTATATCGAATCTAGCCCCGACTGCATCCCGTGTGCGATTTGCAGAGTTTTATTGCGATTGACGAGTGTCGATAAGCCCCCTCTACGCCCCTTCCAATTACTTACAGTACATGAACGTGAAGTCGGACCCTTATCTAAATTTCATCGGAAGAAGTCGCAGAATCAACCTCGATATCATCAGACTAGAATTGTCCACTTCCAGCGCCATTTCATTTTATATCGCGTAAGAACAAGATAAGAATGATAGGGTATAGTTTGATCGTATCGAATTGTCTCTGACTTTCAATGGCATGTAGACAACTGAAGCCATTGTTTGGGAGAAGCGTTGATTTACGATTCTTTATTGTCGCTCGAAATCGAAAGTTGTGCCTTTGTGATCTGTCACATTGATGTGTCTCACTATTCGTATTATGTTTCTGTTGGAAAGTTAGCTTTAGAGCTTACGTTTGATAAATTCAAGATAGAAAACGTAATTCGTTACTTAAGCAAATAATCTTAATTATCAAAAAGATAATATCATAACGTCACGAGAACTTAAAATAAATAATGACGGAGAAAGTGAAATCGTGGAAAATAAAATATAAATCGAACCAAATCCAAGCGAGCACGGTCGTAATAATGAAAGCCGATTCACGATTTCCATTAACTGACCGACCACATAATTCTACTCAATTCGTTAAATTTATCTCACAATCGAAGTGGCTATGTCAGTGCACCAGAAAAGTATTTTTTATTTTATTTTATTGTTTGCGTGTTTAGGAAGCTACTACGAAAAAAAATGTATATTCAAACACATCTGTTATCTAGCCCAAAGTAAGCATCATTAAGAGCTTGGGTTATGGATACTTACTACTTAGTTAAGAGTTACAGATATAGTGGTATGTTTGATGTGTTGCGGCGCATCGTCCAAAAACGCTCCATAGAAAATCTACGGAACTGGTGACGTCACATGTTCCCATATTACTAAGAAATGTATGGGCATACTGACAAAATTGATAATAACTATGTATTAAGTAGGTTTTTATTGATAGTTGCCATAATAATAGTTGTTTTAATTGATGTCATTAACATTTTTTATAAATATTGAAAAAAAAATATCACCTTTTTCTTAATTTTTAAAACAGTACAAATTCAACAATATTCCATATCTTTTAAGTTTGAATTGTTTTTATGCGTAACAGTAACGTATATTTTCCGAATTTGTGAAAAATAGCGCCATATTCAAACTTAGGCAACATCCCAATTGCTCGTACTCATCATACAAAGATTAGCTCCTACCGGGATATAGCAAGGGGTACTTACAGCCCGCTCGGCCAGCTGGTCGTCACAAAATGTTTTTTGTTTGTTACAAGACAATTAAATATAAAAAAGTAAAATATTAAGAATGCATAAATATATTACTACGGAAATCCTTGATTAACCAATTAATATTCTCAAGAGTAAATTATCATGATTACTCTCTACAAATTCCTTTTTTTTTAATTAAAGGCTGGAAATACGGCACTTTTCAAATTGCAATTCTAAATTTTAATCAGTCTAACGAATCGTGTTGATCAAAGTTAATTTTAAGTATCAAGTATCGGTATAGACCGATGTTGGATTTCAATTTTCCACTTGATTTATTTGAGGATGATTCAGATAAGCCGCGAGGGGAAGACTTGCATAAGGGCTGCTACAGTAGATACACACACTTCTGTCTTACCTATCTTGAATCGATAACGATCCGCAAATGTGTATCGATTTATAACCTTATTTTTTTAGATATGCAAAACATTTTTATTTTGTTTCAAAATTTTTACTTCAAATCTTCTTTTGGTAAACTCGTTAGAATCTAATTTCATCTATTTATATTATTTAATCTAAATTCGATTCTAACGAGTCGGTTCTATAAAAAAATAAGGTCAGTCATGTCATGATTTTGTGGACATCAGAAAACGTAAGTGATTATTACAGTTTATGACCCTTAATACAGAAGCAATGGATCAAAGGGGATACATTTACTTTTACCGATGACTGGTAAGTACGTTAGCTTGTGAAACATAGGTTACGATAAAATCTTTTCAAATTTTGCAGCTTAGTACTCACTCACCAGATAACATAATATATTAGCACGTATTACAGGCTAATCTAAGCTATAAGACTGACGCCATTTTCAATCCTGTTCTTCAATTGGGCTGTTTGTTATAGGAAAACAGTAAAATCCAATTATGGTTACACAAGTTTGGTAATGCGAGCCACAATATACGGCTTCTATTAAGCAAACTACGGGGTTTTATTTATTGAAACCGCCTAAGTATAGGTATAGATTTTTTTTAATGTGTAATCTGTAAGTAAGTAATACTTACAACGTGAATTTCAAAGAAGAATCTTTGAAAGACTTTGATTACCGGACCAGCTCTGAATTCACTGAAAAAAAAACTGCTGTTTCACACCTCATTTGGTGGTTTGATAATCTTTGCTTGAAAAATAATGGCGCAGTGAAAATGGGCTTCTGAATTTGTAGAGAAAGCGTTGCCTGAGACTCGTCTTCCGTGATGGTAACACAATACTGCCTCTTTTTTCAAAATAAGGGGAACGTAGTGCCTTTTATGCTTATGTTGTTTGAAGCGTCTAGGAATGGAGACCTGGTGTTATTGTAAATTTTGTATGTAACAAAAAAATCACGCATTATTATCTACCGCTTACCATCAGGTATTGGCTTGGTTGTAAGCTTTAATTCATAAAAATGTCAAATAAATAAAATAACAAAGTACTTCTCATAAATGTCAATTCATAATCGAATATTACGTACAAAAATGTGTTTATCAGAGTGCCTCATAGCTCATACATATAAGCCCTGATTGAAGTCGAATTGTTGCAATATTTAATCAAAAAGTAATAATCAGTCGGCTTCCTGATTCCATATAAACGGAAGGGCAGGTAGGAATTAGGGTGGATTCAATTTTCCATGCCAATAATTTTGGACACGCTTTAATTCTACAAACCCAATACTGTGTGTGCTTTGCGTAATATTCTTGTAAAAGAGGCTTTTGGGTAGACTCCCATAATACTTCAGGGTGTATAATTATTATTGCAGAGTGTATTTTGTGCTGGGATGGTATACATGATAATAAATTTTATAGCTTCGGAATCGGACATATAGTATAATTTACTTATTATATTATTTGTGAGTCATATCCTACTGTCACTAAAAATCTTAATTACATAAAAATTAAGTTAAAAGTACACTCCGGGTTGTGGTAATTATAAAATATTTAGATGAAGAAATAAATAAGGGATAGGACCATATAATTATTATTGTATCTTAAATTTCGAATAAATCAATCAAACTATTTTGCTTTTATGATTAACCACTCTAGTACCTACCTGAGAAGAAAAATAAGTTACTATCCCATTGATTTCCAGAAGAAACGTTTTAGAAAGGTTGTATGACCATTATTTTTGCCGTCTTTCGACCCTGACCGGTCGGTCGCCTGACCATTGCATAGTAGGAAGCGGCCTTAAGCATAATAAAACTTCATTCAATGCAAATGAATACTTATAATTTTTTTTTTTTTATTAATCTCTAAAATATATCTATATGGTGAAATTATAAAGAAAGTAAGACATTTACATTCTAATCGTCTCAAAATCTTGCATAAGTATGTTTCAAGAATATGTTATGCGTTGGCTTTATCAATATTCTATTCTCTAACCTTCATTGGTTATACATAGTACAGGGTTTGAACAAGTACAATAGTGAAACAGAACGAAAATAGGTCAATGAATTTTACATACATCGAATTCACCCTGCGTGTACAGATTGAAAAACAAACGTCGAATCCGAAATTTAAATAGTCGTTGTCTAATTTATAAAAATCTCGTGACACAGTGTTCCTGATCGAGCTCCTCCGATGCGACGTGACCGATTTTTTAGTTTTTTTTTTTTGTATATATAGTAGGTGATAAGGGTGTCGAATTTTTTTAAAAGCGATATTAAGATTTAATTTTCTTGGTTACTGAGCGGAACAAAGTTCGCTGGGTCAACTGTTTGCATACAGGGTGGCGACGAAAATACGACAATAAATTGAAACATGAGCTATATTAGTTAATTAAAATGTTTAGCAACTTTCAAACACATCTTATATGAAGTGATATAACATTGGCTGCATTATTTCATAGAAATGTCATGAAATTATCACATTGCCTTAATGTTGTCACCACCCTGTTTAAAAAAAATTGTGATTAGATAGTTTCGGTTTTATAATAAATAATATCCAGGTATATTCTTTTTCTTATAGTAAATAAAGATGGATATAAGAGATGAACTGTTTGACCTCGTACGCTGATATCTGACATTGACCGGATTAGAATTTGGTCCACACAGGCCTGAAGATCTTAGATCCGATAGCGCAACCAGGAAAGTCATTCATTCGTTCATATGACTTTTGGCCTTTCTTTTCCACAAGACTGGGTAAAGCCTTTACACATTGTATCTCAAATAATATATTTTCCGGGAGAATTCAATAAACGCAAAGGCGTACAATGATAAAGTGACCGGAGAGATTTGCCGCGCGGGCTCTGTCGCGAAAGAGTTATTGCGGGTTGCGTAGCTGCAACCTTTAGAAAAGTAGTGCAACCTGGAATTCGTGCAATACTTACACAAAAGCTTGCACACTGAAAACTCTTTGCGTTAGAATAGTTTCATAAACGGACAGTGTTTTATTAGTAACCAAGTCCGTGTAGCTTTTGCATACCTTCAAATTATACTTCTCTTATCAGTCAACGCCTTATAAGTCTATTCACATTAAGAAAACTCTTAACAATTATATAAATGACAAAAATGCTTGGTTGTAACTTATAGTGTCATATAGTTATTTCCACCAATAGCATTTCATTAATTTTTTGGTTGCTGGAAGATATCATGCTCTCTATAAGTTTCTGCGGTGGTGGCGTCATGTGCCGGGTCGCTCCGTTCCCTATAATATGGTTGAGCGGAGCGATGGCTGGCACATGCGTCATACTTGTGAACAGGTGCCACTAGTGGAAATGGTCATCTCGAAGCTTCCTTGATTTTGTAATAATTTACCTAAATATTCATCAATAGTATCATTTTTGAGGGATTTTTGAGGTGTATGGCATTATAGGATATTATATATAAAACAATACAATTATTATTGTAATGACGTGGTCAGAAAAGTGTTTAAAATTAATGAAATATTGAACGATATTTTTTATTTGACGAATAAAAAAATGAACAATTAATATTCAAAGACCTAATAAAGCCAAACGGCTTTATTAGGTCTTTGTATGTTGACCTTTGTGTATTGTAATACCTTTATTGTGATGGTACATTGTCGGACAGCCTTTAAATACAGTAAATATTCTTGTCATTATGTACTTATTGGTACGTTAATATACCTTTTTTATACTCTGTGCGACACTGCACTGCTAAATACTATTACTGTGTAATTAAACATTGTAATTTAATAATTGAAAAGAGTGACTACACGAGTTTGTTGCCGGAATCTTCTCGGTAGTTCAACTTTTGGAACTGGTGTAAATTCAGACAGACTGACTGACAGACAGACAGACAGACAGACAGACAGACTGACAGAGTGACAGACAGACAGACAGACTGACTGACGGACAGACGGACCGATAGACAGACATTATAACATTATTAGCTTACGTAGATCCAGATAAGACAGAAAGACAAACATTAAGACATTGTTAGTTAGTTAATATTATTTTTATGTCATAGACATAAGGGTTTTTTTTGTTGACGATTCGAACGTGCTTCTTGGGGGGCCTAATTGAATAAAGATATTTTCATTTTCATTTTCAACGACAAATTATAAACGCATCTAAATTATCACTAAAATAATTAAAACTATAATGTTAATTTTATAGCGTCATTGTTCACCCATCCGTAAGACGCCGTACTAAAAAAATCGTTACGTATTTTCAAACCACTTTAATCTTAGCAAAAGGCGCGTTTCAAAGGAACTGACATCTCGCGTCACATTCCACAAACTCAATAAAAGCAGCCATTTGTATTTTCTTTGAACGGCTCATTTAGGGACAATGCGCCTAATGCAATGCCGCAAATGAATACGGAATTCCGGAGGGTTTCCCCCAAACCCGGGGAGATTACCTCCGGACGCTAGTCAAGAAGAATTAAGCTAGGGTTATGGCATCAATAAAAATATCATATTTCTATTACAATAATCGTAAATATGATTGTAAAATATTATGAGCGTATTTATAAAGTTATTTACTTTATTTGGCGTATTTATAAGTTGTGGAGCTCGTTGGTGTATTGGTTTGAGCGCTCTGGTTTCGATACGAAAAACAAAGCAACTTTCGCCATGGTCGATCCTGGGATAGGTCAATCAAAATTTGTTATCTCGAGCTGCTCTGTGCTTCGGAAGGCACGTTAAGCAGTTGGTCCCGGTTATTCCTGCAACCGCTTTAACCCACCAACCCGCATTGGGGCAGCGAGGTAGTGCTATGGCCCAAACTCCTCATTTGTTTCTCCCATGTAGGAAGGCCTGTGCCCAGCAGTGGGACATATATAGGTTAGTGATGATTTACAAAGTTATAAAGAGATGAAAGTCACAAATTACTTACTATAATATTAACTTCGTTTTATTAATGTATCATTGAAGAGTGTACATTTTTCACTTAAAATAATAAGCTTGTCAGTCTTTAATACCGAAATTGTAATATTTATGTATATTTTATTAAGTGTAGATAATTTAAAAGATTTTATTAAAGTACAGAATAGGAATGCCTACGAGTACATCAGTAATTTTAATTATTCAGAGGATATTCACAAAAAAGATCTTTCACTATATTATGGTGTTCGGCAACCTTGAAGAACGGATATGAAGACATAATTCGTTAAGACTTTCACAGAAGGAAATAAAAATAGACGGGTCACTAATCGCCTTTGTCCTATTCTAAGTAATTTGCTTTCACCGATTGTTTTGCTGTCAGTACTTTTAGACGTTTTCCGATGGATTGATTGTTCCGTGTCGAATGAAATGCCAGTGATTTTTATTACAGGTGATTGTCTTTGTGATTCTTTACAGAGCCATTTCCTTTGAGGGACGGTAATTAGTTTTTCAATGAAAATTTTGTGTGAAAGGTTGGTAAATTGGTTAAATTTTTAATTGAAAATGGTTAATAAAACCAAGTAAGTAAGGGTAAAATGTTTATTATTAAATATTATTTTCTCTTATTTGATTCGCAAGTGTTAAATAAAATAGGTAGTAAGTATAGGTGATGCATAAGCGACATAAGCGATATGGTGGTTGCTTGTGATACAACAGTTGCTATTCGATGTAACTGACTGCAAACTGACTCCAAAAGTAAATACAAGGAGGATATGGATAGAGAAAGAAAATGTTCAATAATTAAAGAGAAATTAACCTGAAAGAGCAAAAAGTTCATAATAGATTTTAACATATTATAAAGCTCATGAATCACTACAAAGAAAAACAAAACTTATAAAGATTAATAACAGACATGCAATGCGCTAGCTGCATCTAAGTATTTATTTAATATTATTTTTAAATTTAAATAAATGTTTGAGTTGTATTTTGAAGGATGTCCAGACTAAAAAAGAACATTATCTTAAGGTAGGGCGCAAGCCCACGACCTTTCACATTCCAAGTGAGTGCTCTGACCACTGAGCTATCGAAAGCTTTCTCATATTACCTTATACTCCAAACTAATCAATTACCCTAATAATATCACAATTCTTCTACTACAACACATATAAATATACATACTTATAAGAATGCTGTAAATTCAAAGGTAGTGAAATAACACTAATTAACAGACTCATAAAATATGTGATACATTGATAATTATGTTTTGTTCATTACCTAGAAAGCACCACACACGGCTCCACAATTATGCGGTCGAATTGAATCATACGTTTTGTACTAAAATATTGCACTATAACATAATTTGTAATCAATGATTCGTTTAATATAGTATAGCTCTGAAACAATTATCTTTTATATCATTTAGTCTGGATATTTGAAAATGGTTTTCATTTACGACGGTTCAATAATGTATTTTCACTTGAGCAATAAATATTGACCAGGACGTTTGATCGTCTGGTATAATTACACCCTTATTATTTTAAATGTTTCAAATACGTACTACATAAAATTCATCTTTTGATCTTTCATATCAAAAAAAAACTTCATTTGCGATAATTACGCCGGGCCGCGTTCGGCAGATACTCTCAGAAAAAAAAATGGAAGATAATCTATGCATGATGTGGGTAAAGCGATCAATGAAACAGCAATATGTTGTACAAAGATATCAATCGATCAAATCGAAATGTAAACAGTGGCTCTTAGCCAAAAAATTATAACTTTTTATATACTATGATCAATGAGACTGCATGATATATATCAGAAAATATTTTTATTTTTCAAAGTTGTTAGTGATTGATGATTTATGAAATGAAAAATAAAAAATCTTTGCACTCGCAGTAAGATCATCAAATCATTTTTTGGCAATGCCAGCGTCGCCGCTTCGTCAAATATTTTAGCTATGGAAAAAAAGCGGCGCTCTACATTTAATTCTTTCTACTATTGCTCAATCCCAAAGGCAGATAATATAACGGTAATTAGTTTATAAAACACTTGAGATTGTGTTTTCAAATATCTTGGATAATTTAAAGATGAAACATTGTTTACTGGTTACAGTTCACAAGCTATAATAAAAAACTGTCTTGTTTATGAAATCACACTAAGAATTTAAGTATAGATAATTGTAATTTTATGCCCGCGCATGAAGGAGAAAAAATAAAAATATGTTTCGCTAATCGCCTAAATGTCATCACATAATTTGTCAGCTTAGAGGCTCCAACAAGCTTTGAAAAACATGTTTTCACCCAAATCCTGAACGGGTTGCAAAGCCGTCACGCTCCGTTGGTTCATTCGATAAATTTTGATGGAGTATCGCCTATTCGGCTCGGCGCCCTCCCCGGGAAATATAATAAGTCGGTTATAACATTTGCATATAGATCACCGTGTTCCTACCGAGGCCCCTACTTTATTGTTATTTACAGGCATTTCTTATGAAGAGCCGTAAATAACGTGAAAAGCGCACATGCGTTCACATTTTGAGTTTTGCATAATTTTCGTGAGGTTAATTAAATTGTTAAGCGAACCATCATGAGGTGTGGTGGAGAGGATTCTATTCGATATGAAGTATTATAATATATGCATAACGATGTTAGGGATTTGTTGAAAGGCCGCAATTAATCAACATTAATGGAATTGTATCTTTATGCTCGCCTTGTATATAACAGCGTGCTGCCTATGCGCATTCTTATCACAAGCCCATACGCGTCATCATCCTTATAATTAAGGATAACTAAAACTAAATTATATTTACAAAAATGTAAATAATTAAAACGACATGAAAAACGAATTACTTAATATGTGCCAGCAATGTTATACTAGCTTTAAATAAAACAAGAAACACAAGACAGTTTCCTACCTAACTATTTGTACACTTTCATTTTGTCATGTACCTATTTATCATAGTACATAGGTAGGTACGTACTTAAAAGTCAAATATTTCACACGGCCGGAATTTGAAAGCTTAAAAACATTAAATAATGTTCCTGCACTTTGTTTCAAACTTTAATTTTTATCAAGATTAATTTGAGAATAGAAGATTGGCAAGCACATACTTTCACTTAAGCTGTCAAAGCATACAACTCATTTCAAAATAGTTAAAAATATAATGATTAATCTTTAGATTAATATCTATAATTAGAAATTGTGTCCAAGAAAGGCCGAAACACAAGCCTGGCAAATAATGATAAAATAGGAAAGTGATGTCTAAGCTGTCATACCTACAAGAAATGCCAATTATTAAACACGACAACAACGATAATAAATTAAGAAAAATATGTATTCATAATTGTGTATTAGTGACTTATTTAATTAAATATTTAAATTCGGTACTCTCGCGTTATTATGCCTTAACATTTTTGAAACAAGTAACTTAATGAGCATTTCTAAAATGTAAATCATTGCCATTCAAGAATTTTGGAAGCAAAATTTGTTATATCTAGCTTAATAAGTTGTATACATTACCATTATCAATCAAGTAAATTATCTAATGTAGGTGCTGGAAAAAGTGTTTAAATTAATGAAAAAATCTGGATACGACTGCGTGTAAAAAGTAACCAAATATAAGTACTGAAAAATACTCAAGAATCTCTTCAATATAAGACAATCCAAGACATATATAAAACTATCAATAAACGTGTCAAAAGACATTTAAAAGTTTTAATACAAAAACCATCACAAAAAGGATCATATCAAAAGGTTTCAACCTGCTGCTGAGCACAATACTATTGGTTTGCATGCGCTACCTTAAGATCATGATTATTTCTAGGTGTTTAAAGCCAAGTAGGCTTCTACACTAGTTTGTCTTAAATACATAAAGTCAACTCTATAAAAATTAAATCACAAATATAAACATGAACACAGGATCGCAATATTTTCTTTTCAGCAGTTGATTTTGCTATCAAGTTGGGCTCAAGTAATCAAAATTCCGAATGTGTCGCGGATCGCGAGGGTAAGGGAAGACAGGAAGCTGTCCTTTTGCGTAAAGCCGATCTGCATTCGTCAATATGGATACGCCACCCACATGAGACATAGCACTGCAAATACTAACCTGAATAAATAAAAACTTGTTTTAAGTACGTACATAAAGGAGTCGCTTGGGAAAACTTGTATCACAAATTTTATAGGAAAATCTCTAAAAAGAGATTTTGTTAATGCATTAAGGGGGACTCTTCTCTATTGAATTCCGAACGTTGCGGATACATTTTCAAATGCTGTAGGGCTACCATGAAACGTTTCCGAAGATTCGGATCAAAATTAATTGTGTTTCGTGACTTATAGATGTTTATAAGGGATCCCAATTCTTTCGAATGGTAACCCGAGGTAAGCCTCGGGAATATTCTTTTTAGTCCAATGATGAAAGTTTCGAAATCAGAACCAACCTCATGTTAGCTCTATGTTTCACATTTCACTATTACGTTCGTCTCCGATGTTTATTTATATATACTTATATTTCCCGCTTATTGTGATTATTTTGTGGTAATCTATTTACTATGTTTTAAGCATGTCCTGCCATATCCTATCATGGTATCCAAGTGTAGAGTGAATGATCATCATCTTAAACTACCATCCGTATGACTAATTATTGTGTAAATTTTACTTGTTTGCTTTCATTAAACAGGAATGAGAATAACTTTATATGCACTATAAAAATACACAAATTTAGACTGGCGTAACAACGTACAAATTGAAAGGAAAAAGTTGCCTACTATTGAATGGAGTCTCTTGTGGTGTTTTGTGTAGTTGACAGCATGACAAGGATAATACGTAACTTTAAATTTAAATCTTATTACAAATGAGTAAAGACTACAGATGACGAATTAAGATTTGGTCTAACTACTCCACTCATCGTTTCTTTTATTTGAAGAGTCTCTGCATTTTTAATGTAGGTCAAACATCATATGGGTGGATTTTAAAATGCATCACCATGTTACGTAAGCTGCGTTTTGTGTTATTTATTAGCATATTACATGTCATTGTGGAGAGACATACTTAAGCTCTTGGGAGACTAATTTAGGTAGTTATGAACCTCTAATTATAACGAACTCTTTATTGTACGTTATGGGTGTGCTACTTTTGATATCCATTCAGAAGTGACACCAGTGCATTTACTTATAGAAATAATATTGATAATACTATGTAATAATATGAGCATTATAATTAAAGCAGCTATAAAATGATACCCATACAATGATTCCTATATCAAAGGTGTGTGTGAGTATAATGTTGAATGATAGAATATTTAACTCTTTCCAATTAAATGAAAAGTATAAACAGTTATAGTTTTCACTATAAGCAATCGAATATTTTTTATTTAACTTCAATAAAATACTAAATATTTTTTTTACATCAGCCTCTATATTAACTTCTGACGACATCGGTGTTGTAAACAAACAATAATAATATATCAATAATGTTAGCTATGTTTATTTACTCTACCACGAGCCTAAATCATTTCGGCATTTTTCGCGAAAATATTTTAATGCGAAGCAAAGATGCATACCTATGTGTGCATCTTATTTAGCATTCCAATTCCATTCAAAGTTAAGAGACTAAATTAATATACTTTGTTTTGTTACAGTAATTGAAGGACTCCCGTCACATAATGACAAACGTAGCAGCGGCACTCGACCGCTTAGATTTGCCTAATGAACTGCAGAAAGCGACCGCGCGTAATCTCACTCCTGCATTGAAATAGGATTTCGGAGATGCAATTTCCCTGATACTGGCAAAAGCTAGCCTTTGTCCCCTGACATTGTTACACGAATCACGTACCATTTTGGAAGGATAAGCGAGCAACGTGTGCTTTGATGCCTCAGTCCAGTGTCGAGGATTAACAGAGTAATGAGTCCTAGGGGACAACATTATCTGATTAATTGTTAGATTTTAAAAATCACTCAAAATAACAATAATCTAATAGATAATAGTAATCTGCAATATCAAGTGATTTTTCCTTGTTATTGCAGGTATCTATCTATAGGCGGCGGTAACCGCTTACCAACAAGTGTTACATTATTATTATAGTATAGTTACCTGACGTTCGATTACTTTGCAGCGAAGAACTCGTGGGAAGACTGAAGATGTCAACTTTGATAAGTTTTTATGGTAAAAGTAAGGTTTCCGGTAAAGTCGTTTTATTCCAAATGTGTAGAGCTCGCGAAAATGACCGACTTCCACGCTGGCGGAGCCACTAAGTTAAGTTATCGATAAATCAAAACTTTAACGTAATAACTTTTGCCGCAGTATCTCGAACAATAATTAACCTTCCGTAACTATCAATAGCAACATCTTTTTACAGTTACCGTTTTTTGTAAATGATGCATTAGATTTTGATAGGTTTTTAATTAAGACCTTAAAATAGTTTTAGTTTTAGTTAGTTAACGACTTCAAAACACCTGATTGAAATTAAATAAGCACCTACCTACTTATCTATAATACTATTTTAAAGAGGTAAAGTTTGCAAGTTTCTGAGTTTATTTGTGTTAATCCTTTAATGCCCAGACGGCAACTTATGTTGACATGACAGTTAAAATTCAATTGTGTCTGGTTTATCGGGCTTCAAAGGGGTAATGTCTGGAACAAATGAACTGATTTAGATGAAATTTGGTATGGGGATTAATGTTTATACTGATTCTGGAAACAGCCAAGCACCAATTGAGAACCACCGCCATTTTGAAGTCTGTAAAAAAGTGAAAAAAAAACTAAAAAGTAAGTAGTGATGAATGATATAATATAATCAAATTGACTATCTTGTCCCATACAATAACTCGAGCTACAATAAATTGCTTGATCAAGATATCAATCCGTTTAGGGATTAGGGAAGGCTGTGTGACAGTAAACCGCTCTACGTCCAGTGAGTCACTCGATATAACAAATCGATTTATAGAGAAAGTGTATTAAATGCACTTTAGTGAAAGGTTTTTCTTATCATTATCAATCGATGCTGGTAAAACAAAAGACTGTTATTTTTCTTTAGATTTTTATGATAGTCATATACAGGGTGTAGGTAAGGGGACTGCTTTCAATAAAGAATGCAGATGGCAGTGCTGGTTGTTCTAAGCTTGTCTAAGGTACATTTCCGTACTTTTTTTAAAGACTTAGCTAACATTAATCGATCTGCAGCATTTCGCGGTAGTTTTTGCTACTCTGCAACGAAGTGTTGGAATAACATACCACCCCTTAGAAAATCCGCAAATGTTCGAAGTTTTAAGGTTACCTATAAAAGGCATCTTTTAAACTAGCAGGAACATTTAGTAGCGCGGTAAATATAACATAGAGTTCAGTACCAAATTTTACCTGAGTACCTAAGTACCTGTTTTTTTACAAGCTTATATTTTATTTTATTTTAATTTAGAGTATTTCTGTTACGGTTAGTGTAAGTGTTTACGCGGAGCCACTTGCCCTATCGTAACCCATTGTGGCGTCCGCAGAATACCAACTCCTGTCGCGACATTATGCTGAGCGGAGGCCTTTTTGGTGCAATAGTATTAGTATAGATTTTAGGTATTTTAATAAGTGTTATTGCATTTTGTGCCAAATAAACTTTTTTCTATTCTATAATAATATTGATTCTACTTCATTCTGTCCAGGTTAAATTGCACAGCGGAAACCATTTATTACAGAAACGAAAGACTAGCATTTACATGGCATATACTTATTACCTAAACGACAAATTCATAAACTTATCAAAACTCCTTGATTGCTTCTAAACTGCCAAGGAGTTGGGATAACCATAAATGGAATTTCTGGTTAGAGCTGTCACTCGGATTGTGAAAGTTGCGGGTTCGGTCCTAGGCCCATAACATGTATATTTTCCAATTTAGATATTTTTCTTACCTCTAATACAATAGAAAATATTATCAGACGGACCACAGAGCAGTCCTAAGCGCGATATTGGCTGCACAAATTAAAGTCGATAAAGAAATGATATAATAAAACTCTAAGCAATCAGAAGCCATAAAACAAGTGTCCGATGTACTTATATGACTTCTATCGACTGACACATATGAAATGATTCAGAATTGCTGCTGCTGAATGAGTTATGTCCGGATTCAATATTTAATTCACAGACAGACACTGATATAGAATATATTTATTATCAAACTCGACCACTTTTAACGGCCGTCTGATGGAGTGGTCAACACCCCTGTCAACTAAAACCAGCGGAGCGGTTCTGGATTCGAATCCCGGTAGGAGCAGATGTTTGTATGATGAGTAAAAAACATTTATTTACGAGTCATGGATGTTTGTTCGTTTATCTAGTATATTTATAATATACTTACGGCTATTATTTATTTACGTATACTTTCCAATATCTAGCACCCATAACATGAGCTCTTAATGATGCTTGATGGGTTTTGAGGTGTAAGTGTAAGAATTATATACCATAGTTTAGTTTAGATTTTATTTATAAAAAAACTATCTAGGCTATCAAATCTCTGTTGTTTTTTATAAATAAAATCTTTGGTAGGCTTAAGTATTTCTGTCTGAAGATAGAATATTTCAAAATCAAAATTCTAAAACCAGCTGCTAAGTTAACTTTGACTTGCAGCGAAAGATTTTGACTTGATGCAATTTTCGAATTGTTAAAAATATATTGTTTCCTCACTCTGAATAAATAAATTTAGGAGTTTTTTAAATAAAATTCTAGGCCGAATAGTACCCCTCGGGATCATGAAAATGCACATAAATCATAACTTTCGACACTTCCCAACAAGAAATGTCGCTTTGAATCTTCGAATATTTGGTACCCATACTTTTTACATGTCATATTTTGTTTGCTCTGTTTTTTCCCCTTGTCTTAGAAGAATTAATTGATGGCGAAAAATCAACAAGCTTTCTTCTTTTTAGATAATTTTAGCGATGTTCTTGAATTAAAACCTATTGGACTCATAGCTTATAAATAAAAAATATTTTGTTAAATGAGTCAGTTGAAATATTTACTAAGTAAGGTGATGGTGCGGGGAAGTCCGTCTATGGGGCAAGTCCATATAGGCAGCCGACTGAATCGCAGCATCTCATTATTGAGAAGAAAATGAATGTATTTCATGAAAACTGATTTCAAGTTGCTTTTTTGGCTGCCTATACGGACTGCCCTATAGACAGACTATACCGCTGTCACCTTACTAAATAAAAATTAAATATAGGTACCTATATGTAATTTAAAAAAAAACCACCTATGTGAGCGCACAAGTAAGTTTTATTACCCTTTTATTTTTTATTTGAAAAGGGTATCCTTTTCAAATACAAAATAAAAGGTTTAGGATATTTTTGAGCACTAATACCTGAAAATGTGTTATAAAGTGTGCTTCTTCGAATGAAGTTACGTATAGTGCGTTACAGCAGCAATAAACTTGATGAATGAGGCAACCAGAAAGTGCTTACGCCGTAAAAACTTCAAGCGAAAACGGAGCGCCCTCGCAAAGCAAACGTCTTTGTTCTCGGAGCCAAAACAAACGCGCTGTTTGGGCATTTGCACCAATAACAAACAGCGGGGTTCGACGGGACGTGCTCAATCGGGGCCAATGCGAAATAAAGGCCCCAAGATTCGAAGTGACGTGACACAAGCCCAGGCACAAGGATTAAGTACTCATTGTTGGCAATTCGCAAAAGGCACCTGTAAACGACCAATTTACTTTTATAATTCAGCGTTCTTTATGAGTTGCCAGGTAAATTTATTATAGTTTAGCTGTAAGCGTTGTACCATTGTACGAAGTCGTTTAGACTCAGCCCAGCCTTACAGTTACGAATGAATATCAAGAAAAAATGCTGGGTCTCCGTAGTCTCTGTATTATGTTAAGTCGTTGGATAAGGGAAATAACAGAATTTTTAACATACAGAACTTTACATAAGTAATATTATTCTGATATTAACATCAATTCTGTGGGCTATGTCATTGAACTTAGTTCTCCTATGGATTATCTTACAGGCACATTGCAAGGAGCACTGACGAAAGGTCCTCAAGTGGCGAACGCGTACCGGGAGACGCAGCGTTGGTAGGCCCCCCACAAGGTGGACCGACGATCTGGTGAGGGTCGCGGGAGGCCTTTTGGAAGCGGGCAGTGCAAAACCAATCGATTTAGGGATCCTTGGGGGTGGCCTATGCCCAACCGTGGGCGTGTTTCGACTAAAATGAAGATTAACATCAATAATTTAGCCCAAACAGGACCTCTGCTTTAGAAGACAGGGGTAGATACACCGGCTCGACCACCCGGTCGTCAATTAAAAACAAACAAGAGCAATAAGGCAAAATAAGTAGCAGTAAAACTAATTATGCGCATAATTGCCTATTAAGTTCGAGTTGCATGTAACATTAATTTGCCACTATTTTAGGGTATGTACAATATTCCCTTCGGAGATTTTCTCGGACAAGTACAGCATGGATTCTTTAAAATGAACGTGAAGTTTTAACATGGTCGACAACCCACGGCCAATATATTAGAAGTAGTCTTTGTTGCCACGTTTGTGGTATGGCAAAAAAAAATATTTTTTTCTTATAACATTGGTACTTAGTGGAAGATACCTATATTGGTAATAATATAGGTATTGTTATATCCTCCCTTATGGTTCCGGAGACAACAAAATAAAAGTATTTTGAAAACTAAGAGAAATATTTTATTCCCTTCTAATCATTAAATACTATATTATATTTTACAGGATTTGGACTATGACTAAATTATGGATATACTGATAGTTAGATCACTTGTAAATCTTCCGAGGTTCTACTCGTGATCGGAAATGTTTGCCTTATATATGGTTTTGACAACAATGTTGTTATTTTTATTAGTCTGGAAGACAGAACAAAGAGTTGATTGCTAATTCAACAGTTCATGACCCTTGATAAGGGTTTTCAGAAGTTAGAAAAAGATCGCCATTGAAATCTACTGGCGGCGGAAAGTTCGCGACCCTGTGATAACAACATTACTGTTTACAAAATTACCTTATATTAGAAAATTAGAAGAATAAGGTCTTTATCAAAGCTTGACAAACAACTCAATACTAAGAACATTAGGCAATTAAATATACAGTAGTACAGTGTTTATAAGATTTAACAATAATCCATTATTAATTATATCAACAGTATGGCAATGAATATATTGCTGTGTTTCTAATTTGGGAATGGTACATAACATCTCCCTCCTTAAAACTAAACAATAGGTACTAATTTGTTTAGTTGAACAAATCATTAATACAGCATAGTTTTCAACCTATTCGTTGGTGAAATTTTATAATTATAGGTTTTATAATTAGGGGATAGACAAAGACAATACCAGAACAGCAAAATTTAATATAGTACAATGATCTTAACCTAAAGGATAGTAAAAGACGTATTAAATTTAAACATTTCTTAAAGTTAATTATAATTATCTTACTATACTTAGATAATTACAAATTAAGTAAAAATAGTATTTGGGTAAATTAAGTAAAATTAGTAATTAGGTAAAAATAAAAAAAATTAGGTACATTTACTCTTATTTATAACGAACCATAAAGATCTTAATATTATTTCCTTGAAACTATATAAATTTAATTATTTAAATTATAAGTATATTTCGTTTCTGTACTAGGACTTCTAGTGACTCTTAAAGGAGTACGAGATGAAGGCATAGGCCTTTCTATATTCGTAAGATCACTCATTTCAATTCGCGGTTCAAAAACACTTCCTGTATTGCGTCTCGAAAAACATTGATTATAAATTTGTATGCAACATCCGTCAGGTTTTGGATGTGTTTCATCAGAGACTCTATTTCTTTTACCTTTATAGATTTTACATAATCTCCATAACAAATAAATACTTACAAGTCCACAAATTGAATATAAGAGATAAGGAACATGAAAATTACTTCTTAAGTCATACTGTGTTTGTTCCTTCGTCTTTATTCGTTCTTCAATTGAATGTAATTTGACTGAGGCCAAATTTAAATCATCTAGTTGAATATTATTTATATGAAAAGGAGTAAAAAGTGGTTTACTTTCATTAAGTTTTATGCGGTTACAACAATCGTCTTGATTTAAATCAATATCAATTTTGGGTGAAGTATAATTAGTTATTATTTCACTGGTTGCTGTGATTTGAATGAGATTTGCATAACCTTTGCAGTCTTTATCTAAAGTTATTATGCCTACAGAAGAGAGTTCATAATCTTTTAAATCTTTAGTTGAACAATCGATAGTAATTTTAGTTGGTTTAGAATATATAAATATCCAACGATTATTAGTTAGTCTTTGCCATATCTCAACATTTCCGTAAAGAAATTTAGTTATACATTCTTTTGGTAGTTGTTTTAGTACTTTAGTAATCAAAAGAGATTCACAAGATGGATTTGATATAGCTGAATATTCATTTATGTCATTGCAGATATAATGTTCTTTAGAAAGTTTTTTACATTGACCTAAGTTATTAAATTGAATATAAGAATGTCGGTTGGTTGTAATACCAATATATCTTTTACTTGGTTGAACAAGAGAGTAAGTTAAGTCCTGAAAAGAATGAGGAACTGGAAGTGGAAAAACGTGATACAGTTCAAATTCCTGGGGTGTTACCAAAGGAATATTCAAAATAAAAACCAATTTAAAATTTATGTAGAAGACATCAAGGGTAGAGGCGTCAATAAGTAAATGTATATCATCCAAATTAAGAGGTACTGGAAATTCTTTATGTTGCTTTAAAATTTTCATATTACTAGTAATTTCATTGTATATTTCCTTAGGAGAGATAATACTTGGGTGTAATATATTTTGTTTAGCAAAAAGAATGGAGTTTACTATTAAGTTTATTTCTTCAATCAAGGTTTCAGCCATTGAGCTTAGTATAGCAAAATGTGTGTTAAGAGTGGATCGAACATCTACTATAGAGATATTAGAGGAAATATTATCAATAAAACTTTTAAGAGCTAAAAAGTTTTTGTCTAAAGCTTCTTCATTTTGATTCAATTTCCTTATGGTGTTGTTAAAATTTTGAATAGCGGATTGAGTTACTTGAACTTGATTTTTCATAATAGAATATAATTCTTTATCATCATCCAAAACTTTATTAATAACGTTATCATAATAAATTGCATCATCATTATCGAGTGTTCCAAAAACCGTTTTTAATAATGAACCAAGACCGTCGAACCATCCTCGTTTAGAACGTCCTGTACTTGTTAAATGAGCTAATGACTCATAAAGAGAAACTATTTTATCTAAACTTTTCTCGGCGAGAGCTAAACGTTTCTTACATTTTAAACTAGAACTAATTTCTTCTAAATCCTTACAATGTACAACTGTAAACTTACATCTCGATTCATATAACCTAATAGCTTTTGGAATATTTCCAATATCTTTAAAAGTTACAAGTTTCCAATCATCGACATGGATTTTTAATGATCCTATGCGATCGAAATATAAACCGGATCCATTAGTGATGGTAGTTATTTCTATCGATTCGGTGGGTGAGACTTGGAACGTAATCCATAACCTGAAAAAGTGGATCGTGATTTAGGTAATTTCACAAAATTTTTAGATGCAGGTCTAATTCTGTTAAGGTGAACCTTTTCATGTTTACCATTTTTAGTCCTTAATGTTACATTAACTTTATCAATAGCTATAATTTCATATGGTCCTTTCCACAATGATTTAAGTTTATTATTTGATTTTGAAGACAATAACACATAATCTCCCAACTGGTAATTTGGTACTTTAAGTTTAGTATCATATCGAATTTTTGATATTTCTTTATTTTTTATTAAATTTTGACGAGCTAAAGCTTGAATCTTGGTAAGCTTGTATTTTAAATTTTTAACGTAATTATCATAACTAGATTCATTTTCATTTTCATTTATAGATGATGGAAGTAAAGGTTTCTGTCCATAAACAAGTTCGTAAGGTGTGAAACGACTACTGGAATGAACGCTGGTATTATAACAAAACATTGCGAGTGGAATGTATTTATCCCAATCATTTAAATCATTCGATACAAATTGTTTTAGGTAATCCTTTAGAGTGGAATGACTTCTTTCCAGGGCACCATTAGTTTGTGGATGATATGCAGTAGAAGTAAGTTTCCTTATTTTAAAAAGTTTTGAAAGATCTTTTAATAAGTTAGACATAAATTCTGAACCTTGATCACTTAAAATGGATTTAGGCACACCAAAATATGAAATAAAAAGAATTAGTTTGTCAGCTACAGTATGAGCTTCATGTGAGGGTAAGGGAAAAGCTTGTGAAAATTTAGTTAAGTCATCTTGAATTGTTAAAATAAATCTATTACCATTACAAGATATTGGTAAGGGACCTACAATGTCCATTGCTATTCTTTCAAAAGCTGTAGTAGAAGTAGTTGTTATTATCATCGGTGATTTGTTCTTTTTCCTGACAGTTTTATTTAATTGGCATGATTTACAATTATTTACATACTCAATTATATCCTTTTTCATATTCGGCCACGTATATTTAGATTTTATCCTAAAATACATTTTGACTATGCCATTATGTCCGGAAGTAGTAGTATTATGATTTTCTTTAAGAATGATCGGAATTAATGAAATTTCAGGGTTTGTAATTTTATTATGGCACATCCTAATTTTAATTTTAAGATTTCGGAAAACGTAAAATATCATTTGTTTTATTCTGTCATAATGCAACGAACAAAAGGGATCTTTGAAATTAGGTAAATAAATTGAGTTAACGTTATCTTTTAATAGTTCATTACGTAGATTTCTAAGTGTATAAAATAAATCTTTAAGAGTTAGTTTATCATAATGATTTTGTTTTGCAATACAGTGGTATATCGTTTGTTTATTACATCTGGATTTTAATATTTGATACAATTCCTTTTGTCTCATCATAAGTTCCTCAATGTTATTACTTTTACTAAACGCTTCAATTCCAAATAGATTTTCTTCATCAAGAGTTACATTTGTAATATATGCAATATTATCATGTTTATCATTAAATAGGATATCGTCAGTTTCCTGGAAATCTTCTATGCAAAATTCTTGCCGGGTATCGAAGAAATTTTGAAAATCACTATAAGTTTCTGATTGAGTTTCAGAAGTTAACGTATTTATAGTAATTCTAGACAAACAATCTACATTTGAATTTACACGACCTGGTTTGTGTATAATCTCGTAATCAAATTCTTCAAGTTGCAGACGCCATCTTATTAATTTACTACCTGGATCTTTTACGTTAAATAACCACGTCAATGGTCTATGGTCTGTAACTATTTTAAAATGTCTGCCATATAAATATGGTCTAAAGTATTGAATTCCCCATTTAATAGCTAACAGTTCTTTTTCTGTAGTATTATAATTTCCTTCAGCTTGATTTAAAGTACGAGAAGCATAAGCGATTGGTAAGTCTTTTCCGATTTCTCCTTGACTTAATATTGCGCCTATAGCAAAATTGCTAGCATCGGTGGTAAGAATAAATTCTTTTGAAAAATCAGGATATTGCAATATTTTCGGTGATATTAATATTTTACGCATTTTATCAAATGCAATCTGTTGTTCTTCTCCCCACACAAATGGTGTATTTATCTTTAATAATTTAGTAAGTGGTTTTGATATTTTAGAGAAATTCTCAATAAAACGACGATAATATCCTACCAAACCTAAGAAAGATTTTATTTCTTTCGGATTTCTAGGTATAGGAAATTCATTAATTACTTTAGTTTTATTCGGATCTGGTGCTACACCTCTATCAGAAATTACATGTCCCAAATATGCAACTTCACGTCTCATAAATTCACATTTATCGGGTTGCAGTTTTAGATTATTTAGTTTCAACTTCTCAAAGACTGCTTCCAATTTATTGGTATGATCTTGAAGAGAATTTGCATATACAACTATGTCATCCAAATAGACGAAACAATAAAGTCCATTGATACCACTTAAAACATTATTCATTAATCTTTGGAAAGTTGCTGGAGCATTTTTTAAACCAAATGGCATTCTAACGTACTCAAAAAGTCCTTGTGGAGTAGAAAAAGCAGTTTTGGGAATATCTTTAGCATCCATTTCTATCTGGTGAAAACCACTAGCTAAATCTAATGTGGTGAAGTACTTTGAATGTCCTAGCTGATCTAGAATTTCACTTATGTTAGGAAGTGGATAAGCATCACCTATAGTAACATTATTTAATTTACGATAGTCAATAACAACACGCCATTTAACTTTTCCAGAGGCATCTTGCTTCTTGGGAACTACCCATAAAGGAGACGACCAGGGGCTGGTCGATGTTTTAATTATTCCCTGTTTCAACATTTTATTTATTTGAGAATTTACTTCTTCCTTATGTATTTCTGGGTATCGATACGTTTTACTTTGTATAGGCTGATTTGATTCAGTAACAATTTCATGTTTTAAAACGTTGGTGCAAGTTAAATGATCACCTTCAAGAAAGAAAATATCATTATATCTCTTACAAATTTTTATTAAGGAATCTTTTTCTTCCCCGTTTAAATGATCCATTCTTAATTCGTTAAAAAGTCTTGAATTTCTTTCACTATTTTTATTATCATTAGAAGGCTTAAGATTGGCATTAAAATGAAATAATTTGCAAATACTCGAAGTACCGCAACAATAGTCATTTGAAGAACACGTATGTAAAATTTCACAATCACGCGAAGTGTTGTTAATATAAAAAGAATCACAAACACCAGAGGTGTTGCTACAAATAGGTTCACAGTTACTGAGAGTACTGTCTTCCTCAAAAGAACACAAAGGCTCTAAGACTACATCGAGTCGTTTAATAATAACCTCTTTTTCAAGAGTATTTAATATAGAAACATACGCTTGATTTTTACTGTCTACTCTTGTAATTGAGTTAGACATAAATACGCCATCTAGAATTTTTGTATTTTCTATAAGTCCTTCTTTTATTTGTGGATTTAAAATATTCGCTTTTACTAGCGTTTCACTTCTTGGTTTGATTTTATAAAGAAATGATTCTAATTCATTATCCTTTCTAAGTAGATTAAGAGTTGTTTTTTCCTGTTTACTACCTTCAAAAGGCTTAGAAAAGTTAATAGTTTTATCCTTTAAATTAATTTGCGCGTTATAATTTATTAAAAAGTCATTTCCTAAAATTCCATCATAATTTAAAGTTATATTTGATTCATCGTGTATGACATGAAATTTGTGATTAAATAAAGTAGATGTGAATTTTAAATTAAGATACGTATAGCCAAGAGTTTTACAATCCTCTTGTGATTTAGTTATACCATTGATTGTAATTCTATTATGGGTATATACTAAAGTTTCTGGTTTAAGATTTTTAGATAAAATCAAAGAAATATTCGCACCGGTATCTATTAAAAATGTCAATTTTTTATTATTTAAAGCTTCATTACAGGGAACTGTAATATGAAGTATATTTTCATTTCTTAGACTGACAGTGCCTGTATGGCATTTACCAGACTCGACGGAACGGCACCTTCCTCGAGTGACGTTGAGTTTAAAGAATGTGCTACCTGATGAGAATTTTGACGATTGATTGCTTGTGAATTTTGTTTACTCTTAAATTTATTTTTGTTTTGCAATTTATAACAATTTTCAATTAAATGTCCCGTTTTCTTACAGTAGCGACATGAATTATTTTGATATTTGTTTAGTGTTTCCACGTGATGTACTTTATTTAATTTATTATGATAATTAGCACGTCGGCAATTAAAACTGGTATGACCTGGTTTTTTGCAAATATTACAGAATTTGTTTTTTGATAATTGTAAAATATTAAATTTCTCTTCTTCAAGTGCTATATTAAATGCATCATTTAGAGTCGATGGTTCTCTAGAACGTAACATCTGAGAAATTTGTGGATTTATTCCTAATAAAAATGATTGCAATGCAAGATGATTAGTACTTTCTGCTTGTCCCGGAAGTAATGTAGGATCAGTACAAGATTGTTTTATAGAAGATAAAAGTCTTTTAAGACACGTTTCTATTCTATGTATATATTGTGACACATTTTCATTCTGTAATTGCTTACAATTTTGTAAATCAATAAGCAAATGAGTCTGATGCTTCTTATTACCAAATCTTGACTTTAAAAATTCCTTTAAATCATCCCAAGCATTAAAAACTGTATTACTGCAAGTGGATTGTGCACGATCAGATAATTGATTTTGTACATATGCGAACAAAATAGGAATCTGATTTTCTTCAGCTAAGTCGAAAGCTCTATCACAATTCGCTAGCCATGCACTTAAATCATCTCTATTACCATCATAAGGTTTAATGAACTTAAGTAAAGTATTAATGTTGAGTGCAAGAGTTTCACTTGAGCCTACCTCAGACATAATTTAAAATTTATAAAGTTTCAAGTGACACAAATTAAACTTAAGGTAATAAAAGAGAAAAACAAGAAGTAAGGAAAGTGGTGAGAATCGCAAGATTTACAAACGTTAAAACTTATCAAAGACAACAGATTCACTCACGGTAGTAATGCCAAAAAGCAGAAACGTCCCATTGATCTTCTCTTGGTGGTACTGACGCACTATACTCCTCTCCAAGTGGTGGTATTGGTGGATAGTATGTTGTTACTGGCGAATATGATGGCAGGGGCTGTTCCGGTTGAACACTGAACTGTTGGCGTTGTTGGAAAGCTGGTACAGTCTGTCCTTCGGGCTGGTATGGCGTGACTACAGCTGTGCTGCGTCGTATTTCCACAATGCTCGAACAGGTACTGTCCTCGCTTACTTCCAAATCTATGTCCAAATCTGAAATTAGGGTAAATTTAAATAAAGGTTGAAAAACCACCCTGTGACGACTTTCCGCAGAAGAATACACAGGTTTTAAATCCCACACTTCTGACACCAATTTTTATGTTATATCCTCCCTTATGGTTCCGGAGACAACAAAATAAAAGTATTTTGAAAACTAAGAGAAATATTTTATTCCCTTCTAATCATTAAATACTATATTATATTTTACAGGATTTGGACTATGACTAAATTATGGATATACTGATAGTTAGATCACTTGTAAATCTTCCGAGGTTCTACTCGTGATCGGAAATGTTTGCCTTATATATGGTTTTGACAACAATGTTGTTATTTTTATTAGTCTGGAAGACAGAACAAAGAGTTGATTGCTAATTCAACAGTTCATGACCCTTGATAAGGGTTTTCAGAAGTTAGAAAAAGATCGCCATTGAAATCTACTGGCGGCGGAAAGTTCGCGACCCTGTGATAACAACATTACTGTTTACAAAATTACCTTATATTAGAAAATTAGAAGAATAAGGTCTTTATCAAAGCTTGACAAACAACTCAATACTAAGAACATTAGGCAATTAAATATACAGTAGTACAGTGTTTATAAGATTTAACAATAATCCATTATTAATTATATCAACAGTATGGCAATGAATATATTGCTGTGTTTCTAATTTGGGAATGGTACATAACAGTATCTTCCATATAACCCTGTATGTACTATATTACATTATATTGTAGTACCTACTGACTATTAAATATTTTGGCTTGTGATATTTATTCTATGAACTGTATTACTGTGCGTGATAACTAAATAAAGGAACAGAATCAATTTACCAAACTTCCAAAAATACAAAAAGATATCTACAGAACACGTGAATCAGCACTGAACAAGTCCAATTAGCACCAGTCTCCCGAGCAATTTGGCGCACCGGCTCTCTACGCACACAATTTTCCCGAAACTAAACAACCTATGAAAGGGAACAGCTATGATTTGAACAGCAGCCGAAGAACTGGCGACTAATTGAGCAAACAAGACAGCCAGCAATTTGCTTAGACAGAAACTTTACATCTGTGTAGGCACGGGCAAAAATATGTACACGCTTTGACACTTCGTGACCCCTACTGCAAAGGTAATAAGGCAGATAAAATGTGGGTAGGTATATAAATGTTATTGCTCGTGACTGTGTATATTCGGAAATGGGGATGGTTTGGGAAACGTTTCCTTCTCGTAATGAAAGTTTTGTTTATTTTCCGGGAAACGGCAGGCGGTCGGTAAAATAAAGATGAAATTTGATCCAATTAAATAAATATTTACCAAGAATTATGATCCAAAATGCCTAAAAAAAATACAGAATTAAAATTTTTAAGTAAACCCCGGCGTGATTAAACATCTATCTAACACCATCTCATTGAGACTATTTATAAGAGCCCAAACACCCTATATCTGCTGTAAGTTTCTGAAGAAATAAGCATTTCGCAGACTTTTTGATGGTATAAGATCAGCTCAAGGATAGTATGTCATGGGAATGTCACCGAAGTGACAGTACACCAAATTTCAAATCAATCGGATCTGTAAAAGTTAGTAAAACCCTATTAAAATGTAAAAATGAGCTGATAGTCATCAAACGCCTGAACTGATCCTCATAAATTATACCTAAGAACCATCGTAGTCACATCAGCTTTCAAACAAAAAACCGAATCAAAATCGGTCCATTCGCTTAGGCGCTACGATGCCACAGACAGACACACAGATACCTACACAGACAGACACGTCAAACTTATAACACCCCTGTTTTTTCGTCGGGGGTTAAAAGGCCAATGTACTGCGGTAGTTCGAAACGTGCACTTGTTTGTCACCGTTGAGGTCTAAATAAAATCTCCATTAACTGAACGTGATATATTTATAAAGTAGCGTACTCTAACGATAAGATTTTATCAGTTGGTAGATACTTAAGTATACCACACAGGGGTATAAAAACAGCACATGTATCAACCCACATGGCAAACCTTCCACAAAATTGTTGGCATATGTGACGCCATCTCAATATTCGCAAAAAAAAACTACCTGCCCTTCAAGTGGTCTGGCTGAATGATGACATACCACGACGGTCGAATAAAAACAAAAAACGCATTCCCTAAACTTGTTCGTGTACTCACAATTCAGAAATCGCAAGTAACCTTTGGTTTGGTACAAGTTTTTTACAACTTTCTGGTAAGTTTTTTACTACCTATTGCTTTATACCTGCATGACATTATGCGTTGGTACATAGTTACAATAATTATTTAGTCAAGAAAGTCGTGGAACGAATTTTAAGTTTGTGGAAAGAAAATCATTGATTTAAATATAAATATACTTATATCATCTTTGGTCTAAGGATTGCATCGCACCTGCAATATCAATTCATCTTTCCTTGGTATTGCAGGTGTCTCTATGCGGCGGTAACCGCTTACCACCAATATCATTTTTAATGCTTGTCACACAAAAGCTTACTAAAAGTCACACGAACTAATTTGTAAGGTGCATACTCGAAATTAGACCGTATTGGATTCACAAATTCGACATACAAACAATCATGACAGTGTCACGAGGACGGCTGCGGGGATGGCAGACAGAACCCCTAATGCAAGTTTCAGTCTTGATCTCGCTTGCATTCGATTGTCAAACAAAAATAATAAAAGTAGATTCCAATACTTCACAACAAGGATGCTCTGCTGACATTTTCATACGACTCGACAGCAGCCGTGTTATTCTGAAACAAAACTTGGATTCCACTTCCTAATAGTTCGATTTCATTCGTCAAAATCTTCGAAAAAATATCTAATAGTTTGATTTGCAGTGAGGTGCAAGTTTCGTACATCAGAGTAGCGTAGCGGAACTCAATAAAGTCGTTTCGATTCGATTGAAACCTGCACTAGGGGGTTTGACAATTATTAATACAACACGGACAAAATAGACTCTTGAAATTAAAAATAAAAATTGGAATACACTTCTTTTAACATTAGTTATTTTCTATGTTAATGCTCATGGTGTTTATAAAAGTAATAATAATAATATTATTCTCACACCTATTATTGAGCCCATGGTAAGCATCATTAAGAGCTTGTGTTATGGATACTACATAACGGATAAATATTGATAATAATATGTATGCGTAAACATCCGAGTAGCCTGTATAGTAAGGAGCACAGCCCACTCGACCAGCCTGTCGTCAAATAAACATTAAACAGTCAAATTAATAGTAAAAACCTTAACTTCATTATCATTTATTTCCAAACTGAGTTCGATAGTAACCTTACAAGTGCAATATAATATGAGTAATAATGTTAATTTTAAGATCTATAATCGACGTAATTCGACTAAGAATCGATATCTAAATAATTATGATTTGCACATAAACGAACTAAAACTAACAGAAACGTATATAGGTAATAATCGTCATGTCAAACAGGAATGCTTGTAAAATATTCACAATGAATAGAACCACCCAACAGATGGACTTTGTAAAGAGTTTGACAGACTTGACTGTAATTAATAGACCCGTGCTTTACTGTCTCGTTTGATATTAACAGACAAGTTGTCAGTCAAACGACTAGAAAGAAAAACTTTAAAAAGCTTTCAAAATTAGTAATTACATTTTTGTTTAGTAAACTGTATAAATTATCTTGTTGAATAATTTAGGTTTTAGGTTATACCAACAGATGAATTCAAAGTTTGGTGAAATTTTATAAAATGAGGTCAAAGGGCGGTAGCTTTATGGCTTTAAACAATAATAACCTCATAAATTCAAGTATACAAAATCAACTATTTTGCATGTGAAATAGCACAAAGTAATTAATTATATTTGCAACATTTATTTAACGTGTTATTTAAAAAGTTCCATCATGATATGAGTTCAATCAGCAGTATTTAACACTCATTTGAATTGCAATGTGTCCCAAACACGGACAATTTCCAGGGAAATTATTCTCAAACCGGCGCTAGATTTGAATTATGACGAACATACAGGAACGTATTGCCATTGTTCTACACAAATCCGATTAGTTTCAAAGGAATTCAGAATATAATCGTATGATTCCCCGATGATATAGGTATTGTAATATATGTCGGTAATGTGACAATTGAGTAAATAATAACTATTTGTTATTTTTTTATACAACTAGATGATAAATAAGCTGACGGTCCACCTGACGGTAAGCGGTTACCGCCGCCTACAGACACCTGCAACAACAAGGAAAATTCACTTGATATTGCAGGCGCGTTGTCATCTTGAGCTCTAAGATGAAATGTCGTCCACGCCCAATAATTTATCAAGGTACAGCTAAATCATGCTCTATATTTTTACACCCAAATCCAGCGAATCCCTAAGATAATCATTTTTTTTCGATATTTTGGTATATGTTATGTAAATATAGGTATTCAAGCAAGCAAGCAAGCACTACCTAGTACCTACAAATTTGAATGGAATTCACTTTACCGGATTCAAGTTACGTTTAATTTATTAGATATAACATTATATTATTAATGTAATATCTTTACCTTTACTTTAAGCGGTTTTATTGCACATAAATTTAATTCGATGATTAAACACTTCTCGTATCAATTTTATGTTTCGGTAAAATCTTCTAATAAAAATTTCGTGTCACAAATTTAGTTACCCATACTCCTCCGAAACGGCTTGACCGATTTTCATGAAATTTTATATGTATATTCAGTAGGTCTGAGAATACTTTCTATTTTATTTTATTTCTTGGACATTTTTTTTATTTTATGCAAAACTACGTTTGTAAGGTCAGCTAGTTTCACATAAAAATAACACATATACCTAATAAATATAATAATATAAATAAAATATACATTACAGTTATTCATTTTTCCTTCTCAAAACTGTATGATAACAAACGTGCTACAAATTTTGTTTAATATTTAGATCTCATGTAAGTGGCTTAATGTCTTTATGAGAATAAATGTCTTATATTTCAATGGTGCCCAGCGAAGTTTTCTCTTGAGCCTGTCACATGCCCACCCTGCACCCGCACATTATGCAAACACTTTGATGTCTTTAATGTAAGTACCACTGTGCCTAACATGTGCAGGCAATATCAGACTAACGATTATCGTCAGCAGACTGGATCAAGTGGAAGTTTGCGCTTGTTGCACAGAAATAACCTTAATAGACGACTTGCAAGAAAATTTTTATATCTTTCATAACTATGAAAATGATGTATAAAATATTATCTGATGTATAGTACTCAATCATGAAGCTGAAGCAAAATAATGCTAATCTTGTGCTTGATTGCCACTATAATTAGTATATGCTGAATACAAAAAAACCGTAGAAATTAAGTCTCTGTACCTTATTATTTCCACAAAAAGGCTCTTTCTTTCGCAACAAAAAGAAACGCTGCCGCGCTGTTTGTAATTTGACGCCATCAAAGGGATATGAAACAGACGATATAATTCTGCAACATTTACATACAACAATTAGATACACTTAAGATTGGTTACGGAAGATAATTACTCCCATCATGACAAGCGTTAACAATTTTCTCATTGTTACCAATTTAAACTTTGTACTCGAGATATTCTAAAAGTAAATCAAATTCAAACTCTTGGTTCTTGACAGTTCCAAATTTGCGATAATCCGTCTCGTTGTTCGTATTTGAGTAATTATAACTTAATTTCTACAAACATTATGATTCATACCCCTCTCACCGCACCGGAATCTGAACGCCACAGCTTCTAGCGGATTAGTATTGTTTGAACTAATTAAGCAAACTTTTCACTAATTAGCAGAGCTGCTGACTTGTTAAGTAAATTTTAATTTGATTAATTAACAATGATTTGATGTATAAAAAATCGGGATGTGGGTAAGTATATTCCTCCTACAAACCTACTGTTTACCGCATCACATACATATAACATTCATAAAAAAACTAAGAAGAAGAATCCCATTATACATACACATATTCCACTTATGTATTAATTCTTAAGTTTTGTAGATCGCCTATGTATGCCAACAAATAAACATAATTTATTATATCGCGAGCAAACTTTAAGCGAAGCGACTGTTACTGTTCATTAAACAAGCGAATGAAGTTGAGAATTTAATTTATTTACCAAGTATTTAGAAATTTCTAACGGGCCCTAACGAGTACCGACCTTTCACCGCCACTGAACAAGTCGGGTTATATCTTAAGTCACATAAATCTCTAACATCCTTGTTTTAAATTTTGAGTCTTTAAAACTGGCGTTACTAATCATGTAAAATAGTTAAAATAAACTGTTGGTGCTCTTAAATGTTTTACGGAAAAAGTATTTTTGTATTTTTATGATATGCTACAGACACACTCAAAGCTATTTTAAAATCTTATCAGAACACAAGCCCTTTGACATCGTGTAAGTGCTACGAGCTTCTAGTTCGTCTTTGAGAGGTTTACTTTATCTTTTGTATACTTAAAAGGAGAACTGGAAAAAATATTCATGTTCTGAAAAGGTAACGTAAAAATGTGTCTTATCAATAAAAAAACATTCATAATTGCAAAGAAAAAATATCATTTTACCATCCTAAGAAACATTTTTAACATTTTTAAAAAACAAACAAGATATCAATAATGACTGATATGTCTTTATTGGCAGTGGGCAGTTTCTAGGTTATGAATGGCTCCTCCACCGCAATTATTGTCATTAGGAGGCTCTTTACTGGGACCAGGCACGAGGAACTTTGTAGCAGTGCGTATCCCCACAGCAGGGCCATTCTAACTGCCGCCATTTCCAGGCTCAAGGGCCTTTCCTCACTATGGCTATATATATGACTTTAGTAGAACGGCAAGAGCCAGTCCCCAGCTAGGAGACCAGTTATACCCAAATAGGATGGAAGTAAGCTGATCCTGAAGACGGCCCGCATGATTTTATCGCTCAGTTTTGTTAAATGTTGCGGGGTCACTGATAGGGCTTTTGGCCCGCCCAACGCCGACAAAATAGCGAATTCAACACAGCCACATAGAGTAGTCGACCACGCGGTCTTTAAGTGAAACGTCTTCATCCAAACCCCTTGAGATAATATAAGCTTCTTGACGCATCCAGCAATTGAGAAGGATAAAGTAAAACTATCACGAAATCAATAGGATGATGAGTGCTAGGATTGGAGTAGTAGGCGACTGTAGTTTGATCATAAGGTTGAGCTCTGCTGCAAATTGAGTTTCAAACTGCAAATTGGAGTTGAACTACTTCTCCTTCGCAAACACACGCGACTCGAGATTGCTGATTTAGATGCAGCTTAGAATTATTGAATTCAGTCCCTACATATTGCATGGTTCATAAGTTTTAAACTTACTACCATTGAATTAAAATTGCAATAAGTATTTTAAATTGCGTCTTTCTCTACATTATTTCTGAAAAATATTACTTGCCTGCAGTTGCAAGTTGCAAATGCAAACAAACTGAGAACTGTGAAACGAAACTTTTATGAGTAAACTCATTAAAAATGCACCAAAAGCAAGTCGCATCGAATTGAAATTTTGCTGTTTTAAAGCACAAAGAAATAAAACAAAATAAATACGCTTGTTTTTTTTTTCATTTTTAACAAATTGGAAATTTTGTAGAAGTGCCTTCATTTGCAATTTTTATTTTAGAAAGAAATGACACGAGCAACGTGAATGCAACATTTTGGAAACGGAGGTGCTAAACAACCGTAGAATAAACCTCAGAGACTGAGAGAGCAGGTAATGATTTATGACATCTACACAAAGCGATACCAGCGGAGTCAGTAACATAAGACCGCATCAAATAAGAAAGGAACCGTATCAAAGGCACTAAGGCGCTTCTCCCGAGGGGCACTACGACCTTTATTTATGGTACCCCTCTTTGTTGGAGAAATATAAATAGTTCTGAAACACCGAAGCGGAGCATTTGAGGGTGCGATATTGTAGAAAATTAATGATGTGGTCAGCACTCGGATTGGATTAGGGCAGGTAAAAGGATGGGCGTGAAATTCTGAAAGGCTTGAAGTTGTTGTTACGGCTTTGCTAAACACTAGATTGAATTTGTGAAGAGATTGAAGGTCACAGCTGTAGGGCAGCAGGTAAAACGTTATCTACAAAATAATAACTAGGCCTATAATATCATTATAAAATATTATATTAAAAGCCATTTGAAATTTAAACAAAAAATAAATATACGCAAATTGGTTGTTCCGTATGGAATACACGGAAATAAGAAGATAGAAATTAACCAGAATAAATATCTGATCAAATCTAGAATTAGAAACAAATCGTAAAGTGGAGATTTTAACGCGCGGCAGTCAAACTTTTATTGGGCTTATCGTGTGGTTAAATCATGGTTCAGACTATTAGTGCGAACTCATAAATATTATCCAAATACGTACTAACACATGCTTCTAGTAATATAATATAAATGCGCTATAATTACTGTAAATAATTATAATTAACATCAAAACCGTAATCGTTCTGTCGATCATTAAAATGGCGTTTATGATAAATCTCAAAGAACTCTTTAATCCTGAGTCCTTAACTATTTTTATAGTTTAGCGTTAATTACCAAAGATTAAGTTTGTTGATTATAGAATAGTATAAAACTTTCAAGTTTACATTTTCCATATTTAAAAACATAGTGTTTACTGCTATTCACAGATAAACGTTATTTGAGAAATATAAGTAGCTAAGTAGCTCACTCTTATTAAATTTATGTCACCAACAATATAATATAATGTTAATATTGTCTGCATCCCACTGCAATATCGCGCAGTATTTTGTCATGTGCATAATTCATATTGGCGGAGGAAACTCAGCATCTCTAACAAAAATGCCAAGCATTTTGGCCGTTGTGAAAGTGAGAATTTGATGGGGTATTTCTTTTTGTCCCTTCCTAAAATGAAACTTAACTCGTTGATCTCTATAGAAAGTAACGAACACATATGCGCACTTTAGAGATTAATAATTGCTGCATAAAAAATAAACCTTCTAAAAAAATACTTTCAATGCAAATATATTATACTAACATTTAACATGACGCTCTACCTTAAGAGGCTTGAAACTAGAAAATTCCTTTCATACCGAATGCCGAGATCGAATATCAGAGTCGTGCAGTTTAAAGGAAATGATCTTATGCATTTCATGAAAGGGTTCGCATTACATTGGAAAATCAAATTTATGAAACACTTTTCAACCGATAACTTTATAAGCTCTCAGAGCTTTGAAACTTTCAAATCGTAAATGATAAGTTTGTAAACATTCACACAAAGAGTTAAGCTACAATTCGTTTTCCTTTACAAATGTTAAAGTTTTGTTTTCTTTTGCTTCTACTTTTATCGCCTAAAAACACAAGATTAATTTTTAATAAATATTTAAACTGTACCTAGGGTGATTGATACAACTAAAATGGAAAACTTTGAAATCGCGAAAAAAATACAAAACTAACTGAATCATGGTATGTGGTAGACCCATGTAGGGTCGTCTGGGTAGGTACCACCCCCTTTATTATGTTAGCCGTGAAACAATTAGCTGTGTTTCGGATTTAAAGGAAAGGTAGCCAGTGTAAGTACTGGGCATGGGCGGCATTTCATCTTAGCCCTCAGAATGACAACGCACCTTCAATATCAAGTGATTTTTCCTTGTTATTGTAGATGTCTACAGGCGGCGGTAACCGCCTACCAGCAGCTGGGCTGTCAGCTTGTTTCTCATTTAGTTGTGTAGAAAATGAACAGATTTTTCGTGTTTTAAGTGCTGTCCCTATAAAAAAAGTTCTTCGTTGTGAGGGTCTTAAACACCTAGCTCTTGAAATTAGAATATTCAAAATAAAACACTATTTATATACATTATTTGGTGGTAATTCTGTAACGTAAAACAAAATTACTATACTTTTTCATCTCGATAGAAAAAGGAGGTTTTATGATTGATGATTTTAGATTACAACTCATAAATCGTAATATTTGTAACATTGGACATACCTTAAGTTAATAGCAATAAGAACCGTTGTCGCAGTACGAACTTCCTTTGGAATCGGAAATAATTCTTACGATGGAGACTTTTTAATGTTTTTTCAATTATCACCAACTTTCCTAACAAAGTCCATAGACTTATCTAGTAGTAGAGTAGTTCCAAGACGACAGACAGTGCATTGTCTGAATTGAGGATACTGGACTGGGATGAATCTAACCGGGATTGAAACTACAATAGCTGTAACTATACGCTTTACCTTCGTAGATGTTTAACTGACATTGTGGCAATAGTACACTTGTACCTCTAGTACAAGTGTACTAGTTCAGTTACACCACTTAAGCATATTAGTACTTTGTCAAAGTGTCAGGTTGACAAACAAGCCAACTTGGAGTGGCTGATTTAGCCACATAACATTATTTATGACGAACATATTAAATAGACGTTAATAGTGAATGTTCATTTCTGGTGGTTTAAAGGAAAAAGGAGATTCTTGACTACGAGAGGATGAGATTTTTGTTAATTTGAATACTACTACTGTATGGACATGTAAAATTTTATTTCTATGTCTGACTTGAATATTAATTGACATTTCAAATGACTAGCGACATATTATTATACTCAAATTTTTCTGTGTTTTTGTTTGACAAATGTTATTCTATTTATTATATTGACATTTTGTAGTAGATTATTTCAATGATTATTTTTATTTTCAATAATTTATTAGACTTTTAAAATTTATTTAATGTATGAACTTTGTATGAATATTGAGGTACTCTTATAGGGTTCTTGTTTGACAGTATTCATTGTAACCACCATTGTATACAACATGAGAGCAATAAATGATTGAATTGAATGGAATTGAATTATAAAATAAAGTATTTTATTCTCTATTTACTATTCAGAAGCAACCCCTTTACAGGCATTGAGCTAATAATTATGAATGTCCCATCCTATCTGTGTTAACATAAATCGTGATGTTCCTCACAAAATAGCCTCAAATTGTTTTCCTAAAGGAATTGCACAAAGTTACTTAAGCCCAGTTAATGAACAAATAAGTAATAGCTCCTTATCAGGAACTACTAAAGGAGAGGGGGTTCCCTCCCATTGTTGCGAAAAGCCGTCGCATTGCACCTTTGTTCACACCTAACTTTTAATAGAAGGGGGAGCAAGTTTATTGATATTTTTGTTTTGTTTACCTGTTTACTGACTGTTCTAAATTCGCCAAATGTTTCTTGTGACCGCCTCGGTTGCTTAAAAGGCGTTTTGGAAAATTCGCTAACTTTTCTCACGGTTTCACACCGACATTCAATTACAATTTCAAAGGTTCGTATTTTCAATCCTTTGTTGTAATAGTAGGAAGTATTACGTAACATATTTTTGCATTGCCATTTTAAATCTCCTTCTAAAGAATGAAACCGTAATCGTAAAACAGATAATAAAGTCGATTCCGACTACATAAAGTAAAAAATCTGTCACAATATGCAAATTGTAATAAATACTGTTACATAAAATACAGCGGTTTTGTGTTATTAATTGTGGAGACTGCCACCTGCTGTGACATAACCAAATGTCTCCAATGCTGCTCCCGGATTCTCTACCTAAGCTTCCATAAGTGTGTTTTAATAGTGCAAGCTGATCGAAAAACTTCGCCTCTCCGAAATATCTAGAACTTATGAATAGATAAAGCGACAAGGACACCCAAAGTTTTCGGAAATACCTTCTTATTTGTGTGCAAAATTTTCTTATACTCTCAAGAAACGTAATGACATTGTATAAATACTTATTACGTTTCTTTTATACCACTACTTGGATAAAATGCAATTTTACAGGTGCTGTGGTTTTGTCTCGGAGCTTTGCTGATACCCGATATCGTCTAGACGAGTAATCTTGTTCTTTTCTCCTTTACTAATAGACTTTTACCTTTTAGAATCAGAATTATTAATATTTCAGCGCAGTTGCATGCGCCATGATCATTATTAGACTGCTGAAACTATGGTAAATACACCGAATATGATACGAATTCAAATTCCCATGAAAGTATTCCATTTTTACCACGCAGAAATGAAGTTTAGAATCAAACCACACACTGCCTTGTTAGCTGCTAATTATAATCACCTAATTGGTTACTATTGACGTATGCCAATCTAAGTATTCACTAGTTTTGGTAACGAAGAGTTTTTCATCAAAACTAGTGACTTGTTTAACGTTTCGAAGTTATAACTAATATAAGTACTAAGAGATATTCTAACAATATACATAGTATCACGATAATAACTGCTCAAATTATCTTATCTGTGTCCCCTTCAAACATTGTGTGTATTATGAGTAAATTTTGTATACCAACACTTTCAGATTGCAAAATAGTAGGTCAAATATTTACCATAATTAAAGATGTAATAAGCCTTTATTACTGAAGTATCTTGTAGATTACGCAAGGTTTGTTACCTGAAACAAATAAAAATTTATGGTTATTTTTATTCTTAATAATTAGTTACAAACAATCAGCACAATCCGATTCTTTACCTCACTCAGTCCAACCAATATTTTATTTTACTTATAATTTAGTGACGTGTTTATAAAATCGTAGCCCAAACAATGATCCGAGGTAAAATGGCTTACTTTGACATGTTATACTCGTAGCATAAAGCTTACATTGTGAAGATCAACAAAGAGCAATGCGTTGTCGTCAGGTTTACGATTCAATCGTTTTTAACAGAACGGCTCTAGTGACGGGGCGAAACAAGCTCACCCAATGAGTAGTGTACTAGTTTGCACTAAAAACTTTAGTACTTTGGTACTAAAGTTTTGTGCTGCGAGTACTAACTACTAAAAACTTTACAGTATTCAAACTTAACAGACAGCTACGAGTTTTTACACAGTGGTTCTGCATCTGGAACTAATACTATACGTCTCTTTAAACTTTAATTAGAGCTCAGTTATATAAACCCCTACAAAAGAATCAAAGCGTTTCCCCGTATAAGAGAAAATTTTCATGCATTTTTTGAGGTCCTGTCTGGGAAAAATCAACCGAATTTATCATTATCATTGATTTATTTATCTTATAATTGCCATCTTTTAATATAATCATTATTTCATAGGAATGTCATGAATTTAGGTTACCATTGACCTACATTGTTCTCAATTTTATCTTTCTCACAATCTACTTATCCATATTTTCTTTGGTCTTCTTTCCCTGCGTAATCATCCACATTCGTTTATAACTACACTGAGTTATAAGCTATTATTTATGTATTTTAATTAAAATAGTTAAGAGTTATGAGACTATGACAAAGTCAGTATACGAGCACAATGACATCCATATTCGTCTAAGTGGCTATGTGTAATTGTGTTAATTTATGACAACTGCGGGTGGTTTCACTAATTAATAGTTAACTAAAACTTATATTTAGAAATGGGTCTCACTAACCCTTGTCTTCAATAAGAGGATACAAAGATAGGGGTTGGAATTATTAAATTTATAATGACAGTTTTAATTTGTACAATAAATAATAAAGCCGTCAGAGTACGAAATAAAAGCACTCTCAGTGCGGTGGCGTAGTGGTAATCGCGTCTAGCCGGAGATCAGGAGATGCGGGTTCGATTCTCGCCTGGAGCATATATTTTTTCATCGTTTTCATTCTTTATTTGTAATTGATACAATAAAATGGGGGTTTAGACGCATCTAAAACATTTAAATGTATGCATTCTCAGTCGTTTATAACGCAATTAAAAATTAACTCAAAGTTTTGTTGAGAGATTAAGATAAGAGGACACCAAAAGACAGCACATATTCAGCGAAATTAGCTAAGTAAATAGGTAGCGAGTGATAGGACAATTAAGTCTACACTACACGAAATGACATTTGGTTTGTTCACATTCATCAAATTAGTCTCAAGTATAGTTTCTTCTGTCTTTTACATTATTATTAGTTTGTTTGCTTTCATTGTTAGAGTCGTTGACCCTGTTCTATACGCTAATTTATTTTTCTACATGAAGCGCAAAGAAGATACTCTATAAACTAAACTAACGCGGTATAGTGAGTAATAAAAGAGGTACTATTTAATTATTTCTGTATTCTAAAAGTAACAATTAGGAATAACAAGATTTTCACGGATTCAGCTCTGAATATCTATCGAAGTAAAGATAGCATTACATGAATTTCCATTCCAAAGTGTAGGTATTATTAAATATAGAACGGAGAGCGAAAGTTGCCTTTAAGTAAAAATTTTAAAAATAAGATAATGTAAATTATAGGTAACCACATTTTATTGTATTCCAGTACGAAGTAATGAAATTTTTTTAATTGTAGGTATGATTTTTGTGAAAAATAATGTTAATGATAAATTAAGCATTAAGTCGTTGAATTGACGGCAGCCTAGTAGTCCAGTTGAGTGGTCAGTTCCTCAATTCTTAAACAAATGGACCCACCCGGGTTCAAACTGTTGTAGGGACAGATGTTTGAATGATGAGAACGAACATTTTTTCAATCAGTAAAGGATATTTTTTAAATTTGAGTTATATTTGTAATATTTATATAAGTTTATCTTATTTGTTGTGGTTGTCAAGTAGGTATCCATAGCACAAGGTTTTATTGATGTTTTATTTCGGCTACATGATTGGTGTGAGAATATTAATTATTATAAATACCACATATCAAAGTTAAGCTTATAAGATATGTGAATTCAAATTTGAAATTATTTTTTATAAATAAACGTGATCCATAGGCAGCGTAAGTGCTAAGTCAAACACTCATAATGTAACGGTTCAAATTAGGTCAACAACCGGTAGGTCACGGTTGTAGCCTTCCACTACAAACCATATCCACTGACACGACGTAGCTTGTCTAAACGATAAAAGTCGCATTCATCCTCAATACTTATTATTCATTTGATGCTGGTATTATTAAACGTTTATGAAATCGATGTACAGTTTTATACTTTCCAGGCTCTGAAATCATACATTCTTGACTACTATTTCCAAAAAATAATAGTAACAAAAACTCCGTTATGATAATGTATTATGAGATTTATGAGTCTTTGTTTCTCGAATAAATAAATAAATTATTATTTAGATCCGATATTAGGTATAAATCTACTATAAATATCACAGAGTATATCATCAATTAATATTATTATGTAAGCATAAGACCATTCTTATGCTGAATTCAACATTTTAATAGAAACTCATAAGAAGAAAGAACCCACAAATGAATATCAAATAACAATGACCGAACTTATACCGTTTGGATGTTTAAACGCCGTCATGGGATGTAGACAAAAAAAGGATCTGGAGAACAAAAAAACGTGAGTACTTGACCGAGCCCGTCTCGAATCTCGCCACTGAGCCTTCGACCATAAAAAACCAAGCACTTTGGATAGCAGCCAGCCATCTACCGGATTCAACCTCATTGAAACGAAGCATTTATACCTAAAGTGAGAAGGGAACACTTGAATCCATTACGTGGAGCAAAAATGTTTAAGCTCCAGCTATGAAAAGCTCAACGTTTACCTAAGAGTTCTTTGAGATGAAAGACTGGAATAGCCACATTAACTTAATTACCATTTAGGTTTACTATCTTTGGTGAGTTAAGCTGGGTGTTTACTGAAGATTATTATGAAATGGTAGTCTTTGAAATCAGTAGATTAGCATCAGATGTGCAACTCGGAACAGTCGTCGGATTTCCTTCTAATTGGGATGTTGCCTAAGTTTGAAATTGGAGATATTTTTCACAAATTCGGAAAATATACGCTCCTGTTACCCATAAAAACAATTCAAACTTAAAAGATATGGAATATTGTTGAAGTTGTACTGTTTTGAAAATTAAAAAAAAAGGTGATTTTTTTTTTCAATATTTATCAAAAATGTGAATGATATTAGATTGCTGACATCAATTAAAACAACTATTATTATGACAGCTATCAATAAAAACCTACTTAATACATAGTTATTGTCAATTTTGTCAGTATGCCCATACATTTCTCAGTAATATGGGAACATGTGACGTAACCTGTTCCGTAGATTTTCTATGGAGCGTTTTTGGGCGATGCGCCGCAACACATCAAACATACCACTATATCTGTGAAACTATTGATCTTAGACATACTATTTCTTTTGCAATATTTCTATAAGCGTTATAAACTTCTTATTTATGAAATAAAAAAAAAGTTGTCAACTACCCAATTGCGTTACGGAAATGCAATGTGTTTAAAATAAAATTTATTGTAAATTGAACTAGTTTTTATTGAGGCCTTTTCATGGTGCGTAAAGGAATCTCAAAACGATGAACAAAATGGCGAACAGTGTAAAAATTGAACGGTCGAATCGAATAGTCGCGAATCACTCAACCGAGACATTGACGCTGGATTAACAATCTTTGTATTCTTCATTCATGCTTTCTGCATTGCGTTAAGCTTATTGGGTCGTTTCATAGGTCAGCTAGGTCGTCGAACGACCCTTAATCGTTGTGATTTCTCCTCTGGTTTGTTTTCTTTCCTCTAGAAATAACACCTATGGTACGTATTAGCGCACCAATTTCTAGCTTCGATTCAAAGTCTGCAATTTATAGGCCGCATCTAACGCTTTCGCGTTTATAAATCCACTTCATTCTCACGACCACATATCATGTGAGGTCAAAAATGGCTTGTGAAGTTCATACCATCGCGGTCAATAAATATTGCCAGTGCAAAAGTTAAGTATGCATGTAGGTACTTGCGAATAGTAGAAACTTACTCAAACTAAAAATGAGTAACTTTTTCGAATAACTATTTTCATATTTCACTCGGTGGCGTGAGGAGGTCGGTGGCGTAGTGGTTTGAGCGCTCTGGTTTCTATAACAGAAACAAAGCAACTTTCGCCATGGTCGATCCCGGGATGGGTGAATCAAAATTTGTTATCTCAGGTTCCTCTGTACTTTGGAGGGCACGTTAAGCCGTTAGTCCCGGTTGTTACTGTAACCGCTTTAACCCACTAACCTGCATTGGCCCAGCGTGGTGGTGCTATGGCCCAAACTCCTCATGTGTTTCTTCCATGTAGGAAGGCATGTCCTCGGAAGTGGTACGTATATAGGCTAGTGATGATGATTATCATATTTATTTTATGTTAATACTTTAACGGGCCCCGATTTTTTTATAACCAAATAATTCTTACAATCATTACAAAGCTTATGTAATTAGCTACCCGATTTTAAGTCAATCTCGCCCGTTCGCCGAAAAATATAAAAAATGTTTTAACAGAAACTTTATTAAAACAGACTTTTAATATAAATAAACTTTTACCTTTTGTTTTTGTTTTCTTAATTGTATGGCATTTTTCATATTCGTTTTAAAAATGAACGGGTTAAAAAGGTCTCCCGTTATTTCTAAAACGAAAAATATTTTTAAGTGCATAAAAAATTCTGAATAATTATACCTTTTCACCCAATTTAAGTAAAATTGCTGTTCAACATTAAAATTATTTTAAGCCCAGGTTCCCACATTTTTGGCCCTCTCCTTTGGAATAAAAAAATACCACTATATATTATGCTCTACCTCTCTTGGTATATTTTATCAGGATCGTTACTGAGTCTATTCTAGAGTTATATATTTAGCTCGTTACAAAACTAATAAAAGTATCATTATTTTTAACCCCCGACGAAAAAAGAGGGGTGTTATAAGTTTGACGTGTCTGTTTGTGTATCTGTGTGTCTGTCTGTGGCATCGTAGCGCCTAAACGAATGGTGGAGATGAATTTTGTTTGAAACCTGATGTGACTACGATGGTTCTTAGCTATAATTTATGAAGATCAGTTCTGGCGTTTGATGACTATCAGCTCATTTTCTACATGATTATAGGGTTTTATTAACTTTTACAGATCCGATTGATTGAAAATTTGGTGTACTGGCACTTCGGTGACATTCCCATGACATACTATCCTTGAGCTGATCCTATACCATCAAAAAGTCTGCGAAATGCTTAATTCTTCAAAACTTACAGCAGATATAGCTTGTTTGGGCTCTTATGAATAGTCTCAATGAGATGGTGTTAGATAGATGATTAATGACGCCGGGGGTCACTTAAAATTTTTAATTTTGTATTTTATTACAAGAACATAGAGTCGAGTTACTAAGATTAAGATGTATCAATTGTTTGTCTCTGTGAACAACGCTCTTTTTCACACATTATACGATTGAAACTTGATTCGAAAATCAGACAGCCGTGTTACTGAGCTAATTACGCGTTTGAGTACTCGAAGCAAGGGGTGATACAATCAAGCTACTCAGTAACGGGACTAGCTGCAAGCCGGTGCATCTGCAGATCAGATTACAGCGTCTCAAATTCCATTTAAGTGCATCCAGTTGGTATCAAAGATGTCCTACTTAATGATGATGATTGATGTCCTGTTTAAGTAGGACATCTTCTCAGCCGAAAGACTTGCACTGCAGGATGATACGAAAGTTAAAAATAATAGGTATGTAAAAATGTTATCAGTCACAGATTGACATCTTTGACCATGCTACCATACTCAAAAGATTTATTTCAAGAAGCCATGAAACGCGTCAACGACGGCCAAACATTTCGACGGAAATCTAAGAAGGAACTTAATATTCAGTGATTGGTACAGCTAAGATAATTTTTTTATTAATACTCACATAATTCCATATCTAAAAGCTGTCCATCCGTTATTTATTTCTGTTATTTAAACTACACAAAATAGTGGCAGGAAATTGAAATTCAATGGCTTATCTAAATCTCCGTTGAATATGGATCCATCAAGGAATCAAAACAAAAGCAAGGGCCAAAATTTTATGCACATAATTCATGACGCGCTGTCTAGAAAACAAAACGTCTCAAGGGCTAGTTTAGAAACTAAATCAAAACATTTATTGATAAATTAATATTATTTGAAAAATAAAATTTAAAAAAATTCTGGATCTAAACTGTAACCACTCTAATTATTTTTAAGTTATTGGAGAGGTGAGTTTATAAGACAGAGCCAGTCTGGGTTCGAAAACCTCTTTGTTTTTTTGTAATCAAGCCAACAAAACGACTAGCAAGTAAAGTGTCAAAAAATTATCTTGTTCGCTTAAAAATTACCCAAGTCTGCGATATGCTTCTATCTACGCAGCATGGCAACTTTCATCCCTCCCTTGCTTAGTACAATACTGGAGTGACGATCGCTCTAAGACGCCCTCCGCATCAAGAACGCTTTTGTTTAGGGCCTCTTTGTTTTTTTTCCTCTTTTGTGCTGTAATTTGGGGGCTGGGTGGCTGCAGACGTGAGAATAGCGTGTAATAAGTCAATTTATTGTAATGTACAGCTATTATACTAATGGTGTCCGTGATAGGTAGCCCGAGCTTGCATTTAGAGGTTTTACTGCAAGAGGCTTTAAATTACAATATGGTATACCAAAACTGAGTTCGAAAGTAGGTAAACATCAACGAAAATAACAGTCAAAAACTGTGGCAGTGCTTAAAAGTTTAACAATTCAATGACATTGCATAAAATGTTAAAATATCAACCTGTTTACTTTTAAAAATACTGTATCCGCCGACTCCTACGCTCCAAATGCAACAATGGAAGTCTCCATTATAGCAGGCGATACCCATATACCTAGACTTCTTTATCCCTGTGTGGGCTTCCAGTCTTCAGTGATATTTTATCCGTGTGAATTATCTCGATATAGCTATCAGATCAGCTACTTATCGATTCATCTCAATCTCTTTGTTTCCAACTTCAACAGAAGGCAATACCATTAAAGTTTATAAAATGCTGCACAGGAGCTTTGTAATAAATACTTTTTAAAAAATATAAATAAACTATCAAATTTACAAGCTTCTGGAATAAAATAATGGAGTTATATATTCCCAATCATCCAGCAATATTGTTTCTATAAAAATGTCCTAAATATATTCCGTGGGTAATAATATAATGTCCCATCAAGACTCCTAAAAAGAAACCCGTGTTTGTCAACACTGAATATCAAAAGGTTATTACGGTACAAGTGCAAAAGTGAAAAAAACCGGTTTACGATAACGGCGAAACACAAGAGTTACATTTCATTGAATATTGTGGCCTCCCCTAACGCATTACGGCCGACATTTTGTGCCCCGGGCACCGACAAAAGATTAAATAACTCGGAACGAGTGGGGCTGTCTCCAGGCCTTCATACTACTAAGGGCACGTGGCTGCAGGTATACATCTTCTACAAGTGTGATTTATGGCAAAAAAAATAATGATAGTAATAATCATTCATTTCTCACCATAATCGCTATGAATTACAGATATAAATTGTGACACAAAAAAAGAAACTGTGGTGGCATAGAACGTGACCTAGGATGGGTCCAGTATCTCAAGTAATCCCATAAATTGGTCTTGCATATATTTTATAGCATTATTTTACAATTAATTATAAGTACACAATATTAAAATATTCATGAGAAGTTTTCTTTCTTAATTTGTTTTAAAATAAAGGTAAAGAATATGTAACAGGGTTGTATTTAAGTGAACATCTTACCAACTTCTCACCAATAACGATAATAAGTGTACACATTCACACCTTAAGTTCTTATTATACATGAAAACACCTATTTTGTTGTGCAATCAGTAGTTTTATAATAGTGTATTAATATATATAGTGTAATAAGTATTTTTAGTTGCTTTCTTAAATATTTGCACAAAGTAAGTATAATCAATCAAATGTATAAGTTTTTTTAAAAATATTGTATGCGGTTGAAAAGAAATTATGTTTCAATTATACAAACAAAGTTCTTGCAATTTAATACAAGAAGTGCAAGCGTCTAAAAGAGTATATAAACTTTAAGTTAAAGTAAAATGAAACAACCCTGAAGAAGTTGGACAACTATGATAAATGCTTACAGAAATTTTCCCAGATGGGTACCAGTCTAGATATATTAAGGGGCAAATAGTGAAGAATATATGGTTTTAAGCAGAGTTTTATTTAGACAAGCAAAATTTCTTCTTCCTCTTCGATTTCAATATTAATCAGGAAGATAAACAAATCTATTTAAATAATAAAATACAAATTAATGACACAAAGCTGACTTTAAATAACACAACGTATCAATAGAAGTAATTGGACTGATTAACTTTAATGAGTCGTTGAATAAATACATGAGTATGCTTGGGAAAACAAGCGATGAAAAATGTCTGAGAAATTGTATGGAGCAAACAATGATGTGTTTTAATTGTTGAAACCGATTGATCTTAATGCTGGTATTCTGATTGTTTTATATTTACGACATGCACTTGTTTTGATTACAAAAACAATTATCTTTAATACTACGATTCGCTCTCCGGAATAAGAACTTACTTAGATTTACGAATATTGCACTTTTTATGATTTCTCAAAACTATTTCTAAGATACAATTACATATTTTAAAATTGTCAGAACCTGTAATGATACGGTAACACAATTGCAGTGATTGTAAATTTTACTAATTCCTCCCTTAATCTTTACCACCAATAAAGATTTATTTCTACGTAGCGTGGTAGTTTTTGGATTTCATTAATGGATTCCATTAAAATGTCAATCATAATTATAAAATGGAATACAATTTCTATAACAATAATAACGTTTTTTCTTAAATGGCACCCAACGTGTTTGGATGAGACCAGTTTTTTTGACTACTTTAAACATAATACAACATAATACTTATAAATAAACATTGCAGCTGAAATGAAATATATAATAGTTGAATACGGAATACGGAATGCGACCGAGTCGCGATTGTAATTGCGCCAATTAGAGGAATGTCGCCCTTAATTCGCGAGTGCCGAACAATGGGTTCAGACAGACGGGTGAATTGATATTATTAATCTTTACAGCTGGGATCAGGGATCTCAAATAAATAAAATAACAATACAACAAGACGAATATAAGTTTTAGTAATAAAAATACATTTAACACAGATTCCTGTCTTGTCAATTATACTGAAAGTCTGGATCAGCTCACAATTATCCTGCTTGACTAGGAAATTTATCAGCACGTGTTTCCTCCTTTCTATAACATGGGTTCCTTCAGAAGAGGTGTGAAAGAGCATCTTATAGGCCGGCAAGGAGGAGGCGGCCACAGCAGTACGGACTCTTCTTACCGCTTCCCATCTGGTGGTGTCGAGTGAGTCATTCGCCATGCTTTGCAAATTAAAAAAATAACTGACGTTTGTCGAAGTCATTATCTCCTCTTCTAATTGAAGAGTATTAAAAGTGAGACAGATAGGTAACTTAAATATAGTTTTGTAGAATGCCTACAGATTCGACACCAATGAGTAGACATAGACAGCTAAAATCAATTAAAATGTTCCAATAAAAATTCATCGCTGAGAGCCAGTTTGAAAAGACCGGCAAACGCTCGCTAACCATCTGTTACCACGAAAATTTCCGGTAGTGATGTTTTTTATAACGAAGTACATTAATATTGTAAGTTTTTGGCGTTATTTTACAGTAACAATCAGGTTTTTTTTCATTGTATAATAATTCTGTCAGGGCGGATATTGTCGAAGTTGAAAATGGTGTAGTTTTGTGCAGCATATAAACTGATGTGCAAAATATGGAATAGTTACATTCTTACACGGTGAACAACGCTGAGAGCTTTATAGTACTTTTCCCAACTTACTAGGTGGTGGCCCGTATAGCCGAGCACACCCTTGAGGAGTGTCCGGCCTGGCGACACGAGCGCCGCGAACTTCGTGCAGCGCTCGGTGGTGGTCACCTCTCGCTACCAGTCATGGTAAGAGCCATGGTTGGTAGCGAGAGAGTATGGGGGGCTGTCGCCTCCTTCTGCAAGACTGTGCTTACGCAGAAGGAGGCAGCGGAGAGGGAGCGGGAAGAGGACCCGCTGGCCATCCCTATCCGGCGTCGGCGGGTGGGCAGAAGGAGGCGAGCGGTGATCGCTCGTCTTCCTGCTCCCTAGGCGCGGCCGCTTGCGTGGGTGGCCCCCACGCACGCATCGCACAGGACGCAAGTCTGAGATTGCCCAAGTAACTCTGGGCAATCTCCAATGGCGCAAAACCTGGCCGAAAGGCCGGGTTGCCTGGGGGTGGGCTGGTGAAATTGCTTCGGCACAGCCTAGGCTACCCCCGCGAAGGGCAATGGAGTTACCGGGGAGTTTTATTGGGTATTCCCAGTGTCATTGGCGCTGGGCGACCCCCACACACGCTTGTCGCCTAGCCAGCGGCGGGTAGGTTCTGCAATCAGATTACTCCTCGAAAAAAAAAAAAAAAGAAAGGTGGTGGCCCGTATGTATGGTCGTCTGGGTTGGTACCACCGCCTTTCTTATTTCAGCCGTGAAACAGTTCGCTGTGTTTCGGATAGAAGGTAAAGGTAGCCAGTGTAATTACTGGGCATGGACGGCATTTCATCTTAGGCCCCAGGATGACAACGAACCTGCAATATCAAGTGATTTTTCCTTGTTATTACAGGTGTCTATAGGCGGCGGTAACCGCTTACCGTCAGGTGGGTCGTCAGCTAGTTGTATAAAAAAAACTTCAAAGAAGACTGTTGTGTATGTAAATTGTCGACTTATACCGATTATTATTTACTTATTTATGGCCGACCTGAGTTAAGCACTTTAGTTTAGTATTTAGAAGTAGTTCTATAGAACTCTATCTAACGGACGTAGACTTCTTAAGCGAAGGTAGAATTGGATATCGTTGAGCTTAGCCAAATAAAACTTCTGCCAGGTATATCTAATATTAACTGTTTAATTCGTACCTTTAGCAGCAAACTATGCTCTCGTAAACAAGAGAATTAAAAGAACCCACAGGAAGCCAGCTTATTACTTATGAATTATCATCTTCACCACTTAAACACTAAACACAGCTGGACGCTTCGTTAGTACTCCAATCAACTTCAAACTTCCTCTGACCATATTTGGGTCCCTAATTGTCGTCCCCTTTATTTATTCAAAAGTAACACGATATGTCATCCACACCAGAACGGATGCGTACTCCTCGTTAATGTCAATAAATGTTGCCCAAAGTGTATGAGACAACAGATGAGTCACAATAATGTGTGAAGAATGGGCTAAGCAAGTTTACACAACATAGTACCACTGCTACTACATTAATGTGATTTGAAGAAAGCTAAGTATGAAGCTTCGTATAAAATTACAGTCATTTCGAAGATAAAGCAAACGCAAAGTACATCAGTGGTAAATGACGATTATTTCGTCATGTGATTCAATGTTATAATGGAGACATGACGATGCGCGTTACGTTACGAATCATTGAGTTGAATGAGTGGCTCCGTATTTAAAATACCTGGTTTTGTGTTTTTTGCCATTATATTGGGGTTATATTAAAACCTCGTAGTAGAAGGTCGTGTTTTGTATATTTCAAGAGATTATATTTTAAGAGTAGGCGATACCCGTTGTATGTATCTCAGATAGTAACAGATATAAAATCCAGAAGTCTGAAGATCGATAACCTGTTTCGCCAGTTCTACGTGGAGATTCTCCAAATTATGAGTTGAAAGTTCAAAGTGAAATCATATACTTAATCATACATATTTAGGTAGGTACTAAAACTATAAATAAAGTGTGTCTAGGTTACTTATTCTATTTTTTCTGTAAATTCTTACTAAATTTACCTGATTCCCTTACAAATCTAAAGGGTAAAATATAAAATTTCCTGTATCCGACGTACCGTAAATTACGGACTTTTACTCGTATTTGGACGCTGGATAGCAATCGATGTCAATAACAGCTTGTACGTGAAGTCTATTCGGATTAAAATACTTTAAAGTTTACGTAGTACGTCAGTACTTTAAAGTGTAATTACTGGGCATGGACGGCATTTCATCTTAGGCCCCAGGATGACAACTCACCTGCAATATCAAGTGATTTTTCCTTGTTATTGCAGGTGTCTATAGGCGGCGGTAACCGCTTACCATCAGGTGGGCCGTCAGCTTGTTTGTCATCTAGCTAAATAAATAAAAACTAAAATTTACTCGGAAGACTTAGGTTTCACACGATGAAACGTGTCAACAATTTAGGGATTAATATTTGATTAAGTAACACATCATCATCATCATCATATCAGCCTATTGCAGTCCGCTGCTGAATGTAGGCCTCCCCAGGGCTCCACAACACGTCCTTAATTTATTGAGCTAACCCAAAAGAGATGTTTCAAAAATGTATGGAGATCCGGCTAGGTATACTTATGTATACTATTCTAAAAAATAGGTAAAAATATGCAAAACAGTGTTTAATTGTCCTTTTTCTTTTTATTTGCTTTATTGCGTGCAAAATAAGTATTTTTAGGAATAACTGCAACAGCCAAATATTCATCATGGCGCCTATGTTAGGTACTTTGGTGACGTTTAGTTGACTTCTATTGACGTAAAATCGACGAAAAATCTCAACTTTTATACAAACAAACTATGCATGAAAACGCATTGTTTGTATTTTTCCCGGGTTCGGGAGATTTTTCCCTATTTTTTAAAAATAGTGTACATAGCCGGATATAAAACATCTCCTTTTTGTGAAAATTATTTTGTTATCCAATGTAGGTGTAACTGACTGATTAGCAGTCAAATGAACTCTTTGTGTTTTTATCGCTTAAGTTTTATTTTATATAGCGACCTAAAATAATTGTTCCTAAATTACTGACATTAAAAATATAACTGTTTGTTATTAATTTTTCATTTGACTTCGTTATTAAGAGATATAATAGGTAGGTGAGGGGTATGTATGTAGGTACTGATTAAGTATACATTTGATAAAATAATATATTATTGACCAAAAAGACGAATACTTCAAGTTGGAGAAAAGTTTGTTTGATAAGGAAGGACATCCTGTCAAGTACTGAATTAATCAAATTCAAAATGTTTCATAACTTCTGAATTAAGAGTCTCAATCCAAACTTCTTAAATTTTAGATACACACTGAATTTACGAAAATAAAACTATCTGGCTTTTATAACTCGCTGAAATCTAGAATAACCTCTTCTATAGGAAAAATGTAAGTACTAATTAAGTTGTCTGTGATAAAACGAAAGGAATGTAAAAACCAGTTATTGCGAAGAACATTATTTATTATTTTAGAACAGCGGCTTTACAAACCTGCCTACATCACAATGATTGTGTAGTAGAGTAGGATATATTTCTAAAAAGACTCAAAGCTATGACGATAAATTTACATGTGAGGAAGGAACGTACGAGTTATTAAAATAAATTATAGAAGAAAAAACCAAGCAAATTGAGAACCTACTCGTCTTTGAAGTCGGTTAGTAAAAATTTCGTTAGTTTTTCTTATCCAACATGTTAAATAAATGATGTTGGACATTGTTCTTCAAGGTTCGAAACGTCAACTTAATTTCCAACTTGTCTTTATGTTTTAAAAAAAAAATGTACTATTTATTTGGTAGTGCCTTGACATGAAATGTTATATTGCAGCTCCCCTCAGGATGTCCTAATTGCGGGATCTTGTTGAAACACATCGTAAACGACGCCCTGTGATGAAACATTAACACCCGACGTATTACTTAAAAACGTGTAAACTTTTATAGAGCTTCATGTGCAACTTGAGTTTTATATCCGCATGTAAAAATTATTATACGTTACGTGTACGAGAAAATTATAAGTAAGCTAAAGCTTTTATTAAACATATTATTATGTACTTAGGTGTAGTATTACTAGTTATTTCTTAGTCAAACAAAAGTCTAAAATTGGAATGAAATTGGAGAGATCATTAACTCGAAATATTTAACTTACTTATATCTAACCAACTACTTATTTACTTTGTCACTTGTCCAATTCGCATATGGATATGGAGAGTTTGGGACGAGTGAATATATCACAAGAATTGTCGATTCCCTCCGCAGTGGAGTGTTCAAATTAGATGAATTTGTTCATCAGTTTTTAAATAAAATTCCATATTGTCTTCTGCCAATAAATTACTATAATGATATGTAAAAATATACGAACTATATAGTATACAATTAATAAATCATCTCGCTTTGGAAATAATTACACAAGAAACTCTTTTGTCTCGAAACATCTACTTATTTCATGAAATGTTAGCAAACTACACTTCGTGAATTACTTTTGGTTTCCCAAAATCCTTTACCAATATTTAGTATGAACTTTTAGAATGAATATTCATTTTATAACTACTCTACTCGAGCGAAACTGAGGGTAAAATCTAGTAAAATAATATGAAAAAAATACAAGCACTCAAAATTTTTTGGGTGTAGTTTAATTTCATATACTTGCTATTCCTGCAACGACTGTTGTTACCTAAAATAAAGAGAAAAAAATCGTTGGCCTCAATCACTGCTAATTGACATGAATAAAAAAATACTTAGCGAAAATCACTTATGAAGTTGCCACATCATTATTTACACTTCGGTCATTCATATATCAGAATACAGTCATAAAATTTAAAACGGTCTGACTTTGTAAGTAGCATGTAAAATTTTTATCTTACGTTCGTAAAACGAATCGTAAAACTATAGATTTTACTGGCCGATATGAGGGTATGACTCTGCATGAGGGAAATTGTGGGGGAATGACAAACGGGTTGCCTCACAATTGGGCACATTAATTTTAATGTGATAAAATGGCGGTAATCGATTTTATGGAAAGCTCAATGTGGTCTCCCTTCTGTTTCAAGTCTTGCTTTATCTAATTCCTTATAGAATAATCATGTTGGATTCTGTTTGAAATAACGTTCATTTGTCAAAAAATGTCAAGGTAGACGGTGTTTAATGTTTATGCATGTAAACATAGTATTATTAGGAATGCAAAAGCAACTCCTTTTCAAGCTTGAACCGCAGAACGTACCGCTTATCGCACGTTTGATATAAAGATAGCTTCAGACCCTGGGATGGACATAGCATACTGTTTGGAGCAATAACCGACATCCGCGCGTGAGGAGCCGCGGGCGGGCCACTGATTAAAAATAAATAGAGTGCAGTAGAGCGAGATTTGGAGTTGCATGCTGTGAAAAGACTATATTGATTTTTCACTAGGAAGGCTAACAAGCTAACTTCCCAATGGTAAGCGGTAGACTTAATCAGTACCAAGAGTCGTACATCCCGTAAAAATGGACTAGGACAGCAAATGACACAAGGATGCAAGTTTCTTATTTCAACCGTGAAAATGTCCGCTGTGTTTCGGATTGAAGGAAAGGGAGCAATTAATTACTGGGCATGGAAGGCATTTCATCTTTGGCTTCAGTATGACAGCGCACCTGCAATACCAAGTGATTATTTCCATGCTATAGCTGGTGTTTATAGGCGGCGGTTACCACTTACCATCGGGTGGGCCGTCAGCTTGTTTGTCGTCTAGTTATATAAAAAAAGTACCCTTGCTTTCAACTCAGCGCTTCCTCAATCAGCTCCGACGACTTTAATCACTATATGAAAGAATGTTTTATGACTGCTATCTTGAGGTGCATCCAATAGAACATATAGAAAGCACCACTATCAAAAAGAAAAAAAAAAATATTTTTTTGACGACATCTTTACAAAACGTAGTTGTATGTTTTGTTGCTAACTAGCTTACAGCCCATCTGATGGTAAGCGGTGACCCTAGGCTATACACGCAATTGACATCAAGGGTCCTAATCAAGTATTGCATAGCCTGTAAGAGCGCCTTCACATTAGGTCGCAAGTAGTGCGATAGCAGCGCGGCAGCCACGCGTTTGCAATACCGACTAATTGCACGCGGCTGCCGCGCTGCCCGTCCGCTATGATAATCGCGCTGCTGCCGCACTACTTGGGACCTTGTGTGAATGCGCCCTAAGAGTTATGTTTCCAGCATACGATACAAGTCCCTTTGTTCCCAATTCAGCTTACTCGATGTGCTCCGGCGACCCTACTCACTATATAGCAACGTTCTTAGCTACTATCTTCTGCATTTCTCGTAAAGAGGTGCATCCCAAATCAGGCGCTTCATAGAAAGCACAATTATGTTCTAACGCCCTTAAGAAAAAAAAATAGATTATTCTGTCATACTAAATGCTGTTACTCGTAAATATTGTCAAAATTAACTTCATTAAGTGAAAAGTTAGTAGGACGATGTTAAGGGGCTACCTCGTGCACACTAGCGACACCAATTGATTGGTATTAATTATGGTGAATTTAGAACATAACAAACAAAAACGCTTTAGAGAATTGCTAAAGAACGGTATTTGTAATTTTTAAAGATGTATCTTGTATAAAGTGTCTACCTAAAAGTAACCAAATTTTTTATTATTGTTAAAAGTGGCCACTTTCGGCAATAATGAAAAAATAGGTTACATGTAGAGGAATATCTTATACCGAACACATCTCAAAAAATTACAAATACCATTCTTTAGTCATTCACTAAAGCGTTTTTGTTTATTATGTTCTATATTCACCACAATTAATATAAATCAAGTGGTGTCGCTAGTTCCGACGAGGTATCGCCTTAATAAAACAGTAACAATGTAATATTAAACTACCATTATGTAATTTGTTCCCAAATAGCACTCAATATAATATTACAAGATATCGCTGAATACTCACCTGAGTGAGTATCTCCTTCACAAAGGAGTCGTTATATCAAATTTTAGACATTCACGGAAACTACTAGAGCTTGGAAACTTAAAGGTTCATTAACCCGTTTTAAGAGGAACCCGGTCGAGTGGTTATCAGCTGGCGTAAGGCCAAAGTGGCTTTTACCCAGTGACGTCACAGGCTCTGCGTCAGGTTTTGTGGAGCTTTGGGAGGATATTGTTGCGATTGAAAAAATTGTATCCGACAGAGGGCAATGTACGCTAATTGTTAGCGTCGACATGAGTTTTTTTTAAATTAAAATGGGTTCGCTCTTGACACGTGCATGTGCTCATGATTCCATTATTGCTCAGAAAGAAGTTAAGGGTCAATGATGCGATGGTAGAAGATTACCGAGAAAGTTATAAAATAATAATAACAATTAATTAAATATATAGTTAATTATCGTATCGTCATCATTGCAAGCCGATAGACATTTTTATAGACAACTAGATGACAAACAAGCTGACGGCCCACCTGGTGGTTATCGCCTATAACAAGGAAAAATAACTTGATATTGCAGGTGCGTTGTCATCCTGAGGCCTTCCATGGCCAGTAATTTGACACGTCCAATGCTGGACAAGGGCCTCCCCTTAAGATTTGATTGACAATCGGTCCTACGTTGCATCCAGGGGAGGCCTGAGACCTTCACCAGATCATCGGTCCACTTTGTTTGCGGCCTATCCACGCTGCTTTTTATTATGTATTAGTTCACGTAAACCAACTAGTCAAGCCGCAAATTCCGGATACACTAAAGTTTTTAACTGTCATACGCTCTCGGGAGTATTAACATAGCCCTGTGTACAAAGCCACAGGTCTCAGGTTCGATTCCCGGTAGAAAAAGATGCTCTTAAGGTGATTTCGCTCATTGTTCACGAGTCATAGAAGTTTGTATTAATGGAGCTTAATTTGGGCTAGATAATAGATATGAGTGTATGAATAATATTAGTATCGTATACGTAATATAAACTAAATTTATGTCAAAAAATATTTAATACGCCATAAACTTCATGAAGATTTATATTAGTAACGCTAATGTGGAGTCAAAATTACGACCGTACAATTAAGAGCAGCTAATTCATTTCTATTTATGTCCCGTAGCCTGTTGCACCTCCCCAGATAATGTTCTAACTCAATTGGTGCTTCTGGTCCGATGCACCGCTTATCAGAACACTTATGATCCGAAATAGCAACATTTAAGTTACGGAAGACTCCTTAGGTATAACGTTACAGAAGATTGCTTGAAGTGTTTTCGACGATTCAATTTATTTTTTGATTAAGATACCAGTTTCTCTCACATTAAAGAATACTGCGTGTAAAGGTAGCGACTGGTAACGAGTTAATAACAGTATCGTTAAATTAAACTTTAATAGCATGTACGTAAACTTATCGCGGAGAAAAGTGTTGAAAGGTATAAAATAAACTTAATAACGCAGCTTTCATACTTTTAATGTTGGAGAAAATTTCATATTATTTCCATGCGATACTAAACACAAAGGATTAAAGCCTTTAAGAGTGTAATAGACTGCAGCAAGTCTGGCGGGATAAAGGAAAAAGTTCATACAAAACAAAGATTTAGATAGTGAAGATCGCGAAGTATTAAACACGATTGTTAGCCAACAATGGTGGGAAACACTCGCAGAATGAAAATTCGTGTTTTGTGGGAAACGTGACGTAAAATTGCATTTGTCTGAGGTTATGTTCTTTGCGAACGTTTGATATTCTGTATATATCAGTAGAAAATACGAAATTTTATAGAAAATTTTGTTTTACCATCTTATAACTACGTAATTAAATTGAATTTTAAATAATTCGTAATATACATTCGAAACATAAAGCACAGCATAAAAAACATTGAAGATAAATTTTGAATATGATAATCTTAATGAAGATACCACCTACTCTTAGTCATCATGAAAAAACGGTGAGATTAACTCAAATTTCGTATGGTAAAAACTTGAAGAAAGTATGCTGATACGTAACTAGTTACTTTATTATCGTTACAGAAAAAACTTAATGCAATAAGAAGCTTAATACAAAATGAATAATTATCATCAGGAGTCAAACATCTTGCAATAAAATTTTGTACCTTACGAAAATATCTGTTATTCAAAACGAATAATGCAATTTGCTGCAAATCGCTGAAATCTTAAATATAAGAAAACAATCTCGCATTCGTAAACTAGCGAATTTCACAATCGCTCGGTATTTCTTTAAACTCGGCTTTGCTTGGAAATCAATCATAAAGCTTAAATTTTATAAAGATTTTTATAGGTATCACCTTTTTCCACTGTAACTTAAGCAATTTAAAGTATTTAAACATTGTTTTAAATAGGGTATGTAGTGGATATACATATAAAACATAAACAACAAGACATATTACACATATGACTATATATATTGACTATATCACAGTCTCAAGTTTAAAAGTATTTTACTAGAATATGCAAAATTTATGTTATAAATTTCATTTCATAAGATTTATAGCAACAGCCACCATGAATTGTTTTACCCAATTTCGAAGAGCAATTTGTCACGTGAATGTCAAGAAATATTTGTGTAGCACTTACCGAAGTGTAGTTTCTCATGCAACAATACAAAGTAGGTCAGCTTTTAGAATATTAACAATAATAAATAATTCGTTCACAAACAGTCAGTCTTCTCTCACCAAACCCAAATGTATGGGAACAGTGAAGGTTAATATTCTAGTATATAAGGTCTGGGCCTCTTATATCAGTTGTACGTCAAAATAAACTACTACGTTTATCATAAGGATATTAAGGTGTATGAGCTGTCATTTTCTAATATGATTTGACAATAACCGTATTGTAAAGATGCATGTTACACGAAAAATTATTAATTATAGTGGAATACTCTCTCATGTCGTTATACATAATACTATAGAAAAAATCACTAAGACAATTCTCACCATAAAAGATGTATAGCAAGCATCTATTAATCGTTATCCAAAATATATACATGTAAAAGTCGTAGAAAACAGAATTCCGTATACAAAAGCAATAAGTCAAAAGCATAACCAATCGGTAATAAAACTTTATAATTTGATGGCGATTTTGAAGCCATTACGGGACCAGCAAGCCAATGCTGTCGCAAAATTGTGAGAGCAACAATCGACAGTGCAATACCTACGCCATTTGGAATTTGAATAACAAATTTAATGAGTTCAGTGAGCGATTTTCGACGTGCTCCATTTCGTTAAAGTGTGACAAATTACTATCGCACCTCTTAATAAGCAGAGTTGATCAATAACTGTAGTTGCGGTTCAATCACTAGATGATGATGAATCCAATCATTATTGTCTCTTTGTTTACTGCTTTGAGGAGGAAAAGTATGACATTATATAATATTTAAACATTTGATGCCAAAATATTACGTAAAACTTTTTTAAATTGTTTTCAATTAAACTACTAAATCGGTTTTAACATCAGGACATAGTAAATTAGGAATGTATCTTTATTAGGCAGGAGCCTGTAGCTATAAAGTTACTCAATAAATGTATTTGATAATGAGAAACATATCCAACGTCATACATCATTATTATAGAATTATTTCAATCACAGTGTTCTGGAATATCTATAGTAACCCAACAAAACATCGGTGGCGTCTCATACAAAGAATAAAGCGCGATGTGGTAAGCAAATATGCCGTCCGTCAAGGTCCGTAGCGCGGTCGACAGACTGCGTCAGGGCTGTCAACGGTAATCTAGGATCATTGTCAGTCTCACTAATAGAGGTAGTTACTATAACACTATACATTAGTATTTAAGCACCTGACTACGAAACACTGAAACGCGTGGCCTTTTTAAATATTTAAAATGTTGTCAAAGATAAAAATTGGTATAGGCATATATTAATAAAATGCGGATCTTAAAATTTAAACTTTAGTATTTGGTCATAATAATATTCCAATATGTAAATTACATTCTATACCTATACTATTATACAATATAATATTACCGTCGTATGCTTACAAAAAATGTAGTCTGATAAAATAAATACTTTTTGTCACTATTACATTGTCAATTCCTATTTATTTGATGCAGTCTTACAGTTAAATCAAATTAGCTATCACCATCACTATTACTATCACTAGAATTATTACTAGATACTGTTGCGGCATCCAACCTCTTTAGATTCTTCATTTTGATCTGACAAAAGAAAAAAGACATGAGACAGACTTGGCCTCCAAAAGATTTATTTCTCCTTTATAAAGCAAACCAATATTGTAAACTCAAAACAATATTCATTTTGCAAATTGTAACATATGTATGTTACATTTATATTTGTTAGACAAAATCTCAGTAACAGAACTGATAGTATAAACCATTTTCTCTTCTAAAAACAAGGGAAAGTTCGATTAAATAATGTGTGGGCAAAACAAGATTAAGTAACATATTTTCCTTAGCGAAGTCCCCATTAATTTATCGACCACAAAAAACAGCCCGGCAACCCTAGGGGAGTCCGTCCGACACAGTCTGTTTGGCACACACCGGACTAAGCAAACCCGTTGTAACTTCGACTGAGAAACTTTCCCGTTCCTGTGTGCGGGCAAAATTGATAATCGCACTGTTTCTACACTCTTTGATACGAGAGAAATAAACAAACTTAGCCTCTAAATAAATACATCGAAACGGAAGATGAATGTGTAACTAAGAGTTGGCTTAAATTTTCATAACGTTATTCATGTATTTTTTTTAAACAGGAACAACTTAAACCTTTACAAGTCGCAAGCTTTTAAAAGTAGCGGATAAGACAATAACATTTTTAAAAACTCAATTATATTCTGGCTTTAGATGACGCTCAGGGGCAATTTGCCAAAACATTTAGTAAAAAACGTTTAAATAATTTCAAAAACCCATCCATTTGCATTTTATATTACCATTTGTCATTTCAATTGACGATGTCATCACAATCCATTCAATCATTTTTTATGATCCTGGCATGGTACGCACCATTGTATACATAAAAATAAAACGCATCATCTCTCCACGATTGCCAACACTTTTTAGTATGCCTATGATATTCTTTTACTTAGTTTTGAATAGGAAAAAAGTTAATTCAAGGTTGAAGTTGTTTTTTCAGTTTAATTATGGTTAAACTTATCATACCAAAACAGGATGAATTATTTTTGAATGAATATAACTTGGAATACTGTGCGAGATGTGTTTCGAATATTTCATACTAAGATAATATTGATTCGATACAGACAACACATGAGAATTTTTCTTTCATGTGGCATGAATAATGAAGAAAAGTAACCTTTTATAAGCTCCAACGTAAAACATTTTGAATCTTTGATAACTGATGTTCCTACTGGTATAAAACACTTATTCTTAATTGGACCACGATCAAATCGCTCAATTCTATCTTACTTAGAAATGGGTATTATACAATATTGCATTAAGCATTATGCGCATCAATGCGGAAGTACTTTTGTGTTATCTGAATATATATTGCCAGATTGTTGCCATAATTATTTTGTCAAATAATTTCCCATTTTACGCTCTATCGTTTTCGAAAATTGATGAAACGCTTTAATAGAACGTAGCCGTTCCAACTTGCATAATAAAGGTACGAAAGTGGCTAGCGAATTATTCATTCTATAACTGAAATTCGTTACGCGATTTAGGAGTTCAAAATCTCAAACCGAGTAATTTTATATCACATACCTACAGCACGAATTTAGTCATTTTTTTCTAAATATATTTCCTAAATATATATACGCTCCACTTATTCCATTTCGCTGCAAAAAAAACTCGATAGGCATATATTTATGGTCAATGCGCAACGATTCGAAAAGTCGTAATTATGCCGTCAAATTCTCCATGGAAGAACGGTGAAGGTAAGCCATTGTACCATGACACGGAACCTTAACTAACAATAATAAAAAATGTCGTGAAGTTAAATTTTAATGTAGAGAGTAGTATTGCTTTCGCTGTTTCGAACTACTGAGCGGTCTTACGCAATTGTCAAATATTAGAAAAGCTAAGCCAAAAAGCATAGCAAATTGAGTATTTTCACAATGGTTGAACTGCGGCTGCGGCTATTTTTCTCGTTACAGTAATAGCTGTGGCGGGTGTTACACTAATTAATTTAAATGTATTCTGTAAGGCATCGTGTAACAACACCCTCTTTGACTTCGTAATACTTTGTGATTTGTTGTTGAAGAAATAACTGAGTTCTCACGGTCACATCGTTCAAAGGTAATGAAGTGTACAGTTTCTAATGCCTATATAGTAGCTTAAACGCCATATAGACGTATAACATAAATACTGATAATATATAACCAACGTAAACTTTTTAAAAGTACATTAATGTAATTGACTTTATTAAAGTTAACAGTAAAGCACTATTTCAATGTAATGTAAATTTAGATCGCATTCTTGTCTTAATATAGGAAAGTGACTGGACATATTTTATTAAGAGCCCTCGAATGTAATAAATTAGCCTTAATAAAAAAATATTTATTAATGATTTTATGAAACCACTATTATCAATTATTCCACACTATAATCAGATTTCTTACGCTCTTGACTATGAATTAATCTACATATATTGAAGTAGACAATAGTGTGAATTCAAAGAACGATCACCAATAAAATCCATTGTTTCTAAATCTCAAACTCTCAAACCAAAAGGAAAAGAAAGCTTTCAAACTGAATCACTGAAACTAATAAACACGAACCACCTGTTTGTCTCACTTACACAATTCAATGAGCGTATGATTTGATTCGTCATCATATGTGTAACTTATACGTAATTCTAATAACATATGTTTATGTTCAAGGCCGCAATAGGCCATAACCACTTCCCGCGATCTCAAAACCGGTTCAACAACTTCAGTACTACTTACACCGGTTGCTTTATCAAAGGCTCTATATGAAAGGGATAGCACTTATGTCCGAGGAAACGGACGTGGACATCCTAGAAAATAGTTTAGACGTAAATAGAAAAACTGGAAACAGCTTTACCTTAATGCTATGTTTCAATTTTAGAGTTAAAGATATCAAGTCTATTGGTATGTGTTGCTTTATTTATACGCCAAAGGTGGCAAGCAAGGGTACAGCCCACCAAATAGTCTATATACGTTTGTAGTACTATTGGCACTACTCTCGCGTTATACAAAAAAATTGTGAAAAAAAAATTTAAACAAAAATTAAAACCGACTTAAAAAAACTGAATAGGGTAAAATAATTAAATTTAAGTAGGTACTCATCCCCCAGAAACATGTTTTTTTGAGTCGGTGCTTCACTTTCTATTGTTTCAGGAAACAACTTAGCAACAACTCCAAAAAATATGTTTCTAGAGGATAAGTACCTACTTAAATTTAATTATTTTACCCTTTTCAGTTTTTGAAGTAAAAATCGTGAAAAAAAAATTTTTTTTTTACGATTTCTACTGATATTATCGTTTCACTAAAAAGAAAGATAAAATCCGCAATTTCGCATACGAAGACGACTTACTCATTCCAGTTATTTTAATTTAAAAACCAAACTACCAATCCGATGTTAAAAAAAATATGGGACCAAATGGCAACTATTCCGCATCGAACAAAAAAAGAATCACCTAAATCGGTTCAGTAATCTCGGCGTAATCGGTGTACATACATGAAAAAAAGGAAAAAACATACCGAGAACCTCCTCGTTTTTGAAGTCGTTTAAAAATAATTACAAAAAATAAACTTTACTTTACGAGGAGCTCGGTGGCGTTAAGCCATTGGTCCCGGTTGTTACTACAACCGCTTTAACCCACCAACCCGCATAGGGCCAGCGTGGTGGTGTTATGGTCCAAACTCCTCATGTGTTTCTTCCATGTAGGAAGGCCTGTGCCCAGCAGTGGGACGTTTATAGGCTGGTGATGATGATGATGACTATAAGGTAAGTAGTACGAGGGGGGCGGATTATAGGCTTGTCTGTCACTCGGTCTCTGGTTGAAAAACATATCCATCTTGCTCCCAACAAAATGCATGATTCGTGAGCGCTGGCAAAAAATCTAACGAGGACAATCAGAAATGATCTGTAAGAGAACCACAATCACTGACATAGCTCATAGGATTAGCAAGTTGAACTGGCAGTAGGCAGGGCACATAGCACGCAGAACGGACGGCCGATGGGCCGTTAAAGTTTTAGCATGTCGACCCCGTACCGGAAGGCAAAAAGTATGACCTCCCACTTGATGGACAGATGACCTGTCAGGCTCGCGGGGAGCCGTTGGATACAGACTGCGCAAAGCCGATCCGTTTGGAAATATTATGGTAAGGCCTTTGTTTAGCAGTGGACTTCATAGGCTGATAACTTTTAAGTCTTGTCGATCTTCTGTAAAGTAGAGGTGCTATAAGGTAGGGGACCTAACAGAAGGAAGATCTCGACTGGGGTCAGGCGCACAAAATTCTAGTGGTAAATACCACTAAGCCTAGCTCTCTTTAATATTGTAAGTAGTGGCGAAAATGGTTCAGATGCTTCCATTTTATGGATATCAAACAATTGGTTATTGAACTATTGCTTGGTTGAAGTAAATACGAACAAACCACGATTGATACTCCTAATACTTCCTACAGTGATACCCCTGGTGTTGCAACCGTCCAATGGCTAGGGTAACCGCTTACCATAAGGTGGGCCGTATGCTTGATTGCCAACTTAGTAGCATAATAAAAAAAATGCAAGCTTAAAATATTAAAGTTAATGATCAACATATTTTTTAAGAAAAATAATCCTCAATCTTTATGTACGTAAAGGCTTAGGTAAGGAATGCAAAATATTCCTTTTGTAATAGATCTGAAAATTCATCACAGAATTTTCCTCTGCCAATGTAGCAGAGATAGTTCAAATTCTAAAGATGAATTCAAAATTTACCGTATAAACTGTATACAAGATTAATGAAAACATTCCGAGATTTGCGTAGAATTCAACTCTGACGAAGTGGGGACTACCTATTAGATAAGATAAGCCATTATCACCGATACGATGGCATAGCCCAGTTACGGTTACGCGTCCGTTTCAAAGGTGACGCAGTAATGCTTGTGTATATGTTTATTTCCTTTGAAGAGTATCGTATTCATGCATGAGTAACATAAAGGGAGGTAATTAAATAAGCAGCTGAACATTCTCTTTAGATTCACAATATAATAATTTTGTCGGTGTTATTTTATCAAGATTAAATTTATATGTGACATTGAAGATAAATTTCAAACAATACAAACATTAAAATTGGAAATATCGAAATAACCAGAATCTTCTAACTCTATGGTAGTTTATGTTATGATGATAATATTAACATCTCCTGTTACTATAGTTTGGCATAAGGCTGTAAGACTCAAAAATCATACAAAAAGATCTCAAGTATAAATAATACCTCTAATATCTAAAAAGCTTGAGAACGTGCAATGATTACTATCTTTAACAATAATAGTCGTCATTTAATCTCCGCATTTGGCGGCCAGTCTTTTCCTATTTCTCACTTATAGTTTACTATGAACCTAATGGGTGAAGTTAGCCTCCACATTACGGTATCACTGTTCGTAAACGCATACTAAGCGGGTTCTGGGTGCTAAGCTTGAGTGAGTCACCGTGTGATCTTCATTCCATATGCTGTATTTGTGTGTTTCGTTATGTCAAACGTCGAGCCTTCGCCTGGTTTTGTGGTCACGTTTTACGTCAACATAGGACTCGAAATCTGCTTCTGAATCCCCATATCAAAGTGTGTTTATTTACTATCGTAAAGCGACAAATCACGGGCGTGATTATTTGTGATATCATCCTACAATGTTTATTTAGAGAAGATCCTCTATAAAGCATCTTCTAGATCCATCATGTTAACGTTATGATTTAAATAAACTATCGAGCAGCCAGCCAACGTTATTATAGGTAGTAATAACCATTTTCTCAGTTGCACAAATGCAGTGCATTTGATCCGTAGTTATTTACGTACAGGAAGCTTCAGTAAACAGCACTCGGTAACGGTAATGTTCTAGAATGTATCGATCAAAATATTAATAGGAAGTAAATTCTCTAGATTCGATCCACTTATCTCTTTGGCCCTTACCAGCCTGCTTCGATTGTCTGCTTAGCAAAAGAATATCTTGTGTCTAGTTTTTAGTACTCCACACTAATATTATTAATGCGAAAGCATGTCTGTCTGTCTGTCTGTCTGTTACCTATTCACGCTTAAACTGCTGATCCGATTTAGATAAAATTTGGTATGGAGATAATTTAAGAACTTGCGATGGACATTTATTTTACGTTTTGGAGCGATAACCGACCTTTACGCGGGCTGAGCCACGGGCAGCTACTAGTAAAATACTATCTACGATTTGTACTTTACACTTTTGAATGAAACTTAAACATATGATAAAATTCAAAGTAACAGCAAGCTCCTCCATATTACGAAAGATCACAGCGACAGAGCACGTTAAGAAAGCTATATCTTCTGAGCGTGGCACTCGTCGCCTATGCTGTTACTGTCAACATAACGCTTTCTTTTGTTTTTACAGGGTAAGCAATGCGTTAGTGCGCCCAAGGTGTTATGAAGGTAACCGCTTACCATCAGGCGGGCGGTACGCTTAATTGCCAACCTTATCGTATAAAAAAATGTAACAACATTCTGAGAAAACTTAAAACAGAACCTTAATTAAAAATGAAGATAAAATATGACACTGTATCTTGGGAAACTGAATCCGAGAATAATAGAGAATTATAGATGTCATCTCAGCTAGCATTCAGTTCTTTGAATTTGTGAGTGGTAGTCATAATCGGAGACGGTCACGGCCGTACAACTGCAACTGCCGTCAACATGCCATTAAAACGGTCTACAAGCGTTAACAGGCTTAAATGACCGAGGTTAATGACACGGCAGATGCTTTATATTTGCGTAAATTGCATATATACGAATTGAGATTCATAGATAACATCGTGCACTGCTATAATAGTAATACTAACTACCGAATTACTTTTATATCAATGACAACATTAAGTTTCAGTGATCCGTTATGATTTCGCAACTATATTAGAGTAATGTTAAAAGCAATATTATGCCCATGCAATTTGGTACTAAATTGAAGAAAGTCTCTCACGGATTGTATACGTGCCAGACTTAGAGAATTACGTTGAAAACGTCGTGACATCGTCTTCCGATATAATATGCTTCATTTCTGTGTGATTTTACAATTACCAATAAAAATTACCAACTAATACTAAATATAAGAAGTTTGACAATATTGTTGAACACTACAAATTTCCGTCTCTAGTAAATTCCGCGGCAGAAAATTCCTAACTTTTTGAAATGAAAAATACAAATGCTTTAACAACGCTGCATACTTGTATAATAAATTGTTTAAAATAGAACTTTGACTAGAGCGGAAATTTAAAATCTGCTATAACGATTCACGAGTCTCAATGAAGTTAATATTACACGAGATGCAAATTATTGTTACTATTCTAAGTACTGTTGTAGTCATAGAGTTCACAGTCTAAAACAAACGAATGGAAACAGATTTCCATTTGATAGATCCGGTAGCGTTGGTACGAGATAGCAACGCACGAATGCACTCTAAACAAATGTGACAGACAATGGTGCCAGAAAAGTTAGTTTCCGCAGACCAGCTGTAATACGTAACGGGCAAAACTGCCATTGCAATAGACCTTGACTTGTGACAGTTATCGTCACGTTTCAATACCAGTGACTGGTAATCATTACTAGATACACAAAGAAAGGAAGAAAAAGGAGAAATTACGGTATTTGATTGATTTCCTTTAGATTTGTCGAAACTTTACAATAGCCGTAACTTTTTTGTTTAATTTAAAAGAAATTATGAAATATATTTAATAAATATTTCGTATATTTGTGATTTAGATATATGAGGAATGCAATATTCAAAATCGAAAGTTAGACACGTTTTTGCGAATGCAGATGCAATGCAATACAATCGGTATCTCCTTCGCTACCAAATACGCGCTCTGATAAAAGTTACAGTAATGTGCATGTAGCAATCCAATGCACTACTAATTGCAGCATATGAAATCTGCACACGTTATCTATCAAAAGACTTGCTTATCTACTATTCATTATTTTTTATCTTTAATGTACGGGTGATTTTATTTTATCGGCAAAATGGGTGAGTCATACTTTATTTATTGCCTAATGTTTATACTTTTGCCAATTAATCATTACCATTTTACATCAGGTCTTATTTTACTATCGCATTTATTTATTTATTCAAACTTAAATATCTAAGTAAGTTGTACATATAACAAAGTTAACGTTAAATATCGTTCTTACTAGTCAACCATTGGGCCAAGAGAGATATAGCAGGACTACGTTTTAAGATAATTTATTTTAGATTAGGATACTGAGTTACTGGATCTTTCTCATGCAACAAAATCAATACAAAACTATAACAGTACTTACTATTAAATATGTATAATGCATATATTACGTCAAATATAAAATAATGATGAAGATGAAGCTGAGAACCTAAAATAATATTCATTCATTAGTTTTATCCTTCCAAAAATGATTCTGATCAATAACTTCAAAGAAATGGATACAAATAACGCCTTGGTTAAAGGAGTAAAGGAATCCGACCAAAAACCAGGAAAAAAGAAAAAAGTGAAGGAAAAGGAAAAGTGAAGGAAAAGTGAAGTATGGAAGGATGAATGTTATGTCTGATGTTTCCCTTTTTATATTGAAATTTGAATCTCAGGTAGTAAAAGAGTGGGACTCAAAAAGGATAGCAAAATAGTGTAGACATATAACGTTGTAACACTTCAGCGATGTCTAATAACTAACCAATCGAGACGAGATCGAGAAAGTGTAGTGTAGTATGATGCTAATAACGGATTCCAAAAACGAAGCAAATTAGTAGAATTCAGGAGACGTTATAATTTATCAAGGAGCTCTTCTGGAGTCTCAACAACTTGGATCAGCGTCTTCGAAATGCGGCAGGACCAGATTCTGTATGATTAGGACTTTGGTAGATTTCAAATCAGAACTAACTTATATTAAGAGGTTCAATGAAGATAAGATTCTGTAACTTTAAACGATGAAACTTGTAAGATCAAACGCGGTCAAGCATAAGAGCCACTTAATAAAAAAACACTAAGACTTTTCTACTTTGTAAAAAAGAAATAAGTATCAGCTTCTATCAATGGTCTCTGGGAACAGAATTTTCTAGCACGAAAATTTTAGATCATATCGAGCTAAAAGTTTCGTGCTAGAAAATTCCGTGTGGGGCATATAGGACCAGTATCTGTCAAGTCAATATTGGCAAGATGGTTTTTAATTTATGATGGGTTATGCTGCGCTAGAACTAAGCAACTGAAATTGATTCCAACAGTCTTTCAAATATTCCTCAATATTGCCTTTTCTATGACACTGGCGCAAAGAAATGCAGGACAATTAATTTTTTTTATACCTATTTTGTCGCAATTTCAATGAATAAAATTGATTTTTGGATGTCGACGATCAAATGAATCTCGAAGAAGGATCAAATTATCAGATCATCACCGGGTACGTTCAAGGGGAAGAAGCTGGTACTGAAGTGCTCTAACTGTGTTTTGTAAAGTTGAAGGTCTAGACTGATTAAGAAAATTAGTAAACGTATATCTTGATGTAATTTAAGACAACTTCGTGTGGTCTTTAAAATAAAGAAACAAGTAACGCCTTTGTGACGTTTGGTTTAGATGTAGACATATTGTTTTCCAATTGCGATTCATCGAAAATAAATTATGCTATCAACACTTAATATGCCAAGAACAATATTTTCACTGAGCAGGTGTTGGTTTTGATAATCAAATTAAATAACGAACTGAAATAAAAGATAATTTAAATATTATGCAAAATAATCAATACCGATAAAATAAAAAAAATCAATAGGTGTAATTTTTACACTTTTATCGTTTTTTTTCAAGATGTTACGAATAATTAATACAATTATGTAGATTTACATTGACCAACATTTTTAAGGATTTTATTTGAAATGTACCTAAAACGCCATTTTAGTTTGATAAGCTATACATCTGATCATCAGATGGATAAATATATTTTCAAATTTACTGGAATATGTAATCATTTTAACACAACTGTTCTGTTTTTTTTAAAAAAAATAGATGTAAACAAAAAATAATCAAATTTATGTAAAAAATCAATATTACAGTGAATCAAAACATAACCTAAAACACTTAATCAATCAACACAGTGAATCATACATACCTTACGCGCTACCAACATAAAAAAAAATGAGCTTAGCTAACCTAAAATGCATACCTTTAGAAACAATGTATGTATTCCATATTACAAAATATTATTGTAATAGTATGTTTTTTGGATAACAATATAGGTCTTTTAAGATTCCACCAAGAAAAAACTCCTATTCGAAATTAAATTCCTATTAAAAGTTCCAAACAAAATTACCTGATATTAGTGCGAACAGAACCGCCAATGCCGCCACACCTGTCGCTCCTGCCCGCTGATACCTCATTTTGTCTCTTTTGCACGCGCTACTCGCTCGCGCCCTTACAAAATAAAACAAGAAAACAGAAAATTTAAACTCCCAACGGAATCTGTCTTTTGTTTCAAAACAATAAACAATTGCACTCGCGTTCTAGTTACACCTTTGCCGTATCGTTCGATTAAGATAATTGTAATCACAACTTCACAGAAACGTCTTTATGATGTAGAACTAATTCTCTCGAAAGTTTTTATCACTGTTTTGGTAGAGTTCATGATGAAGTCCCAACTATATAGCTTTGTTCTTTGTAAGAGAAGTGTTAAACTTGTTTCGTAGGGGTGAACTCGGGTGAAGAAACTGGGTGCGTACGTCCGTCCGTTCCAAGCGCAGAGCGGTACTGTCGCGATGATGGCGACACGAGGCGGCGACGGCGGATCGCGGAACTACAGAGCGTTGGCGTCACGGACTCTACACTCTCGCTTGGCGTTGAGATTGCGAAGATTATGATTAGCCTTTCGTAGTTTACTAGGTTAATGCCGCTATTAGTCTACTACGCGTCCTGGAAAATTGAAAATTGATTACTAGCCTAATATTATCAAAACGAAATCATAGAACCTTTAGGTACATATACAAGATAATGTCTACCATGATACCGTTCTGATTATTGTACCTAGTATACCTACCAAAAAATATTGAAGAAGTGACCTACTTAAAAAAGCAATAACCATACTTTCTGAAGAACAAAAAGAAAAAGGAGAAGAAAACAACCATCATATGAAAGAAAGAAGGAAATGATTGCAAGTTTCATTAAAAAGTAGGTAATTGAAATGATTTTCTTTAACGGGACATAACATTAAATCTATTATACTAATTATCACACCTTCAATTCTAGGTAGAAAAGGATAAAAGTACAGTTTACTTGATTCTCTTACTATAAATTGGTTAAACCCTCGACTATCACTACTATTAAGGTATATATAAAGTTGTACGAGGAAATAATAAAGGTTTTCGATTATGTTCTAAATTTCACATTAACCATTTTCATAAACATTATAAACCCATTTTTAGTATTATCTACCTATTAAAATTGTCAACTTCAAGATTCCCTTAAAAAAAAGAACCTATTAGAAATGATGTAGAGTCCTTCCGTAGTCTTCCCGGCTCTACATCTTGACATAACGTAGTTAACTCGTGTCACTCATGTCAAAAGTTAATATGCAAAAGCGTTTACTACCAGGTAGAATTTATTCCATCTAATTATAGGTTTAATATTATTTTACTAGGTGGTAGACCTGTATGTAGGGTCGTCTAGGTAGGTACCACCGCCTTTCTTATTTCAGCTGTGAAACAGTTCGCTGTGTTTCGGATTGAAGGGAAAGGTAGCCAGTGAAATTACTGGGCATGGACGGCATTTCATCTTAGGCCCCAGGATGACAACGCACCTGCAATATCAAGTGACTTTTCCTTGTTATTGCAGGTGTCTATAGGCGGCGGTAACCGCTTACAATCAGGTGGGCCGTCAGCTTGTTTGTCATCCAGTTGTATATATAAAAAAAAAACAATATTATTTTACCCCTACTAACGAGTTACTACCGATTACCTAACCCTTACTAACGTGCATCGGTTAGGTAATCGGACTTGCAATTTGTTTAAGACTACATTTTTAATACCCATTACCGTTATTGCTCTACCAAATACCTACTTATATATGTGTGTGTATATTAAAAAAGTTTTATTATCAATACGTAATGGTATTCTTATTATAATTATATGTGGAATCTAAATTGATATTAATGATGAATTGATGACAAAGATAATAGACTAAAGAGATCTATGATAATTTGTTAATTTTAAAAATATCTAGACAAGCATCTACACTAGAAAAAAAATATGTCCTGGAGCGGCGACCGTACCAGCGACTGCGGCGGTTTTTCTAGTTAAGATACCTACTTTTTATATCCTTAAAACATTTATTATAATTTTTAAAATTATTATAGTATATAATAGAATATTTTTCTTAATATAATATTTATTTTAATGTATTTTAATATTTAAAGCATATTAGCATAATTATTTACACAACGAATTATTCAAGCATCCGCTGTATTTGTCAAGCGGCGTTATACCTCTGGAGGTCTTTGGCAATTGAGAAATCAATTGTGTCTGGAATCGGATTCTTGACTGGTTAATATACGTGAATCACAAAACATTAATATGTAGTACTTAATTATCTTATTAATTGCGGGAACTTACTGTAGCGCAAAAATAATTAGTATGTAATATCATTACTATAATTGTTAGGCAATCATAGTAACACTGCTGAATCATCATTTAATTGTTTATAATAAGCCTTCATTAATGAAAATTACTTTTTCATAACCTAAGTATATACTAGAATCTACTAAGCTTCTGAAAAGGTAATTTTAACTATTTGTTTATGAAGCATTTTAATATTGATAACTAAGTATTATTTCTTTTAAGCTTTAACTATATGAAAGTAGTTCATCAACAAATTCCTGAACATAAAAAAAACACTCTACATTAGCGATTCGTAGACGTATGTAATAAGAATTAAAAGGTACGAAATATTGATATAGAAGAATGATTTAACTTGAAGTGATAGGTAATAAATAATAAACGCATCTATTAAATAATGAATGTAAATAAAAAGTAAGATAATGCTGAAACCTAATAACATTACCATGGCCTAACTCTATATATCCATAATATATAAACTTTAAACTATGGATAATAAGGTTAAAATAATATTCAACAACAAACTAGGTATTATTATTCTTTAATTTTATAGTGGTCTAACAAGCAAGCTGAAATCAAATTTTACGGTTAGAAAAATATGTAATTAGTCCTTCTTGTAATTTATATTCCTACACAACTAGTGTATTATTGAGTTTGTTTGTTGTTAATAAAATAACATATCACATTATTTAACTCCTAAACTTCGATGGCGATGAATGATTATACAACAAACATGAATTATTTATATTAGCGAAGATAACGGCAAGGAGCGACGAACTCAGGCTAAGAGATGGATGCCATATCAATGAGCACAACGCATTTTAGAACTTTTATGAAATTTATAGACAGATGGTATACGTTGAGTAAACTCCTTTCAGCCCTTTGAATCTGGTTTTAAATTATTCAAAATGAATGAAGCACAACATTTGACCAGTTGGCTGAACGTCATGTGAGCCGTCTGGATAGATTAGCCATTTAATTGGACGCCTAGGCAGGTCGTTTATATCAAAGAGCTTTGTGAGATGGTTTGAGTGATTGGTCGCTTCAAGGTTATTTTTATGACTACTTATAACCGAAATCGTTTTGATTATAAGACGTCATAAAATATCACGTTGAACCTACCGATCACACCAAAACTCTCCAGTACAAGACGATCCGCCTATAGGCATCCCATTGAGCGGACTTTCAATACGCCAATTTGTTAACCGTTAAGTGAGTCTATCAAAGTTGATTAAACTATAATCAACTATCGGCCTAGGCATTTAAATTAGTGCCGGTGTTAAATCAACGGCCTAGGTATCGAATCAAGTGACAAATTTAACCAGATGATTGTGACATACACACTGTCTCTTTGTCTACAAGACGCGAATCTCGCTACTAGCGCCATCTCTGGATCATCCCCAACGCCATAAATCATAGCGGTTTCCAGATAATCCGCGTGTAAAGCCGCCCTAAATGGCCTTTATGGGATCAGACGGGAATTTTTAGCACCTAAGCGTGTCCATAAAGATATTCATTAGATCAAAATTGGGGGAAAAAACTAAATAGTACGATAGGAATGGAATGCTGTAGAAAGTAGAATGTACCTATGCTTTAATAGAAATAAAACTAACTGAAACTGCGACTCACTGACCCTAGACTGAGCCCTAGAAAATTGACATTTCGGTGTAAACAAAGCTTTTCTTGAACACCTTCAATCTTAATTCTTAAAATTTTACAAGTTAAAATTCGATTCGTGAATATCGCCCAATTTTTTGAGATTTCAACATTGAGATGCAAACAGAAAAATGTTTGCATTAACCAAATATCAATCCACAATATTTATGATAAAATCCTCCTTCGACGTATAGGTGACATGGTGAATGCACACGGAAAATAACACTAAAATAATTTATGTGCAAAATTAGTAGTAGGTAGATGTAAATTCTACTTTCACATTAACGTAAATTAGTTCAAAGTTTAATGCGGGGTACCAAAAATTTTTTACATCTCGCCCGCATAATGCAAGCGAAATTGGTGAAAGTAGCCAGTAATGGCACATTAAAATATAACTGTAGCCGAATTTTGCATTAAACTATATGGGAATATGTAATTTATTATCGTCTTGTCTTTATAGCCATCTGTTTACTGCTAATCAAAGCATATTACTTTCCAATAAATCTGCAATCTTTTAATTTCCGGGTTTTTTCTACGTTCAATCGAAAGTAATTTTATCACGTCTAACATTGTTCTTTGTAAAGCTTTCTTTGTTGAAGTCTAGCAATAAAGCGAAAGTTTGTGTCCACTGCCGTACTACTGAGGAGTTCGTTGGTATTCAAAATAGATTACAAATTTACTCAAAACCCTTTGTTATAATTACTTTCTTACAAATATAGTGCGATTCAAAAAAAAAAACAAAACGAGCATACGGCCCCAAACTATATAGAGATACATCCTACCTACTACCCTGATGGTAGAAGTAGATAGATAGACGTCAAGAGATTAGGTTAGTTGGCTGAAAATTAATTGCTGTTAGCAAAAAAGCTTTGCTAATTATTTTCTTATAAACCAATGTGATTTTTTAAATGTTATAAAGGTGGTAAATACGGCCTGCATCGTGGTAGAAGGTAACGAGTAGTCGACATGCTAGACACTTAAATCATCAGGAGTATCAGCTGACGTTGAAGATGATACCCTAATGTGTTCTCGGGATATCTCCTACCAGATGTAAGGACCTATACGTCCTGCTATATACGGTTCATGCGGACGACTACAAAGTTTCTCGCGTGGCCGTATCAATAAAGCTAGAGGAGAACACTGCCAGTTTTGGCCCCCTATCACAAATGAGTAGCTCTAAAAGCCCTCTCACGAAAAAGGGAGTAGTAGCCGCACGTTGCCCTGCTTTTTTTTTATACAACTAGATGACAAACACGCCCACCTGATGGTAAGTGGTTACCGACGCCTATAGACACCTGCAATAACAAGGAAAAATCACTTGATATTGCAAGTGCGTTGTCATCCTGGGGCCTAAGATGAAATGCCCTCCATGCCCAGTAATTACACTGGCTACCTTTCCCTTCGATCCGAAACACAGCGAACTATTACACGGCTGAAAAAGGAAGGCGGTGGTAGCTACCCAGACGACCCTACATACGGGCCTACCACCTAGTACCTTCTAGAAATTAAGCGGAAGCTTTAGATTAAATCACCTAATTGCCAAAATACCCACGCAACACTTCATCCAATCTAGTAACCTTCCTGGCCACAGGTAGGTACACGACACCATAAAAGTAGTATTACCTTCTGTAGGGTGGAAATACATTCCCAGTTCAAAGAGTATCATCATCAGCCTATAAACGTCCCACTGCTGGGCACGCCTTTCTACATGGAAGAAACACATGAGGAGCTTGAGCTTTAACACCACCACGCTGGCCCAATGCGGGTCGGTGGGTTAAAGAGGTTGCAGTAACAACCGGGACCAACGGTTTAACGTGTCTTCCGAAGCTCGGAGGAGCTGGAGGTTATACTGACCCATCCCAGCACCGACCATGGCGAAAGTAACTTCGTTTTCGTAATCGAAACCAGAGCACTCAAACCACTACGCCACCGAGCTCCCCAAAGAGTATACTATTAACTTATTTTGCAGTCGAATCAAAAACGCTCAACTGAGGTAGCACCATAGCAGCCAAATAATAATAATAATCATAATTTTAATTTATTACGCTCACGAAGTCAATTACAGTTATTATATACTTGGAATGTTGAAAACTATCCAAACTTAAAAAAACATGTTTTGCGGCGGGACAAACCCGCTTCCTTTTTTTTAAACCACTAAAGAGACAATTGTATAAAGAAATAAGTCAAACATAAGGCCTACCTGATAGTAAGCGGCTAGCGTAGCTTATGGACGTTTCCAACAGCAGGGCTATCACTCGCGCATAGCCGACCCTGTAAACACTTTTCTACGCCCTCTTTGAAGAACCCCATGGCGCACCTGTTTCGAGAAGAAACCCTCCGTATAAGCTCAATCGGTAGTCTGCGAGCTTGCGCGTTTTTTTCTATTATAAAAGGCAATGCCTAAGTTATCCAAGATGAATATTTACTTGTAAAAAACCTCATGAAAAACAGACTTTACTCCAACTCAAACTTTTTTTGGGGTTGGTGCTACGTTGTTTCCAGAAACAATAGAAAGCCACTATGTTATCATCACTTTAATACAGCATCTTTCTTAGTAACAAAGTTATATGCATAAATAAACATGTATAGTATTGTTTTTGTATTTGTAGCCGAAAAAATTAAACATGTAAATGATGAAAATGAGAATGAAAAAATGAAAATGAAAATATTTTTATTCAATTAGGCCCCCCAAGAAGCACTTTTGAATCGTCAACAAAAAAAACCCTTATGTCTATCACATAAAAATAATATTAACTAACTAACAATTACATTATGTTTGTCTCTCTGTCTTATCTGGATCTACGTAAGCTAAGTTGTAAGAAATAAAAGTCGAGCGACGTTCTAATTAGAACGAGAGAATTTGGAAAATATTTTGTATCTCGAGCTGCGGTTTCCCGTAGGCCGACTCTGACTAGTGGTCCTTATATATTTAGTGTATTTTTAAAAATTAATTAATAAATTATTTTATTTTACTAGTTGAATCGATCGCTTTGGCTTCGGATGTTGTTAATTGCTGTATAAGAATGTTTTTTTGATCGAATGAACTACTTTCCAGAAAGTTTTTTAACTGATTTCTTAACGCCGTTTATTTGCCGTTATCAAATTATATATATTTTTCATAATGATGAGATTACCGAAAACTGTATCGCAATAATATGAGTGCTCACAGAGATATTCGCAATAAAAATAAAGAAGTTTGTTAAAAAGTTTAAATTACAAAAGTCGCCAAATTCAAAAACAAATTAAACATCAACCGTAATCGAGGCTTTGCAGCAGTCGTGTAACGGCGACGCAGCATGCGGTTTCGCTAATCTCATTTTACTTTTACCGTTAAGACACTTCTTAAATCCATGAGTGATCTGATTTTCATGGTGCGGTCTTATATTTTTACACTTATAAAGATCTGACCTCATTTTTTGGTGATCAGAGAGTTATTGTGATGAAGTTGCTTCATTGAATCGACAAAATTGTATTGTAGTAGGTTACTTTGAATGCAACGTGTTATCGTGTTCTATTATTAACAAAGAGAACTACGTTGTACGTTGTTGTATACCATGATTTCAGCACTCGTACCTATTGCCCTTTGAAATGAAGTAAATTAAACTTTGGTTACAAATAAATAGTTGACAATATTTGTTGTAATGGGTTGTAAACAATATATGAAAAAAGTTTTTTTTATTATTTTCAGTACAATCACTGCTCAAAATTGTTTATGTTACAACACTTCTTAAATAAATAGCTTTTCGAAAAACTTACTATTCGCATTAGAGGTTGTGCTTCACTATTTCACAACACTTTACAACTACAAAAATATAATAATATTTACAAAACTTTTTCTCAAAAACCATATCAATATTTGGTGTAAAATTTAAGACGAGTCCTTTGTGTGTTAGCTTATTCCAAAAAAAACGCGACTCATTTTATATTTAATGTGGGATGTAGGTATCCACAAACTAGACAAAATGAAGAAATTTGAAGGATAGGCAGCAACGCGTGAGTGATGCCCAAATTGCTACACGAGCGTGTATATGTTATTATAACCACCATGGAGTCGAGAACAAACGGTAAAATTAATAAAAATCTATTAAAGTAAAGTTTGGTAAGCACAGGTCTTTATCTTACTTCTATCTGTGGATAGAACTGTTCTTACTCAAGTTTCATTCTGCCTTTATAAAATTGTCTTCTAAATAAGCAAGAAGGAAAATGGTAAAGCCGTTTTTTCTATGACCTTTGTTAAAAACTATTTTTTATAAACCTTCCTACTATAAAAGTAGCAGATAGCCGATCCTTGAGTGAAATCAAGCTTTTTAGGTATTACTTATCCATATCAAGTAACTCCTATACTCTCCCGATATCTAATTGAACTGCTGTGCTATCAAGACATCCATGTTTAATTAGTTTGTCTAATGAGGTTATCTGAAACGTATCTAATGGAATTCACAGTCACTACACACTATTCTAAGGCTTATACATACTTATACCTACATAGCTAATCTATCTAAAATCAATAAAAAGTTCTTTGTATCATCATTTTTGCTGCAGCCACTACCGAACAAAGACTTACCCAACAGCATTAATCTGCGGTGTATTAAGGTGCTACAACTTCTCTATACTTTCCAGCAAACGCGCTACGGCAAATTTATATAGATTTGTTAATTCATATAGTATTGGGTCGTTACGACAGTCTGTCGTGATCGGTCACCGGTGGTCAAATGCCAATTCGCCCTCTGTGCATAGAATATTTACAGAAATTGTCGTTGAAAAGAATAGGTTTGATGATCCTAAATAGAACCTAGCATTAAGCTTTAGACTGAAACGTAACACATATACAGTCTGCCCAAACTGATAACTCTAAAACAACTCCACTGGGTCCAACCGAAGTTATTCAATTACACCGTTCCATATCGAAAATCGGTGTCCATTTACTTTTGTGATGTCCCCGCAATGTTTCGAATTTCTATTCGACGAAGAGAACAAAAAATGACTGGATATTCAGATGATTTTAATTGAAAGGGGACCGGAGCCCTTGTTTTGACTGCGCAAATAAAGTTAATACACTCCCTGTGTAGCTTTACCCTGTGCTCTATTGGGTAGGCCAATAAATCGATATGAACACGCCTATTATTGCCGCATTAGGCTTAATCAATGAGCCTTGAAGATCACAATACTAAATAACGTTATTGCTATTATTTTTTAACGTTAGCGTATACCCATGTTAAAATTAAATACAAAACATGTTATTCTACTACCGAGGGGGCTTGTTCTGTGCAGAACAGGTAAGAAACTCAGCAGGGTTTGCAGCTTTCCTTACATGCCAATAGAAAAGTAAAAATAAAACAAGTGAATCATTTTGTGGTTTTATATTTTCTAACTATATTAAAAAGTAAACTGACTGACCGATCTAAAAACGCGCAGCTCAAACCGCTGGATCTAGAGATTCCAAATTTGGCACACAAGTTTTTATGTTCTAGGGGTGCACTAAGAAAGAATTTTTTAAAAGTCACCCCCTAAGCTAAGGAAACGGGAGTCTAAACGTTGTATTGAGAAACAAGATTAGTTAGACTATTTTATTCGAAACTTCACAGGAGTACTCCTATCGATAAATGAGAAAACAAGTATTTCAGGTTTCTTCAAAATCCCTCAAAATCCCTAAAAGGATCTTTTAGGGATTGAATTTTGTGTCAAAGTCTGAAAATCAACATGGGTACTTTTTTGTTTAGTTTATCGGGTCGATGATTACACAACGATTTTGAAATATAACATAGCGCGCGTGAAACACTATCATTTATTTTCTAGCAAATAAATAATTTGCTCACTTACTTATCCCCTAAGGATTCTATCCTTTCATTTTAAGGTATGCCACGAGACACGCGTTAAACTAATAGGTTTTTAATTTGTATTTGGTGCCATCTCGATCGTCATCAATCGGTACCTAGGCGAGCGCAGGCGGAGCGGGGAGACGGGAGTAGTCATCGGGAAACTTTCGCTGCATCCGTAACTAGTAGAATTCAAGGTGCTGCAGGAAGGTGGTTGTCTGCTTGCTTTTTTATAAGTTTAGGCTTGCATTCTATCGATGATTCAAAAAATCACGTTTTTATCTCATCGGCACTGGACTTGGGCTTATAAATGTACAAAACCAAATGAAATTTAACAGTTTTGTCGGTTCTCAAAATGTATTCTGACTTTTGTTCGGCTTATTGCACTATATTCTAAAAAGTTTCCACTTTAACTCCAAGATACTTTTTAGTGAAAATTTTATTGGCTTATTCCACTAAACTCCAATAAACTTTCCATGATCGCTAAGTAATCTTTTTACCAGCCATAGTTAACGATTTTAGATTAGGTTTAACTTCTATCCTAGATAACGATTTTAGGCTTTACATAATTCTACTGCAAAGTTCCTCTGTTCTGCTCCGAAACCTACCAATATAAACTAGTCTTCCATATATCTCATAATATTTAATTTACTTTGCAAATTAAAATCATCTTCCTTTATATTTCAAATTTTACTTTTTGTCAAATTAAGTCTAGACAATGTATACACCCACATTAATTTATATCTAAAAATGTTTATTTATTTTGAATTTGTTACTCTGTGACGCTGTATTTAATCATGTAGTGTGTATACAATTTGGTTGTCAATCTAGCATTAACTCACTAACCAAGCCATTTAGTATCTACTACCTTTGATTGCCAACTGTAGTTGCCAAATAAATAAATAAATAAATATGTAAAATGGTAAGTGGGGCCATAAAAAATAAGGTTAAGGATGCCAAATTAAAATTATGATGCCCTCTTAAATTATAATTTACCTAAGTTCTAAAACTTGTAGAACGTTTGATGACCACAATCAGATGCACACAAGTTTTTTTTTTAACAAACAAATTAACAACAACATTAAAAATTGTTCATCTTTACTTTCTAACTGCAACCAGAAAAAACTGCGAGAGAATGCTTTATAGCATTAGGCAACCATTTGTATCATTTTTTGTGCAATAAAGAATAAATAAATAAAATCGGCAAATTGAAAGTTTCGCGAGTGCAGATGGGCGACTGATGCAGAATTAATCTAGCACTATCACATGAAAAAGCAAAATAATGACGGCTTTATGGAAAAAAGTAAAATTGTCAGAAGCTAATATATCCGAAGGAGGAATGCATATGTTGCATAACCACTTTCTCATGTAGTTAATTTCATTGTGACAGAGCACCGAAATATGATACACATTTCGGTGCTCAATTATTCACAATATGAATGACAGTGTAATTCTTTGAGTCATAAATAGATCTTTTACATAAATGGTGTAGTTGGGTCGAATTGTTATGTTTAGTAATGAAACATGGATGCAATTCTCGTATCCTTCGAAAATACTTATCTAGAATTTTCTTTTACTTAGCGATCCCTTTATCGGCCATAAAATCTCGCAAAAGGAGTTTGTTTTTTGAATATTCTCAACACTAATCGGATAATACTTCCAAGTTGTAAGTTTGAAATGTTGCAATCACCGTGCAATATGTTCCGATCCACATAGAAGTTTCATTCGGCTTAAAAACAGTTGCAGCAATTTTCCTCTTACAAAATGAAGATAAAGCCTTTAGACGTATTAAGTGTTGTTTAGGTGACTAGAAAAGCCTCAAAGGTTAATATTTACTAACCTTCTTCATTATGTGTACAACACGAGTCCTACGCTCTGTTCAGTGGGCTCAATAAAATTAATGTAATAAGTATTTTTGTGTCTAAAATAAGTATATCAGATATTTTTATAATTGGCTCTTAGTTCAATCGGATCCATATTGCAGCTCTTTCCAATATGCTTTGTCACTCATTTTTAATGTTGATTATTAAGTTGTACTGAAATGAACTATTTCAAGCACATTTCAAGTGTGTAAATAAAAATTTATAACTTTAATTATGTAAATGTAACTGCCGAGTACCTCTGAACTGATAATAAATGTATAGGAACATTCCATTACTCTAATACACTTTGGCTATTAATTGCGTGTAAACCAAATCTACTTATCCCTTATAGAGTTAATCCGACGGTACCGCCGATATTGTTATAATAATGAATACCTTAGCTTCGATATTCATTACACATGGAATAGCGAATAAGCCTTTTACTGCGATTATTGTCCATATAAATACTCGTAGCATCTCAGGAATTATTATGTCAAAGTTTAGCTGCGATTTCCCGTAGGGTGGAGTGTTATCCAGTCTCCATACCCTAGAAGCTTTATTAATTTACGTTTCCGTCCGTTTTCATTAACCATTCCCTAGGCTTAGGTGACTCCTGGCGACATTGGTCTCTTTCCATCTCCTTTAGATAGACTGAGATAAAAATCGCTAAGAGACTCATAACGCTAAGCAAAGGTTAGTGAAAACGAGCATTAGTGTAAACAATAATACTCCGTAGATATTCTACCAGACCGTATTGCTTCGCGGATCATCGTCTCTCGGTCTCCATGACAGCACGTCGAGGGTCGTATTTTTCGCCCCAATCTTGTCCCGACGGATTAGCAACGGCCCAGTGAACATATCTGGGACGACCGATATCGTTAAGGTGGGCAAATGTTGTTAGTAAATAAAGCAATACCTTGCGCTGATCATGCATGAAATTTGTACAGGGCGATGGTTCCGTCAGGTGACATCGTATGATATAACATAGGTTTTTTATAACAACAAGGCGTCTGTGGGCGTGCAAGACCACGCAAGAGCAGTTTGTTAATACCGCGTATCAGCTTTTTCTTCATTTTAACGTTAAATTCAACACGTCCCCAATGAGCTCCAGCAGCCGGAATTACCGCAGGAATATAACACATGAGGCAGGAACAAAGGGGTATTTTTAGTGGGTCGTTTTGGTTATTAGCATCTTTGACTAAGGAGCCCTACATAACCCTATATGGTTCTTTTCCCACAATGCAGGGTGGGGTACCAAATGTAAGGCAGGTTAGTAAACATGCTGAAATCGATGAAGATAATATTGAATGTGTTGTCTCTACGGTATTTTTAAGAATTAAGTTAGATTCACGTTTACAATACCATCTTTATATCTGTTCCTTATCTAAATACGAAGAAGATTTCCTCCTTTATTTTTAACAGTAAAAATTTATAAAAATCGATTTAGTATTTTGGTTTTTACATCAAAGTACCACTAAATATTGCAAAAAAATAATTAACCAAAAATAAATTAACCAAAAATTTTGAATAAATGGTGAAAAACCGAACTTGGGTCTCCTGTTGGCCATTAGTCGGCAGAGCGCCAGCGTCACTCCCCTCAACTTCTGAGCGAGTTGCTTGTAGTGACTTCTAAAGTTCCATCGGCTATCGAGGACCAGTACCAGATCCTCAGTTCATTGTCGACTCGACGCCGATAGAAACGAGGCATTGAAGGAGGCCCGTGAAAACACAACGCTTCAGATTTTTCTGGCTCAACCTTTAACCCAAGACGACTGATTCGTCCCGCTAACTGTGCGACCCAAGCAGTAGCCAGCATTTTAGCCGCTCTAAAGGATTTACCCTACGCCACTAATGTGTCGTCTGCATAACAATGCACATTCACTCATCTAATCAGAGCCCAATGAATCCGATGTCGCACAGGAGTGTGAGATAGACAGACACCTAGAGATCTGATTATTTTTCTTTGGATAGATAATTTTATCAAGTTTTCGGAAGTATCAGTAACTCCAAATTTGAAAAGTTGTACCTTTTCCGGTTCACATTCTCATATAATATTTGGTTATGGTCTATAATTTGTATTTTAGGCAAAAGTCAAATTCCACACTCTAAAAATTAAAGCAAAAATTACTTGCGTATAATTAAAACAACAAATCACACTATGGAAATAATTTCCTGCTTTAATTTAATTATATGATACAGGCAAAAAAGTTGCATCGTGTAAATGGGCCTTTAGGCGTGGTTAATCATTAAATATCATTTAAAAGATGTCACGTCGTTTATCACGGCGAAAGGTGATTGCTCTAATTATGAAACCTAGACCTACAAAAAAATTATCAATATTATATTTTAAACTTTTATTAGATTTGCATGAAAACAGATTAAGTTACAATATTCTACCAATTATTCCACCATTTAGGCAAGTACACGCTTCATCGCCAAACAGGGCATTTAACTAGAAAACAAATCAATGCACAATCTAAATGAATTGCTCCTCCCCCAGCTAGATGACTTTATTAGAAAATACGACTTCCAAACTTAATTGAGCACAAACTTGGAAAACCCGACATACCGCACGGCCCATAAGCGAATACGCACTTCCCTAAAAAGTACAACCGCATTTCTAAGACTGCATTAGAGAGTGTACGTTATGACTTGGAAAATGCGACACTTCTTAGGGCTCCGAAAGCTCTAAAGTAAGGTAAGTAGGCTCTATCGATATCGACATTTAAAAACAATGTTAATACATTTGAATTAAGTACTGAATTTGGAGACTACAAATTTTAATGGTTAATATCAGCCCAATGATGCAAAAAACTATAAAACGTTTTTCTTACTTTTTGGACGATTTTGTTAAGAATCTCGTGGTTATCAAGAAAAGAATAAAATATCATATTTATGCAATGTCTAATTGAATAGATTGGATTAATTTTGTTTGACTTATGAGTATATTTTAAATTAGTTTTTTTTTCAACTAGGTAGATGACAAACAAGCTGACGGCCCACCTGGTGGTAAGCGGTTACCGCCGCCTATAGACACCTGCAATAACAAGGAAAAGCACTTGATATTGCAGGTGCGTTGTTATCCTGAGGCCTGAGATAAAATGCCGTCCATGCCCAGTAATTACACTGGCTACCTTTCCCTTCAATCCGAAACACAGCGAACTGTTTCACGGCTGAAATAAGAAAGGCGGTGGTACCTACCCAGGTGACCCTACATATGGGTCTACCACCTAGTCGTTTGATTAGCGTTCTTTTAATCAGCTATAAATAACAATAAGAACATATTTTAATAAAGACAGAGGACACAATGCTTTCGAAACTTATAATAATTTCAACTGTACTCAACTCTCTATTAAAAGCGTTAATTCGTTACTCGCATTACTACTTCATGAGTCATCGCCGTTCATGACCAATAGAGATCAGGAATGACATACAATTAAAACGATAGTACCTGCAATTACAATTAGTGATATTCCCTTAATTATACATATATAGGCACAGTTAATTACCTTTAAATATGAATAAAACTAAAGCACACGCGCGTTTTCGCAAGATAAAGCCGACCTTTCAAGTATATAATCCTCTTTTTACTTATTTTATTTTTATTATTATTTTGTGATTTAAGTTTATACTTATATTTGTACATATTTATGTAAGTTTATGTTTATATACATATAATTTATTATTTTGATTATATTTTAGTACACACAATTACTACCATTATTTGATAATTCTCCCAGTCGTAGCCAGGGCTGCTGGAAGATATTTATTTTAGGAATAAACAGTTCCTATGTACTCTACCTGTATGTCCTTATTTGTGTTTTCATTGTTGCTTTCTTTTGTGTACATAAATTCTTAAATAAATAAATAAATAAAATTAGGAAAACCTATCGATGCCGTTTCTCCAGGAAGCTACATCCCTAACAAGTCCCTTAGCAGGGAGAGTAGTATTTATGACGTATCCTTGATTTATTACCTAACCACCCCCGTGCTCAGTCGTTTTGTTATTCTTTGTCTCGGGGGCGACGAACTTACGAGTTGTGAGTCAGCACTTCGAGACATCTCGGCTGATACTTATGACATGTTGAAAGCATTTTTGATTACTTTGTAGCCTTCAAACCAGATTTTAATATAAAATCTGTTTTCACCTCAGGAATTAAAATCATAATGAATAAAATATGGAATAAATTACCTAGGTACTACTTATCTTATTCTGTTTTTGAATAAAAAATTAAATTTTGCTTTTAGTAATTATCAGTATGTAGTCTTTTAAGAAGAGTTTAAAAAGATGATGGTACAAATATAAACTAGTAGGTATCTAGGAAGTAAGTTTAGAAGATGTATTGGGTCTAATTCTGGTCCCCTAATGGTTTCTAAGCAATGCCATTTTCCATGACTTACAGAGTCGAGACGTGGAACAGGACAGCGAAAATGGCCCACCGAATTCACGTCGCTCAGTGAGGTATGGAGAGATAAATGCTGGCAGTTTCGTTAAGGGATAAAGTTGGAAACGAAGAAGTTATTCGGTGGAAAACTAAAGTCGTTGACATCATCCATAAGTATAGCTAGCTGAAGTGGCAATGGACCGGTCACATCTGTTGCAAAACCGAGGAGCGGTGGAGTAAAAAGGTTCTCGAGTGTAGACCACACCTGCGAAAACGCAGTGTGGGACGTCCCTCTGCTAGGTGGGCCGATGACAGAAGCTTGCAGGCTAGACAAGGAAAGCGGGAGACCGTGTATTGTGGCACATCCTTGGGGTGGCCTACGACCAGCAGCGGACTGCAATAGGCTGATATTTAGGTATGTTATTAAAGTTTGTATAGAATCTTTCTCAAATTTGTTTTTGCTTTAAAATCCTTTGGTTTAAACAGTTAACTGAATTGTTGTGCTTTGAAATTATTGTTATTGTAATTTATTCATCATTTACCTTCCATTTTTAAAGTAGGCGTTTAAACTCATCAAAATCATTAAAATGTGGAGAAAAGTTCTTAATAGCAGTGAAAGGAAAACGAATTTTATTGAAATATTATTCGTCAGCACAAACCCTTCATTCATAAATAATACTAACGAGTAGGTAGTAATAGAGGGCTAAGTAGTATAAAAATGCATTTAATGCATTGACGTCAAATTAGAGAAAAAATAGATTTATTTGAATATAAAGTAAAGAGTTGATTTTTTCTATACAGTTTTCTTTCTCCAACAGAATTGCAAGTTATTTTATTCTAAATAGGCACCCATATACAATACAGAGCAGATTGAATTATTGTTTAAAATGTTGAGACAGTCAGAACCTAAAAATATTATTTATATCTTCTTTTGATTCCCATCAAGTCTAACGGAATTTCGAGCAACCAGAAAAAGTTTTGAATTATTCATATGGGATCCAAGCCAGGAGACTGAATAAACAAGCGAACCGAACTTGTATGCTCTGGCAAGAAACTTAAGCACTGGCTTTAAAATATATATTTTTATATTTTCAAATGAAAACTTATACTTACCTTAGCGGAGTTCTCATCACATCTTTGTAACAACGAGCCTTAAAAAGTTCCGTGGAAAATTGAGGATTTTGTAAGCAACCAACTTTGTAAGCGAACTTGGTATTGTAAACGATGAAAATATCTAAAATTATTGACATATGGGTAGACTACACCCTACCTCGGGAACGTTATTTGTTGACAAAAAACCACCACAAAAAGAGAGTCGGACATGAATTACAAATTTCAGTGACTAGTCTAGAAAATCGATTTTCACAAAAGATTTTTTCACGAAATATCTCCAAATGTTTTCACATTATATGAATTGGCTGGTCTTATTAGGGTCTATAATTATAATACTGACGGTAACCTACATAGATACGAATATTACTAAAATATAAGTTTTTTTTTTCAGAGATTTTAGTTAGGGACCCTAAAAAGTGTCATTTATTGGACGAGTAATACAAAGTTTCGTCTAATTCGGTTCAGTAGTTTTGGTTTTAAGAGATGACAAGCAAACTGTGGCCAATTTCATCTAAATATAGCTATAGCAGGCTTTATGTGTGATATTAGGAAGATTTATCACAATAAACACACGCTAATCCTCAGCGATCTCACTCAACAGAGAAATAAATACAATATCCAACACGGATCTACTAGCTCTGAATGGAAGAGTGAGTAGGTAGGTAAATAATTATAAACTTATCTCATTTTAAATCTGTTGTATTAACTATAAATACTCGTTGGTAATCAAAACTGTGTGTCAAATTTAAATAAGGGGGAAGTTGGGATTGGTTCAGAGCTTGAATCAGATATTATACCAGATATTGATTCTCCCATTGTGCAAGATATTAGTTCTTCAGAAAACTCAGAGAGAAGATATCCTTCTAGAGTTCGTAAACCACCTGATTATTATTCTTACAGTGTTTTGCCGAACGAGTTCTTTGAACCTCAGAACTATATTCAGGCCTTAAAATCTGATACTGCAGATAAATGGCAGGCAGCAATGGAAAGTGAATATCAATCTCTTCTTAAGTTAAATACATGGAAGTTAGTGGACAAACCAGATAAGAAAGTAATTCCATGTAGATGGATTTATAGAGTTAAAACGGATGCTCATGGGAATATTATAAAGTACAAGGCCAGACTTGTCATAAAAGGATATAGTCAAGTTGAAGGCATTGACTACCATGAAACGTTTGCTCCGGTTGTAAGAAATTCTTCTTTACGGACGCTTATTGCTTTAGCCTCAGAATATGGCCTCAAAATGCGTCACTTAGACGTTGAAACTGCCTTTTTAAATGGCGATCTCTTAGAAGAAGTGTATATGACTCAACCACAAGGGTTTGTGAAAAAAGGACAAGAAGACAAAGTTTGTTTACTGCAAAGGTCATTATACGGGCTTAAACAAGCACCCAGAGCTTGGTACTGTAAGTTGAATGAAACTCTTACACAAATAGGTTTCAATAAATTACCATCGGAACCATGTGTTTATAAAAAACTTTTTGGTTCAGAAATGGTTATACTGGCCGTATATGTGGATGACATAATTGTCTTTTATAAAAGTGACAAATTATTTGACACTGTCATAAGTGACTTAGACAAATATTTTGTGATAAAAGATTTGGGTAAACTAAGTTATTATTTAGGTATAAATATTTCGCAAAAGGACAACGAAATATGTATTAATCAAAAAACGTACATTGAAAACTTACTGAAGAAATTTGGTTTGGAATCGTGTAAAGGCTATTCCACACCTTTAAATAACATTAAGTTGGAAATTTGCACTGATAACGGTGAGCAATTATATCCATATCAAAATCTAATAGGATCTTTGATGTTCTTGGCTGTTAACACACGCCCTGATATAGCATTTGCCACAAGTTATCTTAGTCAATTTAATACGTGTTTTACTAAGATTCATTGGGAAGCTGCAAAGCGAGTACACCAATATTTAAAGCAGACTATAGACTATAGTATTGTTTATAGGAGCACGGGAAATCCTTTAATAGGATATGCAGACGCAGATTGGGCGAATTGCACTCGAGATCGACGCTCATACACAGGATTTTACTTCAAGTTAGCGAATGGTCCTGTTTCGTGGGCATCAAGAAAGCAACCTACCGTCGCTTTATCATCAGCTGAAGCTGAGTATATGGCCCTTACAGACGCTGCTAAAGAAGCCATATACTTACGCCGCTTCATAAGTGAGGTATGTGGTCGTAAATATGACTCTGTAACTATTTATAGCGACAGTCAAAGTGCACAGAGTATAGCAAATAATCCCGTTCACCACAACAGAACAAAACATATCGATACGAAATACCACTTTATAAGAGAAAAAGTATCGGAAAACGTTATAGGTTTAAAATACATTAAGAGTAGCGAAATGTCAGCAGATGTATTGACAAAACCATTAGGTCGTGTAGCTCATAATAAGTGTCTAACATCTATTGGAATAACTTGATGTTTGTTAATATACTATTCTTAGCCTATATTAATATGTTTTACCTAATTTTATTCTGTTTTGGTTATATTACGTTTTTAGAATTTAATCGGGGGTTTATTTACTGTTATTTCTATATTTATCTTGTGCATTTTATTTGTTAATTTTAGCTTTATATCTAGTTTTGATTAAGGGGGAATGTTGTATTAACTATAAATACTCGTTGGTAATCAAAACTGTGTGTCAAATTTAAATATTTAAATAGAGCTATAATTGATTTTACTTCAAAAATATATGGTGTCATGATCTAACGTTTTTCAGAGTTTTCCTTCTATATCACAAAATACAAATATTTCAACACGTTATCAGCACGAAATAGTCGTGAAAAGCTGTGAAAAATATATTAGAGTGGTATATATTTTTGAAGTCGACAGGTACGTGAGAATTTTTAGTGAAATGCCGAATGATAGTGGAGATTTTTCAAGAAGATGTTCTTCTTCACTCCCTTCTTTTTCTCTTCGCAATAGAGATGGCTATAGCATTTGGAAATTTAAAATGCGTAACTATTTAATGCATGAAGATCTGTGGGAAGCAGTAGATGGTTACCCAAGTGGTAACAACACCCCAGATCCTATAAAGGTAAGGAATGACCGAATAGCTCTCACTAAAATTTGTTTAACGTTGGAAGATTCTGCTATTACCCATGTTAGAAATGCTAAGACTTCTTCTGAAGCATGGAGATCCCTTCAAAATGCTTACGAAGATAGAGGTATGGGACGTAGACTAGCATTAGAAAGGAAGTTATACAGATTGACATTAGACAACTTTAATGATATTGAGGCTTATATTAATGCTGTTGTGAGTACTGCTCAGGACTTAGCAGACATTGGCAAAGTCATTGAAGATTCCTCACTAGCTGCTATTTTATTAGGAGGCTTATCTTCTAAATATGACCCACTGATTATGGCATTAGAGAACAGCAATATCGAAGTTACTACTGAGTTAGTAAAGGCTAAGTTATTAAACGAAATGTCTAAATGCGATAATATGCCATCAGAATCTGCATTACGTACTTCTAATGAAACCCATAGAAAGAAGAAACCAAAGAAACAGAAGCCCATAATCTGTTATGACTGTAAGAAGCCCGGACACAAGAGACCAGAATGTCCTTTGAAGAAAAAGAAATCTAAAGAGGAGAAATCTTTGTATGCTTTAGGCATTAGTGATGATAACTCTTCGGACAATTGGTTTATTGATTCTGGAGCAACCAAACATATGTCATCGCGGCGAGACTGGTTCGTAAATATGGAGAAATTAGATACTGGTACTGTAACTGTAGCAAATGGAGATAAGATAAATAGTGGTGGTATAGGTGATGTTTCGATCTGTACTAAATCTGATGTAAATAGAATTTCTAATGTTGTATTTGTACCTAATTTAAAAACCAATTTGATATCTGTATATAAGGCTGTACAAAGTGGTTTTACTATTTTATTTGATAAAAATGGTTGCACCTTTTTTGGAAGCGATACTTTTTCTTTTTCAGGTAATCCAATTTTACGTGGTTCTGTATATAACGGGCTGTACAAGTTGGAATGTACTGTCAATACTCCGTACAATGGAACTCGTGATGTGGCAATGGCCGAATCTTTGTCGAATACATACCAGTTGTGGCATAGACGTCTCGGCCATTTATGCCGTTTTGGGATGAACCTTTTAAGAAATAGTCAAGTAGGTGTAGATTATAAGGTTGTAGATAAAAGTAGTTGTGTCGCTTGTGTAGAAGGTAAGCAAGCGCGTAAACCTTTTAAAAGAATAATTTACAAAAAAGCAACTTCTTTGCTTGAATTGATACATTGTGATCTATTTGGACCAATATCAACCAATTCTTTTCAAGGCAATAGATATGCTTTATTATTTATTGATGATTATTCGCGTAAGATTTTTGTTTATTTTCTAGCTGCAAAGTCTGAAGTAAAAGAAAAATTTAAGATTTTTCATTTACTTGTAGAGCGACAAACTGATAAGAAAATAAAAACTGTTAGGACCGATAATGGGACAGAATTTGTTAACACAGAATTGTTGCATTATTTTTCTATGAACGGGATAGTACACGAAACTACGGTGCCTCATTCTCCTCAACAGAATGGCGTAGCTGAGCGTACTATACGTTCTGTTACTGAAAAAGCACGTTCTATGTTAGCAGGTAGTTCACTTCCTATGGCATATTGGGAGGACGCTGTACAGACGGCTGTTTATTTGAAAAACTGTTCCCCACATCGTAGTCTGGTAGGTTCTCAAACACCATTTGAAATATGGTATGGAAAGAAACCAGATTTGTCACACCTAAAAGTGTTTGGTTGTCGTGCTCTTGTACATATTCCATCATGTCAAAGAAAGAAATTTGACGTGAAAGCAGAGGAATTTATTTTTGTAGGATATTCTGATAATGTACATAGTTATTATTTCAGAAATACCGCGTATCCTAGAAAAAATATAAAAGCTAGAGATGTTACCTTTTTTGAGGATTGTTTTAAAAGTCTGAAGAATAATGATAAGTCAGATACAGGTCAAAATAATTCTATTTTAACCTTGACAAATATATTGGAAACTGAGGATGTCGTTGACATTCCAGAGGATGCCAATAGAACTGCAACATCTGAATCTTCTACTATTGAGAATGAAAACATAAAACCATTAGGTCGTGTAGCTCATAATAAGTGTCTAACATCTATTGGAATAACTTGATGTTTGTTAATATACTATTCTTAGCCTATATTAATATGTTTTACCTAATTTTATTCTGTTTTGGTTATATTACGTTTTTAGAATTTAATCGGGGGTTTATTTACTGTTATTTCTATATTTATCTTGTGCATTTTATTTGTTAATTTTAGCTTTATATCTAGTTTTGATTAAGGGGGAATGTTGTATTAACTATAAATCAAATTTAAATATTTAAATTTGACACACAGTTTTGATTACCAACGAGTATTTATAGTTAATACAACATTCCCCCTTAATCAAAACTAGATATAAAGCTAAAATTAACAAATAAAATGCAAGTATTCCACTCTCAAAAAATCGACATAAAAACCGGAGGATTCTTCGAGCCTTGTGTTTCTACGGCGCTCACACAATATAAAAAATCTATTGCGCATTTGCGCCTGATAAGTGAAATATAAGCATTTTTGTTTACTTTTTTCTACACGAAAAAACTTTTATTTACTTAAATGTCATGAATGAACACAATATTTTTTGTATTAACTTTAGTATTAAAAAAAATAGCAACACTCATACTGCAACCATTGCTGTTACATAACGTTGAGGCGTTCTATCGATATTGCTATGGAAACGCTGGTTACAAAGACTGTACATTGATAATTTCGGCTGTGTGAAAAACCTGTTATTTAAAAATTTTACATATGCTCAAGGCATGAGAGGACATTACATTTTTTTGGTTTTTAGAATGTCATCTGCAATATCCACTGAATTTCTTAATCCTGCCGTCGCTTGTTTATAACGTGAAACTGAAATGGAGGGTCCCAAACCCATGTAATGAATAATTACTATAACATAACAATAAAAATATTTTTGTTTTTTTTTATGTTTATTTGATATAAAAAATGTCATAAGGTAACCTTTTGTCCCTTAGCAGCCTACAGGCGTCTGCTTAGCGATAGAATATCTACTGTATCTGGTTATAGATACTTCACAAGTTAAGATATTATTGATATTACTTTTGATTCAATTTCAAATACTACTGCATACTTTAATCAGAAAGTTTAATCTTACTAGGAACGCAAATTTTTCAATGAATTTCTTTATATAGAAACATCATAGGGCTCCCTGAAATGCCCAGTCACGCGACTACCACACGAAACTAACGACCTACCGCAAAATCGATGAATAACCGGGTCAATGCCGCTTAGAATAGGCTCTAGAAGCTCCTCGGCTTTTATTTGCAGACGATAGCACTTTGGCCATTCTCAAATAGGCGTAAGATGGAATTTATATCGGATGCCAGTAATTTTTGTTTTGGGTCAGTGAATCCGGATCTACACAAAGAAATTGCTGGCTTGACCGTCTTTCTTTCTCCTTTTTCTTTATCTTACCTACTTACCTAGCCAATACCACATACCCACAGCTTGTGTGTTGTATTGACAACTTGACGTTACTAGTTATCAAGTTGTAAAGCCGTTGCTTTAAAAAAAATACCTAAATTTTCTTTTGAACGCAGAAAATAGCAAATTATTAATTTTCTAAAAAGCTTTGAGTACTACAAAGAATTGTCTATGAAGCAACGACATTACTTGTAGAGCTGTAGTGAAAAAGTGCACTGTAAATTCTTAATTTTATTTTAACATTAACTGTACCCCTAGCACAAACTTTTTTAAATTTCAAATCGTAATCGTATCGTTCACGCACGCCTGAAATTTCAAACAAAAGCGAAAAAATAGTTAACGTAACTACTCGATACGATGGCGATTCGAAATTTAAAAGTGTTCGTTCTAGGGGTACTGATTAAGAACTCCGACAGAAGAAACAAAATTTCAGAAGCTCAGAATATTCCGACAGTGTGTATTCCTAACGTATAAGGTAAGCTTCTAAGCAAATACAGATGAACTAGGTTAGAGGCGGCTTTCGTAGTGCACCTGTTATGTTCGATGTGCTGCAATAACGATGAAAATTATCTTAACATCGGATAAATCAAGATGATTTGCTACAAATCATCTTGATTTATCCGATGATTTGTAGCAAAACCGAACATTTTCAGAAGATTAAGATAATTTCAAAAATTACAAATCATTTGTAATCTTTGAAATTTCAATAAAACAGAGATAACTTTAAATCGTGAATACAAGCAATGAAGCCACCGTAGTTTAATAACTTACTGGTACTTACTTTGTAGATTAATGGCACAGTTGAACTGAACTAAGATGCGCCATGTTTCATAAAATACACACACTGAATTCATTACTGATTTATCTTGTGGCAATATAAAGTTTTGAAATGAGTTTGAATTAATATTCTGTATAAAAACGGATTTGGCAAATGGTGTACCTTGAAGTATAAATAATCTCTCAGCGAGTGGTCAGTACCCATGTCAACTAGACCAAAGGTCCTCGGTTTGAATCCCAAAAAGAGCAGATGTTTGTATGATAAGTAGGTAAAAAAAAATATAAAGAGTCGTGTATGTTTATATGCTTAGGTATTCAATTTATTTCTAATACAAAAGCTAATTATGATGCATAGTCTAGATTATAGGTGTGTGTAGAAAACTATTTTCAGTGTAGCATTTTCAATCATTAGTACACCTCCGATATACAGGATGGTGCCGTCAATACGACAAGTATTCCACTCTCAAAAAAATGTTATTCATCTGATAATTTCAGGACATTTCTATGAAATAATGCACCCAATTTTATATTATTTCATACAAATGTCATGAAATTATCAAACGTATAAGATGTTTTTGAAAATGGTAAACCATTTCTATGAACTGTTGAAGCCCATGTTTTAATTTAAAATAAAATTATCATTGCACCGATATTGTATTTCTTTACCCCATTGCTGGTCGACTTGGAGAGAATGCTGTGTAGCATTAAGTCCGCCTTTTGTACTTTTTTTTGTAATACAGAATAAATAAATAATTTATTCTGTATACTACAATCGCAAGCACAATATCAGAAACACCTTTATTTCTGTTATTGTGCTATGCCTTGCCCAGTTCTTTCGTGTAAAGACTTTTCTTCGTTGTTTTTGGCTACCGACCAGAGCTCTCAACCACTGAAAACTCCGCAAAGTTCCTCCTTGACACTATTCAACAATGGTAATAAAGATTGATGATTACTAATCATGTTTGAGCTGATTTGAAGAGAGTTAGTGAAAAGCTTCACTCAATCTTGAGCTCCCAACTGGAGAAGCATACCATATACCTACTGTGGTAGCAAAATATATACAATACCATGGAATTATATAATTTATCTAGGAAGATTTCGGGCCCTTTTGACCCATATAATATGATTCTAGGAAAAAGTGCCTTTTTGACCCGATTATGGGGATGTATGCGGTGTAAGTATGGGGTTAATGGGGATAATCGGATCGGTGCAATAACAAGGAAAACATCACTTGGTATTGCAGGTGCGTCGTCATCCAGAGGCCTAAGGTGAAATGCCTTCCATGCCCAGTAATTACACTGGCTACCTTTCCCTTCAATCCGAAACTCAGCGAACTGCTTTACTGCTGAAATAAGAAAGGCGGTGGTACTTACATACCCAGACGACCCAACATACGGGCCTACCACCTAGTAATTTTCGACATTGTGAGGGTATTATGTTAGATTCTAAAGCAAACAGACTGGCTATTGAAACAGTTCACATACGTTTACACGAAAGTTATTGTGGCATGCTGGAACAGGTATCAGTTACGTTAGGCTTTGCAATTAAATAGGTCGCGCTGACTGTCCTGTGTGCGCTCAGAATGACTTTTGCACCCCGCGGTGACAAGTTAACACCTGCGTTGTCCCATATGATATTTAACCTTTGCAAACCCGTTATAGGATTAATGTCCACGAAATGGAACAAAAATTAAAACACAAACTAAAGAATCTCCCGGGATAATGGACCAACCCTCGAGAATGAACCTTTACATAGGTACAAAGTGCACTACTTTTCCGATCGCAACTGGGTTGGAAGAAATTTCTTTTAGAATAAGCCACCCCACTGTTGTTTTTTTCTTGTTTAGGTAGCTAACTTTAAGTGTACACAATATAGTTATTTTTGATACTAGTGCAGTAAGTTGGTTAATACAAACGAGTAGAAAAAAAACCATGTCACGAGTTTGTGAAACCCAATATCCGCACGTGTGTCATACAACATTTTCAGAAGATTTGCGAAAAAACAGTGCAACAGTAATATTATTTTGTTTTTACATAACAGTCGGAAAGTCGCAACAATCTTTGACGTTCCTAGTATAAAAATGGCGGACATTTTAAATGGCGCCACGTGCGCGTGTTGAAAATTAGAATTACATCTTTCACCTCATTTTCTCTTTAGTATTAAAATGAGATCCTTGTATTGAGCTAAACCTTCCAAATAGTTTCGATCATTAAGCCTATTTATTCTTATAATGTAAAACTCCTTGGTGGTATTCTTATTCATTTTTTAAGGAAATTAAAAAAAAACCGTATCTACTGCCAATGCCAACGCTACGGTTATTCTTGATATATGCTTACTAACGAGCGACTAATAATTATCCTAGTATTATAAAACATCTATAGGATAGGTATGTATTATGTTAAGTGGACAGTAGACACAAAACCACAGAATAGTTAGTTGTTGATATTGCCAAATACTACTCGTGTCTAGACATATTATTATCAATGCAAGGGAGCTTAATTGGGACTAAGTGTTTTTATATATGACAAACAAGCTGACAGCTCACCGGGTGGTAAGTGGTAACAGCCTTCTGTAGACACCTGCAATAATAAGGAAAAATCACTTTGTATTGCAGTTGCATTGTCATCCTCAGACCTAAGATGAAGTGCCGTCCATGCCCAATAATTACACTGGCTAGCTTTCCCTTCAATCTGAAACACTGCGAACTGTTTCACGGTTGAAATAAGAAAGGTGGCGGGACAAAATTACACATTTCTGGTGACTCTTTTTTTAAATGGACGCATACCTACTCATATTTTGAACCATTCTAATTTAATCCTACCACTTTTAACTCTAGTTCAGTAGTCGAAGCGAAAAAAATCCTCCATCTAGCTCTCCAATGGTTGCAATGACATATAAAAATGTTACCGCCACGCGGGTTTTCATACAAACCTTCCAGTCGAAAAAATTAGAAACTAACAAACAGAATTTAATATGACTTTACATACACAAGTAAATTAGGCTAGTCTATTTAGTCATAAGAGGATTTTTCGAGAAGTCTATTAATAATTGAGTCAGAGCAATTTTTTTGCGTAAGCTCCTATAAACTTATGACACTCTGATATTCGTTAATAAAAAAAATTTTAGGCATTGCCGTTCTAATTGTGCTAAGTGAAAATTTATTTACAATTTCACACATAACCGATGCCTCCAATATTATAAACACATGCCCTAATTGGCAGCGGATGTACAAAGTAGGTCAAGCAAGTGAAGTGTCGCCTAATTAATGGATGTTGCGTAAACAACGCCCACTCCGGAACTCATTCATTGAATGACTAAATGTGACATATAAGTTTAAAGTCTGGAACGGATATTGTACCGACCACCAAGTATATATAATATATCGCAGCATTTAGCCACTTAACTGGACGCTTAGGCAGTTGATTAAACGCCGGCATCCAAAGAAAAAGCTGAAGGACAACTAGTCAAGTCATTGAGCGCAACGTTTAACCAAAAGAACGTCGTGTCAGCCGTCTGGTTAAATTAGACGCTATTGGAAGCCTAGACAGGTCAAAAAGCAGGTCATTTAAATCGAACAGCTTTATTGTGTCACTGTTTTCAGGGTTATTTTTTATGACCACTATAACCGAAATAGTTTTGGTTATAAGTGGTCATAAAAAATAACCTTGAACCTGCCAATACACCAAAACTCTTCAGTACAAGACGATCCGCCTAGACATCTAATTGAGCGGACTTACAGTACGCCAGTCGCCATGTTGTTAAACGTTGAATGATTCTAGATAAATTGAATATCAGTGTAGGCATTTAATTGAATGCCGGCGTTTAATCAACGGGCTAAGCATCCATTGAACCAGATGGCAGCGACATAATTATACATAAAGAAGACCAGGTAAAGATGATAAAAGACGCACGCACACTCAGACTCGTGCAATCTTAAATTAAAATAGAGGATCGATACTTTAGACTTGGTTTGGGATCGCCGTACTAGGTAACGTTGGACTTTATTTGAAATCTCCAAACATAGTTACGTTACGTTTGACTTGAATTGTGACCACTGTTACCATCGGTCGTTGCCAAAGAAAGCGTATCAACACTGCTTTCAGGGTGTTGTTGAGGCTGCCCTTCTTTTACAGCGAGTTGACTATATCCGCGGAGACACTTACCGTTTTTGGCAGTTTGTCGCAAGTAGGGCTTGTAATATTCGGCCAGTTTTACTATTCGAATATTTAGAATAGTCCCAAAAATTTTATTCGAATTATTCGAATAATACGAATATTTCGAATACTTTTTATCTAAGGAACAAAATACATCATCATCACCTAAAAATAGCACATAATTCGTTGATTTTATAAAATTCTCTGACATCAAAGTGGAATATCACTGATTTGAAAAGAAAAACTAAGTTTTTAAAACATTTATTCACCATTCTTATCATCATCAGGCCACTGCATATGAACACCACTTGGCTCGATCTTTGGCTAGCCTGATCCAGTTACTGACGGCCACTAACAAAGCCGCCCCGCTGCTACTTCTGCTTATACATTCGTAGGCTGTTGATTCTCTGCTGTGAATTCGATCCTTCAGTGAACTTTTAAGGAAAGCCCTCCCTATAGATCGCGGAGCGACTTAAAACTGCTGTACCAGCTCTACCGTGAGTGTCCACGCCAAAGCACCAAGTTCATCCAGAGACATACGTTGAGTTAAGTCAGCTAGCTAGGTCGTGCAATATCTGTTGCAGATCCTGCAGTGTTCCGACTATATCGACGACTTCATCTGCAAATCTCTCTTGCCATTAATGTAAATACTCCTTCCGTTCCAATTCAGTATCTTGTTATCACATTTTAATGTTTTTGATGCGTTTAAACACCTACTTTATTGTAACAATTACAAATAAAGAAAGAAAACGATGAAAAAATATATTGCCCCAGGCGGGATAATGCCAGGCCGGCAATATATTTTTCATTATTTTATTTCTTTATTTGTAACTGTTACAATACAGTATCTTGTAGTTTTTCAATCCTCTGATGCACTTGTGAACATGGGAAATAGGTAACTCTGCTGCTTCTGTACTTGGATGGTCACAGTCTTTAAATTGTGAAAGCATTTCCTCACTTAGATATATCAACTTGGCATTGCATCAAAGATTCTAAAACCGCCCAGGTCTTGATGGAGCCAAAATAATCTATAGTGCCATATTTTCTCCGGAACCCAGATTGTTCTGGGGACTGGAATTCTTCGAATCTTCGCGCATTTCTATTTGATAGGATCCTCGAAAATAGCTTGTAGCGGAGGCTGAGGAGTAAAATTGGATGGTAGTTGTTCAGCAGCGTCTTGTCGCCTTTTTAAGGGAGAGGGCAACCACACTCCTATCCCACAATTCTAGAGTTCTCCTATAAAAGACGACAGAATTAAACATTTTTTGGAGCTCCTTCAGCAGTGCTCACCCACCAGCTTTGAAGTTCCGCCGTGATTAATAATAATAATATAATAATAATAATATTTATACACTCACACCTATTACCTAGCCCAAAGTAAGCATCATTAAGAGCTTGTGTTATGGATACTAGATAACGGAGAAATAATGATAATAATATGTATATAAATATTAGAAATATACTAAAATAAACATATAAACATCCATGACTCGTAAACAAATGCTCGTACTCATCATACAAACATTTGTTCCTACCGGGATTCGAACCCGGGACCTCTTGACCGAGTAGCCTGGGGTACAGACCACTCGGCCAGCCGGTCGTCTAATTCCATCTTCTCCGTGTTTTCCGTTTTTAGCTGTCTAAGACCTATCTCAATTTCGTCTAGGCTGACTACTTGGTTTCCGGCAGGCTCTTAGTGAAGTGGTGTGTTAGTGTTGATCTAGTAGAATTCTCATATTTTGGATCTGGTCAAGATGCATGCGAAGGGTATAATTTACTGTGGAAGTTTTCAATTTCCGGCCTAGATACAATACAACAACGTTCCCACCAATGGTCAACTTCGTCAGGTGGTCTCCCTACTCCTACGTCCTAAGGACTGGACGAACACTTTTGACCCCATGTTCTACTCAATTGCTCTTTATAAGAAGCGTGTATTATCATTTCGGAGGTAATGTCGAACCAGTTTGTAAATTTCCCGATGCTCTGACGAAGTAGCAGATGGATATTGACGTCGTTGCTGCTTGAGTTTAGAAGTTTCTTTTGAAAATTTCGTTGTAATAGATGTTTTTCTCTTGAAACTGACAAAAACAAAATTAAATCAAGTTTTATTTTACAGTTAACTCAAGTAGTTTTTCAATTAACTCAAAAAGTAACGCTTCGTCGCCTATGTTTTTCTCTTGAAACTGACAAAAACAAAATTAAATCAAGTTTTATTTTACAGTTAACTCAAGTAGTTTTTCAATTAACTCAAAAAGTAACGCTTCGTCGCCTACTTCTATTTATAATTCATTCATAGTTGTGTTGATTTTTATTATGAAATATCATTATTCCAAAAATTCGGAATATTCGAATACTGCTCTCAATAATATTCGAATATGAAATGAGGCGAATATTCGAATAATACGAATATTCGAATATTCGAATACCAAGCCCTAGTCGCAAGTCAGTTGCATTCTGCAGAGAATGAGGGGCAGTAGATGATACCAATACCCACCACCCTGGACGTCATTCTGAGTAAACACAATTTTGCCGGAGATATAAAGAAAGTAAGACCTTTTTTTAAAAAAAAAAACAAAGGCTGTCTATGCTACTAACCGGATACAATACTATCCATTTTTTGTTTTAATTCTGATCTTCAGTTGCTTATCACCAAACTAAACAAGCTGTACCTAACTGTTTTCCTCCCCAGATAAATGTGTATGTACAGTCGATTCACACAAAGATTATTCTACATGATTTACCAAGCCCGTTTCACCCGGTCCACTAGCCCACTAAAGTGAATAGTTAATTCAACTGAGTAGAAAACCTGGCAGGGATTTAAGTTCTACGCTTTGTGAATTTATTTATTATGCAATTTAAATATTATGTAAGAGATTCCTAAATATAGCTACAACATCTTTAGCGAGTAGTCAGGGCAATTTTGTAAACGTTAAATCTTCAGGCACCAGCATTAGAAATGTATCCGCAACTTGAACTACGAAGCACTATGTTACCATGAATTTGATTAGGTTTAATAACTTTTATCAATTGATAAACATCAATTTTTTGAGTGAGATCCATTAAATAAAAGAGGCTATAGGCCTACCAGAAACTCATGGCAAATGGGGATGAGAAAATTAGTTTTTAGCAACTGGGCATTACTGGGCATGGACGGCATTTCATCTTAGGCCTCAGGATGACAACGCACCTGCAATATCAAGTGCTTTTCCTTGTTACTGCAGGTGTCTATAGGCGGCGGTAACCGCTTACCACCAGGTGGGCCGTCAGTTTGTTTGCCGTATAAAAAAAAAACCAGCAAAGTTGGATTAAAATTGCTTGTTAGTTGCTTGCATTTGTTTGTTGGTTTTAATAATAATTTGAAGTTTATTTATATTGATATTAATAAAATTCATTTATTCAGCATAGGTACAAAATTGAAATCTTACAAACGTCATAATTACAAGCCATCTGTTTGTAAACTGCTAGGAGATCTTGTTCTGAGTAAAAATCAGCAAGTTTTACCCAAAATACAATAATACATACCTACTAGGTACATAACTTTCTTGCCACTCATACAAAATAACTAATTGAGTAATTTTATTCCGCTCATGCAGTATTATCATCTAAGTATTGTAGACATTGTACCTATGAACCTTTAATAGCAATGTTTTATTAAAACTTGCTTAACATAACATACAGTTATTTTAAGATGTAGGTATTTTTCGACCTATACGCAAGGCAACAGTTAGTTACAAAGCCATTTTTACCACCAGCATATACAATGAATCATCTCGCCCCAAAAATATTTTTGATGGGCCTGCGAAAACATTGGAATCTACGAGTATTATCTGCTCATGCTTGAAAAATTGGAAGTAATTTCATTACAGTTAGAATTTTCTTCCGTACGAGGCGACACTGAAAGTTTTTTTTGGCACTGGTACTTGTAAACAATAATTTTAAATTTTGAAAGTGGAACTCTTTGGCGGCAAATTGAAAATTGTCTGAGTCACATCAACGTGAATTTCAAGCGAGAAAATTTTCGTGAAATTATTTTCTATTACTTTCGATCTTTTAATTCTTTTTTGTGTTATCATTTATTTTATTACAAAATAAAACATTGAAAATATCCAAGGCGAAACTTTTCAAAGTAGAGAAAGAAAATAACAATATTATGATTTCGAAATTACTATACAGGGTGGTGCCGTCAATACGACAATAAATTAAAACATGGGCTATATTAGTTCATAGAAATGGTTTACCGCTTTCAAAAACACCTTATTCGTTTGATAATTTCATGAACTATTTATGACATAATGCACCCAATTTTATACTATTTCATACAAAATTCATGAAATTATCAAACGAATAAGGTGTTTTTGAAAGCGGTAAACCAATTCTATGAACTAATATAGCCCATGTTTTAATTTATTGTCGTATTGACGGCACCGGACGTCGCTTCGTGAGATAAAAGTACCATAGCAGTAAAGTAATTAAAAGTTGATATTTACTCCTTTGTCTTATTATTGATCGTCATTAAAAGATTGCTAGTCACCGTTAGATTAAATAACCGCTATGCTAACATTTTTTAAATGTAGATAGTTGTTAGTGTCATGTCGAGTGACTTTAATTTACCTTTGATGTTTAACGTTAACCATTTGAACCCATACTAGGTATACACTGAATTTCAAATAATTTTATCTCAAGTGACGCTTCAACAATTTAATAGAAATAAATTTCTTTGTAGTATTGCAGCTACAGGCTGTTTCATTCCAGCCAGATAATGCGTATCGGGCGATACGTGCACACAATGCGCCGACGTCGCGTGATGCGCTCCCGTGTCATTCACATGTCAATGGGACTGACAGGCGTCGACGGCAAGCACGTGGTGTTGTCATATCGGCTTTATTTATATTAAAAAGTCTATTGTGATTTATTCGTATTAAGTTGCTAAAGCGCAACATGCGAGATGGTTCCCTTTGTCCTCTTTTTAATCCGGGCTTGTTGCATATAATTGTGTAATGGAAGATAAAACAATAAAATTGTATTAATAGGGTGAATTGTATATATAATTATAATTTTCACCCTAATAATGCTAAAAGGGTGAAAATTATAGGCGCTACCTAGAAGTGATCTTAGACTTTCTAAGATAACTTATAACATTGCATTAAGGGAATAATTATATTACGACATGATTGTGACCCGCGAGGTTTTTAAGCCTCTTGCTTTACTAGGCACGTTAAATTACCAGTTACAGTTTTTTTACCAAAAATTTATGACACAATACTTTTACAATCTATACACGATACTCATTCTATTTTCTTGACAAAGAGTTGAGGAAAATAATATTGCATTATTAATTCATGAATAAATTAATTAACACAAATGAATAAAACACTGGATTTTTTTCCCTGAAATGTATTTACATTTCAGGAAAAAAAAATACAAAGGCATACCTACATAATTATCTAAATAGTAAAAATTGTTTCGAGCCGATTAAAAATAAAGCGTTATTCTAACGTAAATTTACTCTTATAGCTAGAACAATAGCAGTTAAGTTGAATGCTAAACACGTGTCAAATATCATTTTAACATGTAGATTTCAGTTGTAATAATATAACCGTTTGATATCAAATCTGTGAAGGGGAACACAATAGCTTATTGCGGGGCAATACGCGTAGCGAATAAGCACCCTGTAGATTTAGGGCGATTCAATGACGTAAAAAATATAATTTCGAATTACTCTAGCGTGGCACATTGGAATATTGTTAATCTTATTACGCCCACTTGGTGTCTGTTCCTTTTGTTTGGATAAAGCACCCATTTGTAGTTAACTAAATTAGAATCTATTTTAATTATATTCTATTTTATTACGAGTATGATAAGCAAACGAACCTTCTAGATTCTAGCTTTATAATATATAAATTGTTTTGATGGTTCTTATAAGGTTTAGTCAGTGTACGCCATGTAACCACTCGAAAACAGTAGCAAAACTACGAACTGCTTCACTAAAACTCTCATTGCACCGCTTTGGTTGTAGCATGATGATACCTTACTGAAGAAACCTTAATGCCGAAGGAGACACGGACTGCCGTTCCCTACCTATGGGTAATACCTTACCCTTTGGTTAACGGCGACCCGCCCCCTACCGCAGCGAACTGTATTAGCACTAAAGTAGGAGATGGGAAACCCTCTTAGTCACAGTACCCTAAGATACCTCATAGACAAATCAAACCAAACCATAAACTATATCTCTATTCTCTAAGCGAATAAACTAATAATAATAATAAAATACTGAAGAAACATTACAATAATACCGTCAAGTTATGAACTTAAAATTACTCAGAACCAGCACCCGATGAGAATAAGTAAGAAGAGTCCATATGCGAAGGCAGCTAGTGTTGCATGAACACACTGCTCTAATCGACTCCACCTTGCCAGCCTATAAAGTGCCTTTTCACGCCTCTTTTGAAGGAAATTTCAAAAATTGGAAACTATGTTTTTTAAAGTAGTTCCAAGTATTCATTGCACGTTTTTTATAATGACTATCTTTAATCTCAAACTGCTAGATCTGATGGCTTGCGTATTGAACTTGCTGTCATTCTTCCATTCACACAGCAATCACGTGCTGCGCTCTGTAATTAAATTACCTGTGTTGTCTATCATGAATCTGAATAGGGTTTAAGTCGCACTGGGATTGCGTTTATGGATTTGGTCTGAGCTGACTAATTACAGAGACTGATTTCATTGGGCACTCCCTTGATTCTGACGTATCCCTAATTTCTAATTGTCTATTGATTATGACAGATGACTAAAACTTTTAACCGACTGTTCATCTATGAAGTACATCATCATAATAAATAAAGCGGCGAAAGGCTAAAGTGATCTGGGATTGATCACATTCGTAGTTTTTGAATAAAACTGTCAAAATAATGCAATTCGATATTGTGTTTTAAATTTCGGGAAACAGCTTTCCGTTTTTCAATTTATGCTTCCTTATTCTGCAGATAAAGTTGTAGGTAAGTAAAAGCTCACATTTGGAAAAATTTACAATTTTTTTTTTTTTAAATTGTAAAAACTACATTTTTTTTTGCATACGCACAATTTTGTATTTTCTTTCTGACTTTACTTCCTTAGCACAACCGTAATTTGGAATTTATTCCCAATAAATACTTGTAGGTACGTTTTAACACGGAGCTACTTGTATTTAGGTTTTCATTAAAATTTTGTTTACTTTCTTGCTCGATATAAAAAATTTCTGGTTTATTAACAATCCACGAAAACACAAAAGTAGGTCACTAAAGCGTTGGCAAAGTTGTAAACAATACAGGGGCGAAACGAAGATCTTGAATCAATTAAAATAAATCTGAGAAGATAAAACCGTATTTATCTTTCAAGTAGGTGAAACAATTTGATCTTAAAGTAAAAGGAAGCTAACGGCAATTAATTTCGGATACTTTAGACAAGCTTTTATATAGATTATTGAGTATTGAAGCTTATTTAGATGTTTATAAATTACCGGAAAATAAAGTAAGCAGTATGAGTAAAGTCCCTGTAAAATCAAGGTAACTACATAACATTAAGTTGCATTCGCGTCCAAAGATACCTTAAAATAATAGGTAATTTTGCGGGACGGGTTGTGTGTACAAAAAGATTATCTCTTTCTTGTATTACATCAAGGACAAGTATGAATAAATAAATACTTAATATTTAGTATATTTTTCGTCCTTCCTAAGTCCGTTGTCACTAACCATTCCCTACGCTCTAAGTGACTCTTAACGACATTTGTCTCTTCCTATGTCCTTTAGATAGACTTAGATAAAAATCGCTAAGATACTCTTCACGCTAAGCAAATGTTAGTGAAGACGAGTATAGGTATAACATTATTAAATTTTTTATAAGATCTCTCTCTATCTTCAAAAACACGAGTCAAGGGTTGTAAGCTTCTCAAACTACTCTTTGTTAACACTGTATAACTAATAGTCTAATGCTCGTTTTCACAATCATTTGCTTAGGGTTAACAGTCTCTTAGCGATTTCTAGTTCAGTCTATCTAAAGGAGATAGAAAGAGACAAATGTCGATAAGAGTCACCGAAGCCTAGAGAAATGTTAGGGAAAAAGGACGTAAGTATTAGTTAGTGACGTCAAAATTAGATCATAGATCATTAGATTGATTTGAAAAAATGAAAATGTTTATTTTTGTACACAGAGCAGATAATTACAGATGATGATGATGACTTATTAAGATAATTTTGGTGTCAGTATTAAAAAATAGTTTTCTACTGTTTAGTACTAGTTGTATTTTTAATAAATTCCATGACAATATTAATTTGGATATGACACTATTAATGGCATAAGAAGAGTACTGTTAAAACCGATCGTAACTCGTATTTCATCGGTGATAGCTATTCATTGTCTTATAGTCATTATAGTTATTATTTATTAAATAAATAAAAAACCATGCTGTAACTCTTCACAAATAAAGATTTTTTTTAATCACAATTCGTAGAAAATAAATTAACTTACGCATCTAGTAAGGTCAATGTTTGGCAAGATCTTCTGAACAGACACCTTAATTTTGGGCAGTCTTTAAACACACGTCCAGCACTGCCTGCTCGCATATTCATAAGTTTAAAGTAGCGAGAAAGAGAGTACCTACTTGTAAACGTACACTAACTTTAAAAGTTTAATAAACGTCTGAAGAATCTCAGTATACATTTCTATTTACTGACATACATAAGAGAAAGGTTCTTTTTTATAAAACTATCGGCATCTTACCATTATTCTGTACGTATTTTCATACTTTATTTATAATACAGGGTGTAAGAGAATTGCTCACGGAAACGACAGCAGATGATAGTGCTGGTGATTCCAAATACAAATTGTTTCGACAAGTTGTAATAAAAGAAATTGAAATCGCGGAAAAACATACTTCTTTAGAAATTTTTAAAATAAATTGTGTGACATGCGGACAAGCTGATAGACTTACAAACGAAACAATAAGGAATCCTACCAAAGAACTCTTAAAATTCAATTTTGGCAAGGACTGAATAAGAACTAATAGACAAAGGGTAGCTGGGTGGCGTGGGGACTTGGGTGCTACAAAGCCACTTTCGCCATGGTCGATCTGGGGATGGGCGCTTTTTGGTCCTGGTTGTTTCAGCAACCGCTTATCTCACTACTCGCATTGGGCCAGCGTGGTGGTGTAATGGCCCAAACCCCTCTTGTGCTTCACACTTGTAGGAAGTCCTGTGCCCAGAGACAAAATGGTAATAGAAAAATATACTGAAATGTATCAATCGACGTTTAAGGTTGCTTCTGTACTTTGCTGAGGCCTGTTCTTGTTAAATGTTCCTTTCTTTATTTCCGTGAATACACCAGGTTCAACATGAAGACCGGAGCGTGATAATACATTTATCCTTCTCCTTCATAGCTCTTGAACAATATAACGCGCACTTTAAGCGTATCATTTGCGTCCAGTGCTGCTTGCTCGCATATTCATGAGCGTAGTAGTCGTCAGACGTGACACCGTCCGAGATCAGGATACTTTTAATCTTAGGAACTACATTTCACATCGCTCCTATGAGTATGAATTACTATATTTACTATGACCTAGGTACTATAAAGCATAGAAGATATATATTTATTAACATATTTGCTAAAATGCATTTACGAAGCCTGTATACATAGTATTAAAGTTAAATACTATTACGCACCATATATGCGGAGTGTTCGGTAAAATTGGTACTCACACCTAAGTACCCGTTTTACCGCATGATCCGTTTGTATGGCAGCGTGCGTATTCTTTACGGTTTTTTTTATTAAATTTCCTGAATCAAAGTAGCATCACCTATATTTTGCGCCAAACTCTCCCAAGATACATTAAAATGTGTTACAAAAGCATTTCAATGCATTATTTCCAGATTTGAACAAAATACTTAAAGCATGGCTTTATAAACTTAATCCCTTTGCCGTCCTACAAAGGGCAAATAATAAATAACCAAAAAAGGTGAGTTTTGATGTCATTCAATGGCAACGGTCAAGATTTATTACAATAATTGTATCTGAGCGAAAATTATGTAAAATGTCTCATTTATCATGTATGTATGATTTTGTGCGTTTATAAGGCCCACTTTATTGTAACAATTACAAATAAAGAAAGAAAACGATTAAAAAATTTATGCTCCAGGCGGGAATCGAATGCGCCTCTCTTAGGTCGATATTAGACTATCATATAAATGTGATGATAGATGTAGGAGTCATATTTAAATGATAAACCTATGATGGTGTAATAATAGCATATGAATCATATTGTCTATGATCATATTTATGTTATCCTATATGACAGTCTGCGTACAATTAGGATCATTTCTAACCTATTTATTTATTATGTGAAAGTTGAAAAATGGCGTACTCAAAATCCCACAGTTTCGACTGGAATATCGAAACTACAAAATTATTGATAATATCTCAGAGTCACTAATAATCGATCTTTTGCACTAATGGGGCATCTGAAATGAGTTTCTTGCTTAGAAATTATTGGTGCCACCTTTGACAGAATATAGTTAGGTAAATACATTATCATTCATTCAGAGGTATATTTTGTAAAACTTCATATCTTCTAATCTAAGTTCCTCAAGTAAGGTGTTATGGATCCCTCTCTCTGATCCCCTTGCTATCCATGATCTAACAAAAACGTATTTTGTTTTTTGTTTTTTTTTTTTTAATTTTTTCTTTATCTTCAAAGCAATTAATAAAATTGCACTCATACCAACGGAAAACGCGGCCAAATCGGAAATCTATTTGATTAAATATGACGTTCTTATGCCCTTAGGTGTAATAAGTAAAAATGATGCACTGAGTCATATAAATATGATTATAGAATTTGATAAATATGAAATCATATTTATATGATAAAAATATGATAGTCTAATATCGGCCTTAGGGTCCGGCCGGTTCGAATCTCGATAAGGACTGATGTTTGTAAAATGAGTACGAACATTTGTTCAAGACAATCTATAAGAATACTTCACAGGTTAATTATGTCTTGTGTTCATATCACTAAAGTCTTTGCGAGATGGATAAATAAAATAAATTGCCTTTAGAAAACTTACAGAAAATTACCTAGTTTATAAAATTATCATTGCGCAGTGAACGTTATTTCACTATCATAGCCAAGAGCAAACACGTATTAACATTGTGCCTAAAGTTAAATGCAAAGTAAGTTTACCTTCCTCCACCGCCTCAGACCAGGCATTGCCTGAATGTCTTTGAGCTAGGACATAATGGCTTCACGACAACCTGTCATCAACTGAGATGTTAATTAAAAGTTTTAGCAACTATTCCGAACTTACAACGTCTTTTTCGTTTATGAACAGAAAATATAGCTTCGCAATGGTTTAAAATCTATTAAAATTTATGCATTTCATTTCTCAACAAAATAATTATTTTAAATCTTTAAGGAAAATCAATATAATAATATCCTTTCATCAAAAATGATTCTTTTTTGGACACTTCACAACTTATTTATGTCCGGTGACACTTCATATTTTTTAATTGATATATAACTATTAATTAAATTTTACAAAAAAAAGTAGAGAAATATAGTATTTTAAAAATACTCACGCAATGTGTGGAATAGAATTTATTAGAACTAGGGATGGACACAACAACATAACATAATGGGCGATGGTTCGATACGGCCATCTTGTGACAACGTTTTTCCAAAAATCGTACTTCAATCATTCTCTCCATACACGATATACCAGACTCAATTAAATTTTAAATGCATAATTTTATGACTTCAACTGAAGGAAAATTTAATACATCGACATTCGAGAATGTTATCGAGACCTACTAAAAAGCGATTGGGTGTCGTCAGAAGACATTACTGCTTCAAAGACCATATAATGTATCATCGCTGCTACAACTATTAAATTTGGAACTGTTACCGGAGTTACAAGATATGATGAAATGATTTAAAATCTCCAACTCAAATTTTCTTGGCAAATGGAATTTAATTCAATAAAAACATTCTTTGTCACGTACCTAATAACTTTTAATACATCTTTGACCTAATAAGTACGACGTATTAATTTATTCTGAAGTATAAAAAAACTTCAATTTGTTTAACCCTAAACAAATAATCTCATGGTTAAATTTTTTCAACTAGGCACATGAGCTGTTACTGAAAAAAGAAAAATAGTCTTTGCTTGATGAAAAGAACCAGGAACCAATATTCGAATTTCTGGTGTGGATTCTGCTACTTATATATTGTGAAGGTATATTGTCAATTAGATATTATGGATTACTCCTTGATGATTCGCGTCTACAATCTGAATCTCACATGCTAACCAATGCTAATGTAAATCGAATCTATTTGTCATAGCCGTTTGCTTAAATTAGCTGCTAACGTGACGCTTAGGCCGTTGATTAAACGGCGACATCCAATGCAACGGCTCAAGGACAACTAACCAAGTCATTGAGCGCAGCGTTGAAACGATTGCTGAACGTCATGTCAGCAGTCTGGTTAAATTAGCCATTCAATTGAACGCCTAGGCAGGTCGTTTAAATCGCAGAGCTTTTGTGTAACCGTTCGAGTGATCGGGTGGTTCAGGGCTATTTTTATGACCACTTATCGTTTTGGTTATAAGTGGTCGTAAAAAGACCTTAAACCTACCAATCACACCAAAACTCTTTAGTACTAGACGATCCGCCTAGGCATCTAATTGAGCGTACATTCAATACGCCATCTTGTTAAACGTTGAATGTCTACTCTGTCTGTTCACTTAACCATCGGCCTAGACATTTAATTGAATGCCGGCGTTTAATCAATGGGCTAGGCGTCCAACTAAGCGGCGAATTTAACCAGATGGCGGCGACATATAAGTACATATATAATTTCATCTGTCCATGTAACACAAACATCATCCCCGTGGTTTCTACGTATATAGGTACCAACTGACCGGCACGTCACTTTTCTTCGCAAATTGTCTAGCGCGATACGTCCAATCTTCTGAGAATCCATTTCCACTTATTCGAGTACAAATATGAATCTATTTTCTAAACGTTTAATTTATTGCAAAATTAAATATTGAACCAAACTCTTGCCGCGCTGCTACAACTCTAATCGAGTTACTCGGCTAGTAAAAATAAACAGTTAATTGGCGAATTATTACAGAATTTTGATACTGCTGTATTTTTACAAGTCCATCAATCCACTTTTCACGCTAGGAAGTGAAATGTGGCATTAGATCGATTTATCCGAAACATTTGCGGGCGACGTGTCGCGCGATGTGTCGCGTGTTTGTCGCATGCATATTTCATGAGCCCGCCAACAGGCGCGCTGACGCCTTCCCTACTAGGAGATATTTTAAGAATATTATTATACATCTGTCAACTTCACTCGCGCCAATTTTTGAGTTGAAATCCCTAAACAAAATTTCTATGTCAACCTGAGAGACGTGCGCCAACCTTTGATATATTTTCCGCGTCTTTCAGTTTTTTTATACCGAAATAGACTAATAGTTAATTCGTTTTATAATTGTGGAAATTGTGTTTATCGAAGTAATTAGTATTACCGAGATTATGAATTACCAAACTTAGAAAAACAATTTCGGAAAGTGGCAACTTAGGTTTTTTTTCTATTGAGTCAAGTTTAGCAGGATGTGTCTGTGAGATCCTAAAATGCAACATGTATTTTATTCTGAATTAATGCTGCTGTTATCGAAATCTCGTGACTACATATCCTGAGATGGTACTTGGCCAAAACCAAGTATAAAAAAATTCTACTAAACTTCTCTAAGTATAAAAAACCTTTTTAAAAAAAAAGCTTTTATTGAAATGATCTAAAAAGAAGGCCTCATTATACACAATTTATATGATCATAAAAGCTTGTCGCTCAATTAAACAGGTACTAGATTATTTACACAAGTAAATCGCGCGACAAGCTTTTATGATCATATAAATTGTGTATAATGAGGTTATTAGTTTATAGTTAAAATTTTAAAGGAAAATTTTATTTTCTTCGTTTTAGATCATTTAAATAAAAGTTTTTTTAAAAAAGGTTTTTTTGCTTTTAATTTATTTTTTACTTTTTAGTTATTGCTGGCTAGGATTCTGAGTCTCGGCAAGCCCTTTCATTTCATGCCCATATTGCAGAAGTGCTTAAAAAAATAACTATTCGGCCATCTTGGATGTTCAGCCATATTGGATTTAGAATGACGCCACATTATTTTTCGGGTTACTTTCAACAAGCCCTTTCATTTGATACCCATATTGTAGAAATGCATTAAAAATAACTATTCCGCCATCTTGGATAGTCCGCCATATTTGATTTAGAATGACTTCACACAACTTATCGTGTATTGTCATCCAAACTAAACGTGTATACAAAATTTCAGCTCAATCGGTTAAAGATATCTGCTTCAAAATCGAGTAGCAAGATTCCACCCGAACATAAGTAAGTTAAATAAAAGCTTTTAAAAAACAGGGATTGATGGCATTTTTTAAAAGTTTAGTGTAAAGTAAAAATATAATGGCTTCTATGTTACAATTTGATAAAGGTGTATTACTTATACACAGATTAAATTATGATACCCTACTAGCAGATAAAATACCTAATAAATATCACGATGACACCTTGAATTCTCTCTTCAAACAACAAAAATTAAATAATCACGAACTGTTTACTTTAACTCCATGTAACGCAAATGAAATTAAGAAAATTATTTAAAATCTAGATCCAAAATCTAGTAGTGGTATAGACAAAATTAGTACAAAAGTGATAAAATGTCTACAAGATCCAATTTCTGAGGCCCTGGCGCATTCTTTTAACAAGCTCTTAACTGATGGCGAATTCCCAGATAGCTTGAAGGTCGCAAAAGTAACACCGATTCACAAATCTGGACCAACAACCGACCCAGGAAACTATCGTCCTATTTCTGTATTACCGGTATTATCAAAAATATTAGAAAAAATAATATACACACGTTTATTAAATTATCTTGATTCTTTCAATTTTATATCTGCACGTCAATACGGTTTTCAGTCAAAAAGTAACACCACTGCAGCAGTAGTCGATCTCACAACCAAAATAAAAGAAAACTTAGATAAGAAAAAGGTTGTTTTAGGCATCTTTATCGACCTGAAAAAAGCCTTTGATACCGTAAGTCACAAATTGCTGTTGAGGAAGCTAGAATACATCGGTATTAAAGGTAATGCCCTTAAAATATTCGAGTCGTATGTAACAAATAGATTACAAGTAGTCAAAATTAATAACAGCAAAAGTAATACCCAACCCATTACCTATGGTGTCCCACAAGGATCTATATTAGGGCCGCTATTATTCCTTATCTATATAAATAATATAGCAGATTTAGGACTTCATGGGCATGTAACTTTATACGCAGATGACACATGCCTATTTTATTTTGGTAGTAATATGGATGAAATCATCTCAAAAGCTCAAGAAGACCTTAACACATTATTTGAATGGTTTCAGTATAATTTATTATCTATAAACATCTCTAAAACTTGCTATATTGTCTTCAAATCAAAGAATAAAAAAGTCCCTTTAACAATTGACAACATCCCACTGGAACAAAAAAATTGTTAAAGATATCTTGGTCTGAGAATGGATAGCTATTTAACATGGGATAAACAAATTGAATATATAAAAAACAAATTAATATCCCTTATAGGTTCACTCCACAACGTAAATCAATGTATACCTAGAAAACTACGTTTCGATATTTATAATTCCCTTGTAAAATCACACTTATTATATTTAATTGAGATATGGAGTAGTGCCGCTAAAACAAGGTTACAGGAACTACAAAGAGCTCAAATTAAAGTAATAAAAACACTTTTCCGCTACCCATATTTAACATCAACTCTTAAAATTTTTAGTGACACAAAATTAATGAACATACGACAACTCTATTTATATAACACTTGCATTTTAATTCGGAAGATCATCAGTAAAACCATCCACACCAATATATCTTTCACAAAAAAATAACAAATCTCTAAACGTAATCTTCGTCGACCTAGCTTGCTCGTGTTGCCGAAGACACGTACGAATTTAAGAAAAAAAAGCATTACCTTTGAGGGTTCGCATTTTTAAAACAGAATACCTTCATATATTAAGGATATAGACTCCTTAAACAGTTTTAAGTCTAAATTGCATAATTATATTCTAGAGAATCACTAATTCACCGAGATATGATATGTTAATGGATTGTCCTAATTTATTAATTGTGAAAGTTTATTGTATTATTATATCTAAATTGTTTTCCTTTTAAATTGTTATATGTGACCGCTACCTAGTTTTAAGAATACTTAGTATAATTTTATTCTCATGTAAGTGGATTTTGTAATCTTTTTTTGAGAATAAATTCTTTAAACCTATACCTATTTTTGTCCTCTGTGATACTATGGACCAAATAATACGTGATACCTATCACTATATTTTTATTATATTTTTATTTCACACAAACTTAAAAAATGCCATCGCAAAGTACGTCGCCGTAATACTATGAGGACCGTTTATCATTAGTTGTTTTATCTTTTTATGAAGAGACAGAATTCCAGCTACAGTTATCTTTAATGAATGAATGCATAATTTTATACGTTTCCTGCAATTTTATTCACAAAATGAATAGAAGTACATTCCGCGCAGTAGAATTTGTTAATTTAATGTCTCTAAAAGGGTAACAGAACGGAACCGCTGAAAAATATACAGGTTGGTGCCGTCAATACGACAATTAATTTAAACATGGGCTATATTAGTTCATAGAAATGGTGTGCCACTTTCAAAAACATCTTATTCATTTGATAATATCATGACTTTTGTATGAAATAATATAACATTGGGTGCATTATTTGAAATTAATTGTCGTATTGACGGCACCACCCTGTATATAATAAACTATATAGTGGCCACTTACGGTGCCGCTCGCATGAATATCGGTTATCGTGCCAAAAAGTATCCCAGTGACCTTTCAAATTATCACCATAACAAATATCATCTAAATCGGTTAAGTGATATAAGAATAAAAAGCTCAGACACAGAAAGGACAGACAGAGCTACTTTCGCATTTATATAATTGGTATAGATTAAGAATAACAAGTTTTTATAACGTATCAGTGAACATAGCTTATGAGAGGGAAAAAATAATTTCCGAAGAGCGTTCTCTAAAATTTTCATTCTAACACCGTCGTCTCTTAAAAATGAATTCTCTTGCTTCGCTTCGCTGTTTCAACTGTGCATATATCAAAGGCAGTTGAAAAGGGGACTCGGAACATTTATATCCATTATGGTCCTCAAATTAAATCTGCAGACTGCTCAGGACTCGCTCACTTACTGCTCACTCGATTTACTAATGGATGGAGTTAACTGGGATGGATGTTCGCAATGGGCTAAATTGGTTCACTATTTTAGTTTCAAATCAATTGATTCATGAACGTTACTATTCATTGGCGTATTTCAAAGTCGGCAGTGAGAGTAAAAACCCCGCCTTGATTTGTCAAACCACGCAAAATACAATTAAAACCTATTTTGTCTGGAACGTGTAGCTTGTAGTTGTCTATTCATGTCACATCCTGTGCTATTTTCTTTATATAAAGCTGTCTACCCACTACATCGTTCAAGACTATGAAATTAGGCGGTAGGAAAAATTAGTGACAGAGATTAATTATATTTACTGTCAGTTAGTTAAATCACAGTCGTATTGGATCGGTCTTGTTCAGGCGTTGCTTCATAAATTCATACTTTTGTTTATGAGACAGTGTAGTGGCTAGATAGCCCTTAAGAGGATAAAATGTAGGGTTAGCACCAAAAGTCGATTACCACATCCAAATTTCCAAAACCCTTAAACAGCGTAATATACATAAACCGCTATGCAAGAGTACCTAATAACTATCATTTTATTTAAGATACGATAAGATGAGCATCCGTAAAAGGCAAAATTAGTTCATTTCGGCCGAGAGACGCTCACTGTTAGGAATAGGCCTCCCCCAAAGATCTCCAGACCGATCGGCTCTGCGCCGTCCGCATCCTTCGGCTTCCCCCGCGACCCTCACAAGATCGTCGGTCCACCTTGTGGGAGACCTGCCAACGCTGCGTCTCCCGGTACGTGGCCGCCACTCAAGGACCTTTCCGCCCCAACGGCCGTCAAGGAGGACTCTTTGTAATGTGGCCTGCCCACTGCCACTTGAGGCTCGCAATTCTTCGGGCTATGTCGGTGACCTTAGTTCTCCTCATTTCTGATTCGACCACGCAGAGAAACCCCGAGCATAGCCCTCTCCATTGCCTTTTGGGTGACATTGAGCCTTCTTATGAGGCCCATTGTAAGCGGCCACGTCTCAGTTCCGTAAGTCATCACTTGCAATACACACGAATTAAAGACTTTCGTCTTGAGACACTGCGGTTTGAGTCGAGAGAAATTAGATAAACATTACACAAATGACAAAAATAGTTGAACAAAAAACCCCTTTACACCCAACATACATAAGTCGCTGGAACAAGATCAACGTCAGAGCGAAATGAATATCGTAAGATCAGAATTACACAAAAGAAAAAAAAAGTTGAAAAAGAAGTTGTGATTTTCAAGTTCAATGTTCATTTCAGTAAATCAGCGTTGTAATTTCAGAAGTAGATGTCATCTAGTTGTATAAAAAAAATGATTTTTTCACAAATATGGTTTAGCACCCTTCTTACAAGCTTTTATTCAGCTTCACCTGTCCCCGTTTGTTTTCGTTGCCGAGATGATGCCATTTTTAATCCAATACGGCAGTTGCCTCAAATTGGCGATTTTCACATTAACCCCTGTGATATGGGTATCAAATTAAACAGCTTGATGAGCAAAATACAAAGAGTATAGTGATGTCATTGTAAATGTAATATGCTGGGGTCACGAAATACCGATTATTTATTTCCACTTGAAAAAAGGTAATTTTCTATTAGGTAGGTAGTTTTCAATAAAAAAAGAACTAAATAGCTGACTGTATTTATGCAGCTCCTGGTAAAATCCTGCGATAAAAATCAGCATGCCAAGGAAACGCCTCAATTCCTTACATGACTTTGGCACAGAAAATTCAGGATATCAGAAAGCTTCACCTTAGGACTCTAGCGGCTGCGGCTGCCACTCTACCTAAAATGGTAACTTCGGGCACTCCAAACACACACTTCGCCAAATTGATATGACTATGACCAGTGCCAGAGGACGTGGACGGCAAGATACTGACAGACCTTCTCCTTCTCCTTCTCAAAGTCAAAGTCAAAGTCAAAACTTATTTGCTAAGAATGTAGGTACAATGCATTTTTGTTGTTTGATTTAAATATGAGGCTTCCTGTACATTCTACCATTATTGGCATGCAAATTTATAATTATTTATCCTTCTCCTTCTCCTTCTCCTTCTCCTTCTCCTTCTCCTTCTCCTTCTCCTTCTCCTTCTCCTTCTCCTTCTCCTTCTCCTTCTCCTTCTCCTTCTCCTTCTCCTTCTCCTTCTCCTTCTCCTTCTCCTTCTCCTTCTCCTTCTCCTTCTCCTTCTCCTTCTCCTTCTCCTTCTCCTTCTCCTTCTCCTTCTCCTTCTCCTTCTCCTTCTCCTTCTCCTTCTCCTTCTCCTTCTCCTTCTCCTTCTCCTTCTCCTTCTCCTTCTCCTTCTCCTTCTCCTTCTCCTTCTCCTTCTCCTTCTCCTTCTCCTTCTCCTTCTCCTTCTCCTTCTCCTTCTCCTTCTCCTTCTCCTTCTCCTTCTCCTTCTCCTTCTCCTTCTCCTTCTCCTTCTCCTTCTCCTTCTCCTTCTCCTTCTCCTTCTCCTTCTCCTTCTCCTTCTCCTTCTCCTTCTCCTTCTCCTTCTCCTTCTCCTTCTCCTTCTCCTTCTCCTTCTCCTTCTCCTTCTCCTTCTCCTTCTCCTTCTCCTTCTCCTTCTCCTTCTCCTTCTCCTTCTCCTTCTCCTTCTCCTTCTCCTTCTCCTTCTCCTTCTCCTTCTCCTTCTCCTTCTCCTTCTCCTTCTCCTTCTCCTTCTCCTTCTCTTTCTCTTGTCTTGTGCTTCTTGTCATTGTGTAAAATATGTGACTTGTATTTCTATGTCTTTCAATAATATAATTTGGTTTATTTATAAAATGAGTTTACTTTAACATGGTAGCAGAGCTACGAAGATGATTACCTATAGTTTAAACATGTAAGTAGATAGGTAATAATTAAATACTTTTAAAAATGGAAGATAAAAATGATGAATTTCGACTGACAATATTTGATGGCTCCAGCTACGATAAATGGAAATTTCGGTTGAAATTATTATTACGAATGAAGAATTGTATTGAGGCAATTGAAAATGAAGGTAAGACTGAAGGAATGACAGATAATGAGTGGAAAAAGAAGGAGCTAAGAGCACAGAATTATATTGTTAATAGTATTAGCAATTCACAATTAGATATTATAATTTCTGAAGATACGGCATTTAAGATGATTAAAAAATTCGATGATATGTATTTGATTAAAGGATGTGCCAATAAGCTATTAATAAAAAGAAAAATACTCGAAACAAAATTTAAAGACGGAAACCCGATAGAATTTTTCCAATTATTTGAGAAGCAGATTAATAAAGCCTCGCCTGTACTTCTAAGAAGAAGTACAGGCGAGACAGTTAGCGAAGAAGATAGATTGAACTATTTACTATTATCGTTACCAGAAAAGTTTTCATACATTGTTAATATAGTTGATGCAATGCCAAAAGAAGAACAAACAGTAGAGTATGTAAGTCGAAGATTAGTTTGGAATATAAGAGAAATGAGACGACTGAAAATGTAGAACAAAGTTTTATGAGCAGTAGCACTAGCACAAAGAGATGCTATGAGTGCCATCAAGAAGGCCATTTTAGAAAACATTGCCCCAGAAATTTTTATCAACAAAATAGTCATGGACAATATCCAACCGGTAGACGTAGACCGCAATTTATACAAGGTTACGGTGGAACAAATTATAGAGGGCAAAATTATAGAGGGCCAAATTATAGAGGGCAAAATTATAGAGGACATGGTTATGGAGGACGAAGTAACGGCGGATCAACTTATAGATGTCAAATTTATAGAGGACGCGATTTTAGAGGCTACAGATGTAACAGGGGACGAGGTAACGTAAATCATTCTTACAGCGAATCTTCTGATGAAAATTCTGCAGCAGCAAATTTTAATGTTGAAGTAATGACAGCCGGGACAAAGTATACCATAAATTGGCTTCTCGATAGTGGATGCAGCGACCATATCGTGAATGACATGCCGTAGTGTGTGTAATTAAAAATAAAAGTGATGTATTTGATTGTTTTAGAACCTATGTGACAACAGTGCAAAATCAAACAGGCAAAAGAGTTGAAGAAATAAGATGCGACAATGGCCGTGAATACTTAAATAGAGATTTTTATGATTTTACGAAGCAAATGGGTATATATTTAAAACCAGGTCCAGCATACACACATGAGTTGAATGGAGTCGCAGAAAGGTTTAATAGAACGGTAATGGATCGTGCCAGATGTCTAAGGAGTGAAGCAAAGATTGATAAATGTTACTGGCCAGAATGTGTACAGACAGCAACATATCTAGGAAACAGGATACTTACGAATACAGCTGAAAAGAAAAGTCCTTATGAAATATTTTATGGCACGAAACCGAACACAAAAAATTTGAAATTGTATGGAAGTCAATGTTTTATTCTTAATTTTTGATTTTAACATTATTCTAAATGTTTGAAAAATTACTTAGTAATTAAAATAGAATAAAACTAGAAAAATTTCACGTCCTGAGGCAGGAATCGAACCTGCGACCTTTCGCTATCCGGGCGACTGCTCTGACCACTGAGCCACCCAGGACTTGGGATATCCCTGTGAAATTCTTCTAGTCTATCTTGTATTTGCGTTTATGAGCTAACGTCCACCCTACAATGTCGAAATACGAAATACGTTTATGACGTTAGCTCATAAACGCAAATACAAGATAGACTAGAAGAATTTCACAGGGATATCCCAATTCCTGGGTGGCTCAGTGGTCAGAGCAGTCGCCCGGATAGCGAAAGGTCGCAGGTTCGATTCCTGCCTCAGGACGTGAAATTTTTCTAGTTTTATTCTATTTTAATTACTAAGTCAATGTTTTGTTAGAATACCGGAAGAAATACGAACTTCAAAATTAAATCCAAAGGGTGTAAAATGAATCTTAGTCGGATACACGGATACGGGCTACAAGGTTTTGATAGAGAACAATAAAATAGTGATAAGTCGTCATGTCATTTTCATAGATCCAGACGAAGAAATAATCAGATTCAGAAATACAGACGCTATAACTTCTGAAAGAATCACTCGAGAAGATGATATAAATAGAGGAGATGGGGATAACGATGATGTGGAAAATGAAAAAGATATAGAAGAACCTGAAGATGAGGAGATGAATTCACCAAGACGATCAAAAAGGGTAAGAAGATTGCCGGCAAAGTTCGATGACCAGCTACGATCGCTCCAGTAGTTTATGTTAATGTTTGTGACGTAGGAGTACCGGATACCTATGAAGAAGCAATCAACAGTTCAGAAGCTGTGAAATGGAAGAAAGCAATGTATGATGAGATAAATAGTTTGGAGATGAATAAAACGTGGGAAATTGTTGATGAGCCAATAAATAAAAAGATAATAAAACTGAAATGGATTTATAGAAAGTCAACTACGGGTATTGTGTTGAGAGTATATAATAATCCAGTATTGTGGAAGACTCGCAAACAGAGTATCGTATCAAGAGCGTCTACTCACGCGGAGTACTATGCCTTAGCTGAATGTGTTAGTGAAGTGTTACCAGAGGTAGGAATATTAAAAGATCTGCAGGTAGATATAGAACAGCCAGTAAACGTTTATGAAGATAACAGCGGTGCCATAGTTCTTGCGCAAAAGGGAAAATTTTGTAAAAATTCTAAACATATAGATATAAGTTACCATTTTGTGAATGATTACGTCAGGAAAGGCATTATTAATGTTACAAAAATAATAATAATAATATTTATACACTCACACCTATTATCTAGCCCAAAGTAAGCATCATTAGTAGCTTGTGTTTTGGATACTAGATAACGGAGAAATAATGATAATAATATGTATATAAATATTAGAAATATACTAAATAAACATATAAACATCCATGACTCGTAAACAAATGTTCGTACTCATCATACAAACATTTGTTCCTACCGGGATTCGAACCCAGGACCTCTGGACCGAGTAGCCTGGGGTACAGACCACTCGGCCAGGCGGTCGTCAAATAAGTACTGAAGACCAGCTAGCGGATATCCTAACAAAAGCTTTAGGCAGAATAAAATTTAAGAGATTGAGGGAGTCAATCAACATATATTAATATTAGAATCTAGACGTAATGTTTGTTTTTAAGTTTATTGTTTTTTAAAGATTGTATTGCTCACAAAACTCAAGGAGGTGTGTTGAATAATGAGTTTTGTATCGCAATAGCTATGTCTATGCGCGATTTCGATCGTCACTTTTTGTTTCTCTTGTCTTGTGCTTCTTGTCATTGTGTAAAATATGTGACTTGTATTTCTATGTCTTTCAATAATATAATTTGGTTTATTTATAAAATGAGTTTACTTTAACAATAATCAATCAACTTAAAAAAGGAGGAGGTTATCAGTTCGATGAGTTTTTTTTTTCATTTGTGTTTAGATGAAGCTGAATATTCGCGTTTGAAAGTACTTAAATGGATTAAAATCTGTAGCTACGCTAGATGTAACTTTGTATGCGAGTTATAAAAGAAAGATAAAATTATTCTCAATTTTTATTTATTTGAGATTAATTAGATAAGTATAAACAGTTTAAGTAAACTGTTTATACTTATCTAATTGATATGTATCGATATCTCATAAATAGTACAACATTTATGTATTCATCCAAATCTCATTTAAATTCGAAATAACAATACGAAGAATTCGAATGTTCGAAGAACAGATTTTGATCGACGAAGACTATGTCAGGGATTACCTTTAATATTTTTCTATTCGAATAAATCCAGCGCCTTTAGATTTGCATATTATTGAAAGAATGTTGGAGAGTCAAAGATAGTTGAAAATAGATTTTAATGTAGTTTTTATTAAATTTTCAAGGAATGAAATTTTCCTTGAGATATTTTTCCGTTCTTTCAGCCGGGTATTGAGCAGATAGGTATTGCTTATGACTAAATTAGTTCGACCTAAATACGTATTTGAAATGGTTTCGTTCCTCTGTTTAATTTATCTGCTGAGGTATCTATTTGGTTAGATCATGATGTAACTTGGTTTCTTTTGTTTGATGTCAACAAATTATATTCTCAATTAAGACCTTAAAAATAATTATATTTTAAATAAAGAAACTTGACATTATGAAATTAAACTGATTGTGATTATTGATTTCTCTATAACGTTAAAAAAAATTTTAAACATAAATTAAAACCGACTTCAAAAAACTGAAAAGGATAAAATACTTATATTTAAGTAGGTATTCATCCCCTAGAAACATATTTTTGGAGTCGGTGCTTCACTTTCTATTGTTTTTGGAAACCACTTAGCACCAACTCCAAAAATATGTTTCTAGAGGATGAATACCTACTTAAATTTAATTATTTTATCCTTTTCAGTTTTTTGAAGTCGGTTTTAATTTTTGTTTAAAATTTTTTTTTCTCAATTTTTAGTGATAACTTTCTAAGTTCAAAGCTAGATGGGTGACCGTCAACTTATATTGTTTCCTACTATCGTATCATTTCACTAAAAAGTCATTGGAAAAGCAAAAATTCGCAATTACGCATATGTAGACGACTTCATAATTTCAGTTTTTTTTATATTTAAAACTAAAGTACCTAACTGTTTTTGATAAAAAAAATTATGAGACCAAATGGCAGCTATCCCGTATCGAACAAAAATCACGAACAACAATCACGTAAATCGGATCAGTAATCTCGGCGTAATCGGTGTACATACATAGAAAAAAAAAAGACATACCGGCCGAATTGAGAACCTCCTCGTTTTTGAAGTCGGTTAAAAAGCAAATTATTAAGCTACACTGCTGATACATACCTATATTTTAAATTTAAGTAATTATATTACATTTAAATAATCTAAGTTTATTTTTGTGTTATGTAATAGTTAAAGTATCTGTAATTGGCTTAAATTTAAGTATGCAAAGTTGTAATTTTAATTAGGTTGAATTGTTTTTATGCGTCGCTGTTAGTGTACTTAAAATAAATAAATAAGTAATTGAATACTTAAATGAGCCTACCTTTTTGTTTGTTGTTTTAAGCCTGATACCCACTCAAAGTATATTAATGGATCTCTACCAAGCAATGTCAATACGTGCAATAACTCTACATCAAAAACCAAACAAACAAACAAATATATCCTTTTCCATGTAGGCTCACAAGAAGCTCATTTTAATCATCAGAAATCCCATCTGTATGTATATAAAAAATAATGCTATCTAACAATGTCATAATATCTATCTATCTATCATGTCTGAAAAGTTGAACTACCGAGTCAAATTCAAGTCAATCAAGTCAAACTCCTAGCTTGGCCCACTATCTATATTGTTACTTTGGCTTAAACCAAAATAATGTGCGACATGAGCTACGGGAGCCTTGGGGACCGCCGCTTTATTGAAATGTCTCCTAAATCCACTTAGTTTTATGAGTCGCAAAATGCAGCGGAGCCGCATGAATACCGTGTGGGGTATATGACAGTATATCGCTATGAGAACCATGTTGTAGACTTACTGGCTATTAGACGGATATTTTAAATCTTAAAACGCGATTTAATATATAAATTTTGTGGAATAGTAGGCGTTTTAGGCGTAGGATATTCTTTTTATTAAAAAGTTGCTCTTGATCCTTTTCTTGCGGGTAAGCTTGCTTGAGAAGTTCACAGAAGTCAACGATGTAGCAATCTTACCCAGAAGGTGCCTATTAAATCCCGCTTTGAAGAAACTCAAGTTATAAGCAGTAGGGAACACCGACACAGGCAGTGCATTCCACTCTCTGGCCGTTGGCAACACAAAAGATGACGATAGCGCTTAGTGCAGATATTTGGTATATCAACCAGGTGTAGATAGATAGATGGATAGTCATTTATTTTAAAGTAGTGTAGTGTAGGCGGTAGCCCGTCGAAAGTTTAGTTGTCCTCTAGTGAAATGGGCAAGGCGGAATTAAGCTCCTGGGCGCACTCTCCGAAGTACAAACTGTAGAAGACAGACAAGTAACAAACCTTACGGCTGTGGTCCAGGCTATGATGCTCATTTTTATAAAACAAAATTGTTTTAAGCTTCCGTTCCTTAGTAATTAAAATATATCTAAACTAGTAAAATTTCACGTCCTGAGGCGGGAATCGAACCCGCGACCTTTCACAATCCGGGCGACTGCTCTAACCAACTGAGCCACCTAGGACTTAGGATATCCCTGTGAAATTCTTCTAGTCTGTCTGATTTGCGTTATGAGCTAACGTCCACCCTACAATGTCGAAATGTTCTATTTCAACATACGAACAACTTTAACAACTCTCGTTCCTTACCCGCCAACGGCCTCTCCGCAATAATAGAACATCTATTGTAGCGGATGTTTGAGTACTTCACATAGGTACCTTCCTACGGCCCGACTTTTGGTAAACGGTTATCGTCGCCTATAGCTTGTAACTCGTCACGGCACAGATAAAAACCATTTTGGAATACGACCTCTTCAACATTTCACATTCGGTTTAAAGTTTCTGTTCAAAAAGTCACATTACGGTTCACTTTGACGTTCTACATTAATATGTGAAACACACAAGTTTCAATCAGCCATTAGGTTTGTTACAGTGTGTGAGCCCATCGGCTCGCGGCGCTGTTTAGGAAAATAAATAAAAGTTTAAGCACAGACCTCATAGTCGTTTTAGGTAAGTTTCATTTGTTTTTTTTTATATGTGTCAACCTCTTTTCAAAAACGAAAATCAATGCATTAATTGCGAAGGTGATTTTACAAACATGATTTAAATCCTTATCCAAATAAATGCTCAAGTTATCATGTAACCTACGACCTTGTAACCTACCTACGTACGAAATGTTATTTTCTGACATCCACGCAAACGAAGTCGCGGGCACAGCTAGTAATATTATAAATGCGAAGATATCTCTGTCTGTCTGGTTTGCTGTCTATTACGTTCTTACTCCTAAAGCGTTAAATCCTCCTAACCCCGTAAGTAACTTAGGTTACTTACAGGGCGATAGCCGATTAAAAATTTGTTTTATTTCAAATATACAATGTAATGTATAAGTATAGTATTTATATTGATATAGTTATTGATAAAGTAGAAACTGTTTGAGATTTTTCTATTCTGATTTTTTCCATTTTCTTTACACAATTCAATATCTACATCATAAATCATAACATACAAGAACAACACAAACAAATCGTGAACTGAAGAGCTAAGCTAATATGTGTATTCTGTGCTCTGAATAAAATTCTTAGAGAACAATCCAGAACAAAGCCTCGCGAGTAGAGCATGCCATTTGGCAATGGAATATAAAGTATTACTATATTCGTAAACAATTTATTTCCTCTGTGAACTAGCAAATCAAGTTAACAACGCGTTATAATGTTATATATTCGTATCCATTACATCGAAGAAATAGGTTTTACTAAAAGAAATTTTATTTATAAGCTCTAATCATTCAACATACAAAAATGCTATCAATAACACGTAACATAGATAGATAAATTACCGATAAGCGAAGTAGCTTATAATAGATCAGGGCCTTACTAAGAGTACAGAATAACTAATAATCTAACAGAAGGTTCACTCTCGAACAAAAGACATGTTTAGTAATAAAAATATGCCTACTTTTATGACCTTTGCCTGCTTGCTTGCACGTGAATTGAAACTTATTGTGTGACTCGAGCTTTTATATTCTGATTCTCACTCGAAAGCGGCTTAGCGTTCTCGGTTTCTCACTCTGTCTCGTCAATTTATGTAGGAAAATATTTATTATTAACTAAAATAAATCAATAAAGATAACAATTGTGTATTACGAGTTTTAAGTGTAGTAAGTAAAAATACAAAGCCCTATCTATCTCTATCTCCAAGCCAAAATTCTTCAAAAAAGGTAATGGACAGACAGGCAGACAAACAGAACTTTTACATTTATAATATTAGTATGGATGATACAGATAACTTACTTGGCTATATACCAATTACTTATTTTTCTGTTAGCAAAACATGTCTGTCTGTTCATAATATTGTTTCTGATTAACCGGTTATTTTTTTATCGCCAGACAACTCAAATTTACAGCTATATTTTTGGGTAACAACAGGAAATTAATAGAGATTTTTTAAAAATATAATTTCGTTACCTTGTTATTCCTTTTATTTATACACCCTTGTATGCACACCATAACAATATTTTTATACGGATTACAAGGTCGTCATAGTCATTGCTCGTATCAAAAATCACAGAAAGCTTACGCGTGACGCAGCGAGCCGAGAGCCGAGCGTCAACCTAATGCCATACTCCAGGCCAAGAAGAACGCTGGCTAAACATACCTAAACTGCGGAGTAATACCCCCTACGAAGAGTTTTAATAACATTTTTGTATTTGTCATATACAAACATTTATTTGGTGAACTAACAACTGACCCAAGTCATGATATTTAAACAAAAATTTATTTCGGTTCCCATCCCACTTTTTTCTATTCTACAGCATCATCAGCCTATGAGAATAGTTAAGTACGTGCCGCTGCTGGGTAAAGGCCTTCCTACATGGGAGAAATGCATGAGCAGTTAGTACCAACGGCTTAACGTGCCTTATAAAGCACAAAATAATTTTAAACACTTAACTTCTCTAATAAACATAATACTTACCTATTAGAAATAAATTAAGAAATGAATGTATTTGTGAAAACACTTATTTGGGTGTTGAAACACAATAATTTCGACATTGTGGGGGTAGAAACTAGCTTATAACGCAAAATCTGACAGAAAAAAATCATAGGGCTGTGAAAGGTTGCGAGTTTGATCCGCGCCCCAGGACAAGATATTTTTCACCTTACAAGCTTGGAAAGAATCTGTTCATCATTCGAAATCTGAGTGTTAAAGTGCATTTTATTCACTAGAGTGTAGTTTTTAAAATTCAAGTGTTTTTGAAATTCGAGCTTTTAAATTCCCATACTTACTTTATATTCAATAAGTTTCAATACCACCTGTCCACTGAAAATGCAATAGTACTTATTATATGTCAACCTCATTTTTAGAATAATCGCACTGGCCACCACAAAAACGGCAGGAAAAAAACTTTAAAATTTTATATTAGTAATCAGTAACACACTTTTCTCTTAATTTATCTCTATTCTATTCGCTATTGTTGCACATCCATTGCGGCGTTACAAAGTTAAGGGAGAGCGGGGTAATTTCGAACGCAGGGTAATTTTGAACGAATTACATTTTTATAGAAAAGGATAATTTGTAATATCTTTCTGCTGGCTGAGAGGAAGACCCATCTTCAATGCCAGGCACTAGGAATAGGCTCTTTATCCTTTTATCTCATGATATAGAGAGCCTCGTTAGGAGTTGCACCACTTTATCCTTTTTTATGAGGTTCGCCCAGCGCCTGATTATAGGGACATTGGGAATACCCCCACTAAAACTGATAACTAATCGGCCCTTCGGTGGTGTGACCTCGGTTCTGCCGAATCAAATTAACCAGACAACCTCCAACCTCACTCTGGCCTAATAATGAAGTAAGTAGTAAAGGTATGGCTTTGCAAAAACTTATTTTAAAGTCCGTTACCTTTCGATACTAGGGTATTTAGGGAGTCCTTACATTAGCAGTCGCTTATTTGAAATTAATATAAATCACAATAATTAGAAGTTTAATCAATAATGTATTTTATTTTTCCGCAGTTTTGTATTACTTTTGTATTGTACCGTGAACATAACGTGATTTACATGACTCAGCAGTATAATGTCGACGTGTTTAAAGGTAGACAGCTGAGCAGACGTCTGCAACATGCCCGCATCGTACAAAATAAAAGGGTTTGTATCGTATATTTCGCCGCGCAAAGGTTGGTTTGTATACGGATATTATGTAACACTTTACAGATTTTAAATTACTAGTTAATAATTTGAATGAAAAATCAATTCATTTTCTCTGTCGAAAGCACATTCAACACCATCATTAAATGCATTTCTTTTAGTGTTTAATAAGTTAATATGCTGCTATATCTGAACATCTTGTTTAGGTTTAGTTCTACCTAACAAAAATGTGTATCTCATGGAATATCGGAAATATATCATTCATCATCATCAGCCTATATACGTCCCACTACTGGGCACAGGCCTTCCTACATGGCAGAAAACACACGAGGAGCCTGGGCCATAAGATTACTACGCTGACCCAATGCGGGTTGGTGGGTTAAAGCAGTTGCAGTAACAACCGGGACCAACGGCTTAACGTGCCTTCAGAAGCGCGAAGGAGCTCGAGACTATAAATTTGACTGACCCATTCCCTAGGCTTAGGCGACTCTTAACGACATTTGTCTCTTTCTATCTTCTTTAAAGAGACTGAGCTAAAAATAGCTATGAGACTCATAACGCTAAGCAAAGGTTAGTGAAAACAAGCATAATTGTCACAAAACCTCCGTGTTCAAGGACCCGGTTAGCCAACAACCAATGGAAAATCAGCACTGCACCGGCGCCGGCGACGCAACGCTTATGACACGTTGAATTCGTCATTTTACTTCTGTTCAAAAACCCTATTTTTCCTTATACTCTCAAGGTCGAATTACGACTTTACTTAAATACCTACCTATTGTCGTCGTGGGCAATAGAAACTCGTAATTGACATATTCACTTCTGGTTGTCCACTTGGGACTGAGAGTTTTGTAATCCTTTAAAAGTTCAATAAAAAAGTTCACGACAGCATATCTTTTAAACTTTTTTTGATAATGTTCTAAAATAATGCATATCTGCGAAGGTGTTTTTGTAAACATGATATGTATTATGCCTTATTAATGATGAATATTTCATCATTCAACACAAGTATTTAATTTTGAACAAAATTGTTCTTGACATTTCCAACATTCAATGAACATTTTGAAAGATATCATAGTTTTAAAATAACTCCACAACAAAATAATGATCAAGTACCATGCAAGTATTTATGATAGCCATCGGGGCGATCAAGTTTTTATAAACATGTTATAAATCCTTAACCAAATAAATGCTCAATTAGTCATGTAGCCTACCCACCTACGTACGACATGTCGTTGTTTTCCGACATCTACACGAACGAAGTCGCGGGCACAGCTAGTAATTAATAATTTCCGTAGTCTTTACCAAATAACCTACTTATCATTTCCGCTTCAAAAGCCAGCGAAGTTTGTCGAGCATTCAACCGGAACGGTAACAGGTTACGGGCATAAACCGCGCTTTCTAACCCGGAGCTCGCACTTCGCACCTGCCTTCAGCTTCAGCAAGATGTATTGCCCCATTTGTTATAATTTGAGGTGGGCCCAGTGCCCGATTACTGAGCGAGGAGAATTTATGACTATCTCTTTTGAAAGGTATGAACTGAATTACTTAGTCCTTTTTCCCTTATATTTCTACTTTGTCTAGACTAGAAATACACCTAGGGCGGAATGCGAACCCACGGCATTTCACAGTACTGGTGACTGCTCTTGTTTCGAACTGTCATTCAAAAATTCAACACATTATTATAAATTAAAAAGTAACTCTGTCTGTCTGTCTATTGCCTTTTCACAATTTAGCCACTCAACCGATTATGATGAAATTTGCTATAGCTATAGTTTGAGATCATGCAAAGGACATAAGATACTTTTTGGTGCAATAATCGACATCCACGCGGGCGTACAAATATCACATCGCTTATTTAACGCAGACTTATCTAAATCTTGTTGACATCAAATATTTCAATACGTCTTTTTTTGAGAGGAATCCTCTTATTGACGATACCATAAACCACTGGATTGTTCCAGCGGACCGCCGCACTATGGGACCAAACTTTATTTTCCATCTCGAAAATGCTTTTGACGAAAGTTGTAATTCTGTAAAGTTCTTAATGGTGTTATACTTTTAAAGAATGAAGCTATTACAATAAATAGCTAAAACTTCAAAATATCTTAGTCTTACCTTTATAAAATGAACGTCAAACATTGGACCTCAATATTTTTATGCCAATCAAAATGTCCTTACGGAAGTTCAACGCAAAATTATTCGGAAGTGTTTTAGAGAAGTATGTTAGTGTTATACATCATTAGATAGCTTAGAATGTACACTTTGTAATTACGTTCAGTTTTTGTAATAAATATTTTTATTTATTTTTTATGTTTTTTTTTTGTAAAGGAAATAATATTTCGGTTTCTTTTTATTTTAATTGGCGTTTTCATTCTTGCCGAAAGTTGCCGGTGTCTAGTTAATCACTCTATTAGAGACCTTGCCTATTCAGTAACACGAGACTGAAAAAAAATCTTGCGCCTTTTTTGCGCCAAAGTGATTAAAACGCCATAATGTCAACCGAGGGAAAAATAAAGAAATCTCAGAAAATTACGAATATTCTTTTGTCTCTCTAATTATTGTATTTTCACGGCTTTATTGTTTATTTTTACCACTTCTAAGATAAAAGCATTTATTAACAAATTTATAAACTACTATTATAATTGAAAAAATCTTCCCATGGCTCTTTTGTTTGCGGTGATCACTTTGACAACAGGTATGTTAAACTATTGCTGCGGAAGTACTATTTATCTACTGTGGTAGTGTTATTTTTTTTTTTTTTTTTTTTTTTATACAACTAGACTAGTTATACTTATATATTAGTTACAATCAGTATTGATTACACTACTTCAATGAGAACTGTTTCTATCAAGTGACCCATGGTTTTTGCACAAGGTACTAAAATATGAGACCTTCATATACCTGAGTTTTCAGCATACTATTCATCAAAGTGTTCAAATAGTTCTTTTCAATACCAACTAGCCAGTATACATTGACCACCGTGCAATTCTATGTAAGCAAATTTATCTGGTACTACATGCCATCTTCAGTCTATAAAATACTTATATAAGGTGCTTAAATAAAAAAATATATACAGTGGAACATATAACCACGTTCTTATTTTGGTGTTGGTTAACAAGCAGCATTATGCAGTTTTGCCTATATCAAAACCGCATAGGACAATTCTCCGAAGATGCCCAGGAACCACGAAATAAAGATTAATAAGAAATATAACTTAAGAAATATAGCTTACAATATCACGCTAGGAAGTCTTCCAGATCAGCAACAAACGAATACATTATGCATACTTTGTTATATACCTCTGATCGCTATATATCTAGCTTGAATATACCAAGTTTTCTTATGTCCAAAGAATTGTTTGACAAATCTAAAGAATTATTGGGAATAACTTAAAAAAAAAAATTTAAAAAAAAACATGTAAGTAAACACTTACTTATATACCAATTGTTTAGTTTTAAAGTAGCAAAAGTGTAACGTTTATTGCTTAAAATAAGCAAAATTGTAACGTATATTGCTATTTTAATAAAACAGTATCCTTTTATGTATGAGATTTTTCAAAACTTTACCTTTGACATTTTTTTACGAAATAGGTTTATTTTATAAAATGATGATGTATGATTGATTTATTAGTCCATGTATTCACAAATGCGTGAAAAAAAATTCAAAACGAAATAGAATAATGCAGGGAAGTTATCGATTTTTGAGATGGAAACTACCGTCTGGTCCCATAGTGCGCCGGCTTAGCGTGGGGCCTGTTTGGGGCTCGCCCAGCACCTGATATTAGCGGCACTGGGAATACCTACTAAACCTCTCCGGTTTCCAACTATGCCAATGACTTAGATGACCCGAGATCTGCCGAAGCAAGCTCACCAAGCCACCTCCGGGCAGCCCTCCCCAAAAAATCAACCGAAGTCAGCCTCCAGGGAGAGCGCCAGGCCCCCCTCCGGAACCGGCCGCAGCCACAGACCGCAGTCGGTCCCGGAACAAGGCCCCCGGCACCACTCCAAAACCCGCCGAAGCAGGATCCAAAGTGGCCTTTAGGGCTCATGGAGGTTGCCCCGAGGAAACGGGGCAACCCCAGACGTGACGTGACAAGTGCAATGCATGCGTGCGGGGCAGTCTTCCCCCCGCACACGCAGCCACGTCTTAGGATAAGGCAACACGGGCAGTCGAAGCCACCCGCCTTGCCCCACCCACCCGTCAAATATTACAATACCTACAAACTTAACAAAATTAAATATCTTATGGAATAACTTCTTATAATTAAATAAGTTTAAATCTGCCGCTGGCTGGGAGATTTCTGAGGGTCTTTACTGAGAAGACCGGCAAGAAATACATAAGGCTGTCATGTTTACTCCATCTTTCTAAATTAATTGAATTATTAATCGATTTCTCTGTTACATACAAGAATAAATAGTTACATTCAAAGCATTAGAAATAGCGGGTTAAGATAAAACTTAGGAAAGCAATACTTCTACAGTTGATTGTATATACAATTAATGACGAAATGGAAGTCAAAGGAGAGATGTCTGTCTAAAATACGGTTAATTTGAGCTAGTTATAAAGATAATAAAAATGGATAGCTTTCATCAATAAATATTGTAATCCACCTACAGGATTCAACGAACAAACAGCGAAGATACCATAAAATAGTAAGTGAATTCTCCAACCAGTTCATTATCCTGATCACGTTTAGCTTAGCACATTGAGTGCTAGCGAACGGCAAACTGTATCTCGATAATAAATTACTGTTCAAAGCTGCACTTCAAATAGCGGTAGACCAATACAAAGCCGCGCATATTTCCAACTTACAAACACAAGCTCAAAATTGTTTCGACTGATTTCGATGAAAACTTTTGCATGTGGATTTGATACCAATACCTACTAAAACTTTACGTGATGATGAATGAGTCTACGTTGATATATCCGTACTCTTTCATGAATTCATCATCATCATCAGCCATTATACGTCCCACTGCTGCGTACAGGCTACATGGGAGAAACACATGAGAAGATTGGGCCATAACACCACCACGCCAGCCCAATGCGAGTTGGTGGGTTAAAGCGGTTGCAGTAACAACCGGGACCAACGGCTTAATGCGCCTTCCGATGCACGGAGGAGCTCGAGATTATAAATTTGATTGACCCATCCCGGGAGCGACCATGGCGAAAGTTGCTTTGTTTTCGAAATCAAAACCAGAGCGCTCAAACCACTACGCCACTCGAGCTCATGGCTAGATTACGAAAATACTATGTATTTGATACATGGATACTTTAAAATTAAAACTTCGTTTATGTACAGTCGACCGCCTATCAAGTGTAACAGTTTGACCTTGAGACCGCCCTTGCTGCGTCGGTAATAAAGGCGGCTTTCGTAGTGAAACTGTTACACTTGTACTGGCGTGTGTCTGTAATATAAAATTTTTAGTACAGGAAAATACAATTTTCAAAGTAACACTAAACACTGACACATTGCTAAGTTTCCTTACAACTTCCGCCCATCGCCACCGCCGTCGATTCAGGGACTTTTCGAACTTAAATGCCCCGAGAGATCAAGGCATTTCGGCCAGCTATCTTTCGAAGAAAGAAGAACACTGATAAAATTCAACATAAGTACATTCAAATTCTTCTCTATTGTGGGTTGAGTTTTCCAGACATTTCGAACTACGACTCACGTCCGAACTGTGGCTACACTCTTTATACAAATTGAACATTCAGGAATCCCTGCGGTGGGAACATTAGCAAATCGCTGGAACACGTCCGTTGGAAAGTTCCTAACAGCCAACGCTTGAACTAGGTTGTAAATTTTAAACGAAACTAAAATCGGATACTCGTAAAGTGTACCTTAATTTAGGCGAGTGGACCGCACACGGACACTCGAAAGGTAATCCGTAGTATCCGTACCTCGTACATTGTTTATGAAGCAGCCACAGCACGAACTGCTTAAATGATAGTGGCACTTTCTGAGCACGTTTTATTAGAGCACGTGTAGTAGTGTCTTTGAGAAAATTATCTTCAGTCCCCAAGCTCTGAAGATAAACTCTAGGTCTAGTTTTTTAAAACAAAGACCCAGAATTCTGTCCCCTGCCAATAGTGCTTCTTTTCTTGATGATAAAAAAATGAGTTAAAATAGTCCTGTAAACATCAAGAGCAAGGACTGTATTGGTAATCATGACTCCTAACAAAGCGCTTTCGCAAGAAGCTCTGGCGACCTTACCCATAGCAGAAACACAGCAGTCAGAACAAAAGTAGTTATTTGGCTGCAATATTTTATGATATCGAGAAGTTTCTTGATTTCAGTAGAAATTTTAAATTCTCAGGAGAATACTGCACTACCTTTCCTGATCCCAAGAGCTTCCAATACTTCTGTTTGAGCTTAAATATAGTATTCCAAAAAAGTTGGTGGTACAAATATACACAAAAATATAGTACAATCGAAAATATTATTTTAGTGAAATATTGAATATTATATAACGTTAATGTATCGTCTCCTAACTGCACAAGACCTCAATACCCAATTATCTCCGAAATTTCATAATCATTTTACACGCGCCTCGCCTCGCTTAAAATACCATTTACTACGTGTGGATTACGTTAAATTGTATACAATAACGTTGATGTTCTCTTTATGAAAACCACTACCGAGCCGAGTTACCCGCTGTGTTGAGTCTGACAATATTATGTACGTTATTAAGCACCTTATAATATACCAAGCATCATGATTAATACTATACATCCTATTGGTTTTAACGTACGCTTATTGTAATAAATAGTTATAAATATTGGATGAATCTCTCACCCAACCACTTAAGAAAAGTTATAAGTTTCCATTATTTTTTCTTTTTATTTTATTTATTTAAGACACGCAACAGGATACAGTCAATACCATACAAAAAACACTTAAACATACTTATGTGCTAGACTGCAGCCCAAAAACAAGTGTCACTTGCTAAACAGGTGTTAATAAATATACGTTTTCACCGGAATCTATATCAGAACCATGAGTATTAATAATTATAGTGAGTGTGTATAACTATTGCAAGACGACTATAGCTATGACAAATTACTCAAGGAGTGCACAGACATGTTTCTTAAAGATATTTCAATCGATATCTCAATTTCTTAATATGATAAACAATATTCACCTCGTTACCTTAACAAACATTGACGCGAATAGCGATCGTCTTGATTGGGTATTGGATTTTTGTTCGTTGGCATATACTATGTAATACATAAACTTAAGATATTTTAGCCGTTGTGTTCATACAAATAAACCTTTTGACTTTGACTTTATAGAATAGTTCCAGAATTAAAAAAAAAACGATTTTGGAGGATGGCTCTTAAAAGTTTTTTATGTCTATCGCTATACCGTTCATAATTCATCATTATCATCATCGTCGTTTTAGCGAAAGACGTCCACTGCTGGACAAAGACCTCCTCTAAAGATTTCCATGACGTCACGATTGACCCCGCGCTACACGCTTCTCGGCAACCTCCAACCTTGATGATATATATCTCAATTTGTAAAGTCAATAATAGATTGCACAGACTTTGAAATTCATCACCTTTTGGGTACTCACTCTCTAACCCTACCAAACTTGATGGTATAACAATTTCAATTTAAAAACTGAAAAACTTCTTTTAAATCTCCATAAATAGCTCTCAAGAAAAACAGGTTGTTCAAACGAAATTTTCCTCTGATACTCAAATTCGCTATCAACTTTTTGGTCGTCCAAAATTGAATCGTTTTCATATTCAAATATATATCGGGACCACATCAGAGCGTGTGGGTACGATAGTTTTTGCCGCAAATGTGATTTCCGATACATTAGGCACGGAACCGGTGCGGCGAGAAGACAAAAAGTATACACAGATTTCCACTTTCGAGGAGCTCATCGCATGAAATATTTCGCTTGTCTCTGACAAATAGAGATCGAATGAGTCACATTTCACAATGTCTATTTTGTTAAATGATTGTGTGAACTTTTACGGCAGGAATATGGAAATACGCCACAAGAGAGATGGAGTAATAGGTAGGTAGTAGTAGGTATTAGCAGTAGGTAGGTATTAGAGAAATTTCTAAATTATGAATTGTTAAAATATCTACAAAAATTTAATAATAGTTTACCTACTCTTTGCTAATGGAGGTTATGAAAAAATATATAATATTGATGACTGGCCGGCTGATGGCGAAGTCTTCTAAACCAGGGCTCCGGATTCAAATCCTGGTGGGGGCAGATGTATTTATGCTCACTACGAACATTGTTTCATGGATGTTGTTTTGTCGATTATCAATATCGTCTATTTCTAAGTCCATTTCATTTGCCAATGTAAACAATATCCTCATATAGGAATGCCTAACTCTATACTGCTATACTCGTATAGTAGTCATACTTTTCATATAAAATAATTTGTCTTTTGTATATTTTTATCATAATTAAAATGTGGGGGCAGATTATCATGGCACAGTGAGGGGGGACTGCACCGCGACATAATTTGCACCTGGCCTGCAACTAATGACGCTAATCGCTACCCTGAATTTCAGAGGCAGATGTTTACCTACTTCCCTTTATCTATTTTCCTGCAACTTTAATGGACAAAAAACTGCCGTTGCCGAAACAGAGTCATTAAAATTTAAATTAAGTCGTTATTTCATTTTAATTCCCCTTAATGAGAATAGAAACGACAGAGTTTGATGTAATTATGATTTTATACTAATTGGGTCATATGACAAATTTTTCAAGTATCAGTTTTTATTATAATACTATTGAATTCCCGCGACTTCACCGGCGTGGATGTCGGTTATCACGCCAAAAGGTAAGTGTATATATTATTGTACATCAACCACATGGACAAAATATAGTATACTTAGCTGAAACAACGTACAAATGGCGGCCATACTAGCGCCGAAAGCATCTCTTCCAGGCATCCTTTGAGTGGAAAGGATTTAAATCAGCCTATCATATGCAATAACTGCAATATCAAGTGATTTTTTCTTGTCATTGCAGGTGTCTATAGGTGGTGGTAACCGCTTACCACCAGGTGGGCTGTCAGGTTGTTTGTCATCTAATTATATAAAAAGAAATCATATTATTATTATCTATGTCCTTTCTCAGGATGTCCATTTATGAATCTACAATTATATACGTATATTTTAAGCTTGAGAAGGTTCATTAAGTTATATCGTAATAATTTCAACATAATTTCAGCCGAGAGACGACCAGTATTGGGCATATGCCTCCTTCGAGGATATCCAGGCCGATCGGTCCTGCGCTGCCCGCAGCCATCGGCTTCCCTCGACCCTCACCAGATCGTCGGTCTACATTGTGGGGGGCCTACCAACGCTGCGTCACTGAGGACTTTTCCGCCCTAACAACCGTTAGTCCTCCTTATAATATGGCCTGCCCACTACCACTTGAGGCTCGCAATTCTTTAGCTAGGTAATCTTAGTTCTCCTGCAGATCTCAGTATTTTTTTTTATACAAAGCACGACAAATGACTCAACACCACCTGATGTGAAGCGGTAAGAAGAGTCCATATGCGAAGACAGCTAGTGCAGCAGCAGACACTGCTCTAGCCGCCTCCACCTTGCCGGCCCAAAAGATGCTTTTTCACGCCTCTTTTGAAGGAACCCATGTTATAGGAAGGAGGCAACACATGTGCTGGCAAAGAATTCCAAGTTCTGGAAGTACGACAAAGAAACGAGGTACTAAATTTACTAATTTTTTTCGATCACGCAGAGAAACCACGAGCAGAGCCTTCTCCATTGCCTTTTGGGTGACAAATAGAATCAAATAAGGGTATATCAATACAATACGTATTAATATACCCTTATTTAATTCTATTTGTAAGTAATCAATGAAATACTAAGTAAGACGGCAATAGAATTACAATTTCTATTGCCGTCTTTTACTGTTTGATTTTGTTATTCGGGCCAAACGGTTTAAATATCTTTGTTCAATATTGAATATCAATATTATAACAGTAAAATATTCAATCCAAGTTCAATAATGACACCTTCCTATATTGCAACTTGGCCGAGCAAATACGAAGATGAGAGCACACCAAAAATTTGTGAAAAAATCAACAAAACGAATGTCACCCCTGTTTGCCTAACATGCTGAAGAAAGTAATCGCCAAGGGGGATATAAAAATAATCCACACGAAAAACTTCCGCCTTCAACGGAGGTTTCAAAGGTGAAATAAGTTTATGTGCAAAAATATGCTCTTAGTGTGATTTTAAAATTGCAACTAATATTTGAAAGATAATTTGGAAAAATATCTACACTATATGCGTGTCCTGGAGCAGGAATAGAACCCGCGAACTTTCACTATCCGGGTGGCTGTTCTAACCAGTGAGCTACCGAGGACTTAGGAATGGGATGTTCCCTATGAATCTCTTCTAGTGTTTCTGTTTTTGTAATTATCAATATCATCATCACCATCATATCAGCCGAGAGACGCCCACTGTTGGTCTTAGGCCTCCCCCAAAGATCTCTCGGTCCTGCGCTACCCGCATCCATCGGTTTCCCGGGACCCTCATCAGATCGTCGGTCCACCTTATGGGGGTCCTGTCAACGCTGCCTCTCCTGGTACGCGGCCGCCACTCTAGGACCTTTCCGCCTCAACGGCCGTAAGTCCTCCTTGCAATACAGCCTGCCCGCTTGAGGCCCATAATTCTTGTTTGTAATAATGTCAAAAATATAATTAAGAAGATACAAAAAGGTTAGTTAAATTGTCAACATTTGATTGAAACTTAGTCTAAGTTATTTTACACTGAGAAAAGGATCTTTCATCCAGCTGAGTTCAACCCATTGAGTCAGTTTCTTTTATCTGATGCAAATGACTCTTTTGTCTATCTAAAAATAAAATTAAGTTACATGCATGTCTGCTTGCATTCCAATACAACAAGAAATAAAAAATTAGACGTTTCCGAAATGGAAATTTTAATATTTCGTCCTTCCTTTTTCAGTCTATTTTTTTATTAGCGGGTATTTACCAACACTTACCAATTTAGGTTTGATTAACAAGAAAAGCATCGATAAATAAACAAAATATTTAAAAATGAGAACAAATTAAAACTTAGATTTTTTGTTTATTGGTAAAACTTATTGAAAATAAGGTAGATATTATTATTAAAAATATTATATAAATATCCTTAAGAAAAGTATTGGAATATTTTAATTTGAGCTAAATAAGTAGTATCGGCTATAAATAACTGGGCTTGTGATGGCGCCAGTCTGCACAGCGGCAGTTATTAAATATGACTGTCTGTTACACCGAAAATAGTAATTGGAATTAAAAATATATATAAAAAAACTCTAACCATCGGCAGTGTTAAATTTGTTTCTATTCTATTCCCAAAAAGTTTGTACATATATATGCCTTGCCCTTGAGTTGTAAACCAACAATATACATTTGTACAACTCGATTTAATAACAAGTCATTCAAATATCAAATTTTTATTTCAGTCAAACTGATATACTTACTTAATGGCAGTGTATTTTTTTATAAATTAGACCAATAATAGTAATTATAAAGATATTATTCTGTAAAGACACAATTGATTATTTTTATTGACATAAAACTCCAGGAATTCTTACTGAGGCGTAACTAATTAAATAAAAAAAGCTCTGCGCTCTGTTTATTTAATATATTATTATGTATTTATAATTCAATAAAAAAGTATTTTGGTACTAACTTCTGCATTTTAAAATACTACAGCGTATTTCATTAAATATTGATGTCGTAATAACATGTTCCGCTCGGTGTAAAAGGGGATGACGTAAACAACTTATTAAATATGACACCACGGGGCGTGAAGCTCGTCATTACGAGATGGTGGCGCCACCTTGTCGGCATTTTCACGCACCACAAATCCATTATGCGATGTTCACCAATTTCTTAACACATGATAATATGTACGTGACATATTATAATCTTGTTGTTTATAAATGTTTAGCTTTGTCATAATTATTTTATGTTAAAGTTTTTTAAGTTAAGAAAACTGGATTTTTTCGTCTTATTCAACCTAAATTTTATATGGCTTATATAAAATTTAGTACAAGTAGGTCTTTAAATGCTTGTATACTTAGTTAGTTTAGATAGGGTCACTAACTAATTTACCAGCCAATAGTAAAAAGTGTCCATTTAATAGAAAACGGCCTCGAAAGAGTTCCTTGGTTTGTACGTAAACATTCAGCTCAGGACATTCTTCATTTAGCTGTGAAAAAGAATAGGAATAATAGTAGGAATAATAGTAGGTATAATAATATTGCTACACTCACACCTATATCTATCCCAAATAATCATCTTATGTATTTATACAAAAATTATAAATAATACATAATAAATATAAGCTCCACTCCCGGTATTGGAACCTCTGGTATTGCATACAGGGGTACTAGCCACCCGACCCGTCAATAAATGTTTATAGAAAAATTTATGAAACTATATTTTTTTTATAATAAATGGTCACTTCCATTTTCCCATTTTCCCTTGCTATACAGGCTACTCGGTGAAGTGTTCCCGGGTTCGAATCCCGGTAGGAGCAAATGTTTGTAATATATGATGAGTCCGAGCACGAGCATAGATGTTTATATGTTTATTTAGTATATAATTATCTAATATTTATTTACATATTATTATCATTATTTCTCCGTTATCTAGTATCCCTAACACAAGCTCTTAATGATGCTTACTTAAGGCTAGATAATAGGTGTGACTGTATGAATATTTATTTTATTTATTTGATTAGCAGGTAGCTGTCGCTTCGAGAAATGCAAATAATCCAATTGTGACGCTCGACCAATTCCTGTAGCGCTACGTTGTTTCGTTGCTGCGTCGTAGATTTGCATAAATACTTACCTATTCGAATTTGGGATTATCTAGATCTTACCTCTAGAATTTGTATTTGGAATTTGAATTATTGTTATACAATTATTTACCAATTCTAGGTAGGTAACAGACTCCGTTATATGAAAAAAATAATTTAATAATTTGTTACAATACCTAATCGTAATTAAAATTTTAATAGTACAGCAAAAACAAAATGAAGCTTTTCCGTGTAATGCCGATTCGAAGCGATCGCAGTCGCAGCTCTCACTAACTCCATAAAAGCAATTAGTTATCAAAACATCGAATAAGTAGTTTGAATCCAAGTACTTTAGTTTTTTGGGTTATATGTTTTCTTGATCTGCTGTCGCAATTTTTACTATATAATGAGTAATATTTCTATTGTAGTTTGTAGTGCTACTCGTGAATAGTACGTGTAAATATTTTGACGTAAACAAACAATAGTTAATTTTTCAAATTTATCTCATATACATATACAATATTATTATGACCATTATTAGGTACTTACTTAACCTACATAGTCATACAGAGTGATATGCGAAAATACGAGCATAATATACTTCCCAATATTAAGTGTAATGTGGTACGTGTTAATGAAGTTTTATAAATTTTATTACAATACTTTTAATTAGTCAATGATACTTGTGGTTAGATATGAAAATATTTTTTTTAATGTTAAGTCTGTAAGGTATCTTGGCAAGTTGTTAAGTAATATTGATATTTGATTTAAGTTATTTTAATCCTTTAAGGCCCGGATTGTGTCTGGTTTATTGGGTTTCAAAAGGTTAAGTAAAAAAGGTTTTTAAATAATAATAATTTTAGAAGTTTCGCAAAATATATTTGTATTTTCTATGAAATAAAGTGTTTTGATTAAACATAAGTAGTTACTGAAAATTACCAAGTCATCGTTTTAATGTGTGTTCTAAAGGCAAAACCAGACACAAACCTCAGCCCTGAAATGTTCAGTTTAAATGAATATCACAAAATGAATGTTGGCACAAAACAAATTGTATTGAGAGCCTTTACAATCCTAAACCGCTGTGAGTCCCGAAGAGATAACGAATGAGCATAAAACCACTAGGGTTGATGTTACAGATTACTCCTATCACACCGAAAGTTACAAACGCCTTTGTTGGCCTTAAAAAAAATATGGTGGTATTTGACCAGCGTTTGGTAATTTACTAGAATTTTATGTATAATAATAATAATATTCATACACTCACACCTATTATTTAGCCCAAAGTAAGCTTCATTAGGAGCTTGTGTTATGGATACTAGACAACGGAGAAATAATGATAGTAAGATGTATATAAATATTAGAAATATACTAAATAAACATATAAACATCCATGACTCGTAAACAAATGCTCGTACTCATCATACAAACATTTGCTCCCACCGGGATACGAACCCGAAACCCCCGGCCGAGTAGCCTGTATAGCAAGGGGCACAGACCACTAGGCCAGCCGGTCGTCATGTATGTTCTAATATATTTCTATGGTTCATGTGCCAACACATATGGTTCATGGGCCAACAACCCTAAATTTTCATTTTGCATACCTGCCCTCAAAACCAACTAAACTTCAGAATGACACCTTTACGTTTCTTAATACTCAGCCAAAGGCAAAAGAGTCGAACTCCATACAGCCCATTAGCACACAGCCGAACGCGTACAGCCAGTTAAACCATACGAACGCCATACTGTTGAAGTTTCCTGAATACATGGAGATGTCATCATTAATTAGAATTAAGTCTGTTATGTTGTGATGCTGAATAAAGTTTTATTCTATTCTATTCTATTCTAATTATCATTAATATTTTACACTAAAACCGTTAGCCAGTTCAAAAATTATCGTTATCATACCAGCCTATGATGTCCACTGCTGGACAAAGGCGTCCTTCTTTGTGCTTTTCGGTACGTGGTCGCCATTTTAGAACCTTAAAGGCCCACCGACCGCCTATTTCGCTTTTTTACCGGAGGTTTTTTTAAAAGGAGGAGGTTATCAATTCGACTGTATGTTTTTGTTTATGGTTGTTACCTCAGCACTTTTGACTGGGGGAAACCAATATTGATGATTCTTTTTTTGTTCGATGCGGAATAGTTCCCATTTGGTCCATACAATTTTTTTGAAAATCCATTGGGTTTGGGTAGTTTAATTTTTAAATCAAAGTAACTGAAATAAGTAAGTCATCTACGTATGGGAAATTGCGGATTTTTGCTTTCCTATGAATTTTTAAATGAAATGATACGATAGTAGAAAGCAATATAAGCTCACGGTCACCCATCTAGCTTTGACCTTAAAAAGTTATCACTAAAAAATTTTAAACAAAAATTAAAACCGACTCCAAAAAACTGAAAAGGATAAAATAGTTAAATTTTAGTAGGTACTCATCCCCTAGAAACACATTTTTGGAATCACCTTTGACCTTTGTCTTTTTAAAATGACATATTCATACCAGACATAAATTTCTAAAATTAGTGATCGATCAAATATCGCGAATTCTAAATGATGGCAGAATTGAAGTAATTGGGGTCGACACTAATTTTCAAACTTTTATATAATAGGTAACCCTAACAAAGCCGCGTCTCTTTTCACAATACATACAGAATGGCCATTCCGCTTTTGTTTCATTGAAAACACATAAACGCATTAGATTTAATGTGGCTTTGCCACGAAATGCAACGTTGCTTGACGGTTAGAGCTTTATCGAATTAAGCACGTTTAAAACGCTTTGTTACAATGCTGCCCGTTTGGAACCAAAAGTAACCAACCCACTTTGAGCATTTTGTTAAGCTAGATTTAAAGATAAAACTTATGAAAAATGCACAATTTTTTGTGAACTAAAGCCATTGTTACGACTCTTAAAGCTAAGCAAATGTTAGTGAAAACGAGCATTAGTGTTATGTTTCGTCAAAAAACCGCTATCCTTCAATAGGCCACGTGCTTGTTTGGTCCGCTTATTTTATGATTGACGTATAAACAACAACAACAACTGGCAAATCAACTGGCATCAACTGGTAAATTACAGCCAACTACTGCAGGAGCAATTTGAACCTTAGGACCACATGGGGGTCGAGGCTGAAAGGAGAAACCAGCAGCAATTACAACTAACGTGCTGGATATCCGGACCGTCTTTTGAAGTACCTACGATGAAGCTCAAAATTTTATTTACCTAGCCAGAACCTTTATGGGAAAAGTTATCGTAATAGAAGCCGAAGTACAGTTAATCATCATTGCAGACCAAAGGCCATGGAATCCCAAACAGAACAGTTCTGCGCAGCCTGCATCCAGCGGCTCCCCGCGACCCTGACGGTGTTGTCCATCCATCAAGTGGGAAAGACACCATCGTACTTTGCCCTTTCTGGTACGTGGTCGCCATGCTAGAACTTTAACGCCCTATCGACCTTCCGCTCTGCATGTTGTGTGCTTTACCCACTGCCCTTTAACTTGCTAATCATTTGGGCTACGTCAGTGACTTTGGTTCTCTTACGGATCTCCTTATCCCTGATTCTATGTCGTAGGGAAACACCTAACAGTAACAAAGCATGTTCCGTAGTCTTAGCACATAAGCTTAGATAATAGAAATAAAAAAAATCTATATTCCAATATGTAAACTGTAATTATTAAAAAAAACGTTTGAGTAATTGTACGTACAGCTGTCCATTAATCAACTTACATTCCTACCGCAAACTGTTACTACGAGAGTACCATGCTAACTACTCTCTGACCATAGCTAATTAATTACATTAGTGAACACACCGCAACAAATCTGTTCACTTTTGTGTCCCATTATCTCTGGTATTAATAACTTTCTGATATTTATACTGGTTTTAAAACTTTCTGATATTACCAGCAGTGTGATTGAAATATTCAACATCGAGCTTGACGACCAGCCTCCATTGATTTTGACGTTTGAGAACAGCGCTGCGCGTAAGGGTATTCACTAACCAGTACGTCGATCTCTTGGCTGTGTATATGTAAATGTTTAGAGATACGACAGTCGATATTTTTTGCTTTAGTTACTATTTAAGCCTCCTGACTTTACAGCATATTACAATCAATAATATTAACCTAATTGCTTGATTTTATACTCAATTTTGAGAAGCTCAGTGGCGTAATGGTTTTAGCGTTCTAGTTTCGATTATAAAAAGAAAACCGACTTTCGTCATTGTCGACCCCGAGACGTGTCAATCAAAAGGTGTTATTTCCAGCTACTACCTACTTCGGAAGGCACGTGGTCCCGGGTTTTACTGGAACCGCATTAACCCACCAACCCGCATTGGGCCAGCAGGGTGGTGTTATGGCCCAAACTATTTGTTTCTCCCATGTAGAAGAGGCCTGTGCCCCGCAGTGGGACGTAAATAGGCTGATGATGATGAGGGTGGTAATTCTTAATTGTTACCTAGAGAAAGATAGTTTGTAAATTTATCGGCTTGGGTTGTTACATACAATTCACAAATATACCCGTTTTACTCTTGGACCAACTATGTATGCACACCTAGTTGTTCCATCCCTGAATGTATTCTTAGTGACACAACTACGCACAATGGATCGTAAGTACAATACGACATTAAATAAAAACATGGATTATATTAGTTCATAGAAATGTTTTGCGACATTCAAATACATCTTATTCATTTGATAATTTCATAATATTTCTGTGAAATAATATAACATTGGCTGCATTATTTCATAGAAATTTCATTAAATTTTAAAATGACTGATGTTTTTGAAAATTGCAAGCCATTTCTATGAAATAGAATAGCCCATGTTTTAATTTATTGTCGTATTGTCGTCACCTCACCACCCTGTATATTGTATGTGTCTCACTCTGCAAAAATTACTCCATGTCTGTTTGTAAATAGCGAGTTCTTTTCGTGAATAAAGATATGTCGAACAGCAATACCTTTATGTTAATTAAAATCTTTTACATAATATTCATCAACTGGTTATAATGACTACTTACTGTGACCTTTAGAACTCACATCACTCATATCAGTTTTTATTAATGAACTGTCCCATTTACAAATATTTTAAAATATATTAGGTCTCAGAGATACGTTCAGGCGTGTCACTAATAACTTTAACTAAAGTTTCATATTCACGTTAGGTTTTCAATCACTCGACATTTTACAAACAATTATGATAATTATGTACCAAGAAAAATATGTTAACTTTTTCTCATATTTGTCCAAAAAAACCACAGTCTCAAGGTTTTCATTTTTTCATACATTCTGCAGTACTTGCTCAGTTTCTTCTGTACTCTTCTAATGACTATACAACTTAAACTAGAAATTAAACTTCATTAGCTTTTTTAATAGAACTTAAATGATTTCCAATTTCCGTTTCAATAAAGCTAAAATATAATCTAATTAAATATTAGGTTGGGGAAAAAGTCTTTTCGCATTATAGTATGTATGAACTTGTAATAAAATCTCTTTGGCTTTACTATTTGTATCTGGCTGGTTTTGGTATCATTAAAAGTTTAGATTTTAAAAAAGATAATTCCAAATTCAAATTAGGAAAATGTGTGTTTTTCATTTGTTTTTCGCACTGTCAAGATAAGTGAATCTAATGAAGAAATTCGATACATTTTAAAATTTTACGCAAGCCGCGAAAAAAAATTGCGATGTTTATGGACCTAGTGCAGTGTCTGTGAGAGTAGCACAAATTTGGTTTAAGCGTTTTCAATCCGGAAATTTTGATGGCAAAGATGCACGTTGCTCTGGTCGCCCTATTACGGATAAAATTGATGCCAAAAAACTGGAGCAAGATCGGCATATCAGTAGTTACGACGTAGCTGAAGAACTGGGAATTGACCACAAAATAGTTTTGGCGCATTTAAAAAAAATGGGTACACAAAAATATTTGATATTTGGGTACCACACGAGCTCACTGAAAGAAACCTAATGAACCGTGTACTCAATTGGTGATTCTTTATTACGACGTAATGAAACCGAACCATTTTTGAAGAAACTAAAAACTGGTGATGAAAAGTGGATCGACAAGAACGTGCGAAAAAGGTCGTGGTCAAAGGCCGGTCAGGCTACACAGACTGTGGCGAAACCCGGGTTAACTCGCAACAAGGTGATGCTGTGTGTGTGGTGGGATTGGAAGGGCATTATTCATTATAAGCTGTTACCACCAGGCAGGACCATCGATTCTGAACTCTACTGCGAACAACTGATGAGATTAAAGCAAGAAGTTGAGAGAAAGCGGCCGGAATTATTCAACAGAAGGGGTGTGGTTTTTCATCATGATAACGCTAGACCTCACACATCTTTAGCCACTCAGCAAAAATTAAGAGAGTTTGGCTGGGAGGTGTTAATGCATCCGCCGTATAGTCTTGACCTTGCACCTTTAGATTTCCACCTGTTTCGCTCTCTTCAGAATTCTCTAGGGAGTGTCAGGTTAACATCACGAGAGGACTGCCAAAACCACTTGTCGCGGTATTTTGATCAGAAGCCCCAAAATTTCTATAGCAATGGGATCATGTCCCTACCTACAAGATGACAAAAAGTTATCGAACAAAATGGTACCTACATACTTTAGTTAAATGTAAATAAACTATTTAAAAAAATGTTTTGAATTTTCTTAAAAAATGCGAAGAAACTTTTTCCCCAACCTATTATTAAATACATTCACCCGGATTGTGACGTTGTAGGTTCGCATCCTAAACTAGGACATGTATTTTTTCTCAAAGTTTTAAATCGGTTCGTGGTCTAGAATTTTTTTAAAGCCTAGCCAATAACCAAGTTAAAAGCTTTATGTTTATATATCATTTCAACAAACAAGACAAATAGTAACTTTACTATTACCATTACCATTAGTAAGGCTCTAAGAAAATATTAAAAGCATGAAAAACTAAATGCAACTTAAAGAAAATAGTTTTTTTTCTAAAACATATAAAGAATAATCCGTTGCCTTATTTACAAAGTCTTTCAATTCTCGGAGTCGAGATTAAAATCTAGATTTCCACTCATCCTGATTCGATATTTCCAGGGAACTTGAAATTCAATTATTAGCATTGTCCGCGAGAAGTCCTGGTATTGCGAGCTATTTTTAATTTTCCTGTGGAACAACAATTTATAAAAGTCTAAAGAAATAGCTATGACAGAGTTGTTATTAAAGAGGAAATTCTATCTTTGAATGTATTTTACTAACGCTTGAATAAAAGGTCAGGTCAGTCAATCACAACGTTTATCAATTATTTATTTATTTATACCCAACTTTAATGTAGTACATCAACTATGTATATAAGCAAAAACAAAGTATACATAGTAGGCATTGAACTACAAATGGCGGCCTTGTCGCTGAAAGCGAAAGCGATAATTCGATATATTTCTCTGCATCTTCTTATCAATAAATGTCTTAAATCTAAAAAAAATCGCTCATAACAATTACAAATTAAATACAAACAACATAGTATGGTAATTCCAGTTTGCACAAAATACTTCATACAAAACGGCTATTTCTTATTTAAAGACTTAATATTAGGTCCGCCGCGATTGTACCGTAAGACCGTAACGTGCTATAAACTTTAAATAAATAAACATCAGCATTGTCAAAATAACAGTAATATTATATTATTATTATTGTTGTCTTAATAAAATCAGATAGGGTTAGTCACGAGCCTCAGCCGATATTAAGAAGATGGTGCGACACGTACAAAGTCCTATTAACGTGATAAGAGACGGCGAGCAATTTCAACCATGTGTTACTCGCAACATACTTCATTAACTAAGGGTATGCTTTTCACAATTGCTAAGTATTAAGAGGTTGATTAGGCACTTTAATAAATTGTAATTACTTTGAATTTCAATATTCTTTTTGTTTTATAGCGTGAAGTTGTGAAGTATGTATTATTAAAGTTACTTTAAAAAAATAGGTAGCATTCGGCCTCATTAATTATCTGTCTAACACCATCTCATTGAGACTATTCTTATGAGCCTAAACACGATATATCTGCTGTAAGTTTCTGAAGAATTAAGCATCCCGCAGACTTTTTTATGGTAAGTTTAGGATCAGCTCAAAGTTATTATGTCATGGGAATGTCAATAAAGTGACAGTACACCGATTATCAACTCAATCGGATCTGTGAAACTTGGTAAAATCCTTTCATCCTAAATTATAAATTATAGCTAAGAACCATTCGTTTCAGGAGCTACGATGCCACAGCAGGCATACAGATAGGTACAAAGAAATACACATCAAACTTATAACACCCCTCTTTTTTCGTCGGGGTTTAAAAATGCATCAGCGCAACTCTATTGCATTGATGGAAATATTCAATGTTATGAGTGATTGAATAAAATAATTTGTGTACGAATGATTTTTATCAAATTTTCATGCATAAAAGTGAAATTTAGTCATAATTTTCCAAAGCATTTCACAAAACAATATCATTTCATGAGATGCCCATCTTAAACGATAGTTATATAAGTATACAGTATGTTAATACTGAATAAACTATTATGTACTAATATACGTTAGACTATAATTAAGCTTATAGACGCTGGTGATGGTAAGTGGTCCCCGTCGCAGCGTTGACATTCTGGAGATATTTGCTCTAACTACTGGCTACATTTCCCTTCACACCGAAGCTCAGCAAACTGTTTTACAGCCAAAATAGTTTGCTGAGCGTTCTAAGAGGTGGTATCCACTTTTGGTATTAAAGTTGCCGAAATGTCAAAAGTGGGTACATATAATTTATTGTTCGTAATTGTACCTCCACCGATGTATCCTGTAAGATATAACCATGTAAGGCAACTTCTAAATATTGTCTCACCAACAACTAAAGGCGAATTCACGAATAAACCATTTACAATATTATATTATAATTTTTGGAAAAAAAAATAGCCGTAAATTCATGACCTATTTGCCATCATTAATATATTCTAACAAGCTCCTCATAAACTATGTATTAAAACTGAATATAATTACGAACAGCAAGCAATAATCATTTCATTATTGCATGCCTCTTTAGAACTTATCATCAGATATGATTTCTAATTTCTTAGTCAGTCGCATCGTTAAGCCATTCTCCTCTTAATATAGTTAAATTCCCAGTACTAAAAACAGAAGGGGGATCTTAATGGACATTAAAAACGTGATGTCACCCTTATATTTCCATTAAACTGGAATTACAGCGACGCTTTATAGAAATTACGAAGGTAAATAATATTTTCATTAGCCGAAACACTCAACGATTAAAGCTTTATGTAAAATTAGTAGTTGTTTATTTTATTAATTATTAAGCAATTAAAATAGAATAAAAAACATTTATAATAATGTTAAAATCAAAAATTAAGATTATTAATTATTGTTTATTAATTTATGGTAAGTACTTAAATATTTTATCTTTTTCAAAAATCTAGTTCAAAGATTTAAAATATCAAAGATTCATATTGTTACTTAAATAATTATATATATTTTTTATTAGGGTTCCATATTTAAAATCGTTAAAACAACCCTTATAGTTTCATCATATTTTCTCTTCGTCCGTCTTTATGTGACAAAGTCGTCGTTTTTCTGACATGAATTGCTACTTCACGTGTTAATATTGGACTAGTAGGGATGTCTTTTTGTACAACAATTATGATAGAAAAAGCACTCATACAAAAGTGAATGGTGTATTTAATTATTCTGTGACTACCCACCTATCAGGCACAAAAGATTGTTTATTGTACATGAGCGCCTGGTAAGCTGAGCTGGTAAGAGGCGAAAGGCGTATAAGAGAGATATCAACTTAATTATGGTTTCCGATATTTTAGAAAAGCTTTATAGGTAACTCAAAGTATTTCAACTGCCATAAAAACTAATACTAAAAAAAATCCAAAAGAAATATGCACCTACACTCTAAATACCAAATCCTTCGATATTTCAAATGTTAAACACAATGCAATGAAAAATTTGTTCAAAATATTGAAAACACTTTATTAAATTAACCAATTAAATAAAATATACAATCTAAATATGCATCAATGGATGCCTAATTAAAAGTTATTCTAAACAACAAAAGGAGAGAACGCTTAATTTGTCGGCAAAACTAATTGACATTTACAATAATAAAAATAAATCTATTGATCCTCAACATACTGAAAATAACACTGATGAAACATTCATTCCAACAGACATTTCAATTCAGTTCTGTATCACAATGCACGCTTTAAATCATAATTTTCATAAACCACAAACAAACGCTTAAAAAACAATGATGTGGAAAATAGTAGATATGATGCTGTATACGGATAAAGTAATTAGTATAACGGTAGAGTCCCTACTAACTTTACCCATGTAGATAGCATTGGTAGAGTAGAGTACTCGAAACCGATAGAGTAGTCCGGATCACTCTATCGTTTACTTTACCTGTGGACAGCACCCTTCACGGATGGTAGAGTACTGACTATTACAGCACCCTTCACGGATGGTAGAGAGTACTGACTATTACTCTACCATCCGTGAAGGGTGCTGTCCACGGGTAAAGTAAACGATAGAGTGATCCGGACTACTCTATCGGTTTCGAGTACTCTACTCTACCAATGCTATCTACATGGGTATATACCAATGTAAAGATTTTTGGTAGAGTAGAGTACTAAAAACTGGTAGAGTAATAACCAAGTTCACTGTACCGTTTACTCTACCCATGGACAGCACCCTTTGCGGACTGTGGAGTACTAACTATACCAATTACCATTATTTACTAGGTGGTAGACCCGTATGTAGGGTCGTCTGGGTAGGTACCACCGCCTTTCTTATTTCAGCCGTGAAACAGTTCGCTATGTTTCGGATTGAAGGGAAAGGTAGCCAGTGTAATTACTAGGCATGGACGGCATTTTATCTTAGGCCCCAGGATGACAACGCACCTGCAATATCAAGTGATATTTCCTTGTTATTGCAGTTGTCTATAGGCGGTAGTAACCGCTTACCATCAGGTGGGCCGTCAGCTTGTTTGTCATCTAGTTGTATAAAAAAATGTAGACAGTATTTGATATGATACTCATTAGTGATCTGCGATAGACTCTTATTGTGTCAATGTTGTATATTCTCATGTCTTTATTATATGATTGTCATTCAATTACGTAAAGTGTCATGTAGGATTTTAGTAAATTAAAGCCTAGTATTTCTGGCAATTTCTTTATTATTTCAATTTAATTTACTAAAAATAAAAAGGTAAATGGAAAAGTTTCTGAGACCGGATCGCTTTGATGGCGATTCTTCGCTAAGCTCCGCGGGACCCGAATGGGAGCATTGGAAACGCACCTTTACCAATTTCCTGGCAGCACAAGCGGCATCTACGCCCAGCGCGCCTGGGCTCGCCACCACTGCGCCGGCACTTTCGGATGACACAAAACTACAATTGCTGGTAAACCATGTATCGCCACGCGTATACCGTTCAATCAGTGGCTGTACCTCATATAACACGGCTATGTCTTTACTGGATGCATTATACATTAAACCCAAAAATGTTATAACTGCTCGGCATTTACTATCTACTAGACGACAGCATCCTGGTGAGACCATTGATTTATATCTTCAAGCGCTAAAGCAGCTAGCTAGAGAATGCGATTTTATCGCTGTAGACGCCGAAACAAATATGAACGACAACATAAGGGGCGCTTTCATCGCTGGCATAACATCTACTAAAATAAGGAAACGCCTTCTTGAAAATCTTACACTTACGCTTGACGAAGCCTATAACAAAGCGTTATCCTTGGAGATGGCTGAAAATAATTCGCAAAATTTTAACTTTCCCGCTGTCAACGCGATATCACAAAGACAAAGCTTTTCGGTATGTAATAATGAGCAGCTTACTGATGCCGATACTCCAACACAAATGGCTGCGACTACCACTTCGAAACTTGATACGAAGGTCCGCCGAAAATGTTTCTATTGTGGAGGAGATCGCATTCACGGCCGCAGAAACTGCCCTGCCTCCAGCACTAGCTGTCTAATATGTGGCAAGAAAGGTCATTATGCTTCCGTCTGCCGTAGTAAGCCGCAAGCCGCTTCTGTCAGTTTACCAGAGGGTTGTGCACACTGCGCAGTCTGTATCACGGCGGCAGCGCCAGCTTCGCTAAGAAAGGCTATGGTCTCTGCTTACATAAAAGGAGTCAGAGCAAAGGCCATAATAGACACAGGAAGCAGTATCAGTTTTATTGACGAAGATTTTGCCAATCTTGCCCGCCTAAAGAAAAGACCATGTAGTCAGATAGTCTCCATGGCGTCTCTAACCCTAACTTCGCAAGTCACTGGGGCTACCTGTCAAAACGTCAAATTGGGGGAGAACTCATATGACAATATTGAATTTCTGGTCGTAAAAGATTTGTGTGCCGATATTATTATAGGCCATGACATTCTCAGCTTACATTCTACATTGGAGTTTGCATTTGGTGGACCCAAAGATACGCTAAAGGTTTGTTGTGTTGCTGTTGCATCTGTTCCTGCCACGTCCCTATTTGCCAATGTGTCTCCTGATTGTAAACCAATTGCCATACGTTCACGCAAGTACAGTGTAGAGGACCAGGAGTTTATTAGTGGGGAAATTAAGAAGTTGCTTGAACAAGGCATAATCGAGGAAAGTCAATCACCTTGGCGAGCACAAGTGCTAATAACTAAAAACGCAAATCATTAAAAGCGTATGGTGATAGATTACTCTTTAACAATAAACAAATACACACTCTTAGATGCGTACCCGTTGCCAAACATTGAAGAAATAGTGAAGAAAGTTTCAAAGTATTGCATCTTCAGCGCTATCGACCTCCAGAGCGCGTATCATCAGATCCCGATCCTTACACATGAACGTCCTTATACAGCGTTTGAAGCGGCTGGTAACTTGTATCAATTTTGTAGAATTCCCTTTGGAGTAACAAACGGTGTATCTAGTTTCCAGAGAACCATCGACTGGGTGATTAGAAAGGAGGACTTAATGGGGACCTACGCGTATTTGGATGACATCACCGTTTGCGGGAATTCACAAGAAGAACATGATAAGAACCTGGACCGTTTTCTACAGGCAGCCGACAAATACGGTTTGACGCTTAACAAAGAGAAGAGCAAATTTAACCAAAAATCCTTAAAGATACTGGGGTACTCGATCGAAAATCATATTGTCAAACCGGACAGTGACCGGCTACAACCGTTACTCAATCTACCTCCACCAGGAGATACAGCCGCGCTGAGGAGAACACTTGGTATGTTCGCGCATTATTCAAAATGGGTGCCACACTTTTCAAAGAGAGTACACGCCCTTGCTCACACTGCCTCCTTCCCATTAGACGCGGAAGCCATGAAATCTTTCGAAGACTTGAAGTCCGTGATTGCTAAATCTTCCATACATGCAATAGATGACAAAATGCCATTTACAGTAGAAACGGATGCTTCGGAGCACTCAATCGCTGCTACACTCTCACAGGACTCCAGACCTGTTGCGTTTTATTCAAGAACCTTAAACAAAAGCGAACGTAATCACTCTGCGATCGAGAAGGAAGCCTATGCTATTGTCGAATCGCTTAAGAAGTGGCGCCATTTTCTAATCGGCAAGCCATTCAAATTAATCACGGACCAGAAATCGGTAGCATTTATGTTCAATTCGAAACACTCAAGCAAAATAAAAAACGAGAAAATACAGCGGTGGCGTTTAGAGCTGGCTCCCTACATGTATGATATCGTTTATAGACCCGGACAAAGAAACTACGTGGCTGACGCCTTGTCAAGGGTATGTGCCAGCATGGACAACTCGTCACGACTCGCAAGACTCAATAGCTTGCATGAAAACTTATGCCATCCAGGAGTCACGAGGATGCATCACTGGCTGAAAACAAAAAACCTAGCCTACACAATCGATGAAGCTAGGACGATGACAAACAATTGTCGGATTTGCGCTGAATTGAAACCAAGATTCTTCAAAAATGCCAGGCCACTTCCGGAACTTATTAAAGCCATAGCGCCGTTCGAACGTTTGAGCGTCGATTTTAAGGGTCCTGTCCCAACCAATACGAACAATCGTTACATACTTACCATTATTGACGAATATTCCAGGTTTCCTTTTGCCTTCCCATGTTCAGATATGAGTTCGAAAACAGTTATAAAGCATCTAAATAACCTCTTCATGGTATTTGGTATGCCCAGTTACATACATTCAGATCGAGGAACCGCTTTTCTATCTGCTGAAGTGAAAGAATATCTACATTCCCGCGGCATCGCCACAAGCAGAACAACAGCGTATAACCCGCAGGGAAACGGGCAAGTCGAAAAACTTAACTCTACATTGTGGAAAGCGGTACAGTTAGGTTTACGGTCACACAACTTACCAATAGAGAGTTGGGAGAAAGTCCTTGATAACGCTCTACATTCCATTCGTTCTCTGCTGTGTACCCCAATTAACTGCTCGCCGCATGAAAGAATGTTCAAACACTCACGAAAATCTCCAAACGGCAGTACCATACCGACTTGGCTAACAAGCACAGGGCAGGTCCTCGTCAAACGTTGTGCTAGACCAAACAAGTACCTGCCTTTAGTGGAAGAAGCCGAAGTAATCGAGGTGAATCCCGACTACTCAATTGTAAGACTGAAGGATGGCCGAGAGACAACAGTATCAAATCGGCATTTAGCTCCGATTGGAGATGAAGGAGAGAGGATTCAAGAGACTGAATCTGAAGAGACCCCCGGCATCCATAATCTAGACGTTCCATCGCCTCAACTTGAGCTACTTCCTACAAGATTTATTGATTCCCCCGAACCTGCGGCTCAGAACATTGATCCTTCGCCTGAGGCAGAAATTACATTGCCATCGGCTCGGCAACAGCCAGAGGTCTCTTTGAGAAGATCAGAACGGTCAAGGAGGCTACCGGCCCATTCACAAGACTACAGTCTGTAAACAAAGTGATGGAGAATGATATGATACACATTAGTGATCTGCGATAGACTCCTTATTGTGTCAATGTTGTATATTCTCATGTCTTTATTATATGATTGTCATTCAATTACGTAAAGTGTCATATAGGATTTTAGTAAATTAAAGCCTAGTATTTCTGGCAATTTCTTTATTATTTCAGTATTGGTGGAGTAGAGTACTAAAAACTGGTAGAGTAGTAGCCAGTTCACTCAACCGTTGACTCTACCCGCCGACAGCACCCTGATAAAGTATTTGAATATTACTATTAATTTGTTAGTAACAATAAAAGTATAATAAGTTATAAGTTATAATTTTAATTATGTTATTTGTAATTCTTTGTTATTTATAATTGTATTGTTGTTTTTGTGTATTATAGATTTTTGTTGTTTAATTTTTATAAAAATAGGGAACTCTACGGTGGTACCATAAATTTCATATTATGTGTTTTTGATAAATGTCTTGTTTTTTACTGTCAATAAAGAAAAATCAGTTTCTCCAATCTTACCGTTTTATTTCATCTATAACTAATACGTGGAAAATAAACATTAAACAGCCTTTCCGAGAACAATCCTTTACAGCGCTCTATTAAATTGCTATGTCCGAAAAGGGCGACTGAGTATAAAGTGCCATTTTTATATTAAGATCTATATATGTACACTTGGTCTGCAATAAACGATTTGTATTTGTATTTTTTATAAAGTGCAATGAGTGCAGTGCTGTTTTAAATCGATTCCCTAATACCGAGTCAAACTAGTTAGTGAGCTGGACCGTTTGTTTCCGAGCACTGTCTCTGAGGAACACTTCTTGAAATTGAATTTACTCTCCGCAAATTTAAAGAGTGTTTACAAAGAAAACAATTTTGCTTGTCTTGCGAAATTTATCTACTTATATCGTGATTTGTCGTCTATTTTTACGATTAGGATAAATTGACGTTAGAGTGTGGTTAGTTGCCTTAGTTAATAAATAATGATTAAGTTTTTACTCAAACGAAGAAATGAAAAATGTCTGATTCCTTTCATTATGGACTTATAAATCAATAACAAAATATTATTAAAATTTCAATATCAAGATTATCTCAATTGTTCTATGGGTAAGAAAGAGTAGCCTCTGAAAGGTAATTACCATCGGTCGCGTGGCTGGCAACCCAAAAGAAAACATGTTGTGTCTGGCTTATGGATGGGTAGATACAATGGTCCAATGGTGATGGTGGGTCCAAAATATAAACACAAAATAATAGACGTTACGACTTAAAATTTTTCTCCAATAATGTAATACCAAAATATATAATACCAATACCATCCAAAAGTGTGCTACAGATTCACAATCAAGATTATTTTTAAATTGATACATTAACCTTTCATTCCTTATAAAAGGTGGTGACGACAATAAATTAAAACATTTGCTACACTCGTTTATAGAAATATAATGAGACTATTAATAAAATTCTAAAATCAATATTTTTTAAACCATTTGTCACTAACCTAGGGCTGCAACAGCGCATTAATGCACAGCGCTATAATTTTTATGGCTAACGCGTAAGGTTTCTGATGTTAAGGTTTCTCAATGAACTGATTTGATTTGCATGAATTTAAAAACAAATTTTGTGGTTTTGGCTACGTTGAATACAATTAGAGGTCTTCAACCTGGTAGTGATAATGTATTACCAGGTACAGCGCGTAGAAAATGTTTAAAATAAAAAAAACTAATCCAATGGCTAAACTATTAAATATACTTTAATATTTTTTTGTCATCACCACCCCGTATACCAACCTGCCACCGCGCACCGGCGAGTTTACGTAAATAAAAACTATTGTCTATTAGTGCTTTCCGGGTTACATAATTATGTTGTAAAATACAATGAAAAAAAGACAAGCATTAAAATTTACACACAAAAAGTGCTCACGAGTAGGTAAGAATTAACTTGTTTATGTCTGCCTGAAACACCACTCAAACTTTCTCATACAATTTCCTAAATCTAATTAAGCAAGTCCACTTTTTATCTTAGACACATCAACTACAAGATTTGTCTATCTAGTTCTACTATCAGTTCTACAATAGAACCGAATGGACATATAATTCTAAATAGCTCTACTAATCAACGAAACTAACTGGAATCAAAATTTACTAATTGCTAACCAAGTAGTAATAAATAATTATATGACAGGAAAAAAATCAACAGCAGTAGTACCTAAGCATTTATAGTTATATCGGCATGTACCACCCACCCCATGCATGTGGGGTACATGCATGGGGTAAAACATATTGATCCCAATATGTTTTACGCAGTCAAAGGAAAAAATATGTTATTTATGACAAAGAACTAAGTATAGATAGAAATTACAATAGATAAATATTTAATTATACCGATAGAAGAAATACTTGGCGTGGATTCAATAATTTAATTCGCATCTTAATAGTTCAGTAGACAAATAGGATTTTTGTGCTCGTATCGTCACGGTCGAAGATGATACGACAACATATAAAAATGCTTAAAAATAGTTCCTATACCGCCCGCCAGGTACGCTGGTCAAAATTTCATACAAAAACTAACGGGACGACGACCATACGAAAATATATTTTCTTAGTGGAATTGTTCCGTAAGAACTGTAATAAACTCTATCATACCCAATATCATCTGTGAAACGATTTGAGAGCTGCACTCATGAATGCGAATGTACGCGGGTAGCACAAAAGAACGCTGCACTTCTTCGAGGCAGCTTTCACACTCGTCTGGAGCTCGTATTGTGGCGCCTGGCTCACTATAAGTACGGCGTCAATGGCTCGGATGTGACTAGATTTTTCCAAAGGCTAGACAATATTTCGCTTAAGCGTTATGATCTCGTGATAGAGATACACTAACACAGAAGTAGATTAACATATTAATATCATACCACACCAACTATTCCATTCATATATGTAGTATGGTTGCAAGTAATAATATTTGTGTCAATCGACGACCTCCTTCAAATAAAAAAGAAAAATTATTTTTACATTTACAAGTTTGATTATGTGCGTTTATAATGCCTACTAAATTGTCAGAATTACAAATAAAGAAAGAATACGCTGAAAAAATTATATGCTCCAGGCGTGAATCGAACCTCCGGGGTCCGGATGCGATAACCGCTACGCCACCGGAGCGCTAGGTGTAACCTACTAATTTCTTTACCGCTTTCTACTTTATAATATTTTTATAGCAACGTTTATCTCACCACAAGTGATCCGAAAGAACACATACTTTTACAAGCATTTCAAAAACAACAAAGCATTAGCAGTTCAAAGCTTTCACAAACTATTTCTTTCAAAATTTTCTTAAAAAAACATAATATAAAGACGGTATTTAATGATTTCAACTAAATCAACCAATTTCCACCTCCAACTTAAAGAATTTTGCAACTATATAACTATACTTTACAGTATTGTGTTCCTGCGGTAAACGTTTATTTAGGAAGCGTTAGTTGAGTGCAGGGGTACTTATCGCCTGTGCTATCATAATTTATTTTACGAAATAGCCATCTCGTCAAGATCACTAAAATTTGCCATCATAATTTGGTTATCGTGAAACAACACTCAATCAATTTTTAAAAACAAATCTACTAAGATGCTATTTTTGAACAGTTTTCCTTCTCCATAAACCCCTCCGATAATTTAGAAACACTCAGTAGCCTGCAAACTTCTGTAATTGTATTTCATCATTTTATCATAAAATTTATGAAAAAGGACTATATTAAGTATGCTTTGAATACCTATCATGACCGAATGAAAGTAAATATTAAAAGCTTCAATACATAATTATAGAGCCAGGTACTTTTAAATAAATCTCAAAGCATTAGTTTCTCTACCAACCGATATATACACGGTGAGTTTTTTTTCGGGTCAGTATGGGGAAATTCTAAACTAAAAGAGATAGAGAAAAACTCTTTTAGGAACCGTGATCTTTTTTTTAGATAAAATAAAAATAGTATTGAAAAAAAAATTAAAATCTTAATAGATTTGGAGATATTGTGAAATTTTGAAAAAAAAATTTTTTTTATTTTGATTGTATATCACTTTACAATCCAAAAATTGTATGGAGACCATAGGTTCTAAAGTTGCTAGAAGTTGTTAAAATTGCTTGAAATTAACATTTTATTAAAGATACATTTTACTATCTAATTGATATTGATGACTGAAACAAAACAAAACCAAAAATCTGCCATTTGCCTTAATCCCACGAAGTCGAGGACATTTTGAACAATTTATAGGAAAGAGTTTGTTTCGTGGGATTATAGTCATATACAATCGAAATAACAAAAAAAAATTTTTTTCGAAAATCTGATATCTCAAAATCAATTAAGATTTTAAATTTTTTTTTAATACCATTTTTATTTTATCTAAAATTAAGATCACGGTTCCTAATTGAGTTTTTCTCTATCTCTTATAGTTTAGAATTTCCCTATACTGACCCGAAAAAAAAATTCCCCGTGTTTATAATCTCTTACAAATAACTAGCAAACAACAACAGTTGATATTTCTTTCCCGTTCCCTTTTAATTCAACCGTCAATATTGGTTTGAAACAGCGTTCATTCCTCTAGAGATTTCGTCAGTAAAACCGTTAGAATAACCGATATCAGAGGCACCATAAAGTATGAGGCACTTACAATTTGTTCTTTTCGATACTAATTACGATAAGATAAGTAGGTACATGAAAATAGTGTTCTAAAATCGATTAGCTCTTTACAACATTACTCTGATAAATAATGAAATTATTTAAAACACATAGAGATTAAATGTTACGGCTTAAAGGCCTGTGTAGCCGTAGGTACTTCGGGTATAACGAGGCTAAACCTAGTTCCGAATACTGCTAGGCCAAATAATGTTCAGTTATATCCGGCTAAACTTAAGTTTATTTTCACTACCAACTTTAGCCGTAACAAATCTTACACACCATGGACAATTATATGAAATATCTGACTTTAGAATCAAAAACTATTTTCTTCATTTCCCCTCGCGGTGCCTATATGTGTAGCAAAACCAAAGCTCACTCGCAAAAGTGTCTGACCGCAGTTTCATTGAGTTATTATCGGGGGCTACAACTGGTTTTGTTTAATGTACTGCCATCGTTTACAGCCCAACTTTATGTGACAAATAGACTGTTTTATTGTCCCCGAATTTTAATTATGATGTATTTATGGCTTTGACAAAAAAAATGTGATCATAATAATTTTTTTTTATATACAACTAGATGACAATCAAGCTGACGGCCCACCTGGTGGTAAGCGGTTACCGCCGCCTATAGACACCTGCAATAACAAGGAAAAGCACTTGATATTGCAGGTGCGTTGTCATCCTGAGGACTAAGATGAAATGCCGTCCATGCCCAGTAATTACACTGGCTACCTTTCCCTTCAATCCGAAACACAGCGAACTGTTTCACGGCTGAAATAAGAAAGGCGGTGGTACCTACCCAGGCGACCCTACATATGGGTCTACCACCTAGTAGTAATATACACGATATTTATTTCCGAACATCGTAAGAAAATACAAATAAAGAAAGAAGACGATAAAAATTGAATGCTCCAGCGGGAATCGAACCCGCGGCTCCTGGGGTCCAGCGTTATTTGGCTTTATTTGTATTTTCTTACAATAAAGTAGGCGTTATAAACACACAAAATCAAACATGTAAATGTGATCCGAACATCGTGTTAAGAAACAGTATAAACCATTTTGTTTAAAAAACAACTACAAATTAAGGTTATCGTACAAAAATATTTTCCGTATTTAAGGAAAAGGTTAAAAATTTCTTTGCATAACATCGACCCTAATAATGTTGAAAGGACACGGTCTAAAATTGTATGAAAGGTGGGCCCCAGCAACGAGCAGCTACGAAATTTTTACAGCATGTAGTGTAAATTACAGTGGACCACCCGGTAAAATATTACATTGTAAATATCCTCCGTTTTGTTGTAATTAATAATTAAAATTAATTAATGCTGGCAACTTGAATGAAGTACAAACAACATTTAAAAAAATATGAAATGTCACAGATTAGAAAAAGTGTGTTCTCTGTGATTCTGTTGACGAATTAACCACATAATAAGTTTTTGTTGAAATATATCAAAATGAGTCCATATATCGTTATAAAATTAGTGCAGTGGGACTTTTGAGTTATAATGAAGGCCATAACTTAATTTATTGTACAAACTTATTTAATATTTTATCGATTACATTACTTAGTTCAAAGTACTAGATATTTTATCCCCTAAATCAATGCCATTATTTAGACATATTCAATTTAAAATTGGAAAGAAATAAGGCCGAGTTGAATACCACTCGAATAGCAACATCATTCGAGAAGCATTGTCATTTGAGTTGATAAATAATTAGATCAATAGCTTAGGTAGATACAGTATCCACAAATAAAAATGTATTTTATTAAGACAAAAAACATGTTGAAAGAAAGTCATTTGGTAAAAAGAACAAATTATTTACTCATTCGACAGTAAACAATGATGATTTTTACTGTTGAAATTACTGTTCATATAATTATATTGACAATTATGCAATAAAAATATTATTGTTTTAATTTGGTGAATATTGGTGTCAACGGATTGTACAGTATTATTGTTCATGTATTATAGGTAAACGAACAGTGGGAAGCTGCGCACATATCATGACAATAGTATGGTATCTGGGTTAGGCACGGTACCAAGGAACTATATTACCACCTGCCGGGGTTTCTAGATGCTATTTTGTTAAGACTCTTAACAAAATAGCATCTAAAAACCCTGGCTTAACATAAGAGAAGTTATTGAAGAAGAATAAACTTGTTTTACTAAATACCATTTTTTATTTCACCTTACTATACATAACATTTCTTATCAAAGAAAACTAATGTAGAAGAATAATATCCTTTGTTCCCGTTGAGTCACACCATATGCACCATTTCCAGTTATTTTTTGTAATCACTGAATAGTAGTATTCATTTCATTGTTCTTCAGTTGACGACCGGCTTGCTGCGTGGACTGTACCCCTAGTTAAGTTATACAGGCTACTCGGTCAAGAGGTCCCGGGTTCGAATCCCAGTTGCAAAGTCCCGGAGCAAATGTTTGTATAATGAGTATGAACATTTGTTTACGACTCATGGATGTTTATACTATATAGAAAGAAAGAAACTTTTTATTGACTTAACACTAGGCACAATATTTAGGTATAACAAACAAATTACAGTCACAAAACACGATAATTAAGATAATTATAAATATAAACATTCAACGAAGTGCAAAGCCAACAGGTCCCTGTCTCAGCACAAATGCTTCAGCAACATTCACGGAATGTCGCTGAAGCGCTGATATTCTGACAGGGCCTAGGCGAAGACGTATTATAAATAGAGACAACCATAAAAAATATATATACGCATACAAATACAAAAACTACCTGCACATAAAGATATATAAACACAAACAAAAACGAAACAAAATAATTGTATATTACTTGTTCACTACTTATATGTATATTACTTATATGTTTATTTAGTATATTTCTAATATTTATATAAATATTATTATCTTTATTTCTCTGTTGTCTAGTATCCATAACACAAGCTCTTGATGATGCTTACTTTGGGCTAGATAATAGGTGTGAGTGTATAAATATTCATTATTTCCTTTGCAAAATATTTTTAAAAATTCAAAACTAATTATTGAGCATGCAAGTTTGATTGTTGTCGAAACAATTCCAAATCAATCCTTTTCAAAATGTGCTTTAATGGGATATGTAACGAAGTTAAGCTTACTCTTAATTTGCTAAGCCGCGTAAAGTCTTACGAGGGTCGTATGATAAGACAACAATTAAAAACCAATAAGGTGTCTGAAATCTGTGGGTATACACTTGAGGAACTAGAGATTAACATTCCGCTTGAAAAGCATATATTTTATGATCCGATGAAGTTCTTCCACATAAAAGTTACACATTTGTTCGTATTCCTATTTAAGTACTTATTATTCCAAGAAAACATTGGCTGGGTAACATTTTACATTTTTTTATTACAATTGCGTACACACTAAGCAGGTAATTGAACTTTTCAATTTGACTTCGTGTATTAATTTTACGTAGTACAGATATTACTAATTTTTGTTAACATATTATATTTCTTCGTCAGTAAATGAGATAGCTAAAAATTAAATAAAATTCAAGCTTCGCACCGCAGCCAGTGAGTAATAAATATTATTCTATGCTAGCGTAGCGTTTTATATTCTCTTTGTTCTATGAGTCAGTGTCACATTGACATTAGATTGACATTGATACTTGAGGGTCACAGATTAAATACAATAATTCAGGGTGGTCAGTGCAAAGTGTCGAGAGATCAATTAATGATTAATATTTAAGTAATTATACAATATTAATCAACTCCGTAGCCAAATGGTATCAGCATTTATTTAAATTAACAATTTAAAAGTAATTTTAGAACAATTTAACCGTGCTGTAATGATGTCTTTCTATTGAAGTCGTCAACTTTCAAGAATTATTTATAAATAAACGGAGGATATTTAAAAATTGGAAAAATTGCTACTGTTAGCACTTAAAATTAGCTTTCCAATGATATAACTTTCGACACTGCTTATGATCGGGGCCCACTTTTAGTCCATGTCCTTTAAAATCAAATTGTCCAAGAATCTGAAACAAAATATTTTTCAATTTTCATATTTTTGAGGAGTTGTGCGTCGTAAATTGTGCTTTTCGATATCTCAAGGAAAGATGTACTAAAGTAACAGAAGGTAATAATATAGCCAAAATTATTGGCACTTATTTGTGCAATAAATGTTGATCAATTTCTAGCATCTGATATATTGAACTTCCAATTGTCATATACTAAATTCTCAAAGATATAACAAAGTATCTAAGACGATATTCCAGTAGATAAGGGAAGGAAGTTTCTATCAGTCGTAATTTCATCTCGCGAAGGGTGACCAAAGCCATAGAAAAAATAAATTGAGGAGGGACTCGCCCCGTCACGCCAAACTGATATTTATACCTACAAACTGTGTCATATATTCTAATATTCTATAGATAATATCTCTTTGATTAAAAGTATCACCCCTAAAAATGAATTTGTTCAAGAACCCGATATAGTAGTAGGCACCTAGCATTGGTAGAAACATTTATTTTTGAGTATTACTTGATTTTTCTAGTTTATAAATATTGGAATCTTAAAACACTTGTAATGGCGGACATTGTTTTTCTTTATATTTTGTAAATACTTTGTTTTCAGTTTATTTATTAGCAACTAATACAATAACTTTGTGAAATAAAGACATATTTCTCTACGTAAGAGTATATAAAATTTAGTAGGCATTGTTAGCGGTGATTGTAAATTTAACAAAAAAATGCATAGATTTTTCTAAGATTGTGACATAACACAATCTTAATCAGTTTATTAGATAAGTACTCTAGCAAACTGAAACTAACTGACGATAGCCTAATGGTCACGACTTATCCGTAACTAAATTAGTGGCCCACTCATCCAATCCATAGCTTAGAAAGTTGAAAAGAAAAGTCGACAATGTTCGTCTAAATCATTTAATAGAAGTACAAACGAACGGCCAAACACAAGGAGAAGAAAAAGGACCTAAACTAGTTACAGTTGAATTCTGGCTACTTATGTCTTTTTGTTGATTATCACGTGCGATAAAAACGAGTAGGTATATATCAATCTATGTAAGATTGGGACCAAATCGCTTTAGCCCAGCGTGCAGCGTGGCGGTGCTATGGCCCAAAATTATGATATATATTTTGGACGTGTATATTTTTGAAGACCACAAGGTTGGAAACAAGCGTATGGTCCATCTGATAACCGGTTACAACTCACGCGCTGCCTACTCTGTAAAAAACAAAAAAAAGGTTTTACTGACATTACAGATAACGAGTTCCCCTGCTACCAACATATCGCTTTCTCAATGAAATCTGGCGACCTTACTCACCACGAGAACACGATACCTCAAATTAAAGCTATTTAGATACGATCTTCTATACTAAGGAGCTCGGTGGCGTATTGGTTTGAGCGCTCTGGTTTCGATACGAAAAACAAAGCAACTTTCGCCATGGTCGATCCTGGGATGGGTCAATCAAAGTTTGTTATCTAAAGCTCCTCGGTGCTTCGGAAAGCACGTTAAGCCGTTGGTCCCGGTTGTTCCTGCAACCGCTTCAACCCACCAACCCGCGAAGTCCTCATGTGTTTCTCCCATGCAGGAAGGCCAGTGCCCAGCAGTGGGACGTATATGGGCTGGTGATGATGATCTTCTATAAGTTGGAGGTGCTTACCCCCAGTCGGACACTCTAGATTCGGTTTATAAATACTATAGTATAACTATGCCTTACCACTCTAAAAAGATGATGAGATGCTTATATTGGTAGTGTTTGTAAATATAAAAAACGTTTAAAAATAAATCGACTGTTTGGTGGTGCAGTTATTAATATATAGAAGGACAAATAAATGACAAGAAATAAAAATCAAAAGTACTCAATTCACAGTGGCAATTTCATCCGTTTTCAACTGATCCCATAATTCACGATTCCTGAACAATAAAACCATTGAATAGAATACATAAAGTATGTAAACCCACTCACAGTGTGTGTTTCACGGAAACAAACAAAGGAAAAGCGTAACATCACAAACCACATGTTATCCGAGTAGCTAAATGGTTAAACAATCCAGAGAGGCGAGCAAAAGCGGAAAAATGAAGGACCTTTTCTAAAATATGAGCTTTAATTTAAAAAACGAGGAAAGATAACTCGGTAGTGTAATTTATGACGTCATTACTGGAGAAATTAAATGAAAAATGCCGGTGGTCAACCAACACCCCGCTCACATATACCGAATCACACTTCGTTCTTCCATTCAAAGCCGTTAAAAACTTTGAAAATAAATATTTTGCAAGTTGTTTTTCGAGCCATTTATCTGTTTATCCCGTTATTGTTACGTGTCCGAATTTATGCTTAAATTTTCACAGCTATAATCCTTAACGACTGAAAAAGTATGCTTTTGTTTGCGACAGAGGTGGCGTACGGTCTGCCTGGTGGTAAGCGGTTACTGTAGACGCTCATAGCACCTTGAACACTACTCCCGCGTGTAAAAATCAAGAAACATCGTTATAATAGCACCACAAGAGACGGGTCCCCCTGCTCCCAACATAACGCTTTCTCGATTAGCTCGGGAACACAACAATATGAAGTAGTGTTATTTAGCTGGGTAAAAATAACAAAAAATCTTTCAGTTGTTCCTATCGTGAAAAGTGAAAATTCCCAAGAACCATTGGCATAACCAAAAATATTAAACCTCAAACTTTTTAGAAAACGAATACGAACTTCAGTAAGTTCGTTTTCGTTTAATACAGAAAAGTGAAAAACGTTCTCAATAAGTATCGTTTTTCTAACTGAATTCAGTTATTTTCGCTCGGATTTGCTTGTTCTCTATATTCAAAAAATCGAGTCGTTGAACCGTTGCATAAAGATCACTGGAATCGCTATCGTCATAGTTAAAAATGTATTAGGGTTTTATCGTGTATGATAGATATTATAGATTAGTTTTTCAACCTAGAATGTTTTCCGGTTTATCAATCATAATTTATAGTAAACGAATCGAATAAAAACTACAACTTTTTTGACATATCCATCCAATCCATCATCTGATTGATATCTAAAAGTTGTAGTTTTTCCTCGTTGGCTCAAGCAACTTTACCTACTTATATAAAATTTAACAAGGTTCGGTATCAAATGATAAAGTTATAATTTCTTAACCGATCAGCAGGTATGTCTACAGTAATATACTATAGCAATATAATTATCTATTTTTTAATTTTTAAATGCGTTGTTGACCTATAGTTCTTCAAACGTGATTTCACTAACGTTCTGTCGTCTTTATTATTCTACAGTATTTTATCACACATTCATATTTTCTAGCATTGGTGTATGTTCAGGATTAGTCGAACAAGAGAAAATAAAAGTAGGTTTTGTAGATATTAGGATTTACTTGCGGATCGATACAAGGTAGTAAGTAGAAGTGTATTAAAATCATTATTGGTTTGGTTCCCCTCCAAATAGTTTGGTAGCCACTTGATTGGCTGTATAAACGAAAGGGGGAATGTGAGCGTTACGGCCATGGTCGCTGGGTTGAAAATACGTTGCAGCGTCAACATCCTCCCGGCCCTTGAAAGATGCTTCTGTGCTTTCTAGATTGACTCTCCTCTTCGTTAGGTAGTAAGCACAGACGGGTTATGGCTCTTCTTATGGTACCCTGGGCTGTAGATATGTCGGCGACGCGCGGAACACCATCGTCTCCGGGGTACAATTTGTTTACGCGCCCCAGGCGCCAACACAGTGGGGGAGTGCCGTCCTCTTTGATGAGTACCAGGTCGTCGAGCTGTAGATTTCGGCAGCTGGAGCGCCACTTTGTACGCTGCTGCAACTCGGCTACGTATTCGGTCGCCCACCGGTTCCAAAAATGCTGCTTGGCTTGTTCAAGGCGGCTATAACGATCAAGTCGATTTGTGTTGCTCTCCAATAAGTTTGGCGATGGCAGAGATGTGAGAGGTCTGCCTATCAAAAAGTGAGCTGGGGTGAGCGGATAGAAATCTTTAGGCGAGGGACTTAAAGGACAAAGGGGTCGGCTGTTTAGGATTGCTTCGATCTGAGCAAATAGCGAAGACAGTTACTCGAAAGTTAGGTGTGTTTGTCCTAAAACCCTATGGATATGGTGCTTAGCTGATTTAACTCCGGCTTCAGCTAGGCCATTGAAATGAGGAGCGTATGCAGGTGAAAATTTAAAATCGATGCCCTGACGAGCTCCAAAGTCAACAATTGCGTTTTTATGTAATTTAACGAAGTTAGATATTTCTTTGGCTGCGGCAACAAAATTTCTGCCGTTATCGCAGTAGATAAATTTAGGTATTCCTCTGCGGGAAATAAATCGCTTGAGAGTGAGTATGAACGCGTCTTTACTTAGCTCACTGACCGCTTCTAGGTGAACGCATTTGTAACGAAAACATATGAAAATACATAAATAACATTTTGTAATCTTACACCCTCTACCCTTTCGATCAGTGATTAGAAATGGTCCAGCAAAATCAGTGCCCACTGTACCGAAAGGATAGTCTGGCTCAACACGCTCTTTAGGCAAGTTTCCCATTATATTTGACATAGTCTGACCCTTAAAACGACGACAAGTGTGGCAATGTCTAACCACACTCCTCGCTAAGTTACGGCCTCCTATAGGCCAGTATTTGTCTCTAATAGAGGATAAAAGATGTTGGGGACCTGTGTGTAGTAGGCGCGAGTGCTCATAAACGAATATTAACTTGGTTAAATAATGATTGTTTTTCAGGACAGCGGGATGTCGTTTCTCATAGGGATAGGCTGAGCTATCAATGCGACCTCTTACACGTAGTATTCCTGATTTGTCTAGGAAAGGATTTAATGAGTATAGGCATCCTTTAATTGGAAGAAGCTTATTAGATTGTAGTCGATAAATTTCGGTAGGAAACGATTCCTTTTGAGCTATTTTTAATAAAAGTTCTAGTGAATTATTTAACTCTTGGGCTTTAAGCTCGTCTTCCAGCTTATTATTAGGGTTTTTACAATTGTATATAAATCTTAAGACGTAAGCGTAAACTCTTTGTAATTTTGTCAAATTAGAAAATCGATTAAATTCGATTAAAGGCGCTAAAGGCGAAACCTCCGCCCCTAAAGCAGAGACTGCTTTCGAATCAATAGACTCATTGGATGTCAGAGACGTAGGCCAAGAAGATTCATGCTTTATGAGAAAGTTAGGGCCATACCACCACATAGTGCAGCTCCCGACGTGTTGCGGGTCTACACCTCGTGAAGCGAGGTCTGCAGGATTCTCTGCTGTAGGTACATGACGCCACATAGAAGGTTCGCTAAGATCTCGTACAGCTGAAACTCTATTAGACACAAAAATTGGAGTTTTATTAGATGACTTCAGCCAACCTAATACGACACTAGAGTCTGTCCAGTATATATGTCTATTGATTTTACATCTTAGAGCTTTAGTGACTGACGTAGTTAGTTGTGCACCTAAGAGAGCAGCACATAGCTCAAGCCGAGGAATTGTAGTGGCCTTTATGGGAGCGACGCGTGCCTTCGCAGTTAGAAGACGAACTTGATTGTTGCCTTCAACATTTATAGATTTCAAGTAGATGCAAGCGCCGTAAGCTTGCTGGGAGGCATCGCAAAAGCAATGCATTTCTATATATTTATAATTTTCGATTAAAACATGTCTGTTAATTTTTAGTGTAGAAATATGTGTCAAATGTTGTGAAAATCTTAGCCAAGTACTTTGAATATCTTTAGGTACTGGTTCATCCCAGTCGATTTTTTGTGACCATAACTTTTGAAGAAGAATTTTAGGTTTAATTGTACATAGAGATAGCAATCCAAGTGGATCAAAAATTTTGAAAGTTGTAGAAAGAATTGAACGCTTAGTGATAGTTTCAAGCGGTGAATAATTATATTGAAAGTTAAGCTCATCGGAAGTAGGTGACCAGCCAATGCCTAATGTGCTAGTAGCATTGCTGATAATTAGGTTACTATTTTCTGGTTTGATTGTATCGGACTCAAAAAGATCTGGTAAATTTGAACGATATTTACGAAGTGGGAAACAACCTTTTTCTAACTCGTGACTAACTGAGCGTTGAATGTGACGTAGTTCTGAAGCTGAATCACTTCCAGTGAGTAGATCATCACAATAGAAATCATTTTGAATGATTAATTTAATTAAGGAATCATCACATTCATCACCAAGCTGCCATATGCATCTGGTAGTTAGGAAACTTGCACTAGAAAAACCGTATGTCACCGTATTTAGTCTAAGAGTACGTAGGGAGTCGGTTTCGTTGTCTCGCCACAAAATCAGCTGAAGGTCACGGTCAGATTCTCTGATGCTTACCTGTCTAAACATCTTTTCGATGTCTCCAGAAATAATGTATTTATATTGGCGAAAGCGAATTAGGATATTGTATAAAGAATCTTGTATTGTAGGCCCTACCATTTGTAAGTCGTTTATAGAAAAACCAGAGGAAGTGCGAGCTGATCCGTCGAACACGACACGCAACTTAGTAGACTCACTCTTTTCTCTGATGACAGGGTGATGGGGAAGAAAATAACTATTTTTAGGTAGATGTAATTTAGATTCGGATAGGTGCCCGAGTTCGGCGTACTCATGGATAAATTTTGAATAAGCTAATTTAAGGTCAGGTTGTTTTCTAAAGCGAGCCTCTAAGTTTATAAACCTCTTTTTAGCCAACCGGTAGGAGTCACCTAAGTAGTCGCGATCACAGCGCAAAGGTAGACTAACACAAAAACGACCAGTGCTTTCTCGAGTAGTAGTAGAGAGAAAGTGCTGTTCACACAATTTCTCTTCTTTAGTGTAGGGTTGAATTTGTGGAATGTTCTCTAGTTCCCAAAAAATAGACATTTGTTTCTCTAGATTAGGAAAATCATTTTCCTTTTGTAAATTCAGATTAGGAAAATTTTCTTCCTTTAGGGAGAAATTACACGTTATGTGTTTTGGGGGGGAATTTAATTGCTGTAGGTGTATTCTAGGTAGAGGCCCGGCTAAGAGCCACCCTAATTTAGAACTTCTGAGTATAGGATTGTTGTGCCCTAAAGACAGCTGCTCGGAGCCTATTAGGTCCCAAAAAAGATCGGCGCCTATCAGCATGTCTATAGGCAACGACTGATTAAAATTGGGGTCCGCTAGTTGGACATTTGGAATATTTAGGGCCTTACTATTGAAGGAAAACTTAGGTAAATTATCGGAAATTTTAGGTAGAACTAAACAAAACATAGACACCTCGAAAGAGGTCGAATTAGATTTTAGGTGGAGAGGACATCTCTCTGTATTTAGATTAAGTGGAATTTGGCCGATACCAATAATGTTGACATTTGACGGCTGTGGGGTTAGATTTAGTTTAAGTTTTAATGATTGGGTTATAAAAGAAGATTGACTGCCACAGTCGAGCAGAGCTCGTACTTGGAGAGTTTCATTAGTAACGGGATTAGAAATTTGAACATTAGCGGTACACAGTAGCACTTCAGGGGATGACAGAGCAGACATTACTATAGAGTGGGAGTTAGGGTTTCTCGAATTATCGTTAACGTTATTTTTTGAAAAATGTAAAAGAGTGTTATGTCGTTTCTTACAGGTGCGACAAGTGCCTGGAAGTTTACAGTTTTGAACATTGTGCCCAGGTCTGAGGCAATTTTCACATAGATTGAATGAGGTTACAATAGAGTTCCTCTCTTCAGAGGACTTTGCTTTAAATGAGGGACACTCATAAAGGCGATGATTAGCTTTACATACCACACATTCAAAGGTCCTATTGCGAGTAGGAGTAGTCTCTTTAGAAGTAACAACAAAAGATTTAGATTGAACCTTAGGTTGAGATGTTGAACCAAACTGTCTACTTTTATCATATTTGTCTTGTTTATTTCGATAAACAGTCTCGAGAACGTCAGCGCGATTTTTCAAAAATGAAAAGAAGTCATTAAGCGATGGTATTTCAGATATAGAATTCCTATGCTCTTCCCATTTAAAACATGTAGTGCTATCTAATTTTGCTGCGACCATATAAATAATTAAGACGTCCCACTTATCGGTGGGCAGCCCCAATGTGCTGAGAGCCCGCAAGTTCTTTGTAATGTGATCGATAGTATAGCGTAAAGACTTGTCGGTATCTCGCACAGATTCCAAATTAAAAAGAGATTTTAGGTGATTATTGATAAGGAGTCTTTTGTTATCAAATCGTTCACACAATAGATTCCAAGCTTCGGAAAAATTTTTATCAGAAACTTCCAAATTACTGACGACACGAGCGGCTTCGCCTTCCAAATAGGAATTTAAATAGTGGAATTTATGTATGTTCTTTATTCTTTGATTTTCATGAACTAATGAACTAAATGTCTCCTTAAACTCCAGCCATTTGTAGTAGGTGCCATCAAAATTAGGAATTTTTATAATCGGTAGTTTAAACCCAAGAGTGTCGTCTCCTTCATTGTGATGACAATTATGTGTCGCATGAGTGGAGGTATTGGAACCCATTTCGTCAGTATTAGATTGGGCAGGCGAATGCCTTTTAATTACTTGCTGAGCCATAGAAATATATGTATCATATTCCTGTTCAAAATTATCACGCGTAGTTAATTCGTTATCTAAATTTGAAGTATTCAACAATTCTATTTGATTTTGTAGCTCGTCGAACTCGATAAACAAAGACTCGATTCTAGACAGTTTCATCGCAAGCTTATTTATTTCTAGCTCAGGAATAGTGTCTAGTGTTGAAATATTGTCAACATGAATTTTAAATTTAGTCAAACGCCCCTTTGCTATGCCTCGCTTATTAATAAGCGTGGATAGACGTTCGGTTGCCTTAGATTCGGTAGCCATTGCGATAAAAATATCCAATATAAGTTAATAAAATTAAAACAATAAAAACTGTTTGCATACGATACGCTCCTCGCCTCAATCAGCTGTTGCGCGGGTCGCCGTGCGCTCGGGCAGCCAGGTAGGCCGTGCGGACAATGGGTGACGTCACTAGTAGAATAGGCACCGAGCGCGGCGGGCGCCGAGCGGTCTCGCGCTTCTTACAACTGGAATGTTATTTTTTGCACACTTAATATTCTGTTATCTTATCTATCATTTAACAATTGCGTAGCGGAGCAGTAAAATTTCAAACAAAAAAGTTACAAGTTATTCCTGAGATATGAATGGGGGATTGTTAATATTTTGTGCAATTATGTGATGAGAATTAATAATAGATCAGTGATGATTATAATAGGACTGTAAATAAATTATTATCGTAAGTATTTAATAGGCAACTAAATAGTGTGTAAAGTAGGTAGATTATAGTGGCTAAGCTAGACGTAGTATTTAGGGTTAGCTAATAGGTAATTATTAACCTTTACACTTAATTATAGTAAAGAAAATATCTATTTAACGCAAATAAATAATTTAAAATAGTTGAAATTTGTAAATATTAGACAAAGATTACGACTTCGTGTCGCTTGCCAAATATGTAGGTAATTAGATAAAAATTTGTAGGACACCACACCCAATTTCGAGGCAATAATTTCACTAATTTGAACAAATCAAAGGGGAACAACTAGGAAATAATAGGAACGGGCTCACAATTAGATATGCAGGCGGCTGGGCAGCAGGAAGTCGTCTTGGTTCGGCCCGCCGGTAGGCTGCAGCGATGACGCGAGGTCCCGTTGATGGTAGTCCCGCAGGAACGCTTGTTCTTCCAGTAGGTAGGGCAGTTAGGCGGCACACAGCCCGGGGTAGTTACAGCTCCTGGTTCCTGTCCTCTTCAAAGGTACAAGTGGGATACTTCTAGGCGCTGCGCGAAGCTGAGTGTAGGTCACCTTGACTGTCCGTATATATCGAATCCGAAGATTATAGGTCCTGTCACGGTCGCCACTTTGTTCAGGATTAGTCGAACAAGAGAAAATAAAAGTAGGTTTTGTAGATATTAGGATTTACTTGCGGATCGATACAAGGTAGTAAGTAGAAGTGTATTAAAATCATTATTGGTTTGGTTCCCCTCCAAATAGTTTGGTAGCCACTTGATTGGCTGTATAAACGAAAGGGGGAATGTGAGCGTTACGGCCATGGTCGCTGGGTTGAAAATACGTTGCAGCGTCAACAGTGTATATAGTAATTAAAATATACAACTAGAAAAATTTCACGTCAAAATTAAGAATATTTGAAAGCACTGCCCCAACTTAACCGAATCGTAGGTATTTGTAAAAATGCTCGTTTCGGATGTTTAAATAGAACATTTCGACATTGTATGGTAGACGTTAGCGCATAAACGCAAATACAGATAGACTAGAAGAATTCCACAGGGATATTCCAAGTCCTGGGTGGCTCAGTTGGTTAGAGCAGTCGCCCGGATTGCAAAAGGTCGCAGGTTCGATTCCCGCCTCAGGACGTGAAATTTTTCTAGTTTTATATATTTTAATTACTAAGTAATTTTTCAAGCATATAGAATGAATCATTCCCTCTACGTCGACTCTCTTTACGTCGAGTCTCGCTACGGTGACTCTCGCTACGTCGCCTCTGCGCTTAGTAATGTCAAAATCTCATTACGTCGAGTCTGTGACGTCAGAGGTGTAGTTAGCAGAAAAAACTGAATTTTTGAACTGATCAAATCAAAAATTAAGAATATTGGTGTATATTCCATTCCAGTACCACTAAGCCATCGTTGCCACCCGCACCTAGTGTAGTATGCAAAACGCTTATGCATATACAACAACGAAGCGCCCGTACTCGCGTGAAACATTCATCGCATCAAATATGCGGGAATTAAAAACTTTTAACTTTAAAATCGTATAGGTAGACCCGGATGCTTTAGTCACCACTCTGTCACAATTGTATTCTTTTATACATAGCTATTCGAAATGATATTTTAACTAAAATAATGTTCATCAAAAGTTCAAAACGCACCTGCACTACCAAGTGATGTTTTCCTTGTTATTTCAGGTGTGTAAAGGCGTCGGTAGCCGCTTGCCAGGTGAACCGTCAGCTCTAGTTCTATAAAAAAAACCCTTAAGGCCATTCATCGAAATGGTGACTCGCTGAGTCCAGCGAGAGGAAAAAAGACATAATAGCTATCACACGTAAAAAGTAAGCGAAAATACACATTTTTTTATTAAAAAAGATTGTGAAAGTCAAAGTTACCGCCTCAGTGGTCTAGTGGTTGAGACCACCTGCCTCAGATCTAGATAGAGGTCTGGGTTTGATTCCCGTGGCGGCAGAAATTTCCTGCTCGGTTTGGTTGATGGTATTGTGGCTTTTCTAAGTCCGACTGGCTAGCTACCACCGTCTTTTCAAGTCTGCCGCAGTAGCAATAATGTTAACGGCATTTTTGTGTTCCGGTAGTTAGAGGTAAGATAGCCAGTTCCTCTGTGGTTGAGGAATCCGGGTGTAGCTCGCTTCCATCGTCGGCCTTATCTTCACTTACCATCAAGTGAGATGAAAGTCAAAAAATACCCAGTTAAGATAAAAAAAAAATAGTAGATACTATTTAAAGTAATTTTCTATTGAATACAAATTATCGTTTACTAATAATCTTAACTTTTCTTATTTTTCAGAGGCCTTTTCGGAAATAAAATGTATCGAAGCGAAATCCTTCATACGTGTTTCGGTTCTACACGTGTCTAGATAAATAAATGAAAAAATGTATAGATTGTCTGATTTTCCTATCCGTAATTTCTTTCAGCGACCAATGACATTACATTTTTTTTAATATATCGCCTTCGGACGACATAGAATACGGAAGCATGCAAAATACCAAATCATACCCTTTAATTTACTTGCAACTATTATTTACTACATTATTTATGTATTCTAGTTACAATACATTTTGAATACATAATGAAATATTTTTCATTCGTGTTCTTCGGTCCTATGTTTTATCTGTTGAACACCCAATCTTACAACTAATATACTAAATTCACAACTGTAATATTGCAGGCGTTTAAATTTAATAGCCAATGAAACTAACTTAATTGGCTAACTACAACATTATTTACAGTGTATTGTTTTGTAATTCCTATGCGGGGTTTCAGTTATCTACAGACGCGCCCTAATTGCTCATTCAGTCAATAAATCCCCTGAACTATTGTGTAACCTCGCCACAAAGTGTCTACTAAGAGAACAGAGGATCCTTTGATCGTGATCTATAATAACTACTATTTACATATTCATCATAACGTAACCAAAATATTTTATAAGCTTGTAACCAGAATTAAGTAGATAAGTGATTATATATAAGGTAATTGCTTCTAATAAGGGCCGGGGTGTCGTGATCCTTATAAAGACTTAGAAAATGTGTATAATTTATAAGTAATTTATTTTATAGTAATAAATTAAACAAATTATAGTCTTATGCACATTTTTATCAACACTACTTAATTAAATCACAAAATATCATTAAATAATATTTTTTTTCAGTCTTAGTTATTGGACCTTATTAGATATTACCACTTCTTCAATCAAAGTGTGGACCTTAATTAGTGTTTGAAAATAATCACTTCTCCAATTCTTTTTCCTGTGTGTCTGTGAAAACAGCTTTTCTTATCATTCTCTTCACCAAGTTTCCAGATTTTATGTGATTCTTTAACGTTCACCGTGGTATATTGTATTTTAAAGCTGTTGCACGACCAGACATTTGGTTGTCTTTTACATCATATACAGCGTCCTGCAAATCAATTTGAGACCATCCTGATCCCCATTTTATTTTTTGAGGCGGTTCTATGCTTGTCTAATGATGACAAACAGTATATACCCATATTAATATATTAACAATACTTCTGTCAGAAGTTACTGTTGAGTTAGGTTGAAAAAGCATTTTTTTCTCAAAATTTAGCCTGATGTTTACAAGTTTATCTACGTCGCATTATTTAATTTATGTATTTAGTATAGTAATTATAGTTATGAATGTATGTATTTGTTTACATGTTTATATTTATGGCGTAATTTATTTACACTTAACTTATTATACATCATTTATGTAACTGAGCATGCCTGTTTTAAAACTTCGCACTCTTTATAAGGTCCGGCCCTTATTGGGAGACAACAAAGTGGGCCTTGTTAGACACTTAGCTATATCCTTTTTTTTTTTTAGCAAGGAGAAATCCATTAACGGACCTACCCGCCACTAGCGAAGTAGCGGGCGTGTGCGGGGCTCGCCCAGCGTCTAATTTGAGTCTGGGAATACCCGCTAAAACTCCTGCATAACTCTCGTGCCTTTCGCGGAAGTGGTCTGGGGTCTGCGAAGCAAATTCACCAGACCACCCCTAGGCGACCCGGCCTTACGGCCTGGTTCTGCGCCGATGGAGATTGCCCAGAGTTACTTTGAGCAATCTCAGACGTGGCGGCCTTTGTATTGCGCGCGTGGGAGCTACCCGACGCACGCGGCCGCACCTAGGGCGCAGGCAGATGGGCGATCGCCGCCCGCCTTCTCGCGCCCACCCGTCTACGCCTGAGAGGGGCGGCCAGAGGATCCTCTTCCCGTCCCCTCTCCGATGCCTCCTTTTGCGTGAGAACCCTCTCGCAGAAGGAGGCCACAGCCTCCCATACCCTCGCACTGTCAACCATGGCTTGTACCATAGTTGACAATGAGAGAGGACCGCCGCCGAGCGCCGTACACAGCTCGCGCCGCTCGTATCGCCAGGCCGGGCACTCCAACAGAGTGTGCTCAGTGGTGTCGTCGGGGGAATCGCAGTGGTGACACCGCGAAGTCTCCTACCGACGGGCAACAAGGTACAGATAGTGACCGAAGCTACCATGTCCGGTCAGTATCTGTACCATGCGGTAGGTGAGGCTGCCGTGCTGGCGCCCAACCCACTCCTCCAACACCGGACGGATCGTTTCGATCGTCCGGTGGCCGGCAGCTGGGGTGGCAAGTGTCTCATCCCATCGGCGCAGTCCCTCCGCTTGCGCCTGAGTACGGAACCGTCGCACTTCTTCAACGGCGGGTCGTTCTCCCCGCATCCGTGCCGCGACCCGGTGTCGATGCACTCTGGCCAGCACCAGGGCATCAATTTCCCACGGGGGCGTGCCTGCCAACACGCAGGCAGCCCCGTGTCTGACCGTGCGGTAAGCCCGCACGGCTCGGGTCGCGATAACCCTCTGCGGTTGTCTCAAGAGGGCCTTCGTGCGGGGGGAGAGGCACTGCGCCCACACCGGAGCTCCGTACAATGCCATCGACCTTATCACCCCGTTATAAAGCCGACGGCACGGTGAGCTAGGCCCCCCTATATTTGGGACGAGCCATCCGAGCGCAGCTGCGGCAGCACACAGCCGGGGAGCGAGGATCTTGAAATGACCCTCGAAGCTCCACCGAGGGTCCAGGACCAAACCGAGATATTTGAGGTGTGCCTCGACGGGTATCCGGACTCCCTCCACTCGCACTTCGAGCCCCGGTGGGGTTCTGCGTCTTGGAGCATGGAAAGCCATGGCTCTTGTTTTCGTGAGAGCCACTTCCAGTCCCAGAAGGCGGATGCGCCGAACGACCATCGAAGTTCCGACAGACGCAAGATGGACCGCCTCCTTCCATTCACACGCTCCTGCCGCGACTAGCGTGTCATCCGCAAAGCAGACTACATCCATTCGCGGCAAGAGCGCACCGCGCAGAACCCAGTTATACCCCAGATTCCACAAAAGAGGTCCCAATACGGAACCTTGGGGTACACCAGCTGCCATTGTCCGTGATTGGACGCTGCCGTCCCTGCCTTCATACAGGATCCTCCTCCCACGAAGGTAGTCCTTGACAAGGATGACGAGGTAGAGGGGCACTCGATGAAACCTGAGCGCCTCCTCTATGCACTCGTGGGGGAGGCTGTTGAATGCATTCGCGATGTCTAGAGACACCGCGATTACAAACTCCCCCCGTGCTGTTGCCGCCTCAGTCCAATTTTTAAGGCGGGCCACCGCGTCCATAGTGGACCGGCCGGTGCGGAAGCCGAACTGGCAATCGTCCAAGTCCGGCCCCTGGCTCTCCAGATGCTCTACGATTTTCTCGAAAAACTTCCCGGAGTCATCGAGCAGCACCACCGGCCTGTAGCCCGACGGTGAATCGGCTGGGCGGCCCTCTTTTCTGAGGAGGCACAAACGTCCCTCTTTCCACCTGCTGGGGAAGCGGCCCGACGCAATACATGTGTCGAGCAGCACCCGGAACCGGTCCTCGAGAGGCCCTAGGGCTATTCCCACCACTTTGGATAGGGGCGCCGTCTGGCCCCGGTGCTTTGTTCTTGCACCGGAGACGGTCCCTTCCCATGTCAAACTCCATGTCTGACACGGGGGGACCATTAATATACACCTCCAAGGCGTAATCAGGTGGAGTCATCCTAGGGGGCTCGAAGGGCCCGGGATTTGGAAAGAGACTCCCCAACACCCTTCGCAAAAGCTCCGGCTCCATACCGGATGTAGCGGGAGCAGCATCGCTGAACTTGCCCCGCACTACCCGGTAGGGCTTCCCCCATGGGTCGTTGTCCAGGAGCGCGATAAACCGCTCCTGGGCTTCGATCTTGGCCCTTTGATTGAGATTGCTGTCCGCAGGGCCTTATGGGCCTCCCGATACGCCTGGTGGCAAGCGTCCTATTCGCCTGGAGTAGCTGTGGCGCGCCTTCTACACCTTGTGTAGGCGCGCCTGGCAGACATACTGGCAGTACGCAGGGCTGAGATCTCCTGGGTCCACCAGTAAACCTGCCCCCGCCGGGGGCAGCTCCGTGTCCTTGGCATGGCGGCACTGCATACAGCCTTAATATCGGCCGCGAACCGCTCCGCCATGCCGTCAGGATCCCCATCGGTGGTTTCAGGTCCACCATCCCAGGCCCGCACTATCGCTGCCTCTTCCGCTAGCTGCCTGTCGAGCCTCCCGAGGGCCCACCGTGGGAAGTTTGTGCGCCTCACCAAGGGGCCCGGAGGGGCCCCTGGGGATGTCGTGGAGACCTCGTATCTGATGTATAAATGATCCGATAGGGTCTCCACTTCCTCCATCACCCGCCAGTTTCTGATTCGGGCCACGATGTGGATTTCGCGTTGAGGTCCCCAGCAACTAACACCTGGATGGGGGCTGCCCTTCTCACAACCCACTCTACCACAGCCAGGTACGCCTCAAACTCAGACCGGCTGCGATTAGGGGAGAAGTAAGTGGAAATGACGACTACACCTCCCCATCGCGCGGACACATACCCTGCCCCCCTTTCCATAGGGACCAGAGGAGTGGTGGTATTAGCGGCCGACCCAATTATTGTGGCAAGACCATCTGTCGACCCTATCCACCTAGAGGAAGGGGAAACAAAATAGGGCTCCGACACTATGGCCAGGTCTATGTCCCACTCCACTATCGCCTGGGACAGGAGATCTTGTGCCCGGGCGCAGTGGTTTATATTCCCCTGTAGAATTTTGCCGATGGACCTAGTGAGCATTGTTAGTATCCATCGACTCTACAGGGGCGGTGTGAGGCGCTGCTACTCGGAAGGCCGGCTCTGGAGTGAGGGGGCGGCCTTTGACAGGGGGTGGATTGCATTTCGTCCCCGTCATTCGGTGTGCCGAGGAAAGTCCCCGGTCAGCACATACGGTGCATTTAGCGATGGCCACCTGGCATTCTACGGCCTTGTGTCCCTCTGCACCGCAGCGAAAGCATAGTGCGCTACGGTCCTTCTTAGAAGGGCACCGCTGGGCCGTATGGCCAACCTCGCAACAGCGGAGACAACGCATCTGGCGGTGCTCCAATACCGTGACGGAGGCGGAACTCCACCCCACGCAGAGGCGCCCAGAATCCACTAACCTGCCTACCGCCTCCACGGGGAGAGAAGCCCTAGCCGACCCTATCCCCCTGGTGCCCGTCGAAATAGCACCGACCTTAATAAGCTCCGGGGAGCAGCCTGCCCTTTCCGCTAGGGCCATCCGGAGCTCATCGGCCGACACCGAGTCATCCAGACCAGCGACCCGGATGTCAGCCATTTTCTTGGGGCGAATAACACGTGCCGCGTCCCCCAGTGCCTCACCTATCTTGGCTGCGAAGGCATCTGCTTGGGATGCGGTGGTCTCCTTTGGGAGCTCGAACAGACGAGCTCCCGTCATGGTACGCCTGAACTTTGGGGGGCTAGTAATACCTAGAGCCCCTAGGCTGACAGAGGCCTTTGCCTTCGTTATGGCCTCCTTATAGGTGGCCCCCTCAGCCACGGCCTCAGGTTGAAGAGTAACCACCACAGCCAAGGTTTTCGGGGCCTTTGGAAGGTTGGCCACCTTGATCTTAGCTGCCTTGGGCTCTCTATTATTCGGGGCTTACAGGGTCTGCGCCGACTTCACTGGAGCTTGAGCCTTACGGCGTTTTTTTGGGCCTACGGTTTTCCAGGCTTCCTCTACTACCACCGGTTCCTCCTGGCACGAGGAGGCAGCAATTTGTTCAGCTGCTCTTAGACCTACATCTGATTTATTATATTCTGATTTATATTATTTATATTTATTTCTTATTCTGTCTCGCTTCCTTCGGCATGTTGGCAGGGGGAGCGAGGGTGGTATTGGCTGATGCCACAGCCCGGTGAACCGAAGAGGCACGGGAAGCCAAGGGGGCACGGCCCTTAACAGTATCCGCCGCCAACAGAGGACGTTGAGACTGTGCCGGAAGTAGTCGGCCGTCCACCTCCAGGCCCTCCAGCCGAGCACCGACTACTGCGCCGATGTGATTCATCAGCTCCCGCTGGAGTTGGCCGATGACCTGGGCAAACTCTTCTTTTGTCAAGGTTTCTCCTGCGGGGGTCGGCATCTCCTCCACTTGAGCTGTCATAACAGGCGCCACCTCCAACTCACTTTCTACAGCCACAGGGCTGTTCACCTGGACTATAGAGCCCTTCTTGTTCCTAGGACTCCCCCTTTCAGAGTAAGCCCTACGAAGGGCGGCAACCTCCTCCATCACCGCCGACAGCTGGCCCCTGAGGCGTTTGTTGTCAGCTTGAAGCCGACGCACCTCCACACTCGATTTACGGCCCGCGAGCGAGCGGACCACCTCCAACACTGTCCGGGAGGCATCTTCGATCTCTCGGATGCACGAACCTTTCAAATTTTTTGATTTTCGTGTCATCCGGTAGATTTTTCCCATGCTCTCCTCCGCCCTTTTGAAGAGGGCCCCATCCGATAGGTCAGGGGACAAACTTACCCTTCCCTTCTGTCCCTTTCCCACCAACTCTGTTTCGGTTTCGGTAAGGGTCGATTCCGATTCCGAGTCTGACCCGAACTTTTTTAGCTCCCGCCTTGCCTGGGATAATCCTACGGTATGGTGGTATCCACCCCTTCCAATCTGTGAGCGTGGCACTTTTGGAGCTACAGAATCCACCAACTCTTCCTCAGAGTCCTCTTCACCCTCCGAGCCAGCAAAAAACCGGCCCATTAGGGGTCTCTTCCGAGACGAACACTGGGAGGCGACCCGGATAGACTCATTCTCACTCCCAATCTCAAATACTTCTCCAACGGGTTTTTCGGCCGATCCACTCTTGGCTCGAGCAACCCCTGCAACCGTCAACTTCGCCTGCGACCTCGTCCTAGGGCCTGACCTCAAAAACTCGGAGTCGGACTCCATCGACCACTCGCAGGCCCTTGCTACCACAGAGTCCGTGGGTGAAGGGACTCCTTCCACCCGACGACTACCAACAACGGTTTGGTCCTGAGAAGGACCGTTTGGTTGGCCCTGAGAAGGGCCTTTTTTATTTCGCGTGCAGCGACTATCCTGCGACATTTTTAGTGCTAAAAACAATTTTCCTTTCTGTGTTGAGTATCAGCCTGACTGGACACCTGCGTTACCGGGTCCAGTTCAGTTTCCAGGGGGCACCGCGGGGAGGTTCTCAACAAACACGCCCCACACTTAGCTATATCCTGAGAAAACCAAACGAAATCGAGATAAAAAGCAATAATTTTGGTAACTTACCAAAGTAAAAAAAAGACCGTGTCTTATTACTAAAACCACGTAAAATTCTAAATCAATATTTTATACATTGGGTCACGGCCACCGCTCTTGAGGATACACACAGAGCCACTGATAAAACGGCCAGCGCGAAAGTAATGAATGTCGGTGCGCTTTTGTGATTGGCTACTGGGGAGGTGCTACGCGATATTTATTTTGATATAAATAATAAGTGCGCGAAATTTAAACGATGGACCTTGTTTGGAACCGGCCCTTATTAGGCGCACCTACCTTAGTGAATATAAAACCTAGTCTATAGTAATATCTTTACTGTTATACTTAGTTAGTTTTATTAGCGCCGATTGTAACTTAAACAATTGATTTATTTTGGTTGATGATCCTGTCTAATAGTTCTATATTTTTAAATACCTCTGTTTAAGTTTTACTCCAATTGATGTGCCAAATTCATAACTGTATGACGATAGCACATCAATTGTAACAGTTGCACTACGAAAGCAGCCTTTATCACAAACGAAATAAGTCCAGTCTCAAGGTCAAACTGTTACGCTTGATGTGTACTGTACAATATCGCTGGTTACACAAACATTGTCTGTAACTTTTAATTCGCTAATATTGTGTAATTGTTTTAGTCCTAAGTAAATTAATTAACTAATATCATTATAAAAACGAGGATTATTTTGAAATATGATTTCCTTTATGTTAAAGGCTATTATTGCAGATGTGGGAACCCAATAAACTATTAAAAGACAAATATCCTCACATGATTCTTCGATGAAAACTATTTTTTTGTCCAGCAGGAAATAATCCTTATTTCTTTACTATAAGCCAACTTTCGCCTTCTGTGATGTACTAGATACCTATATTCGTTAGCAAAATTCATCAGCGAATCAAGTTTAAGCGTTGATTAAAGAAGTAATTATTTACTTCGTATTTTAAATAGTTAAGGAATGTAATTCTGAGTAAAGTTGGCTCATTCGTTTGATCGCAAAGAGGGTTGGCAGATACGTTTGCTTTGCTAATTATCAATTAGAGAAGTGCAGGCAACTGATTGGAGCGCACTCAGTTTCATTTTTGGTAAATTAAATTTAAAAATGAAAAATTTTTAGGGGGTTTACGCAAGATAAACTTTCCTTACAAATCGAAAATATTGGAAACGAACAAACCAATTTTAACAACACTTGCCATGCATAATGAATTCAGGCTACTTAGTTATACGAGGATTTTTCGAAAAGTCTAATAGTGAAGAATTTATTTTGGCTTGTATGGAAAGCTACTCAATTATAATTAGACTTTTCGAAAAGTCCTCTTATGACTAATTAGACCAGCTATGCGATTATCTAAAGTCAGCAGCCTTGAATTCGTGGCTGTCGACAGTGCTGCCATACCTTTTGGCATTTGTTTGCCGACCGTTGGCGACACTAGCGTTCCGAGGACGAGCACGGCGTGTGCCGGAACTAAAGAGTTGTTGATTTTTATATATCTTCTTACTATATATCTTTATGTAAAAATCAATCTAATATTGAATGAAGTAGTAATTGCAATACATTTTAAATACAATAAAAACGAAATCTAAAAATATCGATTGTACTTCATGTCGTATATATGAAATAGCGACAATCAGACACAGCCAAGACATCGACGTAGAGTTTAATGAATACGCTTACGCGCAGCGCCGTGCGCAAACGTTAAAATCATTGGCAGCTCGTCGTCTTGTCAGACGTCAAGCTCGATGTCAAATATTTCTGTTTGTGAATCACACTACAGCCTGACTTGCTTATGCATGTAACGTCTTATAACAATCTGTGCCTGTACTTCTATTACCTATTCACCAATAGTAAAGTTTTTGAGGGATGTAGGTATATGGCATTATAGCAATTATATAAAACAATACAATTATTGTTATAATGACGTGGTCAGATAAATGTTTTATATTACTTACCTATTACTTAATTCTATATCCGAAAACTTATTTCATTTTACCGAAATCCTTTCAATTTTGGAGCTCGTGAACTTGTAACTATTAATTTTTTATTTTGTAATGAAAGATGTTTGGCCTTATGTATACTGTCACCATGACGCGTTGAATAGATTTTTAGGCTCTACGAACGTCTACTAGGCTACGGTAACCGCTTACCACCAGGCGAACCGCGCTTGTTAGTCACCCTTGTCGAGTAAACAAAATATATTGTAGTTTCATTTTCTGTAGTAAAATTAAAATATCTACTTATTTAGTACATTAAATAACTTCAATATTTATTTTGATAATTCCAATAATAATACTCGAAAGGATATGAATGATAACAATAAATAACAATACTTCACTAACAAAATACATATAATGTATTGATATTAAATTATAAAAAACAGGGGCGTCTCATTAACAATAGATTACCAATTGTGCCTAGTTTGTGGGTAAGAATTTACAAATTACGAACTCGGTGAAAAATGTACACAAGGTTTTTTTATCTATATGGTTAAGGTTATTTTTCTTGCTTTTGTGTATAACAGTACACAGTATAATATTTTAAAAATAAAATCCCGCCTGAAGCATATATTTTTTCATCATTTTCTTTCTTTATTTGTAATTGTTACAATAAAGCAAGCGCTTAAACGCACAAAAACATTAAAAATTAATTAAAATAGCTTTCTAACCTTAACTGGAAGTTTAAAAATATTTGTGAAAATATTCTTTCGGATCATTAGAGGTGTTAACTTCAATGAGTTGTGAGAAAAACGTTGCTATAAAAACGTTGGAAAAGGAAAGAAAGCGGTGGAGAAATTTGAAATTTGTTTGTACCTACAGCTCCGTTGGCGTAGTGGTAGTCGCGTCTGGCCGGTAATATTAAAATTATCTTGCTTGATCCAGCGAATGCAAATAACTATTGACCACTATACTGAAGTATATAAATGTACCTGGAAACCAAATGAAATTGTTAAATAAAATATATATTTTATCACCCTTGTTACATTTAATGTAAACATCATGATTAATTTAGCTTTGAGATAATACTACTTCTAAACATTGTGAAATTATAACCATTATTATGAAGTATACACCAGCCCCCTCATTCTCAACTATCGGATCACGGATTCGATTCGAAAAGTCACATGCCGTCTCGCTTTGACGCAGCGCGATAAAAAGTGACAGGTATAGATTTTCCGAAATTCGAATTCTTTCCGACACTTGAGAATAAGGGGGCTGACGTTAGTAAATTGGTTTTATTTCAAATGTATAGTGCTCGCGAAAATGTAAGACAATACTACAACTCTATGACAATACTATAGTGAAATTATCAAAAACTACTATAACGCCCAAAGTGTGTTTCTCTTAGAATATTCATTTCGTTCCAAATAGGTGCTTACCTATTTATAATAAGGGCCAAAATTATCTGGTGCCCTCCAGAAGTAATTGAGACAACTACGTGTTGAAGGAAGAAGCAGGAAGATTAGTCACCTACCCTGCCAACATAACGCTTTCACAGGGTAGGGAACGCATAAGTTGTGTTGTGGCACACAGGCGTACGAGACGGTAACCACGTACCGTCAGACGGGCCGTACGCTTGCTTGCCATACCTTGTCGGATGTATCTCCATATTTCCATGGAAATACAAAATTAAAATTGGGAGACAAGTGTTTTTCGAATTGTATCCCCATTATTTCCAATACGACAAAAATCACAATCGGTCAGGGCGTTATCACAAACCGTACGGTGCGTTTAAGATGGGGTAGGTGTTTTATTTTTATATTATTATTACGCTTCATATATATACTAACGAGTACACATAGAAGTTAAGCATGTACGCCGACTTATAGACAAGGAAATAATGGGACTAACAATCCAAATATTTGGATTAATGGAAATAGAAGGATAGATCTCACTTGTTATAGTAGAAAAAGTTTTCATTTATTTTATTGTATTTGATTGTATTGATATGTCCAATATGTTTTCTAAACCCCTTTTGATCTCGTTACCTTAAACGCAAGAAGCCATGCCAATGAAGGCGTTATACCTAAACATGGGATTTAACTGAAAAGCTGTTTGCCCTAAATGAGAAATGCCTATGAAGAAGCATGCCTAAAATGTGAAATTGACTAAGAAGCAGATTGCCTGAATTTAAATTGCTTGTAAAGCAGTTTGCCAGAAAAACAAGATGACTGAAAAAGCTGTTTGCCCTAACCGAGAGATGCCGATGAAGCAGCATGCCTTAAATGTGTAATTGACTAAGAAGCAGATTGCCTGAAATTCAAGATGACTGAGACTAGGTATGTTATTCACTAATGTGTGAAATAGAGAAGGGAATGGCAAACCACGTTATTTCTCTCAAGACAGTTGTCTGTGGACAATGATGGCACCAGTTTTTGGTTCAACCCCAAATAGCGTGGCGGGGGGACGGGAGTAGCTTTGGTGTTATTTGCTTTGTAGGCATTTAACAATTTAGGCATTTTGCTTTGTAGGCATCGACTTTAGGCATGCTGCTTTATAGGCATTTCTCATTTAGGGCAAACAGCTTTTTAGGCAAATCCCACGTTTAGGAATAACACTTTCATTGGCATCTTGCGTTTAAGGTAACTCGATCAAAAGGGTTCTAAACTACAGTCAGTAGCAAAATGTTATATATTATGTGTCTTATATCAAAGATCAAAGATTAAAGATCAAGATCAAGATCAAAGACTGTACAACATTAAGGACGGTGGCGCCGGCGCTCGTGTAGAAAGTACTATTTAAGTCATAAGTCAATAACTGATCAAGTCCTGAATTCAATACAATTACAAATATTTGTATAAGAGTCATTAGGGGTTTTATGTTTTATTTTGGGTGTTCATTATTATCTGATATGTATTTGTCAATTATCTAATGATGTGATTTAGAACAAACGTAAGCAGTACAATAAATAAGCATTGTTAGCTAGACAAATAAGTCAAGAAATATGAAGATTGATTTATTTACCAACCAAAGGTACAGATAATCACCAAGTATAATCGGAAAAGCCTAGCGTAAATCACACGCACTCCCCAGAGTGCGTGTGATTTACGCTAGGACCCATACGCTAAGACCCATCTTAGCATTAAAACACAGTCCGTAAGTAAAACGAACATTTCTTATCATCCATCATATTATATAAAAGAATCACTGGAAGATATAGTAACATCATCTTTTGTTTCGACTACTTTCATATTTCTTGGCTAGGGTAGTCCCTGGGGCAATCAAACTTTGATGATTTTGGGTTTAGATAAAGCTATATACCTCCTACACTATATAGCGAAACTCGTCTAAGTTTTGCGAACAAACATCGCGTCTGTGAGCCAACTAGCACTGTAATTTAAGTTATGTGTAGATTTCTAGTTTAGTTGCTCCTTTTCTTGAACTAACCATTTTCTAGAATATTTAAACAAGTAGGTATGTTAATATGAGGTATAGTTATCGACATGTATGAAATTTTAGCGTCTTATGCCCATTTTCACTAACCATTCCCTAGGCTACCCCCGTGAAGGGCAGTGGAGTTATCGGGGAGTTTTAGTGGGTATTCCTAGTGCCAATACGATCAGGCACTGGGCGACCCCCACACACGCCACTCGCTTAGCCAGCGGCGGATAGGTCGACAGCGGATTACTCCCGAAAAAAAAGGCTTGGGTGACTCTTAACCACATTTGTCTATTTCTTTCTCCTATATAAAGACTGAGATAAAAATTACTAAGAGACTTTGAACGCTAAGCAAATGTTAGTGAAAACAAGCATTAGTCTTAATAGTCTCTGAATAAAATTACATGACGTATGGATAGACAGACGGACATGGTGAAACAACAACCGCCGTATTACAAAATTTTTGCAGATCGAACGGTCATCAGACTGAAGCCAGATCAAACTTTAATTACACCACGCTACGATAACTTACTCACCGCCTAACGACTCAATAATGGACTATTTTTTTGTAACAATTACAAAAAAAGAAAAAAAAACGACGAAAAAATTATATGCTCCAGGCGGAAATCGAACCCGCTTCTCCAGGGGCCCGGCCAGACCCCAGAAGAAGAAGAGGCCAGAAGTATTCTTTCGGATCACTAGAGGTGTTGACATCAATGAGTGGTGAGATAAACGTTGCTATAAAAACGTTAAAAAGAAAGAGTAGAGAGCGGTGAAAAAATTGGTAGGTTGCACCTAGTGCTCCGGTGGCGTAGAGGTTACCGCGTCTGGCCGGACCCCAGGAGACACGGGTTAGATTCCCGCCTGGAGAATAAAATTTTTTCATCGATTTCTTTTCTTTAATTGTAATTGTTAAAATAAAGTAGTCGTTATAAACGCAAAAAATTAAACATAAATGTGGAATAATTTAGAGAACTTGACACGAAATGTCTAGTAAAAAACTTAACATTTAATCAATAAATACATTTTTTTAAAGCATATGATGTTGACTAAAATTCAATTATATCGAATTATACGTAATTTATATTAGTATAGTACAATATGGTATAATAGTGTTGCTAATCTGTTAGCTACGTACGACACCGATTCTAACTTGCTACGAAGCGCTACGGTTATCTGGTGCAGTTCATTGCACTGCGATGCGACTACGTATTTCAGTAGCGTCGTAGTAATGAATAGTTAACGTTTGGTATTACTTGAAACAATTGGAAGTCGACTGAGATTCAGAATTTTGAAAAATAATTCTTATTTTAAGTACAAAGGGTTAAAGCTACACTATAAAATAAAAGCGTTCATATTTTAGCAAGCTCTTCATTAAATATTTTGCATTAGACAAACGGTTGGACAAATTAATCTGTCTGGCAACATATCAGTCTGCAATGTCTAACAAAGGAAGCTCGATAGCTACCATTATCTTTCTGTGTACTAAATGAAATGACACTTCAGGACAAAAGGCTTTTCGCTTAAAATGTACAATACTTACGACTAAATAAATGTGTATTTAAATGTATGTTGGTGATCGCTCCAAAAAGTATTATATGTCCTTCCCAGGCATAAACTATTTCCATACAAAATTTCATCTTAATCGGTCAGAGTTAATTTCGCATTTAAAATATTAGTATGAATTCGAATTTTTGTTTCATCATCATCATCATCACCAGCCTATAAATGTCCCACTCCTAGGCACAAGCCTTTCTACATGGGAGAAACACATGAGGCGTTTGGGACAGCGTTACCACCACACTATGGCCCAATGCGGGTTGGCGGGTGGAATATGCTTACACGACAATAATCAGTTGATTATTACCGTAGCATGGGCTACTTACAACACTCGTAGCACCTTGGGCACTACTTACGCGTGGTCCTTATTAACCTTGTAGAAATCAAGAGAAAGATTTATATTGACCGCTGAGACGAGTCCCCCTGCTTCCAACATAACGCGTTCTCTATGATTTCTGGCGACCTAACTCCCCGCAGGAGTATCGTGTTCCTACAAGTGTGTAAGATAGTAAGTAGTGTAATTTAGCTGTGATATTCAGTAAGTTAAAGGTTTTATACCAGTCAGGCGCTTAGTATTCAAGTGAAAAATACCACTATGCCCTATCTCGCTTAGAAATTGAACACTAAACGTCGACCTATCCAAAAGAATATTCGCAAATCTCATATTTAGTAGTTACTAAAGTGACTTTAAAGTGGTTTTGTTTATATTATATTTTAATATTATTTTGTTTATCTAATTAGCTAGAGGGCTATGCTCGGGAGAGGGAAATGCTAGGGGTTTCCCTGCGAGATAGAATTAGAAATGATGAGATCCGCAGGAGAACTAAGGTCGCCGTTATAGTCCAGAGAATTGCGAGCCTCAAGTGGCAATGGGCAGGCCACATAGCAAGGAGGACTAACGGCCGTGGGGCGGAAAGATTCTGGAGTGGCGGCCGCGTACCGGGGGACGCAGCGTTGGTAGACCCTACAAGGTGGACCGACGACCTGGCGAGGGTCGTGGGAAGCTGATGGATGAGGCAGTGCATGGCCGATCGTTTTGGAGATCCTTGGGGGAGGTCTTTGCCCATCAGTCCCTCGTCTTGATGATATAATTAATTCTTTTGTGAAGTGATTTAAATTTAATTGCTAGTAGTTTATATTTTGTTTATTATTATAAGGCTGTGTTTGAATAACATACGCAATTATTTCAAGTCATATTTACAAATCTAAGGAAATTCCACTAAACATTTTTCCCTGAATTTGTTCTATATCGAAGATCTTACCTTCATACACAACTCCAACAATGATTGTCATGAGACCGGCAACACAAAGACTTTCCATAAAGTAAATAAATACTCTGGCGACGAACAGCATAAAGTACAGTGTCAGGATCGACAGGTGAGACACATACCACACCGGGCACAGGAATACATTGGCTTTTGTCTAGAAAATACAATTTTTAGTTAAGTACTTTGGTACGCACATTCTCTAACTTTTATTAATATTATTATGTTTGTGATTGATATTTTATGGGATTAAACAGATTTGTATACAAAAGCTCATTAAAATAGTTGGAACCTCGATAAGTTGTATAATTTTATAATAAAAACAAGCCTGAGTGGTAATGGTTTTGTTATATCGATCGATCGTCGACTTTATATTCCCTTCCGGACTTAAAACCAAAACGGAATGTGTCTACAGAAATGATTATCTTACATAACTCACATTGACTTTTATATATACTAGCTTTTTCCCACGGCTCCAAGATGTTTTTTTATACCACTAAGGTGGCAATTCAGCAAACGGCCCACCTGATAAGCGGTTTCCGTAGCGGACGCGTAACTTGCGCGTTGCCGACCCTGTAAAAACCTTTTCAAGCCCTTATTTGAGAACCCCATGCTGTACTCGTTAGACAAAACCTCTGCAGGGATCTCATTCCACAACCCGAGCGTACGTGGGAGAAAGTTTCTTTAAAAGCGCACAGTACGCGACCATTTTGGTTCCCTGACGATGGCGAGCGGTTCAATGATAGATGCCCACGGCGAGGTGCCGTAGGCATCATGTCCAATAAAATTGGATCTCGGCTATCGCTCTAAAAAGTATCCTACGTTATTCCCAGGGTCTCAAAGCTATCTGCATACCAAATTTCATCTAAATCGGTACAGTGGTTTAGGCGTGAAAACGTAACAAACAAACAAACTTACTTTCACATTTATAATAATTAGCCTAGTGATTAGATAAGATGTGCGATCGATATAAAAAACCGTGGTCACACATAATTTTTTCGACATCCTTGCGAGTAACACACAGTAATTAATTATTTTACAACTGGAACAGAAGTTGAGGAGCTTATTGGCGTAGTGGTTTTAGCGCTCTGGTTTCGAATACGAAAACAAAGCAACTTTCGCTATGGTTGATCCCTGGATGGGGCAATCAAAATTTATAATATCTTAGAGAGGTGTGTAACATAAATTAAAAGAAAAAAACATGTTACGGAAGCATTAGCTTACACACTTATACAAATCTATTGTTCTAGATAATTATTCATTACTTACCCTTATTGTCTGCAACAGCAACAATGTGGAAATAACGATCTGATACAAAGACAAACAGATGGAGACGAGTGTGAATATAAGGTTAAATGCCATTATAGGATGTCCATTGAATTCCACGTTAGGAAACGTCAGCTGTATTAAGCTCACTATATTCAAGAGAAGTAAGATCAAGGAGACCACCTGTTTTAACAAAACACACATTGATGAGTTATTGTGGATGTAGAGTACTAACTGCACTACTGCTTACTCTACCTGTATAAAGCACCCTTACAACCTGGCCACGGGAACGGGCGACGGCGACATCAACGGTGGCGACTCGGCAACGACAGCGCAGTCACAACGACGCGCTGCGAGGCCGACATCGAGACAGCGCACAGTGGTTGCCGATTCGCGAGACGCAGGACGCGCGTGCGGTGAGTTCGTGGCTAGGCCGTTACAGATGCCGGTCCATGCGTAGAGTAAGTGGTAGAGTGATCTGGTTATTACTCTACCAGTTTCAGTTAGTACTCTACTCTACCAATGTTATCCACATTGGTACCGTACCCTGCTGTGCTACTATCGGGTTTACTCTATCCGTGGACGACTCGATACCAACTCGGAGTCAGCTCGCGTCGTGATATTGTCACAGAGATTCTAGCTATTTTGGGTTGCATGCTAATTAAAATAAATTTTATTGTGCAATGCCTTACCATTGCGTACGCATGTCCTCCGCGCAGCCTTAACACGGCATCCCGCACGGAGCTTTTTATATACTACAAGATGACAAACAAGAAGACGGCCCACCTGGTGGCATGTGGATATCGTCGCCTATACACATCTGCAATAACAAGGAAAAAATCACATAGTATTGCAGATGCATTGTCATCCGGAGGCCTGAGATGAAATACCTTCCGGCCTTCCTATACGCCTCCACCCGCTAACAGTAGGTAACTATTTTGTGTTAACGTAGTGTTTTTATACACATTAGGCGTAAAATCTACATCGAGCTAAATCAAGGCAAGCTGGGAGTATAACGCTACTTTATTGCCGGAGGTAATTAAGAAAATGCTATATATAAGGAGCAGGAGAATCCGGCTACTGGGCTGTCAATATAACGCCTTCTCTTCAATTCTATAAGGTTAAGATTAGGAGGCCGTGAGTGTGAAAGGTGCTACGAGCGTCAACAGGTTACGGTAACCGATGACGAGAGAGGCAGAACGCTTTTTTGCCACCTATAATGTAAAAAATATACCTTACTTCGAGAAATCCGACTACAGACTTACCCGCCGCTGGCTAAGCGACGAGCGTGTGTGGGGGTCGCCCAGCGCTTATAAGGCACTGGGAATACCCACTACAACTCCCCGGTAACTCCACTGCCCTTCGCGGGGGTATCCTGGGCTCTGCCGGAGCAATTTCACCAACCCACCCCCAGGCAAACCGACCAGGTTTCGCGCCGATGGAGATTACCCACAGTCTCTTGGGTAATCTCAAACGTGGCGGCCTGTGCAATGCATGCGTGGGGCCAACCACGCACGGGGCCGCTAAGTACCTAAGCTGGTAAGGAATTTTTAAATGACTCTGTAAATGTGGTCTTGACAATCATACTTCTATTTAATTTCAATGTTGGATACGTGTTTAATTTACTTAATACACATATACCTACTTAGTTGTCTTTACCTTCTCGTTGAATATTATCATGATGTGATTGTTATAACATTTCCATTAAAAATAAAATTAATGGATATCAATATCACAACAAACCTTACCAGTGCGGACACACCAACTAGCACTACGCCCTGAAACAGGCTTCGACCACACATTGAGTCCACTTCGCAGCACTTGTTTTGTGACCGCATCTCTTCCAAATCCATTTATATAACATTCTCAGCGTTTATAGATGAATAAACTTTGATTTAATTGGGTTTTGAATATTTTTCACTGTACTGTTCATCAAGAAATGACAAGTGTCAAGTAAACGTTGTGTTATACATAGAGTACATTTTGGTGTTATATTCTCTTTGGTGTTGATTATAACAACAATAATATTAATAACTATTAATAATAATAACATAAAAACAAAATAACCTTAATTACAAAAGAATATAGGTATTATATAGGTTTAATTGCTACTTAATCTCTATCGCGACATCCCGATGTGTTCCCGATAAGTAATTGTGTCGCTTAACCTGAAAGTTATGTAACAAATATTTCGCATAAACTTCAAATAGCTGAAATATTTATAGGAGTTTCCAACGAAATTTCTTGGTTAGATATTCAATGGAAGCATTCAGCTTTAAATATCAAAGAGAAAATACGGCGACTGCTTGTTATATAATAAGCAAGAAATATTTTAGCTATCCTTGTTTTCAAATTGAACAATCTCAAAATACCTTCGATCATTCTTAACGTGCGACCTTTGTCTTATTATAAAAATATTAATTCGCCCTTTCTTATTAAGATAATTATTATGTTATTGAGACATATATTTTTGCGAAACGAATAACGGTGCGGCAAGTGTGGCAAGGCTCATTTCATTTTTCACATGTTTGACGAATTATTTATAAATCTGATTATTATTGCATGGAAAGACTATTAGAGTATAATAGTAGATTAACCAAGGGGATAAAGCAGTGTCTTCTGTCGCGGGTGACGATTTAAATCGCGAGCGTAACGAAGGACTCGAGGTTTACTCCCGAGCGTAGCGAGGGTGTTAAAAACTTAAATCACTTATTTATTTACATTTAACTAAAGTATGTAGCTACCGTTTTGTTCCATAACTTTTTGCCATCTTATAGGTAGGGACATGATCCCATTGCTATAGAAATTTTGGGGCTTCTGATCAAAATACCGCGACAAGTGATTTTGGCAGTCCTCTCGTGATGTTAACCTGACACTGCCTAGAGAATTCTGAAGAGAGCGAAACAGGTGGAAATCTGAAGTTGCATGGTCAGGACTATACGGCGGATGCATTAACACCTCCCAGCCAAACTCTCTTCATTTTTGCTGAGTGGCTAAAGATGTCTGAGGTCTAGCGTTATCATGATTAAAAACCACACCCCTTCTGTTGATTAATTCCGGCCACTTTCTCTCAACTTCTTGCTTTAATCTCATCAGTTGTTCGCAGTAGAGTTCAGAATCGATGGACCTGCCTGGTGGTAACAGCTCAGAATGAATAATGCCCTTCCAATCCCACCACACACACAGCATCACCTTGTTGCGAGTTAACCCGGGTTTCGCCACAGTCTGTGAAGCCTGACCAGCCTTTGACCACGACCTTTTTCGCACGTTCTTGTCGTGCGTGATCCACTTTTCATCACCAATTATCAGCTTCTTCAAAAATGGTTCGGTTTCATTATTCGTAATAAAGAATCACAAATGAGTACACGGTTCATTAGGTTTCTTTAAGTGAGCTCGTGGGGTACCTAAATATCGAGCTTTTTTGTGTACCCATTTTTTTTAAAATGTGCCAAAACTGTTTTGTGGTGATTTCCCAGTTCTTCAGCTACGTCGTAACTACTGATATGCCGATCTTGCTCCAGTTTTTTCAAAAATGACATCAATTTTATCCGTAATAGGGCGACCAGAGCGACGTGCATCTTTGACATCATAATTTCCGGATTGAAAACGCTTAAACCAAATTTGTGCTACTCTCAAAAACACTGCAATAGGTCCATAAACATCGCAAATTTTTTCGCGGCTTGCGTTGCATTTTTACCTTTTTTGTAGAAAAATTTTAAAATGTATTGAATTTCTTCATTAGATTCACTCATCTTGACAGTACGAAAAACAAATGAAAAACACACATTTTCCTAATTTGAATTTGGAATTATCTTTTTAAAAATCTAAACTTTTAATGATACCAAAACCAGCCAGATACAAATAGTAAAGCCAAAGAGATTATATTACAAGTTCATACATACTATAATGCGAAAAGACTTTTTCCCCAACCTAATATATACGTAAATTATTATCAATATTTATCCGTTATCTAGAATTCATAACACAAGCTCTTAATGTGGCTTACTTTGGGCTAGATAATAGGTGTGAGTGTAGTAATATTAATATTATTATTATCAAACACCTTTTACCGTTTGACTGGTATGTAATGGCTTGAAAATCCGTAAGTTGTACATCTTTACATGCAATAAAAATTAGATAAATAAATGGTGAAAAATGAATTGAGCTGAGTTGCTTTATATTTGTTTCGCAAAAATTATCTGCGCAATGTCTGCTCTTTAATCTGAACAGTATATTCTTTCAATGATTGTTAGTGAAATTCCTTTAAATAAAATGCACTGCTACATTTTGTATATTTCTTACAAATACATGAAAAAAAATGTAGCAATGATAAAAATATCTCCCAAAAAATTACAATTTAAATAGACGCTCAGTTTTATTTTTACATTACGTACGTTAGTACTTAAGTACTGTTTATTTTAATATGAACCTTTTCACAAGGCAACAATAAACCTATTTGCATTTTATAATGGCAATAAAAGGAATATTTCCATAGAAATAGGAGTATTATTTTGTGGGAACACGTGACCTAAGTAATAAAATGTAAAGTAACACACCGTCCTCTTTGCGGAACGGTATTTCTGAAATTTTAAACGTAATGCGGTCCTCGGCCGGATTCGTGTCGAGTGGCTGTAACACTGTGAGCTGAGGAATGCTTAAATGGAACCCTTAGATTTTTGCATAAGCCGACAGAGTGTACCAACTTATTACCTGATATTTAGATAAGATTTGGTCGTACATATATTACTTATCGATAGATCGATTGACTATATCACGAAAAGGGTAACGCCAAACAACAAAAGCTTAAATATTTTTTTCATATCACAAAGATGGTATTGAGCTTACGGCTCACCTGATGGTAAGCGGTTACCGTAGCCTATAGACGCTTGAAAGACGAGGGGTATCACTTGCGCGTTGCCAACCCTGTAAAAACCTTTTCCCGCCTTTTTTGAAGAACCCCATTCTGTATATTGGTACAATTATTTTCCTCTATGCTACACTCATTCGAGAAAATCTACATTATACTACATCATGTAATTTAATAAAAACGCAATATAAAAATATTTTTTAATGTTGGATCCCTTGCAATTTTGAAGTACTATTTATTACGCGTCGTTATTCTATGCTAAAACAGCGATTGCGTGCTTCTTGGATTGAATAAGTAAGTAGTTTTAGAAATATTAACCTGTACAACTTCCAAGTGCTTTGTTCCTATTCTATATACTGGCGAAATCCAGACCAGACTTGATGACGATTGTTTTAATAATTGGATGTGGTTTTCTCAAAGCAACTCTTAAGGTTGACACCATAACAACCCGCCACCTTAATTACACCAAATTCTCATTTAGTGCTCGGGTATCTTAGCAAAGTCTACAGTGAAATTAAACCAGTCTCGAGTATCTCAATAAATAAACCACGGCAACGTAATCTACGAACTTCCAGACGTTAGCGCGAAGTCATTAAAGTTTTTCCAGTAATTAGACTTTTACAAAAAGTGGGTACTAAATATTCGTTTCTTTGTAAAGCGATTCCAATTCTTAATGTGAAACGGGTGAGTTACGAAAAGGTATAAAAAATAACAACAAGTATCGGATTTTTTAACTAACTAACATGGATTTCCCCCATTTCATTCCTTAGATGTTGTTATCCATCTCAGACTTTCCTTTTACTGTGTCAGATAACAAAGAAATAATTACGTAACACAAAATATTATAAAAGCATGTAATTATATAGCCAAACAATGCAGCCAATGTTGTTATAATTTTATACAAGTTTCATGAAATTATCAAATGAATAAAATGATTTTAAAAGTGGCAAACGATTTCTTTAGACTAATATAGCCCATGTTTCAATTTATTGTCGTATTGACGGTTGACGGCGCCACCGTTTTACTAGGTGGTAGGCCCGTATGTAGGGTTGTCTGGGTAGGTACCACCGCCTTTCTTATTTCAACCGTGAAACAGTTCGCTGTGTTTCGGATTGAAGGGAAAGGTATCCAGTGTAATTACTGGGCATGGACGGCATTTCATCTTAGGCCCCAAGATGACCTGCAATATCAAGTGATTTTTCATGGTTATTGCAGGTGTCTATAGGCGGCGGTTACCGCTTACTATCAGGTGGGCCGTCGGCTTGTTTGTAATCTTATTTGTATATAAAAAAAACACCCTGTATAATCAGTCTTAAATAAAATAATTATAATATAAATGTTGTAACATATGTATAGATATGTGATAAAAAGCTCCCAAAAATTAAGCCTACCTTTTAATCACGACACATTGATACATCCCATACTTAAATAAAATTAATAATATACGTTATAATAAAAGTTACAAAATCCTCTTAAAGTCGGCCGGCCATAATTCTCCTCATCCCGAGTCCTTGGTCGAGACACCTACGGCTATACAACTACTGCTACATAAATAATGTGCCCTTGGGACCAGTTGGGTTACACCCTTTTATAACGTCTGTGGGCGGGGGCAGACCTCAGGAGGTGGTAAACCATAATTACCTTTACAGATAGCGGAATCAGGTCACGTTAATAACGGTGAAGGTACAATTATTCCGTTATTCCACCCAATTTTTTTCCAAACTGTTAGACTGACACCGATGTTTGAGCTGTTTGGATGTTTTTTTCCCAAACTGTTAGACCAACTGCGATGATCTAACTATTAAGACATTTTTTTCGAAACCGTTACACTGAATTTGATGATCAAACTATTTTGGATTTTTTTTCCAAGCTGTTAACAATTTGGGAACAAATTGGCCAATTTTTTCACAAATTGTTCAGTCTAAATTGACTCCGATGATCGAACTCTTGGGACGATTTTTTCCAAACTGTTGGACTAACTAATCTTAAAGTTACATTGGACTATGGCCAATGCATTCGAGAGCTCCAACCTAAACTACCAGGCATTATTTTTTTCAAATAGGCTTGCTCTTGACCTCACTGTCGCTTCAAGAGAAGTTAAGAGGGGGTCGATGATGTAGCGCGCTTCCACAGAGCCCACCGCTACATTAACAAATTAAACTGTTAGATTATTTTAATGTCTTACTAGTCTGTATTAGACAGCGAAAATGTTGAATAATGTATGATAAAAGTCGCATTAATATCTACTTATCTTAAATATGTAATATGTATGTGTAATTACTGGGCATGGACGGCATTTCATCTTAGGCCTCAGGATGACAACGCACCTGTAATATCAAGTGATTTTTCCTTGTTATTGCACGTGTCTATAGGCGGCGGTAACCGCTCACCAACAGGTGGGCCGTCAGCTTGTTTGTCATCTAGTTGTATAAAAATAAAAGATAAATAAAAAAATCATTAAAATTTTCCATTTAGATTGTCATAAAAAATGCACATCAACATATTCATAGTCGGAGCTCATCGCGTCCTATCTGCAAGTATTGGGTTCTTAATCTGAGATTCGCATCACGTTTGTCGTTTACAGCGATCCGTCGGAGTTTTCACACTCTATAAATTTTCACCAATGTATATCTACGAAAACGAAATCCAGGCTTCCTCCAATTCGGTGTGGGATTGTTACCGAACACAAACTAAGCCGATCCCTGTAAATAAATCCCCGGTTTGATTTATCGTCTATTCTCTGTTCACGTACTAACATTCCAAACAATAGTCTGTAGCAATTTTTTATCCGTCAAATTGGTTTTTAAAGTGCGAAAAACCTTAGTTACTTTAGTAAGCGCCCACTCGCGCTCTAAAAATTGAAAATCTTGTCTGATTTGTTACTTCACAGATATTAGTTTTTTTTACTTTTTTTTTATTTAAAAAAGTAGGTAATGATTATATAGTATTCTTGCAGCTATTTAAAGGTTGAGGCCACTAGAGATTGCCTTTGTGATCACACCCACATCATGTTTCTTTTAGATAAAAGTTAAATAAATCCTCTTGGTAAAAACGGTAAAACGTAACCCATGTCTTTAAAACAAAATTGTCTTTTATAGAGAGGGAATTCAAGTAATACCTACATGCGACATAAAGTAAAATAATGATGCATATAAAACAAAAGGCCTGTAGCCCTACGTCACTTAATCTATACCTACTAATATTGTAAATACGAAAGTACCTCTGTCTGTCCGTAATATTTTCAAGGTTAAACCGCTTAAACTATTTAGATAAAAGGGATCTTAATTTGCCTTTCGACATTAGTTCACAGAATTTGATCCAAATGTATTCAGAACAATTACTTATTTTTCATTATTCTTAACGGTGTAGGCCTTCATCTCATTTGACGATAAGGCCGACAATGGAAGCGAGCTACACCCGGATTCCTCAACCAACTGCCGGAACACAACAATGCTATTGACATTACCTAGCTCTACCACCAACCAAACCGAGCAGAAAATTTCTACCCCGTCTGTAATCGAACCCCTACCCTTGTACCTCTAGATCTGAGGTAGGTGATCTCAACCACTACACCACAGAGGCGGTAACTAACGCACCTTTGAACAACATTGTTGACAGGTGTAACAATGTTCCGACTGTTTCTACTGGTGTTATATCAGCGGTAATTCAAAAAGAAGTCTATAATTTTTTTGGAATATTGCATAATTGGGTAAATACCCTATCTGACAGCAATATACTATGTTCTTGAATTATATTTTAACATTATCGTAATGTTTAAAGGATATTTAGAAATGTGACTATAGAATGTAAAAAAGACATGTTCAGAGGTCTCATAATATACGATTACGACTACAAGCAGCGACTACGCGGGCGCGTATCCGTATATTTTTTTTCAGGTTTACACCGCTAATTTCTTTACTCAACTTTTTTCTTTTTTCCATACTTTATTTTTTTCTTTTTCTTTTTCATCTTTTATGTGAAAAGACTGCTAAATAGAGTATCAGTAGGTATTGAAATGCAGTAATGGCTACTAAGCGATCCTGTTTTCCATGCAAACAAACTAATACACTCGCTTATAGAGATACAAACTGGTTCGTAGCGTCACTGGCTTGCAGTTTACACCGCAGAGGTTTACACAATCTCGCCCGGCTGCGAGCTCTCACAGGCACACACGTATAGGTTCGGAGGCTGCGGAGTAGCTGTGATTTGTGCCTCCCATTACAGCCGTCGCTTTTACATCAATACTCAAAAAACACAAGCGACATTTAGTGAAAAAATAGAAATATAATAGGAATATTGCAGGACTATAAACGTTTTGGAAATTTGTCGGTAGTAACGTAAAAAATACAACGAATACTTCATAAAAAACAAATTATTCTATAGGTATGTGAAATATGTGGAAACTTTATCGCTAGGATAGAAATGTAAATGCGTCCGCCATGAATATATAAGAAGCTTATAACTTTTACTGTTCGTCAAGCCTTCTCGTAGAATTCAGTTTGTTACGCCACGTTCCACGCAAACTGTGCGGGAGTATAACAGTAATAGTCTAGTAATTAAAATAGAATAAAACTAGAAAAATTTCACGTCCTGAGGCAGGAACTGAAGGACGTGAAATTTTTCTAGTTTTATTCTATTTTAATTACTAAGTAATTTTTCAAATATTTATAATAATGTTAAAATCAAAAATTAAGAATATTTGAAAGCAGTGCCCCAACTTAACCGAATCGTCGGTATTTGTAAAAATACTCGTTTCGGATGTTGAAATAGAATATTTCGACATTGTAGGGTGGACGTTAGCTCATAAACGCAAAAAACAAGATAGACTAGAAGAAATTCACAGGGATATCCCAAGTCCTGGGTGGCTCAGTGGTCAGAGCAATCGCCCGGATTGCGAAAGGTCGCAGGTTCGTTTCCTGCCTCAGGACGTGAGAAAAAAAATTTCTAGATTTATTCTATTTTAATTACTAAGTAATTTTTCAAACATTCATAATAATGTTAAAATCAAAAGTTAAGAGTAATAGTCTACTTTGCTTAACATAGAAACGACCAGCGTGGTGGTTGTGATGGCCCAAAACTCCTCAATATTTTTTTGGTTTTGAAATTTCTATCATCAGCAGCCAGTGTAATTACGGACATGGACGGCATTTCATCTTAGGCCTGAGGATGACAACGCACGTGCAATATCGAGTGATTTTTCAGGTGTCTATAGGCGGCGATAACCGCTTACCATCAGGTGGGCCGTCAGCTTGTTTGTCATCAAGTCGTATAAAAAAATCATCACCAGCCTATACACGTCCGACTGCTGGGCACAGGCCTTCCTACATGGGAGAAACACAAGAGGCGTTTGGGCCATAACACCACCACGCTCTCTAAATACGGGTTGGTGGGTAAAAGCGGTTGCAGGAACAACCGGGACCAACGGCTTAACGTGCCTTCCGAAGCAGGGAGAAACTCAAGATAACAAACTTTGATTGACCCATCCCTGGATCGACCATGGCAAAAGTTGCTTTGTTTCTCGTATCGAAATCAGAGCGCTCAAACCAATACGCCACCGAGCTCCTCTTACGTTACTTACGTTTAATATATAGGACTGTTTACTAAACTGTCCTATATATTATGGAGGTATTTTAGTAATCTACGGCTCAAACCAATCAGGATCCCGACATCTCTGACGTGAAGCGAATGTTAAATGCTGTTCGAGGTTCTGTAAAAGAGTGATTGCCAGAGCAAAATTCGATTTTGTCGGTAGTAGGATTGGCGATCGACTTGCAAGACACCCCTCTAGGAGTCGCGCCAAAGCTGCCGTTTTGTAGGTCGTCCTTGTCACCACTACGTAAACTTGACGAAAACTTAGCCCACAGCGCTTAAAAGAAAGCCGATTTACTGGCTTTCCCTCGAACTCAACTTTGAATGACGAAGGTGGTGTACCACCTACCATCCCCTGGTGCGGCAACTCTATGCCGGAGATCTCCATTACGCAACGGGAGGTACGGCGTGAGTTGTTATCTCTGTATATTCATAAGTTGAGCGGGCCAGACTGTGTACCGGCAGTGGTGCTAAAGCAGTGTGCTCCTGAGTTGTGACTTATTATGATGCGTCTTTTCGCGCTTTCATACTCCACTAGGCAAGTTCGGTCTTTATGGAAGACTACCCATGTGCACCCGGTGCGATAGATCAGAGCCATCGAATTACAGGCCAATCGCTATAACCTCCCTTCTCTCATAGGTGATAGAGCACGTTATAAATACGCGTCTCCTTAGTTACCTAGAAGATTTTGCTACGGGTAATCTTCTAGTGTACGTCGCACACCGTTGGCCTCTTGCCATTGAGAGAGAGAAACTTTCTGCCAAGTACGCTCAGGTTATGGAATGAGCTCCTTGCAGAGGTTTTCTGCAATGAATCTTCAAAAGGCGTGAAAAGGATTTTATCGGGTTGGCAACGCACAAGTGATACCCCTAGTATTGCAAGCGTCCATAGGCTACGGTAACCGCTTACCATCATGTGGGCTGTATGCTTGATTGCCACCTTAGTGGTATAAAAAAAAGCATGGCACAGAACTCCTCAAAAAATATCAAAGGATAGATTATAAAAATTAAATAATGTAGTACATAATGGATCGTAGCGGCACGTAGTGATTTCGCCTGTACCTATTAGCGCCGGACGTGGTTGTATCGTTTATATCATCATCAAACGCAAATTGTCCTAATGTGATGCCATTAACGGGATGATGGACCTTGTTGCCGTGGCGGCTGTAATCCCGCCGGTCGAGTGCATCTGAATGGACTTCCGAGCCTTTCAATCCGTTTTCTTTTTACTTCACAAATCTATCACTGTCCGCGCTCCATAAACCTATTAGAGCGTTGTGTGGAAAATGGAGAATATGTAGCTATGGCAACAACTTTTCATTACGTAACAGTATGTGGTTTGCTTTTGTTCCATTAAATTAATGAAGAACATTTAAACCAGTTGGTTGGAGCCTTTCGTGGTGTGCGGTTGGTTTGTGGTTGACAATAATATGAGGAGCTCGGTGGCGTATTGGTTTGAGCGCTCTGCCCCCTTACTCACAACTGTCGGAAAAGAATCGAATTTCGGAATCTCTATACTTGTCACTTTTTATCACGGTGCGTCAAAGCGAGACGGCATGTGACTTTTCGAATCGAATCCGTGATCCGACAGTTTCTGAATAAGGGGGCTGGTTTCGTTACGAAAAACAAAGCAACTTTCGCCATGGTCAATCGTGGGATGGGTCAATCAAAATTTGTTATCTCGAGCTCCTCCGTGCTTCGGTAGGCACGTTAAGCCGTGGTCCGGGTTGTTCCTGCAACCGCTTTAATCCACCAACCCGCACTCGGCCAGCGTGGTGGTGTTATGGCCCAAGCTCCTCATGTAGGAAGGCCTGTGCCCAGCAGTGGTACGTATGTAGGCTGGTGATGATGATGAGTGTGACATATTAACGCCTACCAAGACATTAAGACTAATATAAAATTTAAAATAAATTTTATGTTAAAACTGGAAGACCGGAACCTTCTGGCACAGGCATCTTTCCCCTAAAAGAGGGCTCCAACAACTGTATATTGATTGAACTTTGTTAAAGGAAATAAACTATTATTATTATTATTATTCCGAACCTTTGGTTGCTTACGAGGTTTTTTTAATTTAATGCGTACTTAATTAAAAAAATTATATCAACAATAAAAATTAATTTTATAATAATGTTTTAAAAGATTTTTAGAATAATGTGATTTTTTTTAATATGAATGTCTTTATCTTTTGGGAATATTTTTTTGACAAAATTGTGGAGTGTGCAACTAGTCAACGATGTCGTTTAGTTAGTAAGTGTATTTAGCAAAACGACAAAAAATAAGACATTAATTTAAATTTATACATCAACGAATTTTTGTATAGAAGGTCATGCTAGTTATATTAAATCAGTGGATATAATTATTAATATCTTAGACAATAATGGAACAGCAACTTCATGCTAAATAAAATATGCCAGGATGTCCTCTATCATTAATGCATGAAAAATTGACGTGTATGCATTGATGCCGATATCTCCGTACCTATTTTATAGTTCGCTATCATATCTCCAATACAAACATCCCAATGAGAAACGATTTCCTTCAGAACTGAATACCAAGATCTATGAATCAAGCTTTTATCGAGTTACATGGATGAAAAATATTCGGTTGCGGGTATTATATAGTAATAAATTCAAAATGAAACTGAGAACTTAGATAGATTAAAATACGTTATATTCATTACTATTATTAAGTAATATCACAGTGTAAAAACTCATTAACGACTTCGGACTGTCACAAATCATATACTTCATAAATTATTTCTTACAGAATAATTAAAATTCTAAGAACACTAGGTATCTGTTTAAAAAATTTACTCTTAATTTCAAAAGATAGAAAATATTGATAAATCTACCTTTGTTTTAAAGCGATCGATCGATCGAGCGATATCGAGTCAATATTCATGTTCATCATATAATATCTGCATGTACTGGGACTCGACCTCGGGACCTCTCGTTTAGTAGACTAGGTCTGACTACTCCAGCAGCTGGTCATCGAAACTAAAATAATTAGCGAGAAACATACCCCCTACCCACTTCCAGTGTACTGGTGCATACTTAATATGCTTCTTCACGCGTTGTTTGAAGGCAACTTCTTACATAGGAAGGTGGCTGATTTGCATGTTTTGTACCTGCGACGAAGAAACTTCGTAATACTTTATTTATATCGTCATCATCATTTCAGCCGAAAGTCGTCCACTGCTGGACAATAACTTCCCCTAATGATCCACGACAATCGGTTCTGCACTGCGCGGTTCCAGCGGTTCACGAGATCGTCAGTCCACCTCGTTTGTTGGAGGTCTACTCAAAAAAAATTAAAAGAAAATTGATTCATTAAAAACTCTGTAATATAATTGTATCGCATCGTATTCAATCGAGTGGGATACGATCCTATAACTTTTAATGACCCGGGAGACCTATAAAATAAAATTCTAATTATGTTGCCGCGTTTCCGAAAAAAACAGATATGGAGCAATTAACTTCAAAAGGCTACATTCATGTGAAATATGATCACATCCGCAACGCATCTAGGATATACATCCCGCGATCCCATGGCATCGTAATATAGAATTAAAGAGAATGACTTATTAATTTGGCAGTCTTAAATAATATTTATCTTTATTTAATGAGTGTCCTATCCGTGTTTAATGGCCGTCCTGTGGAGTGCCCGTCTCCGTTCGTTAGTTGTTCATTAAGAGTCCGTAGACAATGCGCACTGCAAAATCCACTTTACGAAATCCTGACTTAACAACAACTACGAGCTTTAACAAAACAAGGTTATAATAAGTTACAATTAGTACAAACTAAACACTTTACAGTCGAAGTCTCACGAAATTTGACTATTTGTTAACTAAATAAATAATTTACAAAAAAAATGCAAGGTCAGCAGAATATTTCATTCATCTGCAATCTGTTGATTTGTCGGTCGTTTGCAGACCAATTTGATGTTTTTCCTGATCAATAGGTTTAAGTTAAATACAAGCTTAAGTCAAGTTAATTGTTTTATTATTATTTCAAAACTACTTTCCAGGCGAAGCAACTCTATCTTAACTACAGAAAATCGTAGCTGACAGTAGAGTTGCATTTTATTCCAGCTTTCGAATTTACCACCTTCGCCTTACCACTTGAGAAACAGTATTTAGAGTTTACGATGCTTCAATGCGAGTTGCATAAAACCCAATATTGTTTTATCCACGAATGGCAAACAGGAATAAGCAATTTATTTTAGTCTTCCAACTATGTAGATAGAGATAACTATGGTGTAAACTGGCATAATTTCGAAATCTAAATAAATTCTATAAAAATATTACACAAATTTCCTTTTCTTTCGTCAAAGAACAAAAGGCAGGTTTAGTTTACCTACACCTTTATAATGCGGATATTCCGACCATCAGCACTAAACACCACGCAAACTCTTTCATATGTTAATGCGTAATAAATATAGTTCTTTGCCTGCTCATCTGCGCTATATCTTAGAACTTTTTGAAGCAAAAGCACCGTCTAAATAAATATACCACCGTAGCGTATATTATACTTAACAGCAAGTCTGTATGATGTGATCACAGAACACGGATGTGATGTCAAATATTTGACCAAAAAGTATAAAGAACTATTTATTCTCAAATAATCTACCGCCAGACTGCACAGAGGTTAACTGTTATTTAATCTTTGACACAGGTGTTTACAGGATGGATGCAACTACCAACTTGAATGAAGATTTTATTATAATGTTCTGTGTGTATCTCAATAAATTCTTTCCAGTGCGTTGATTCTGTAACGAATCTCGCACCTCACTTCGCAAGTCACTTCGAATTCAACTGTCAAATAGAGCGATTTTTTATACATGTTTCATACTATTTGACAGTTGAATTTGAAGTGACTTGTGAAGTGAGGTGCGAGATTCGTTACAGAATCAACGCACTGATAAACTATACCCTAGTTCTAATGTTTGTAAAAATTAAGTAAGTCCAAGACAACTCCGCACACCACAAGTTCGTTTTACACAATCCAACTTCAATTAGAACAGACCGCCTTAACTGAACTACATTGAAAGTACACACGACAGCACATCAAGTGTAACAGTTGTACTACGAAAGTCGCCTCTATTACGAACGGCGTAAGAGCGGTCTTAAGGTCAAACCGTTACGCTTGATGTGCTGTCAACTGTACGTTAAGACCAGAACGAAATTAGATTTTCATTGGTCTTCATTGTAGCGAGGGGTTTTTTGTTTAATTCTCTCTACTTCGATTTGGTAAAGATACCATTCTAAGAAAAGTCCAATCTCTATTGGCTTGATTAATTCCATTAGAGCTGTTTTGTTTTAAAGGATTTTTTCGTATAACAAAAGTATTTGCAAGATAGTACGTAAGAATTTAGAATTCAATGGGATTTTAAAACAATGTCCCTTCAGGAGAAGATTTCCTAATTTATTGAAAAAGTGACCTAACATTTTGAAACTAAATCTTTACCTACTAAAAACAGTTAACCAAGTTTTTTTTTATTTGGACTGACGACTATTAAGATGACTATGTCTTTAATTTACAAATCAATATTCAATGTATTTGATTTCTAAGTAAATCTACACTTGATCAATATAAATGTAGACGCACCTAAACCGAATCTAATGACGGTAAGCTTATTCAAATAAATATCACTTATACGAAGTTTAATTAGTCGCCAAAGTTGTAAGGAACGGGTGTCTGCGAGTAAGCCATATTTCACCCTCAGCACTCCCCCGTGGGTCTTCAAAGCAACAACACGGGCTCACCCGACCAAGTGAGGACTGATGGACCGAATGGATTTATTATGTCTTTAGGTATTTTCTAAGGATACGTTTGATGACTATTGTAGGGAATAGCAAAAACCAGCTTCAGCAGGCCTAGCATGGGCCGTGGACAAAATCTCTCTCCACCACTTATGTCCACTTATAAGAAGATAAAATATGTTTTATTTCTTTTTTTTATTTCAGATGAAGATAGAGACAAACTTTTGTCTGCTCCCCAGGGAGTTTGGCATGCTACGAAGGCTGAGTGTATTATTTTGATGAGACATAATACTAAGAAGACAGATAGAGTAAGTTATTTTTTTAGAACAAAACACCGCCAGCAACTCGCCATCCATTGTATCCTTTTTGGAGCCCATAACGCGGAGACTGCTAGAGCAGCATAAACTAATAATGCCCTACCCGCCATCATCTTGCTGGCTTTTTCACGTCTTTTTGAGGGAAGAAAAACATGAGCCTGAGCAAAAAAATCTAACCTTTTTACGAACAAATAAAATAAAAAAGGAATGAAGAATTCAATTAATTTACTATGCAGAAAGTGCTATTGTAAAATACATTGAGTATTTGTACCTAATTAGTACCTAGCATCACGAGAAACCCGAGAAAAATGACATTACGGTGTAGACAAAACCGTTTTTCGAGCTTCTCGTGTTCGTTGTCCTATCTACGCATGATGCTGGGTACTAATTAGGTACAAATACTCAATGTATTTTACAATAACACTTTCTACATAGTAAATTAATTGAATTCTTCATTCCTTTTTTTATTTCATGTAGACATTACGGTATAGACGGTTTTGTCTACACCGTAATGTCATTTTTACCCAAGAAAAATGACATTACGGTGATTAGACAAAACCGTTTCTAGAGCTTCTCGTGTTCCTTGTGCTACGCGTGCAGATTTCAAGTCCTGTCTTTCTATTGATTGTTGTAATAGGAGGAATTACCGGCGACGTTCGGCTGGCTGAGTGGTCTGTATATAGGTACCCCTTGCTATACAGGAGCAAATGTTGTATGATGAGTGCGAGCATTTGTTCAAGAGTCATTGATGTTTATGTGATACTGATAATTTAGTATATTTCTAATATTTATTCACATAATTACCATCAATATTTACTCCGTTATCTAGTATCCATAACACGATGCTTACTTTGGGCTATTTGGGCTATACACCTGTTATGTAGGTGTGAGTGAATGATTATTATTATAATTGATACAATAGTCTGATATATGGGAGGAATCACTATAGTACACGACCCCCCGGCCCCGCCACCCCTGCCCACTATAGCCAGTTTTCATCCATATTGTTCAAACTACTAATAATCTCTTTTCGTTGAAGTTTAGGGAATACTGTCGACGTATTCCTATTGTATATTAAACTTATAATTACAAATTAGAACTCTTCAAAGTTCGCGTGAATACCAAGTTAGCACACAGCCATCTAGCTATCGCGATTTCTAAAATGCATGTAATTTAATATAAATTATTAAAATACTTACTTTGTCGTCTATTAGGTACTTCCTACCAATAAAAATTGAGTGCAAACAACAAGTATATGAATCAACGATATTGGTTTTGTAGTATTTACCATACGATTTAAATTCAGTGCAAGCCACTTCTTTGGAATATTAAAATATGCTCATGCATTTATATACTTAATATGAGCGGAATGTAACCCTTTCGAGGTTCAAACAGAGTTTATTTTAACGTATCCTAGTAAAATGTGTTATGGCGTTCTCGAAATCTAGTATGATATACTAAAGGGACTACGTTAAAGAAGTTACGTTGTAATCACAAAAACGTTCGGATTTATGGAAAACTACAATATTTTGTCTTTTGTGTCAAATCGATTCGGCGGCACCAATATAGTATGGGCAGTTTAGGAAACTGACATATTTGATTGTAATTTTTTGCACTGTTTTTATGAATAAATATTTTTTAAATTTCTATCTAATACTTAGGTACTTAGTTTAATATAAAAATTAGGCTGTTAAATGAACGAAGATCAGAGAAGTATTATAAGCACAAATTATTACCCCAAACCTAATTACATTAGGTTACATTTAATAATAAAAAAAATCAGAAAGTAGGCTTATACAAAAAGACGCGTTGACCGAACCCACAGTAGATATATTTTTTTTATACAACTAGATGACAAACAAGCTGACGGCCCACCCGATGGTAAATGGCTACCGCCGCCCATAGACACCCGCAATAACAAGGAAAAATCACCCGACACTGCAGGCGCGCTGCCACCCTGAGGCCCAAGACGAAATGCCGTCATGCCCAGTAATTACACTGGCTACCTTTCCCTTCAATCCGAAACACAGCGAACTGTTTCACGGCTGAAATAAGAATGGCGGTGGTACCTACCCAGGGGACCCTACATACGGGCCTACCACCTAGTAGATACCTACTTGTCTTGGTCATACATCATCATTAGTAACGTGCTTTACACATCTGGCTATTCGACCCTCACTGGTTGCTTAGCTCAGACCTTTCTACACGAGCATTGGCAGAAACTTAAGAAAAGCTTCGGCGGTGACACCGTTAACGCTGTGCGGTCATTCATGTTCACATTACTACATTAGTTTTGAATACAACAATATTTCTTCAATTTATGTATATGTATTTGTATACTGGAAAATACCTCTAAGCAACCTTGAAGCAGCAATATCGAGAGTAAATAAAGCATAAATACGTTATTCCACATTATGTCATTCGAAGCTGAAAGCTTGGATTTGTGCGAAAAACATTATTTCATGAAAATAAAATGAAATAGAAATCATAGCTTATCTCTCGATTCCGCCATCATAACCTTGTTTAACATTCAACTGCGCAAACTGGAGTATTGTACGTGCATCCTACATATTTAAAACTGAAGGGACGCTGCACTCGTAATGTGCGTACTTACCTATAACAAAACGACTACATAAAATACACTGTTGTTAGAAACCGAGTACATACTCGCTACAGACTATTACCATTTACTTTATAATATAAAGTACACATGTACTTAATATGAAGTGAATGGTTTGATTTACACATTCGACAAACATCATTCAGATAAATAAATAAACAAATGTAATTAACTACTAAAATCACAATCCAATCAATGGAATACTGTGAAATATAGTAACAAATTACACAATAAATATGTGTAAAACAATATTGTGTTAAGCAAATATCAACTGTTCATTATTTCCCTACGCCCAGAATGATGCATAACAACGGAATCGAAACTAAATATTTGTGGTGTGAATTGAATACGGCCATTCGTCATTGTCGACGGAAATTCATTTCGTATTAACTGCACGGCCGCTCCTTTCATTTCCGTTAATCTGTAGCAGAATATTATTAAAATATTAACGAAATATTGTAAACTCGATATTTATTAATTGACAATGCAATTTTATATGACAATGTCTAACGGACAGTAAAATACGATTTCAAATCTTGACAGTTTATCGTAGCGGCCACGGAGGTCCGCTACATTACTCCCCTTCCTAATTTCTTGGTTTACAGAAGATAGGCAGGCTTTAGTCTATCAATGGAAACATTCTCTTGCTTAGACTTAACATTCAAGGTAAAATACTTTTCGTGTCTTTCTACGACTTCATATGGACCATCATATGGCGCTTCTAATGGCTTCTTAACTCTATCAACTCTTATAAAAACATGCGTGCATTTTTGTAAATCTCTATGTACAAATATTTTTTTGGGTGTTTGGAATTTAACTTTTACTGGCTTGATATTTTCAAATTGTTTTATCAAATTTCTTGTAAAATCATCTAAATTAATATCAAAATTTGGTTCATCAAAAAATTCTCCAGGTAATCTTATAGTTTTGCCATACACCATTTGTGATATTGAATATTTTTCATCATCTCTAATGGCAGCACGTATTCCCAGTAATATGGTTGGTATTACGTCTGACCATCGACGAGTGTCATTAGATTTAATTGCAGCTTTAAGAGTTCTATGAAGTCGTTCAATCTTTCCATTGCATTGAGGATGATATGACGTTGTGTGCTGCAATTTTGTGCCACACATTTTAGCAAAATTCGCAAATAATGTAGATTTAAACTGTGTTCCTCTGTCTGTAATTACAGTTTTGGGTACGCCAAATCTAGTAACCCAGTTGTTATAGAACGCTTTTGCAACTGTCTCTGCGTGTATGTTTGCTATGGGAATTACTTCTATCCAATTCGTGTATCTGTCAATACAGGTTAGGCAATATTGTTTTCCATTAGACGGAGGCAGTGGGCCTATTAGGTCTATGTGTATGATATCAAATCTCTCATCTGGTGTTTGAAAATTTTGAAGTTCAGACTTGGTATGTCTTATGACTTTGTTTTTCTGGCATTCCATACATGTTCTTGCCCATATTTTTGTATCATTTCTTATGCCTTTCCAAATAAATCTAGAAGTCATTTGTTTGATAGAAGATTTTACGCCACAATGATTAAGATTATGAATTTTGTGAAAAATTGTGTTTCTAAATTGTTGTGGTATGTACGGTCTTATGATGTCGGTAGAAACATCACACCATAACGTTTCTTTTGTTGGTAGAGTGTACTTTTTGAATTTTAGGGAGTTGTTGGTCAATAGTTGTTGGAGCTCTAGGTCATTCTTTTGTTGTTCAGCTATTTTACTGTAATCGATTATTTCTATTGCATCTATTCTGGACAATGTATCTGCTACGATGTTTTCTTTGCCAGAAATATGTTGTAAGTTGGTCGAAAATTCGGAAATAAATTGTAGGTGGCGTAACTGCCGTGGGGATGCTTTATTGTCTTTTTGCTTGAATGCATATACGAGAGGCTTATGGTCAGTATATATTATAAATTCTCTACCTTCGACATAGTGTTTGAAATACTTGATAGCTTCGTAAATACTTAATAATTCTCGATCATATGTGCTGTAGTTTTTCTGAGCATCATTTAATTTCTTCGAGTAAAAAGCAATAGGTGTCCAACTCTTACTTTGAAATTGTTGTAATACTGAGCCAATAGCTTCATTAGAGGCGTCAGTAAACAATGCTAAAGGCAGATCTGGATTGGTTATCGTTAACAACGTTGAATCTGCTAGATCTTGTTTGCATTTTTCGAACAGATATTTTGTTTCGTCATTCCATGGTACCATTCTCTTATCATTTTTTGTAGCTCCTTTAAGATAATCATGTAACTTAGCTTGAGTTTCAGCAGCATTTTTGATGTGTCTTCTATAAAAATTTAATAGACCAAGAAACTGGCGAAGGTCTCTGTATGTTTTTGGCAATTGGTAGTTTAGTATTGCTTGTACTTTATGTGGCATTGGTTTGATACCATTTGGTGTAATGAGGTGTCCAAGAAATTCGACTTCTTTTACACCAAAAATTGATTTTGATACATTGATTCGTAAACCATATTGATTAAGTCTTGTAAATATTGCTTTGAGATGCATTTTATGAGAATTTTCGTCTCTAGATGCCACTAAAATGTCATCCAAATAAGGAAATGCATAGTTTAGGCCTTGAAGCACTTCGTTTATGAATCTTTGGAACGTTGCTGGCGCATTACGTAAGCCAAAGCTCATGACATTAAATTCGTACATTCCAAAGGGTGTTGTTATTGCCGTTTTGTGTTTATGCTCTTCAGCCATTGGGATCTGATAGTAGGCTTTTAAAAGGTCTATTTTGGAGTATATTGTGGTGTTTACGAGTATGTGTTGAAAATCGTCAACTCTTGGAAGCGGATATCTATCTGGTATGGTTCGATCATTGAGACGTCTATAGTCTCCGCATGGTCTCCATGAACCATCTTTCTTAGGTACCATATGTAGAGGACTGGACCATGGTGATTTTGAAGGACGAATAATACCATTATTAAGCATAAATTCAAATTCTTGCTTTGCGATTTGTGTCTTCTTGCCATCTAATTGCCTTGGTTTTGAAAACACGGGTTCGCCTTTTGTTTCAATGGAATGTTTAATATTGTGAGTTAATTTTCCTGGCAGTAGGTTGGGTTTAGTTAGTTCAGGAAATTCTTGCAGTAGGTCAAAATATTGAGAGGTTTTGTCACTGGTACTTAGTATCTCAGTCTGGAAAATTTCGGTGATTTCACTCATCGTTTGAAGTTTGGTTGTGTTATCGACGAGTCTTCTGTTGTGTAAATCAATCAGCAAGTTGAAATTTTTAAGAAAGTCTGCTCCTAGAATGCCTCTTTGAATTTTTGCGATAACAAATGGCCATTGAAACTGACGTCGAAGTCCAAGATCTAAAGTCAGTATCTTGATGCCATAAGTTGGTATTTGTGTATTATTTGCGGCAAATAATTTGAAGGAGTTGTCGATTCTATCTTTTGAAGTTGCTGGAATAAGTGACACATCGGCACCACTATCCACTAAAAATCGCAGACCAGTTACTTTGTCCGTGAAAAATAGTCGTGATCTGCGGTATTGTAGCATATCAGCAGCAGAATCTACCGCTAATTCTGTTGCGAGCTCGAGTTTCCCGAATTTTTCCAAGCACAAGGTGGCTTACATTTTTCAGCTCGACAACGCTTGCCAAATTTAAAATGATAAAAACAAAACTTGCCATCAGGATTAAATCGACGTCTTGATTGGCTGCGATTTGGGCTGCGATATGAGCTTTGTGATAAAGATCTGGACGGTCTGGACGTAGTCATTGATTCAAACCTTTTCTCTAAAGCTTCCATTTTGAAAAATAATTTGTCGAGTGACATTTTGTCGCAGCTGGTTGAAGGGTTAACATCAGTACTGCAGAGTTCTGTACTAGGAGACATTTCGGCCATCTCATCAGCCATGACAGATAATTTGTCTAAATTTTCTTCGCTAATGATGAGGATATTTTTAATTGACGGTGGTAATTTTTCAAGCCAGAGAGTCTTCAGTATGTTGTTAGAAAGATCTGAGTTACCTTTTTTTTTTTTTTTTTTAATTTATTTGTTCACAATTCTATAGATATACACTCATACATTATAATAGCCATACACGGAAACCTATAAAGGTTTATCTGTGAGGGCGAGCCGTTCATGTATCAAGATATTTCTTAATTTTACATAGAAACATTATACAGAGTCAAGATGCGAGTTTTTAAAAAAATGATCCTTAAGTAGTTTTTTACACTTTCGTGATTCCACATATGATGCCTGTAGATTGACAGGAATATCATTTACATAAGATGGTATTATATACTCCAAGGTTCTAGAACCATATACATTTGTGATTTTGGGGAGACGATATCTATAGGTACGCTGGATTTGTCTCAAGTTATCAGGTCTTGATATTTCTTTGAGCATTTCTGGCTTATTTACCTCAGTGAGTATATTAAATTTGACTTTGTCGAATATATTTATAACTTTACAATATTGAAAAATGGTTTTGTCATCTTTGCATTTTTTGATGATGTGTTTTGGAGTAATTATTTTCAAAATTCTACGTTGCAATCTATAAATATCGTATAAATAAGTTTTATAGGTCAACCCATAGCTACTTAGGCCATAACTGATGACAGAGTCCGCCATAGAAAGGTATAAAAGTCTAAGTGTTCTGTAGGGGAGTTTGTACTTTAATATTGAAAGCCTGCTCAATATCGATCTAAGTTTAGCGCATACATGTTCAATGTGAGGTTTCCAGCTAAGTCTGTCATCAATCACAAGCCCTATATACATATGATTATTTACATTTTCTATAGGTTGGCAGCTGCAATTGTTACTCAATTGCGAGCTTGGTGTGTGCAAGCATAAGTGGCTGTGAGACACGATGCGGGGCGTGACTTGCGTTTTATTATGGCATGAATGTACATGTAAAAGTTTAGTCTTTTTCGCATTGATTACAAGCCCCACATCGTGCGCCCACCTACACAAGGCCGTAAAGTCCGTTTGCATAATATATTGTGCTTCTTGTACATTCTTATGAGCAACTAGTAGGCATGTATCATCAGCGAATTGATAGACAGAGGCACTTTTTAATACATTACACATATCATTTACATATATTAAGTATTCTATAGGCCCGATTATAGACCCCTGAGCCGTGCCTGTTTCTGTTGGTATCATGCAGCTATTTTGATCCGATATTTTGACGGTCGTTAAGCGGTTTTTATGGTAATCCTTTAGTAGCTCTAGTGTGGGCCCCTGTATGCCACATCGTGAAAGCTTATCAAAAAGTGTGTCGTATCTCAAAACATCAAAAGCCTTACTAAAGTCTATGAAAATTATTAGTGCATGTAATTTATTATTAAGGTGATTATTTATTTCATTAGTAAAATGTCTTAGCAATTCTGTAGTGCTGCGTTTCTTTTGAAATCCGTACTGTTTGGAATTTATAATATTATTACATTTTAAATATTTATTTATATTATCCGCTAAGTATCTTTCAATTATTTTATCCAGGCACGATAATATTGTTATAGGACGGTAGTTATTATAATCTTGAAGTTCACCCTTTTTATGTACGGGTCTAACAATACCTATTTTGAGTGATTCTGGATAGATACAAGTTTTCAAACAACAATTTAACAAGTGTGTTATTATTGGTACCATTGCCTCTGAAATATATTTAATGTCGCAAGCACGAATGCTATCATAGCCAGGGCTTTTATCTTTATTTAGATGTTTGATAATATTTTTAATCATGTGCTCATGAGGATTTGGCATTAAAAAAGTCCGATCAGGTGTTATTTCATATGTTGAAGGGTGTAGAATGGGTATTTGACATGAATTATTTATTGTTATATCTTTTACATTTTTTTCAAATTCTGTAGCAAAATTATTGGCGAGGGTTAATGCGTGCAAATTAAAAGCCTTAAGTAAAATATCATCTAAGCGTTTCATTATTTTCCCTGTTAGTGTATTTATGATTTGCCATAATTTTCGCGGATTTTTAAAATTACTACATATGCTTTGTTTTATATGTTCATTTTTTAATTTTTGCGCATATTTATTGGTTTTATTTCTGTATTGGTTGTACAACAGTTTGTTATTAACATTATTTGCGTCCGCCCGCCATATGTGAAAGAGCTCATCCCGTTTGCGACACATCGCTAAAAACCTTGAGTTTGTCCATTCACAAGACTTTCTTTTACTTTGCTTAGTGGTTATTGAATATTTACATTTACTATAAGCATTTTTGAATTCCATATTAATATAATTTACAATGTCGTTCGGGTTTTCGAGCTGTAGGCAAGACTCCCAGTGTATCTGAGATATTTCGTTGTTTAGTTTCTTATTATCTATTTTTGTGATAATACGCGGCACAGATGGTGCTGCATTCTTATTAGATAGCGCGTTTATCACAGCACAACCTGTTATACAGTGGTCTGCCGGCGCGACGTTCACAACGGCAGTAAAAACATCAAAGCTGTCAACATTTCGTAATAAAACATGATCAATGCATGACTTTTTTATTTTATCGCCATATTTTTCTATGCGGGTATAGCTATTGATGCCGCATATTAACCCTAAATACGAGGTCGAATCTAGGTAATGCTTTACAATAGGTTTAGCCTTTTTTATGTTTATATTCATATCACCCATTATTACGAAAGACTGTTGGCGTGGATACTTGTCCACTAATCTAGACAGCTCCTGAATAAACTGTAGCTTATCAGTGTCGGGTGGTCTGTAGATGGCACATACGCTGTATTTACAGTTATTGGGCAGACGGACTTCACCTGAGATATGTTCAAATTCATTTACAATCATATGAGTGCGCGAAAAAACAAGACTATTATGAATATAAAGGAGGACACCTCCACCTTTCCTTTGCGACCTTAACTCTGAAAATAGTTTATACTCTGGTAGCTCAAACAAATTGGAAGTGCTTTTTTTTATATTTGCTTCCGTTATCATAATAATATGGATTGTGTGAGTAGACTTGGCAATAATTTCTTCCAGACATGCGTAATTTTTTTTAATTGAACATATATTTACATGAAATAGGAGCAAAGTGTCACTGTGTGGTAGTAGTTTCTTAGTAAAATCATTCCAATGATCACAGTTCATTTCTATTACATTACTTTCCATTTCCAATAATAGTTAGATATTTTGTGAGCAATCCAAGTATTAATAATAATAATAATAAAAATACAATAATACTAATTAATAAAAAATAAAATAATAGACAAAAAGAAACTTTACGGTGTGTACCTACCTTTGCCTGCACACTACTTAACTTTAATATTGCGCTCTACACAATTTTCTTTTAATTTCGCAATGTCCTGTACCGAACGGACCACATGCACTTTCTTTTCTTTTTCACTTTTACGCACTAATATCGAACCATTTTTACACCATATAAAAGAAAACAGATTCTTCAGCTCCTCTTTGGTTTTCCATAGCAGAAAGGCATTTGCCGGAGTCAGCGATTCTCGTAGATACATCCTGCTACTTCCTTCTTTTCCAATATCTGCCGGTAAAAGCGTTGAAGACCTGGCTGCCTCCAGCCACTGATCTCGCACCCCCTCACGTAGAGAGACAGAAATGGTTGGGATAGTTCTCTGTTGCGATGTCATGGATGCTTTCTTTTTCCTGTACGCCTTTATGATATCCTCTGGGTTCTGTTGTAAAAGAGCGGCTACTGTTTGGGCAATTTCCCGAGTATTTTCTTTCTCCGACTCACTAACTCCGCATATCTCTAACTGGTTACATTGCTGGTTTTGTTCCAACTGGTTCACTCTGCTTTCTAGAGCTTCCGATTTTAATATCGAATTTTTGAGATTATTTCGCAAATCGATACACTGATTTTCCATCGTCTTCATGTTTTTTTCGTAATCCTTTAGCTTGACATCAAAATCGTCGATTTTTTCGGCATAAAAATTTAAAGAGCGTTGTAATTCCTCTCTGATAATGTTCTTAATTTCTTTTCGCATTTCACTTAGTGTTTGGTGTATTGGTGGAAAGCTTCCAGCTATATTCATTTCCGTGTCGGTGTTCTCCTCGGCGTCATCCTCATCGGGTACAATAATAGATAATCTTTTGGGTTTGGTATTTCCTATGCATGTTCTGCACCTCCAGTCTATCGCATCCGTAGAGGATAGGGCCGTCAGCTGTTCAACAGCGATTGCAGCACAGGTGGCATGAAGCCATCTGTTGCATTTACTACATTGCAGTCCAGGAGTTTTTTTATTCACAATTTTTAGGCACTTTGTACATTTCACCATTTTTTACTTTTTTTTTTTTATTTCCCTGTTCGTAAGTGGGTGTTCGTAAAAAATTTTACAGACGCGCGCGCAAGGAGATTACGTCCATACGGTTACGCTCTGAGCGAACGACTATTACCTAGACTTTGCATTTGACGAAGATGTTGGCTCGGTTTAGAATCGCCAAGTTCTAGACCAGTCAGTAATCGTTTGAGTTGCTTTTCTTTACTTTCTTGAAAAGTATTTAGTAATCTGTTTTTGGCTTCGGTATATTTCGAACTGACTGTACCGGTAATAATGTCCCAAATATTTTCGATAAATTTTGGTTCTAATTGTGAAATGAGATAATTAAATTTTGTGTCCTCTGATCTAATATTATTAATAGAAAATTGAGCTTCTACCTGATAAAACCAAATCTCGGGTTTGTCGGTCCAAAACGGTGGTAATTTGATGGAAATTTTTTCGATTTGTTGTATTTCAGTATTTTCTGTGTTCATTTTCAATAGAAATACGGGGTCACCACTTTGTAGCAGAATATTATTAAAATATTAACGAAATATTGTAAACTCGATATTTATTAATTGACAATGCAATTTTATATGACAATGTCTAACGGACAGTAAAATACGATTTCAAATCTTGACAGTTTATCGTAGCGGCCACGGAGGTCCGCTACAAATCCTTGCCACGGATGGAAAAAGATTAAACAAATACCTGAATACTGTACATTACTTAAAATGGACAATTTAAGTCTCTTTTCAGTTCGTAACTTCGTAAGTTGCGTACCAAAGTTGCGTACCTATCGCTGTATATATTATTATATATACGTACGTATTACGTATTATTACCTATACTTGTAGCGCCAAAAACCAAATTTATATCTACTCATGCGCACGACCTGAGAAGGAAAGCTTCTGTCCTGAAAGATGCGAAGCTGAAGAGAAAAGCGATATGTGCGATTTGTTCAGTAGGTAAAAAGTGAAAACGTGACTCTGCAACGTTGTCGTTTCATGCCGTGTGAAAATCGACTATACACAACAAGTTTACATATAGGTAATCATAAAAATATTGTTACACTCACGTCATTAAAAGCTTATGCTATGGATACTAGATAACGGAAAATATAGATACTTACACTAAAATAATGAATAAATGTTGGTAGTTTCGTACTTAGTCATCATAACTATAGACAAGTGACCCATCCAGGATTCGAACTGCAGGCTGCGCCGTTAAAGACTGTCTTGATACTAATTTATAAATAAGCCTTAAGAACTGAAACAAAGATATTTTAGTTAATAAGCCAACCATGAACCATTGTATCTGACACATCGCCCAGTAGATTATAAATCACAGAACTATATATTTGCAATGAACCAAGGGAGAAAACTTACAAAATTAATTCGATTTATTCTCGAATCCAGTAAATGAAGTGCAAATTACACTTAAAATCTTTGATGTAGATACCAACAGCCTACATATTATATGTCCCTGGGAACCGCTGCTGGGAACAGACTAACATATTTTTATATAGGTATATCAAGTTATCAAGTAGGAGAAACGCATGAAAAGTTCTGGTTCCAAACAGGCGCTAGCACTGGAATCGAGTAAATGACTTCATAATGTCCTGGTAATACAAGGCTGACATTTGGATGAAGACCCAGTTCGATTGCGGGATAAGCTCTGGCAAGAAATTATCTCGAGGAAATGTGTTCGAGGAAATTCTTGCCTGTTGGTTTGTGAAAACGGTTTGTTTTTAAGCAATAATCGTGGTGGCAAACAAGCAGACGGCCTGCCTTATACTGGGCAGTTATTGTAGATAAGAGCGCTTGTAGCGAACAAACCTCACGCGGTACTTAATATAATATGAAGATCAAAAGGAAGCGGTATTTTTGACAGCATAAATTAGGAGATAATGCATGTCCTACTAGGTAAGACATGCTTATAAACGAACCAGTGTAATCAATAAGTATGATGCGATTATGATGATTGTGTGGCGAACACAGTCAGCGAAAAGGGAAGATCTTCCGCCGAGCTAGGTGTTCACTCGGAGACCGCGGCCCTACTGTACTACATCGTTGAAACATGTACAGACGACAGCACATCAAGTGAAACAGTTGCACTACGAAAGCCGCCTCTATTACGAACGCTATGAGGGCGATCTCAAGGTCAAACTGTTACGCTTGATATACGAAAACTTCGTAAGCGTCATTTTTCGCTGACGAACCGTTTCTCGGTTCTAAAAACTTATAGCGTTATGACGTAGCCGCTAGTCTTTTTTTAATGTAGGCAGTTTTGTAAAGGTTTTTTCTGCATATAGGTAATAAAAAGTTCTGAAAGAAAATTTAAGAAAATCCCCACGCAATTTAAAGTACTTACGGGTTTACAAAAATTGAAAATGGGATCTGGATTCTATTGAGATTCCCGGTGAATATTCTCATGCTTTGCTCCACACAAATCTCCGCCGGTCGAGTGAGCTGCCATTTGCCTTTTGCTGCTATTTCAGTATTCGGGTTTGCTGCGCAACATTGTTTCTGTATTTCACAAGACGCTTGTTGCGAATTCTCTCGACCTAGCGATTGTAGATTTGAATTCGGCTTAGGATAGTAGGATAAGGATAGAAAACATTCGATGGAATTTTCTAAAAAAGCTTACTTGCGTATTTTAAATATTTTATCTCTAAACGTACCTGATGATAAATCGCAAGTTATCACTTAAATTGTTAAAATTGAATACACATTACACATGTAAGAATATTAAAAAAATATTCAGATAAGCGTACGTGCTCAGAGATACTCCTGCTGTTCAAACCATGACAGAGCAAGTAACCGAACAAAGTTTAAATGTAAGACTTAAGAATGGGTAGTACTTATACAAGCTTCTGTTGGATATGTAGTAGGCTCGATCATTAGTAAGGTACCTAGACCTAGTGCAATCACCCGGATCGTGAATAGTTGTGGATTATTGCAAATTTTTAAGAACAATTTTAATTATGAACCATATTTTTGAAACATAAAATATACTAATTCTTATTCGTATCTCTCCCCCAGTTTTGATTATCTATGGTTCTGTGTCTATTCTTACACGTCAGATCACACTATGCAGGAAAATGGCGGGATGGAAAGGAGTAAGTAAGAAAGTAGTGTAGCTATATCAAGGGTCTGACGAAAGGAATTAAGTACAGATACTTGAGAGATATACAGTTGTCCATCTGATATAGTTGACAGCGACCGGAGAGTAAGCTTAACGATCTCTCACAAGTTATTCTTGACCTCCGGCGTAACGAACGCGCTACGTCATTAGTGAATGTTGTTGGACCACGTGTTAATATGTGAGGCATCAGAGGTTATAGCTTCGAATGTGATTGGACCACATGTGGTGATGTTGAGTGTCAGAATATGACGCGTTATAGATGATTGGACCATCTAGTTGTGTGATGTTGTCTTGTTACGAGGTTTGGGCAGAATGTAGGGGTTGGATGGAGGTAGTTGTTTATAGTAAAGCAGCTGTGACGGCCACCGAACGGGAGGGATGGGTATAATTGGCCCTAGATTTGTCTACGAATGTGTAGGTTCCCCGTCAGACTGGGATTTCCCGGCTTCCATGCAGAGAGTAAAGTAAGCTATGAGAAATCCATTCCATCTGATATGGCTCGCTAGGTGCATAGATTGGACGATGTTTCGTGAACAACTTATATAATATTTCCCGACTGCTTAAGTTATAAATTCATTGTGTCCGTCTGTGTGGCGGTGGATATAAATCTTCGACAGTTCCAATAATTTTTCGGGATTCTACATTGATGTCATTTTTATTCTCAACTTTTGAAATATTGACAAACACATCACTAAAGATAAAATATAACGAGTCAATAAAAAAGTTACTTCATATAGTTATGTAGACGTGACGCCTTAAGAGTTGCCACTATTCACTAGGTCGTAAGTATTGTAACCGTTCACTCTCGCGACTTGGAACCAGTCGCGTAATTTCCTCCTGCCAAAGCTTAGCATACGTTGCGTAGTTAATGAACTGATTCCCGAAAGTTTTCCTTCTGGGGAAAATATTTTCTAATTAGAAACTAGAGTCCTATTTTTAACCGACTTCAAAAAAAGGAGGAGGTTAACAATTCGTCTGTATGTTTTTTTTATGTTTGTTACCTCAGAACTTTTGACTGGGTGAACCGATATTGATGATTCTTTTTTTGTTCGATGCGAAATAATTTCCATTTGGTTTTTAAATCGAAAAAACTGGAAAAATTAAGTCGTCTACGTATGCGAAGTTGCGGATATTTGCTTTCCTACGATTTTTTAGTGAAATGATACGATAGTAGAAAACAATATAAGCTCTCGGTCACCCATCTAGCTTTGACCTTCAAAAGTTATCACTAAAAACTGGGGAAAAAAATAAACAAAAAATAAAACCGACTCCAAAAAACTGAAAAGGATAGAATAAATAAATTTTACTAAGTAGGCACTCATCCCCTAGCAACATATTTTTGGAGTTGGTTCTAAGTTGTTTCCAGAAACCATAGATAGTGAAGCACCGACTCCAAAAATAGGTTGCTAGGGGATGAGTTAAGAACCTAGTCTGCGGCCAGGAACCTAGGTACCTGGCCGCAAGGCTGGGTTGCCTGGGGGTGGGGTGGTGAAATTGCTTCGGCAGAGCCCAGCCTACCCCCGTGAAGGGCAGTGGGGTTACCGGGGAGTTTTAGTGGGTATTCCTAGTGCCAATACGATCAGGCACTGGGCGACCCCCGCACACGCCCGTCGCTTAGCCAGCGGTGGGTAGGTCCGTAAGCGGATTCATCCCCGAAAAAAAAAAAAAAAAAAAAGGGGATGAGTGCCTACTTACTAAAATTTAATTATTTTATCCTTTTCAGTTTTTTGGAGTCGGTTTTATTTTTTGTTTAAATTTTGTCAAGATGGTTTCCTCTGAATTTTTACAACGTGGGCAACGTGTGCCCGGGTATCATGTGTTGGGTCTTATGCATGATTGACGCTCTTGTTGAAGGTATAAAAAGTCATGACCACTTGACAGCTTATTCAGGTACCCATAAGCTTAGCGAGTATATTTTAAGAGTTGATACTCACCTTACAAAAAATCGCAACAAAATGATACTATATGTATTATGTTAGGGTCGCAAGAACTTAAGCCGGATTTACATTTATCTGACGCCTTCTAACGTGACGCGTCAGAACGGAATCGGTTTCATATCATAACTAAGATTAGATTTACATTAATCTGTCGTGACATCCTGTCGGGTCGTCAGATACGACAGATTAATGTAAATCTAACAATAGGTTTTAGAGCAACAACAAACTTTAACTAGGTTCCTTTAACATTATTGGAAATTAAATCATGTGGCTGATTATAGTATGATTTATAACGAAAGTTCAAAAGTGCTCATACATTATAATGCGCAAGTTCCGTTAGGCTGCGCTCAGAAAGTTTCCTAGAATCTTACAACTGTTACTCTAAAAACTTCTTGCCGCTTCCAAATTGATTTCGATCGGAACTCTAACGTAGACGTAAAACTGATAACTTGATTTCAAGCACGTTTCAACAAACATAAGATCTGTATACATAGGTACTTCGTCATTAAGCTGACGATGTTATAAGTCTAGTTTGGAACGCTTAGATACTGTGGTGGAATTAGATATTCCTTATCGTAACATAGAATAGATTTACCTAACCAAAATCAGATTCAGGCGTACACACCTAGATTTAAGACATGTGTATAGTCATTAATAGAGTTAAGCCATTGTTGTGATCTATTTAGGTAACCAATGAATTCTAAGCTTATTTTTTGACTTTGTATAAAAACGATGTAAGTATATTAATAATTAGATGTATTCATTCTAATGCATGAGAAAAACAATGAATAATCTCACCTTGACCCACTTTTACTCTCCCATTTATTATGATACATCATATTAATGAATACAGAAATAATTTTTCCTCAAGTTAACTGATTTAAAATGCGGTCTATAAATCATCGTCGAATAAAAGCAATTTAGTATTTATACGTGCATAGTCGATGAAAAACGTGCGTAAATCACGCATTGACTCTAAACCACTATTGTGCAGTTATTGTTATATCAAATTCATTTCAATTGCCACATGATCGTTATATCCTGCGCTTTCAACATATACGCAATGCACTCATGAGCTGTGCACGCAACTGCAGAAAAACATCATACATCATGTCGGCTACATTATTTTTTTGTCTGATAATCTTAAAATTTTCATCAGCCCAGCTAAATGGTGAATTCTGGTGGTTAAAGGACCAAGTAAAGCAATTGAAAGGCATAGAGCCACCACAACCGAAATTTGAAGAACTAAGTGAGTTTGATACTGATGAATCAAGTAAGATTATTTTTAGAGATGAAAAATTTCCAATCCGAAGCAGTCCTGATATAAGCCACGACAGTAATGTTACAGAGAAGGAAAATCCAGAAGATGATTTTAAAGAGGCAGCTAGTATTGTTTGGCCTGACAATGTTATAAAGCATAAAAAACCAGCTAAAAAACTCACTACGCTTGTAAATGAAAATAATTTAACAGAAGCAGTAAGTTCAACAGTAAGTACGCAACAACTTGGCAGTGACCTCTTTATATTTAGGTTCCCAGACGACGACAGTAAAAAGAAAGCAAATACACCTATGGTAACTACTGAAGCAAAAAAAAAAATCGTTCAGTCTTCTGATAAAAAAGATTTTGTCGGAACAGTAACCACACCTAAAACTCCACTATTCAATAAAGATCGAATGACATTTAAATTACCTGTCAATAAGCATAACATGCGGGGAGGCATTTACAATGAAAAATTAATTGAAGAAAATAGTGCTTGGAGTGATCGCAATCCGACTAAAAATATTTGCACTTATTTGAAAAAGAAAAAGTGTTACGAGATAAATGGAGAGGTTGACATGTCTAAAACGTAAGTACCTTACCTATATCTTAATGTTAATGCGATGATAGTCAAAAGCGTTTACTTACATATTTTTTTTTATTGTGCCCACTGTATTGCACCACTCACTAAACCTAAACATTCCGAAATTGTCACAATTTCCGTAATTTAATTTCAAACTGACATTGTTAATTTAATTAAGAAACTTTTAATAAATTACAATCCACGCTCGTGTGAATAAAATAGCTGTTTTATATAAATTTCAGAATAAAAAGTAAAGTTTCTAGCGCATATTTAGTTTGCTGCATATTACCGTTAGAAGCAGAAAATACACATAAAATTGTCTTCCCTGATTCTGCTACATGGGCACCTAAACGCTTTAGAAGATCGAATAGAGAAGTAACATCATTAAATCAGCGAGAATTTTTGCTACGAAAGACGTTTGGTACACAAAACGTCAAACCTACACCAACAAATACCAAAATAGTGACGCCTGAAGACGAATATATTGATCCATACTGGAATATCAAAAACATCAAATTTAATAAAAAATCCAATGCACAAACTATTACGAAGCCAGATTGTAATTATCACGATTACGTGGAGGACTACGTATCAGAGTTACCAAAGCCTGGGCTGGTTGGAATATACTCAGACCATGGACCTAGACCACCAAGTTGGACAAATATTGATGAAAATCCGAATCCACCTTATGGTGGCACCTTTGACTATAGTTATGAAGATGTGGAAACGTCTTTTGGATATTCTACTATAGACCCTAGAAGAGGTACCTATATCTATTTGTATTACTAACGAGCACATTATTTTTACATATTTAATATATTTAATTTTATGAACAGGAACTTCTTCAAAGTCACCTAAAAGAAAAATACCGATAAAAATAACCACCTCAAATCCTGAAGATGGTACTTTCGATGTCGAAAGTCAAACAATAAATTTCCAGTCGAATCCTAACTTCCAAGTATTGCATGGTTTCAAACTGTTGAATTTGGCTAGAGATAAAAATAAGTTTTATTCTAAAAATACAAAAAGAAGTACAACTGAAGCAAGTATTGAAGTTGGCAGTAATGAGTCTATAAAAACGAAAGCACAAATAAATTATGACAATTTATCGCAAGTTTATGAGCAGTGTGGCAGGAGTACGGAATATCGACATGATTCAGAAATATCAGGTATTACATAGTATATTTTTATAGGTATGGGCATGGTGTATTGAATAAAACTGTATTAAATTTCCTAGTTTAATTCAGTTTTATTGAATATACCATTCCTATCTCTTTCCTATGCTCTATTGTTTTTATAATTATAGCAAAAGCGATCGGAGAGGCAGAAATCGGGGCTCATCCATGGCTAGCTGTGGTGGTGTCAACAAAAATACCACAAAATATACTGTGCTATGCAACAATAGTGCATCCTCGGGTAGCCATTACCGCAGGGGATTGTGTTAGTGAGTAAGTATTTAAAAAGATTTTTTTTTAATAAGACTGGGTAATTTCCATTTCTGGCTCAGGTCTGGCTATCCCCTGCAGTGCAGTGGAGTTACTTGGGAGTTTTAGTAGGTATTCCCAGGGCCATAAAAGTGCTGGGCGACCCTCACACACGCCCGTCACTTAGCTAGCGGCGAGTAGATCTGTAATCGGATTTCCCCCGAAAAATAATTATGTTGATGCGATAGGGGTTGAAATCGCTTATCTTTTGATACTGCTGTATACAGCCAAAGTTTTCATCCAAATACGCATAAAAGGCTACTAAGCTCAACTACGACGCCGACGCGACGCAAGTTGGTAAGATGATCGTTTATTTTTCAAAACACGAGTGAACTCTTATTTACAGAATATTATAAAAAAAATTAAACAAAAATTAAAACCGACTCCAAAAAACTGAAACGGATAAAATAATTAAATTTTAGTAGGTACTCATCCCCTAGGAACATATTTTTGGAGTCGGTGCTTCACTATCTATGGTTTCTGGAAACAACTTAGCACCAACTCCAAAAATATGTTCCTAGGGGATGAGTACCTTCTAAAATTTAATTATTTTATCCTTTTCAGTTTTTTGGAGTCGGTTTTCATTTTTGTTTAATTATTTTTTTCGCAATTTTTAGTGATAGCTTTTGAAGGTCAAAGCTAGATGGGTGACCGTGAGCTTATATTGTTTTCTACTATCGTATCATTTCACTAAAAATTCATAGTAAAGCAAATATCCCCAACTTCGTATATGTAGACGACTAAATTTTTTTTTAGTTTTTTTTTATTTAAAAACCAAACTACCCAATGGATTTTAAAAACATTTTTATGGGACCAATTGGGAACTATTCCGCATCGAACAAAAAAAGAATCATACATATTGGTTCACGCAGTCAAAAGTTCTGAGGTAACAAACATAAAAAAAAACATAGACGAATTGATAACCTTCTCCTTTTTTTGAAGTCGGTTAAAAATGGGCTATATTCGTTTATACATATAAATGTTACGACAATAAATTTAAAAATGGGCTATATCCGTTTATATAAATGTTTTGAAACTAATAATTTTATAACATTTTAATATATATTGTCGTATTGTTGTCGAAACTAATATAGCCCATATTTTAATTTATTGTCGTACGTTTTCGTCACCACCATGTATTGCCTGCTTAGGAAATTATTCTACGTTTGGTAATTGTTAAACTAAAATTACGCATGTCACATATCAATGAAAATTTGTCAAAAAATTATGTGTAAGTAAGTATACCTATATCAATAAACTATTAATGTAATCAATGATAACAACCTTCCTAACAATAAAGTGAATATAATACAATTAAAAATACTTTCAAAACAAACAATGTTCGAAAGACAGAAGAAGGTAGATATGCTTAAATGATAAATTCATATTAATTTTACAATTAACTAGTTAAAATTATTATGTCAAACATAACTACATACCAAAATTAAATATGGTTGTTGTCAGCTGACTGTGAAATCGACAGGTTGTGCGCATCCACAGCCATCTGACAGCATCCATTTTGTTTTATCGGGCCGGCGTCCACGTTTTCTTCGGAAAACGAATTCGTCTTGCCCAATCACCGTAGAACGTTGCCGCAAGTTATTTGCACATTATTTTACTTGACATTAGCAAAATTCGTAATATCGAGAAGCCATTATATAAACAAGAAGAAGAAATTAAATAATCTTTTAAATGTCAGTGCGTCAGCTAGTTTCGTATTATTTTGAAATTATATTACGGTTTATATCCTTCTAGTTACGCAAAACGGACGTCACCAAAAGAAATCATTGCGGTTGCGACTGGCCTTCATGATTCAAAAGACAAGTCTCAGGGTCAGAACAGAGCGGCTTCTGTCCAGCTGCACCCTCGGTGGCGTCTGGAAAATTTAGCACATAATCTGGCAATTTTGGTAAGTATTTTTACCGCTAAATGAAATGCAATGTAAGTGGCAATTAAGGATACGGCCAACCTGATGGTGAGCGGTTACCGTAGCCACTTGCAACACCAGGGGTAGGTATAACGTAATAATAATCGCCTTTAAACCATGGTCCTACTGCCGCATGCGTAATTATTTTTCCTTGTAAAATTGTTTTTTCTTATTCAGTTTGCAGTTTCAGTAGGTCCACTGGTAATCCTGTTTGAGCCGTGGTCCCCGTGGTCCCAGACTGCTTTAAAATTTTAATAAAATTGTAAACCATAATTACATTACTTTTCCTCTCTTCCTCTGTATTCATGTATTATATTTCAATATTTGGGCATTCTTATGCAAAATTTTAAGTGTTTTATAAATATTCTTCTTACAGCACTGGACTCTCCCTCTACGGTTAAACTCTCACGTGCAACCAGCGTGTCTGACAAATTCTCTTGGTAGTGAGGATTGTAAATTCTACGGCTGGGGTGGCTTTGATCAAGGTAAGTATCTTAAATTACAATCTGGTTTGCCTTGTAAAGCGCATGACCATGAAAGCTCATCCAGTAGTAGCAGACTGGACTAATATAATTATATTTATTGTTTTTTAACATACCTTCAAGAGATACTTTATGGTTTTTCAACTGGGCTAGCACTTCCACCTTACAGAAGATCGCAGCAAAATAATACTACTTTTTTCTATGATGTTTCTGCGGTGAGTAAGGTCAAAGCTCTTGAGAAAGCGTCATTTTGGGAGCAGGGGGACTTATCTTCTATACCTGCTGTAAATTCCTCAGTTGTATACCTATGGTAGGCAGAAGGCAACGCGTGAGTAGTACCCAAGATGCGATGCGACTCTTACAGACTGTACATCGTTGGAAGGTGGCTCTAAGCTATGCATAAAAATATTTCTCACGATGATTATGTAAACTTAAAACGCCTATTTGCCACCTCTACTCCCACTTAAAAAAACAATTGGGATGTTGGCTAAGTTTGAATATGGCGCTATTTTTCACAAATTAGGAAAATATACGCTCCTGTTACCCATAAAAACAATCCAAACTTATAAGATATGGAATATTGTTGAAGTTATACTGTTTAGAAAATTTATAAAAATTATAAAACAAAATGCAAAATTTATCAAAAATGTTGATGTTATTAGATTGCTCACATCAATTAAAACAACTATTATTATGACCACCTGTGAAATTCGTCTAGTCTATCTCTAGACTGTGAAATTCTTCTAGTCTAGAGATAGACTAGAAGAATTTTACAGGGATATCCCAAGTCCTGGGTGGCTCAGTGGTCAGAGCAGTCGCCCGGATTGCGAAAGGTCGCGGGTTCGATTCCTGTCTCAGGACGTGAAATTATTCTAGTTTCATTATATTTTAATTACTAAGTAATTTTTCAAACATTTATAATAATGTTAAAATCAATAATTAAGAAGACTATTTCTTCTGCAATATTTCTTCATGAGTTATAATAACCTTTTTATTTATGAAATAAAAAAAAAGTTGTCAACTACCCTATTTCGATTATTTTATGATTATTTATTGTTTTAATGCTAAGCCTATAATTTCCAAGTACTGCTGTTTTAAGTGAAATCTGTTATTATTACCATATTTTATTCTATTTTGTGCCAGCCATGCGTCAGCGATCTCGCTGGCAACGTGCTTCCGTTATATCACCGCGCGAATGTAGAGCTTACATCTCCAAGGCCGTCGAATTGCCGCATGACGCATTTTGTGCCACAGTATCAACCCGAGGCACGGTGGTATGTATATTATTCATAAGTTGTAGGTATATGTATAAAATAAATCATTAATTGGTTCGAAGAAATGATAAGTGTGAATCAAGCTGCACGCTGTTTGCCGGCTTAAGCTACATTCACACTAGCCAGATAGAAACGCAATTTTGATGTCCGGCTGGTCGAGCGGTCTGTACCCCTTGCTATGCCGGCTACTCGGGCAAGAGGTCCCGGGTTCGAATCCCGGTAGGAGCAAATGTTTGTATGATGAGTACGAGCATTTTTTTACGAATCATGAAAGTTTATATGTTTATTTAGTATATTTCTAATATTTATATATATATTATTATCAATATTTATCCGTTATCTAGTATCCATAACACAAGCACTTAATGATGCTTACTTTAGGCTAAATAATAGGTGTGAGTAAGTATATGAATATTATTATTATAATTAAGATAGTGTGAAAAAGATCTGACGCATAACACTCTAACTAAAGCATTCTAAGAATGCTGTGCACGGGTAGATTATTAATGAAAAAATGAAAAATGAAAAAAAAAGAAAATATCTTTATTCAATTAGGCCCCCCAAGAAGCACTTTCGAATCGTCAAAAAACCCTTATGTCTAACACATAAAATAATATTAACTAACAATGTCTTAATGTTTGTCTTTCTGTCTTGTCTGGATCTACGTAAGCTAACAATGTTATAATGTCAGTCTATCGGTCTGTCTGTCGATCTGTCTATCAGTCCGTCTGTCAGCCTGACAGTCTGTGTCAGTCAGTCTGTCTGAATTTACACCGGTTCCAAAAGTTGAACTACCGAGAAGATTCCGGCAACAAACTCGTGTAGTCACTCTTTTCAATTATTAAGTTACAATGTTTAGTTACTTAGTAATAGTATTTAGCAGTGCAGTGTCACACAGAGTATACAAAATTAAAAGGAAATGTTTCATATCCGGCTATGTATATGTACACTATCTCAAAAAATCAGTCATAATCTCCTGCATCTGAAAAATATACTAATAATTCGTTTTAATGCAGTTTGTTTGAACAAAATTTGAAATTTTTCGTCGATTTCACCGTTATTCAATATGGCAATATGGCGGGCGACATACGAGTCAACTAAACGTCACCAAACAACCAAAGTGACATAGGCGCCATGATGAATATTTGACTGTATTGCAGCTTTTTCCATAAAAAAAAATGCTTTGTACCACGCAACAAAGCAAATAAAAAGAAAACGGACAATTGAACACAGTTCTGCATATTTATACCTATTTTTCAGTATACTGCACATAGACCTGGCCGGGTCTTCATACATTTTTGTAACATCTCTTTTATCTACTAAAACTGGTGAACTTGAAACTGGTATTGTTTGTATATGCCTGTTCACTCTACCGTTTCTCTAATTTTCTGATATCTTTTTATGATTTAATATAAAAAAAAAATCTACAAAGCTTTCTACAATTACATTAGCTTAATATTTCCGAGATTTAAATGTCAACTGTCAAACCTATATTTCCACTTGTAAACATCTAAGCGTGCTGCCCACTGGTAGAGTAAACGGTAAAGTGATCTCAACTAGTTTTAGTTAGTACTCTTTGGGCTTAAGCATCATTAAGAGCTTGTGTTAAGGATACTAGAGAATGGCAAAATATTAATAGTAATATTCATATATAAATGTATTTAAAAATACTTCTTTGTGGCCTACTTAAATTATAGTAGTTTATGCAACTGGTACATAATGAGGGGTATTATACACGAGTGTGAGTTTAAAAAACGAGAGAAGTGAGTTTTTTAAACGCATCACACGAATGTGTAATACCAAGTTATGTGCAGTTTCATACACTTCTTTATCTAATCTCATACAATAAAAAGTATTATGGCGCCAAAATTCCCGGTATCACCACGCACGCGCCAATTGCGCGCGCAGCCACAGATAAAAAATGAATAATGCTATACGAATTGGCGCAGTATTGTATCAATGGTCTGTAATCGAAACGTAATGAAAAAAAATTATTATAACATTATTTTGTTAGAGAAATAGTTAACACTATGAAACACACACTAACAACGCACACGGTACCAATAGTTGACACTATGAAATGAAATTAAAAAAATTAATTATAACTAATTATTTTTTTTTATTTCATTTCGATATACTATTTGTAAAGTTCGTCAATATAAACTCGTTTTGAGTTTTATATTTTAAATTTTACGATGTGAGAGAAGATAAAATATTTTTTCTTTCTTTCTTTCTATAAATATCAGAAATTAACTAAATAAACATTATACAAACATCTGCCCCTACCGGAATTCGAAACCGGGACCCTTGATCGATCGAGTAATCTGTACAGTACCCCCGTACACGTAGATTACTCGATCAAGGGTATAATTTATAGAAAGAAAGAAAGAAAAAATCTATTTGTACAGTCGTACAGACCAATCGACCAGCCGGTCGTCACTTAGTAGGTACCTCCTCTTTTGTTACCTACTCTATTGTGTTACTTTCCGTGCACCCTTTAACGGTATTGGGGAATTGGGGTAAATATGATAGCTCTTTAAACAATTCCAGACGGGTCTCGGTGGGTCGTTGACGTGCAACATCGGCGGTCGAGCGTTCTCGGCCGGAGTCGCAGTTTACCGAGACAACGCCCTGGTGTTTATTCCTGCGCACGAGTGGATTCAGAGAGCTATGGCCAATTTAAATATCGAGTGATTTTCAATCGTTCTAACCATACCTTAATCTGTTATTAGTCGTGTGTCTTCTGTAATTTAACGAGACATCAAAAAATAGTGGCATAGTAGAATATGGTCATAGTAATTATTATTCAGAATTTCAGATTAGTGTATTGTGAATAAAAGAGAAATTTATATTTTATCGGAGTTTTATTTAATTTTTATTTTTAACGTTTTATCAATTATAAGTCCAAAACCTTTGACAAAAAAAATTAAACAGACTTTTAAAGAAAATTGAAATAAGATGACGCGGCTACAAAAGCTTATAGGAACTAATTACTTAAATATCTACGCACAAAACATTGGGAATGAAGAGATCCTTTACTAATTTACTATTTCTCACACAAAGTTCAACACAGGCAAGGTTTTAATGTAAATTAACTATGTACTTAGTCATAAACGATCTTTGGTGTCGAACTTTAATATATTTCATAATAATACAGTTTGTTTTATCCTAAATACAACAAAGTGAGCAAGCAAAACTGTCTTTTATTATATGACTATTACAGCTTGTAGTTACAATGCACTAAAATTTGGTACTAGTTATATATAAAAAATAGCGTACCTACCTGTTTTGTCGGGTGTAAATAGTACACAACAATTTCCTACAAAAACTTAATCATAGACATTTCATAACATAATAATACTCTAGCGTGTTTAAATAAACATTACAATAACATAGATAACGAATAATTGAGTCTCAGTGTCGTTGATACAAATTAGAAAATAACTGCAGTACTTTTTTTAAAAATATATAATTGTGACACAAATTTAATGTATTTATCAAACACGACACATGAAGACGACTAATATAGAGTAAAAATTCGCTAGGGACGCATATTTGCGATGTCACAGTCTGCAGCATATTGAGGTTAACCAATTTTAGCAGTATAGCCCTTTATAGGTGGTATTCTGGTATAATATCGTGGTAAAACCTCTATATGATATCGACTGTACATAAATATATTTAAAATACTATGTTATGACAAGATCACGGTTCAATCACATGGTTCCTGGGCTCGCTCACGCGATCACCAGCGGCTCGTCGTCGGAGAAGCCTTGGATGGGGGGCACGTCGTCGTCGTCTGGAAACAAACATATAATTTTATATCTGCTTGCTGCACCTATTTTCAACCGACTTCAAAAAAAGGAGAGGTGCTATGTTCCACTGTAAGTATTATTATTTTTTTGTATGTATGTTTACCGATTATTCTGTCAATTGTGAACCGATTTTCAAAATTCTTTTTTTATTCGATAGAGTATACTCCTCAAATTTTATAGGCACGTATTATAAGTTATACAAAACAATTAATTAGTGATGATGCTTCATATATTTTAAAGAAACAGCGACCAAAAGACATTTTTTTGTAAAATTTAACAAGTACTTAGAAAGGAATAACATTTTGTGTCAAGCAGACAGCAGCAGAGAGGTTTTAGAAAAAATAAAACGTATTTTCTACTCATATTATTAGCAAATAAATAGATATATCTACGAAGTGCAAATACATCTTATCTTACATTTTTTGAAAAATTTACTGGCTTTATATCCATGAATTTAAGATCGATATGCGTGTGCTTGATGGCTTCATGAAACCCACGGAAATCAACCTTTAATTCACTTATCCATATTTATAACAAAAAAAGTATGTGAAAATAGCTTCTAACTAAATATAAGTTATTTTACTTTGTGTAAAAAAGTTCCATGTTATTTTGGTCGTCAATATTTGACTATTATATGTATGAGAATGGAGGCTAAAAACTGAATGGTGATTGATAAGTTCCAGTTATGTACCACTTATTTATTATATTATTTTATGAAATATTTTTTAAAACACTACATTAATATTTGACATTAACAAGTACCGTCGATAGCACATCAAGCATAGCCGTTTGACCTTGAGACCTTACTGCGTCCGTAATAGAGGCGGCTTTCATAGTGAAACTGTTACACTTGATGTGCTGTCGTCTGTACTTTCAATGTAGTTCAGTTAAGGCGGTCTGTTCTAAATGAAGTTGGATTATGTAAATCAAACTTGTGGTGTGCGGAGTTGTCTTGGGCTTACTTATTTTTTAAAAGACATTAGAACTTTGGTAAAGAATTTACTGTAACGGCAACATTACAATACAATCATCATTCAAGTTGGTATCTGCTTCCATTCTGTAAATACTGTACTTAAATAAGTCTATGCTGATGAAATGTTTTTACATTTGAGTATGGTAGCGACATGTTTTGTTAAATAAAGCAGTTAATATAGTTTTTGTAGTCACAATCCGTCTTATTACAAAACATGGACTAAAGTTAGTCCTGGTTTAAACCAGGACTAAGTTGACGCTGTCTCTATCTATGTATATTGACACAAGTGAAAGCGCACTACGTTTAAACCAAGACTAACTTTAGACCAGGTTTTGTAATAAGACCGAATATGTTTCGAAGTGTAGTCACGTACCGTGGTCGCCAATAGTGGCCTGCCCCCTTCGGTTGTCGTACCGCGGCGTGTGCGCCGTGAACCGCAGGAACGAGCGCGCCAACCGCCGATGCCGAAGCAACGCGTGGAGTAACGCACCGCCTAAAGCGATAGCCACGACGGCCGCGCCGCCTATACCCCACCATACTGCGCTAGTGGCACTCGTTGTCTCAGGTTCGGCACCTGTTACGAGATAAAGTATTTAAAAAAGAAAAGTTAAGTTTTTTTTATACTTATACAACTAGATGACAAACAAGCTGACGGCCCACCTGATGGTAAGCGGTTACCGCCGCCTATAGACACATGCAATAACAATCACTTGATATTGCAGGTGCGTTGTCATCCTGAGGCCTAAGATGAAATGCCGTCCATGCCCAGTAATTACACTGGCTACCTTTCCCTTCAACCCGAAACACAGCGAACTGTTTCACGGCTGAAATAAGAAAGGCGGTGATACCTACCCAGACGATCCTACATACGGGCCTACCACCTAGTAAAAAAGAAATAAAGTATTTAAAAAAGAAAAGTTAAGACGTAAAACAGTCAGTTAAAAAGGTAAAGGTTCGGGAAAGGTAGCCTTACTGGGCATGAAAGCCATTTTATCTTAGGCCTCAGGATGACAATGCATTTACAATACCAAATGATTTTTTCCCTTGTTATTGCAGGTATCTATAAGCGACAGTAACTACTTACCACCAGATGGGCCGTCAGCTTGCTTATCTTATTGGCTTAATAATTTAATATATGTTACTGAGACCCACAGTAACATATATTAAATTATTTTAAACACATTGAACATTATAAAAATTATGTTTCTAGTACTCTAATGTAATCTCAATTGCAGCCATTGACGTTTGAGCCATTATATTTTAGGTACTTCACCTAAAATATAATATAATTGCTCAGACGTCATGGTTACCAGGACTGATTGATAAAGCGGTGTATTGGGACTTATCTCCTAAACTATCAACTTAGATAACGCATCCTCAAAATGTATACAGGGTAGGCAACGCATGAGTATGACCATTGGAGTTTCAAAAGTTTCTAGGCTACGGTAAACGCTTGGTACCATCAGGGGTGCCGTACGGTTTTTCACCGTTCTTTGTGTATATAAAAAAATGTAAATATTTAAAATTTCCTTATTAACGATAACTCAATGGGAAAAGTAAATATGAAACACTACTTTTTACCTAGTAAACATAAATTTATATTATTCATATGACAGATCTTATCCTCAGCCCTTCAGCTATGATTTTTCACACAAAATTACAAAAATTGAATTGTTTTCCTGAAATACTACAGAAGAATAATAATTTCAGATTTGATCGCGTCGTAACGTATACTAGAGCAAACTTCGATACATGTAAACAAAACAGTGTCATTTTGTATGAGTTAATATTATTATTTACTTATTATAACGAGTTACCTTCCATACTGAGCGTGTGCACCTCGCTCAGATCACCATAATACCCATCAGACGTGACTAGTCTGACGCTCACGTACAACGGGCTTGAGCTTCTCCCGGGAGCCGTTAACAATAATGGTGAAAACTCTGCAATAGTCGTCGTCATGTCGTCGGTGGGATAAACCAGGTCTTCGGGGATCTCTTTCTCTGATACTATTACTTGGTACTTGTGTCTGGTGAAGACAAAAGTTTAATTTAAAAGGAGTGTTAAAAAGGAAACTCGAAAGTTGTGTTTTTTTCATTGAGAATAAGGTAGCAATATTTAAATTTAGTTTTATGTTTATGTATCAAAAGAAAAAATACACATTCCATTAGTTTTAATTGAAAAATTAAACATATCTTGCTTATTAGAAAATACAATCTGAAGATTTTATGAGAAATCAGAACGTCATATAAATGGATCGTTACTTTTTAAGCATACCCGAAATTATCTGTTTTTTTTCATGATTTCACAGGTCTTATAGTGAGTCTTTCATATTCATGGGTAATACATTGTGAAAACTGCTTAAAAAGTAACCTGGTATGCCTATTTATAATAAAAGTTCTTAAAGTTTCTATCAATCCTATTGGCGGAATTGTAGCCAAAACGCGGATACAAATAATGTAAGAATCGATGAAAGTGGGTACAAGAATTAAGTTACTCGATTATACTGACTTGTGTTGCGTGTGGTCGTGGTCGTCGTTCCAGCTGACCATCACGTGACCGTTGGGTGACTGCCACGCTACCACGCTGCTTGGGAAGGTAAGAAGTGATTGTTAGTTGAGTATACTGACTTGTGTTGCGTGTGGTCGTGGTCGTCGTTCCAGCTGACCATCACGTGACGGTTGGGTGACTGCCACGCTACCACGCTGCTTGGGAAGGTAAGAAGTGATTGTTAGTTGAGTATACTGACTTGTGTTGCGTGTGGTCGTGGTCGTCGTTCCAGCTGACCATAACGTGACCGTTGGGTGACTGCCACTCTACCACGCCGCTTGGGAAGGTAAGAAGTGATTGTAAGTTGAATATACTGACTTGTGTTGCGTGTGGTCGTGGTCGTCGTTCCAGCTGACCATCACGTGACCGTTGGGTGACTGCCACTCTACCACGCCGCTTGGGAAGGTAAGAAGTGATTGTTAGTTAAGTATACTGACTTGTGTTGCGTGTGGTCGTGGTCGTCGTTCCAGCTGACCATAACGTGACCGTTGGGTGACTGCCACTCTACCACGCCGCTTGGGAAGGTAAGAAGTGATTGTAAGTTGAATATACTGACTTGTGTTGCGTGTGGTCGTGGTCGTCGTTCCAGCTGACCATCACGTGACCGTTGGGTGACTGCCACTCTACCACGCCGCTTGGGAAGGTAAGAAGTGATTGTTAGTTAAGTATACTGACTTGTGTTGCGTGTGGTCGTGGTCGTCGTTCCAGCTGACCATAACGTGACCGTTGGGTGACTGCCACTCTACCACGCCGCTTGGGAAGGTAAGAAGTGATTGTTAGTTGAGTATACTGACTTGTGTTGCGTGTGGTCGTGGTCGTCGTTCCAGCTGACCATCACGTGACCGTTGGGTGACTGCCACGCTACCACGCCGCTAGGGGCCGCCACCACTCCGCTCCGGATTAGGGAACACTTCATCACAGCCGACGGCGCGCTTGACTGGAGGAACAAACGATATAAATTATTTGCGGCCTAAGCTTAGCGTACAGCGTAAAAAGGTTTAAGCGATCTTGGTCCCTATAGCATTGTCATAAGAGACGGAATATAATAATTTTGTGGCTGACTGAACACAGTACTTATGATTAACGGCTTACTGCTATTCACAGACAGAAGTAAGTTTATTGAAGCTCAATTAAGCTCACCTCAAAAAGAAAACTGCATTACAGCAAAATGGTATATCTATACAATCTGTTTCTTATGTCAATACGATAGGGATCATAATCGTTATTACTGTTTGATGTTCACTGTACGGACGAACTCAAAAGTAGCTTAACACTTTAGTACTATGTCAATAATTATTGCGTTCATATTTGTACGAACTATTACTGTGTAAGCACAATAGTCGAGGTGCGATATAGCACTCGAAGCTCAAAGTGTTAGGCTACTAATGAGTGCGACTGTACATAGTTTTCAGGAACCGCATTTTATAAGACACAGTTACTTTAGTAATGTTTTACTTTCGTTCACATTAAGCTGAGAAAATGTTAGTCTTCACTTACATGAACACAAACGTTGAATCTGCCGCCAACGGGTACGTTCTCTATGACATGCGACAGTACGGCGTTCTTTGTAGGCGCCAATTCGTAACTGCTTGTCTTGTCGCGTGCTTCATCGGTTACATCCAGCTGAAATCCCAAACATTTTCTTATTTTAAGGCAAAATTTGAATTTTTTATCAAAAGTATGGCTTAAATAATTAATTTTCCACAATTTTTCTACACTTGGAAATATAAGTATTGTGTTTCTAAGCAATAAATATTATTGCTTATATAGTCACTATAATACTTACCATGTAGCTGACGGCTTCACTGAGAACATCGCAGTTAGCGTTCCATTGTATTTTGAGGTTTTTCGTTGCCTCGCTGTATTCGGCATGTAAGTTTTTCACGGGAGCCCTGGAGACGAATAGATATTTCATATAATAGATGAATAAATATTTTATTTTAGTTATAGCGTACATTTATTTAAATGTAAAAACAACAATACAACAAGAAAATGACAGCAACACTGTTGAGTTGTTGTTGTGCGTTATAAAATTTGTAAAGTGACTTACCTTGGATTCTCTCTCGTAATTACTTCAACGAACTTCGACAACGGTCCTCCTAGCAGTCCGACAGCGAACACATAGCTTTCGCAAGCATTCAGACTGTCCAATACTAAGCTTGTTTGTCCAGTCACTACTTTTGTATCTGCGGAATTGATGAAAAATAGTTGAAACCACAAATGGACGAGGAAAAATACTACTCAATAATCATAATCATAATCTTTATTGACTAAAATATGGCACAAATAGATGTTACAACGTTATATCACCACGACATATTCTATTGGTGTAAATTAATGTGTAAATAGCTAATAATAGTTAATAAAAAGATTTTAAGTCAAACTCAATTAGATAAAATTAAAATACATACACTTACCATTAGTAACATCACCAGGATGTAGTCTACTCACAACATTAGTATAATGTACTTCGTATGTCAATGTTTTGTTCTTGTATCTGTCACCGAGCGGCGGGGCCCAGGTCAAATGTACGGAAGTGCCCTTCTCCTTCAGTAGTATAGCCGTTAAGTTCAACGTCTCCTCGGGTTCGCCGGCCATTCGCAAGGGAATGGTGAAGGGATCGCCGACTACAGAGCCCTTGTATGCTCTGATATCGATGAAAAGAGACACTCCGGTGGGGAGATCGTGCACTGGAATAAAGATATAGTTTTTTTATAAGACTGTCTCCACCTCAACATCACGTACAAAGAAATTTAGTAGCTCTTTTCTTTGTCATACTTCCGGAATTTGGAATTCTTTGCCAGCACATGTGTTCCCTCCTTCCTATAACATGGGTCCCTTCAAAAGAGGCGTGAAAAAGCACCTTTCGGGCCGGCAAGGTGGAGGCGGCTAGAGCAGTGTCTGAACTGCACTAGCTGTCTTCGCATATGGACTCTTCTTACCGCGTCACATCAGGTGGTGTTGAGTCATTTGTCGTGCTTTGTATATAAAAAAAAAGACCTGAATGCTATTTGGACAAGATGAGTCTTTGAGTATTTCTTTAAATTACATATTTACAAATTATCAATTAACTGAAGAAATTCTTTTACTTACAAGTCACATTGCACTCCTTAGTTTCAACAGCGTCTCTCTTAGCATAATTAGGCGGCAGTCTCACTTGCACCTTATATCCTTCGACGCCTCGTATCTTGTGCCATTCGAGGAAGACAGACGTGGGATTGGGGCGAGACATGCTAACGTTGGCTAAATCATCGACATCGCCGCTGTCTTCAAACGTTATGTAGTCAACTTCAGAGGAATTGGAAGTGAAGGCGTTGTTTGTCGCCGTTACCTATGGCAATAATTTTTTCTAACATTAAAAAGTTAAGAACTCTTGTGAGAAAGAGAAAAGACAACCGTGTAACCGATAGCCAAACTTATGACAAAAGCCAAATCAAAAAAACAATCCCATTTAGGAATCACTCTAGACATTAGAACATTAATAATACACTATTTTAAAGTAATCTTTAACAGTGTGCTATCGATTGTCTTAAATTAGACGATCATTTTGTACAGTATGTAAATGTCAATGTCAAACAAGTTACTTTGTAATCCATGTGAACCTCGTATAGTGACACTTGAGTTCATTGATTGACATTGACACTGACAATGAATAATTGAATGGTACATTAGCAAAAAATAAGTCTGTTTATCAACACTTTACGAGAATTATGTCTTAACTAACCATTCTCTAGGCTTAGGTGACTCTTGAAGACATTTGTCTCTTTCTATCTCCTTTAGATAGACTGAGCTAAAACTCTTATCACTAAGCAAATGTTAGTGACATAGAGCATTTGAGCTATATTAATGTTTAAATGAATTATGCTAAATTCAAAAAAATATAACGTTCTTTTCAAAAAACAAGTGTCATTTATTTAACATTCAGCACTTACCCAGAATGAGTAGTTATTATTGGGTTTGAAGAAACCTTTAACGGTTACAGCAATAGTCTTCGAGTCGTTAGCCAGTATGGTGTTTTGTATGGGCGGTAGGGGAGGCGCGTAGTATAGCGTGTAGTATTGTATCACTCCTTGGGGATTCTTGGGGGCGTCCCATAGAACCTGCACTCTGCTACCGATAAGTTGACGAACGGTTAAGCGTTCTGGTGGTGATGGTACTGTGGGATTTAAAAAACCAATTGATAACTTTTTCAGTTTCTTCGAAGAAATTGTATGTATTTTAAACATATAAACTATTTTTCTACTTGATTAAAAAGAAGGCAGACACAGAAGTGGGACACTGGCCCATTTTTAATTTCTTTTTTTGTAATTTTTATATTAGTGATACTGTATTGTATTGTAGTCTTATATTATTATTATTTCTTTAATTCGAGTCAAGAGTTAAGAGATAAATAACAACAACAATATTTATCTCTTTCATTCTAACTTCTCGTAGCATAAAAATATCTGTAACTGACTACTAACTACATGTAGGTATACACTTCTTACCTCCCTCCCCAGTAGTTGTATTTACAAACTTCGTTGATCCGTAAGTTTTGTTCGATTTGCTGTCTTGTATGTAGAACGTGACATTATAGTTCGTATACGGCTCCAAGTTTGTGAATCTGTAAAAGAACATACTACAAATGTTACTATCAAGCAATGTTACAATTAAGATTGGCTGAAATGCAATAAGCATTTATTCTAATCACTAAAATATGCTAAAGGATTGTCACGTATGCGGCTTCACTTTTGCCGTAGTCAAAGCGACGCATGCGACAAATTTAAGGGTCGTGGCATGAATGCGTATCTTCCACGGATTCGAGGCGTATTTAAGACAGAGACCAATGAATATTGCACAGTAGTATAAAGTGGTCGACAGTGACAATAGTCGACATCGATCTATCTATGATTGTCCATGACTATGGTTATGGAAGAAAAAAATATACATTTGGCGAATTCGCTTTGTCGGTAGTCGGTATGGTTTAAAGCGATGCCCATGTGTATTTGTGTTTTTACTATTATTACTTAATGAGACTTATACTATAAAGTCTGCAGCAGTGTCAGCTGACCCTACGGTTTTCCATATATGACTGTGATTGTAATGAAACAGAGCGCGCCATATGCGGCGCCCTGTTTGGCGCCCAATCGCGGTCAGGGACTCCTTGACAATTGATTCCCATAGTCTATGATTATTTACCACCTTTGTTGTAAATGTTAACTCAATAATAATAATAAAATAGATCAAAACGATAAACATACGATGTTATTATCTGTAGTTGATAACACTAATTTAATATTGTATTGCGGATAGATATAATAACAAAGGTCGCTTACGTTTACTCTTTATTATTGTATTATTGTAATTAAGGTTATTGTAATGTGAATATTAAAACTTAGATAAGTGAATAAATGTAGGCGGATTTATCTATATTACATGAATAACTTATTGTGACCAAAATTTCAAATCAATTGGATCTATTAAAATTAGTAAAACCCTTTTGTCAAGTTGGAAATGAGGCATAAATGCCTGAACAGATCTTCATAAATTATAGCTAAGAAACATCCTGATCACGTCAACTTTCAAACAAAAAAACGGAATCAAAATCGGTCCATTCATTTAGGAGGTACGATGCCACAGTCAGACACACAGATACACAAATACACAGTAAGACACGTCAAACTTATGACAGCCCTCTTTAGTAAAGTTATATTTAGCTGCAGTCTTCTATAAATGGAGGCGCTATCTTAGTCGGTCGAAGGAAATTCTAATAGAAAACACCACTGCGCCCTACCTCTACTTTGCTATCCGAAGGCTTACCTGTAAATGCTGTCACTGGACCAGGTCTTGTTCTGCCATACTCCATCAGAGGCCTTCGATATTGACGGCAGGAAACTATACGAAACCATCTTCTGCTGGGCCATCCAACAGGACACCAGGAAACTGGTCGCATTTATGGAAGACTGGTCCACGCCGATGCTTATTAACTATAAACAAATTTATTTAAGTCAACTGGGCCTGATTCTTAAAACACACTCTAAATATAAATTTAAGTACAGTCTAATAACATCTCATTAAATTACAGCCGTCATATAAAATTAGGCGGCTGTAATAGAAACCATAGACAATTTTAGAATGTGCTTCGTAAAACCTGCATTTTATCACGTTCAATAATGTCGAAAATTGCACACATCTTTCAAAATGTCAAATCAAATTATGTGACAGTTTCCCTTTTTGTATTGAACATAAACGAGATGTTCTGAAGTTGTATGAAGATGTTTACTTGGCTATCATGGAAAGAACAATATGTTTTTGAAATATCATACGACAAAAACTGTAATTTTAAACCCCTGCATTTGAACAAAAATAACATTTAATTCTTGCATGGGTCAAAAATCAGCGATTTTTCCACCCTTAACTTAATAATATTTCAATTTCAATTTCAATCTTTATTGTATTCCAAAATATGTTACATAGATGTTAAATTATACATAGATGTTAATAGTAATACATACCTGGTACATATGCGTGGAGTCTCCAGATGCCGTACAGTTGGTCTCGTCAGTTTCGTCGTAGCAGTCCTGTCGGCCGTCGCAAACTTTGCGTCTTGGGATGCAGAGCGAGCCATCGTCGCAAAGGAACGAATCGGAGGAACAATCTACTGGTGTCTTGTGGCTCTGTACGAGAGAAATGCTAGTTTTATTTTTATATGACAAGGCAATTACAGGCAGGCCAAACGCTTGCATAGCGTAAGGCCCGCCGGTTAACGTGGGCTATAGACGCACGTAGCACCTTGCATTAATGAAGCTTTGTTTTATAAAGTATATTATGTTGTTGGCATAGGAGCTCCTGCTTCAAACATGACGCTTCGTCAATGAGCACTAGCGACGTTACTCAACTCAGGAACACAAGTACAAAGTAGCTCCGATTATCTGTAATATGGTGCTGCCTTATTTGGGCACTACATTTACGAGTGAAAAATTACCACTATTTTTAAATATCAAATATTGAATTTCTCATATTTCAAAAGAGATGGCCAACTTCCTCCTTAATTAAATAAAAAAAAAGTACGGGCGTCGGAAATTAATTCACAATATAGGAGCCAAAAACGAAAGCCTGAGTGCAGCAAACAGTTCACTAAACTTTTTGAAATCGATATTTCTTGACAAGCACTATTTTTTTTTAGTAGGATATATTTTGGGTTATTCTTCTTTTATTACGTGAAGCACGATTTAACATTCAAAATTAAGTAATTAAATCCGAAAAAAGAACAAAAGTGTATTGTATTAATGTATAAATTTCTACCTTGAAAATACTTATAATATTGAAAAATGGGCCTCAAATAAAAAAGTCTGCAGTAGTTGGTAGGTTTCGTAGGTGGGTGCCTCGAACGCATTTTTCATCGGTAGGATTTTTTCCCTAATCGCATTTTGCTACGATCGTGTTTTGTCACGTGTGCTTTATGTATAATGAATTTTTACGTTGGTCTCCTATTTCATAATCTCAGTTTTTCTAGCCGCATTTAGTCATAAACGAACATTTAAGAGAATAAGTGTGTGTTAATGTTTTTGGGCTCTTCATTCTGTATCTGTTGGTGACTGTAAGTTAAAATGACGAAAACAATGTAAAATTTTCATTTTCATGAAAAGTAACTTTAATAGCCTAACTGTTTTTAAACATTTATTATATTATGAGGGTGATACACGTAAAGAGAAAAACAAATTGAATCCTTCAATTTACAGTAGGGCAAAAAGCATATAAGTCTATGCTGTTAGGCAAATTATTTATAGACCAAAAAGCGAATCAAATAACATGCTGTAAGGCAAATTACCTATAGGAAAAAGTACGATTACACACAAAGCACACTTGACAAAACACGATCGTGGCAAAATGCGATTATGGAAAAAATCCTACCGATGAAAAATGCGTTCGAGGCACCCATCTACCAAATCCGTCGCTACACTTACAACCGGGCTGCAGAAGGTCTCGTCGCTCCTGTCCGCGCACTGGGCCACCCCGTCGCAGAACTGCTCGTCCTTGATGCATCCGCTGCCGTCGGCGCAGGGCGTCTCGTCGGGCGCGCAGGGCGGCGCCGCGCCGGCGGCCGGCGTGCGCCGCTCGCAGCCGTGCTCGTCCGAGCCGTCGGCGCAGTCCTCGCGACGATCGCACACCCATGACAAGGGGATGCACACGCCTGACAAATTACAGAGCCCATTTCAGTTAACACGAATCCTGTGACAGTACTAATTCTACCTTTCCAAGCCCGATATATCAGACACAATTAAATTTTAATATATTATATAGGAGTGATAGTTGTAGTGGTGTTCCCTATTTAAACCCAATCGGTTATTTAAAAGGAATCATTAACATTTTGAAGGGAAATGGAATTGATGTTTTATATTTTGTTATAATTCTGAAGAGACATTCTAAATATGGACAGTAAATCTCTTTCTCGCAATATGTACAGGAAAAGCGTTTTGTTTAGAGCTATCAACTAAATTCAGATAGGTTTTAAAGAAACCATAGACATTTTTAGACGGAATGTACAAAATTCCTAAACACTGTATTTAATCACTTTCAATAAGGTCGAAAATTGAACACTCGTTCGGTGGTATTTCAAGACATGCTAACCTTAAGCTGATGCTGTATATCAAATAGTCTGCGGAATGATCGATTGTTCATAAAGTTACAGCAGATACAGTGTGTTTGGCTCATAACAATTAACAACACTAGTCTTAATGAGACGGTGAATTTTAAGTAACCCCAGGCCTCGATAATCACCTATCTGATGATTAATGAGTAAACGTCCACAACCGAGCACAAGCCTGCCTACATGGGAGAAACATGAGGAGTTTGAGCCATAGCCACCATGCGGGCCCTGTGCGGGTTGGTAAGTTAAAGCGGTTGCAATTTTTTTAATTGAACCTTCCGGGATCGACCATGGCAAGAGCTGCCCTGTTTTTTTAATCGAAACCAGAACACTAAAACCACTACGCCACCGAGCTCCTCAATCTATGTACAGTCAGCATCAATTGACATAAGAGACAAAATGCTTCATTCTGACGATTTGAGGCCTCAGGATGATAAAAAATATCTGCACTATTTTATAAAAAAAAAGCAATCAAGTGAAAAGCGATTCTATGAGCTACCTGTACATCGGAGCGGAGCTTTCTTGAATAAATAAATATGTACTTTATTGCTAAAAGAATAACAAAATTCTTTGCAATACTAGCGAAATTCAAGCGTAGAGTATCGAAGATGTGGGATCCGTGAGAGTTGAGGTGAATAGTGTTCTAAAGTAACGTAATTAGGTTGATTTTCGTTTTCTCAGCAAAGCTCCGCTCCGCTCGTCTCTACTTCAGTGAACAGGCAGCCTAATGCTGTAGTAATGGGAACAATTGCTTTTCTAAAACTCCATATTTGTTTTTGAGCGCACTGAAAGCTCAGATAATTCTGATGCAGTACATATACACACCATTAATCCGCGATAGGCGGCCACTAGTGATTAAATAAGTTTTATTAAATCTTTATTGATCTAATTTATATTTATAAGCTTACCTGGTGAACACGTGAACTGACTCTTGCTACACCTTTTCTTCATCGAAACATCCGGCACTGGAGTTGTCCCTTGCGGGATCATGCCACAGCCGACCTCGTCAGAATGGTCGCCACAGTCATCAATGCCATCGCATCTCCACCAATAAGGTAGGCAGTTGCCGTTATCACACCGGAACATCCAATCAAGGCAAGTGGTTGGGAAGTCTATCTTCTCTGTGGTCGGTCGGGGCAGAAGCTTCGTGTGGCTATTAGACGTGCAGTTCTTCTCGTCAGATTCTTCAGCATCACCACAGTCATTTTCGCCATCGCATACCTTTAGAATTCATGTCAAAATGGGATAGATGTACATATTTTTTAATACGAAATGAGTGGCAAAAACTTTAAGGTCCACCTGATGGTAAACGGTTACCGTAGCTGATAGACGCTCGTGGCATCTTTGCCTATCCCGTGAAAAACAAGAGAATGGGTTATGTTGACAATATAGGAGATCAGTTTCCCTACTACCTTCATAACACTTTCTCAATGAGGCAACCTTACACACGGGCAGTCAAAACTTTATTTATTACCTATTGTAATAGCAGTGCTAATTAAATAAAGTAAGTAAATGAAATAACATAATATGACATTGGGACGTTCAAAAGACATCAATCAAATGTCCATTTTTAATAATGAAAGAAATAATCGAAATCATTTATTTCGGGTTGACACCCATAGTCACAACATTTATCTATGTCTGTGCCCATAGTAGTTAAGTTAGTATCTAATTACACCTATTCTATGTTAGTTCTACACTACGGAATTCATATTATTATTTAGTAAAAATTCACTCAAGTTTTAAGAAGCTTTGGACCGAAATTAAATAAATAATGTATAGTATGATGTTATTAATAACATACTCACCCAAGTTTTAAATATACACTTTCCACTAGGACATCTGAACATATATGGAGCGCACGTGGAATGTTTGCACTTTTCGTCTTTTTCATCTTCGCCTCCCAGGCAATCCCTCTCTCCGTCGCACACCCAAGAATTGGGGATGCAGTGTCTAGTACTGTCATTGTTACAGGCGAAACTGTCCGTAGAGCAGTTAAGTCCATCAGCTGATATCGGTTTCGTGGGCGTTAGCTAAAAAATGTGGAAGATTATTTCAATACATTAATTTCTAGATGCTCATGTCTACAAAAAAAAATCTACAAATTCAAAAATATATATACAACACCTTATTCGTACTACTATAGGGTACTTAGTTATTAAAAGCTTAATTATTAAAAGCTTAATTAAGCAAAACATTAAAATTGGTACACAAAATCAGAAACAAATAATTTACTTAGAAAAAATAACTTGACTACAAAGAATTATAAACCGAATCCATGACCTTTCATAATCCGAGTGACTGCTCTGACCACTAAGCTGCCGAGGACTTGGGAGAGCCCAAGGAATTTCTAGTCTTTCTTACACTTATAGTTATGTTACCTTCACAATGTCGAAATTACCGAGTATTACGAGTTACGTACAGCATCCATTCTAATATTAAAAATTGAAAAGTAACACTGTTTGTATATTAACTCCTAAAAAGCTAAACCGATTTATATAAAATTTGCCTTGCACATAGATTACATCCTAGAAAAGACATATAATATAATTTTAAAATAAAATAAAGAAAATATTGAGATATAACATACCGTACAGTTCCGTTCGTCAGAGCCGTCTTTGCAGTCGTTGTCGCCATCGCATACCCACCGCTTCTCGATACAGTGTCCGTTTGCGCATTGGAATTTGTTCTCCGTGCAATTATGGCGATCGCAATCTATACAACAAATATGAATATAATATTTAAAAAGAAATACAATGTTTTACAAAATCTATAATACAAGTATCTAAACCTAATTTAAATCTTATACTTTCAAAAATGAAGATTATTTTCACGAATAACTAACCGGATTCAGGAGATTTTTCCTGATTTTTTTAAAATTCTTTACATATACCTGGCCGGTTATGAAACATCTCCTTTGTAAACAGGAACTAACGGTAGGTACCCGATAGGCACAAAAGATCCCAATGGGTCGAAGTGCACTGTGACTTAGTCATGGCTCCCTTTAAGATAAGATAACGCTTTGAAATACCGATTTTTAGCTTTGAATTACGGTACCCAAAAAATTTAGATACCTACTAATCCATCATTCAAAGGATAACATAATTTAAAGAGTGCCTTAATTTTTAGGTCGGATACCAGTATTTTAAAACGGTTTTACACATAACTTTGCCGCTTGTGCGATCGGTATCGGATTAAATACAGATACCCTAATTTTACGGGAACCATCAGGAGTTTTAATATAACATATTTATTTAAGATATGTTTATGAGTCACGGACGTTAATAACGATAACCGAATTTTGTGTTACCGGTTAATAGCGGTGTTTCAGTCCCTGTTTGTAAGTTATGTGTTTGTTTGTAGGAAGTTATCTCTGGAACTACTGAACCGTTTTAGATGAAATATGGAATAAGACATTTTAAGACCCTGAGAAGGACATCAATTACCGACATCTACGCGGGCGGAGGCGCGGGCAAATGTGTTATAACTAAAAATATAAAATCTCACCTTTCTCATCGCTCATATCGACGCAATCAATATCGCCGTCGCACTTCCAATGGGGCAGGTAGCATCGCGTGTCGTCGCACGGTATCATAGGCGCTGTGCACAAACACCCCACCTCGTCCGATAGGTCCCCACAGTCGTTGTTGCCGTCGCAACGCCATGTCGCCGTTATGCACAGACCGTTCTGACAGGTGAACTGGTCCTAAAGTCAATCATGCCTTTTACTTTTATTTTAACTTTACAATAGATAGCACTGTAACATTGTAAAACTACTTCTCATTTTTTTATACACCCTGATGGTAATTACCATAGCCTATAACGCTTGCCACACCAAAGGTACACATACTTGCTTACCCTCTAAAAATCAAGGCAAAACATTATGTTGACAGAATAGTTAAAAATACTTACTGGTCCACAAGTCAGTCCAGGCTTCTTAGGGCAAGTCATATTAGCTGCAGGCTGTTCGCCGTTAGGACACAAACATCTTCCATTGGTCATTGTGAACCCATCCGGGCACAGACAACTAGCTCCACCACCGGGTGCTCCTAAACATAAAGCTTCGCATGGAGGATTCTTGTTGGAACAACCGTTTGTGCCTTGCTGCACGAAGTGAGCGAATACCTTGAGGTCCATTAAACCAGTAAACGAGTCATTAATAGTAAGGATACCCATTCCAGTATTTTTATCAGCGACAAAAATAGACTTAACCTTCCAATCATCCCAGAACATTCTGTCCTTGAGCACGGCGACAGCAAATGGATGAGCAACCGTCTCGTCATTCCACAGTATTCTTTTGAAGAAATGACCATTTAAATCTGCGCTAGCTATGTAATCCTCCATAGCGTCCACCCAGTAAATTTTTTCCGACATCTGATCTATCGTTATGCCATTTGGCCATTGAACGATGGGCTTACTAAAGAGTTTCTTTACTTCAGAGCCGTCAAGATTGGATCGAGAAATAGAAGGGTTCTGCCTATCCCAATCTGTCCAAAACAAATAACCAGCTTTGGGATGCACCGCTATTCCACGAGGCTTCGATAACACCCTCGAATCTAGAATGGTTCTTCTCATTCTACCGGCATAGGTCAGATCAGTTCTTACAGCTTCAATCTTCTTTCTCATGCCATCGACAAAGAACAGAACGTTAGAGATCCAATCTAAAGCCATGCCTTCAATGCTTGCTAAGTCTGTGTCCACAACAACCTCTTGAGTAGTTCCATTATGGAAACATTGTCGACTTATCTTGTCTAACTCTATATCAGCCCAATATATACAGTTATTTTTCATGTCAAATTCGATAGCAACAATATTTTTTTGATCAGCCACTGGGATGAGTGTAGTGTTATCTGTGAGATCTATACGAGCAATTTTGTCTCTTAATGCGACAAGTAAAAATTCAGTAGGCTCTTCTATGGGGCATGCTATTGTGTCAGGTAAGTATGGTAAGTAAGAAGAACTATAACAGACGTCACCATCGATTTTCCTATAGCCTTTAGAGCGGTTGTAAGATTTTCCTGCTCGACAATCTGTCGGAATAGCATAAGGATTGTAGCCAGAGCTCTGGTTACGGATACATTCGCTCCCGTGACGCATGAAACCAAAATCACATTCGAAGTCCCGTCTGCTGCATTCACATATTTCTTTCTTTACTGGTCGGTCATAGTCAATGCCGTTGTAGCAATTCGTATGAGCAAATCGTCGTTGATATGTTTCTCTTAAGCCGAGTACACAAGACACTGAAGTGTCAAGAGAGGAAGGTGACCAATACTTGTAGTCTTCCGAAGTACAGTTGCGCGCAAATGTGTTACGTAGATCTATAGTTATAATGATCCATTGATGCTGATCATTCGCTGATCCAAACATGGTGAATGTAGTAGTGTTCTCGCCCGGCTCGGTCATTAGCCCGTATATGCGAAGGTCATCGTCATTGAACCTAGAAATGAATGCAATTATTTGTAATGGTATTTAATCGAATTGTGATAAACAATTATGTCTCGTTGTGCTGTGACTCACTGATAAGAGTTCCACTCGATTCCCTCATTAGTCGAGTACAGAATTCTTCTTGTTTCGCCGCGCGACTTGAAGTACTTGACTGCTACTAGGACTCCGCCGTGGTCACCATAATTGAAAAAGTAGTAATCTTTGAGGATTCGCTTCCAGGTGAGGCCAGCGTCACGGCTCATATAAACGCCTGGAATACCTTTCAGAGACTTCCCCATTACTCCAGTTGCCATAATGATACCAGGTGCTGACTTAGAACTCATAATACTGGCAGACCTGTAAGGAAAACACGATTGCATGCAAATAAATATAATAAACCGCACGTAAATAATAATTATAAAAAATGAAAATTGAGCTATGTATTGGGCGCAAAATTATTATTATTTCGTCTGTGAAACGGACTGAAAAATATTCGCTAAGAATAAACTAATCTCCGCGTTGTATGATCACCATGTATTAAACAAATAGTTTTTAGACATACAATAGGTGGTGGAAATGAAATTCTGACCGTCAACATTTAGTACTTCCTTGGGAAACAAACGTATATTTTTTCCTGTCAACAGTAGAGAGCACCGCCTATTTGTTCAGTTCTTATTGACTAAACAACAAGGGCCTACAAATTTACACTTAATAATTATTATGTCTTGGCTTAAAGTTCACACATAGCTAATAATTATTATGAATGAACTTTAAGCCAAGAGTGAAATCATAATTAAATTGCATATTTTTTTAAACTTATTTATTTATTACAACAGTCATCATATGTATAACTAAATAAAGATACGTAAGAAGCTGTAAATTGTTAATTGTACTAACCAATATTACCTACATTATACTACTTAAATTGAATGTGTAAAAAGTTAAGAAAAAAAGTTACGCATATACACGCATATCCCAGTATAATCAGAAAGTAAAACTCAGTTAGTTTAGTTTAAAACAAAACACTGTTATTTTACAATTGCGTAAAAATATTGAAGATGCGTGAATGAGCTAATAATTTTAAGAAAATACATTTTAAACAGAGTGCATTAAGTCCAGCTAATTATTATTTTAGCCAAATCAAATTGTGAGTAGCTCAATGAAAATCAAAAAATGAATGATAGTGTTTACAAGCTGGAATGAATATCTACACATACACTTAGTTATTACTTAACACAACACATCACACCCATTAAATTCACTCGTGCAACTATAAAACTACATAGTTTATTGATATAAATCCAAAACAACATGTGAATTTCGTGATTATTCTGTAGATGATAATAATTATTATTAAAGACCAAATTCGATAACGAGGGCAAATGAACAAATAACCTATGGCAAGCAGTTTTTAATTCAACAATAACAACAACATAACAATGCGAGTTTTACCTTAAGCCATCGGCGAGGACATTTCCTGGCGGGCTGTAAGTAACGCACAACTACCTATGAATATAGGGAATAGCAGCTCCTTACTGTATTGTGTGATAACTACGCGCTATGTGAATTGAAATTAAAATATCTTTATTCAATTGTTATTCAAGAAGTGCTTTCCAATTGTCAAAAATACCATACGTATTCCATCACAAAAAATAGTGATAGCAACAAAGGCATAATGCCTGTCTGTCATGCCTAAATTTATATTATGCTGATACTTTCTGATACTAGAATCTAGCCCAAAATATTATTTTAAAATAAAGAATTATAATATTTTACTATCGATGCAGGCAATCCCAGAACGATTTCGTTGATAAAACCAACTCAATGTGGTGCATTCAATATTGAACTCTATATTGACAAGATAAATTTATCGGTTTTACACTACATTATAAGTAAATAAATAAATAAATAGATAACAAACATTCACAGTCAAGTTCAGGCGCATGCATTATGTTAAGTTGTAACGGAAATGAAGTACGAAACCAGATACAGCACGTACACAGATCATATCAATTAGTATACTAGGGAATGATATGTTAGCTTTATGGACGAATTACTTACGAGGTAGTAAGTATGAAACATAATTGGGTACCTATCTATAGTTTAAAAAATTTATCTACAACTTTAAGGAAACTTTAATGGTTTTGACTTTGAACTGCACCATTTTTAGGCGAAATGAGAATCAGAACTGTGCTGTCTTTCGTTAAAGTACAATTAATTATGGGAAGCAAGAAAGATATTTGCGATCAAGTGTGAATTACAAGCAATTATAACTTCACATACATCACTATTGTCATCTAAGAAACTTTGAGAAATTATGAAATATTCACTATTGTTGCACGGATAAGCAATATAATTCTAAAACCCCGTTATAATAAAACCCTACCTATTGTGGTTAAGGTTAAAATAGTGATAAGAAACCATTCATAATTCCTGAAGGTCAAAAGTAAGACTTAGGTATGTTATTAAAATATAATATATGGACATGTGGCGTGACTCTATGTAGAAACCTAATAAGTCTAATAAGTGATAATAAGTACCTACCTATAGGCGCATATTTCCATTACATATAGAGATAATTAATAACCCGGTCATTGATAAACAGACACACATAACAAATATTAACAAATGTCGACTCAAGAAGTGAGACACAAAGAAAGGACTTATGCATTCATTGATAATTTATTTATCAGTTATTAAATATGCATAAAAGTGTATTATATTTAAACAAAGACATACAAAACTTAAGATTTTAAATTGATTGGAATTTTAGGGCCGGAGGAGCTCGGTGGCGTAGTGTTTGAGCGCACTGGTTTCGATTATGAAAACCCACTAACCCACATTGGGCCTGCATGGTCACCACCATAAAACCTTATGGCCCAAACTCCTCTTGTGTTTCTCCCATGTAGGAAGGCCTGTGCCCAGCAGTGGGACGTATAATGGCTTATGATGATGAAAATTTACAGCATACCTATGGCCCTAATTTCATGACCAGCCTATATACCTCCCACTGATGGGCCTAGGCCTTCCTACATGGGAGAAACACATGAGGATTTTGGGGCCATAACACCACCCTGGCCCAATGCGGGTTAGTTGGTTAAAGCTTAAACGGCTTAACGTGCCTTAAGAAGCACGGAGGAGCTCGAGACTATAAATTTGATTGTCCCATCCCGGGACCGACCATGGCGAAAGTTGCTTTGTTTTCGTAATCGAAACCAGAGCGCTCAAACCACTACGCCAACGAACTGTAAATTTTAAATATCTAAAATTTACATTATAAATATTTGTTTTAAAGTGAATAAATTTATTGAGTAGATAAACAAGTGTTATTCTATCACTCTGTCTGTTCTGTGTTATCACTTCATCAATTATACAAAATTAGGTTTTAATCTACGATCTTATTGTGATACGCTATCAAAACTCTTAATAGATAAGATTTTTTGTCGTTTTTTATTTGATTGCTTGATCATACATAAAGTTGCATGTGCATAACATAAAAACAAAAAGGAAAATTTTAACAGGGTAGGGCATAGTAATCAACATAAATAAGTGAAATATGTTTTGAATAGTCTTAGGTGCTATTAATATGTACAAAGCAACTTTAGCGGAATGATAAGTGCAGGGCAACTAAAATTAATTATTTTAAAAAAATATGGAGCACTTAATATAGAGTTGAAATGTGACTGATTAATTAAAATATAATAAAACTAGAAAAATAACTAACTTAGTTAATTACTAAGTAATTTTTCAAACATTTATAATAATGTTAAAATCAAAAATTAAGAATATGTGACTGATTCTTAATTGTCATTTTAACATTATATATGTTTGAAATAAATTGAAATTTTTCTAGTTTAGACATTTTTATTAGTGACTGATATAATCCAGCATTGTGTTTAATAGCGGCATCTTTAGCACTGATAAAGCTCGGTTATTTAGTACTGCCACTATACTGTTATTGATCCAAACTCTGCTCCATTATTACGTTTAAACAGTATATTCAGAAAGTCCGAAATAAAATTTAAGAGGAGTAGTGATCCCCGTCAAGAATCACCTCTGAAAATTTGACACCTTTCTGATCACTTTTATTTGTCCTGCTCGTGACAACTCTAGAAACTGCGTACTTTTGCGTATTGTATGACACACTACAGTGATACCACTCACACACTCACAACCCGCGCACATAATACGATATCGACCCCCCCCCCCCCCCCCCCCCAACAACAGTATTCCCATTTTTATTTTGATATTCTGTAACACCCGTTATAATGATTTTTATAGAGTGCCATAATTATCTTAAAAGAGGTTGGCCATATTGGTATTTTTGAACGCCCGATTGGGGTAGCATCTTCACCTTACAGAAAATCGCAGCTTTTTTTTATACAACTAGATGACAAACAAGATGACGGCCCACCTAAAGGTAAGCGGTTACCGCCGCCTACACATACCTGCAATAACAAGGGAAAATCACTTGATATTGCAGGTGCGTTGTCATCCTGAGGCCTAAGATAAAATGCCGTCCATGCCCAGTGATTACACTGGCTACCTTTCCCTTCTATTGTAATGTTGTAGTCCAGCGGTAAGGTCACCAAAGCGCATTGGGATAAAGCATTATGTTGAGAGCAGAGAAACGTCTCCTATACTGGCAACATTTATTTTTGATTTTTACATGGCAGGCAAGAGTAGTGCATAAGATTCTACGAGCTTCTATAGGCTATGGTAACCGCTTACCATCAGGAGTGCCGAAAGCTAGTTTGCCACCCTTATCTTATTAATGTCAAATGTCATGCATAATGTCGGATGCCATCACAAAAAAACGGAGTGATGATATTGTTTCTTATAATAATACTACAGGTATATGGTATTACGCGATTCATGCTATCAGGCATAATTAATGTCATACAATATTGCTTACCTTGTGACTGGATACAGTTGGCTGAACTTTTGGCACAAGTGCAGGCTGCAAGAGCTGTTCAGGTAACAAGTGAGTCGGTTTCCTGTTGCCGGACCAAATAAAAAACTAAATAAATGCATAATCATAATACATAATAAGCATAATCAAAAAGGTAGCATTATTGCAAATCTAACCTACTTTATATCACGCACACATTTACATAGAATAAGGTATTCGCCTATTGGACCTTTGCGGTCTTATGACTCGGTTTTGGTTGTATCTCAAATTACATACAACAATAACCGCATCTTTAGGAGTGAGTGTAATTTGAAATAGCATAAATAGTGAGCTGTAATTATTGCTTACTCAGTCTGTCTCTAACATTAGGTACCTATGATTTTCGAGGTCTAGAATTCTAAGCAAAAATTCACAACAAGTTTAAAAGTGTAATTGCGAGATAATTTATTACAAAAAAAAAACAAATTTACCTAATACCACCATTGAAATAAAAAAAAATAAGGTTTACATTATCAACATTGAAATAAATACTTTTCTCATCAACTATAAAAACATAGGGAAAAACCGCGATCAAAAGGATAAAGGATGTATCAAGCAAAAAACCCAAGTACCTAATGCTATAATATCCGTATGTAACAGTTAATACTACTAGGACTTAACCACTACCAGAAAATAATAAATTTAAATTCAAAATGTGATATCGTGAATCAGCTAACGTATTTAGTCAAGGTTTACTTACATCATAATCTTAATAAAGGTAATGTATAGGAAACATATTAACATATTCTTGTAACAGAATTATTTCAGAATATCCCGGGATCCTGTGAAATGATTCTGTTTGCATGATTCTGCAATAGGTATTGCATTCCTAGGAAATTAAATAAGAATTGTTTTTACTATACCTGACAAATACAATGTGTTAAATTCATAATTATAAATTTATTCTTTAATTTTTACACTTGTGTAAGAGAAAAAAAATGAATGACTAATCCTAATGTACAGACGACAGCACATCAAGTGTAACGGTTGCACTACGAAAGCCGTATCTATAACGAACGGAATAAGGGCGGTCTCAAGGTCAAACTGTTACGCTTGATGTGCTGTCGTCTGTACATTAGGATTAGTCATTCATTTTTTTTTCTCCCACACAAGTGTAAAAATTAAAGAATAAATTTACAACATGTTTATATTCCTTGCCGAAACATAAATGTGTTTATATTTTTTACTTTTAAAAAAAAACTACTATTTTTTGTACTATAAATACAAAAGGATACTTACCATTTTCGTCTTCAGTGGGAGGATTAATAGGGGACCATGTGACACCATGATCGAAAGTGATCACAGATACGAGGTGTTCGGGGCCGATATTTGACACTAGCGATGTAGAATTTACACGAGACGCAATGTACACTCCCTTTAAACCTTCAACACGATAGAGGTCTGTGAAGGGGTCTTCTGTGACATCCCTAGAAATTAAAATACAAATGATATTCAAGTGGTACCAACCAAACTTGCTGTTATATACAGGTGATGTGTTTCGACCATAACAAGGAAAATATATACTGTCTTTGTGTATTAATCATGAGAAGTAAACCACACAACAATGATCGTCAAGTAACTCGAAGAATTTTTAAACATCAGATTAAATTGATCATTCAGCTAACATTATAGGTATCATGATTTTCCTTGATTATTTATAACATGAGAAATCATAATTTACTGATAAATATTTTGATATATGTATCAGATACATCAAGTAACTGTGTTATGTAGGTACATAAAAGCACGAACAAGAACAGCAGACATAAGGTATTTTTTCTTCAATAGATAATACAAATTGGGAATACACAATTAGGGGATTAATCTTCAATAGACTGATACACTCCTTTATTCTAACGAAGAAACGTATACTTATCTGACATGTGCACGTAATATCATACAATAACACTTACTCTAGAAAGCTGTCCTTCCAATTGCCTTCAGGAAAATAGCACAATATCTGCTCGAGACTGAGCACAAAGTTGTATTGTGAGAAGTTATTGTTAATTTCCGACACGAACAAATTGGCGGTGGACTCTGAGTGCATGACAGAGACGAATATGCGCTTGTCTGTCACGTCGGCGATATGGAACTTCCTCAAATCAAGCTCTGTTTGGAAGTCTGCTTTGTAGAAAGGTCCTCTTTGATGTGAGATGTAAAGATGAAGAGTGTTTTTCTGCAACAAAACCATGAATTCAAATTAATGATAGAAAAATAGGTAGGTACCTACTTTTGTTTATTTATATTGTTAACTAAATAGGCAGTTACGAGTAGGTAAGTAAGTATCAAGATAAGCGCTATGATAATAAACTTAAGTGGGACATAGCGAATACAAAGAAACATTGAAATATAAAAATTTTATTTGTGTTTTTGGCGTTCAGTGTATCAGTTAACTTTGCATCCTTTCGTCGAAGCAAAACGGGGAAATACCTAGTATGGTATATAAATAATACCCACGTCATCGTAGCTATCACAATTACAAATAATAAAATCGGTCGGTTATAAACTTGTATTATTATAATGGATACGTAAGTTTGAATTATGTACATTATGAGAAGGTATTTGGCTACTATCTGTAATCAACATAGCATGACTCACAAAAGTCTGCATGAAATTTTAATGTTTGAGTCATGATAAATTAATTTACTTAATAAACACAATAACATTGGTGTTATACAGAATTAAATTAACTAACTATAAAAGACATTCAAATTTTCTTCATATTATTAGAAAACTACTCGAGAAAACATGGATTAGGTCCTCCTAATCCATATTTTCTCGAATAGTTTTCATCATCATTAAAAACATTCTTGGTTTGAATGAAGAATGTTTTATGATCTCATCTTTCTATGATCTGAGGGAGGACCCGATTCGGTGTTAACTCTGATCCACTACTGTTTAGGTTTACCGTCATTATGACGTCTTTCCTTGTAACGCAGCATTGGATTGCTATCCACTTTTTGCGCTATAGCGCATTCAGGTTGCGCATTCAGCTTGTTCAGGGCTTTTATGGGCTATCAGTAGTTATAACTACTGATAGCCCATAAAAGCCCTGAACAAGCTTTGAAGGTAAGAGAGAGAGAGACTCATCTTGATACAGGATAATAATGTAAGAATGATGGATAACGATATTGTTGAATTGGCAAGGAAGGGCTCAGACTTACTTCCCAAGCAATTCATGGGTGTCTATCAGATTTTTTTTATAAAATCATGGCATACTACGAACCACACGACAAAGGTTCACATCATGTTCTGTGACACAAGAAGCATGTAAAAATGACAACCAGTAAAAAAATGAAACATTTCTTATATGGCAGTGATTTCCTGGCTCACGTAATAAGTAGATAAGTGCGGCTTTAGGGCCTAAATGATTTGCTTATTGCTTTTAAAATTGTTTTGGTTTAAATTTAAACGTCATATTGTCATTTCATATCCCGAACGAAAGCAATATCGTTTCCGCACGTACTCTATAGACGAATACAATTTTGAATTCTATGAACAATATTGCTTTCATTCAGTTTAACAGTTCAGTTAATTTTTAACCGACTTAAAAAAAGAAGGTTATCAATTCGACCTGTATGTATGCAGTATGCAATATTTTCAGAATAGCACAGTTTTTTGTATATTATTTGTTAATCTATCTATACCAGCTTTTTCTGATCATGAGTGTATGTATGTATATTTGTATGTTTGTCTGTTTGCAATATCTCTAAAACTATAAGTCGGATTGCAAGTTCTTTTTTGTTGGACTCGATATAGTTTAACTTAGGGAACTGTGCAAGTTTCATCAAAATCAGTTCAGTAGTTTTTGAGATAGAGAGTGAAGTGTGTATCAGTCAAAACAGCTTATTTCTAAAACATGTGTTTATTCTTATTTTTTCATCATCATCAACAACAACCTCGTCGTCCCATGGCTGGGCACAGTTACGGGATTCTCTAAAGTCAGAAGCCTTGAATTCGTGACTGTGGCAGCGCTGTAATATCTTTTGGCGTTTGTTTGACAACCTTTTGACCGTTAGCGACACTAGCGTTTCGACGACGAGCACGGCGGCGTGAGCCGAAACTAAAAAGTTGTTTATTTTAATAGCTTTATGTAAAAGTCAACCAAATATTGAAAGAAGTCACTATTTAGATCATGTCATATCTCTAAATGAACGACAAACAACACAGCCAAGATATCGACGACGTAGAGATAGGTACCCTTACGCGCAGCGCTGTGCTCATACGTCAAAATCAATGGCGGCTTATCGGTCGTCAAGCCCGATGTCGAATATTTCTCTTAATGAATCGCACTGCCAGGTCTTCCTATACGGGAGATACACATAACGTATGTTTTGGAATTGGTGCTAAACTGTTTCCAGAAACAATACAAAGTGAAACACTGACTCCAAAAATACCTTTTTGAGTATTTTGAAGTCGTTTATATTATTACTTATTAGTTATACAATTATGTTTAAATTAATTTTCATTTAGTGTAGTATATATGCCATAGCCGTCTGATTAAATTAGCCGCTTAACTGGACACCTAGCCCGTTGATTGGACGCCGGTATCGAATGAAACGGCTAAAGAACAACTAACCAAACCAAGTCATTTAGCGCTCACTACGATAAACCAGATGGCTGAACGTCATGTCAGCGGTCTGGTTACATTAGCCATTCAATTGGACGCCTAAGCAGGTCATTTAAATCGAAGAGCTTTGGTGACTATTTGACTTATTGATAGGTTTAAGGTTATTAGTAGGTACTTGAACCTACCAATCAAATTAAAACTCTTCAGTACAAGACGATCCTTTCAATACTTACGCCAAGTCGTTAACCGATAATTGATTCCAGTTCAATTAACTATCGGCCTAGGCATTCAATTGGATGACGGCGTTTAATTAACGGGCTAGGCATCCAATCAAGCGACGAAAATAACCAGATGGCGGTGACATACATAATAATAAAATAAATTTTTTATCAAAATTCTTTAGGACCAATTTTAGGACTAACAATTTTACTATACCTAAATGAATATTCGGAATAATACTAAACTTAGGACATAGTATGACTTTAGTTCATGCAAAATATGGCGATCCAATTAATATAGTAACAATGACAGAAAATTTTGAGAACTATACATAATTAGGTAAAACAACATTTCGAATATTCGAACATTATTCATAGCAAATGTGTTATGGATGATGATTTTCGAACGAACAATTTTTGAAAAAGAAATAAGAGTATCGAGGAAATTTTGGTCATTATGAGACTAAGTTACCTATTTAGGTACTGTGTGATTGATGCAATAATCAATCAGACACCATGTACAAATAAAGGAAGCTATAAGTTTTAGTTCAAAGAATAGTATGCACTATAAACAATATCGAAGTGTGAATGGTGTCGTTACTCCGAATTGAGTGTGCGTTGTTTACGTTTCGTTAGAATTACACTCCAATGACTTTGTAAAGTTCATGAATCCAAGCACAGAAATAAATGTACACATAGTTACAAACATACTTCATATTTTATTTTCTATTTAAAAATACAAATAAGTACTTTTTATTCCGAAGAAAAATAATCTTCGTTTTAAAAATTTATTACGAATGTGATGTGTTTATTTATTTTTAAATTTTATGTCTTCATTAATGCCATCAATTCATGTCAATTCATGTCAGTCAAACGGTGTTTTTTTATTCTACATCAATACGTACAGTCGACAGCACATCAAGCGTAACAGTTTGACCTTGAGGCCGCCCTTACTGTATTCGAAATAGAGGCGACTTTCGTAGTGGAACTGTTACACTTGATGTGTGTGCTGTCGTGTGTACAATTACTAAGTGCAAATAAAAACTTCCTATTTCTACGAAAATAATAAGTTCTCATGATAAAGTGGAAATTGTATTCGCAATAATTTGAATGAAATCTATAATAATATTATAAAGCTGAAGAGTTTGTTGGTTTGTTTGTTTGGTTAAGCGCGCTAAGTTCAGGTACTACTGATTCAAATTAAAAAAATATTCTTGTGTTGTGAATAGTCTATTCTATTTATTTATCGAGGTATTATATAGGCTATTTAACATCACGCTACGACCAATAGGAGCTGAGCACCAATGAAAAATTTTGCAAAAACGGGGAAAAACATTCCTTTTCAGAGCCTTTGTTGCGTGCGCTGAATAAACGGTTAAAGTTACCCAAAAATCATGTATGCCGGAATTGTTCTTCATTAAAAGTTATAAAAAATGTCTATCTTTTAAGCTAGACTCACTACAACCTTTGGCAATTGATGTTGAAATTCCCCATGTGTTTCTCCTATGTAGGAAAGCCTGTGCCCACTGTAGGAGTGGGACGTGTATGGGCTGGTAATGATGATGATGGAATTGGGAACGGTGGCTTATTTATTCGATGCACTGGGAAGAGTAGACCATTCTCATGTCATACATTATGTTATGACCACTCTTCAACGAAATCCCGAATTGCTATATCTGGGATAGGTGGGCCCTTTTGTTTAAATTAAAAGGATGCCGATCGTTATTTATTTTATTTAATGGCGTACAGACGCGCATTGGAAGCACTCAATAGTAATTGAACTATGAAAGATGAGATCTACGTATTGACTGTTGAGATGTTTTGGAGGTGCATTGATTCTTTGTTTTTTTTTATTCATTATTAGTATTTCCCGTGTGGTGCCGGGCTAGAATAGCACTTCCCCATCTGCTCCTGTGGGTGTCGAAAGAACCGATTCCAGACTGAGAATAAGTAACGAGAAAAAACTCTGTCATTTTTAGAACTTTGGTCTGTCTGTCTTTTTGTCTGTGTGTTTGATAGAGCATCAAAAACAAAACAACTGAATTGAGTTTATGGATTTCAAATATAGTGAAGGAACTTAATATCTTACGGTAAAATTTAGTCTTTATTTGATTCAAATCGGCTTATTCTATCTAGTCGAAATTCTAATAATGCGAAAAGCTAGAGCGTCGGGGTTGCTTTAGTCGTTAGTTCGATCTATATCCTCTTTAGTCTCGAGGGCCATGTCTGTCACTTCGTGGCGCACGACAGATTGTAAATCCCTTTTTCCCGCAAAAATAAGTTCACGTGGGCGAAGCCGCGGGCAGCAGCTAGTATTTTATATAGGTAATACTTATTATAGCAAAGGTAATGTTATTGATTCATCAAATGTAAAAAATTCTTAGCACATTGACTCACTCTTATAATGTATTGTCACGTGTCTATTGTCCATATCTGAATCATAAATTCACTTCGGACAAGAACCTACCAAGTCAAATGAGAAACATAACTATCTAATCAATAAATAGACAACAAAACATAAATACAAGTTATTTATTGTATGTTAGTAATATTGTATAATAAACAACGAAAATTAACTCTGTTTATTATCTGTTTTTAGCTAGCTAATCTTAGATATAATAATACGATACTTAGTATGTCATCGATAAAGGTGAATGTCATGCCGGTTGCGGTTATACATAGTGAGCGATGACCTTTAAGGTTGATAACCGGATGGCTGAGTTGTTCTTAGTGTCTTGTTGATGGGCCCTAATTATGATCTCAGTAAAACTAACTTCTCCAGTAAAAGTGTCTTCAGAACACGAACATTTTATTCCCGAGTCTTGCTTGATTTTACATATATATAACTATTTAATAAAGCTCAAACGTACACACGACAGCACATCAAGTGTAACAGTTGCACTACGAAAGCCGCCTCTATTATGAACAGAATAAGGGCGGTCTCAAGGTCAAACTGTTACTGTTGAATATTTCGACAAAAGAAGCAAAGAAAAAGGAATTTGGTTCAAGACAATACAATGCCAGCCTCCTCAAATACCATGGTTTTATAATAACAAATATAATAGAAAACATATTGTAATGTTACACAGATTGCGTTCTGGACATAATCCGTCAAATAAATTTGCATTTTTAATGAGACAGGTCAATAGTCCTAACTGCGATATTTGTGACACCATAGATGATGTCCAACACATGCTGACAGAGTGTATAAAATATAGGAGCGGGAGGGACTCGGTGGTGCAGAGATATAACATTAATCAATGGGATATAGGAGCCTTTATAGGTATATTGTCAGAACCATCTTCTGAAGCTGCAAAATATTTAAGTAGGTAGGTAATTGATATTTTTGCACCATTGACTCTTCCCGTTCCCGTTGTGCGGCAATATGTTACCAAATAGGTCATTAGGTTACGATGGGGCTGACATGCCTAATACTGGTCAAAAGCCCCTAAATAAAATTTAGATAATAAAAAAAAATATTATTATTACATTGTTTCTTAATTTTTATTTTAACACAAATGTGCTGGGTTGGCCGTAGAGTGTAAAAGAAAAATTTGAGAAGAATTCAATATTGATTGTGAGAAGTGTGAGAACACACAAATCTACTGATTTACATATATATCAGAAAACATTCAATGCACGTTTTGTGTCTGGAATTTCCTCGATTTCCCCAGTTTTTCCGGTACTGCTTTAGAACTGTAATCCCGTATTGGTACTGTAATCCCTATATATGTCTTATCTGTCATTCTAGTATCCATAACAAAAGCTCTCCAGAGATAACACATTTTTATAGAGATTGATATTTTAAGGCTAGCTAAGATGATAAGTGCCGATGAATAAAATCTTCACTGTTATATGTATAGGTACATACATTGATGTTTGATTGAAAACGAAAGTTTAGTTCCAGTGCAGCATGAAACAGCAATACTTATGTATCTAAAAGGTGTTTGGCATCTCCACTCGGCAATTTAACAAAAATACCCTCAAATGGCCATTATGTGATAGAAAAAAAATTATTGTCTTGAAGAGTGGGTGGGTAATTATTGATTGTCATGTGTAGCTATGTTGTTCCCCCGGTTTCACATTCTTGAGCTTATCATTCATCACTCATCTCATCAACAATAAAAATAATTATTTCATTTTCGTAAAACAGGTTGTATAGTTTTTGCTTTCCTTGCATTTTAATCATAGTAAATATACACGTTAGTCGTTGTTCACCTTGAATTTCCGTAAAATTGGTTGTTGTCAACGTCCATGTAAGATTGAGACTGCCCGCCTTTGTCAGACAATTCATCATATTATCCTATGATGTTCACTGCTGAACAAATGCCTCCTCAATCGATTTCCAAACGCAAAGATCCTGCGCAGCCTGTATCCACAGCGCCCCGCGACCCTGAACGGTGGCAGCGGGGCGATCGCCTCAAATGCATTGGTTTGGAAAATGAATATGGTTTATGACGTTTGGCTTTCAAAACAATACCATGGCTTGGCTTTGAGTTAGGCGGCGGCCCACATGTCATCTGTCCATCTCTTGGGAGACAGTACTATTTTGCGCTTACCGGTAGTCGCCATGCTAAAACTTTATTGGTAAATAATTCAACGCACAACAACGCACACTTCGAACACAGAATTATTGGTAGGTATATTACGAACGTCCCGACTGTCGATGTCGGCGGTAAAGGAAAGGAAAAGAGTTACAGATATGCTCTTGCTAGGGAAGGTGGCGAAGTCAGTGGTAATAGGCGTAAAATCAGGGTAAATAATCGTCGAACGAATCGGTTAGATTATCGAGCCGATCGGGTCTGGGCGGGCAGCATCAGCTGCTAGATAAAATAAAATAAATTAACAAATATTACATCAAAGAAGAAATAAAGTGTCACTATTACATCAAAGACCAGTGAAGATATGGTAGTCCAATTAGTAAAGAAAAAAGTCGTAAATCAAATTACATGATTTTATTCTCTAGATAAGAATGAAAAAAAAAGAACTTTCATTCTTATCCATCATCAAAAATACCAATGGTCATGTCGGCGACGACAGAGTGACATTTTTCCCAAATCGCGATTTATTTTTATTGCAGAAAGTCACCCAGACAACAAGGGTAAACAAACATGTCAACCTTTAGATATTAATAAACTTCTGTAGTTTTCTTTGTCCATTAGCATCACACTTCAAATAAACAATTTTAAACAAAACTAAAAACATACTTTAGAACACCAAAAGGCAAAATAAACCTAATGGGTATTTTTGTAGACGTTCACTTTCTAATGTTTCTGCAAACAGGCAATTGGAAAAAATATTTTTTGTATTAGATAAATTAGTCTTTTTAATTACATAAGTAAATTTACGTACATAAGTACATAAGTCAAAACTGGATGGACGACCCTAACCAGCAACTGACAGAGATACAAGTCAATAATGATGACATTCACTTGTCTGTCTGTCAGTTGCTGGTTGAATTAATACATTTAAAATAGGTAATTATTGTTGATTATTACCGTCTGTCTGGTACCTTCGGGCTGATTTAATTCAAATTTAGTATGGACACAATTTCAGTTGAGACCCTGGGAAGAACATAGGAAACTTTTTAGGAGTGATAACCGACATCCACGCGGGCGGAGCCGCGGGCGACCACTAGTCTAAAATAAGATGAATCCGGAGGCTCCGTCTTATTTGTACGTGGCTTTAAAACTATTATATAGAGTGATGTGTCATTGAAAAGGTGTTAAAAAGTGAATTATGTTGCTTGAGCTACCTAGAAGCAACACTAATTTCTTCTCATCTGTTGAATGGGCTTCCACCAGTTATCCGAGATAGTCCTTCTATCACTTCTTTCAAAGCACGAGTCAAGGAGGACTTTCTGTCACAGCATGTCATGATGATTATTTACTATATAAATGTAAGTATATTTATATTTATAGTGTAACTAGCTGACCCGGCGAACTTCGTACCGCCTAACTGTCAATGAATGTCGTGTTACAGATTAGCCGAACTTAATTTATGATTATAAGAAAGTAATTTTATTTAAAGTAATACAACGAATACAAAATAAATATTAAGTTTAGTACTTTATTAAGATTTTTTAAAATTAAGTAATTTGTTCGTTTGTCATTTGTTATAAGTATATTTAAGTAGCTTGATATATTTTCCTTAGTTTACACAAAATAAATTTCTGAACGCAGGCATAAATATTTGACAAACAATAAATATGTCAGTCCTTTTTCACATTATTCTACATTTTTAAAATCTAAAATACGCCATTAACCAAATATTGCGAATTTAACGCAATATTGTCGATTCGAAAACTTTATTTAAATACGTTCTTTGATATGCGGGAAGAGTTTACCGTATCGACGGGATGAACATAAAATGTTTGAGAGGGGATCCTCTAAGTTGGCATAATGTACATATTTTCTCGTAATATAGGTACTTTGGCATAACGAAAATTGCATTTTATTTTTTATTTTTTTTTATACAAAGCACGACAAATGACTCAACACCACCTGATGTGAAGCGGTAAGAAGAGTCCATATGCGAAGACAGCTAGTGCAGTTCAAACACTGCTCTAGCTGCCTCCACGTTGCCGGCCCGAAAGGTGCTTTTTCACGCCTCTTTTGAAGGAACCCATGTTATAGGAAGGAGGGAACACATGTGCTGGCAAAGAATTCCAAGTTCTGGAAGTTCGACAAAGAAAAGAGCTACTAAATTTCTTTGTACGTGATGTTGAGGTGGAGACAGTGAATTGATGACTCCGAAGACCGGCACGCGTGCTCCTGAGCAGGAATGGGGAAGGTGGGATAAGGTCAAATAGCTCTTCAGAACACTCTCCGTGATATAGCCGATAGAAGGCGCTAAGCGACGCAATGTCTCGACGCAATTGCAGAGGCTCAGGGTTGTTGGTTACCTCTACATCGCCAACGATACGGACAGCACGACGCTGCAATCTGTCCAGGGCATCGAGTAGGTACTTGGCGGAGCCATCCCACAAGTGCGAGCAATATTCCACGCAAGACCGGACCTGAGTTTTATACAGCAGGCATAATTGGTCAGGCGTGAAAAATCGACGCACCTTGTTCAGGACACCGAGCTTCCGAGAGGCTGTTTTTATCACGGTTTCGATGTATTTCCTGGAATTCAGATCGCAACATATCTCCATGCCTAGCAAGTTTAGGGAGCCCTGTGCCGAAAGAGTCGTGCCCTGAAGAGACGGAAGGGGAAGGAACGGCGACATTTTGGCTGTAAACGCGCACACCTGTGTTTTCTTAGCATTGAACTCAACAAGATTGTTAGATCCCCATTCAGATACGAGGTTCAACTCCCTGTCGAGCTCAATGGCAAGATTCTCTCTCTCCCTCTCGGTTTCAGCGCGCCCAGCCCCTGGGCGACCGTAATATCCCCCATGCACTGTACTGTCATCTGCATAGCAATGAATGTTTCCTAACGGAATCATGTCATTGATATGCAGAAGAAAGAGTGTGGGGGATAGAACAGAGCCTTGTGGTACACCAGCATTCACTGACATGAACCGCGAAGCGCATCCATCTGCGAGGACACGGATTCTTCGCTCATGCAGGAAGCCGGCGATCCAGTTACAGAGCTGAGCGGGCAGACCGTACGCCGGGAGCTTGGAGAGAAGAGCCCTGTGCCAGACCCGATCGAACGCTTTGGCAATGTCAAGGCTAACTGCCAGTGACTCACCACGTTTGTCAATAGCTTCACCCCAGACATGCATTAAGTACGCTAGAAGATCACCCGTTGACCGGTTCGGCCGAAACCCGTACTGTCGATCATTAATTAATGAGTGATCTTCTAGGTATCGGATCAGCTGGTGGTTTAAGATCCGTTCCATGACCTTGCAAAGAACTGAGGTGACAGCTATCGGGCGGTAGTTAGCTGGGTCTGATCGGTCTCCCTTTTTGGGGACCGGTTGCACATTGGCCTCTCTCCAAGATTCCGGCACACACCCAGAAGAGAGAGAAAGACGGTATAGCCGCGTTAAGACAGGAGACAACTCCGCTGCGCAGTTTTTCAGTACTATCGCTGGAATGCCATCAGGTCCACTAGCTTTCCGGACGTCGATGGACTGAAGCTCCGCACGTACATCACATTGCCTAATACGAATATCGGGCATTGTGTGGCCACAGTGGGAGAGTGTTGGTGGCTGTAAGTTGCAGTCATCGATTCGGGAGTGAGCAGCAAAGAGTTTTACCAAGAGATCGGCTTTCTCTTGCGGCTTGTGAGCTAGCGAGCCGTCAGAACATCTCAACGGGGGCAGCGAGGGTTGACAGAAGTTGGATTGCACGGCTTTGGCCAGACGCCAGTAGCTACGGCTTCCCGTAGGATGCGTAAGAAGTTCTTGGCCAACTCGTGCAACGCGCTGTGCATCCGCTCTGATGAAGGCCCTTTTGCAGGACTTGGTGGCGTTGTTATAGGCTGCTTTCAGTGAGTCAATGTTGGGATCCCCGCAAGCTCGGCCCCTGATCCAAGCGCGGTATGCCGACTGTCTGTTTTCAACAGCTAAGGCACAATCGCGGTTGAACCAGAGGTTACGCCTACCCCTACTGATGAGATCGGAGTGAGGGATATAGTACTCCATCCCTAACATGATCTCATCAGCAACAGCAGTAGCGCTACCGTTCGGGTCCAGCTCACTGAAACAGCGCTGCCTCCAAGGGACAGATGCGAAGTAATCCCGCATACCGTCCCAATCTGCCGACGCATAGTGCCAGATGCGGCGTTTGGCAACCATAGGTACCGGTGGCGACGCCCGTGGCACCCCAGCGGATACCAGGCAGTGATCCGATGTTCCCAAAGGAGCACGAACCTCTAGCCGATATCCATCCGGGCGAGTCGTCAGCAGAAGGTCCAACAATGAGGGCGCGTGACCGACAATGTCTGGAATCCTGGTGGGCTGGTTTACCAGTTGGGTCAGGTCGTGCGTGAGAGCGAAAGCGTGGGCAGTTCTACCAGCATGGTCAGTTTTAGAGGAACTTAACCACGACTCGTGGTGAGCATTGAAGTCCCCTAAAAACACCAATTCCGCGGTTGGAAACTGCTCCTGCGCAACATCTGCCACCCGACTAAGATGTTCGAAAAGTCGAGTTGTCTCCATGTCACCGCTGTGGGATCTATAGAGGCACACGTAGATTCGGCTATGTGTGCCCAGGTCCACATGCACCCCAAGAATAGAGTGGGAAGGGTCCTCCAAACAGCGCAGACGGCGACAGCAAACATCCGCCCGGACAAACAAGCATACCCCGGCCTTTGCTTTGAAGGACTCTTCAAGAGCGTAGCCGGGGTAATCCAAGTAGCTAGTGTCTGCCGGGCGAAGTATTTGAGTCTCCGTCAAAAACAGCATTTCGGGTCGAGCCGTCTCAAGATGTTGGTGGACGGCATTGAGGTTAGCATGGAGCCCACGGATGTTAGTGAGCCCGACCTCAAACAGCGTGGTTGTGGTGGGGGTGTGCACCGCTGAACGACCGAAACTGTTTGTGAGCGCTGCCATAGTTGACGATAGAAGGAGGAGAGGCGTGAATTGGGGGGACGTTGCCGCGATATATACGGTCAAAGCGTGAGGCCTGTTTCCCCAGGTAATAGCCGACAGTAGAGAAGCGCTGACCCGCCGAACGGAAGGGCCCCCGAACGCCCCCGGGAATGGCCGCCGGGACCCCACCACCCGGTCACCAACCGGCACGACGGACCACCCCAAGATTATGCGTGGCATGATAGGGCAGCCTCACGAACTGGTTAGGTTCGCTTGGGCCCCTGTACTGTACCACGGGCGGCCAGCGGAACAGCCGTTTCTTCGGGTCTCCCTGGTCGGCGGGTCAATGCAGTCCACCTGGCTCTGGTTAGACGGAAGCCGTCACTGACAGCATCCATCGCCGCAACGTCCCCCCAAGCTCTGGTTGTACGCTGACTGATCCCGGAACGCGACCACAAGTGGTCACTTGGCGGGTTTTACGCCATGCGTACGGTGGTCACTAACCAGACGGGTGTTCAGACCCTACCACCAGTCGAGCAGTTGGTAGCTCGGTAATCCCTTAGTCGCCTCTTACGACACCCACGGGAAGAAATGGGGCGGTGAATTGTATTCTTAATCCGTCACCGCACGGACAAAGTGCGGTGACGGTGTAAAAACAAAATGCATATTGTTTTTACGCATAATATTACGTAGTCATAATCGTTATTTTGTATAATATATATTTTGGCATAATTGTAATTTAGACTAATGTAATTACACATAATTGCAATTTGCATAATGGTTTTAGGCATAATGTAAAGTCGTATAAATGAACAAATATTTGAGTAGGTACATAAAAATGAGGCACATGCCTAATAGTAGGTTAGGGCGCCAACATGTTTATTTTAAATACGAAAAGTATTTTATTAGAGCAATATGTAAAATTGTTTAATAATGTTGTTGCCAGTATTATGGTTTTGTATCATTATGCTTTTTATAATTATGGTCAAGTATATTATGCTTAAATATTGTTATGCTGATGATAGTTATGATGACTTAAAGAATTATGCTAAAATTTTTATGGTTAAATAGGATTATGCGTATTAATATTATGCGTAAGTAATTATACTATGCCAATATATGTTATGGCTTAAAAAATTATGCATCATTATAGGGAACCGTTTGAAAGTTACGAAACTCATTGACATTTTGTATGGAAAAATCAAAGGCAAACGTTTTTTCTTTTATTTTATTTATTCTTCAATTTTTCAATGTTTTTAATAGTTTTTCTGCTATTTGGGGCGGAGACAAATACGACAAATCCAAAACCATAAAAATCATCGCTCCAGCCGTTCTAGAGTTATAAGTGTTCGAAGAAACCGGACTATGTTTTATACTAAGATATTGTATGTATTTATATATATTATACAAGGTGTATCTAAAGTACCCCTAAAGGGGAAATTGTGTAAATGGGTCCCTTGTGTAGAGTGTAGGTTTTTTTTATCAAAAATAAATATTTTTTCACCATGTAATAATGTCATAGGTACTACAGTTGTCATACATTGGTAATAAACTCTACACGAGGGACCTATTTACACCCTTTCCGCTTAAGGGGTACTTTTGATACACCTTGTATAGTTAGTTAGGTATGTGTATAATTATTTTATCTCGTTTGCTTGTTTGTCACTCACTATAGTTATTAAATTATTTCACCACATTGGCCTGACTGAAAGAGATCTCTAATAGAAATAAGTCCACCCTTGCTCACAAATTGTAAATTTCAAAATCTGTTGCATAATTTGGTGCAATAAAGAATATACGAGAAGGTTTCATTGACCACTTTTTGGTTTAAAGCAGCCCCGTAGTGAAATTCTAAAGAACTAAGACTAAAGTCAGGTTTTTACTCGATGGCTGATATTCAATCAACGTGTTGTTCAAGTCTGACCGGTCTTACGGTATTCCAAAAAATGAACTGTTTCAATTTAAGTTTCTACCAATTTCAATCGCGTCATTCATTAATACAATAGCATCATAATCTGAGGATTATGATGCTATTGTATTAATGAATGACGCCAAAGAGTCTTTAAGGCCATTGTCGACTTCAATGAACCAAGCCAATTAACTTCCTTTTCAGAAAACCTTTCGAATAAATATATATGTATTAATGGGGATTTGTAATCTATTATTGTATTTTATACACCTTCCTATATTTATCTAAAATGTAATTCATTACACATAGCATACGCATTGTGGTATGGTATAGTGTCATATTTCAAAGCTGCAAACATTATTTATTAAAATTATATACGACACTAGCAACCGCCTCCGGCTCCACCCGCGTGGTAGTCGGTTATTTATCGCTCCAAAAGGTAGCCCATGCCCTTTCTCATGATGTGATCTAACTCCACGCGGAATTTCATCTAAATCGGTTCAGAAGTTTATGAGTGAAAACAACTGACAGACAGATCGAGTTACTTTCGCATTTATAATAGTATGGATGAGTCAAAGGATATGATAAATGTATAATAATAAATGAATTCACAGATAGATAGAAACACAGAGAAATTGAAACAAGTCGTAAATATCAAAGCACCAAACGATACGAAAGCATCGAGCAAGTATGAATGAATGTATCATTGATAGATAATAATTAAGTATGTCCATAAAAAGAAGTTGTTTTCTAGAGGTTACTTAACTATTTACGTTTATTGTATTGTTGTTAAGGTTGCTTGTGGGTCATTCTTAATCGGTACACAAAGTGCCACTTCCTGTCTTATGATGATAAAATATGTTCTGACTAGTTTATTGTTGACCATACATATACCCATACTGACAATGCACAAAAGTAGTAAATATCCTAATTCGAATTCTAGTGATTTAAAGATTTATAAATACGTAATGTCTGGCTCTGGCATAAAATCTATAAAATCGATAGTAAGTTCTTATTTTCGATAGAAAATCTACGGAACAGGTGACGTCACATGTTCCTAAGTTACTAAAAAATGAATGGGACATTTCTTAGTAACTCAGGAAATGGGAAATGTATTAACAAAATTAATAATAACTATGAATTACGTATGTATTCATACTTGTGATAATAATAGTAGATTTAATTGATGTCAGCAATCTAATATCTTTAAAAAATTAGATGTATATAAAAAAATTGAATCATTTTTTAAACAGTACAACTTCAACAATATTCCATATATTTTAAGTTTGAACTGTTTAACGGTAAAAGTAGCGTATATTTTCCGAATTTGTGAAAAATAGCGCCAGATTCAAACCTAGGCAACCTCCCAATTTAGATACTTTTCTAATCTTTCAAACATCTTATGAATGTTAATATAAGCTCATTTTTATTATAAAGGCAGACAGAGGAGGCATCAGGGTTAAGCTGTATGGAAGTGCTTCCTAAACACTGCAATTTGTCACGTTAATTATGGCCGAAAATTGAAAACACGTTCCTAAATATCTAATTATACTACAGAATACAGACATCCTTTTAGTAATTCTTATCGAGAGAAAGAGACGCACTGATGGAGGAGCGTGTGGCATAACAGAAGAGAACGGCAGTATTTGGAGGAGGCCTATGTCAATGGACAACCAGACTAAAGGTGGTTTTTCACCAGAGGGGCGAGACGAGACGAAGCGAGACGAGATTTAAAATTTGTATGGCAAATTTTCAATCCTCGCCTCTCGCATCTTTGGTGGAAATAGTTAGGATTGACGAGGATGTGCGAGGCGTGAATTGAAATATTTGTTTGAGTAAAAATGAACCGTATTTACTTCCAATATAGAGTATAAATCAACTCTGCAACAGAAACACGCTTCTCGCGATAGGTTTATTGTTGTGCGATTTCAATTCTCTCCTCGCCACTCTGGTGGAAAATAACCTCGCGCGGGCAATTTTTAGTGGAAAAGGGGTGTGGTTTCAATTTTCCTCTCGCCTCGCCTCGCTTTGCCCCTCTGGTGGAAAACCACCTCAATATTGACGACCGGCGGCCGAGTGGTCTGTACCCCTTGCTATACAGGCTACTTGGTCGGGAGGTCCCGGGTTCAAATCCGGGTAGGAGCAAATGTTTGTATGACGAGTACGAGCATTTTTTCACGAGTCATGGATGTTTACATGTTTATTTAGTATATTTCTAATATTTATATCCATATTATTATCATAATTTATCCGTTATTTAGTATCCATAACACAAGCTCTTAATGATGCTTACTTTGGGCTAGATAATAAATAGGTGTGAGTGTATGAATATTATAAGTATTATAAGTATAAGTTAGTTATATACATATAAAAAAAATGTTTAAATTTAATTGGTCTGAGAAATAAAGGCTTTATTATTATATATTTTATTCAATAGTTCGAATGTCTTCAGGAGCATAAAACAACCAATACGAAAAACATTGAACGAAGACTCTAGACGTAAGAAACAGACAGGGCAATTTGCTTCATATTATTCACTTGATCAAGCATTTCCTTGACGCAAGTAGGTACGTGCAAGGTACCTAATACCAATGACCGTGATCGGGATGAGAATGACATGAAACTTCAAATATCCTAAAACTGATTTATTTTACAGCAGCGTGGTAATCGGCAACAAGGGATCGGCAATTGTAGGTACAAACCAGACAATAATAACATGATGACATGTTATTCAAGAAACGCCTACTGAATATGAAAGCAGTAGTCTTGAAACTTCTTAAATAAAAACCATATTGGATATGTATATGTCGTAGCCGTCTGGTAAAATTAGCCACTCAACTGGACGCCTAGGGCGTTGAATGAACGCCGGCATCCAATGAAACGGATTATCCAGATTGGCTGAACGACATATCAGCCGTCTTAGAAAATTTCCTGCGTTGGGTCTTCCAAAACTTAGAAACCCACTACTTGGAGAGTTATACCAATCCGCTATTTAACTCGTCCATTGCAACGCAGCCCCCCAGCCCCCCAATTCTGCTATTGTATTTTGATCTGTAACGAATCGGAAACGCTAAGTTACAACGTTTTTGTATTCTGCTAACTCAACGCAATCGAAACGTCACCGAAATGCATCAGTTTGGTATTCTGCTAACAAACACGTAACGCGAACCGTTCGGTTCAATAATTGTTTCGTATTCTGCTAAATATTTAACATTTGTGGCAGCCGAAACGCATCGGTAGTTCTTTGGTTGAACTGTCAAAAGTTACGGTTTTACAACGGCAGTAATTGTGTAACGTTTGATTTCGCAAAATAGAATAAAAAGTACTCTATAACTTAGTTTCTGTGCCTAAAGGATTGCATCAAGTATAATTTGGATAAAAAACCTTGGACGAGTCATCATATCGGAAAAAATCATACATTCATGATAGTTATCATGAATTTATGATTTTTTCCGATATTTTTGGAAAATAAAACATTTTCACATTTAGTTATATGTTATAAAATTATTATTTAATTTATTTTAAAACTACTTCAACTAGGTATTTACTAAACAAATTTATCTACCAAAAACATTATATATACGTATATGCCGAAATTTTAACTTTTGACAGTTTCTGTTGTCAAATAGTTAAACCAACCGAGAGCGTTTCGTTAGCGTTCCGGCTTTATGTTAGTGGAATACCTATTTTATAACACAACCGCATTACCAGTCGCTGCCGATTCGTTTAGGTAAATAAATAGCAGAATCGACCCTCTAATTATATTTTAAATAAATATGATTTACAAAGACTACCAAAAACACGATATACATACCGAATTTCACAACTTTAAATATTTATGTCACCAACGTGACAGTTGCCAAATAGTTGAACCAACCGAGAGCGTTTCGTTAGCGTTCCGATTTTATAAGCTATGTTAGTGGAATACCTTTTTTTATCAAAAGCGCAATAGTAACGATACCGAAACGCTGCCGATCTGTTTAGGAAAATAAATAGCAGAATTGAGGGGCAGGCATTCGAAGCGATTCCAGAATTCAAGTTGAAAGCTTTCGGGATTTTGGAAACTCGTCCATTGCAACGCAGCTCCCCAGGCATTCGAAGCGATTCCAGAATTCAAGTTGAAAGCTTTCGGGGTTTTGGACTTCACTGGTATCGATCGGAGCATATAGAACTCTTCAGTAGACCTTTCTAATCTGCTCTAACGTTGATATTTGACGTGTCTCTTACTATACGGCGATAGCTACCGATTTTCACCATAGCTATCACCAACGCAACATCGTCGACCCCCTCTTAACTTCTCTCTGAGCAAGAGTCGGATCAAAAGGAAGCCCATTAAAATTAAAACAGAGTTATTTATTTAAAAATTAAGTCGAATAAAAGATTCTGTTAAAAATATATTTTATTTTGCTTTAATTATTTTTCGCCTCTAGAAAAAGTCTCAGAAAGCAAAAAACTTTTTCTATTGAAAAATAGACCTTATAATTGTTATATTGTCTGGATTCCTTTCTAAATAGGTTTTAAAGACTGATTGTGTGATATTATTTAAAAAACTAAATAGAGTTTATTTATTAATATAAGCTAATTGTTGATTTTTCAAATAATAATCAAAAACTGGCCTAGTGCTAATCGTACTCGCGCACGAAAGGTTCCGTACCATCTAAATATATATAACTCAAAGGTGACTGACTGACTGACTGACATAGTGATCTATCAACGCACAGCCCAAACCAATGGACGGATCGGGCTGAAATTTGGCATGCAGGTAGATGTTATGACGTAGGCATCCGCTAAGAAAGCATTTTGATAAATTCTACCCCCAAGAGGATAAAATAGGGGATGAAAGTTTGTATGGAAAAAGTCAATATTCCACGTGGACGAAGTCACGGGCACAGCTAGTTATCTATAAACAAGGTCTACCAGTTGCCGTTATCAATATCGCAAAAACAAGCAAATAGTTCATGAGATACAGCCGGTGACAGACGGACGGACGGAAAGCGGAGTCTTAGTAATAGGGTCCTATTTTAGCCTTTGAGTACGAACCTCTAAAAAACATTAAAATGCAAAATTATATTGTATTTTATTGCTCTTTGTATTCGAAGAGGAATAAAATAAAAATCCTAATAAATAATTATTTTAATAATGATTTCATTCATTATTCTGTTGTGTGTTAAAAATTTATTATTTAAATTTGTTAGGTATTCCTAAGCACACACAACTATGATGATCAATTAGTTGGTTGGTTGGACACATCATATTTTCTTATAATTTAATGGTTAGTTTAATACTTTCTTTTTCCTCTTTTGTGTGTTCTTCCCTCAAAAACTTTAAGGCATCAATGCTACAAAGACATATGACTATTATTATGAATCTAGGATGTTTGCAGATTAACTTGGTATCAATCACTCCGTAATTCCGCAGCAGAAGTATACTATATGTAGTTCACAACCATAAACTTTTAATGCAATTTTCTCAACTTGTACATTTTGACCATTATTTTTTAATCATTAAAAAAATAATGTTACCACTTAGAGATCTAATCTGGCATGGAAGTGTAACAGAACGCATTGAGTTCTGAATTATTCTTTACCAATAAAATATAAATGATTATACTTTGAGTAATAAAAGCAGTTAATAAGAGGAATTAATATAAATATGTAGTATTATAGAAGGTGTTTCATCTGAGGCCTCAGGATGACAACACACCTGCAATACTAAGTGATTTTTTCATTGTTGTTGAAGTTTTCTATAGGCAACGGTAGCCGCTTACCAGGTGGGGCGTAAGCTTACTTGTTATCTATTTGTATAGAAAAAAATATTATATAACATTCAACATCTAAAAATACTTACCTCTTTAGACTGCTTGGTTGCAAACATAAAGTCACCCTTTATTTGGAAATCTTTGGCATCTTCAAACAGCACCTCAGCATTGTTGAGATCGGTGGGGTCACTTGCACTAAACACTGTGCTTGTTCTATCTGGCTTCCATCTTTCAACATAGAAAATTTTTGAGAAGCCTGGCCCTGACGACCAAAAGAAAGTCTTGACAAAGCCATGAATCATTTTGAAGGTCTTTCCTCCATCTAGTGTCAAATATAACTAAAACAAAATTAATTTATTATTTTATTTTTTGTATCATTGATAGATTTCAATTTCAATGAACACTTTAGGGTAATTGAAAATTTTTACAAAGGAAAACCTATGTCATTATTTGCATAGATATTCTGCTTCATAATTTATAGTATAATAGTAAGTTATCATATACGTTACCTTTCTACTGGTATCAACCTTGTCTAAGATAACATATTTATCAGGAAACTCTTCATCGAAAGCAAGTTCACTGGGGTGGAAATTCAAGTCTGACCGATGGATGTTCCTGCCATTGTCACTAGTATAGTATAGCTTCTTATTGGTTGAGTCGACAAAGACACACTAGAATACAAATAATACATTACATCCAATACAATCACCAAAATTAAAAAATATTTTTTATAATTTTTAATGCATGTCTGAGCACCATCTTCACTTTTAACTGTACAGACACACGCAATAACTAGTACCCACTTTTTGCTGTTTGTGACTCTTATTCTATTTACAATAAGAGTCATGAAATTGTAAAGTGGGTACATGTTATTGCTTGTGACTGCACTACCTCATTACTATAACATATCATAACAAATTTATGCCTCAATACTGATTAACAGTTTCAAAAACTGGCTAGTATTGCAATTTGCAATATACCATATTCTTTGATTCTACTGAAACATCTACCATTTCTAAATTCTGTTTAGTAAAAGATAGTTGATTAAAAAAATAAAATTAATCTTTGGCAACATACTTTTTATGGCGATAACTTAGAAATAAAAATTTTGTACATGTAAAAAACTCTGAACAGGTACTTACAAATTCGGGATATTTAGGATGGTTAAAAAACTTATCCAGTTGAGCATACCCACTGTCAGGTGAGTCTCCCAACCGGAAACTCTCAGTCTTATTCGTAAAGTTCTTGCCGTAGTTATAAGAAATGAACAATGCTGACGGGGATATGCCTCCTTTGGTCCTCGGACTAGAGTCTCTTGCCAGACAAATAATTACATTGGACCCTTCACCAACCCAATGTACCATCAACTGCTGATGGCTATCATTTAGGTGAGTGGTCTGTAAACAAATATTTCAAAAGGTATAAAAATAGTTCCTGCAAAATTTATTTAATGAAAAGAAAATGTTTCCTTATTTTAGCATTTTTTTGCTATATTAATTTACTTTAATTAGTTAAAACCATTTTTGTTACTATAATACAATAGTAATCTGTGAAATACCCACATATTAGCGATAGAGTTTTATTATGTGTGCAACTTACAGCATACTGGCACTAGAAGGTTAATTCTGCCAATAAAATATACTTCAAGGCCATTATAATGAATAATCACTGAAGAAAGAAACATTTTACTAATATTTAACTTCTAAACTATAGTGTAACCATACTTAAAACAGCCCTACTGTAAATAAGATGATCTATCACATCAATGTACTTTATGAATACCAAGTCTAGTTCTAGTTTAGTCATACATATATCATAATAATTATGAGTTGGGTAGGGCTCAATGATCAAAAAAGTATATTACAAAAATTTTGTAACTGTTTAAGATGTCGGAGCGTATTAAGAGCTCTTACATTCAGTTTAGGGTGTATTTCTAATTATGCTATACAGTGAACTCTATTAGCAGGGGCATAGAGTTTATGCTGTGTCAAATAATAACCAGGCATTAGACTGAATGGAAATAAGAGCTCATAATACACCCTCTGGTCAGAACCTTCTGCATTCAAAATCTGTGAAATATTTACTTAACAGACACTAACAGGTCGTTATTGTAACATGCTATGACACAATAATAGCAACAATGATAGAATTTTGTTGAGATCAATAATAAAAAAACATATTAGGTGTTGATACAATAAAATTATTGTAAATACATGAACTTCTGAATTGCTTAGTCATTGCATGAACAATCTTACCTACATAATGAAAAGATTCGACAATTGTGCGCAAGAAATCTGAAGACGTAAACTTAATGCTTTTCAGTAAAATACGTCATTGATAAAAATAGTAGAAAGTGATAATCGTAAGTATCAAAACACAAACAAAGGTGACAACGACGGAACTCCGCAGCAAAATTGTGAGGTACCTAAAAATCAAAATAACAAAGGGGCCTATTGGGCTTAACAAGGAAATGGATCGTTACCCATGTACTTATATTTTTCTGTGCTGCGGGTATCGGTGTCGGAACCGCATCCCGTTTTCTCCTTTCCAACTGCGTATCCTCTTCGTTTTTCTCGAATTTGTTTATTATTGTTACTTTATTAGTGTTCTGTTCATCTTGTGCCACGTACAACGAATCACCCGGCGTACCATATTGTCGCAAACACAAAACACTAGAAAATATATACACTAAAATCACAAAACCAATACGACGTCCAAATACTACCAACATTTTGTGATCACTGCATAATATTGTTATCGTCCAATCAAACGAGTCGAGTAATTTCAGTGAAACTGGCAAAGGCAAACTGAACTGCACACAAAAATATAAAATGAAGTGAGCACCAAACTGCGATTTAGTTTCTTTTTTGACAGTGACAAATTTTTTTTTTTTTTTTTTTTTTTTGTTCTCCCTTTTCAGGGAAGGCAAGGGGAACTAAAGCCCATGCAGCCTCGTCTTTAGTATTTTTTTCCCTATTTTATATAAAGAATATTTTATTTATTTTAAATATATTTTTTTTTCAAACTAATACGAAAAATTTAATGATCGTCATAATGACAGAAGAAAACAAAACTCCATACCCCGCAGCACTTCACCAGGCCATATCCGCCAAATATCCATGTGGCATCTCTATCATACTACGAAGAATGAAAGAGATGCAGCACAAACATTCAACAACGACGTCCATGTGAAGTGCCATTCACCCATTCACCCACATAAACATAACCAAAAATCAAGTCATAAAAATTGAAAGAAAACATTTGAAGACTTGCTTAAGTATTTAAAAAGACAAAACAAAAATTGAATATCATAAGACAACCTAAAATTTTAAATTTGCCCTACAGTACTTGTAATAAATTTAAATAAAGCTAAATAAGTACCGCTATTTACAAGAAGATCCTGAATGGAGCGCGGTACCATGTCTGATTGGCCATATATTTCGATAAGCGCATCCATCAGCACAAGGCGCTGAATGCCAAAGGATGAGCAAGAAAAGAATATATGAGAGAAAGATTCCTCTGATTCGGAGTCACAATAATTACAATGCGGACTCTGGACCATTTTTAAACGAAAGAGATGAAAATTTAAACGACAGTGTCCAAAGCGCAACCTAAGAATAGTGGTATAAAATTTCCTGTTGATGTAGCTAGGACTTTTGCAGAACCATGGAGTAGTTCCAATAGGGACATTGTATACAGCATACCACAAACCTTTATTTTCAATTTGAATAGCATAATTCCAATGCCTTTTCCATATGTCAATGGCCCTTTTCTTTAAAACAGGTACTTTAACTGTACATGGTACAGAGATATTGAGATGAGAGCTAGAATCAGGAATAACATTTGAGGAGTTGGTTATAGTTGTTGCTAAAAAGTCAGCTCTTTCATTTCCTATTACACCAACATGCGATGGGACCCACATAAACAAAACATCAAAATTATACACAGAAGATAAATCTGACCAAAACTCTTTTATCAGTGAAATAATATAATTTGTGTTAGCATTAAATCTATTATTTTTCATGTTTTCTAGGACACTCATAGAATCACTAACTATAACCCATTTAAGACATCCATTACTTTTTTGTTTTATGTGTTTTAAAGCAGCAAGAATAGCCACAGCCTCAGCAGTGAATATACTTAAGCTTGAATTTACTTTGTAACCAACACCAGTCTTTAACAACCCATCAAAAACTGCAAATGAAACCGCAGACTCCGTTTTAGATCCATCAGTATAAAGAAATCTATAACCAATATATTCAGAAAATTGAACATAAACATCTTCTTTAGAGGATAACTTATGATCAATGATAATGTTAATTGCAGGAAATTTGCTGTTAAAATCTCCCTGATAACAAGGAAGAAGGGATGTTTTATGAATTTCTAAAGATTTAAGAAAATTTAGATACATTGTGAAACCTTGTAGTACGTAAATAGAATGATGCATGGATATAGGAGCATTTTTCAAGTTTAGAAACAGGTGATTATTATTTCGACTAAATAATTTCAATAAGAATTTTTCTTTTAAGTATGAAAATCTAATTTTTAATGGCGAAAGATTACACTCAACCTGCATTACATTAATGGGAGTGCTTTTAAAAGCTCCTGTGATGAGTCGCAAGCTTTTGTTCTGTAATTTATCTAAAATATCTACCAATTTATTGTCGCCAGCGTAACATAGGAAACCATATTCAAAATGACTACGCATCATAGATTTATACAAAAGCAATAAGATTTTGGGATCAGCTCCCCAAGATGTTGTACAAAGTATTTTCAGAATATTGAAAACTTTATTAGCTCTTAAACAAATTAAATCTACATATTTTTTCCATGTCAAGTTATGGGTAAAACTCACCCCCAAAAACTTAGCTTCACAAGAGACTGGTATGCAATCACTGTTGTAATATATAGAGGGAATTACTAAATTTTTAGTTTTGCTAAATACTACTACTTTTGATTTTAAAGCATTTATATCCAGATTCAAATAAGTAAAATATCTGTTTAAGCCCTCCAAGGACTTATTAAGAGTGTTAGTAATGTTTACCAAATTATTTCCAGACGCATACACAACTAGATCATCAGCAAATTGAAGACTTTTTACTTTGGAACCCAAAATTAGATTAAGACGACGAATATATAGAATAAATATCAATGGAGAAAGAATTCCACCTTGACATACTCCAACAGAAGCAAATCGAGGACCATATAATTTACCATTATACTTGGCATAAACTTGCCTGTTAATCAAGAAGTTATGAATCCAGAGAACCATTTTATCAGGAATTCCTACAGACTGCAATTCAGAACAAAGTATGTCTATATTGACACTGTTAAAAGCCCCAGCTACATCAAAGAAAACAGATGTTAAAAAATTCTTATTGTTTAAACTATTTTGAATATCCAGCTGCAATTGACAAATGCTTTCACGCGCAGACATTCCCCTTCTAAAACCAAACTGATTATTAGGTAAGATATTATTTTGCTCTACATAAAATTCCAACCTCTGTTTTAACAATTGCTCAAAGACCTTTCCAACACAAGAAGTTAGAGCGATAGGACGATAGGAATCTGGTTTTAACCGGACCTTCTCTGGCTTCAATATGGGTACTAGACAGTCTGTCTTCCATGTTACAGGTATATTATTGTTTGCCCATAGATCATTTAATATTTTTAAAAAGACTTGCAATGCTTTTCCACTGAGCTTCTTCAACATAATATAAGGAATGCCATCCAAACCAAAAGCACTATCTTTTCGGGAATATAAAGCTGATAATAATTCTTCGAATGAAAAAGGTTTAATAAGAAAGCTATTATCAGAACTAAATTGATTATCAGATAAGACATTTGTTTTATTATTAACATAATCTGGAGTAAACTTTTGCAAAAACTCTGGAACCCAGTTATCTTCACTGTCATTATTAGAATATGTTTTATTAAATTTTCTCATGTAATTCCAGATTCTAGATAAAGGAGTACACCGATTGAAGGAACAACACAGTTCAACCCAACTTTTTCTTCTCTCAATTTTTAAAGTAAGTTTTTTAAGAGCTTGTAACTTTTTAAATTCTAAAAATGTTTCATCCGAGGGATTATTTTTAAAATTAATATAAGCACCTTTTGATTTTTGAACCACTTCAGAGCATTTATTATTCCACCATGGAAGAGGATTTTTTTTGGACTTCCGGAAAGAACTATTATTAGATGTATTTTGAGTTGGAGAAACAGGAGAGCTATTATAATAATATGGCAAAGACTCATAGATAGCAGCTTGCAAAATATCACAAAAAATATTGTAAGCTTCTAATGAAGAAATATTTAGACTCTCTGAGCTGGACAATTTAAGATCTACATTTCTTTCATAAAATTTCCAGTCTACCATTTTGAAATTAGGGTAGATGGGCAGGCTACCATTATTATTAGTTGTACTATTTACAATACCATTATTTACACAGATTTTAATAATTACAGGAAGATGGTAGCTGCCAAGTGGATCTTCATGAACAGACCATTCACAAGAAAGAGCTAATGATGAAGAGACCAAAGTCAAATCTAAGGCATTTGGACGCCAAGTCAGGGAGCCAACAGTTGTCACTTCTCCAGTATTTAACAAAACTAAATTATTATTGTCAATAATTTCAAAAATATCTCTACCTCTCGCGTCAACAGAATGACATCCCCATGATGTGTGGTGGGCATTAAAATCACCAGCAAAAATATATGGCTCTGGGATGGACTTAAGTAAAGCTTCAAATTTATGTTTATTAAAGGATGGTGCACAATTTGTTGGACAATAAAAACTAACAATACTAATTTCTTTTCTATTTACATTAATTCTTACACATATACATTGTAATGAGGAATCTGAATATGTACTTATATTCCTATAATTAATACTATTATGAATTAAAATAGCTACACCATTATGTTTATTACCAATATCATTCCGTTCTATTTTATAACCCTTTACATTAAAATTCCTAATAGGAGTCAACCATGTTTCTGAAATGATTGCTATATGTACATTAAAATTATATAAAAAATTAATAAATGAGAGCCTATTAGAAATAAGACTTTGAGCATTCCATTGAACAATGTTGAGATTTAAATCCATTACTGTTTAGCTAGGGTACTGTTTCTGAAGGTGTCTTTAATGATTTCTTTTATATTTACAGAGTTGATAGGGGTCTCCTTTTGGTTTAAAACTATTTTAGTAATTGCATTAGTTAAAGTATTCATAAAGAAATCTGATTTGAATAAATTATTAATTTGTGTTTCTATACTTTTTGATGTCAGTTGTGGGAATGAATTTTCATTAAATAATGCTGAATATTTTACTGCTTTTGATTTAATTTTACTTTCTTCAATTTTGGCCTTTTTTTGTGGACACATGTTTGAAATAGCAATGTGATTGCCACCACAGTTTGCACATTTAGCGTTTTTACTATCCTCTTTGCACAATTTAAAGTTATGGTTTGTTAACAACGCCATCGTTCGGCACACTACAGAAGTACCTACCAACTGACGTGATGATGTGACTGTTTGGAGTTTCCCTGACCCACCGCAAGAGGCGCAACGAAACAACTATAAAAGCCAATGTCGGCCATGATCCCCCTTCATTCGCATCCTCTCAATATTCGATTTAATTAATTAATTTCATGTATTTAATATTAATAAACTGATTCGCTTAAATATATAAAAATAATCATTTTTGTACCCGGCTTTCACTCATTTGAAAAACCAGCTGAAGTATAGCAACACACAATACACAAGAATCAAACATTGGTCCTTCGAGCCGGATAGAAGTCGAAAGAAACACACGTGTGACCAGGTGGTATTCCCTCTTCTAAATATCCGTCAATTTGTACTAAAGCTGTGTTTTTTCTATAGATCGAACGGGCCTGGATCGCCCCAGAGAGCAACGTGGTGTTTACAGGAAAAACAGTGAGTACCTTAATTTTCTATAATCCGCCACAATGAGTATTGATAATATTTCTACACGTAGTAAATCGCCAATTCCCCAATTATATATTGAAGGAAACGACAATAGCATTCGAGAATTAACAAAGAAGCGCGGCTCAATTAAGGGTAGGTTGACATTATTTGTAAAATTTGTGACCGCTTTCGACGGAGCTCAATTAAGTGACAAGCAATTATCAGAAATTAAATTGCGTACTAATGTTACCAAATCATTTCTGAGCGAATTTAATGACATCCAAAGCTCAATAGAAGAATTAGTTTCTGATAGTGATCTTTCACAACAGTTAGAAATACGTGAATCTTTTGAATCTTCATATTACGAAATAATGGCAAGGGTTGATTGTTTGCTAAAAAGTTATAATGATTTCGATCAGACTAATGACAAGCCTAAATGTGTTCCGAATTCTTTAGTTAAACTTCCAACTATCTCACTACCCTCGTTTGACGGATCGTATGATAATTGGCTAGAGTTTAGAGACACCTACCTTTCTATGATTCATAATTCGAAACAGCTTGACGATATTCAACGATTCCATTATTTACGATCTTCGTTATTAGGTAACGCTGCTCAGGTTATTAAATCAATAGAATTCACGTCCGACAATTATAGCATAGCTTGGGACCTACTATATAATAGGTTTAATAACACTAAATTATTAGTGCATAATCATGTTAAAGCATTGTTTTGTATGCCTACGTTGACTAAAGAATCGTCGTTTCATATAAGGAAGTTAATAGACACTGTTTTAAAAAATATACGTGCCCTTAAGACGCTTGGAGAACCCACAGCGTCATGGGATACCCTCATAATTTATTTAATTGCAACAAAGCTCGATTCTATTGTAGAAAAGGAATGGGAAAATTATAAGGGTAATTTTGTGACTGAAATAAATAAAAAGGCAACGTTAGACGATCTCCTGAAGTTTTTAAGAAATAAAGCTGACACTTTAGAAATGATTAAGGCGCATAATTCCAACATTTCTAGCAGTAAAGTTACTAATGAATCTTTCAGGAAATTGTCTCAACAAAAGACCCAAAGTTTTGCTATTACACGTAATAATTCAAGTTCAAAATATACTTACACTTGCATACTATGCAAGTCAAATCATTCGCTTTACGCCTGTAATAAATTTTTAGATTTATCTGTCAAAGATAGGTTAGAATTCGTTAATAATAAAAAACTGTGCTTAAATTGTTTACGAGGTGGACACTCAGTATCAGATTGTCAATTCGGCCCCTGTAAACAATGCGATAAAAAGCACAATAGTTTACTACATAGTAATTTTCACACGTCAATACCGGTTGTTAATCATCGACCGGAATCGAACCCAATACCTTCGACCTCAGCTTTACATACAACTGAACAGTCACGCATTAATATTGATTGCATTCAGAATGTAGGTAGCACTAATAATATTCACGCTTTAGAAACGGTATTATTGTCTACGGCAATAGTCGAGGTAGCCGGTACCGACAATATTTATTATAAAGCACGCGCATTACTCGATAGTGGAAGTCAGCATTGCTTCATTACTGATACCCTATGTAACAAATTAAACGCTAAGTCCGTACAGTCCACTTACCAAATCGCGGGAATAGGGCAGTCAGTGACCCAATCGACAAAGTCATGTGAAATTAGGCTCAAGTCTCTTAATGAAGATTTTAGTATACGCCTTAAGTGTTTAGTTTTAAATCATATTACTACTACATTACCTCCAATTAGAATAAATAATTACTTATTAGATATACCCAAAAATATTGATCTTGCCGACCCAACTTTTTATGAGCCTTCAAAGATTGATTTACTAATTGGTGCAGACCATTTTTGGGAATTATTAATTGATGGTAAAATTCGTTTACCTAACGGCCCGCACTTACAAAATACAACACTAGGGTGGATTATTTCTGGTATGATTTACACCAAAAAATCATGCATCCCTGCAATTTCTAGTAGTTTTTCGCTTACAGTAAATTTAAATGACCAATTAAAGAAATTTTGGGAAATAGAAGAAATTTCTCTCTCAAATCAATGCAATCTTAGTAATGATGAACGCTTTTGTGAGCAATTGTTTATTGAAACAACTAAGCGAAAGGAGAAGGGCCGATTTTCGGTCCGCATTCCACTTAAGCAGTCATTAAACAAATTGGGTGACAGCTTCACTATTGCAAAAAATAGGTTTCTATCATTAGAGCGCAAACTTGCGCGATCTCCTGTCTATAAAAAAATGTATAGTGACTTTATGCATGAATACTTGAGCTTAGGACACATGACTCGTATTGAACATTACACGGATCCTTGTTATTTCTTATCACATCATGGAGTTTTACGAGAACAAAGTACTACGACCAAATTACGCGTAGTGTTTAATGCGAGTCAAAAAACATCATTTGGTATATCACTTAATGATATTCAGATGATTGGCCCGGCATTACAAAACGATTTATTTTCCATTCTCCTACGTTTTCGTCAGTACAAATACGTAGCATGTGCAGACATCGAAAAATTCTTTAGGCAAATAGAAGTTCAAGAAGATCAAAGAAACTTACAATTAATTTTATGGCGAAGTAATAGTTCAGAATCACTCGGTGTATACAGGCTTAATACCGTTACTTATGGCACGGCGTCAGCACCGTTCTTGAGCATGCGTTGTGTCAGGCAGTTAGGCTTAGATTGCGTCGACGACGAAGATGTATCACGCACTATATTGAATGACTTCTTCGTCGACGATTTATTAACAGGCCATGACTGCAGCCATAAGTTAATACGAATTTGTCAGGAAGTTACTAAAATCTGTATGTCCGGTTGTTTCCCACTGCGGAAGTGGACATTTAATTCACCTAATTTTCTGTCAGATTTTAGTAATGATCAGTCGAAAAATTTGACTATGGATGAAAACATGTCTAATAAAACTCTTGGTTTAGGATGGTACAATAAAAGCGACGAATTTCATTTTATTTCAGAATTAAATATACAACAAAATATAAAAATCACTAAACGCTTAATTCTATCGGGTGTTTCTCAGATATACGACCCGTTAGGGTTATTGTCTCCAATTATTATAGTGGGCAAAATCTTATTGCAAAAGCTATGGCTTTGCAAACTGGATTGGGACGACATGGTTCCTAATGATGTACAGTTGAGCTGGAAAAAGTTTACTTCCTCTTTATGTTATTTACATAATATTCGTGTACCCCGATACATAATGAAGGACAGTGATTATACCCGAATAGAATTACATATATTTACAGACGCGAGTCAAGAGGCGTATGGAGCGTGCGCCTATGTTCGTGCTTGTTATGGCAATGACGTCACGGTTAGACTACTATGTTCAAAAAGTCGAGTTGCGCCCATTAAACCGGTTAGCATTCCGCGGTTGGAACTATGCGGTGCGCTTGTTGGTGCTAGGCTGCATGAAAAATTGGTTGAATCGTTAAGATTACAGTTCACTAAGACAATATTTTGGACTGATTCAAATATTGTTCTTGGCTGGTTAAGAATGTCTCCCCACCAGTTAAAACCTTTCGTTCAAAATCGTGTTGTTGAGATTAACGATTTAACCAATAATGCAGTTTGGTTACATGTTGGAACTAAAGATAATCCTGCTGATTTGGTCTCTCGCGGAACTAATGTTAGTGAGTTGCATTCTAATTCATTATGGTGGAATGGACCCGCATTTCTGTATAAAGATTATCTACCACAATGGTCGCAGAATCATGGTACAGTTTCCAAAAATTTGCCTGAACTTAAGCATTCCACAATTGCTATGCCAAGTACTGATATTTTTACGCTTAGTAATATTTTAGATTTTAATAGATTTTCTAAATTAAATAGGTTACAACGTGTATGTGCTTATATATTGAGATTTATACATAATACCCGAATTAAAACCAATGCCGAGCGGTATCTCGGACCGCTATCAGTGACTGAATTAGACAATGCTTTGTTGTATTTAACTAAGCAATCGCAGTTACAATCATTTCATGATGAATATAATGCATTAGTTAATAGATTAAAATTAAGGTCTTGTCGCAATATTTCTAGTTTAAATATATTTTTAGATAATAACAATATTATAAGAGTAGGTGGTAGGTTGGTGAATTCAAATAGTATTGCATACAATAAAAAGCATCCTATTCTATTATGCAGTAGGAACTATTTTACCTGTCTAATATTTCATACGGAACACGTTAGATTGTTGCACGCGGGACCCCAGTTACTTTTATCGCACATTAGGGATAGCTGGTGGCCCTTGGGTGGAAGAAATTTAGCAAAGAAAGTCGTAAGACAATGTGTAAAATGCTGTCGTATGAAAAGTAAAGTTTATCAACCAATCATGGGTAATTTACCTAATGAACGCGTAGTTCCTGGGTTTCCATTTTCACGCTGTGGGGTGGATTACGCAGGCCCTTTATATATTTTGAATAGAAAAGGCAGGGGTGCTAAACTTGAAAAATGTTATTTATGTTTATTTGTTTGTTTTGCGACGCGTGCAATACATTTGGAACTTGTCACTAGTCTATCATCGGAAAGTTACATAATGGCTTTGAAAAGATTCATTTCCCGTAGAGGAAAACCTTCACAGATATTTTCAGATCACGGTAGAAACTTTGTGGGAGCCGCTAGAGAGTTGTCAGGATTTTTCCAAAATAATAGTCGATCAATCATTGATTATGCGTCTGATAATCACATTGAATTTAAATTTATACCACCTTACGCCCCTCATTTTGGCGGTTTGTGGGAAGCTGGGGTCAAATCTTGTAAGCATCACATTACTCGTATGATAGGCAATGTAAATTTAACTTATGAGGAATTCAATACAGCTTTGGTACAAATTGAAGCTGTCCTGAATTCCCGCCCTATGTATCCTCTGTCTTCAGATCCCAATGACTTTACCCCTCTTACCCCGGCACACTTTCTGATTGGTCGGCCACTAACAGCACCCGCAGAGAGGGAAATGATGACTTCTGCAGCACCAACCGCACTGACACGATACAGAAGAATCGAACTGCTGCGTCAAACATTTTGGAAGCGATGGTCGAGAGAATACTTGTCTGAACTTCAAAAACGCACTAAATGGAAGACTGGAAAGGAGGACGTCCAAGAAGGCGCTCTGGTAATTCTAAAGGAAGACCACTTACCACCGCTTAAGTGGCGTTTGGGCCGCATTGTATCTTTGTTCCCAGGAACGGACGGCGTGGCAAGAGTTGCTACAATTCAAACAGCATCAGGCATCGTGGAGCGAGCGTTCTCCAAGATCTGCCCACTACCAGTCACCCAGGACAAGCTGGATAGCAACCACACGCAGATGGACTCCGATAGCACTCACACTGTATCTCATTGAGAGCAATGCTCTCAAGGCCGCCGGGATGTTAACAACGCCATCGTTCGGCACACTACAGAAGTACCTACCAACTGACGTGATGATGTGACTGTTTGGAGTTTCCCTGACCCACCGCAAGAGGCGCAACGAAACAACTATAAAAGCCAATGTCGGCCATGATCCCCCTTCATTCGCATCCTCTCAATATTCGATTTAATTAATTAATTTCATGTATTTAATATTAATAAACTGATTCGCTTAAATATATAAAAATAATCATTTTTGTACCCGGCTTTCACTCATTTGAAAAACCAGCTGAAGTATAGCAACACACAATACACAAGAATCAAACATGGTTATCTGAGCATATGGAACACACTTCATCATTTCTGCAGTATTTGGCAATGTGTCCAAACTTCAGACAACGCAGACACTGTTTAACGGGAGGAACGTAAACTCTTACCTCATGTCTCCAGGAGTCGAGATAGACGTACTCAGGCAATTCTGTGGAGGCAAATGTAACCGCGACCGTCTGTGTAGGCTGATACGAAACAACTCCTTGATCATTACGCACCCGACGCATGAAGCGCCTTACTTGGATAATGTTTCTAGAACTGCCTATGAAGGAACAAATTTGTTTATTAGAAAGTTCCGTAGGCACAGAAGAAAGAACTCCGGTCACCTCGGTGGCACTAGCCGGTATCGAAGCTTTCAGGCTTAACTCTTCAAGGATTTTTTTATTTTGTAAAAAGACATTAGCATTATTAGAGAGATCGAATGTGATACCAATTTTATATCTATTGACTGATTTTAAATGCAATATACCAGTCACTCCATACTTTCGTATGGCGTGAGAAATGGCGAGCCTGTCCTTGTCTGAGAAATATTTCTTTTCGTCAAGATGTGACAGAAAAACAATGTACTCCGATTTATTGCTATTTACGGGATACTTTCGTGAATATCCAGGTACTTTGTAAATATCATATTTATTAATTGGATCTTCATCAGAATCTGAAGTTGAAATTGGCGATATGAACCCATCAGGAGGATCTTTTTTTCGTTTTTTTGTGCCTCCCATCGCTACTGAACACTTTACTCTAATTTAAAAACAGTAATTGAACTTTAATAACAATAAAAATAAAATTATTAAGTAAAACAAAATTTGGGCGCCTTTCTGTTCAAGGTTCCCGCTCAATCCTTGACAGTGACAAATTGACAGACATCATTGTCAACTCTGTTAGGGCACAGGTTGCTTTTCTGGCCAGGGATGCAAGTTCTTTAGGCCACGCTAAGTAGTCTGTAAGAAGTATTTAAAAATTAATAATCAACCAGATAGCCTAGACAAGATGCCATTCGACAATCGCTATCGCTATCGCTAAATGAAAAATGTATGAGATTTGACATTAATTATCGAAAGTCGTTCGATGTCTTATGTCAAATCCCATACATTTTCCGTTTAGCGATAGCGATTATCGAATGGCATCTTATCTAGGCCCTCTGATTCTCTCAAGTATTGTATTACGGAGGTGCTTCCTTAAACACTGCATTTTATCACGTTTAATAAGGTCAAAAATTAAACGCACTAAATTAATAAGGTGAAATCTAAATGTTAATGAGAGCCGAGAAAAAAAATTGAGAGAGGAAAAATTATAAGAGATACTTGAGTTTTTTTTTTTTGGTTCATTCTCCCTGTAATGAGAAGGCAAAAGGAACTAATACTCATACAGCCATGTCTTAAGTATTTCTTTATTTATACATTCATTCCATGGAAATGCTGGAGTTACACATTTCAATGCATCTTGGGAGTATTTGACGCGAAATATATGATGACAGTCTCCATATATTGCTATTTGATGAGGTGAATAACCACAAAAAAAATCTCGTCGTCTTCCACACCATAATCACTTTTATTTTAATTATCTTTTAGTTGTAGTACGTCAACACAAACACTTGATTTAAAAACTACACCACTAAAGTTTGCACTGACACAATTTTTAATTATTGGGCCTAATTCTGGGAACACACTTTACTTCTAAATTTAAGTACAGTATATCTCTTTCTCGCAATAAGTAATAGGAAAAAGATAGCAAGAATCTGTTTAGAGCTGTCACTTAAATTTAGATAGATTTCAAAGAAACCATAGCCAATTTTAGACGGCATGTACGGAGGTGCCTCCTAAACACTGCATTTTAGCACGTTCAATAAGGTCGAAAATTGAACACACCTTTCTAAATGTCAATTTATATGACAGCCATCCTTTTCTTTTTTATTTTGCGAGAAAGAAATAGATTGAACTTAAATTTAAACTTAGCATGTGTTCGCGAGAATTAGGGCCATTGTAATAAAAATCATGACTGACACCACCAAATCCCGCCAAACACTCCCCGTCAGCTTGTTTGTCATCTAGTTGTAAAAAAAAACATTTTGACCCAGAGTAATATGACCGTGATATGACCCACCGCTAAGCCGGGTTTACATAATGTCTTCTGACGATATTTTTGAATCAAAACACTCATAGCTCATGGAGAGTTGACACGTTCACAATGTTTTTCTACGAATCTGCAGATTCCGATTCTGATTATGAAGATGTTTTTATTAATACAACTAAATGACAAACCAAGCTGACGGCCTACCTGGTGGTAAGCGGTTACCGCCGCCTATAGACATATTTAATTTTAGTGCGGGCAAAAAAAAGGAGAAATGAAGAGAATAATGGTCCTAATTCTGGAGAACACATGCTAAGTCTAAATTTAAGTTCAGTGGATTTCTTTATCTCACAATTAATACGAAAAGGATGGTTGTCATATAATTTGAAATTTAGAAACGTGCGTTCAAAATCGACGACCTTATTGAACGTGATAAAATGCAGTGTTTAGAAAGATCTAGGTTCTAGGAGCCACCGCATACATGCCGTCTAAAATTGTCTATGGTTTCTTTGTAATTTATCTCTATCTATCTAAATTTAATTGACAGCTTTAAACAAATTCTTGCTATTCTATCTTTTTCCTATTACATATTGCGAGAAAGAGATGCACTGTACTTAAATTTAGAATTAGAGTGGCCCTAATTCTGGAGAACACATGCTAAGTTTAAATTTAAGTTCAGTCTATTTCTTTCTTTCAAAACGAATACGAAAAGGATAGCTGTCATATAAATTGACATTGGGCCTAATTCTGGGAACACACTTTAATTCTAAATTTAAGTACAGTATATCTCTTTCTCGCAATAAGTAATAGGAAAAAGATAGCAAGAATCTGTTTATAGCTGTCACTTAAATTTAGATACATTTCAAAGAAACCATAGACAATTTTAGACGGCATGTAGTACGGAGGTGCCTCCTAAGCACTGCATTTTAGCGCGTTCATTAACGTCAAAAATTAAACGCACCTTTCTAAATGTCAATTTATATGACAGCCATCCTTTTCTTTTTCATTTTGAGAGAAAGAAATAGACTGAACTGAAATTTAAACTTAGCATGTGTTCGCCAGAATTAGGGCCATTACGAAAGGTGCCTTCAATTTTCAACCTTATTGAAAGTAAATTCCAGCGTTGCCAGAATGTTACTTTTGTAACATTTTATATTACTTTTGACCCTCTCATGTTACACGACTCAAAATGTTACTTTTCGGAACGAAACAAAAGCAGCAAAAAAAATTCACAACACCGAGTAGTCATAAAACTACGCTATGGAGTAGTTTATAATTGCCTTTTTTTGTTGAACAATAAGTCTCAGAACCTCAAAAGATTGTTACGATTTTTTCGCAGTTTTTTTCTAAGAAATTGCCATTTTGAAGAAGTGAAAAATGAATTCTGAAACATAAAAAAACCTTATGGCCCTAATTCTGGGAACACACTTTAATTCTAAATTTAAGTACAGTATATCTCTTTTTCGCAATAAGTCATAGGAAAAAGATAGCAAGAATCTGTTTAGAGCTGTCACTTACATTTAGATAGATTTCAAAGAAACCATAGACAATTTTAGACGGCATTTACGGAGGAACCGTCTAAGCACTGCATTTTATCACGTTCAATAAGGTCGAAAATTGATCGCACGTTTCTATATGTCAAATCATATGATAGCCATCCTTTTCGTATTCATATTGAGAGAAAGAAATGCACTGAACTTAAATTTAGACTTAGCATGTGTTTTCCAGAATTAGGGCCAATGTACTTTTGACATGAAAATGTTACTTTTGAACTGTCTCGTGTTTACTAACTCATGTGAACTATTGATTATCGGTCACTGGCAACACTGGTAAATACTATCAGTAATTTCAATCAGGTCGTCGGTTATAATCTCTAATCTATGGTCCATACTTTAATAGGTGTAAGCCAATCATTATAATGTCTGTGGTGTAAGCCTCAGTGTAAGCAAAGAGTACATTTTTATACGGGTATAGAGGTATCACTCCATACTACAAAATATATGGCACTTAGCGATATCTGGTGATCTGAACCGGTAGACAACAAAAACATTTTTTTCTCAATAAAACCTTTTATTTCTTAGAAACTAAATTTAAATAATCAAAAGTTACATAAAAAATGTTTATTTATGTATTTCTGTTATCAAAATAAAATTTCAAAAAAAAAAAATTATTCGACATCGGGATTCGAACATGGTTTTCTTGGTTTAGAAGGCAGGATGTCTTGCAAATCTACCATCTAATCCTCATCTAATCATTATTAACAATGATGAATTAGCGGTACCATTTCTACTTCAGTAATGTTCTTAAGGCGATACTTCGTCGGAACTAGCGACACCACTTGATTTATATTAATTGTGGTAAATATAGAACATAATAAACAAAAACGCTTTAGTGAAAGACTAAAGAACGGTATTTGTAATTTTTTGAGATGTGCTCGGTATGAGATATTCCTCTACATGTAACCTATTTTTTCATTATTGCCGAAAGTGGCCACTTTTAACAATAATAAAAAATTTGGTTACTTAAAGGTAGACACTTTATACACGATACATCTTTAAAAATGACAAATACCGTTCTTTAGCAATTCTCTAAAGCGTTTTTGTTTATTATGTTCTAAATTCACCATAATTAATAACAATCAATTGGTGTCGCTAGTGTGCACGAGGTAGCCCCTTAACTAAAATATTTATGATGGTAATTTATTGAAAAATACTGTTTAAAAATTATATCGTTAAAATAATGAACACAAAAGCACAGATTAATAACAGGACAGATACTTCACTCTAATACAAATGGTAAAATAATTTCGTTATATTAGCCTACTAGGATTATTATTATTAGCCATTTTAGACGATGCGAAAAGAAATATACTCTGCCAACGCGTGCCGAGTCGAGAACACGGTGTTATAACTTCATACTAAAATAACCATATCATATACGACCAATTGCAGTTAACATTGAAGTATTGACTAGGACCATTCGTTTAACTGATATTTAATTTGGTCGGCTTACAATGGCTTAGAAATTCAGGCCCAAGTCGATAGATGACTCTGTAACCATAAAAAAAATAGTGACTTCGAAAAATATCAACAATAAATATTTAAAACTTAAGTGACATTTAAGATGTTATTCATTAAACTGAAAAAAAATAATTACTTCAATTTCTAATCAATATTAGGTAACTTTGATATTTTTTACAATGTCGTTAGTAATATTCTTACTATAACTGGTATTATAATATCTTGCCCAAATTATTAATTACTTAGTTAGAGTAGTGACCTATGTATTGGGATTTGAACCTAGGCTGTCATAGCAGTTCCTGTCAGTTTTGAATTTTTCATGACATATCAATTTTTTGATGAGATTTTGGTGTTCATTATTTTAACGATATAATTTTCATACAGTATTTTTCAATACATTACCACTATTAATATTTTAGTTAAGTACATTACCTACTTAGGTAGAAATTGGGCCTAATTCTGGCGGCACACTCTAAGTTTAAATTTAAGTACAGTATATCTCTTTCTCGCAATATGTAATAGGAAAAAGATGGCAAGAATTCGTTTAGAGCTGTCATCTAAATTTAGAGAGATTTCAAAGGAACCATAGACAATTTTAGACGGCATGTACGGAGGAGCCTCCTAAACACTGCATTTTAACACGTTCAATAAGGTCGAAAATTGAATGCATGTTTCTAAATGTCAAATTTTAAGTCAGCGATCCTTTTCGTATTCATATTGAGAGAAAGAGGTAGACTGAACTTAAATTTAATCTTAGCATGTGTTCGCCAGAATTAGGCCCAGTGTAGCGCTAATTCATGATTATCAATAATGATTTAATGGTATATTTGGCACACCTCCTGCGTTCTAATCCGAGAAATCCACGTTCGAATCCCGATGTGGATTTTTTTTTTTGAAATTTTATTTTGATAATAAAAATACATAAATAAACATGTTTTAAGTAACTTTTGATTACTTAAATTTAGTTTTTAAGAAAAAAAAGTTTTATTAAGAAAATAATTTTTTGGTTGTCTACCGGTTCAGATCACCAGATATCGCTAAGCGCTATATATTTTGTAGTACGGAGTGATGCCTCTATACCCGTATAAAAAATGTACTCTTTGTTCGAGAATCCCGCGTGCACCGCGTGATTGCGTCATCGAGCGAAAACGTAAGGGTTTCGCCACGACCATAAATTAAATAAAATGACTGAAGTAAGACTTATTTTTTTTTATTTATACATCTAATGCAATGAAGTGAATGCAAAGAAAGCCGGCCAATTAAATGTGATTTAATTTTATAAAATGATCAATGTTTTTTTACCATCTTTGTATTCGTTCGTTAATATTCTAAATCGTGTAAATAACTTTAACAAGTAATCCTTTGGAAAACAGGCGCAAGGTGGAATAAAATCAATTTCTTGTAGATAAATTCATTGAAGTGCTTCCCGGCTGGTTCGTAAAGTATATTAAAAAAAATTCAAAAATTTTGTTTCTAATTCTTCCACGTAATTGATAAAAGCCTCCGGCGGGACTTTCAGCCCTCCGTAAAACGAAGAATTTTTATTGTACTATTTAAAATGAATGCATAGTCTGGTATCGTCGATATTAGGTTCATCGTTTATTAGACAATTAAAGACGCTACAGTTATGTTTCTTCACAGAGTACTTTGAATACTGTGTTTCTTGCCACATTTATATAGTAAGTATCCCGCTACATAAGTTAACGCATTTTTTGCCGGTAAGTCAAAATGGTAGTCGACATTTAGAGCTACTTCTAAAGGTGTTTTATTGCAACGTGCAACTAGCACTCCCCCGTATCGTATTTGTAAATCGAGCCTAGCATAGCGTTTTATATTCTCTTTGAATCGAGCTCTATAACAGTAGCACCCTTAGATTATTACTAATCTGTGCCCTTAATGGAAGGTTAAATCGAAACGAAAACGATTATCGCCGTATTCACCTCTTAAATCCATACTAATATCATAAATCTGAAGGGTTTCTTTGTGTGTTTGTTTGGTTGACCGCGCTAATCTGAGGAACTACTGATTCATATTGAAAAATTATTTTTGTGTTGGATAATCCATTTATCGAGGTATTATATAGGCTATATAACATCACGCTACGACTAATAGCAGATGAGCATCAATTAAAAATATTGCAGAAACGGGGGAAAAATATTCCTTTTCAGAGCTTTAGTTGCGTGCGCTGCGCAAATGGTTAAAGTTACGCAAAATCATGTAGGTAAGAATTGTTCTCCTTTAAAAGTTCTAAAAAAAAGTCCGCGACAGCATATGTCTACCTTTCAAAATTTATTCTAAAATTTATTATTTTTTTATTTATTTAGAAACAAACGGTCATACGACTTATTTAAGGCTAGTGTATAATTATTCATAATAGACCTATAGTTTCCTTAATTTCATAATTTATAAACGAATACACTAATTAAAAAATTTGAACTTAAAATTAACAATATCAGCATTGATGCCAAGCTTAAAATAATGCACTTATCTGCGAAGGTGTTTTTATAAACATGATATTGTTCCTTTTCAAAATAAATGCATTATTCACCACAAGTATTTAATTGTGAACAAAATTGTATAATTTATTTGATTTCAATGGATATCTTAAAAAATATCATAGTTTTAAAATAACTCCGCTATAAAGTAACCGTGAGCCTGAGCCGTGAGATCGTTGCGTTTTGCGCGGGAAACGTTCAACGGGCGTGCGTTCAATGTCACTTGCGGCGGCCCGCTGCTGGTCGGATCGCCAGATTTCTACTTAGCGGTCGGTACTTTTAACGCTGCATTTCGAGAGTGACGAGGGCGTAACTAAAGTCTCATCAAAAAATTAAAATGTCATTAAAAATTCAAAACTGTCAGGAACTGCTATGACGGCCTAGGTCCAATACATAGGTCGCTACTTTAACTAAGTAATTAATTATTTGGGCAAGATATTATAATATAAGTTATAGTAAGAATATTACTAACGACATAGTGAAAAAATATCAAAGTTACCTAATATTGATAAAAAAATTGAAGTAATTATTTTTTCTCAGTTTAATGAATAACATCATAAATGTCATTTAAGTTTTAAAAAGGCGATACCTCGTCGACACTAGCGACACCACTTGATTTATATTAATTGTGGTGAATATAGAACATAATAAACAAAAACCCTTTAGCGAATGACTAAAGAATGGTTTAAGTAATTTTTCGAGATGTGCTTGGTTTATGATATTCCTCTACATGTAACTTATTTTTTCATTATTGCCGAAAGTGGCCACTTTTAACAATAATAAAAAATTTGGTTACTTAAAGGTAGACACTTGATACAAGTTTAAAATTTACAAATAGCGTTCTTTAGCAATTCTCTAAAGCGTTTTTGTTTATTATGTTCTAAATTCACCATAATTAATAACAATCAATTGGTGTCGCTAGTGTGCACGAGGTAGCCCCTTAATATTTTTCGAAGTCAGTATTAGTATTATTATTATGGTTACAGAGTCATCTATCGACTTGGGCCCGAATTTCTAACCCATTGTAAGCCGACCAAATTAAATATCAGTTAAACAATGGTCCTAGTCGATACTTTAATGCTCAGAGCAAATAAACAAACTTTAATATTAATTACTTTAATGTTGCAATTGGTCGTATATGATATGGTTATTTTAGTATGAAGTTATAACAGCGTGTGTGTAAGAATTGGCTGTTCCATTATATTTAGTATGAAATAGATTTATTCTATAGACTTTCTAATTTTTTTTCAACGAGTCGTGCTTAGGATCACCAGCAGTGCGATCTGCTTTCGTTTTCGAGAGCGTTCCCCATACACCCTGTATATAATCTAAGTCCAGTTTTTCTGTCTAAACAAGGATGGCAAATACTTGGTTGAAATAAACATGTCAAGGAAAAATTTTAATAATTTTGTTACCATTATTACCAAAGTAGAATGGCAAATCCTTGTGACTCAACCAATAGTAATAATTTCAGTGGCCAGGCCACAAAGTAATATTATTCATATGTGGCCCGTGAATTGGCTTACAAAACAGCAATATGTATGCCTACACTGAGAGATGTTGTGTAGTCTGTTTCTCTTAAACCATGAATTTAATCATTCTATCCTATTGATCCGCACGCCATTTCTTATAATAATAATTTTGTAGGTATTAATCATTCAAAAACGCCACCGCTAGTATGTTGGGCCTTACAAGAGACGTTAGACAAAAAAGTTAAACCCACTTTATACATTATATGGTTTTTATTAGTTGTAGAATTACAGAACAATCACTTGTTGCTTAGCAGCTTGCTTTGCCTTTAGGCGCACTTGTGCAGCAATTCTGTCCAGATCACGTCTGCCCTGTGTGGTCAGATTGCGGCCACCGTCTTGGGCTTTCTCTACCAGCTTGAGAGCCTCTAGAGCTTGAAGGGCTTTTCGGGCGATGCTGCCTGATGATCTGGAAATAAAAATTACTTGGTGAGGAAGGGCTTTTATAGGGGACAGACTGGTCTCTATTTCAATATAGGCCTCTATACTTAAAATTGTCACGCACTAAAATAAAAATATAGCAAGATATTATATGTTGCTGACGCGTTATCATTGGGCTCAACATGATGTTGATCCTTGTCATCTGAGTGGGGATCTGACTATGACGAAAAAATACTATGGACTGGCCCCAACTACCTACTGAGCGTGCCATACCTAAAGTTCTTGGACCACTAAAGATGGCGGCCTCTTAGAGCCACCGCACATATACAATTTCAAATCGTACAACTAAATCGCAGAATGTCTAATAGGCATAGAATCTTATGATAGCCCGCACATTATATCAACTAAGTCGTTCAACTAAATAGTTGATCAACTATCGGCCGATAGCCCGCACACTATAACAACTTAGTTGGTCAGTCGCACGGCAAGATGCAGTATGACCAGACCCGTGCGTGTGATTTCCCCACGCTTGGATTTTTGCTGACGGGCGCGCAGCCGCCCAGTCAATCTCTGCATTCTCTACTTACTTGTAACAAATGAAAAAATAGAACTGCTGATCGACGAAGTCCAAAAAAGGCCAGCCCTTAAAAACCTAATTAATAAAAGAAATAAAAGAAGTAGTGCGTTGTTTTTCCGCATTTTATCGCAGACTTCACCGCGCTAGCAACACTGTCCATCAACTAAGTCGACGAAGTGTGCGGCCTATAAAAGCACGCAATTTAGTTGTGCGATTTGAAATTGTATATGTGCGGTGGCTCTTAAGTGTTGTAACTCTCTATGTGTATCTATTGCCGATAAGAAACAATTCAATCCCCCAATAGCGTATTGAGAATTGGGATGCACTTTTTTGTTTATATCAATGGATTGACAAAATAATTAACACGCCATATGTGTCTTTTTTGTTGACAGTGTATCCTTACTTTTGACGACTGGCTTGCCGAGTGGTCTTTACCTCTTGCTAAGCAGACTACTCAGTCAGGGTCAGGGGTACCGGATCTGAATCCCGGTAGGAGCAAATGTTTGTATGTACTAAATGAATATTAATTAGAAAAAGAAATACTTTTGCTTTTGTAGGGCCATGAGAATTAAAGAGTTAATGAAATTAAATACTTCAGACATATATTCAAAACATGACTTAACATTAGCATTTTTTTATATAATTTGGAAATGTGGTTAATGCATGACACACCCAGACGTAATAAATGTATGACATAGACAATTAAAATTTAATGTATGTCGGGCTTTTAAAGGTTAAGGGCCAATTAAATCATCGGATAACATTTATCTAGAAAATATTTGTCACAAGTAACAGTTAATCTATAGAAATACTGCCAAGCCTTCAAAATTATTATCTGATTAAATATTGTCTGCTAAATTCTAACATCTTTTTAAAGTTTAAAAGCCCACCTGAATGCTCAGTGTTTACTGGTAAATGTAATGGCATTCTCAAGGCCTGTTTATTCGTTAAAGATCACAATATTGAAAAAGCTGTTATGTTTTCCGATTCTGCTAGTGCTCATAAAGCTATACACAAAAATCTATTGAAATGTAAGTTAAAGTAAAATTATATTGGATATTAAAATATGCCTTCTAAACTGTTTCAACAAAGGTTTACAGGTCAACCTTGTCTGGATAACAAACCAGTGTAGTAATGGCAATAAATGTGCAGATATATTTGCCAAAGCAGCTGCACCGGAATTTTCTAATGTGGATCTTCAATACCATACTATTTAGGGTTATGATCTGCTAAATAGCCCAAAAACACACCTAAATACAAACTGACAATGTGAGTGTGACAGATTGGGTGGAAATATAGGCCATTTTTTGCATAACATTCAGTCTCAAATTTTTCCTTGACCTTGGTTTTTATTTCTTACATACATACTTACATATTCTTACATACACATTTGGCATTATCTCGTGGTCAAATACAGATCTTAGTACTTTAGAAATTAAAACCAGAACTATGCTAACAAAACAATTATTTACACCCAAAATCTGCTATTAAAAGAATGTCCTTTAAGAGAAACCGTGGAAGACGAGGATTAATTGATATTAAACATCTGTGTAACAGTCAAACCGAAAAGCTAACATCCTTTTTCTATGCAAAATCTGAACATAGCCCACTACACGCAGCCATAGTCAATGTAGATAATAATTACACAACTCTTAATCTAAAAGCAGGAAATATTCAATTTAGATCCATATCAGACGTGGAAACACAAAAGTTTGATTCTTGGCGCAAGAAACAACTTCACGGCAGACATATACAAGACATAGAACAAGCACATATAGAAACTGAAGCCTCCAATTAATGGCTCAAACTAGGCTATTTATTTCCAGAAACTGAAGGCTTCTTAATAGCCATACAAGACCAAATCATCGATACAAAAAATCATAAAAAAAATATATTGAAAACTTCTGAAGACGATAGATGTACAAACACTCTGAAACCATACAACATATCATAAACGGATGCCCGACACTTACTCACAATGACTACACTCACTGTCATAATCAGGTAGCACACTATATACACCAAAAACTGGCCATAAAACATAAATTAATTCCAGACAAAATAACACCCTACTATGAATATGCACCGAGATATGTGTTGGAGAGCCCAAGCTGCAAGATGTACTTTGATCGTGCTATATTAACTGACAAAACAGTACACTGTAATAGACCTGACATCACGATGGTAGATAAGTTGAAAAAAATTGCGTATCTAATTGATATCGCTATACCAGGCACTCACAACCTACAAAAGACCATATCAGACAAAATAAATAAATACTCTGAATTAAAAGAAGAGCTATTAAGAATCTGGAGACTGGATAAAGTGTACATCGTGCCACTGGTACTCTTTAGCACAGGAGTTATACCCAAACATTTGTTCCATAGCTTCAAATTACTAGATATACCGGAAAATACATATATTACAATGCAAAAAGCCCCTATATTAAATACCAGTAGGATTGTTAGGCGTTTTCTTCAAGACGACATAACTAACACATAAATATTAAATGAAATCTGATACTTGGCACAGCCCCTAACAGACTTTCAAATACCAGCTTGAAGCTGAGAAAAACAATGTTATAAAATAATAATAATAATATTCATACACTCACACCTATTATCTAGCCTAAAGTAAGCATCATTAAGAGCTTGTGTTATGGATACTAGATAACAGATAAATATTTATAATAATATGTACGAAGCTACTGGAAATATAGTTACAGGGGAAATCATTAACGCAAAATATGGTCACAGTTCGCTGTGTTTCGGTTTGAAGGGAAAGGTAGCCAGTGTAATTACTGGGCATGGACGGCATTTCATCTTAGGCCCCAGGATGACAACGCACCTGCAATATCAAGTGATTTTTCCTTGTTATTGCAGGTGTCTATAGGCGGCGGTAACCGCTTACCATCAGGTGGGCCGTCAGCTTGTTTGTCATCTAGTAGTATAAAAAAAAAGATAAGAAAGCAACATCAGTCTTCTTTGTAAATATTGCGCCAGGACCAAATAATAGAGCGGCAAAAGAAATAAAATATATATACCATCAAGCGATAGTTATTGAAGACCCCAGAAAAAGAAACATGATAGTACAATGTCAGAGATGCCAACAGTATGGTCATACTAATAACTATTGTATGCGGCCTTACAGATGCGTTAAGTGTGCTAAATCCCACAAAACGTCAGAATGCCAAAAACAGGATCGCAATACGCCTGCCGAGTGTGCTCTCTGCCATGGACCACACCCCGCCAACTATAAAGGGTGTGACTGAAAATAAAAAGAGTTCAATACAGCCACATATAATAAGCACACCATCAAACCACAAAACACGTAAGAAGGAAACCAAAACATATGCTCAAAAAGCAAAGAATGAATATGCGAACAGAGATGACCCTATAGAGAAATCACAAATAAGTTCTACAATAGAACAACTCCTCATCAAACAGTCTGAAAAGTTCGATCTTATATTACAACAAATGAGTACACTACTAAGTCTCATAATGAAACTAGTCGACAAATTATCCCCATAGGTTCGATACGAATAGCCGCTTGGAACACAAACGGATTAGAATCCAACAGGAACGAAGTTGAGGCTCTGTTAATTACACATAAATTAGACATATTACTAATATCCGAAGCACACTGTACCAATACGTCATGCATTAAATTTAAAAATTATCAAACCTACATAACTCCTCACCCAGATGGCACTAGCCATGCAGGATCAGCAATCATAATAAAGAAATGCATGAAACACCACTTAATTCCAGAATACTGCAGAGACTACATACAGGCAACGACCGTATCAGTACAAGACAAATGTGGATATATCAACTTTAGTGCGGTTTATTTTCCACCCAATCATAAAGTAACAGACATGATGTTCACTCGGTTCTTTGAAACACTGGGTAGCAGATTTGTCGTTGGAGGAGACTGGAATGCCAAACATACATTCTGGGGGTCCAGACTAATAACTACACGTGGAAGGCAACTCAAAATATCAATAGACAAGAACAAATTGATAGCTGTCACAACATCGGAACCAACATACTGGCCAACAGACCCCAATAAAATACCCGACTTGCTGGATTTCTTCTTAGCGAAAGGAGTAAACAGGTGCTACCTAAAAGTGGAATCATGCTGTGACAGTGCCTCTGACCACACGCCAGTTCTGTTGACTTACAGCACAATGATAATCGAATACGACAGACCCGAGACGCTGTATAATAAATACACAGATTGGAGCTCCTTCAGGGACTATATTGATCAAAACTTGGCACTGAAAGTAAGTCTTAAAACAGAAGGTGAACTAGAACACGCCACTAGATATATCACCTCCCTCATACAAAACGCGTGTTGGTTAAATACACCTATAAAAGACCGCGAGTTGGAAAGGCAAACTAATTACCCGCTTACTATCAAATCCAAAATCCTTGAAAAAAGAAAACTGCGCAGGGTCTGGCACAACAGTAGATTAGCGATAGACAAGAGTGCTCTCAATAAGGCAGCAACTGAGCTACGCAAACAACTACAGGAATGGCGCGATACCACCCTACAGTCAAAAATTGAGTCCTTAACCGCAACGGCTGCTACAAATTACTCACTGTGGAAATTTACTAAGGCTTACAATAGACCTCAGGAGGCCAAACCACCAATTAGAACTCACCCTGGAGGATGGGCTCAAACTCCACAGGAGAAAGCAGACACGTTTGCCAAGCACCTATCAACAGTGTTTACACCTAATGACACCCACAATGTGGATTCTGAAAATGACACCCACAATGTGGATTCTGAAAATGAAACCCACCGGATACTGGCTCAAGAACTACAGCTGTCCCTTCCTGTGGAACCAGTTACAACTTGTGAAGTCTGGAGGGTAATAAAAGACCTCAAAGATCGTAAGGCCCCGGGATATGACCTGATTACGAAAGAGATACTTAGAGAACTACCAAAAAAAGCTATTGTGTTCCTTACCGTGCTATTTAACGGAATACTGAGGGTGCAATATTTTCCAATCCAGTGGAAGGTCTCCCAAGTATTAATGATTCACAAAGTTGGAAAACCAGCGAACGACGTCAGCTCGTACAGGCCTATTAGCCTTTTGCCTGTGATGTCGAAGGTATTTGAGAAGCTTCTACTTCGAAGGATGTTGCCCATTTTGAGTGATAATAATATAATACCACACCACCAATTTGGTTTTCGACAGAAACATTCCACAGTGGAGCAAGTCCACCGAGTATGCGAAAGAATCAGAAAGAGCCTAGAAGAGAGAGAATACTGTGCCTCTGTATTCTTGGATATAAAACAAGCATTCGACAAAGTTTGGCACAAGGGCCTCCTTCACAAGATAAAAACATGCCTCCCTCATAGTTTTTTCCTCTTGATGGAATCTTATTTATCTGGCAGGCTGTTTCAGGTCAGGGAAGGTGGTGCTGCTTCCGCTGTGTTTGAGGTCAATGCGGGTGTCCTCAAGGCTCCATACTGGGGCCGATATTGTATACAATATATACAGCTGATCTACCCCTGGTGGACAATGAAACTGTGGCTACATATGCAGACGATACTGCTATACTTGCATCACACAAGAATCCATATGAAGCATCGGTTAACTTACAGGAAGCTCTCGATGTAGTGACCTCTTGGCTACATAGATGGAAAATTAAAGCTAGCACCACGAAGTCCATACAGGTCACATTTACTCTTAAAAAGGGAAACTGTCCCCCTGTGAGACTAGAAAACGCAGAACTGACACATTGCGATAGCGTGCGGTATTTAGGAATGCACCTCAACCGACGCCTGACTTGGAAAAATCATATCAAAGCCAAAAGAGAGGAACTTAATCTGCGCTATAAAAACCTGTACTGGTTGACTGGAAGGAACAGCAAGTTATCCACAGATAATAAACTCCTGATTTATAAGTCCGTCCTAAAACCAGTGTGGATGTTTGGTTTACCACTTTGGGGCAGCGCAAGCAACTGTAACATATTGATCCTGCAGAGAATGCAAAATGTTATTCTAAGATCACTGGCTGATGTGCCTTGGTTTATTACCAATCACGAGATTCATCAACATCTCGAAATGAATAACGTAAGGGAAGAGATCCAGAGTGTAACAAATAAATATAAGGGCAGGCTGGAGGGACACCCTAATGAACTTGCTGCCAGGCTTACAACTCGTAACTATAGAAAGCGTCTCAAAAGGAAAGACATCCTATAACTTGGAAAGTGACTAGTGTGGAGTAGATGTTCTCATTGGAGGACACACTCAAATGAAATTATACTGTAATTCAAAAAATCTGCTCATAGTCTTAAGCTGATCGCAGATAACATATATAATAATAATAATAATAATAATAAGCCTTTATTTACTGGTTGCTTACAGTTTTTACAGTAATTTTAAATAAAATAAAATACAACACATCAGTCCAGTGTAGCAATCAGCGTGTCTTTCGACACATAGGCCTCCTCCAACGCCTTCCAACTTTTCCTGTCCCTCGCAGTTCTCCACCAGAGAGAGCCTGCCAGATTTTTTAAGTCATCAGACCATCTTTTGGGTTGTCTGCCTATTTTTCTTTTTGTGCAATATCGTGGTGTCCATTCAGTTACTATTCGTGTCCATTTCCCGGGTTCCCTCAAAATATGGCCCGCCCATCTCCATTTCAACTGTCTGGATTTCAAAGTTACATCCTCAAATTTAGTTGTTTTCCTAATGTCTGTAGCTTTGTGTCTGTCTGATCTCCTGTATCCAAGGATACTTCTCTCCATACCCCTCTGGCAAGTTCTTATTTTATTTTGCAGTTTTTTTGTGAGTGCCCATGTTTGACACCCATAGGTAAGTATGGGTAGAATACAGGAATTGAACAGATTTCTTTTTATGGCCATTGTATAATGGCTGCTTTTCAAGATTTCCTTCAACGACCAGAATCTTTTCCAAGCGATAACATATATAAATATAAATATATGTATGTGACTCATAAGCAACTCATCATACAAACATTTGCTCCTACCGGGATTCGAACCCGGGACCTCTTGACCGAGTAGCCTGCATAGCAAGGTTCAAGTATAAAAAGGCAACTAAAACAGTTGTCTCCGTACTATGTGATAGGTCATTGCTACTCTTCAGTTTTTCTCCCTAAAATTAAAATATGTGACCACTCTCTCTATGAGTGTGATTTGGTTGAAGGTACTCCTGACCACATAATCTTTGAATGCCCTAAAGAAGTAGTGATGTGAACCAGTTTCACAAACACCTAAAAAAAAAAAAGGTTTTTTTAAAAAAAGTAATCGCTTTATACTGGTCTTCAAAATTGTAATCGGTTCACATCACTATAAAGAAGTACAACTTGAATTACAATTTATATGATCCATAAAACAAAAATCCCTCTCCCCGTTAATAAGTTGTTTTGTTAATAAGTTGTTTTTTGACGTTCACTTCCCCTAATGTTTTTTATATCCTTATTCTATTTATGAAATGTAATAACATAAAACTATAACCTTAACTATCATATTCAATGTTTTATTTTCCATGTGTTCTTTCCCCGGTCACTGTTACTTGTAACACAAGTTGCCATATTGGTTCAACAAATTATGTACATCTCTACTACTTCAACATTTTCACATGCTCGGTCAAAGCACTGTGCTGGCAAAATTGTCATCCTATTTCAAGATAGCACATTGCCACTTATAAATGAAGAAGAAAAATGTCTGCAGATTGAGAATTTGTTATTTTTTTAAAATAGTCAATGAGTTCTTCATAATTTACCTGCAGAAGTGAGAGGGGGTGACACCATTGCGTTTACGGCCACCAAAAATTTTTGTCACGGTCTTTACACCAACTGGGGATCTGATGTAGATGTGACGAAGGATAGCAGCACATCGTACGTAGAACCAATCAGGGTCATAAGGAGCCAGCTCCTTGAAACGAGCAGTCTTTACCAGGTCCATATGTTCTGGAACCTTTACTTTACCTGTCCTGAAAAGAAAAATATGTTCTTATAATATGAAAAAGGCATCACAAATATTATATTTAAACATAACATTTTAAAAAATGACCAGTTAGGGTCAATTTATACTGAACGCGGATTCCCGCGCATTTTAAAACTTAACATAACAAATTTCAACCCTATCTTTACAGCATAATGCACACATTACTTCTGAGAATTAAATGGCACGTTGGCCGCGCGCATGAGCGCGTATGTGCGGGCGTTTATAAATCTCAGGAATAATTTGTGCATTATGCTGTAAAAATAGGCTTGAAATTTGTTATGTTAAGTTTTAAAATGCGCGGGAATCCGCGTTCAGTATAAATTGACCCTTAGCAGCAGAAGAAACAAACTAATCCAATTTGCTTCATAAAAACTCTAAAAAATAAAACATGTGCAAGGCATAATTATCAATATAGACTCTCAATATTTCCCTTCAGAGAACTCTGAAAAAGTTGAGATGAACAGCCAAGAGAACTGGTGGCTATTATTACTGGATAGTGTAAAGTACAGGTATTAGTTATGATGAACCATTCATTCTAATATTAGACAGCTATAATACTATTTGCACGTTTAAAGTACAGAAAAACAAACTGGATATGCCAAGAAAGACGAAATATAAGCAGTCACTATCAATCTCGAGGACATGAGAGATAACTGGCCTAAAGTGGTTGGTAATAGCAGTTACAGCAACAGTTTCACCTTACTAAGCATAGAGGATCTCTTGACCCATCCGCGATCAGTCATTAATGGTTATTCATTAAAAGCTTTTAGGTAAAAATTTAAGAAAACATGAAAAAGAGTGTTGTGAAAGAGCTTGTATTCATCACATAAACCTCTAAGAGAGATGGAACCAAGAAAGAAACCAAAGGTTGTGGGTTTAGTAAAAAGGATTACTAACTACTGAAGCAGCCAGCTTGGCTGTTGAATATCACCAAAATAATAAAAAAATAATGAAGGATTATGGAGTCATTTTTCGGCAATGTAAATAGCATACTCTTGTAGGAAGTTGACTATTTGGAACAAAATGGACAGATAAAGAAAAGAATGGGCAGATAAATACTAAGTAATTTTTCAAACATTTATAATAATGTTAAAACCAAAAATTAAGATAAATACAAGTTAAAATTGAGAAAATAGGACAAGCTCAATCGGTAAGGCCTCTCTGGGTTCTGAATGTCTTTGTATTTACAATCAACTCAAACTTACTTCTTCAGGTGAGCAGCAACGGTCTTAACGACCTTGTCTTGTTCAACATCCTTCAGTGTTACAGAACGCATCTGTAACGTATGAAAATTGTTCATGTAAGGTAAATAAAGATAGGTTATTTTACATTCTTATATAATGGCACATAATAAACTAGTTCTATACTAAATCACTACGTATATGGACTGTATTGAAAAGAATTTAATGCCCGGGAACCTGAGAGACAAGAAATTATCTTGAGAGAAAGAAAACTGTTACGAGCAGAGCATGGCTGGAAATGCGTATACGTTTCTCAAGTGAAAATGATGTAATACAGACATTCTAAAGACTTGAATGCAAAGTTTAACAGTCTGATCATTACCTTGAAAACCGAATATACAACGTAAAAGGTTTTCTTTGGTAAATTTAATGTTTATTTTATAGAAATACCATGTGGTTTACACACCTTGCCTGAAGTTGGCAGCCGGAAGAAAGAAATATATATTTTTTAAAGCTTTTTTTTTGTTTGTTTAGTAATTCTCCCTATAAAGGCAAGGCAAAGGGAACTAATGCCCATACAGCCATGACTTTACTAATTCTTTATTTCTTCTTTTATTGCATTAAAATGCTGGCGTAACACATTTCAATGCTTCTTGGGAGTATTTGACACGAAATATATGATGACAGTCTCCATATGATGCTACTTAATGAGGTGGATAGCAACAAAAAAGTTCTCATTGTATTTCACACCATAATCACTTTTATTCTAATAACTTTTTAGTTGTACGTCAACACAAACACTTTGTATATAAAACAACACCACTTTTATAATACAAAGTTCGCTCCGACACAATATTTAGTTATTAAAATAAAAATCCTGACCGACGCCATTAAAGGTCTATTCCCACATATCAGTGAAGCCACAGTTCCGGCACAGTTCCGTATCAGTGCTTCAGTGTTGCGTCAGTGATTCAATTCACACATGTCAGTGCCCGCTCAGTTCACGGAGCTTCAGTGAAAACGTGTCCGTCGTCAATCGTGATTGTATTTCGTATCCATATACTTTGCATGAGATAAATCATATAAAACTCTTTTTTCACGAACGAATTCTATTAATCGTTCGTCCTCTATTTTGTTTTTGTTGATGCCGGCGTCCGTGATCCGTCAGTGATATGTCCGTGATCGGTTCCGTCAGGAAAAAAATATTGTTGTCGACGATACCTTCCGTGCTTGCCAGTGCCGCAACGGACACTGACTGAGAGCCAAAGAGTAATGTAAGTATAGGGGAGAGCACTGAGCCGTCACTTACACGGACAAGTGGAGATACGTTCATAGATAAGATAATGTATGAAATAATATTTCGCACTGATACGGAACTGTGCCGGAACTGTTATGTGTGAATAGACCTTAAAACCCGCCAAACACTCCTTCCCAAAGAGTCACAGATTAGAAAGAGTATGTCTAAAGCAAAGAGTAATGTAAGTTTAAGCTCCTTCCTTTTTTTAAAACTTGACGTATGTGTGACCAGATTTTATTTAATGAATCTACTGCTTGCGGAGGTAAAACCTACTAAATTCTACTAAAATAAAACCGGAAAACACTGAAATTTATCATATTTATTGCTAATTGCTATTTTGTGCTTTAGATATTATAGTCATCATCATTCATCCATCACATGAACACACACATGAGGAGTTCAACCAGGATCAATGGCTTAATGTGCCTTCCGAAGCACAGAGGAGCTCGAGATAGAATAACAAAGATTGACCTGTCCCGGGATCGACCATGGTGAAAGTTGCTTTGTTTCCGTAAACGAAACCAGCGCGCTCAAACCTGTACGTGACCAAGCTCCACATGTTTTTGTATACAAAATTTAAAGTTAAGAAGAGTCCAAAGGCGAAGACAGCTAGTGCAGTTAAGACACTGCTCTAGCCGCCTCCACCTTGCCGGCCCAAAAGGTGCTTGTTCACGCCTGTATTGAAGGAACGCATGTTATAGAAAGGACACATGTGCTAGCAAAGAATTCCAAGTTCTGAAACTACGGCAAAGAAACGAGTTACTTCAGGTAATAAAACTTCTTTAAGTTTGATGTTGAGGTGGAGACAGTAAATTGATTACTCCAAAGAACGGTACGCGCACTCCTAAGTAGGAAGGGGGAAGGTGGGATAAGTGACGCAATGTCTCGACGCAATTGCAGAGGCTCAAGGTTGTTCGTGACCTCTACATCGCCAATGATAAGGACAGCATGACGTTTCAATCTGTCCAGTGCAACGAGGAGGTACTTGGCGGAGCCATCCCACAAGTGCGAGCAATAATATTCCACGCAAGACCCAGATCTGAGTTTGTAATAATCACCTTTATGTAGAACAAAAAAAGTAACCATAAATCAGATATGTTTTACAGGTATAACAAATAAATTTTACAAACTACATATCTACAGGTATTTGTGATTTTGGAATCTCATTTAGGAGATTTTTATTAAAAAAAAACTTTGTGTATCATTAATAAGAACACTTTTATTTATTCTTAATTTAATTGGGACCACACAAGGGAAGAAGGGTAGAGATATTTATCCCATTTTGTCATAAACTATTGGAAAAAAAGCTTTTTTAGAATAAATAAATACCTATAATAGCAGCAATTCGCAAAAAAAGATCATCTTACTCATAACTGTTTCTGCGCTGCGCATTCCCGCGCATAAATCGCTGAATCGTAGATACATATAACATTAATCCTGAGAGAAATTTGTGTTATAAAATTGGTGTACTTTTGTGAACCAAGTGTTTGTCTTCAACTAAAAGATTATTAGAATATAAATGATTATGGTGTGAAAGACGATGACTACTTTTTGTGGTTATCCACCTCATCAAGTAGCATCATATGGAGACTGTCATCATATATTTCACGTCAAATACTCCTAAGATGCATTGAAATGTGTAGTACCAGCATTTCAATGCAGTAAAAGAAGAAATATAGAAATTCTCAAGACATGGCCGAATGGGCATTAGTTTTCCATGCCTTCGATTTACAGCGAGAATCGAAAAAAAAAACAAAAAAAAGGTGCAGACCTCTTTATAATCTGTGTGCAGACTTCATTTGATGCAGGTCTGTGATTAGATGTTTTGTCAAAATTTGTAAAATGGCCGCGAAACAGAATTCTTTTGTTCAAGAAGGTGAAATTATTATACCACATGTAATTCTGCATAATTTTTCACATTATGTTTTATATCATTTTCCTATCATTCTTGTTGCTTCCATTACTGTGTGTTTTCGTGGTGTGATTTGCGCACGGTATAGAAAATGGTTATTATTTTGTTGCAGGACAAACTGCATCTGATGATATTCCTCTGACATCTTTGGAGGAAAGTTTGCTTAGTCTTGAAAAGCTAGACCGAGCGTCACCGGAGCTATGGCCGGAACAAAGTAAACGTCTTTATTCTAACGTTTATTTAAATCGGAAATAATGTTTTGCAGTGTTTCATTTTTAAAAATGGCGGGATTTGTCTTTATTTCTGAAGTTGTCAATCCTTTCTCCACAACAGACGTTAACGTTTTCATACTGCCATTCATTTGTAACCGTTATTGTTTTTAAACCTTTAATCGCAATGGGGGATGGAAACCATAATTTGAATAATACTGACAATAGTTCACGTTCAAATGATTCTTTTACAGTACCTGGGGTATCGGAGTTTGCGACACTACAAAGTGGTAGTCAGTCCCCCCCATCCTGGAATAAAACTTTCACCAAGGAGGATTTTAGCTATATGCAGCGTAAGTATTGAAACATTATCCTCTCTACTTTTATATATAATTCAAAGAGACAGACAAATTTTATAAAAAGAATATAAAATTTTAGTAATTTTTTTTTTATAAGTTTGAGGATGTTTCCTACTACTTAATATGTTGATTGCTCACTTATATTATTAAAAAAATAGTTAAAAAATATTTGTAAAGTGTAGCTAAAATATTTTCTTACAATAGCAAAATAAATATTACAAAACTTTTTAAAAACTTGCATAATTATTTTATTTATATTTAACATAAATCCCTGTATGACACCAACTATGCATGTAACTGCATTAATTACAAGGATGTGTCATTTGGTTTTTTTTTAACTCACTCAATGTGTATTGGTATTTTTTAACTCACTCAATGTGTGTGTTTATAGTAGCACTAGGCGGCTTACTCTGTTTATCTTCCCTAAAACAGGCATCCTAATTTTCTCCCTGCCTATGTACAGTCATTGAAAGAACAACATCAGACAAACATTCACATTTAATTAAGTTTTTGGAATGCATGCAAAAATTGGACAGTTATTTGCAGATTTACATACATATACTGTAGAACAAAAATTTAGAAAATGATTGCAAATATATATTAAAGAGACAAATATATCCAGGATACACATTTCACACGTCTATATAATAATGAAACAAGAGTTGGTAATTTTCTGGACATATTGAAAAATTTTAGAATATTACGACCCCTGCATCGGTTTCGCTTGGGTGTACTCTCTATTTATTTATAGTTAGATGTCATATTTTTTTTGTTTAGTAAAAATTTTATTTTTAGAAATACAGGATTATAGTTTTTATTTAATAGATAATTTTATTCAAACTGTACTTGGGGTAAGAATAATAAGCAGAAGTTAATTCCGGTTATCCACCCCATTCGGGGGGGATAGATGGATTCGCGTTTCTGAGTATCCACCTTAGGATGGCTGCTTTAGGGTGCATACACGGAATAAGCCCACTAGGCTTGTATCAACTTTCTTGTGTTCACATTGGGTGAGGCTCAGGTAACATGTGTAGCAGGCTTAAGAAACTGCAGAGCAGAAGTAGATTAACACACACCAAATGCTAGCTTATAAATGAAAATGAAAATGAACAATTCACTCCATAAACATCATCATTATCATTCTCATTGATATGACGCCCCCTGCTGGGCATAGTCCTCCCCCAAGGGTCTCCAAACTGATCGTTCCACCTTGGGGGCCTACCAATGCTGCGTCTCACAGTACATAGCCGACACTCAAGGACCTTTCCGCCCCAATGGTTGTCTTAGTCTAAGAGATGTGGAAGATGGATCGTGCAGAGAAACCTCAAGTATAGCCCTCTCCAATGCCCCTTGAGTGATTTCGAGTCTACCTTTGAGGCCCATTTGTAAGCAGCCATGTCTCTGTTCCGTAGGCCATCATTGCCAACACACATAAATTAAAGACTTGTATTGAGACACTGCGGTTGTTGGGACGATAATATGTTGCGAAGCCTCCCGAATGTTGTTCTTTCGAATTAGATCTGTCAATTGACCTCATTCTATTTCCTTAAGCATTGCGTAGAAAAAAACACTTCCAAATTGTGCTTAACATAATAATAACATATAAGTAGCTTCTAGGCAGTTAAGTCTTTAAATCTACACCTACCTCAAATCCCATTCCTTAACCTCCATACTAGTAACATTTCTATAGATCAAGTTTCCAAAAGTACTCATAATTAATTTACTTGATATTGTTCCAGATCTTAATTCGCTATCAATAAGTGCTCTAATTGTAGAAGTAAAAAAGCTACATGACCTCGCTTATCAATTAGGACTTGATGAAGCTAAGGAAATGACACGAGGAAAATACTTAAACATATTCACATCTAGACGTCAGCGGTAGTATGTAGCCATAAAATAGTTTAAATTTAGCTTTAATTTAAGTTACACTATAATTATGCTGTGTAAAAACTTTAACAACTTTCTACTAATAAACATAAGTAATTAATAAAATTCCATTTCTATTATTTTCGAAAAATGTGGTTCACAATTCAGCTTTATTGTGTATGTCGAACAGTATCTTCCATCAATCTGAACTGACAAAAAGTCAGTTGTTTGAAAGGGTAGGGTAGGTATATTATTAAATTGGGTTGCATTTTAATTCGGTAGTGATATGAAGAAAATAAACATCCTGTATTATTATGATACCGATTGATAGGGTCCATCATAATAGGTAAAAAATCTGTCTAATAAACATTATCTGTAAAATCAGGCCATAAAATATAACGTAGGTAAGGTAGGTTTCATGAGACACGGAGGTATCACAAGCACGACGGGTCTTTGTAAATTCATCTTAACAGAATCGTTATCAAAAAATCATGTGCAAACTCCCCACAGAATGCCATATTCCGCTGCAGACCCACCGATTGGAAAAAATCTATGATCCTTTACCCCTAGCCCTACCCCTGGGGGTAGGGTGGGACTGAACCATACCACCGTTAGTAGTGCTGGGTGCTTGGATTTAATGGAACAATAGAAAAAAAATAGATACTAGAAATTGTCAATATTGTCATTATTTAGATGTGAGGATAACTCAATCGAAATATCGTACGTATGTATGTAGCTGGATCATCCACTGAAGTATCAGGCTACCAATATCTATGTAGGAGATATTTAGCATACTGTTAATTTTATTTATATAATAATCGTAGGGGTACAATAAATAACCTCTGATATACTTATGGTAGCCTGGTACTTCAGATTGATATCCAATACATTTATTAGGTGTCAACGGATCAAATGAATCAACAGACTGAATTACTTTCTCTTTGTCGCATTGTCGGTATAGTTTAATTAGAAACAATTATAAAATAAAAAAAATAATTATGCTATTAACAGTTCGTAATATTTGGAAAAACAAAACCTGTAATATAGTGCACAGCACTACGGTGGTATGGTTCAGTCCCACCTTACCCCCAGGTGTATGGCTAGGGATATGGTGGGTCTGTCATGCATGCCATATTCGTTCTATAGTATGTGTGCATGCGGATTGAGTGATCCTATCTTCAATCTTTACAATAATCGACGAGGATTTAGTAAATAATTGTTAAATTCGTCACAGTGAAGTAAAAAAATTGTAAAACCTGAGATAAAACAGATATAGTCAATAAAGTGGCTCACTCATACCGCATGCATTATAAAAATGTCATAATGTATATCTCATAATATATAACAGTTCTGCTTCTTATTTATACATCAAAAAATTGTAAAAAATTGTTAAATACCATTACCAAATTATGGATTAGTTTGCATGTCCCGTTTAAAAATTATAACGATTTATTTGGATCACTCACACCGCATGGTGGCCGTATGAGTGCTCTTTAAAAATATCACCTTATACTGAATATATACATATTATTTTTTTGTACATTATAGCTAAACGTGAGGTTGAATTTGTTAAACAGTGATCTTGACAAAAACTTATAATAGATGGAAGAAATTCAAGTTTCCCGTTTCCATCAGCATGCCGTCTGAGTGATCCACATTTCGGCCTCTATTTACTTTTGTATACCACCTACATAAACTGAAGATATACCCAAAATTGTTAAATTTTATTTACTAAAATTTGGCATATTTTCTGTTAATGTACGTGCGATACTTTAGGAAATATCTCGTTTCGTAAATTCCTGAAGAAAATGACTGAGTAGGGTGTCTTTAATTTTTCATTGTGTGAGACTATGTGATATATCCTTACTGGGACAGGACCAGGCGTTTTTATTATATTAATTCATATTATTTAATATTTTATGGAAAAGATTACCTTGTGCTCCGAGCATTCTGGATGCCTAAAATTTACAGGGCTGTTGATTGAGACCGATGATTAGTATTCTGGTGCATTTATTTCTATTAATCTTTTTATATTTTATTCACCTACTTATATGTTATAATGAAAGTTATACATGCTCTGTAAATGAAAAACCACATGTTCTAGAAAACATATATTTTAATTAAAAAATCCTATATCATACAGTTTATTGACGGTACAATTTATCTATAAATTTTTTACGTCAATGAAGATACTCTCAATATGGGTCTTTCCCTGTCCTCAGATCGGAACTCCGATTGGTAGGAGGAGCGGGAATCTTTTTTCCCATTCCTCCGATTGAATGTTTTTGTTTATATCACTTACTTAACTTAACCAAAAGTACAGTCATGCCCATTATACAGGCCATATCCTAAGACCGGTACTCCGATTGGTAGGAGAAGCAGAAATATCTTTTCCCATATTTTACAATTTGACAAGTTGACATTAGGCATAGTTTTCATTTTCAATTTTTCATAAATAATTCTTTGTTAAAATTTATTACCAGCATTGCGCTAGAAAAAGTATTATGATTATAATCCGCTTTGTAGAAATTATGTAGAAGAAAAAAAAGCCAACACTGTCGCACGCTTGTATGTTTCAAATATGATACAATCACTAGTACGGTTAAGTGAGGGAAGCATTGTGTTCCGTGTGCGGTTTTCCAGTCTGCCATCGGACCCGTCCCCAGGGTTGTGGATAGGGGATCGCCCCCCTTGAGTGGGCTTTTGTGTACTGGATCAGGGAAATCCGTTGCTCAAGCTAAGGCCCAGGATCAATAACGGCACCACTGGGTACCCCTCGTGACACTACAGAGACGCACAGGAAAGATAGAAAGATATCTCCTACAAATGGATTTTTTGGAGTTGGTGCTAAGCTATTACCTGAAACAATAGAAAATGGAGCACCAACTCCAAAAAATATATTTTGAGGATTAAATTTAATTATTTTTCCTTTTTAGTGTTTTGTATGTATGTTATTCGATCACGAATTCACGACAGGACGTTAGGTTCTTACGTGTCATTGGTTTAAATGGCATTTTTTTTCATTAAAGAGAAATTCTATTTGATTATATTAAAAATGTTAATTTTAGAATGAGCCAACCAACAACAGCGTATTCGCTTCATCAACTACAGACTACTTATCTGGAATGAAGAGTAAAAGGTAAATCATGTCGTGTGGTATTTTAAATTAATAAATTGGCGTGTTTTGAAGTTGGTTTTTATTTTTGATTAATCAAATGTATAGTGCTAGCGAAAATAAAAGGCGATTCTGTTTTTAACAAGCTTTTATTTAGTTTCATCTGTCCCAGTCTGTCCAAGGATATATCACATAGTCTCACACAATGAAAAATCAAAGACACCCTACTCAGTCATTTTCTTCAGGAATTTACGAAACGAGATATTTCCTAAAGTATCGCACGTACATTAACAGAAAATATGCCAAATTTTAGTAAATAAAATTTAACAATTTTGGGTATATCTTCAGTTTATGTAGGTGGTATACAATAGTAAATAGAGGCCGAAATGTGGATCACTCAGACGGCATGCTGATGGAAACGGGAAACTTGAATTTCTTCCATCTATTATAAGTTTTTGTCAAGATCACTGTTTAACAAATTCAACCTCACGTTTAGCTATAATGTACAAAAAAATAATATGTATTTATTCAGTATAAGTTGATATTTTTAAAGAGCACTCATACGGCCACCATGCGGTGTGAGTGATCCAAATAAATCGTTATAATTTTTAAACAGGACATGCAAACTAATTCATAATTTGGTAATGGTATTTAACAATTTTTTACAATTTTTTGATGTTTATATTAGAAGCAGAACTGTTATATATTATTAGATATATATTATGACATTTTTATAATGCATGCGGTATGAGTGATCCACTTTATTGACTATATCTGTTTTATCTCAGGTTTTACAATTTTTTTACTTCACTGTGACGAATTTAACAATTATTTACTAAATTCTCGTCGATTATTGTAAAGATTGAAGATAGGATCACTCAATCCGCATGCACATCTATAGTATTTGGGTTTATTAATTTATTGATATTAATTACTAGAGCGTATTGCGCAGATTGACTTAAATCTAATATAAAACAAAAAATGTACCTACCATGTAAATGTAAGCAACCTACCTAATGCCCCCCATCTAATAATAATCACACAAAAACATGCTTTTCTAAGGTTATTTGGACTGGTTTGTGGGTTACATAACTACAATAAATAAAATATCTAAATTTACAAATTATGAAGTTTATTCATTTATTTCAATCGACAATAATCAAGGGTTTAGTTGATATAATATTCAACTCTTCAGCAACCACAGAAATATTAACACTTTTTAGCCTAATATTCCAAAATTGAAATCGAATAATATTTATATTCTATCAATAAATCTTACTTTTAATGGTTTATTAGGCTTAGCAATGAAGGTTCTTGTGGGGTGAATGTCTCCATAGTGATACTCCATCTTGTACTTTTGCACCAGCTATAAAAAAGAATATATTCATGTTTATTTCTTTAGTTAGCTCATTTTACGAAAAGGGAACATTCCTTTATTATTAAAGAGAAACAAAACTGCATTCAAAGATCTTCTAAAATTCGCTTGTCTCACCCGGGAATCGAACTTAACTAAAAATTAAAAAGTAAACACTCGCTATTTTTTATACGAATCGGTAGGATTTTTGTGCAGGATAAAATATTTATAATAAACATTTGGTATTTGAAATAAAAAAGTGAAAACTAATATTAAATAACAAACTAATACTTTCAACATGTCTATCGAATTAAAACATGTTGAAAGTTGTCGTTAGAATTTTAAATTGTTGCCCCGCGTTGCAATAAAAAATGCGTTCCATTTTTAACTTTTCGTCAGATTGCCTGGCCTTTTTTTTTTTTTTTTTTTTTTTGATGGAAAAGCTTTTATAGCTACCCAGCTGCGATAAAGGGCCACAGTTGGGTTATGTGAGACTCTCCGGCTGGCATACTCACTAAAAACCATCAGTTCTTCCTGCCTCGCTGCCAAGCGACGCGACCACACAGGGAACTTGGTAGTCTTCCGCGTGACCGCTTGCAGCTGGCCTCAGCAGGCCACCACAAAGGGTTAGGGATATCTCGGAAGAACATCGGATATCCCTACCACACCGGGTAACGATGTAGACGATGGAGCCCTATTCCATCGTCCACATCCCGGCTAGGGCAGATGTAGCGCGGCAAAGAGCCTCCTCCTGCGGCCCGTTCGTCTCCTGCGGGACGGTGCTGCGAGAGGATCATCCTCTCTAGCTCGCTCCGCAGCCTCCTTCTGGAACATGACTTGCTCGCAGAAGGAGGCAGCCGCCTCCCAGCACGTCGCACTGCTAACCATCGACCTAGTCAATGTCGGCAGTGAGAGATCTGCACCCGCTGACGCGATAAGGACATTGCGCTCATCAGCCCACGCTGGACAGTGTTCCAGCGTGTGTTGAGCCGTGTCGTCATCACCACCACACGCGTGACACCGCGGACTCATTTCCCGTCCGATCCTGTGCAGATAATGCCCGAAGCATCCATGCCCTGACATCACCTGCACAAGTCGAAATGAAAGAGCTCCGTGCTCCCGGTCCACCCATTCGGCTAAAATTGGTCTGACTGCCGTAACGGTCCAGTGGCCATAAGCTGGGGCTTGCAGCCTGTACAGCCAGTCGCGCATAACGTCATGCTGTGCCCTGTCGCGCCATTGCCGGATAAGTTCTGGCGACGGACGAGCTCCTTCCCTTCGAACATCAACGCTCCGCTTGTATACCTCAGACAGCGCAAGCGCGTCAAGGTCCCAGGGCGGGGTCCCTGCGAGAACGCACGCAGCCTCATACGACACGGTGATGTACCCGCGAATAACCCTGTTCGCTATGACCCGTTGCGGTTTACGCAGGAGGGCTTTATTGCGAGAGGACAGGGTTTCCGCCCACACAGGTGAGCCGTACAAGGCCATGGACCTCACCACCCCTGTATAGAGGCGGCGGCACGTAGCGCTCGGTCCACCAACGTTTGGAAGGAGTCTTCCGAGAGCTCCGGCAGTCGCAATCAGCTTAGGGCACAGCCTGCGAAAGTGTTCGCTAAAAGTCCAGCTATGGTCTAATACCAGACCGAGGTAGCGCATATGCGCCAACACTGGGATCTGCTCCCCTCTCACCATGACGTGCGCACCTCGTGGTGGTCCTCGACGTGGCCCGTGGAATAAAAGCGCCTCAGTCTTGTCCACTGCACATTTAAGACCTAATGCCTCGATACGCCCGATGAGGTGGTCAGCTCCAACGGTAGCCAACGTCGCCGCATCTACAAAGCTCTTGGCTCGTGCTAAGAGGAGAGTGTCATCAGCGTAGCATACGACACTCAATCCTCTAGGAAGCACCCCCCTCAGATTGCCTGGCCTAATGTAACAACGAAGTGTGTATTAATTATTACAATTTAATGATTTTCTTATCGATGTCTTCAATAAAGTACTCGGAGATAAATAACATTAGCAAACCTGTACTACATACAGTATCTTTGTATATATTTCAATATCTTCTATGTTAAAGATAAGAAAATTAACGTATGACTTACTTTTTACAAATGAACATTATAGCACTAGGTATTGTTAATAAAAAACTTGTAATAAATATTAAATTTCATAGGTATCTCGTACAACAGATTAGTGTAAGAGCAAATGTTTGTAAAACAAATTTTATCCTGCACAATAATCCTACAGACTCGTTTAATATAATGGCCAGTTTATTTTAAATTTTTAGTTGGTTCGATTCCCGGGTCAGACAAGCAAATTTTAGAAGATCTTTGAATGCAGTTTTATTTCTTTTCAAAAATAAAGGAATGTTTTCTGTCAGTAAAATGAGCTGACTAAAGTATTTAAAGTAGTCCCCTCCAGGGCCTATAGATTTTTTCCACCCTGTATATGGTATTTTATTTTTGTAGCTAACTACGTACATTATGAAAAATGCTTAGACTGTTACAATAAATTAGATTGTCATATTTTCCTAAGTCATGGAGTCGCTATAATTAGCTGTTTGTAAAATGAAATACCTGATTACCTTAACAATTCAACATAACTCCTCGCCCGTACTTGGTCCTCCAGGAGGACCAAGAACAAAAACGATAATGATACAAAAACTATCCCATATTCATACAGGGCGGTGCCGTCAAAACGACAATAAAGTAAAACATGGGCTATATTAGTTTATACTAATGGGTTGCCACTTTAAAAAATATGTCTTGTTGATTTGATAATGTCATGACATTCGTATGAAATAATTTATCATTATCTGCGTTATTTCATAGAAATGTCACGAAATTATCAAATGAATAATATGTATTTGACAGTTTCTAACCATTTCTATAAACTAATATAGCCCATCCTTTAATTTATTGTCGCATTGTCGGCACCACCCTGTATATGTCCTACAGAGTTAAGCCACTTCTGCCCCCTTATTCTCAATTGTCGGATCACGGATTCGATTCGACAAGTCACATGCCGTCTCGCTTTGACGCACCGCGACAAAAAGTGACAGGTATAGAGTTTCCGAAATTCGAATACTTTCCGACAGTTGAGAATAAGGGGGCTGAGTTCGACTGTGCCTGCTGCTGAAACACTACTTATCTTGTCCGTCAATATCACAGATAAATCTTATACATAGTACTCACCTTAATAACTAACAGCGTCAACATAGTCTCTGCGATATTTTGTCCTAAGCATTTTCTGGCCCCGTGTCCAAAAGGAACAGATGCGAAAGCGTGGTAATCTTTGGAATCCGCTAGAAGCCACCTCTCCGGTTTGAATTTAGTGGCGTCGTCGTAGTTGCTCTCCTTCAGCGAGGCATCTTGCGTCGACATTATTATTAGGGTACCGCGAGGAATACTGAAAGAGGTGGCGAGATGTCAGTTTATCTTGAGAGAACGTATAAAGTGATATTGAGGATAACATTAGACTTGATATTAATTTATTTATAGCAACTCTGAGTCGGCATTTAGTATCCATGTTCAACAAAAGTTTATTTGGTTTGCTATTATTGTGGGTAGGTACGATAAATTTCTTTTCAACTTGGTCCTTCGAGCTGGATGGTTACTATCAAAATTAAAAACTTAGTATGTACCTATCTTTACATAAAATAAGAAATAAAAGTGTATGACAAAATCTACAGGTTAAGCGTATTTATTTAAAATTATAAATCATGGTAGACGAGTCTTTACTAACTTGTAGCGATCCAACGTAATATTCTTTGGCAAGATCCTACTTATGACAGGAATCGGAGGAACTAATCTGTAAAACGTTACCAAGATATTTAAAATGTCACACCAAATGTTTTCGGAATAATTAGCACCAGATAATAAACACAATAGGTACCTAAGGTTCTCCCTAATACAGGCTTGCAGGTAAGGCGTATTTTCTTTTATATTACTGATATTATTTAGATCTAAATTTAAATGTCGCACTTCTTCGTAGAGATTTTTTTGCGCTAGTTGATACTTAGCAAGGTGATATAACATGAAGGTCATTGATGAAGTAATCTGTAATAAAAATAATAATAAGTAGGCTTTACTCTTGCGGCCAAATACGCCAGTACCTACATTTAAGGCTTGGTATATAGGTTCGTATTAGCACACGCCACTTACACCTTAGAGACTTGCCAGTCGTGCGCGCATGCGCGCTTGTTATGGAAAAAGAAACATCTTAAGATTTCCTGTCGTTGTCAACTAAATAATAATAATAATATTCATACACTCACACCTATTATCTACCCCAAAGTAAGCATCATTAAGAGCTTGTGTTATGGATAGATACTAACTAGATAACGAATAAATATTGATAATAATATGTAGGTATATAAATATTAGAAATATACTAAATAAACATATAAACATCCATGACTCGTAAACAAATGCTCGTGCTCATCATATAAACATTTGCTCCTACCGGGATTCGAACCCGGGACCTCTTGACCGAGTAGCCTGCATAGCAAGGGATACCGCTCGACCAGCCGGTCGTCAAATCCATGGTTGATAGCGACAGCTCACAGAGGACCATGCCCCCGCGATTTTGGGTTTGGGTGACGGGCAGGGAAACCCCGTCGTCTAACCTTTTTTTTTTTTTTTTTTTTATGTCAGAAAAACCCTTTATGGGTACCTTGCCGCGAGGAGGGACCGCGACAGAGGTTATCTCGGACTCCCGTTAGTACTCAACAGGTTACCGAGTAAAAAACTGACAGTGTCTTGGATGCGCTCTACGGTGGTGGCGCATCATACGAGAAACTAAGTAGACGTTCGTATGATACGCCAGCAGCGGTTGATATAACCCAATCTACGGGTGGAGAATGCCCGCAAGGCACATTGGAGATTCCCCAAAAGCGCTGCAGTTTTAGAGGCGAGCAATGGAGTCCCCTTCCATTACTTGCCGCTCCTAACTAAGGCATCTGTTGGAGTTGGCCATATTGCCGCCGCCTACGGCCTAGTCTACGTCGACGGTTCGGGTCTGCGTTCGGATCATTTTCACGAACCCGTTCTGCTGCCTCTTTCTCGAGCATGATTTGCTCGCAGAATGAGGTCACCGCCTCCCACGACGCTGTGCTACTGACCATGGCTTTAATCACAGCCGATAGCGAGAGGTCACCACCTATTATAGCAACGAGGACCTGGCGCTGTGTCGCCCATGCCTGGCAGGATTCTAGGACGTGTTGTGCCGTGTCCTCGTCGCAGCCACACTCGTTGCATCGAGGAACGGATTCTCTTCCGATTCTGTGCAGGTATTGAGCGAAGCAACCGTGGTTCGTCAATACCTGCACAAGCCTATAAGTTAAGAAATCGTGCCGTCGAGCGACCCACCTATCCAGGTTGGGCAATATTCCGATTATGGTCCAGTGACCGGCGGTTGGTACCTCCAAGCGCTGCCGCCACTTCCTCATTACAACCCTTTGAGCCCTTTCTCTCCACCGCATCACCATTTCTGGCGCAGGGCGTAGACCTTCGTTTCGAACTTCCACACTCCGCCTGTAAACCTCGGCTAACGCGAGAGCGTCAAGATCCCAGGGTGGGATCCCGGCTATGACACACGCGGCTTCGTACGACACCGTGCAATATCCACGTATGACCCTGACAGCCATAACCCGCTGCGTGCGACGGAGCGAGGCCTTATTCTGAGATGACAGGGTCTCCGCCCACACGGGAGCGCCATACAAAGCCATCGACCTCAACACCCCGGTATAAAGGCGGCGGCAAGTCACACTCGGTCCATGAATGTTGGGGAGGAGTCTACTAAGCGCGGCGGCAGTCCCATTTAACTTCGGGCACAGACGGCGAAAGTGCTCGCTAAAACTCCACTTCGAGTCTAGTACCAACCCCAGATACTTCATTTGCGTACTCACGTTGATATGTACACCATTTACCAAAAGGTGTGCACCGGCTGGTGGACGCTTTCGAGGGCCGTAGAAAAACAGCGCCTGGGTCTTTTCTAGCGCCACCTTGAGGCCGAGGCTCTCAATACGCCGCACGACGTGGCCTACGCCTACCGATGCCAGTCGAGTTGCATCTTCAAAGCTGGGGGCTTCGGCAAGGACCAGAGTGTCGTCAGCATAGCAGACGACACTCACTCCATGTAGGTTAGAGCCTCGCAACACATAGTCGTACCCAATGTTCCACAGGGTGGGTCCTAGTACCGACCCCTGTGTAACACCGCATGACATTCTCCTCTCCAAAAGGACTCCATCCCTATCTTCGCACTTTACGTGGCGTCCCCGGAGGTAATTCTTGACAAGGCGCCTCAAGTACTCTGGGATATTATGGTATTTGAGGGCCTCGTCAATAATGCTGAAGGGCAATGTAATGTGTTAAATGCATTCGCGATGTCCAAAGACACCGCGAGAACAACCTTGCCCCTCGCCGTCTCCTCATCCGAGAGGGCTTTGACTCTCAGTATGGCATCAATTGTTGAGCGTCCTTCTCGAAAACCATACTGGCTTGTTGCTAAATTTGGTCCCGTATTGGTTAGGTGGCAGTTGATTCGCCCAGCAATAATTCGTTCAAACAGCTTGCCGGCTTCATCTAGACGGACGATAGGCCGGTAAGCTGAAGGGACGTCTGGTGGTTTATCCGGTTTGCGCAATAGCACTAGCCGGCCAATCTTCCACGGTTGTGGGAAAACACCTGTTCGCAGGCAATCTGCATATAGATTCTTAAGGCGTTCCTCTAAGGACCCGAGGGAGAGAGCCAGAATGCGGCCGGGTATCCCATCGGGTCCTGGAGCAGTGTTCTTGGCCCGGAGTTTCCTAATCACTGCATCGAACTCCGCATTAGAAATCGGAGGAGGCGGTTCCGAGTCCGGCTCAGGTTCCCTAGGGCGAAAAACTATACTTGCCGATATATATTCGTCACGCTCGGGAAACAAGATCGACACCACCTCGCGCAGAAGCGAGGGCTGAAGAGAATCAATAGCTGGGGGGCCCGAACAGAACTTATTGCGAACGACGCGATACGGGCGGCCCCACGGATCCCTGTCAAGGTCTTCCAGCATTTGTTGGCGTGCAGCTGTTTTGGCGCGACTTATTTCGGCTTGGAGTCTTTTGCGCGACTCACTGACAGCTTCCACGAGAAGAGTCTCATTTTCCGGGCTACGGCCTGTTCGTCGTCTACGGTAGCGAGTTAAGGCCCAGCGTTTATTAATGCAGTCTCTTCGGAGGTCCGCGATCTCTGGACTCCACCAATATACTTCACGTCGAGGGGTACGGCGAACGGCCCGAGGCATTGCCGTGTCACAGATATTAGACAGTGCCTCTCCAAACCGGGCTGCCTCCACGTCGACTTCCCCCGGCTCGGGACACGGATTCCATGACTCGACAATTGCCGCCTCAATCGCAAGCTCTTTTTTAAGTTTGGATATGGCCCAACGCGGAAACACGGGTATGCCTCTCCTGCTACGAGTAAAACTCGTTGTTTGCTGAGAGGAGACACAAAACAGAATATAACGATGGTCGGAGAGTGTCTCCTCATCAATAATGACTCTCCAGTCTTGGACTCGGGTGGCAACAGCAGGGGTAGCGAACGATACGTCCACTATAGACCCACCCTGCTGCCGCACACAGGTAAACTCCGAGCCACGATTTAACAGATTAAGACTGAGCATAGCGGCCCACTCCAAAACTAATTCTCCCCGTACGTCCGTACGAGGGGAGCCCCAAGCAGTCGCTTTTGCATTTAGATCCCCCATTAAGATGACAGGACGGGGCTGTGCGCGACGCACCGCAATCGACAGGTTTTTCATAAAATCTTCAAATTGGGCTAAAGTTTTGTTGGGAGAGAAGTACACCCCCACCACAACTAGCTCACCCCAGGTGACGGAAACAAACCCGTCCCCCCTTTCGCGGACAACTAGAGGCCAAGAGCCTGTATCACAGGAACCCACGACAGCCACGGATCCGAGAGAATCTGCGGCCCAGTACGGGTTGGGTAACACAAAATATGGCTCCGCAATAACGCTGATATCGATAGACCACTGCCTCGAGGACTGTACAAATAGGTCTTGAGCCCCCGAGCAGTGGTTTAAATTTCCCTGAAGTAGGCTGATGTAGCGGCTTGGATCCATTAGGTCGTTTCCATGGCCTCTTGTTGCGGGCCAGATTGTGGCTTGGCCTGCGTCGCTGCTTTGTCGGCGCCTGGGGTCTTAACTGGCGTTTTTCCTTTTCTTCTTCTTGCATTAGCATGTGACAGACATCCTTGTGCACCCATCGCATGCTCTGCCGGCTTCTTGGCTTCTGCACAAATAGGGCAGTGAGCGCTGGCCGAACATGTGGCTGCTTTATGGTCAGGAAGACCGCAGCGGAAACACAACTGACTGCGATCTGACGCGGACGTGCAGCGTTGCTTGGTGTGACCATCTTCGAGGCACCTAAAACACTTCATCGGTCGGGGCTCCAACAAGTGGACCTGTGCCGAGCTCCAGCCGACTAGTAACCGCTTAGCCTGAATTAGAGACTTGGCAGCAAGTACCGGACAACGTACCCAGGCGATACCCATTCCACCGGGGCCGCCGCGGCGAATCTCACCAACTTTAATTTGGTCCGTGAGACAGTTGCCTTGTTTGGCTACCGCCTGTACTATGTCATCCTTAAATATGGAGTCGTCTAGACCAAACAACCTGATATCGGCGGTTTTGGTCGGCCTTGTGATGTGGGCGTTATCACCGTACAGCTCCTGCAGTTTCTTGGCGAGTAAATCGGCCTTGACGTTGTTATCCTCCCCAGAAACGTGTAAGATTCGAGCCCCTGTAGCCGTCTCTCTGACCTTCAGGGGGGAAATACCTAGCTCCTCTATGTTGATTTCGGTTCTTCCTTTATGCAGAATATCGGCGTATGTGAGCTCGCCGTTTTTCTTCTTCTCAGCGTTGATAGTAACAACTACTGCGGCAGTGCGCGGAGGTCGCAGGTTCTTCAGCTAGTTCTTCTTTTTCTGCGGTTTGACAGAAGTAGCCGTTCCAATCTTGTTTTGATCAGAGGCGATATCAACTTTAGCGCCAGTAGGTTTGGGCTTTTTCCCTCTGACCTTAATCCATCCGTCTGCATCGGGTCCAGGCTTAGACGAAGTTGGCGCAACTACTGGGTCAGGCTGGGAGGTTATCGACGGTTTGGGAGCCGTATTCTCACCACCTGTTTTTGAATTGCTAGGACCTGGTTTGGAAATTGGAGCAGCAGGCTTAGTACCTTTCGCAGATTTAGTCTGGACAGCACGAGCTTTGGGGGTGATACTTGCCGCGGCCGCTGCTACTGCTGCGCGCGTCTCATGCGCCAAAGGCGGACGTGGCCTATCTGGCGTGCGCTGATCTTCCTTAAACTCTTTTAAGCGAGAGTCAATATATGTTCCAACCTGTTGGAGGATAGCTCTAACCATAGCCTCTTGAGACATTGGGCCCTCCTGCAATGCTGCAGTGGCCTCCATCTTAGACATTTGAGCCCGTGGTGGGTTGCCCTTCTTAGGACATTGTATTTGAGGATCAAGGAGTGAAGGTGATATCTCCATCTCCATTTCCATGTCCGAGCACGGGACCTCATCTGCAATGTGCTGGGAAGCACTCACAGTAGTTTCTGACGCCTTTAATTCAAGGATGCATGCCCTGAGTTCGCTAACTTCTTTTCTTAATGTGTCCATTTCAGACTTCATTTTCGCGTTATCAGCTAATATTCTGGCGTTTTCCGCCGCTAAACGTCTGTTTTCGTCAGAAGAGGTTCTGCAACGCAACGAGTCGACAATGCCTCCTATAGAATGGGTGGCGTTTTTGATGTCCCGTTGCATAGTTCCTTTTATATTTTTTGATTTACCTGCGGCAGTCGTCACTACTTCCATATATTTGCGCGCACAATCAGCAAGGCGCTCTGCCGTCATGTCATCTATTTCAGATACCTGGAGGGGTTTGATGGGGTCCAGTTTACATCTCGTCTTTTTTTTGTCCGCTGCCTTCAATAGGTTGCTGACTTCCTCCTCTAGGTCCGTTTTCTCTGACAAGTCACAGGCTTCCCGTCGTCTAACCTAGTATAGCCATAGAGAGGTAGCCGCATCACATGGGTACTCGATTCGTTGCGATGCCGCAGAGATAAACGTGTTGAGCCTGATCCAAGCGCACAATTGCATAAGAGGTAAATAGAATAAGTTAGGTCTCACTCTTAGAATAATAACGTCCCGCTGTTGCCTAATATACTAACCTGTTTATGCAAGAGGTAAGAAGTAATTAAGAGGGTTAGTGGGTAGTCCCGGTCACTACCATCCTTGACCGAGAAGCCCACATATCAACTCCGGCATAGTTCTCTTTCCCCACCATGTGGATTAGTCATAATCTTTTTTCCCGACAGCAAAAAATTGGTAGTAATTCTTTGACAAGGTACTTAGGAATCCTTTAACTAAGATGATTTTTGACCATTGCTTGACTTATTACCTAGCACCTGTTCTGTAAACAAAACCCTCTCAATCTTTGCTATCAAGTCAAGAAGACTAAAAGATAACGGCGAAGCCCGATAGGTAATGTAATGTTTTCCTTACCGTATTTACTCCAATCAAAAGCATATCCATTATAATGGTAGCAATATCTTCGGGAGTCATTCGGTCGTCCCCTAACAGCATGGCATTGACCAAAGAATTTTGACCTGATAATAAAAGATATAGCCTAGTTAAGTATAGGTCCATTTATATTTTATAAACTTAAATAAAGAATGAAAATATTTACTTACAAAAGTTATTTTCCTTTTCTTTGCCTGTAAACGAGATGGATTGCTCTGTTTCCATGACATGCTTTCCGATTAAACTGAAGAATAAAGTTTTGTATCTCTAAGTTTTTGTAATCTAAGAAGAAAATCATTTTCTAAGTATTCGGCTTAGACCATACTTTATGGTCTAATGTATTCGTATGTTCAGTGGATATAGTTGGTCGCCAGGTTTTAGAAAGCTCCCACGCTTCGCACCAGGTTATGAATGTTTTCTAGTTGCAAGTAGGTACCTTAGGTACCTAGGTACTTCACAAAAATAACATAAAAAGTACTGAAAATTATCTTTAGTCGGGACATATACATAAATGTCGCCGCCGTCTGTTTAAATTCGCAACTTAATTGGCTGGCTAGCCCGTTGATTAATCGCCGGCATCCAATTAAATGCGTAGGCCAATAGGTAGTTGATTGAACTAGACTCACTCAACGTTTTACAAAATGGTGTATTAAAAGTCCGGTCAGTTAGATGCCTAGGCGCATCGTCTTGTACTGAAGAGTTTTGGTGTTATTGGTAGGTTAACGTTATTTTTATGTCCACTTATAACCGAAAAAAAATAACCTTGAACTTACCAATCACTTAAACGGTCACACAAAAGCTATTCCATTTAAATTACCTGCCTATGCGTCTAATTTAATGGTTTATTTATCCAGACGGCCGACAGGACGTTCAGCTATCTGATTAAACGTTGCGCTCAATGACTTGGCTAGTTGTCCTTTAACCGTTTCTTTTGGATGCCGCCGTAATTTGGCTTTTTAATCTACGGCCTAGGCGTCCAGTTAAGTGCCTTTATACATTAACCAGATCGCTGCAACATATACCCCCGAAACAGCCTTCATGCCGAACATTTCACCACAATAATGTTAACCTGTCAAGCCACATATTCCAGAATCCAGATCATGCAATGGATTTTTAGACCCCGGGAGTCTTACGCGGCTTTTAACAAATTGAAAGTACCCAATCATAATTCTTTTTTAAACCTACTTACTTAAAGTTAAATATAACTTATGAGAACTTATGAGATTGGGAGGTAGTTGGAAACAAAATAATAACCACTCACTTGTCCAAACTATCGCAGTACTTAACACGTATAATGCCTTGTCAGCCACATATGGCTTGTCACAGATGCCTTGTCAGCCATATGTGGCTGACAAGGCATTATATGTGTTAACCAGGGAATGCCAAGCCGGAGTGGTGAATATTTTCCACATGTGAAGGCCTGATTCGCACTTGATAATAGCCTCCGTGGCCTTTTCCAGGCTATGGTATAACCACGACATATCGCATTGGTTATACACGAGTTCAGAGTCCAACATTGTGAATTTCTTGGAGAACATCACTAACCCTGGAGGATTAATGGTTACCTACTTAACACAGGTTTCATTGTTGTAAAGTTGTAAATCTGTTATTACATTAAAAAGGTTTAAGAGAATTTAAGCTAATTTTCCCGCTGTTTGAAACTGCATAGAGTCCATAGGGGTCCATAGAGGTCCATAGGTCCAATCGGGTCGTCTGGCAACGCTGAATACAACACAACTAACATTAACGCCATTACACTTACCGACACAATCAAAAGCCCATTTATGCACTTCCTTATACAATTCCTTGGACACTTCGTCTTGGTGGTTCCTTATATTATACACCTTCCTGACAAAGTTTTCGCACACATCGTTGATTCCGTGTGCATAAAGGCTGCCGGCGTTCTGTAGTGGGCTACATAACCTGTCTCGTCGACGGAACCATTCCTGGCCATGGCTATAAGGAAAATCATATTTGATATTAATGGTCGACGTCCATTTAAACTCCTCAGCATCAGCGCGGCAGTGCGGCGACCGTGTTACTCAAAGCCCTAAAGCTTGCTTTGAAAGCTATATTGATTTCATAGCCGGTACGACATGACTATATGACGTCATAAACCTCAAACTTTCGAACCAATGCAGAATCGGCATAGTCCCAAAGTGCTACTTGCACGGTGTTGTTATTTGCTATTATGTAAATTAATATGTAGGTAGGCTTAATATGTAGTAGGTATAGTATACTGTCACCGCCGCGCCTGATCAGTTCCATCAAGAAAGTCTCCCGCGCCCACCGCGTCCTCGTGGCTCAAGCCGGATTTACATTTGTCTGACGCCTTCTCACGTGACACTGACGCGTGCATAGACAATTATGCACGCGTCAGTGCTGTGCTGTGACTCGTCAGATACAGACCTATGAAGTATGGACGACCTGATTAAAATTACTGACGGAATTTTCTGGGATGGCTCTGAAGCTCTTACGAGACAGTGAATGTCGCTTTAGCTTTTTTATAAGTAAAAGAAGGAAGGAGAAAGAAAAAGATTGCATCACGTCACGTCACGACAGATAAATGTAAAGCCAGGTTTACATTTATCTGACGTGTCGTGTTGTGATGCTGTCTGACGTGACGGCTACCGTTCACATCTGTATGTCGCGTTCTGATGTCTTCTGACGATATTTTGAATCAAATCACTCCTAGCTCACGGAGAGTTAACACGTTCACAATGTTTTTCGACGAATCTACCGACTCTGATTACGAAGAAGATTTTTTAAATACAACTAAATGACAAACGAGCTTACAGCCCTCCTGGTCATAAGCGGTTACCACCGCCTATGGGCAGATATTTTTTGGTGTTGGCACATCTTCTTAAAAAGAAAGAAGGCAAAATGGAAAGAATATTGCTAACTGAACAGTATCTTCTTCTTTCCTTTTTTCCCCTCTTCTGTTACTTAAGCTGAAAAAGCGAATAAACCATTTACTTTAATATAATAAAATATTACAAACACGATTTTAACACTATGGAAAAGCGAAGAGAAAAATAACACAAACGTAAACAACTCTTAGCAACGAACCAAAAACTTCTTCGTTTCATAGACGCGCGGAATAGAAAATAAGTAGCATTCGCCACACCTTCCTTGTTTTATTTATAAAAAAGCTAAAGCGACATTCACTGTCTCATAAAAGAGCTTCAGAACCATCCCAGAAACTTCAATTAGTAATTTTAATCAGGTCGTCCATACTTTATAGGTCTGTATCTGATGAGTCACAGCACAGCACTGAAGCGTGCATACTTGTTAGACGCGACAGCTCCCCCGCCTCCCATGCCTCCCCCATACCCCACGCTCTGATGCCATCGGGATCGCTTCTGATGCTGCACAACAGATTGCATCACATCACGTCACGACAGAGAAATGTAAATCTCACCATAGTAATCGTATGAAACCAATACCTTTCTGATGCATCACGTCAGAAGGCGACAGACAAATGTAAATCCGGCTAAAATCTAACCATAGAAATGACATGAAACCGATGCTATTCTGATGCGTCACTTCAGAAGGCGTCAGACAAATGTAAATCCGGCTATTTAGATGTAAACGGTAGCCGTCACGTCAGACAGCATCACAACACGACACGTCAGACAAATGTAAATCCGGCTTCAGTCTCCTTAGCTGCCCGTAGCAACGCGTTCAGCGTTTGCACCTATAAAAAACCAAAAATAAGTGGTAACTTTGATCGCCATAATACTTATAACTTACAGAGTATACAAGCCACCACCGTAACCGTTGCTTCTATGCTCCATTCTGTACTTGTCCAGCGAATCCAACGTAGATCTTATTGGGTATTCTCCTTCCATTGTGTATACTTTCTCTATGTATTCAGGATGGTTGATCAGCACTATGTCGCTCCCGACCGGGCTCACAAAACGAACCACTGGTCCATACTCGTCGAAAAGAACTGACAGGCTCTTCAACGGTTTTCTGCTATTAAAGTACGTTCCTAGATAGAAAAAATATGAAAATATTAATGTTAGCTACACCTTTAAGTTTTTGGGATGAGATGAAGGAACAATTGCGAGACCGAAATTCACAGAATCATTTTACTCGTACTTCAAAATTTGCTTAATTCCAAAACAGTCTTCATTGCGAATTGCGATAGACAATTGCCGGTTTATTGATAAAAAAAATGTGTGCGTTTTTGGCACCTACCTACCTACCTACTTAATGCAATATTCTTGATTAGTTTTCCTATCTATTATAGTATTTCCTTTCTGACATCTTCATTTCGGTCGGTGTAATTTGAAGTTACCATAATGGTATACCTATACATAGATGGGTAATCGGCAGCAATCGGGAGTTTTATTCAGAGAAGCGTGTTTTGCTAAATTATCTGGTTTCTTGAGTTATAATAAACCATCCTATGGTCCTAGGCTAGCAATCTATGCTCATTTGTCTTTCTGTCGACAAAACTTATTTTTCACTAGTGCCGTTGCCGCCTACGTACAGCACCTCTCGGGTGGATGTCAACCAAACTTCATTCAAGTGCGGTTCAGCGGCTTAGGATCAGAGTGTCGTCTTCTTTAATATTTACATTTTTAATATTAATTAATTATTAATATTAGTAGGTATTGCTACATTAAAGATAACTACCTAAATTAAGATTGCCATAGGTTGCTTACCAATGTTAAGTCCAACAGTCAACACACCAGCTGTAAGCTGTGTTCCAACATCAGAAAAATACTGACGAATATTCGACAAGTACTTCAAAGCCTTCGGCCCAGGAACGTCGTCAAATGATAAAACCACCGGCTCCTTATCTGCCAACACCATAGGCACAACTCGCTGGGTTGGAAATATATCGCTTAGGATTTGCTTCTCAGATTGTGTTATTTCATCTTTTCTAACCGTAGACGTTTGAAGCTTTGGAAAGATATCAGGTTCACGTTGTGTAGCTGTTTGATAGTAAATTCTATCCAAACTAAAAAACTTATTATGGCTGTTTGATGTGTTGATATTTATATTAGATCTTACATAACGCAATTGATTTAGCATCATTTTATAGATTCTATCGCAGACTAATGATATATGGATTCTATGTCTGACAAAAAGAATCTCGATTTTAGTATTTTGACGTGGCAGAAACCGAAACAAAGGAAAATAGAACGCTGGAATTTATTTTAAATTTGGCGGTTTTTGTTCTACATTTTTGTCTATTTTTGAACGTGCGTCGTTGGATTTGGGCGCCCTCGCAATTTTAGAGTTGGTCTAGATTTTTATTACAATACAATAGTTACAAAATTGTCTTGGAGAGAACAATTAGTCACAATTAGTGAATTTTTGTATAGCAAGTGTTTTTGTTGACGTGCAATATGGAAAATCATTTTAATAAAAGTCAAAAAGAGTGTTTGGCGGGATTTTGTGGTGTCAGTCAAAATTTTTATTACAATAATTAAAAATTGTATCGAAAATTCGAAACGTTGTACTTTGACTTTGTGTTAAAAAAGTGAGGTTGTTTTATAAACCAAGTGTTTGTGTTGTATTGACGTATGTAGTATGTGTACAAACGGCAACACTCTTAACTGCCCGTTCGAGACACAACAGACAGAAAGGTAGAAAGAGATAAAATTATGATTCATGCGTAAATTATAATTTCATCTCTTTCTGACTTTCTGTCTGTTGCGTCTTGAACGGCCAATTAAGATTTTTGCTGTTTTTACAACTAAAAGATTATTAGAATAAATGTAATTATTGTGAAAGACGATGAGAACTTTTTTGTGGTTATCCACCTCATCAAGTAGCATCATATGGAGACTGTCATCATGTATTTAGCGTCAAATAATCATAAGATGCATTGAAATGTGTAACACCAGCATTTCAATGCAATAAATGAAGAAATACTAAAGACATGGCTATATAGACATTAGTACACTTTGCCTTTCCATTACAGGGAGAATTAAACAAAAAAAAAGGGGGTGTGTGGCGGGTTTTTTGTGGCGTCAGTCTAGATTTTTATTACAATAATTAAAAATTGTGTCGGAGCGAACAATTAAGCTATAAAAGTAGCGTAGTTTTATTATTCAAGTGTTTGTGTTGACGTGCAACTAAAAAATTATTAGAATAAAAGTGATTATAGTGTGAAATACGATGAGAACTTTTGTGTGGTTATCCATCTCATCATTTAGCACATAAAGTGACTGACTGTCAAATACTCCCAAGAAGCATTGAAATGTGTTACGCCAGCATTTTAATGCAATAAATGAAGAAATAAAAAAATACTTAAGACATGGCTGTATGGGCCTTAGTTCCCTTTGCCTTCCCTTTTTAGGGTGAATTAACCAAAAAAAAACAGGTGTTTGGCGGGATTTTGTGGTGTCAGTCAATCAGTCAAGATTTTTATTACAATAATTAAAAATGATTGATTGAGTGATTATGGTGTGAAATACGATGAGAACTTTTTTGTGGTTATCCATCAAGTAGCAGCATATGGAGACTGTCATCATATATTTCGCGTCAAATACTCCTAAGATGCATTGAAATGTGTAACTCCAGCATTTCAATGCAATAAAAGAAGAAATAAAGAAATACTAAAGACATAGCTGTATGGGCAGGAGTTCCCTTTGCCTTCCCATTACAGGGAGAATGAATTAAAAAAACAAGAAAAAGTAAAGATTTCAAATTAATCTGCCATAAAATGGCGTTATTCAAGTTATACAACAATCTCAGAGCAATAATAATTAAAAAAATGTTGTCATAAAGAATATTATGAAATATTAAACGTTACCTTTGGTGTCAAAGTCATTAAAAATTTTATCGTGTTTTTTTTTGTTTTACTACTAAGTTGGCAATCAAACATACGGCCCACCTGATGGTAAGCGGTTACCGTAGCTTATGGACTCTTGCAACACCAGGGGTATCACTTGCGCGTTGCCGACCCTGTAAAAACCATTTCACGCCTTTTAACCAGATGCTGTAATCGTTCGAGAAAACTTCGGCAGGGAGGTTGGTTATCTACAAAGAAAAAACTTATAATCGAAGTAGTTTTTAGACTGTCATCATTGGCCCTAATTCTGGAGAACACATGCTAAGTTTAAATTTAAGTCCAGTGCATTTCTTTCTCTCAATATGAATACGAAAAGGATGTCTATCATATGATTTGACATTACGAAACGGGCGTTCTATTTTTGACCTTTGAACGTGATAAAATGCAGTGTTTAGAAGGGACCTCCGTACAACATGCCGTGTAAAATTGTCTATGGTTTCTTTGAAATCTGTTTAAAATTGACAGCTTTAAACAAATTCTGGCTATTTTTTTCTGTTAGATATTGCGAGAAAGCGATTTAATGTTCTTTAAACTTCGAGTGTGTCTTCAGAATCAGGCCCATTATAATAAATTCGGCTGCAGACATGGCTGTATGGGCTTGACCCTTTGCCATTATTTTATAGGAAAAAGTTGCGGGGTGTCAATAATCAACTAAATTTTTAAAAAGACAGATTGATAGCTAGGTCTAGGTACTCATTCAAGGACTAAAAATATCACGGGAAATACGAAAATTAATATTTCTTTTTTTTTGAATAGAAACAAATAAAAATATTCTACAGTAATATTTTTTTTAACCCTAAAGTTAAAATGATGGTAAAAGGTACCCAATTATAGCCTAATATTTATATACAATACAATCATCTTTAAAAAAATTTGCTTTAGCTCTTGGGTAGCTCTTGACCTTCATCTCACCCGGTGGTAAGTGATGATAAAGCCGAAGATGAAAGTGAGCTACACCCGGATTCCTCAACTACAGAGGAACTGGCTATTTTAACTCTAACTGCACAGAACAACAATTCTGTGGGCATTATTTTTATGGCGGGCAAACTTAGGTAAGACGGTGGTATTTACCACCAACTTCTGACCAATTTCTGACCCCACGGGAATTTTTGTCTATAGTTTTTAATATGCATTAATAATGCTAATTCTTGCTATCTTTTTCGCATACCGAAAGAGAATATACTTGGCTCACTTGATTTTTGCATTAAGGCCACAACAAGGGCAACAAATGTAAAATTGAAAGATCTATTAAGGCACGACTTTAGAAAAATACGGATCAGGAAAGTAAAACAAGTGACAGGAAAGTATAGTATAGGCACGTATAGGTAAGTGAATTGGTTTTTCTGTTTTACGATAAAATAAATGTAGTCATAGATAGAAATAATAAAATATTATGGAAGTCGGAAGAGGAATACAAAGGAATTCTTAATATAAGTAGGCAACAAATATCTGTATTCAACACAAGCTGAAAAGGAAAAAATGATCCACTACTTACATCAGCAGCAAAATAGTTACTTAGATTTTTAAAAAAGGTTGAGAATCTTTGTAAAAAGTAACACCGGTTTAATTTTAAGTGATTACTTTTGTCGTGGAACATAGATTTGTGTTTGTGTCCTCAATAAAATGGAAAACATCAGCGCTGAACTGGGGCTCTCTCTCCATCAAAAGAAGCAAGACAAAGTCTTGAGGAAAGACCGCACTGCCAAACTTGAGATCTCGGGCGTTCTAAACCTTTATTTTTTCAACGACTTTGTGTATCTGGGCTTTAATATCAACAGCAACGGCTCCTGTGAAGTAGAAATCCGCAAGCGTATCGGAATGGCCAAAAACGGAATGTCACATTTCGGTAGAATATGGCATGACATGAAAATATCAAGAACAACTAAAATAAACCTTGAACGAACCCTGGTGTTCTCCATATTGCGATACGGAGCCGAAACGTGGACAGTGAGAAAGGCTGATCGCAATCGTATAGATGCGTCACGCGTTCGAAATGTGGTGCTGGAGGCGTCCGCTGCAAATTCCTTGGACGGTGCGACGTACGAACGCATCAATCCTGCGCGAACTATATATCGACTAGGCTATCAACCATCTGCCTAAGGAGAGTTCTTGAATACTTCAGCTACATTGCCAGGAGAAACAGTGATAACCTTGAGAAACTATAGGGCACTGGCAAAATAGAAGGGAAGAGACCACGGGGTCGCAACCCAATGCGTTGGTTAGACCAGGTTCACGCCACCCTCGAAACCAACTTGCACGATGCTATGCACACTGCTGAAGATAGATCGGGATGGCGCAAAATCATCGCAAGAAAGATGACACCAAGGGGAGGTCACGACCCTTATCAATGAGGAACATGATGCGCGGAGGGAATGTGTGTTTGTAAATATAATCATTTACAAGTTTTGAATACTTTTCTAAAAATAAATGCTATTTAAAAGTTCACAATTTATTTCAATGCTTCTATAATTCCACTGGGTTATCAGAGACTGACTGTCCAATTTTTGAAAGCAGTGTTGGACGGTAAAGACAATGAGGAGATTGGAGAATTTATCAGAAATATTACTAAATCGTGAGTTGTTAAATTTTCAAGAGCATTGTAATCTTATCCATCCCTAATGGATGGTTAAATCTTTAGACGATTTGGCATGACCTACTTTATTATAGCCATCGCTAAGCTTCACGTTTAGAGGTGCTTCTTACCCATTGTGACCCGATAAACCAGGCACAATTAAATTTTAATCAATTGTCACGGCTTTAGGTAATGCCATATGGGAGTTAGAGGGTAAACATTACATGCAACATGATTTTAACACGTTCAAAAGTTGTTTCTTTTTGGTTCGTTTCGGTCGAAAATTGAACAAATGTTTCTAAATGTCAAATTATATGGCATCCATCATTTTTGTATTCATATTGAGAGAACGAGATGCACAAAAGTTAAATTTAGATTTTGCCTGATTATTTTCACAAATATAGATGGCGTATTGATCCTTATTTCAATAAATTATGTAAGACTGCATTATTTTCATTATGGCAACTAATATTACTTGTCAACTCGAAATTGACTCGAAGTCGAAAAGCGAGTAAAGCGACCACTGGTGGTAGATGGCGGGATTGATCTCGTGTGATATAACTGTGTTAGATGGTTAGATTAGTTTTTAAATTGTAGTGTTTAATATAGAATAGTTATAAAAATGACTAGGTAAGTTATTTTCAATTCGACTTTGTCCATCTGTTTCTTTGGCTTAACTTGTATGTAAATAGTTTCAGGGCTAAAAGGATTCAAACAGTTGCTTGATTATGACTTGTGAAATTCGTGTGAATTTAAATCCTAATTCTATCTTTACATTTTCAGAGCTAAAATAGAGCTTGGCGACGTAACACCACATAATATAAAACAGTTGAAAAAGTTAAATACGGTCGTATTTCCAGTGTCTTATAACGATAAGTTCTACAAAGACGTTTTGGAAGCAGGCGAACTTGCAAAACTAGCTTATTACAATGATATCGTAGTCGGGGCAGTGTGCTGTAGGATAGACACGTCGGATAACTCGCGGAGACTTTACATAATGACCCTAGGCTGTCTGTACCCCTACAGAAGATTGGGCATTGGGTCTCTGATGGTGGAACATGTGCTCAAGTATGTTGAACAAGACGGAAATTTCGACAGCATTTTCCTGTAAGTATTCATTTTCTTTATCAAAATAACTAATTTGTCTAGAAATTCATTTAATAAACTATGTAGTTAGATAAAATAAATTGTCTTAGTTCTTGCTTCAAATTCAAGGTTATGTAGGTATGTAGACCATTGTTATTTTTGTTGAAGAAAATAGTTCAGTGTTTTATTGTTTATGAAGTTATTAAAGTCTATACATTTATTGCTATTCTTATCATTAAATTAGTTAATTATGTTATTGACAAATTCTACTAGATTTAGAACATATTACAATACCTTCTGGGTGTACTTTAAAAATTATTGATTTATCAAATATTACTACAAAATAATGCCATGAATATTTAAACTGAACTGCCTCTGATACAGTAAATATTTAAGTTTAAAAACTTAAAACCGTAATTTACTTACAACTAAATACTGTAAAAACTTGGATTCAACTTCAAAGTCTTACCTAAATCTGAAAAATTTTTTAAATACTTGGTTTCATTAGAAATCTCTTGTGTGGAGAGTAGAGTAAGATATGAAGTAACAATTTATTAGGTTGAGAACCAATCATCTGTTTAGACCATGAAAACAAGGTCTTGATATGTACCTATAAGGAGATATCCTTTATTAGCTCAGCAGAAGTTATTTTTGGAAACTATCAAATGGATTTAGTTCATTGGCTGAATTGTATTTCGTTGTTTCCTCTTCTGTAAAGTAGTAATTTTATTAATAACTATTTTTTCATTTCAGACATGTGCAAGTAAATAATGAAGGTGCAATAGATTTTTATAAGAAGTTTGGTTTTGAAATTGTTGAGACAAAAGAACATTATTACAAGAGAATAGAACCAGCTGATGCTCATGTGTTACAAAAGACAATCAGACAGACCACTCCTGCTGCACCAATGCTGAATGGAACAATCCCACATGCAAAAACAAATGGGCATGACTGAGCTCAAGGCAAACCTCTATAGTTACTCGTAAAAGCCTCAACTCGGTTGTATAGTGAAACAAGCAAGTGATACATTGTGTTAAGTCTTAGTCACTTGGTCTGCTACTGGTTTGAATAAAATAAGACATTAAGGATGATTTTACCAATAAGATAAGGAGTTAGATGTTTGAGGCCATAAAGTTAATAAAATGACTGATATTTCTTGGACTCTGACTGTCTCATGTTGTACAGAATACTTCCATAGCAGTTAATGCTTTATGTGGTCAAAGGAAATGTTTCTAATGCATATTGCATTTTTGGAGTGTGTATTTGAACATCTATGTAGCATCTACTTGTACAGTATATGACATTTACTCTTGTCATTATAGCTTTGAACTTGTAAATGGATTTTCTCAATAATTTGTAAAGATAAAATAATACTTAGCTCTAGGCATTCTTTTAACTATGTCAACTGTCATTCTAAGTTTTGTGTTCTTTTTTACTGTTCTTGTATAATATTATGAAGTAGGATTATTATACATTTTCTAAATTTTCTAGAATCATCATCTCATATACAGACAGATGTTCCAGAATATATTTGGATTGATCTACGGGATTACATATTTGTGAAATTGATTAAGCTTTGATATTGGGTGCTTACCTATAAAATTATGATTTTCATTTGAGTAAGAAACTGATAATTTTTGTTATAAAATATTGACTTTTACTTCTACTTCGAGATAAGCAGGTTCATCTTTAGTTTTTCAATAATAATTAACCTTTGTGTTATGTTGTTTTTAGTTTTAAATCCATTGACCACTTGTTGTGTTTGGGTCATAGACAGCTGTAAATAATTGATGTTAGCTAATTAATTTACGATGAGGGCGCAAAGAAACTCAAATAGGTAGTAAGTACATATTTTAAATTGATCAATAATTGATTATGAAGACAGCAGAAATGCCCTTTGTTGCTCATAGTCATATAATAAATTATTTATCTGCAAATAAACCATAATGGTTCAACTAGATATTGTTATAAGTATTATAGTATAAATAAAGGTATGGTTTTTTTTAAATTTAAGTGTTAAATTCGACTTCTAGTGCTTTTGATGTTCGTAAAACGATTATTTTGTTTGCGCACTGCATTCAAATATCATCAATGTATTAAAATGACAGCTGGGAAAATATGTTTTCCAACATTCAACGAATTTTGTCCCATTCTTTAAAGATTGAAACAAATTCAATTTTGCAGTAAACTTAGCACCATGCTTAATGAAGACATTCAGTGGGATAGATGGAAACAACAATGACCGCTCCACAGCCAAGCAAGAATCCTGATAAGGAGAAAACAACTCACGAAACCAATACGTAATTGTGGATTCGAGTCTCATTTTTTTGCTGGCCTTGTTCCTTGTTTTTGGTGGGTTTTTATTCCGCGCCAAGAAGCTGCGCGGATGCGTGAAATAAACACGAATACACCTGCACACCGGCGCGTACCGTAGTTTGCTATAAATGTTGTAGTGAGATATGTACAATAATTATATTAAACTAATGTGCAAAACAAACCTTCGAGCGCGCGAACTGAGGCCATTAGCTCTTACCTGTAGCATTCTAGACGATGTTTAATATCAGGCCAGGTACCTATATTCTTAAAAAATTTGAAAAAATCTACTGAATTTAGGAATAATACTTTAATAATTCGTTTTAATGTATGGTTTGCTTGTACAAAATTCAAAATTATTCGTCAATTTCACTATAATTCAAAAATAAGTCAACTAAATGTCACCCGCCATGATAAATAATTGGCTTTGTTGCATTTTCTCTGAAAATTCTTGTTTTGTACCACGAAACAATTATTCAATTACTAGAAAAAGAAAATAGATAATTGCACACTGTTCTGCATACTTTTGCCTATTTTTAAGTATAGTGTACAAGCACTTTAAAATGATGTTCATTGAAAAACCGACCTTATTACTGTGTAAATAAGGTTTTAATTAATGGAAAATTTGAAGTAAAATCTTTGTAAGATGATTTGGAGCTCATGGGCAGTAAAAAGAAAATGAAAACTGAGTGTATTCGCTATAAGCGTTGTGATTCACGTGCGATGTGGAGCTAAAATAATAAAAAAACAAATAAAATATTTAGTTTTGCTTGTAGTTTCGAAGTAGATATGATATAACACAAATGAAGCGACAGTTTTATGGGTAAGCACCAAACAACACTATTGTTTATTTTATTCAGACTCGCTTATTTTGCACCATGTCTTTGTATTGGTTTTGAAAAGTTTTATAATTTGTTGATAATGTTTATTTAAATTTTTGTAATATTAAATATTTAACATGGTTTTCAGCAACACACTACATTTTGACCTAAGTCTTTGTTTTTTAAGAAGAACTGTTACCAAAAAGTCAATTGTGTCCTGACATACAGTCTCTTTGTAATACAATATTGTTAATATATTATATCACGTTCACTGCAATTTAGCATTAGCATTAATAAATACCATCATTAACATAATGTTTTAGTTTTTATTTCCATACATGTGATGATATACCTACACTTTAATATTTGGTTCCAGTACAGTTTTTTTTATTTAATAATAAGAAACAACAGGTTAATTACTACAAAATTAGGATTTCTGTCGAAAATAAAATATATTTTTTTTCATTAATTTATTGAAATAATGTAACATACAATATTTTCATAATGACTAGTTGATTTTTTCTATGGACATCTTTGGTCGCAAATATATAGTATATTTACTGTAATAAAATGAATTACTTTACAATTATCCATCACTCTAATTCCATTTATTAAGGCCTGCTTGTTGTAATATGTTTTACAAGAATTTGTAGACATACAGCATCGTCATTGTTTATGGACTGAATTATTTTTATCGTCTATAAAAATATCTATATTAATAACTAAATACATTTATACAAAGTCGTAATTACACAAACGGCTTTAATAACAACATACAGTTTTCTATATATGCCGTTTTCATAATCGTGCGATATAGAATACTGTTACACTTTTAAAAGCCATAATAAACAACGTACGATGTCTTTATTTTACATGTCGGTTTTTAATCGTGCATTTTAGAATACTGTTAAATTTTCAAAAAGCCTCAATTCACTATCACAGACACCTTTACAATAGCGTTATTATTTCATCTTTTAACAAATAAATATTATAACACCGAAAGCTAAACATTTTAATAAGAGTTAAACAATATTAATTAACATATTATAAATTTTATTTCGTCCGATTAGTGGGAACTTCAGAAGATTTACCTATTTTTGAGTACTCGAAAGAACCTAAATATTTAGTGTGGTAACTTACAATACACCCAATGTCTAAAAATATGAATGAATATTCAATGCAGAAAACTCCCATAACTTTGATTGTTTGACTCACCTTGATTTTTTCCATAAATAGAACCAGAATTTTAAATAGCATGGCTTCTAAGCAATAATTTAAAAAATCACGTTTTAGTTTAAGTAAATAATAATAATCATGTTCAATTCCTGTTATTTATTTTTACCCAAAATAGTACTGAATAATTAAACTCTATCAAGGTGCGTTTGGACATACCTAATTTAGACAGCGTATATTGAAATGTATTTTTACCATGGATTTAATTTTATATATATCTGGCCAAGTTGAATGTATCTGTTGTATAATACATTACTACATCATAGAATATACAGGATGAGTCTAAAAAATGCGCTCCGGAGGGAAAGTATCCTAAATAATAATGTTATCAAATTATACTCGAAATAAACATTCATTTACTTTTGGAAATAACAATAACTGCGTTTAAGGTATTATTAAAAGTCACTTCGGAGGCGGGAATCGAATCCGCCAAATGTAGAAAATAAACCCCTGTATTATTATGATACCGATCGGTAGTGGCTATCATAAGGAACCTTAAGGAACAAATCTCTCCAATAAACATTATCTGTAAATCTAAAGATTATAAAATGTGACAGTGAAGTTAGGATTCATGACACACATTTTAGATTTGCGACGAAAAACTAGTCTACTTTATTTACTTGTTGTTTATTGTTTATCTAACTGCCTCTATGGTTTTTTTTATTAAAATAGTTCACTTTTGATCCCATTCTTGCTCCGAGAGACGAAAAGAGGGGGTCGGCGATGGAGCTTATCCAAATTGTTTATTAAGGTTCTAAGTAATTATTTAGATTAGAGAATCTTAGTACGTATGTGTAAAATTCATAAAGTCATTATTTTTTTTATACAACTAGATGACAAACAAGCTGAGGGCCCATCTTATGGAAAGCGGTTACTCCCTCCTATAGACACCAATGACAAGGGAAAATCACTTGATATTGCAGGTGCGTTGTCATCCTGGGGCCTAAAATGAAATGCTGTCCATGCCCAGTAATTACACTGACTACCTTTCCCTTCAATCCGAAACACATCCGATTATTTTCTTAATTCTTTTTAGTTTTAGAGGCAATGCTTGTTAGAGCGATACGTTTTTTATAACGGTCCCTACCGATGGGTATCATAATAATATAAATGCTTATTTTTACATTTGGCGGGTTCGATTCCCAGTTCAGGCATGTGACTTTTAATATATATTTGAATGCAGTTATTGTTATTTATAAAAATCAAGCAATGTTTACTTGGAGTACAATTTGCTAACTTCAATATTTGGGATACTTCCTTTCCGGGGCATTGGTTTGATTATATCTACTTACTAACTATTGTACAAATTGAGCTAAGAAAACAGGTGTAGGTGCCAAATAAAAAATAAGATTGTATGCGATTCTTTTTTGTATCTTTAGATCTATGGGACTCGTTATGTATAGCTACCCCAGTTTGACCCAAAAAAAAACCGCTAATTGGATGTTACACAGTCAACCCACATTTTTCTAATCGAAATGAGAAAACAGGCACCACTCTGAATTTAAGTTTCAGGTTTTTCTAAACTAGTGACGCTGGTTATGAAAAGATTCAAACTTAATTTAGGACGATAGTGATCCGTCTACTAACCTAATCAGACATGTTACTTAAATAAATAAAGATTAATTTGTGAAGGTATTCGCAAACCTGACTCAATAGATTTTCTATTGTTGGGACAGAAGGTGTCAATCCTATTTTTTATTTGGCTAATGGGAAGAATAACCCCACTTAAATCTCAATTTAACTAACTATTGAATAACCACTATTATAAGCATTTTAAAACATCTTTAAATACTTTCTTATAAATCTTTAAATTCAGTTGTCATTGAATAAATTTTCAATAAATAAAAAAAATATAATAATATATAAAACCAATGCATTTGTGAAATAAAATGTGAGATTCTTAAAACAACAAAGTGTATCTATATAAAAATAACAGTTGAGCTTCTCCAAATGGGTTAAAATAGTAGGTATATACACCAACGTAAACTGAATAGTTTTTTCGTATTTTGGTTCTATCTAATGCTCGTTATTATTAACAATTGCTTAGCGTTATGTCTCTTAGCGATTTTTAGCTCAGTCTATCTAAAGGAGATAGAAAGAGACAAATGTCGTTAAGAATCACCTAAGCCTAGGGAATGGTTAATGAAACGGACTCAAATCGCGTGGAACAATAATAATCAGTTTAGTGACATTTATACATAAATGTAAGATTGAAAACTTTTAATAGGTAATGTCTTTAAATCCTTATGATTACTAAAATAACTGGATACAAGAACATAACATAACATTAAAATCAATTTTTAAATGTACTGCGACTATCTGAAATAAGTGCTTAGGTACTTACTCTATTTAATACATTGAGTCAGGTACAAAATTGGTTAATTTTTTTGGTTATTCAAGTTATATTTTTGTAAAAACGTTTGTTTCAGTTTACGGCAGGTTATCAATTTTTATAGGATTCAATTTAAATACAAGTATTTTATTAAATTTCTTAACATATGAGCGAATTCACAGGTACAGTCATACAAGCGCCAATAAATAACTTAATTATATAGGTAAAACATAAATGTTATGCATCGTAGTGTGTATTTAATATAACTACATAATAGGTAGGTATTACCTATATTAAAGTTAATTTTTAGCCTAATCCAAAACTATGGGGAATTGTATTATTGCAGAAGCCAACACCGCCGCATAGAAGGAACAAAGGGTCAATGTCTATATTTCTATTTGGTTGATGTACAGACTATAGCACATCAAGAGTAACTGTTGCTCTATGAAAGTCGCCTCTGTTACGAACGACGTAAGGGCGGTCTCAAAGTCAAACTGTTTGTACAAAAAAGTAGCCAAGCTTTTAACTCAAAATCAGGAGGCTCCTTTGAGTATTGTTACAAAATCACGTCCTATATTATTACGACAAACCACAGAGTGGCTTATATGGGTCAATGAACCGAGATTTCATCAAATCTTCACCGAATATCCTTTGAGTATTTTTTATTGCAAATGAGGTTGCAAGTCAACAAGTAATGAAATAGGGCGAGGCCGGCGATTCACGAAAAAAATCACCTGTTCCATACAAAAAGTTTAATATCTACTCGACCAAAGTGTATGGAACAGCTGATTTTTGTCGTGATTTCACAGTTGGTCTCGTAGTGAAAGTTGCTCATATTCATAAAATTTGCCCAGTATGTATATTGAACCTCTGCGAAACAGGCTGGAGCCTGAATAGGTAATAGGTAACATTGCTTTAATAAATAGGTAACAATGCACCAATTTTTTATGTTTGTACTTAAATTTCATTATTTTTTTACAAAAATCGCTTTATAAGAAAAGTACCCTCAGAAGAGATTTTTTTATTCACGAACTTAAACTAGTTGCCTCTTGAAAACTTACGATCAGCAATCGTGAATAAAAATTCTGGATTCGCAACACCACAAATGGATAAAAACACTAAATAGTACAATTATTCATCAATAAAAAAAATCATTAATTTTTTTAATTCAAATTTATATAATACAACATACAACTACAGAAGACAACGCGGAGAATAATATCTACAATAATAATGTATTTAATAAACACGGATGTCATTAAAGAAATATTATCTTATTTACATATTATTATGTAACCACAAAACAATAGTCACTTGAATTTATAATGAAACGTTTCTTTCAAAGTGAACATCTATATTTGATATTGTAAACTAATTGTAACAATACTAATATTAAATTTGTTAATAGCTTTACTACTACTACGTAGATAGTAGTGTAATCATCATGTACCTAAATTAAAACTAAAATATCGTTTCAAAATTATTGTTTGTTATAAAGAAATGAAATGCATAATTATTTGTTATATAACTGCACAAAACTGACTAACTGTAAATGCATTTTAAACGCAACAATAATAGGTTGTGATAATTGAACCAGCAAATTACAGTACGAATATATTGATAACGTTCATTCCAAAATAAGATTTTCAACTTTCTTGCATTATAATGAATTAGCACTGCGATCACGGCTAGCGGAATCCGCCTTAAACGTTTGCGCCAAAAAGTTTTATTTGCGTTAAAACCCGTTAAAGTCAACGTTAAATCAGCCCAAAACAAAAACCCCTACTACTCGCTTTATGAAAATGTATTAATTAATTTATGTTTCATCAAAATTAATGATCATTAATGTTCTATGAAGATTTAAAATGAAGTGATCCAATACGCGGCCACTTCAACTTACATTAAAATTGTTTATTAATACGTTAACAATTAAAAGGAACTATTGTTTTTCTAAAGAAAAGAAAAACAATTTATAAGAAAATTAATTGTTAGATTAGACATATTTCTTTTTCATTTAAATTTCTCCAGTAAATAAACAAAAAGTAAGTTAAAAGTTACTGTATAATTTAGCATCACAGAAGACGTTAATACCTTTATAACATGTTGATATTATAGTACACCACAACAAATCACCATTGTTCATAATCATCAGAACTGATAAACGTTCAAACTTTCTAACAATAAGAATTCATACACAATTTTATCACGCATACAATAAAGCTAGAGATACTAACCTAAAAATAACCGTAAAGTTAACCTTGTGATATAAAACTACCACTATCAAAAATATAAAGCAAAAAGAAACACCTCAGTATACTTTTTCAAAATATCATTCAAACATTTATTAGATTGTTGAAAAAAAGAACAACTATAATTTAGTGCAAGTTTTAGTGGTAGGACGCAGCTTTATTGTAGAACTAATAAATTGAAATACTTTAATATTTGGTTCATTGAAAAGTTGTCCATAAATAGAAACAATTTTTTTTTAAATTAATTAGCAATAACAATTTAAAAAATCAAAATAATATCGCTAACAATGGTTTTAACCACGTATTCACTTGCTCTAATTTAAAAACAAGCTTAATTGTATAATAGCTCGCTGTCAAACCCCAAACGACCACAATACACTTGACGTTTAAATTCAACTACTCGCATCAACACGAAAATTATCCACACCTACTTAGGAATATATACATATAACTAAAGCTTCATTTTGGATTTATACGACAGGTCGCAATGAACTAGTAACGCATATGACTAGTACTTACATAAGTAAATAGTAATTTGCTATTGGATCTCACGTTACGATAGGCAACGTTCGGTCGCAGTTACGGTTGTCGTACAGTACAATTATTTGAAAATGTATTCAATCGACCTTAAAAAACAACTTGTAATTGAAGTCGCAAAAATAATTTTTCTTTTAAAGGGAATTTAAAATTAGAATACTACATATTTACTTCAAAGTAACATTAAAACGAAATTACAGTAACAAATATTATTATTCATCATCATCATCAGCCTATATACGTCCCACTGCTGGGCACAGGCCTTCCTACATGGGAGAAACACATGAGGAGCTTGGGCCATAAAACCACCACGCTGGCCGAACGCGGGTTGGTGGGTTTAAGCGGTTGCAGTAACAACCGGGACCAACGGCTTAACGTGCCTTCCGAAGCACGGAGGAGCTCGAGATTATAAATTTGATTGACCCATCCCGGGACCGACCATGGCGAAAGTTGCTTTGTTTTCGTTATCGAAACCAGAGTGCTCAAACCACTACGCCACCGATCTTCTCAATTATTATTATTATTATTTAACATCAAATAGCAAATAGATATCTAGGGTGTCACACGCATGCTCAGCTGAATGGGGTGAGGCACTCGCCACCGGACGATCGAAGCGATCCGTCCGCTATTGGAGGAGTGGGTTGGCCAGCACTAGTGATGTGTCAACTCGAGTTGATTCGAACTGGGTTTAGCTCGAATTGACTCGAGTTCTATTCTCTCAGACTCGAATTAATAATTATTAATAAATAAATAATTATTAGCATAGTACGTATGTACCTACACCATAAAATTTGACTGATATTATTTTGTGAAGAACGTTACAAGACAAGTTTTATTGATAATTTATAAAAATACTTTACAATAAGACGATATAAGCCAAAAATTCATGATTACGTTGATTTCATTACTTTTTAAATAAAATTATACCTACTTCCACTAATTATTATTTTGTCTGAATACATATTGAAGCTTATCCGTTTTTAATTGTCCTGTAAAATATTTGGTTTGATAATTGGTAAAAAAAAATAGTTCACTCAGTTTCATCTAGATAACCTGAGTTAATCAACTCGAGTTCGATTCTAGTTACGTGAATTTCAACTCGATGCAAATCAATTTGTTTTTACCAAGTTGGCACATCTCTAGCCAGCACGGCAGCCTCACCTACCGCATGGTACAGATAATGGGCCTAATTCTGGAGGCACACTCTAAGTTTAAATTTAAGTACAGTATATCTCTTTCTCACAATATGTAATAAGAATGAGATAGCAAGAATTTGTTGAGAGCTGTCATATAAATTTAGACAGATTTCATACGAACCATAGACAATTTTAGACGGCATGTACGGAGGTACCTCCTAAACACTGCATTTTATCAGGTTTAATAAGGTCGAAAATTGAATGCATGTTTCTAAATGTCAAATTTTATGACAGCGATCCTTTTCGTATTCATATTGAGAGAAAGAGGTAGACTGAACTTAAATTTAATCTTAGCATGTGTTCGCCAGAATTAGGCCCACTGACCGGACACGGTTGCTTCGGTCATTATCTGTACCGTGTCGCCCGTCGGGAGGAGACACCGCGGTGTCGACTCCCCCGACGACCACACTCTGTTGGAGTGGTCGGCCTGGCGACACAAGATGAATGCGGCGCCCGGAGCAGTCTCCTCTCATTGTCAACTATAGTACGGTCGGCCACAGAAGTAGCTGAACACTTTAGTACCATATCACAACGACTCTAGCGTCAATATAGTACGGTAGCAACTATAAAGTACGTGCACAAGATCGGTGTGACATGGTACTAAAGTGTTCAGCTACTTGTGTGGTCGACTGTACAAGGCATGGTTGACAGTGAGAGGGTATGTGAGGCTGTTTAGAGATGTGCCAACTCGGGAAAAACAACTTGATTTGAATCGAGTTGAAATTTACGTAACTCGAATCGAACTCGAGTTGATTAACTCGGGTTATCTAGATGAAACTGTGTGAACTATTGGTTTTTTTTTTACCAATAATTAAACCAAATATTTATAAGGACATAATTAAAAACAAGGCTTCAATATGTTTTGGGACAAAATTATAATTAGTGGAAATAGGTATAATTTTATTAAAAAAGGAATGAAATGTGCGTAATCTTGTATTTTTGGCTTATATCGTCTTATTGTAAAGTATTTTTATTAATTATCAACAAAACTAGTCTTGTAATGTTCTTCACAAAATAATATCAGTCTAATTTTATGGTGTAGATACATACATATTTATGCTAATAATTATTTATTCATCAATAATTATTAATTCGAGTCTGAGAAAATACAACTAGAGTCAATTCGAGCTACGCCCAGTTCGAGTCAACTGGAGTTAGTAAATCGAGTTGACACATTACTAAGACTGTCGCCTCCTTCTGCGAGAGTATTCTCTTAAAAGAAGGCATCGAAGAGAGAACGGGAGGATCCTCTAGCCGCCCCTCTCCTAGACAAAGGCCGCCACGTCTGAGATTGCTCACGGTAACTCCGGGCAATCTCAATCGGCGCAAAGCCGGGCCGAAAGGTCTGGTCGCATTGGGGTGGTCTGGTGAATTTGTTTCGCAGACCCCAGACCATTTCCGCAAAAGGCACGGAAGCTATCCAGGAGTTTTAGCGGGTATTCCCAGGGTCAATTTAGACGCTGGGTGAGCCCCGCACACTTGGCGGATATGTCCGTCAATGGATTTCTCCTGGTAAAAAAAGGATGTCCCACGGATATGCTACACGGAGAGAAAACACTTTTTATTTTAATAAAAAAAAACATGAACTGCATCCAAAGATTTAAATAAATCGCATTACTGATACGTAAGAATAAAATAAATGTGATAATGATCGAAATGAAGTCTTTTGTTCATAAAATTTCCTATCGTGTGGCATGGCCGTGGAATGTCCCTATAAGAATTTAGTAATCAACAACTAGTTTAAAATCAGTAATACATATAATATTAGGAATGCACTTTCTAAGTGGCAAAAATAAGTTATTATTAAAAAACTACAATTGTTTCACTAACGCAATTACAATCACAGTACCCACCACAGACACCAGTCACTTCAAAAGAGCATATAGTGTAAATAAATAGGAATCATAGCATTTTCGAAAAATGCACAACATTTTGCTTACGGGAACAATCACATAACTTTTAATAAACTCCGAATAATTTTCAAGAGACTATATATTATTAAATATACAGCATTTTAGTTGCTGACCTTACATCGCTTTTCTAAGAAGACTGTACAAATATCAAATCACCTGACTGGTCAATACCATATATTAACCAATCACGACAGTTGGTACAATATTTATACACCATAGACTACTGAATGTGAAATGTGAGGAGCCCAAGAAACTACGGTTAGTAACTTAAAGGCAAAGTTTGCTTTATTTACACGAGTTTTTCCCCGTAGCAGGCACAGGTTAAGCGTCAGTCTAAGGGCCGCAGCAGAGCCCGAACATTCATAAGTGGTTATTGTCCTGCGCGGGCGCATTGTCGACGTCCAAAAGCTGTTTTATGCGTTCCACGCATAACTTTGATCCCTCGTTCGCTTCTTTTGCCATCTAAAATATGCAACAGTTAATCAAAATACTTTAAAAACACTCTCACACTTTTATTTTAAGGGGAAGAAACCACACAGAAGTACAGGAAATCTTGTTACATGCACCACCGAGGCCTTAAAAACCAAAGAAAGAAGATTTAGGCTGCACTATCGAGCCCTTTAAAGCCGTGGTGTAGTAAGATTTAGTATAAATGAACAATGAAGTAAATCTTTATATTTTATAGAAAAAAATAACACAGTCAGTGTAGGTGTTTCACGTGATTTCAATACACAGAAGGAAATTTACTTAATTAACTCACGATAAATTTCAGTTGATGTTAATTAACACAGGTCGGAATTAGGTAGAGTTATTTATGTACCTATTTACACTTATTTCTTACAGCAAAAGAAGAAAGTGGATATGCCTCAAATCCCGAGATTTATTTTAAAGAGCAGAATAATCCCGTGATTTATTTAATAAAAAAGTTATTTACTTTTACACAATTTAAACCACTGCACGCGCGACGTTGCCAAATTTACATAAACGACATCGGATGTCCGAAGTTGCAAAATTCCAATCCATATTAATATCAATATTTCGATGCTAATACATAAATAACTCTACCTAATTCCGACCTCTGGTAATTAATGTATAGAGTCTAGTTTAAAGAAATTTCTAAGGCTTTCTGAAGTATACAATTATAATTATTAATAACGCATATCTCACCAGCGAGAAGTTTAGGAATCCGTGAGGTAGTCCCTCGAGTACATCGATACCAACTACGTTACCCAAACGCTTCAGCTTTTTGGCGAACATCACACAGTCGTCGAGGCACGGGTCTAAGTGGACCGTCTGAAATCACATACGATATGTTCTTTCTTATATCGTCGCTACTACAGTGTACAATCACGTGCAATAAAATGCATAGACTTTTGACAGCTAGTGACTCTTATTCCAAAGAGCATAAGTAAGGCACACGAGATGTTAAAAGTGTGCAATCATCCTGTTGGACATGACTGTACTACTAAGAATCTAAATTGTTAGTGTAAAATTAGTACAACATACTAATAAAATACGAGACAAAATTTATATAGTAATATATAAAATATCTAGTTCAAATTAAACATTGTTAAGTGCTATTGTAATGGACACTAAACAAAGGACACAAAGATAATATTATCTATATAAATATTAGATTTACTTGTTCTAATCTTAAACAAACATCCATGGACACAGTAAGCTCGTGATCTTCATACAAACATTTGTCACTACCGGATCTGATCCCGGGTCTTCGTAGACAGAGGTACTGACCACTCGACATGTATGTCGCAGCCGTATCGATAACATGCCGTATTATAAAAAGGTGTGTCAGATTGAAAAACTTCGCCATAATAATAGGTGCGGCTTTCTTAACTTCAGCCGGATTTCAAATGAGCTAAAATAAAGTACGCCGCATGAATCAGCACTTTGCGTTCGCCAAAGCGGCTAAGTAAGGTGTGGCCCACACATACAAAAGGGGCGAAAGCTTTGACCCTCATGGCTCGAGCACCCTGGAGACTTTAAGAGTCTCAGCGGGAGGTGATGCCTGGCGATTAGAAATCCTCCAGAGGCAAATTCGCTTCTCAAGGCTTGAGGCCTCACCCAGTTTCTCGCCTCCTTAAAACCCCGGTTAAGCTGTAAAGATCACCTGCGGCTAACGGCAATAGTCTGCCCAAAAAAACTGAAGTTTTGAAAGTTAAGTGAGATTAATATTGAAATTAGACGTGCAAACGTTAATAACATTTGTGGGAATAGTGAATTAGGGAGACTGTTTAATTGGTAGGTTCAAGGTGTTTTTTATAACCACTTAAAACTGGAATATTTTTTGTTATAAAAAATGGTCATAAAAATAACCTTCACCATTCCGGTGTGTTTTACGATATGGCTGCGACATGTATATAATATGGTACAGTTAGAACTCTTTCCCGGTTAATTTGTAAAGACGCGTCAGATTTCCGGAATCATTTTATAATTAAAAACACATTGTGCCTGTAACGTGTGGCTAAATAGATTAAAAAAGTAGTAATGATTATGCGGTGATAAATTAAAAATACATTTTTAGGCAGAAACAGTTAAACCTGCAGTTAAATTTTAATGTATACTTTTGACCTTCAGCAGTTAAATTATAATGTAGACTTTAGACTAAATATTTTCGTCTGACAAAAGTAATTTTGACCGGGTAAGACATTTGTCTGTAACTTAGACACGATAAGCAAAACAACAAAATATGGTACAGTTTAAAAAAAATGGAACAGTAGTATAATACTTTATCATCCTTATAATATGATCACCATGTTAAATCTTACAAACTAAAATAAGTATTGCTGTGACACCAATTTCATAACTAACTTATAGCTTTATTTTAAATAGGCATTACCTATTTATTTCGCATGACAAAAGTTTTTCTTTATTATCGTTGACTTTCAATAACCTTCATATGAAAAGCTGGTAAGCTGTATGAATAGTCAAGTAATTCAGCTTGTTTCGTTTCTCATAATAACAATTATCTGAGAACACTCACCAATATTCTTACGGGCGGGAACTTATTCAGTAGCTGGTCATCAGCCCAGTACGGAGACAGGAACGGATCCCGCGGCACTGAGAATATAAACTCGTCCGACGGGCTGCGTGCAATCAACGCATCCAGGTTTGAACGGACCGCTAAACTGAAATTATATTTTATTTGTATTAATATGATTCTATAACAATATTTGCGCTGATTTTACTGTACAGACTTCACGAGAATTAATATACAGGCACGTGCACTTCTCGCTTGTGAAACTGCAAAGGCTATATTAATCATAATACTGTTGCCCACAACACCTCTCACTCGCATTACTGTCCTGCTGAATTAAGTGCATGAAGCAATAGATACTTTAACAGGTTTAACATTTTCTTTGAGCGAATTCGAAAAAAAAAATTGTATTGAAATTATTGTTTAAAAAATATTTTCTAAGTGAAAGTTTATTTAAGTAATTTATAAATTAGTTACATTATCGCATTGGGTCACTTCTAGGCTAGCATGATAATATGTTATTGTAAGAAATAAGTAAGTTGATAAATAAAAAAAATATGTTCAAATAGTTCCAATGTCATATATAAAGATTTTGAGAAACTTCAACTTTTCTTATGATAGGTAACCATACCCTACATTTTAGATTTAATTTAAGTGGCATTTTTCAGATTGCGTGTAAAAGGTTATCTATTTCTTTAAATAAGGAAAAAAAAAGAAAGGAGACTCGAAAATTAGTAATAAAACGCCCGTTTTCCTAGACTTTTTATGACAACAATTTTATTTTTTGATTTTATCATTCTTTCTTGAATATGACATTACATAATAATACCGTTTTTCAATAGACTTCTTTATAAAAACCATTAGAGACCTTATTTAGCTGCAATCTTTTTTTAAATTCTTAACAGGGTAGCTTTTGGCTTTCATCTCATCTGATGGCAAGCGGATTCCTCAACCACAGAGGAACTGGCGTAAGATAGCTAGTTCCTGCCGGAACACAACAGTGCTGGTAACATTATTGCTATGGCGGCAGACATAGATAGCATAGGTAGTAGCTAGCCAGACGATTTTCTTTTTTTTATACAACTAGACGACAAACAAGCTGACGGTTCACCTGATGGTAGGCGGTTACCGCCGCTTATAGACACCTGCAATAACAAGGAAAAATCACTTGATATTGCAGGTGCGTTGTCATCCTGAGGCCTGAGGTGAAATGCCGTCCATGCCCAGTAATTACACTGGCTACCTTTCCCTTCAATCCGAAACACAGCGAACTGTTTGACGGCTGAAATAAGAAAGGCGGTGGTACCTACCCAGACTTGAAAAGCCCTACCACCTCAACCAAGATATTATGTAAAGCGGATGTGTTAGCACCGCATAACTAATAGTCTAACAGAAGGTTCACTTTTGAACAAAAGTCAAGTTTAGGTATAAAAACTTGCCTACTCTTGCCATCGTTACCTGCTTGCACGCCAAATCGAAACTTATCATGTGCCACGAGCGTTCATATTCCTTTGGGCACTGCTGACTTGAAACCGGTTTGGCAAGTGCATAGGGTTGTCACTTGTCGATTTGTATACATGTTTAATAACGCGCGAGACCTTCACCTGACCGAGAGGTGTGTCGGCCATACATACCTAAACTGCAGAGTGACCCCTCTAGTGTCGGGAAAATTAAATTCGAGTGAATAATATCACTAATCCCTTCTTCTCTTAAACGTGTAATAGTCAACAAAGCACTCACTCTTCCATAGTAGGTCTTGCTATTGTGTTCGATCCCGTAATGTAAGCCAGGCGAGAGGACATAGCTCCCATTATACCAGTGGCCGCCTCACTTATACTAGAAAAAAAATATATAATTAATTTGTTTCTTTTCTGAAAATTGTAACTTGTACTTCTTCTAATCACCATAAAGAGTGTTTTTATGAATATTCAAATTCCAAGTGGCATTCCATACAAATAGTGTGTCTATACTCAAGTATTGTACAGTGTGTTGTGTTACAAAAGTCCCAAATAAAATTTAATGTGTGGTTGTATTCCTTGTCAAGAGTTAGCTCTAAAAGTTTGACATCTTTCAGACCACTTTCATTTTCCGATTAAATTAATAAAAACATTGTTTCACCTGACCCCTTAATCGTCGGATCACGGATTTGATTCGAAAATTCACTTGCCGTCTAGCTTTGACGCACCGCGATAAAAGGGACAGGTATAGAGTTTCCGAAATTCAAATATTTTCCGACAGTTGATAATAAGGAGAATATCGCGTACCGTACGACACACTACAGGTATACCACACACACACACGCACGCACTCACGCACGCACGCACGCACGCACGCACGCACGCACACACACACACACACACACAGCACGCGCCAAAATAATGCCAAATTTTATTTCGGAATTCTGTAACACGCGGTATATTTGTTATTGGCTCAAGCCAAATTCTATCGAAAAAATAAATGTAAACAAACCACTTACATTTTTGTATGAGTGATAAGCAATAAAGGTAGCGAGTACACTTTTGTTTATCGACTTTGTAACAAATAGATGATTTTTATCCCGTTATTAAAGTTAATCTGTCATTTTTCAGACTTCCTTTAAATTGTAAAATAAACTACTATTGATAAATCCATTTAACTAGTTACATCAATGAAACTAAAAACATAAATAGTGGGGATTGCTCTTTAATATTTTCTTACTTTTATTTTAATATTAAAATAAATGATAGAAATATATTCAGAAAACATCTAGACGAGAAAAAAAGACGGGGATTACATATTTATTTACAGCCAAGATACATATTTATAAATAGCGGGAATAGAATTTGGATACTTATAAAAATCACTCAGTAGGTATATTTGTAATATTTTTCTCACCGAGTCTTTATTCTCTTTTTGTTTTCTCTGGTATCGTAATCTTCTACAAGAGGGGGTTCCCCGACTAATGTACTGGAGGTTTCCGACTCTGCTTCTCTGTAAATTATATTTAATTTCTTTATTTCCAACAAGAGTAGACATTAATATACGGCGCAACTCATGGCGAGGGGTTACTGTCGCCTACTAACTCACGCTTTGCATGTCATCATTATCATCATCGCCAGCCTATATACCAGTCCCACTGCTGGGCAAAGGCCTTCCTGCATGGGGGAAACACATGAGGAGTTTGGAGCCGCAACACTACCACGCTGACCACGGGTTGGTGGGTTAAAGCGGTTGCAGTTACAACCGGGTCCAATCACGGCTTAACGTGCCTTCCGAAGCACGGAGGAGTTCAAGATTACAAAATTTTGACTTTTACAAGTTTAGCCTTGAATTAAAGTTGCTGTTCACTCCTCTCACTCTATTACAATAGGTAGAAGTTGTTGTATTGTGTATAGAGGTAGTGCGAAATAATAATTCTTAAGAAATAATAATAATATTCGGCCTTCATAGAGAAAAAAGCCGGAAAGCGCAAAGTAGGACGGCCTCCCACTAGATGGACAGACGACCTGGTCAGGGTCGCGGGGAGCCGTTGGATGCAGGCTGCGCAGAACCGTTCCATTTGGAAATCGATGGAGGCCTTTGTTCAGCAGTGGACATCATAGGCTGGTATGATGATTCCACCTTCATGTACATACGTATAAGTAATAGTATAAGTCAAAGCAACTTTCACCACGGCCGATCCTGGGATGGGTCAATCAAAGTTTGTCATCTCGAGCCCCTCGGGAGGCACGTAAAGCCGTTGGTCCCGGTTGTTCCTGCAACCGCTTTAACCCACCAACCCGCATTGGGCCAGCGTGGTGGTGTTATAGCCCAAACTTGTGTTTCTCCCATGTAGGAAAGCCTGTGCCCAGCAGTGGGCCGTATATAAGCTGGTGATGATGAATAGTATGAGGTAGGTCTCGGAGCAAGAGTTGACGACCGGATAACTTTTTTTATACAAAGCACGGCAATTGACCCAACACCACCTGATGTGAAGCGGTAAGATGAGTAAAAAAAAAGATGGCAACCTAGATTTATACCAGCCAATCAGCGCTATTCTGACCACATAACAGGCCAATCGCAGGCTACAAGCTTAAACAACTAGTTTTCTACCAGCCAATCAGCGCTATTTTAATTCCCGGGAACAATGGCAGAATAAATGCACAACCCCTGCCAAAAAAAACAAAAATATTCTAAATAAATTGTTTCTACTCTATTTGACTTCAGTTCTTTATTCGGTAGTCGGAAGAAAAGCAGATTATGAACCTCGTGCACTCGTGTTATAGAGCCTTGCTAAAAGCTGGGGTTCCAAGCTAACACTCGATGCAATCATAAGTCACTTTCTGCTTGATGCAACAATTTACTATTAATACATAATTTTTTACCTGTGCGAGTCGTCCTTATTCCTTAAATTGGGCTTGATGACAGGAATCTTTCGACCCTCAGAATCAGTATCGCTGTCCAACACGTATCGTTCTAGGAAGTCTGACACGTACTGCTGGGACTTATCTTCTGGCGGTGTCGCACCTGAAGACATGAGTCTTCCGTAAAAAAGCTGTCATAATTTCGACGCCATTGTTACAACACTCGCAAGTAACTTCGATACAATATTAATGATTAGAGTAATCACTTCTTGATAACAATGAATTTGCGTAGTTTTTAAAGAAGGTATTCTGTATCTATGGCTGTTGCATGTTGTTTTATTACTACTATATTCACCACGAAATTTCTGTAGTTATTCCGATATATCCTTTGAGTCCCTGTTCTACGTCCCTGTACTATGCGTTCGTAACTGCCGTTTTCTAATGTAAAAATCCGCAATTTCGCATACGTAGAGGACTTAACTTTTCCATTTTTTTTTATTGAAAAACCAAAGTACACAACAGATTTTCAAAAATTTTGTATGGGACCAAATGGGAACTATTCCGCATCGAACAAAAAAAGAATCATCAATATCGGTTAACTCAGTCGAAAGTTCTGAGGTAACAAACATAAGAAAAAAAACATATAGTCGAATTGATAACCTCCTCCTTTTTTTTGAAGTCGGTTTAATGACTGTAGATTTCTACATGATAATTCGCTTTTTTTTGTAGTCAAGCCAAAGGAAATGCTCATATAGAGATGGGGTAAACACTGACTACTTGATAACACAACGTAGTCTAAAGTTAGAACCAAATGCCGTCTCCGATTGCTTTAATTAATAAAAAAAAGCCACAAATTTTGACCTAGGTGTTGAAGGGTTGAAACGTTTTGTTGACAGCACTAGGACATATTTATTCAGCTCGGCTAATATGATGCGACGCGACGGTTACCGACGAGAAACTGTTTTCGCTAATTTGCTACACCGTACAGCGCCGATAGTAGCTGAATACCGTCGTTCGTCATACTACGCTTCCGAAGGCAGCCGAACAGCACCGATGAAGGCCGAACGGAGAAATAATTCCTCATGGCAGTTCGGAGGACATCAATGCAAGCGTGAGTTTACATTGGCCGCATAATGCAAGTAGTTATACCAAAGCAACTTCGGTTGATTCTGCGTCGACATGTGTAGGCAGAATGAATGAAAAAAATGAATCGACTATTCTTCCCAAAATAGACATTACTGTCTATCCTATACATTGTTACCTGTAGCGGTATGTTCGCTCTGCAATGACGCAGCACTTATTGTCGTATCAGACGACTTTCTTCGCTCGCTGCCAGACTTATGAGCTTGTAGCTCTGCCAAGTCTGATGGAGATACCTCCTCAAAGGACGATGGACCTTCGCTTATACCCTCTGAATAAAAAAAAATAAAGTTTTCAGTAACCCCCGGCCTCATTAATCATCTACCTAACACCATCTCGTCGAGAATATTCTTTTGAGCCCAAACACGCTATATCTGCTGTAATTTTCTGAATTAAGCATTCCGCAGACTTTTTGATGATTTAGGATCATCAAAAAGTCTGCGCTGTGAATGTCACCGAAGAAAAGAGCTGTGAATGTCACCGAAGTGACAAAATACTAAATTTCATATCATTCGAAGCTGTGAAAGTGAGTAAAACCCTTTTATCACGTAGAAAATGAGCTGATAATCATGAAACGCCTGAACTGATCTTCATAAATTATGGCTATAAATCATCCTAATCAAGTCAGCTTTCAAACATATAGTCTAAATAAAAATATTTGCTTTCGTCATTTATTATTATGATGACATAATATATGGTTATTAATAATGGCGGTTATTATTTGAATAAAAATCAAAGTTTGAAATCCACATACCTTGTGACGGGCTAACTTTGAGGAAACCATTACTGTCCAGTGGCGTAGTGGCATTCGACAAAGCATTTGTGGGATTATTTGATTTGTCATCCTTTCTAGTTGCGTTGGTACTGGCATAAGCTGCGAATAACCAATGTTTATTTAATAGACTGTTTGATGATATGGTGGGAACTTCAGGATTAACAATACGTGAATCCTTTAAGGTACCCAGATCACGAAAAGAAAAGGCAAAACTGAAATGAAGAACTTAGAGAAGAATCTCGACTTTTTGCAATGACACTGAAAACCTATTTAGGTCCAATGTGGTGGAATCTGGACTTCACCTCACCTGATGATTAGTGATAAGGCCAAACATGTAAACGAGCTACACCCGGATTACTCTACCACAGGCTATCTTACCTCCAACTTACACAACAATGCTGTTAACATTATAGTTACGGTGGCATACTTAGTTAAGATGGTAGTAGCGAGCCAGGTGGACTTAATCAATTACCCGGTTTAATACCCAAATTTCAAACTCGCGGAACATGTTACTTAGATTCATTCAGATTTGGTGCAATAGAGACAATACGCTTTCTCTAATGAAATTAACCAAGAATCAAAGATAATTTAATAAAGTACTATTAAAAACTTTAAAATAGCTCACCTTTCAAACATCTCATCATGAAGCCAAAAGGTAGCAAGGGATCCATCAGACACAGTAGACGTGCAGGGCTGGGTATGAAGCTTACGAGTAGAGGAGCGTACGCCATGAACAAGCCTTCGGGTCTTCGTAAGCCCGTCGACAGTATCTTGAGAGTACAACCAGCTATGAGATTTGCACCAGCCGAGTCGCCAGCGAACACTATGCGTTTTCCTGGTAAATCATTTTTTATTAATACAAGGGTGGTTAGAAAGGATTGTAACGGTGTTATGAAATTTAGATATCAACTAATCCACCATTCAAAGGATACCATAATTTATAGGGTACCCGTAATAACGGTACCTTAATTTTTAGGTCGGATACCCGTATTTATGTTTGATTATGTGCGTTTATAAAGAAGACAACACTACGCCGCTAAAGTGCCGCGCGATCTGCCCGCTGGTTTCGAGAACGGGTCTGCGTATCCCGCTCCGCTCCCGCGCCGCCGCCGCCCGCAAGATTCGAGGCAGAGGCCTGAGAGTTCCCTAACCCGTTTGTAATAGAGTTGGCTTTCGTTATGCAACTGATACACTTGGATACACTTTATGTGCTGTCGTCTGTACTTTTAAGTGACTGGTGTGATGATTATATGTTGTTAATTATATATGAGTGGCATTAAATTACGAAAAAACTTATACATTTGTTTATAACCATAGACAGCGCCGTTTTGGTAAATCTTTTTTTTAAATGACAAAATTATCACTAACCAGTCGTTCCAATCTCTTTGAAATTGTTGATCATCCAGCAGTAAGCATAGAAAACCTCTTCCAAAGCTCTTGGGAACGGCGCTTGAGGCGCCAGACTGTAGTCTATGGAGAGGATGGGTACGTTGAGTTTGGTTGCCCATTCTCTGAGGTAAGTCTCGTGGGACTTGGAGCTTTGTGCCACGAAACCACCGCCGTGGCAGTGGAATACTATGCCGTCTGAAGCCGGAAGATTCGACGACCCTTCGCCAGCCTAAAATTTATTTTAATCTTGTAAATGTTTGACATTTAAAATAATAATTCTATATTGTAATCTCAATTAATCCATACCTCCATAACTTATAAATGCGGAAGTGTGTCTGTCTGTCTGTCTGTTATCTCTTCATTGTTAAACAGTTGAACCGATTTATGTGAAATTTGATATAGACATACATAGTTTGAGTCTTGGGAAAGTATAGTTTTTATCCCATAATATAATCCTCTAAGGGGGTGAAGGGGGGGGGGGGGGGGTGTAGAAGTTTGACTGGGGAATCAATAACCGCTAAACTGATGTAGATGAAATTTGGTATGGACATAGTTTGAGGCTAATTTAAATTTGAATTTTAAGTACCTACCTAGATACACTAAATCGAGCGTTATTTCCTAATCATATACAGGGTGGTGCCGTCAATACAACAATAAATTAAAACATGAGCTATATTAGTTCATAGGAATGGTTTGCCACTTTCCAAAACATCTTATTCTTATTCTTTAGATAATTTCATAACATTTCTATGAAATAATGCAGCTAATTTTATATTGTTTCATACAAATTTCATGAAAATATCAAATGAATAAGATTTTTGAAAGTGGCAAACCATTTCTATAAACTAATATAGCATAAGTTTCAATTTATTGTCGCATTGACGGCACCGCCCTTTATAATCAAATGTTAATGAATACTTACCATCCCCATTCTCTTGTTAACACTGATCAATCTAACGTTCAAACCTTGCAGACCCACGTGTACAGTGGGCGGCAAGACTGTTATCTCTTTGCCTTCGATCGTGGTGACTGTGATAGGCTCTGGAGGGATCGTTATCAGTTTATTTACAGCTACTGTTGACGACATCAGACTGGGAACTCGCTTCATTATCTCTGAAAGATGTCAACTTAAATGTACAATTATTAATAAACGAGTTATTTAATTTTCTTATAACGCGTGACCTACCACTTTCAGCTAGAAACCAGAATGCCTTGCAAAACTCGACACTAGCGGACTGTGATATGTTGACAATCCGCCTGGCTCTCATCTCTGGGTCTATCAAATACTGTCCCCCGGTCCACACCGAGCTGATCAAGTTTCCGTGGCTGTAGTACGCTTCCGAAAAGCCAGCCATGCATATAGATATGCCTTTTAGTATGCCGCGCATTGAGGGCAGAAACTGGGGATATTAAAGATTGATATGAGTTTTTCTTAATTTAATTGCAATGTCATTTCTACAAAGCTATAATCATAGGATTAATTTCTGTAACTGAACTCTCTAGTCCATAAATAAAGGCAACAAAAATAATTGGATGGGTAGTTAAAACAATTAGGTGGTACCAAAATACCAAATTGTCAACTATTTTAGTATCTGGGGCCTTACTACGTTGCAAGTGAACTGTTAAAGCATTCTTAAATACAAAAGTAAGCATACACTTACTTTTAAAATAGGTCCATTGATAAACCGACTTAATTATAATATAATTTAAGTGCGGTTTTTTGATAAACCCCATTTTGACGAAACATGAGTTTGAGAATGTAATAAGAGCTTATGGTTAGAGGGGGATGTGCAGGTATTTTGTTAGTTGGATATTTTGTAGTTAGATGTGGCTCATATATGTGGCTCAAAGTCCGGATGCTATAGCCAGAATCCTTTAGGATATGACGACCTGCTAGTCGAGTAATAGCACCCTTGTCTACTTAACCAGTGGTCTCCCCAGGTTTGAATCCCAGTAGGAAGCAAATATTTGTATGATCAGTACGAATATTTGTTCACGTGTCACTGTTTTCTAGTACCCCAAGCTTTTAGTAATGTTTGGTTTAAGTGTAAGAAATAATAAAAACATTCTCTTGGAATAATACATGGATTCCGATATTAATCTACATAGGATTAAGGTAATCAAGTACATGAACAATTATTGTTTGAGGCAATACTGTACTTAATAATGTAATAAACCGTATTAGAAACTAGCTATTTCAAAATTGTATTACTAGATGTCGCCAAGTACCTTACATCGCGGTATTAAGTTTTACACATGTTTGTTTACATGTACTTGAAAGTTTTTATGATAATAAAGTCTATAATCCTACACCATTTGATCATTTTATTCCTTCGACAACCAAGAACCAACGATTGCTAGCTGCCCGTTCGGCCCGTTGTTTTTTTTTTTATACAAATGGATGACAAACAAACTGACGGCCCACCTGATGAAAGCGGTAGCCGCCGCCTATAGACACCTGCAATAACAAGCCAAAATCGCTTGATATTGCAGGTAAGCCCAGTAATTACACTGGCTACCTTTCCCTTCAATCCGAAACACAGCGAACTGTTTCACGGCTGAAATAAGAAAGGCGGTGGTACCTACCCGGACGACCCTGCATACGGGCCTACCACCTAGTAGTGTACACCAAAATTTTGTGGACAAATATTAATTAATCGTTTTCCCGACAGTCACAAACATCTTTACAATACATTTTCAGAGTAGTAGTAAGGCAATACGCAATACAACAAATTAACAGAAAGCAAAGAGGTTATCAATATTAATCGCAGGGCAGTCCAATGCAACATACGTAATGTCATTACTATAAATCGATAGCGCAGTTCAAGTTTATACAAATGAAGACTTTTATTTAATTTAAATTTAATAGTTGATTGGATGTGCAATGTGCATTGACACACCAGTGCAATGTGCAAGTATTAAATGGTGATTTGAAAGTAATGATATACAGCAAACAAGATATAATTTATCAAAATGTAAAACACCGCGATAACATCAGCAGATAATGTGCACCATGATTTGCAAAAGTTCGCAAAAATACTTTTCAGCAGACATTGCATCATACAGAGCGAGAGAAAAAGTTAGTGAGTACCTGACATTTCATGCGTCTTATTAAAAAAAAAGCAACATGGAGCCAAGGCTGTAAGCTGGCAATAGTGATCGGTCATCATATTTCCTAATAACTGTACGAGCAGCACAAAAAATCGTAAATTACTGATATTGTATCAAATTATAGTACCTACATACAGAGAAGTGTAGGCTACGAAAGCCGCCTACAACTCGCCCAGTTTGTTTATTGCTGTTTAAATTTTTCGACAGTTGTTAATCTTGCGAGATAGATTATAGGCTAACTAAAACAAGAATAATATCGACCTATAGATCGATCTATATGAAAACTGTCAAAAAAAAATTCTGAGAGGCTTGCGCTCAGAAATTTTCTTTGACGGATATAAAACAAGCCGCTGTATTCCAACCAGGTGTTAGTCATGTTAGTTAATTATTCATGTAATCTATTTAATACCTACATCAATAATTTAGGCACTGCATCTTTTCTTTTTTCGTCGGTGTGCCTATTTGGCACACCGAAAAAAGAAAAGATGCAGTGCCTAAATTATTGATGTAGGTATTAAATAGATTACATGACTAATTCTTATATGTTTACTAATGCTCGTTTTCACTAACATTTGCTTAGCGTTATGAGTCTCTTAGAGATTTTTAGCTCAGTCTATTTAAAGGAGATAGAAAGAGACAAAAGTCAATAAGAGTCACCTAAGGCTAGGGAAAAGTTAGTGAAAACGGACATAATTGTACGTACTTTGGAAGTGTGTATTTAATTTTGTACATGTGCACTTGCAGGTATGCGCTTTAACTATTTTCAATATATTACCTGGAATCCAAGACATCTGCCATAGAAACAATACTGATTTATTGTGTCTGCTTGTGAGAACAGCTCTTCCGGGGAGTGTGGTTCAGACGGGAACAGGTCTCCTGGCGGAGCCCATGACAGCAGCGTGTGTAGGTGATGTAAACATGTTCCTAACGATGCCAACAGCTGACCACATGACTCGATCTCCCTTCGAAAAATATACACGGATAAATAACAATCATTTGTTCCAGGTTCGAAGGTAACAGTAACAGTCGCTATTATTGTAACTGTAAACTGCAGATAAAATTATTCTTATTACCGCTAATAAGCGTTTAGTTTGTATGCTGTCGACTTTAAATAAAAATATAGGTACGAATATTAGTTATATACTGAGAGAAATTAAAAATAGAAGTCTGTAATTAGAATTTTCTTTTGAAAGTACCTAATGAATTGAAACAGATGCCAATTTTTTTGTAAACACTCCAACTGAGCACGAAGGCGTGTCTGAATCGACACACCCGACACACCTTCCAGCGAGAATAATAATCGAAGTTTGCAATGGCTGAGCTGAGATGTCGGATTGCGGGCTTAGATTTAAAGCAACAATTTTGAAATGAAAATCGATTGAAATTTTGCAATGGAAATGATTCGATGCAGTAATAAAATGTTTTTTTTTTTAAATTATCATAATCGGTCCAAAGAATCCTTTAAGCATGTTATGGAACAAACTTTTAAAATATTATTTAGTGGGACAACCATTCGTATAGGTAACATTAGAATTATAATAAATTATGTAACGAACGACATGATGACGTGCACTACACAGTAACATTATAATGTTATGAGTAAACCAAACTGGCTTTTCAGTGATATCATGGACCATAATATCTACTTCATCATCCTTGGTGATAATTACACTGACATTGAAAATTTAATGGTCTTTTATTAAGAAATATTTAACTGACTTGACTACTTTAATTGACGACCGCCTGGCCGAGTGGTCTGTACCCCAGGCTACTCGGTCAAGAGGTCCCGGGTTCGAATCCCGGTAGGAACAAATGTTTGTATGATGAGTACGAGCATTTGTTTACGAGTCATGGATGTATAAATGTTTATTTAGTATATTTCTAATATTTATATACATATTATTATCATTATTTCTCCGTTATCTAGTATCCATAACACAAGCTCTTAATGATGCTTACTTTGGGCTAGATAATAGGTGTGAGTGTATTAAAAAAAAAAAAAATATATGAACGTGATAAAATGCAGTGTTTAGGAAGCACTTCGAGAGTAATATTAAGACTTGAAATCCTAAATGTTTATATCGGATAGAATTATTCTGAAGTTTCATTAGCCAAATAATGCGCATCATTAGTATTTTTAGTACAATAATATTATTTCAATTTTATTTTTAACTTCTTCCAGTCAGTCATTTGTGTTGAAGGCCATTAATAAATGGAACATCCGTTGTGTTTACTTTAATACAACTGTTCTTGTTCATCAGCACCCTACTGTCGGAAAAGTAGAATATCGGAAACTCCTATTCCTGTCACTTTTTGTCACGGTGCGTTAAAGCAAGATAGAATGCGAGTTCCAATTTAAATTCGTGTTCCGACAGTTGTGCCTGTAACTAAGGGTGCAGAGCTATAGTGTAGGTAGTCTGTCTGTGGTGTAGCTAATATCTAGAAGGGCTGATAATAACGTTATCTAACGTTACTACATCAATGCCCGCGTGGATGCCGGTTATCGCGCTAAAAAGTAGTCAATGTCCTTGCTCAGGATGTTAATCTATCTGCATGACAAATTTCATCTAAATCGGTTCAGTGGTTTAGACAGACAGTTACTTTCTCATTAATAATGTTAGTATGGATTAACCACTTAATTATTAAGAGAGAACTTGTTTTTTATTAATTAATAAGTATCATTTTCACTTACTTCACAAAATAGCCTTTTCTGAAGAGTAAAGCATCTCGGCCCGTACAAACTTGTCTGCTTAGCTTCAGACCATGCAAGATGCATGAGTCCACTACTGACACAAAACTTCTATAGCCATTTCCAGGAGATTTTGAATCAAAATCATAGAGAGGAGCAACCTGTAATTAATGATATAACAATGAATCATTAAATAGTTGGTGTAGTGGTATGCACTCTGGTATCTATTAGGATAACAAAACTACATTACGATAGCTGATACTGGATGTTTTTTTTATACAACCAGGTGAAAAACAAGCTGACGGCCCACCTGATGGTAAGCGGTTACCGCCGCCTATAGACACCTGCAATAACAAGGAACAATCACTTGATATTGCAGGTGCGTTGTCATCCTGAGGCCTAAGATGGAATGCCGTCCATGCCCAGTAATTACACTGGCTACCTTTCCCTTCAATCCGAAACACAGCTAACTGTTTCACGGCTGAAATAAGAAAGGCGGTGGTAAATAAATCAAAATTATTAATCTTAAGCTTCTCCATACATAAAAAGTTTCACTAGGTGGTAGGCCCATATGTACTATCGTCTGGGTAGGTACCACCACCTTTCCTATTTCCGCCGTGAAGCAGTTCGCCGAGTTTCGGATTGAAGAGTAGCCAGTGTTATTACTAGGCATGGAGGACATTTAATTTTTTTCTTGTTATTGCAGGTGTGTCTATAGTCGACAATCACTACATAAGGTGGTATTTTGTTATATAGTTGTATAAAAAAGTAAGTATTTAAAATAAATAATACGATTTAAACATGCTTCTTTGTGGCCTATTTAAATAAAATATTTTTTCTTTCAATAATGTCCTTGAGGGGGCCAAACTTGCGCATTTCCCAATCCAGGTGACTCCAATAACCATCTGAGCTACCGAGGACTTGGGATGACCTTATGAATTTCTCCTAGTCTATCCCAGTTTCGTTAGAAGCTAATGTATACCGTTACATTTGAAATAAAAACAATTTTACGGATATAACTCGCGTTTAATTTGATGTTACATTATTATTATATATTCGATTAATTTACAGCTATTATGGTCACGCGGAGACTGAAGTTGACAACTGACAATTTCAGTCTTCCTGGGTAAAATTCTTTTACATCCGGTAAATTGGTTTTATTCCAAATGTGTAGTGCTCGCGAAAATATAAGACAATACTATGTATACCCTTACGTTGTCGAAATATTCTAATAAAACACCCTACGCACCAGGTCATGTTTCATGGGTGGTGGATTCTGTCCCTGACCCAGGACATGATTTTTGTAGTTCATATCCTTAAAACATTAATTATAATGTTAAAAATATAATTTAGAATATTTAAGAAGGCCATTGGCAACCATTTTAATATCGCAATAGCTTTCACCCACTAATCCGCATTGAGTGTGGTATTATGGCCCTAAACTGATGTGTTTCTCCCTTATCATCATCAATGGCATATAGGATGTTGATTATTATTGATGACCATTTAGTGAAGTACCCACATATCAAGCTCAATAGATAATCCCACCGGCCCTAACACACAATAGTAAATCTTTTCATCTATCATAATATTCATAATAAACAGCATAAAAATGCAAGTAACCACTAATGACATTGCACAGCTAGAAGGTGGATTTATTGTTATTTATTCTGCTAAAGCAATAGTAACGAGTAACAATTTAATTAGTACAGACGACATCACATCAAGTTTAACAGTTGCAGTGCAAAATCCGCCTCAATTACGAATGGAGTAAGGGCAGTGGTGTCAAGGTCAAACTGTTATGCTTATAGTTCTATCGACTGTACATCATGTGTTTCAATCAACAAAGAACCTCAATAATTTTATAGATTCTTGTTAGGTACTATATTATTATCTTAAGTTATTGCCTTCATTTCTGTGATAATATGACACAATACATAATAAGATAGTGTTTAAAATGTAGTCACATGACCATGTAGTTAAAGTTCAAACTTTGTTCTGTGTAGCCACATGTTCAAGAATCACAATAACAAAGTATAAGTCACACCTATACTTTGTCTTATTTATTTAGCAATTAACAAGATTCTTTATTCTTATTCATCAGTTTATAAGCTTTAATTTTTGTGTTTTTTATTCTGTTCCTCTTTTCAAATTATAAAAATTTATTTTCTTCTTCTAGAAGGCTGAATAGATCTTGGAAATTATAAGTTTGAAATTAAATTCAATATGTTTTAGACATTAGTTTATAACGTAAATACATATAGACGAGGAGAAATCCATAAGGTTATCCAAGTCTTTGGTAGCTCACATGGTTAGAGCAGTTACATGGATTGTGAAAAGTTGTGGGTTTGGTTCAGTGTGATCCCATTAAACATTTATTATAGTGTTAAAAATAAAATTAAGAATAATAAATTGTACATCAATCTATTATTGATATACAATTTATTATTTATAATTTTATTTTTAAAAAGATGTCAACTAAGTACCCTATTTTAAAATTAATAGTTTCACAGATTCAGTGCTATGTTTGATATCTTGCAGCACATTGTTTAACACCCCATATAAAATCTGAAGATCAGATGACGTCAGATGTTGCTGTAATACAAAAAATGTATAGGCATATTTACAAATTAATAATAACTTTGTAAGATTGTTTTAAATGATGTAAGCAACAATCTTTTAAATGATATTACATTACAGTTTTTTATGAGCTTTGGAAAAAGAATGGCCATTTTTTAAATATTTTAAACTCTACAATTTCAACAATATGGGTAACAGTAGCATATATTTACCCAATTTGTGAAATAAAGCACCACATTCAAACATGGCAATATCGCTATTGTATTTTACACACATTGGTATTTTAAGACCCCAGCTAACCATTCCAGCATTCTATTAAATTTGATAACTTTAAAATAAAGTGCTGATGGTGGTGGTGACTAAGATTGAAGATTTCTGAATTTTTATTAAAAATCTCAACAGTAGATAAACTTTGTTGGTAAAGAAGCTTATTGAGAATTTTTTAGAGTTGTTAAAACAGTCTAGTTAACAATTTTTTAAATGAAATGTACCACAAAATTGACATATAAACATTTGAAATATTATTTAATAAATAGTCAATTTTTAGTAATTAAAATAGAATAAAACTAGAAAAATTTCACGTCCTGAGGCAGGAATCGAACCCGCGACCTTTCGCAATCCGGGCGACTGCTCTGACCACTGAGCCACCCAGGACTTGGGATATCCCTGTGAAATTCTTCTAGTCTATCTTGTATTTGCGTTTATGAGCTAACGTCCACCCTACAATGTCGAAATATTCTATTTCAACATCCGAAACGAGTATTTTTACAAATACCGACGATTCGGTGGGGTGGGGCAGTGCTTTCAAATATTCTTAATTTTTGATTTTAACATTATTATAAATGTTTGAAAAATTACTTAGTAATTAAAATAGAATAAAAGATAGACTAGAAGAATTTCACAGGGATATCCCAAGTCCTGGGTGGCTCAGTGGTCAGAGCAGTCGCCCGGATTGCGAAAGGTCGCGGGTTCGATTCCTGCCTCAGGACGTGAAATTTTTCTAGTTTTATTCTATTTTAATTACTAAGTAATTTTTCAAACATTTATAATAATGTTAAAATCAAAAATTAAGAATAGTCAATTTTTAATTATTATTTGAAAGACATTCCTTTTTCTCACAAGCATAGTAATTTCAAAACTTTAATTAGTGTCATGTGATTTATTTTCATTGGAAGTTTACACTATTTAAAAAATAATTGATGTTGATAGTTGCCAGACAACACATTGGATGTAGGTGAGACCTTGTACATTGTGATAGCATTGTTTTAGAAACAGCTGCCAACTCTTATTTCTGAAACTAGTTGTATTGATGGTTCTGTGACAAATTGAGATCTGAATAATTTGTTGATTATTTGCATAGTCTAGGATATTTAATGAGCTATAAAGTTTTTATAAATAGATTATGGAACATTGCATCATAATATTAATAAAATAATATAATAGTAACTGTAGTTAGAAGATGACAATGTCTTGCAATTATAATGTGTTAATTTGAAACTACAGTGTCAAGCTATGTTGCCTACATATATTTAAACAAATATTCACATTAATAATTGTACTATAAATTATTAGAATATTTATGAACTCACGTTAAAACTATATTATAAAATGTTTTTTTTTTAATATTATCATGTAATTAATTTGAGATAACTTGAGATATTTTTTACTACTTTACAAGAGTATTATAAAAAATAATAAATTGTCACACACCTTTCTTACATGATCAACTAGGGGCCAGACAGTGTCAATATGATCTATAAGTGTCATGAAGCCCTGGTATAAGCGCTGCCCGTTTTCACTGTCGTCTGGCTGGAAGTATGTAGCGTTATTTTGGCACGAGTCTTTTAGGGCCTCATACATCGCAAACGTCGGAGGCGCTCCTTCTCCGGTATCATCGCAGCACAATGACGCCTTAGCTGGAGATTCCGTGAAAGACATCTTCTTAGACACTCGCCCCACAGTTAAACGAAACCCTCGACTAAACCACTTATATCTCATCTGCAAATATCTTTATAAAAATATCACTCATTCATTTGTTATTCAAGTAATAATAATTTACGATAAGAAAGTATTTACAAAATACTTCACGGGGAATGTTTTGTTTCATTGTACCATTTTAACAAAGATTGTTCCGGATACAATAAAATGAACAATTTAATTTGAACTTAATTCAGATTGTTCACATCACATTTCAATTTTCAACTGTATGAAAGTTGATTGTTGATTGATTTCGGAATTTTCAGAATGACATGTAAAGACTGACAGTCAGCTGACATAATACTTGCCGTTGCCAGTTAAATAAACTCGTTTATCTATAGATTAATGCGATCCTTTTTAAAGACCCAAAGCCGAAGCTGGTTTTTTTTTGATATTTTTTATCCATAGCCTGGATACAAGGCCTTCAGTCGCATACATTTTATTATTAAACCAATGTTACAAATATGTTAATTAAGCAGTAATATTGTTGTTGATAATTTTAATTTTGTTATATCAATTTTCGATTGTTTTTTCGGGTATCAAATTCGATATCTTGAATAGTTAATTTTTTTACACGACATATACCGATACTTTTGTAAAATATTAGCACGACTTTTTAAAAATTACAAAAGAAATTAGGTGTTCCATACAAGCAGTTCGCTGAAATGTTGCAATTTGTATGAAACGTCAGATTTATTTTCACGATGCATTTTTTTTACGAGTGGTGAGCTAAAGACCCTAAGTCTTATGCTTCTGTTTCAGCTTGTATGTTTTAGATTTTATAAAAAAAACAATAATAGGGTTTGGCGGGATTTTGTGGTGTCAGTCAAGATTTTTATTACCTATAATATTTGAAAATTGTGTCAGAGCGAACTTTGTGTTACAAAATTAGTGTGTGTTCAGGATTAGTCGAACAAGAGAAAATAAAAGTAGGTTTTGTAGATATTAGGATTTACTTGCGGATCGATACAAGGTGGTAAGTAGAAGTGTATTAAATCATTATTGGTTTGGTTCCCCTCCAAATAGTTTGGTAGCTACTTGATTGGCTGTATAAACGAAAGGGGGAATGTGAGCGTTACGGCCATGGTCGCTGGGTTGAAAATACATTGCAGCGTCAACAGTGTGGTTTTATAAATCAAGTGTTTGTGTTGGCGTATGTATGTACACATACAACTAAAAGATTACTAATAAAAGTAATTATGGTGTGAAAGACGATGAGATTTTTTTTGCGGTTATCTGCCTCATCAAGTAGCATCATAAGAAGATTGTCTTCATATATTTCGCGTCAAATACTCGCAAGATGCATTGAAATGTGTAACACCAGCATTTCAATGCAATGAATGAAGAAATAAAGAGACATGGCTATATGGGCATTAGTTTCCTTTGTCTCCCTTTTATAGAGAGAATCCGACAAAAAAATAAAAACAAAAAAAACATATTTACTTGCAGAGGTGCGTTCTAAGCCTACACTCTGAACACTCCGAGTTGTTTTTTATCTTGCTCTAAGGTGCGGAACGACACAAGTTCTTTTTATAACCTCAAATTTTGACTAGGAGTTCAATCATTATCTAAAACTAATACGAAGTCTTCCATTCCGCAATAAATTTTCTGTATTTTGTCTGCATTTAAACTTTTATTCACTTTTATTTATAATAAACTAAAAATAAGAAGTAACTTTTATGAGATTTGACATATCCAATCTCATTTGACGGATGGTCACTAATACATATGACGTTTTAAACGTCAGAGTGTTTTCTAACCATCAAAATTGATCGTCCGAAAATTGCAACTCTCCGAGGCTCGGAACAAGATATTTGTGACAGCCAAACGTCATGTCGAAAGGCACGGAACGGCCTTAGAGTAAAAAGTTGTGGGCTTGGAACGCGCCCCAGTGTGCAGTGACAGTGACAGCCACACCACAGATTAGAAAAGAAGCCAAACGTTATGTCAATGAGGAAGGATTATTTCCTCAGAACAATATTAGTTATTGTTCTGAAATTATTTCCATCACTTGACATTGGCAGAAATGGTCGTTTCCCCTATTTAACGACCGATTGCCAAACATCATAAAAAAAGAGGAAGGATTATCGTTATGGAGTGTTTGGCGGGTTTTGTGGTGTCAATGAAAATTTTTATTACAATAATTAAAAATTGTGTCGGAGCGAACATTGCGTTATAAAAGTGGTGTAGTTTTATTATTCAAGTGTATGTTGACGTGCAACTAAAATATTATTAGAATAAAAGTGATTATGAGAACTTTTTTGTGGTTATCCACCTCGCCAAGTAGCACATAAAGTGACTGTCATCATATATTTCGTGTCAAATACTCCCAAGAAGCATTGAAATGTGTTACGCCAGCATTTTAATGTAATAAAAGAAGAAATAATGAAATACTGAAGACATGGCTGCATGGGCATTAGTTTCCTTTGCCTTTCCTTTATAGGGAGAATAATTCTCCCTATAAAGAGGTTAATTATTAACCAAAAAAAAAGATTATCGTTATGTGACAGCCGGCAGCCGGTAACAGATTCAGCCGTAGGAAACAACCAAACAAAGGTACAGTCGAAGACATAAGTTGATGAACAGATCCAAATTTTCAAAACACCTGCACAATGTAAAGTTTCATATGTCGCTGAACAAATTGTTGATCAAATCTCTGTGTACATTGAAGAATGTCAAAAGTTAGTAAACAATATTTTATCAAAAGTTGCTGGACTTACCAAATTTTCAAAACACCTGCATAATATATAGTTCCATATGTCGCTGAACAAATTGTTGATCCAATCTATTGTACAGTCGACAGCACATCAAGCGTAACAGTTTGACCTTAAGCCCGCCCTTACTGCGTTCGTAATAGAGGCGGGCGGCTATCGTAGTGCAACTGTAACACTTGATGTGCTGTCGTGTGTACATTGTAGAATATCAAAAGTTAGTGAACAATATTCTATCAAAAGTTGCTGGATTTCATAAATCTACATAATTTATTATTGATGGCAACGAAAGTCCATAAACACATACTTACAAAACATCTGCACACTATAAAGTTCCGATTGTTGCTGAACAGACAGTGCCGAGTTGAGTCATTTTTGAATTTTGAACAAAGACAATCACTGAAAAGAGTGCCCATGTTTCGCTCTTTCGTTTTGGGAATGAAGTCATTTTAGTGCCATTTTTTTTATCTTATTCGCATAAGATTGACAAAAAAAAATTAATAGAGTTTTAATTTAATTAGGTCGGAATAGCTATGTTAAATATACAATGACCGGTAGGCTGACACCGACTCTTTTTCAACTTGGCTGATGCTCTCCCGTCTGTTTTGATATCATTGTTAACGTTATCACATTACTTGATATATCACTATTTTTTAAAATTAAACTCTAGTTAGTAGGAATAGTACTTGACTAAAGCGTTGATTCTCTACTTGTATATAATTATATATATTATATTTTATAATATAATATATTATACTATAATAATTATCATAATCTATATATATATAAATGTTATGTTGGTTTGTGTACGCTTCAAAAACTCAAAAAGTTCTGCACCGATTGAGTCGAAATTTTAACATGATATAAAATCCGCATCAAGGATTGTTTTTATCTATATCACAATGTGCCACTGCGAAGCGTGGCAGGGTACAGCTAGTATATTATATAAATTATAATTATATATGCGGAGTTTATTCTATGTCTGATGCAGGCGTAGTCTATACTCCTTGCCTCTTTTTCTCTGCGATAAACGGCCTTTATTTTCTTAAATAATAAATTTTACATGTCATAAAATTTGTCAGCAGGCTTTATGAAAGATAAAGTCATAGTGGTATGAACAAAACGTAACTTATATTAGAGACAGACATTCATATACACATATTTATGATAAATACAGCCTTGCCCAAAAGTATAAAGCACCCCACTTTTTCCTTTCTAACTTCTTTTTTTTTTTATTTTTTTTTATACAAAGCACGACAAATGACTCAACACCACCTGATGTGAAGCAGTAAGAAGAGTCCATATGCGAAGACAGCTAGTGCAGTTCAGACACTGCTCTAGCTGCCTCCACCTTGCCGGCCCGAAAGGTGCTTTTTCACGCCTCTTTTGAAGGAACCCATGTTATAGGAAGGAGGGAACACATGTGCTGGCAAAGAATTCCAAGTTCTGGAAGTTCGACAAAGAAAAGAGCTACTAAATTTCTTTGTACGTGATGTTGAGGTGGAGACAGTGAATTGATGACTCCGAAGACCGGCACGCGTGCTCCTGAGTAGGAAGGGGGAAGGTGGGATAAGGTCAAATAGCTCCTCAGAACACTCTCCGTGATAAAGCCGATAGAAGGCGCTAAGCGACGCAATGTCTCGACGCAATTGCAGAGGCTCAAGGTTGTTCGTGACCTCTACATCGCCAACGATACGGACAGCACGACGCTGCAATCTGTCCAGGGCATCGAGTAGGTACTTGGCGGAGCCATCCCACAAGTGCGAGCAATATTCCACGCAAGACCGGACCTGAGTTTTATACAGCAGGCATAATTGGTCAGGCGTGAAAAATCGACGCACCTTGTTCAGGACACCAAGCTTCCGTGAGGCTGTTTTTATCACGGTTTCGATGTAGTTCCTGGAATTCAGATCGCAACATATCTCCATACCTAGCAAGTTGAGGGAGCCCTGTGCCGAAAGAGTCGTGCCCTGAAGAGACGGAAGGGGAAGGAACGGCGACATTTTGGCTGTAAACGCGCACACCTGTGTTTTCTTAGCATTGAACTCAACAAGATTGTTAGATCCCCATTCAGATACGAGGTTCAACACCCTGTTGAGCTCAATGGTAAGATTCTCTCTCTCCCTCTCGGTTTCAGCGCGCCCAGCCCCTGGGCGACCGTAATATCCCCCATGCACTGTACTATCATCTGCATAGCAATGAATGTTTCCTAACGGAATCATGTCATTGATATGAAGAAGAAAGAGTGTGGGGGATAGAACAGAGCCTTGTGGTACACCAGCATTCACTGACATGAACCGCGAAGCGCATCCATCTGCGAGGACACGGATTCTTCGCTCATGCAGGAAGCCGGCAATCCAGTTACAGAGCTGAGCGGGCAGACCGTATGCCGGGAGCTTGGAGAGAAGAGCCCTGTGCCAGACCCGATCGAACGCTTTGGCAATGTCAAGGCTAACTGCCAGTGACTCACCACGTTTGTCAATAGCTTCACCCCAGACATGCATTAAGTACGCTAGAAGATCACCCGTTGACCGGTTCGGCCGAAACCCGTACTGTCGATCATTAATTAATGAGTGATCTTCTAGGTATCGGATCAGCTGGTGGTTTAAGATCCGTTCCATGACCTTGCAAATAACTGAGGTGACAGCAATGGGGCGGTAGTTAGCTGGGTCTGATCGGTCTCCCTTTTTGGGGACCGGTTGCACATTGGCCTCTCTCCAAGATTCCGGCACACACCCACAAGAGAGAGAAAGACGGTATAGCCGCGTTAAGACGGGAGACAACTCCGCTGCGCAGTTTTTCAGTACTATCGCTGGGATGCCATCAGGTCCACTAGCTTTCCGGACGTCGATAGACTAAAGCTCCGCACGTACATCACATTGCCTAATACGTATATCGGGCATTGTGTGTTCAAAATAAAGTATCATTTTTCAATTTAAAAAATAATCAAAGACGTAAAATATTTAGTGTTCGAACATGTGCAAATCATTTAGTAGATAGGTATGTATCATTGCGAAGTAGCTACTTTTTTTTCGAGTGTGTATGACCCATATAGGTATAAATCATGTGCTTATTAGTCAATTGATTTAATGCAATGCATTTGTAAATAAAATAGGAAACATAATATTAATTATCAAAGTGTCGAAATAGTGTCCAGCTAATTTTGGACTTCTTCGTGGAATTTGAGCGTACAGTGACTTTTGGTTTATTTCATCTAGTTTAAGTGTCCAGCTACTTTTGCACTTCTTTATGGAATTTTAGCGTACGGTGACTTTTGGATTATTTCATCGAGTTTTAGTGTCCAGCGACTTTTGATGTTAATAACTGATGGTTGTGTTCAGTGACTTTTGAAATTTTATGACGAACAAGGAGTTTTGAACATACCTTTGTATATTAACATAGGGAAAATTCTTGTGTACAGTTAATTTTGTAGCTTTATTTTGTTTTGCGACTTATGTCTTTGACTGTACCTCCGTTAGTGGATGACATTACCATACGCTTTTTTCCATTTTGTAGAACAATGTTGTCTCTGAGTGAACTAGCTGAATTATGGTTTTCAATATGTCTCATAAAGTAATCTGTGCACAGATTAGAAAGAGTGAGTATGTCTAACGGCCGCTTAATTTAATATTTAATTAAACAAAATGATTAATTCCTCGATCGAAATTGAAAACAATGAAAAATTAATCAATGTTGAAAGGTTGAATGACACTGTAAAAATTACTTGCTCATCAGAAGAAAGTAAAGAAAATGTAATATGTGAAGAAAGTGCATATCAATATCAGTACCCAGATTTGTTTACCAGTAAAACATTGCTTGAACTTTGTAGTTCCTCATGGTCTCGAGCTGAAAGGGCTAAAGAAGACATTCAACCTTACTTACGTGGTAGTAAATGGTCTCCAGACGGAACTTGCTGTTTGTCTATAGTTAACAATGATGGGGTACATCTTACAGAGCTTCCAAGAGATTTATATTCTGATAGTCCTTCGCAAAATCGAACTATCGATATTTTGGATTCTGTAGTGCATATTAAGGAAGGTGGCTTAGTCTATGATTATTGTTGGTACCCTGGAATGAACAGTGCTGTGCCTGAAACTTGTTGGTTAGTACATTTTCATTTCAGCCATACAAACTGTTAGATTCGTCTCATAGAATAAACTGATCTAAATCACAATTTTCCTTATTAGTTAACCAGAGACAGAATGTATATATTTCAGCTGGTTAACAACAATACAAAATGCACCTATACAAATGTGGGATGCATTTAATGGATCTCTAAGGTGTAGTTATAGAGGATATAATGCAGTTGATGAGATGGAGCCAGCTATTTCAGTCACATTTAGCCAAGAGGGCTCAAGGATTGTTGCAGGTTATAAAAAGGTTTTAAGAACATTTGATGTTGAGAGGTAACTAGTAAAGCTTTATTTTTCATTAAACTTTTTTAAAAACTTGGTGTTAGGACTGAAAAACTGTATGTTTCTGCTATGTAGAGAGTAGCTACGGTCCAAAATGCACAAATATGCATAGTCAGCATGCTTACTAACAAACCGAAATGAACATATTCATGCCAACAAAAGTAATGTGACTACAGAAGTAAAGCCATTAAGCCATGCTAACGCTGCTCATGAAAACGAAGGTGTTGCAAATGATGAATGATGCTGTTTGGCCAAATGACAAGTTTCACCTTTTTTTCATGACCTTGAATCTATGAAAAATATAAACATTTATGTTCTGAGTTGATAAAAACTTGTTCTCCCAGAATTCCAAATTTTATTTTGGAATTCTGTAACACCTGATAAATGGGCTCTATAAGGCAATGATTTTTTTTAAGAAAATAAGATCTATCCCTGACTGATTATTAAAAATGTATTTCAGGCCATAGTTCCTTTAAAGCAATATATGTACTGAGGCATCCATCAGTTGAGCAATATAGGGTTTGTTGAAAGTTGAGTCAATGCCTCATTTACTGTGCACAACATTGCTCACACCGCATGCCACATCAGCATTTTGTAGTTAAGGTGAAAGTGTTTATTAAAAAATGTGAAGAAATAAGATGGGAAGACTTTAGTAAGGTGTCTCCTTGCTGTTATCCACCCCAGACTTCACTTTTGTCTTCTGGAGAAAGTTCTGGCTATGGTCATTCAATAAAATATTATTTTAATGTGTATATAAAAATATTCTCTTTGAACATTTATTACAGACCAGGAAGAGATTTTGCAGTGCATAAGATTGCAAGTCCTGCTTCATGTTTTGCTACAAGCAGTAACTTATTGGCTGTTGGCTCATGGAATACTACTATCAATCTTTATAATGTGAGTGAAATGGGCACTTACAAAAGTATTGGTAAAATGCATGGACATGCAGGTAATTTAATTTCTGATTGATTAATATTACTCAATCCTCAGTTGAATAATTACATTAATAATATTATACAGTCACACCTATTATTCAGCCCAAAGTAAGCATCATCAACAGGCTTTATGGGCTACTAGATAGTGCATAAATATTCATAATAATATGTAGGTATATCTAAATCAGAAATGACTAAATAAACAAATAAACATCCCTGACATTTGAACAAATTCTCATACTCATCATACAAGCATCTGCCCCTACTGGGATTGGTACCTAAGACGCCTGACCCAGTAGCCTGTATAGTAAATGGTACAGACCATTCTGCCAGCCGGTCATCCTACTTAATATTAATCCAGGGAACCATTTTTATGTTTTGACATATTTTGTATGAATTTCTTAACTGTAATAATAATAATGATAATATTCATTCACTCGCCCAAAGTAAGCATCATTATGAGCTTGTGTTATGGATCCTAGAACAACCATTGACTGAACTGTGACTGTCAAGATTTCCACCTATTAAAAATCACAGGTTTATTTAAAAAAAAAACTATAAGCACCTATTTATATTTCAATAATATTTATTTATTTTTCATATTAGATTAGTTTTGAAATGGGCTCAATTTACTTTCCAGGTGGTATCACTCACATGAAATTTACTCCAGATGGTATAAGGCTGGTGTCAGGTGCCCGTAAAGACCACAGATTGCTTGTATGGGACATCAGATATTACCGAAGACCTCTCAATGTGCTGACAAGAGCTGTCAGCACTAACCAGCGGGTGTATTTTGATATTTCACCATGTGGAAAATATTTAGTATCTGGTGGGACTGATGGGATATTGAAGGTGTGGGATGTAAATAATGTGGACTGGAAATCTAGTCTGGATGTCGGTGATGATAATGATAATGCTACTTTTAAGGTGTGTATCATAAATTCTAACAATCCCAAGCTAACAAGCAGTATTGACCCCTGAAGTCTAAGGAGATGTTGCCTCCTTATGTGTGTTCTACTGTTATAGTGAGGTGTGTTCTGAGATATTTTTTGTCTGGATATTATATTGTTATTTTTATTTATTCTCCACCAGTATGAGTTCATCCTCACATGGAATGACGTAGTGTAATGTACAGATTCAAATAAAACAGATGTTTCATATCCAGCCAGGTATATGTACACTATCTCAAAAATTACTAATAATTCGTTTTTATCCATAGTTTGTGCGTACAAAAGTTTTTTCGTCGATTTCACCGTTATTCAATATATGTATGTAATTGTATGTTCTATGGCAATATGGCGGGTGACATAGAAGTCAACTAAGCGTCACCGAACTCCGAAGTGACATAAGCACCATGATGAATTTTTGGCTGTGTTGCAGTTTTATCTATAAAAATTCTTGTTTTGTACCATGAAACAAAGCAAATAAAAAGAAAATGGAAAATTGAACACTGTTCTGCATAGTTTTACTTATTTTTCAGTATACTGTAGCTACTTAGAGCTCACCGGGTTTCCATACATTTTTGAAACATCTCTTTTCTGCTTACACTCTGGTTGTGGAATGACCTCCTTGCACCTGTAAACAGGTTTATACAGGATCGGCAACGCACAAGTGATGCACCTGGTGTTGGTAGCATTCATAGACAGCATACGGCCCACCTAATGGTAAGCGCTTACCATCAGGTGGGCCGCATGCTTGATTGCCACCTTAGTGATATAAAAAAAATATATTTTATTTCATTTCTAGTAGTTAATTTTTTTTCTATTACGAGAGTTAAAAATCTAGATTTGACCATTCATCAACTCTTGTAATAGATGAATGTGTTTTTTGTTGCAGTTCCCATTACATAAGGATTGCTGTAACAGTGTTTCCATACATCCCTTGAGGCCTATATTAGCCACTGGATCAGGTCAATATCATTTCAAAGACCCTGTTGTTTTACTTGATGATGAACTTATGAAAATTGACAACTCGGACTGTACTGAAATAAACAAGCAAGACAGTTCAAATGTGAGCGATAAATACTCTTGCGATACAGAGAACAGTTTAGTGTTTTGGTGGATCGCCAATATTCTAGATGATACTTAGAATCAGGAAAATATGATTAATATGTAAAATATACCTACATGCTCAACATAAACTTTGTTTGATTACCATATCGACCCTATAAACAAATGTAGTAAAAGCCAATTTTGCTCAAACTGGCCTTTTATCGCCATTATACCTGCTCAGTGTTTCGAGCCCTATATGGATCTGTCTATTCAGTGTTCAAAAAAAGTATTTTACAACAGTCGGATTAACAGTTAAAGCACAGATTAATAACAGGTTAAAGCTCAGTTAGTTTGTCGTAATAACCAATTTATACAGTGAGGTCAATGAACTAATGCGTAATGAAAAATTTTAATATAACCTGTTTATGGGCCAATTTTTAAATTCTGATAAAAATTCTATCTAGATAATAATTTTGTCATTTTGACAGTTTTTTATAGACTAACCAAAGAGAATATAAAACGCTACGCTAGACCGTTCGCCGCGCTAGACTAACTGTCAACTTGTCAAAGATACTCTCTGGATAAATTATTTGGGTATTGAAAAATCAGCCCCTAAGCTACAAAATGCAATACAGTTTATATAAAAAAGAAAACTAGTATATGTATTTGTCATAAAAACCACAATGTTTTGAAACAAGGCTTTTACTACAATCTTACAAAGGATTCTCAAAAAAGTATTACCTATATATTTATTTACTTTATAAAAAATACGTCATGAAAACCACAGTTTTTAAATGAAGGTTTCTACAAGTTTTAGTTCGCCGCCGCGTAATCAGTTGAGTCACTTTTTAAGCATGAGCGAAATTTTCCCAATGTGTTCTAAGGTTCTACCCCTGAATTATGAACACTCACTATGAGACCAACTGTGGAATCGCGACAAAAATCTGCTGTTCCATACATTTTCGTCGAGTAGGCACAGAACATTTGTATGAAACAACATATCACGTTGTGAAAATTTCGCTGATACTTTAAAAGTAACGCAGTATACATACCTACCTAGTTCAGTTACCCACACCGTAAAACTGACATGTTACGTAAGGACACGGCAACACTATAATGTTATTTAATATTTATACCTACATACCTTACCCAGATAGGTACAGACTTTGACGTCACATCATAATACACGCCCGCCATACATTTTTCATATAAAAAAGTTGGTTATGTTTTCACTATTAGCAGTTTAACATGTAAGTACGTATTTTTGTAATACTTAAATGTATCATACCCTGAGATCATAGAAATAAGATTATACCAGTCTTTCATGCGTATTCCCTATTGCCATTATTGTATTATGATAAGTACTAGGTACTTAGGTACTCTGAATTTAATTTATAGATACGATATACCTACACGCTGGAAATCTCAACAGAATTAAATTCCAAAATATATCAGAGTGGAAATGTAATAAAGTCCGGACGAAGGTCCGGCTATTTTGGAAATGTAATTGCCGCTTTTCGCATCATGGCATCCGAATCATCTACATCATATTGTACCTCCACGCAGCTTAACTGGACGCCTAGCCCGTTGATTGAACCCGGCATTCAATTAAACGGCTAGCCATGAGCGCAACGTTTAATCCTTTAATGCCCAGACCTCATCAATTGTTGACATGACAATTAAAAATTAAAACCAATAGTAGAAAACAATTAAGCTTACGGTCACCTACCTAGCTCTGACCTTTAAAAAATATCACTAAAAATTGTGAAAAAAAAAATTAACAAAAATTAAAACCGACTCCAAAAAACTGAAAAGGATAAAATAATTAAATTTTAGTAGGTTCTCATACCCTAGGAACATATTTTTGGAGTTGGTGCTAAGTTGTTTCCAGAAACCATAGATAGTGAAGCATCGACTCCAAAAAATATGTTCCTAGGGGATGAGTACCTACTTAGTCAAAGTCAAAGTCAAAAGGTTTATTTGCATGAACACAACTTACTAAAATTTTATTATTTTATCCTTTTCAGTTTTTTGGAGTCGGTTTTAATTTATGTTTAAATTTTTTTTACAATTTTTAGTGATACCTTTTAAAGGTCAGAGCTAGATGGGTGACCGTGAGCTTATATTGTTTTCTACTATCGTATCATTTCACTAAAAATTCATAGGAAAGCAAATATCCGCAACTTATTATTATTATTATTTATTATTAACTATTCCGCATCGAACAAAAAAGAATTATCAATATCGGTTCACCCAGTCAAAAGTTCTGAGGTAATAAACATAAAATAAATAAATAAAGAAAAACATAGGTACCGACGAATTAATAACCTCCTCATTTTTTTGAAGTCGGTTAAAAATTTAATTGTGTCTGGTTTATCGGGCTTCAAAGGGTTGAGCTCGATAAACGAGCTTCATAAGCCAGATGGCTAAACATCATGTCAACCGTCTGGTTTAATTTGCCGCCTTAAGACGCCTACCTACGCAGGTCGTTTAAATCGAAGGGCTTTTGTGTGACTGTTTGAGTGATTGGTAGGTTCAAGGTTTTTTTTATGACCACTTAGAACCAAAACGATGTCGGTTATAATGGGTCATAAAAACCTTGAACCTACCAATCAAACCAAAACTTTTCAGTACAAGACGATCCATTCAATGGCTAGGCATTCAATTGGATGCCGGTGTAAACACCGGCTACAGGCTAGGCATCCAATTAAGCGGCGAATTCAAACAGATGGCGGCGACAATTCTACTACCTACTTCTTATTACTTATCTCGCATGAACCGATTGAGTAGTACTACCCTTTGAAGCCTGATAAACCAGACACAATTAAATTTTAATTGTCATGTCAACAATTAGGTAATGACGTCTGGGCATAAACGGATTAAAGCTAAAGCAAATTAAGCAAATTCCTACTAAATTAACCTTATTTATAACCTTAGCTAGCCACCAGAGCCCCCCGGCCGCGGCAGGGCGACCGCCAACTTTATTGGTATGAATGAACATTGGTATCCTTAATGACGTCATATTGTACTGTCTTATATTTTTGCCAGCACTGCACATTACATTAATATTACCTCTAGTATATAAGTAGTATGGGGGGGTACCCGATGTTTCGATCACCGAGGTCACATTCTCATATCGATTTTCATTAGTTATGACATTCGCACGTCAGTGAATGTCATAATTGAATTCAATATGACAATGTGACGTCATAAACAATAACAATGTTCATAATCATACCAATAAACTTAGGCGGTCGCCGGTCGCCCCGCGGAACTTCCTCAAAACATGATATCTATTGTTGTCTCTTAATTTTTTACCTATATCTCAATTTAAAGTAGGTGTCACATTATTATTATACACCCAACGACGTTTGGTCACGGGAATACTGAAAACGTAAATTGTCTTTGACAAGTTTCAAGTTATACCGTCACTTTGTGTTATATTTTGAGCAGAACGATTCACGCATACGGAGCTCACGGTGTCAGTTTGTTTCATTCCTAGAATGTTACGTGAGGCTGGAATAGACAAGATAGTTGGAGTGTACCACCAGCTTGGGTTTTAGAGAATCGAAAAACAGTTACGACAGAGTGGGACACTAGCAATTCTTGGCCACTTGTCTAGGAAAAAGTTCGATATCTAGTAGTGCAGTAGGATATCCTTCACCACGACACCGCTTCGCCGCACACCAGGCGAGGCCGCCGTGAAAAACTTCGAGGAAAACCTTTTATGGACGCCGAGGAGGCAGTAGCTGCGTTTTAAAAGGCCGTAGATACCCTTAAGAACGAGTGGGAAACGTCCTTTTCTCATTGGTTCCATCGGATGCAGCGATGTATTGGTGTAAATGGCCACTATTTTGAAAAGATTAATAAAACCAATAACGAGTTTGCTCAGTTTTTGATTTTCTAAGAACTTTCAGTTTGACCCTCGTAACGTTGTTATGTGATTACTTATCTTGTTCTTATAAGATTACTTATTATTATCTTTTATCCTACTTCTGCTAAGGAGTCCGAAGTTTTATTGCTTTATTTGTATGTTTCGCCAGTTTCTCTCAGCTTAATGGACTGTTTACATATTTAACTTGTCCTACTTCGAGTTTCGGACCAGAGTAAGGTAAGTTTAAACGGTGTCGTCTGTATTTAATTTAATAGGCAGTTGCTTAAACTCGTTAGCTTAGGGTTCCACTTTAGAGGGTAGAATATATTTATTAGTAAGTTGTATCCCTAACATCTTCGGTCGCTATAACTAATTTGATTGACCTTAAAATTATTCTTAGCTGGAGCTGGAAACGACCCATGATGAACTTATTTAAGGCTGCCCCAAAAGGCTAGATAGAAACTACCTTACTACGAGTACCTATTTAGGCGAATTTCAGAAATTATTTTTTATAAGAATTTCAGTTATTTTAATAAGTACCTAAGTCTCTCAGAGGAGGAACTCGGTGGCGTTGTGGATTGAGCGCTCTGGTTTCGATTACGAAAACAAAGCAACTTTTGCCATGGTCGATCCCGGGATGGGTCAATCAAAAATTATAATCTTCAGCTTCTCTGTGCTCCGTTGGTCCCGGTTGGTACTGCAACCAAAGCGGTTAGGCAAGCGTGGTGGTGTTATGGCCCCAGCTCCTCATGTGTTTCTCATGTAGGAAGGCCTGTGTCCAACGGAGGGACGTATATTAGCTGATGATGAAGTAAATCTCCAAGTGATTCACGTCGCTTGAATTTGTTAATAGTGAGCACAGTCCTTTTTTGCAAAATTATAATCAAATACAAATACAAATTTTTTATTTGCCTTAACGTTAGCTGCTGTGTGTGCCCCAAAGTAATAAGCATTTATAGTCGTCATTGTAGAAGTAACCAAAGCAAATAAGTCTCTGTTTTAACAGCATACAAGTAAAAAGGTACTTGTTTACCTATTTTTTTAATAGCTTAAACAGCTGGACTGTTTTCCAGAAAGGGATGAAATTTGAGGATACCTATCATTGTAAACGTCAATCTAACTTAATTTCTAAAAATACTACAGCGTATTTTTTATCATAAAAAATTACAGAAATAGGTAACAAATCCAGGAACGTATTTTCTTAAATTTTATTTTAACATAAATTTAATAGATGGACATGTCATTTTTCATGTTATTCTAGCTAGTCTAAAGATTTTTAAGTAAGTAAGTAATTCTAAATAAGTTACATTCCTAAATGAAGATGGGTTGTAGTTTTATTAAAATATCTATATAATCTTCATTCATTTAAAAAGTTTTGTATACATGACTAAAATCTTTTTCATGCACTTTTTTTGTTAAAAGGGCTGTCCATTAAATAGCCGCCTCTGTGTTCTAGAAAGTGGAGACCACTTTCCTCAGACCTTAGAGGTCCGGGGTTCAATTCCCGTGGGGGTAGATTTTCTGCTCGATTTGGTTGGGGTAGGGCTTTTCTAAGTCCGCCTACCACCATCTCACCTTAGTCTGCCACCAATAACAATAATGTAACCAGCTTTTGTGTTCCAGCAGTTGGAGGCAATAAGATTTATAGCCAGTTCCTCTGTGGTTGAGAAATGCGGGTGTAGCTCGCTTCCTTATCATCTAAGTGATGATAAGGCTATCAGGTGAGATGAAGGTAAAGGGATGAATGTTAAGGGTTTGGTTTCTGTATAAATAACTAGATACCTACTTTACAGATCAATACATGTCAAAGAGATACAGAGAGACAGCGACTTATGCATGCATTCTAAGTGTTTCAATTTTACCCATGCATGGACTAAATGAAAGCCATTCGAAGCTATTTAACTTGTTTGTTTGTTTTCGAACTCCTTCGAAACGGCTTACCCGATTTTTGTGAAAATTTTTGTGTATATTTGGTAGGTCTGAGAAAAGGTCGTTAGGATTTTTTTGTACCCCTAGGTGATCGGGGTGGGTTAGTGGCCCTCTACAGAATGTCTTTTATTTTATTATATTTTTTTAAATATTAGGCGTCAAAAAACACTTAAGTCCCTAATTTTCACACTTCTACCACCAATCCTCATTTTTAAAAAGATATTAAGATTTAATACGAAGTTCGCCGGGTCAGCTAATAATAAATAAATAATTTATCCTACACAAACCATGGAATAAGTTTTGTCGGCTGAATATATTTTTATTTTTAATACCTATATCTACACGCTTTTAAAAGTTGGAAATGCTTATTTCCAACTTTTAAAATAAAAAGTTCATTCTTCTGTTCTCATAGATAGGTAGTTACATAATATTTTTCATGAAAAATGACATTTCCTCTATTGAAACACTATTTTGTAAGCCTTGACCAGTTCAATTTTCTTATAATTCGATACCTCTACCTCTTGAATGTAACTGGATTCCGGGGCACTCTCACATAAATTGATACTTATTTGAGAGCATTGAAATGTAGGTAATATTTTATTGGTGTGTCGAAAGAGGGTATTGACGTGACTCTTGACTTATATACAAGGTGTTTGGTACATGGTATAACAAGCGGGTACCTACCCATGTTAACATAGTCATATAAATACTATGGTGTTATTAAAAAATCATAATTTCCCATACATATTGTTTTAGTGGCCGAAAGTGAAATTTCTTTTAGCATGGGTAGGTGTCAATAACATGGGTAGGTGTCCGCTTGTTATGCTTTGTACCAAACATCCTGTATATTTATAGAGATATACATATAGAGTACATTATATTATATTCTGTGCATTGTATACGCTATGATTATGTAACTGGCTCGGTGGTTTGAGCGCTCTGGTTTAGAATAAGATAACAAAGCAACTTTCGCCATGGTTGGTCCCGGGATGGGTCAATCAAATTTATAATCTTATATTAATTAATCTTATGGCGATGTAGAGGTCACCAACAACCTTGAGCCTCTGCAATTGCGTCGAGACATTGCGTCGCTTAGCGCCTTCTATCGGCTATATCACGGAGAGTGTTCTGAAGAGCTATTTGACCTTATCCCACCTTCCCCCTTCCTACTCAGGAGCACGCGTGCCGGTCTTCGGAGTCATCAATTCACTGTCTCCACCTCAACATCACGTACAAAGAAATTTAGTAGCTCTTTTCTTTGTCGAACTTCCAGAACTTGGAATTCTTTGCCAGCACATGTGTTCCCTCCTTCCTATAACATGGGTTCCTTCAAAAGAGGCGTGAAAAAGCACCTTTCGGGCCGGCAAGGTGGAGCCAGCTAGAGCAGTGTCTGAACTGCACTAGCTGTCTTCGCATATGGACTCTTCTTACTGCTTCACATCAGGTGGTGTTGAGTCATTTGTCGTGCTTAGTATATAAAAAAAAAAAAAATCTCGAGCTCCTCCGTTCTTCGGAAGGCACGTTAAGCCGTTGGTCCCGGTTGTTACTGCAACCGCTTTAACCCACCAACCCGCATTGGGCCAGCGTGGTGGTGTTGGGGCCCAATCTCCTCATGTGTTTCTCCCATGTAGAAAGGCCTGTGCCCAGCAGTGGAACATATGATGATGATGATGATGCACGCTAGTAACTCTCCTTCGGTCTCCATGTGTAGCGGTCTAGCGGTTGTATTGCAAAAGCTATGGCACATTGGCTGAGCACATTGGTCAAGCTATTATCGCTGGGGCACTGTCTCGGTATACAACCGTCACCGCTGGGGGTGAAGCTGTAGCAACTTACGTATCAGATCCGGGAAAGTAGGAAAGTGGTCTTAAACACCCGTTATCTTGATTAACGTTAACTTAACAATCATTAGTATATAGGTAACATTTCGACATTGTAGGGTATACGTTAGCTTATAACTCAAATACTAATAGACTAGAAAAAAATCACAAGGTTATCCCTAATCCTGGGTAGCTCATATGGTTACAGCAGTCGCCTGGATTGTTAAAGGTCGCGGGTTCGATCTTCGCCTCAGGACGTGAAATTTTTCTAGTTTAGATATTTTTATAAGTAAAGAGTAGGATGTTTTGAACCTTGCCTAAATAAAATATTGCTTCATGTGTGCCTGATTGTACTTCATTATGTTTTGTACATGAATATACAGTAATTTGAATACATAGGTGCATTCGCCGCGAGCCAGGACCTTAATTTTTTTTAGTTACGTAATTTTTCTACGTACAGAAGATTTCCTTATTTAAAAAAAAATATATTTAGCTAGGTAATAATACTTTTACACGTCCATGTGTGTTACACATGAACAGGTGAAAACAAAAAAAACAACAGACTGCCATTACCAAGTAGAGGCAGGCTGTTTGTTTTTCGTACAAATTATGTAAATATTTTATAAATAAGTTAGTGGAACGTACGTAATTTTACTATGTCTATGTGTCGGACTTTTCTTCGTAAATAAAACCTTTTTCTTTTACGATAGCAAAAAAGTTTTTATAACATCGGTAAGTAGCGGTTTCTATTAGATCTAGGTATAAAAAATAAATTGATTTGCGGTATCATGTATAGTTAATCAGAGTAAAATTAATATGAACGTCAACATGACGGGATCACTTTTTGTTTTAAACAGACTTTCAATTATTTTTTTAATACTCATTTAGCACCTTTTGATACTTATAATAATAATTTTGGTACCTTCTTAGTCTAGACGATATTAAAGGTTCATACTGATCCCGCTATTTTGACGAATCAAGATGACGGGATCAAGCTGTTACCACAAAACTACCAATCATTTTATTAAACCAACTGCTCTGAGATTTAAAACTCATTTAACACCTCCGGAAAGTCTCGTGACGATGTTTGAATAACTAATAGTTTTTTTGTTATTTATTATTTTCATATTTACAGCTTGTACGCCTGCATAATTATGAAGAACAAATCTTAAAGTAGAATAAATTTGCGCTTCGAATTAGTGGCAGGCGCTTTTGCTTATTTTGAATAGGTTAGTTTAACATTAAACATTTCAATAATTTTTGTTACGTTTTTGATAAACGAAACCACTAAATAATTTCGAATGCATTCATAATCAACACCAATTATAATTTTAGTAGGTATTATAAAATAAAATATCTATAAACAAACAGTAATCTATCTACCCACAGGTTTTGCCATTTGTAGATGGGTAATTCTAAAAGGGGACGATATTAATCAATTTTCGGCAGGGTTGATAAAAATCATATTTTTTATTAAAAAAACAAAAAGTCAGATTAATTTGATTTAAATCGGATTTATTTGATTTTAATCAGAATTTTTTTATTTTTTTTATTATCTGATCATTTTCAGTACGAAAGTCAGTTATTTATTAAAAAAAACAACTTATTTTCTGTTAAATCAACATATTAGTTCTTTTAATAAATTATTTTTTTATTAAAAAAACTAATTAGCATATTTATTTGCTTATTTAACAAAAAATATTGAATGAAATTTATAGTTAAATATAAAATTAAAATGATCTATATTTGTTCCATTTTCACTTTTAATTTTAGTAAAGTAATTAATTGAAAGTAGGTACCTAATATGAACAATGAAATTCCGAAAATTGATTAATAACATTAACTTTTAGAATCACCCATCTACAAATGGCAAAACCTGTGGGTAGATAGATTACTGTTTGTTTATAGATATTTTATTTTATAATACCTACTAAAATTATATTTGATGTTGATTATGAATGGATTCGAAATTATTTAGTGGTTTTGTTTTTCAAAAACGAAACAAAAATTATTGGAATGTTTAATGTTAAACTAACCTATTCAAAATAAGCAAAAGCGCCTGCCACTAATTCGAAGCGCAAATTTATTCTACTATAAGGTTTGCTCTTCATAATTATGCAGGCGTACAAGCTGTAAATATGAAAATAATAAATAACAAAAAACTATAAGTTATTCAAACATCGTCACGAGACTTTCCGGAGGTGTTAAATGAGTTTTAAATCTCAAAGCAGTTGGTTTAATAAAATGATTGGTAGTTTTGTGGTAACAGCTTGATCCCGTCATCTTGATTCGTCAAAATAGCGGGATCAGTATGAACCTTTAATAGCGTCTAGACTAAGAAGGTACCAAAATTATTATTATAAGTATCAAAAGGTGCTAAATGAGTATTAAAAAAATAATTGAAAGTCTGTTTAAAACAAAAAGTGATCCCGTCATTTTGACGTTCATAAATTAATTAATAGTAAGGTCCACATTTGTTACAGAAATTTACTAGGTGGTAGGCTCGTATGTAGGGTCGTCTGGGTAGGAGGTACCACCGCCTTTCTTATTTCAGCTGTGAAACAGTTCGATGTGTTTCGGATTGAAGAGTAAGGTAGCCAGTGTAATTACTCGGCATGGACGGCAATTCATCTTAGGCCTCAGGATGACAACGCACCTGCAATATGAAGTGATTTTTCCTTGTTATTACAGGTGTCTATAGGCGGCGGTAACCGCTTACCATCAGGTGGGCCGTCAGCTAGTTTGTCATCTAGTTGTATAAAAAAACCCAATTAGATATATCAGAGATTCACATATATTGGACAAACAATCTGCGGAGCAACATCACAAAGGCCTTTGTTGCAAACTTATAACAAGACTGTCGCAGAAACAAACAGAATATACTTGTCCTTATTAATCAGATCTATGAAGGAAAGTTATGAAAGAATATTGAGAGAATCTCTTGTAAACACGATCCCTTTCTACATATTTCAATATCAAAGTTTGATTTCTCAAGTAAGTAAGTAAATAAAATGAAGACGCAAGAAGAGATTGCTAAAAAATATCTGAATGAAACAAGTTTGCATATACTTTTATTTATTTAGATTGATACGTGAGTGTAAATCTGGTCGCTCCAGTAATCTTGTTATGTGACTTCAAGTTACTTTTATTTTTAGGCTTTTGATAATGTTATGGATTAAATTTGTAGTTTAAATTAAAATGGTACCTTTTTTTTACAAAGGACAGCAAATGACTCAACACCACCTGATGTGAAGCGGTAAGATCAGCTAATGCAGTTCAGGACTTCGCAGTCCCCTCCACCTGGCCGGCAAAAAGGTAACGGTAAAGGTAACCTAAGTAAAGTTTGAAAATATGTGAACAATAATGCAAATTTTCTAAGTAAATAAATTAAATAAAGACATTGTTAAAAACTTTTCCAAGTTTCATAGATAAGAATGTGTCTGGGGTGATTAAATTTTGTACCTATATTATATCATAGTTATTTTGGACAAATATGTTTTCATTACAAATTTCAATGAATATTTTTAAGTTTAAGAAGCTCACGTTTTGTTTGTCTTACCGTTTTATCTTTATCTAGTTTTACTTTCATTGTTCACATATACCTAATAATAATTTTGAGTATTGTGTGTAATATTTTATTGACTAGTATCCACACAATTCGGGGAAATAATTTCAACGTCCTTAACTCTTTTTTTAAACACACTTATATTTTATGAACCTATCTATTTATTTGTATTAATGCACTCATTTTGTTGTATTTTAATTTTTTTTAACCGACTTCAAAAACGAGGAGGTTCTCAATTCGGCCGGTATGTTTTTTTTTTTTTTTTTTTTCTATGTATGTACACCGATTACGCCGAGATTACTGATCCGATTTACGTGATTCTTTTTTTGTTCGATGCGGAATAGCTGCCATTTGGTCCCATAAAATTTTTTCCTAAAACAGTTGGGTACTTTGGTTTTAAATTTAAAAAAACTTAAATTATGAAGTCGTCTACATATGCGAAATTGCGAAGTTTTGCTTTTCAAATGACTTTTTAGTGAAACGATACGATAGTAGGAAACAATATAAGTTTACGATCAACCATCTAGCTTCGACCGTAGAAAGTTACCACTAAAAACTGTGAAAAAAAAAATTTAAACAAAAATTAAAACCGACTTCAAAAAACTGAAAGGGATAAAATAATTAAATTTAAGTAGGTATTCATCCCCTAGAAACATATTTTTGGAGTTGGTGCTAAGTGGTTTCCAAAAACAATAGAAAGTGAAGCACCGACTCCAAAAATATGTTTCTAGGGGATGAATACCTACTTAAATTTAATTATTTTATCCCTTTCAGTTTTTTATTATTTTATTACTTTCACCCACAGCTGCCTGGAAGTGATTGCTTGTTAGCAATAATATCGTCTTTTGTATTTTTTTCTTGTGTGCGATAAAGTATATACCTAATATTGTTAATATGTCCTAACTTATCTAGATATTATAGTTTAATGGAAACGTGATCTGTACCCCTTGCTATACAGGCAACTCGATCAAGAGGTCCCGGGTACGAGCATTATTTTGTTTACGAGTCATGGATGTTTAGGTATATGTTTATTAAGTATATATTTCTTATATTTATATACATATTATTATCATTATTTCTCTGTTATCTATAGCACAAGCTCTTAATGATGCTTACTTTGGGCTAGATAATAGGTGTGAGTGTATGAATATTGTTATTATTATTATTGTCAATGTAGGTGGAAGACATTAAAAGTCTTCGATAGTTGTATAATATTGTTAAAAAAATTACCGAAATCCTTTGTGTTAAACAAAGTTCGGATTTCGTAACCAGCGATGGCTTTTCTTTTTTTTATTCGAATCCCTTGAATTGACTTGACCCTTGATTGGACAGCTTAGCAGAAAGACAGACGGTTACCCATCTGGCTGCATCAGCATTATCGAATTGTCTATTTTTTCAAATCGGTTTATAAATGACAGAGTTCTGATGTAAAAAATATAAAAGAAAACACAGCTGAATTGATAGCATTCTCCTTTTTAAAAGTCAGTTGAAAATGTACCTTCAACCCGTATATGGACTGAAATTACATTCACCTGACTGGTGTGTAGTATCGTCATCATTCACAAGATTTAATCCCGTTTGTATTGTCCGCACAAAGGGAGTTATTTTCACAATATCATCAAAAAATTCCAGTAGGCTCCATCCACGCGTGGGTGATTTATAAAAATGGAACACCTGAACCGTCCTGTCCGACCAAGGGTAAAGTCAGTAGCATCGATTGTGTAAAAAAAAATCTAAATTTGTTAGCTTGAGATCCTCAGTGCTTCGGCAGGCACGTTAGGCCGTTGGTCCTGGTTGCTACTGCAACCAACCCGAATTGGGCCCGCATGGTGGTGTTAAGGCCCAAACTGCTCATGTGTTTCTCCCATGTAGAAAGGTCTGTGCCCAGCAGCGGGACGTATATAGGCTGGTGATGATGATATTTTTGTTAAAGCCTTTCTAATTAAGGGAAAAAATCTAAGATATAAATTGCAAGTTACCCGCAGAACGTGCGATAACGTTTCGTATTTTCCTAGGTTGTAATTCTTTTCACACAAAATAAGTATGTAACAGAAAATATTCTGGATTTATTGTCAAGAAAATATAAGAAATTTAATAAAGGATTCATGTTGGTAACACATGAAGCAGGTTTTTCTGAGTAAGTAGACATCATATTAGAGGTAAGCGTTTTTTTATCGAATTATGCTCGCTGGAACGTAGAGGACAATTAAAGAACAAAGGATTACTGGCTTCTATGCTTTTTATGGACTATGAAAACCTTTTATTGTACAGAAAGACAGATAAAAGATGAGGGATCTGTTTATTGAAGGATATACCTACTTTGTTCAAAAGTAGGTATTGTTATATTTTACGATATTAAAATGGAGTGGAGTGCTAAAGAGAAGAATGATGAGAGAATGATGAAGAGAGAATACTTTGTGTAATGCAATCGCTGTGATTGCATTACACAAAGTAGGTATGAAACCAAATGCAATTTTTAAAAGTCTCCATATGCGAGTGTATCCCATCTGGCCCGGTGACTTGGCCCGGCGCCGGGCCACATGAAAAAAAAAAGTTTTAACTGGCCTGGTGATATATTTACCGGGCCAGATGACACAAAACAAGTGTCATCGTCCCCGGTAAAGGGAGAAAAGAGAAGAGAAAGAGTGCGTGCTTCTATTGATAACTGGCCTCAACGTTTAATTAATTAATTAATTTATATATTGCGTGTCGCATTACATAATATTATGATGGTACATTTTTTAGTTAAGTATACATGTGACGCCCTGTAAGGGCATAGCAACTTATGAGGGCTCTTTTTTCATATGAATTATATAAACGCTACATACAACATAACATAATAATTAGTAACTAACAAATAAATTAAGAATAAATTCATTTAAATTATTAATTCCAACCAAATAAAATTAATCAAATTTATCTCAATATAAAAATAATTAACATATAATTCTCTAAGTCACTATTTATCGTCAATACCTTTGAAATAACAATGTCATAAATATAATTAACATTAAAATAATTTGATTATAAGATTTAAATAATCAGCATTACATAATTCATTAAAATAAGTCACAATTTATCGTCATAAAATTCTTTTAAATCGTAATAACATTTATTTATCAGAAATGTTTTTAATTTTCGGCTAAATTGTATTGAACATTCTAAGTTTTTGATATAATTTGGAATATGATTATAAATTTTAATTACCATCGTGTGAGAGCTAGACTAAACTAATTTTAATTTGGAAAAGGGCACCTTAAGCTTATTTAAATTCCTATTATTTCTTTTATTATTTCAAATTGGTGAGTAAAATGTTTTTCATTTAATTAAATAAATATAAACATAAAATTTAATTTTCATGACTCTAGGATATAGATAGACACAAGAGTCAGTATTTTAAGTTTGATAAAGTACGGTGTACATGAATGTATTTGGTCTATATTTGTCATTATTCTTATACACTTCTTTTGTAATACAAATAGTTTGTCTACATCACAAGAGTTCCCCCACAAAATTACACCATAAGAGAGTATCGAATGTGCGTATGCGTAGTAAGCCGTAAGGGCAACCCTTAAATCTGTCACACGCTTAAGGTGTTGAAGTGCATAAATAAAAGAGGACATTTTATTTGATACTCTTTATATGTGCTGTTTCCAATTTAAATGTGTATCTAAGTCTACTCCCAACAAAGTTGCAGAGTTAAGGGTTTCTAGTTTTGTGTTTTTATAGCTGAATGATATTTGTAATGCATTTTTTTGGTGTGGCTTAAATTGTATAATTTTAGTTTTATATATGTTAAGTTGTAGACTGTGTGTCTCCAGCCAATTCACAATTTTGTCTAATGTAGAGTTTAATTTTATTTCTAATTCTGTAGTATTAGAGCAAGGGATCAAGACAGAAATGTCATCTGCAAAAAGGACACAGAGATCATCCAATATATTAGGGAGATTATTAATGTAGACAAGAAATAAGATGCATCCCAAAACGCTACCTTGTGGGATAGAGCCAGTAACATGAATCACATCAGATCTGACTCGTTTTATATTACCTGTCTCGAAGTCAATATTTTCAATTTCTACATATTGGAAGCGGTTATTAAGATAAGACTTAAACCAACTGTGTGCTACTCCCCTAATTCCTGTATGATATAATTTATCCAATAGTGTTCTATAACAGACTCTATCGTAGGCCTTACTCATATCGAGTAAAAGGCCTACTGCAAATTTTTTGTTATTGATTTCATCTACAATGTTTTTTACATATTTATAAATAGCTAAGATAGTAGAATGGCTTACCTAAACCCATTTTGGTTTTCATGCAAAATTTAAAATTTTTCAAAGAAGGCATATAGACGTTTCACCATAACAGTTTCAAATATTTTAGCTGATGTTGGTAACAGAGCTATAGGCCTATAATTGTTTATGTTAGTGTGTTCTCCATTTTTATAAATTTGCTTGACTACGGAAATCTTTAAAGCATCAGGAAATATACCTTCTGAGAACGATTGGTTCACTAACATAGTATATGGAATTGTTAAAAAATCAACACAACTTTTAACCAAAGTGGGAGGGATTTCATTAATGCCGAAGGATGTTTTATTTTTAAGGTTTTTTATTATGGTATTGATTTCTTTGAGCTCGACCGGACCAAGGAAAAACGTATTAACGATAGTTGTTGATAGAGATTTATTCAAATTACTGGAATTGGTGTGTGAGTTTCCAATAGAGGCAAAGTAGGTATTAAATAAATTTGCCACTATCTTGGGGTCGCATACTGTCTGTTTATCTACTGTTTTAAGCTGCACATTTTTATTATGTCGTATATATTTGTTTGTCTCATTATTAATGATCTGCCCCATAGACCTGGTTTTATTTTGTGAATTTTCGGATTTACTCTTATTACTTAATTTTTTAGATTCATTCATGGCCTTTTTTATATTTTGCAGTACTGTTTGTAATGAAATTTTAAATTTTTATTTTTAGTTTTGGATACCAATACCTTCAAAAATCTTTTACAGCGACATGAGGTTTTCAAGCCTTTCGTCAAATAATTTTTCATAATTCTGTTTTTTATTTTTATTAATACTAAAGGAATACATTTATTTAAAGTATTTTGTAAGATTTCATGAAAAACATTATAATTATCATTTACATTTTTATGGGGTTTGAGTATGTTTTCCCAATTTATATTAGAAAGTTCAGTTTTAAATTTACTTATATTTATGTCATTGTATATTCGTTTGTGTAATAAAAATTGTTTTAAGTTTATATTTTGTGAAGTAGGCGTTTAAAGGACTGTATTGCAGCCAATGGTGACCACTTCGAATAAGCTTTTTATATTTTAAATTGTTTTATATTTATGTATTAAACTAACACACAGTAAAAGTAATAAATGTTTTTTGCAATATAAAATATTTTTTTCTTTGTTTCGTATTTATGGCAAGACTAGGTATATAACAATATATGTAAAAAATTATATAAATTATAACTGAGTTAAATAAAAGTTACTTCCTACACAATCGAATGGAACAATTGCTTAGAATACAAACTTACCTTCGTCTTCATTATACCATCACCCACTCTCATAAACAAATAATTACGCATTGTCTGTGTCGCCTCTGCATGTTTTATAAGAGACGCTTTATGGTGTAACCAAATCATATTTCACCAAGTGAAAAGTTTAGATGTTGTTTCTCGGAAATTTTGCAAAGTTTCCAAGGCCGCTTTTCTTTAGACTCAAGATAAGCTGCTTGCGATTGCAAAAGTTGTTGATATTCAAATAATAACTCTCCGTGTTTATGCTTTTATAGTCATAGCCATCAGTTATTATTTCTAGGTACAATAATGCAATAATAGGTAGACTGGGCTCAATTCATACACTTTATGTTTAATGGCAAAATGCTCCAGAATTATTAGATTTTCTTAGAAATATAGTTCTAGGTTTGTTGCATAATTTGTTCTGTTATAAAAGCATTTTTTGTAAAACCTTATTTAATTACGACGTGATATTTGGTTTCTCGATCAAAACTTCAAGAGATATTTCTGAGACCATCAAATTGCTCTTTCACTGCGGTGACTTCTACGAATATCAACGACTACCGTCATGACCTCAGATCTATGATCAGATCTATGGTCTGAGGTCACGACGTCCCTGTTTTGCCCTATCGGGTGCTCGCAAATAGCTGTAATGTTGCCGATTTTGGTGAGTAAAGTGCAGTCACATTTTTTGTACATCGCCGTAATAATTGTAATTGACGGCCACAGGAGGTCTGGCTTTGACCTCATCACACCTAGCGTATTCTTTCTTTCTTTTTTCTTTTCAGCTTGCGATTTCCATGTGAAGGGATCGATGTCTAGGTTCTATTTTTATGAGAACTATTATAAACAGCTGATATTTTATTCGTGAGTTCAGTTGTCCGTTTTGACCCGGTAGGTATATACCGTGTTCACAGGTAAGTTCTGTGAGGTTTAGATATTATTGCCACTGACTTTACTGAATGAACGTAAGTCGAGACGTACCTAAGTGAATTAAAAGTTGAGGCCAAAATTGTAGTGCCGAGAAGTTTTATATTCCAGTGAAGTGGTTGTAATAGTTATGTATTATCTAAGTATTAAGTTTTTACTATTTTAAGATGGATCTTACTCGTGGATAGTTTTCTCTAGCATCGTTCAGTACATATTTTAGTAGGTATGTACCTACTTTTCAACAGCTGATGAATTATTAAAAATTTTGAAAGTTTTGTTCAATTTTTGACTTATGCAACAGATATTTTATTGTTGAGAGAGGCCGCCGGCGGGCTGGGGAGGGACAAAAAGTCCGGTGGTATCCCTCCAGATGGAGGATGTGGGGCGGGTTAGAGCGGAGCCTGCGTCTTTCACTGATGTAATAGTCAAAGAAGGCTCCTCTGCGATCTGTGGAAAGTTTATAAACCTACTCGATGAAATTATGCTGAAATCAAGGTTTTGGATTCACAAATATACGCGGTCCGCCGCCGATGCGCCTAGGTTTAATGCGTTGTTCCATCCAAGCCGCGTCCGCGTACCCGAACTGACCCGAACTAAAGTAAAGTCCCAAAAGTTATTTATTTATTTAAGAAGTTTTTTTTCATTTCACTGACGTGAATTTTGTGTTTAAAAAAAGATTACCGCGCTCTACCTACTAACCCAAAGTATGTGTGCTGTTTGATACTTGCTGAATGTACCCTTTATTTAAAAATGTTTAAATTAAAAGTATTGATAACGATGTAAAATAAGAGAAACCTTTTCATTCGGAACGATGGACGCCACCTAAACAGGCTCGATCTTCAAAACAAAGGCCGACCACGTTTAGAATGAATGCTTTTCATTAGGACTCGCAGCCATTTTTTCACGAGGCTTACTGAAACAATGTAGCTTGTATGAATGGAGATTGGGTAATCAAATTTTTTCGTATTGTTTTTATGAGGCTTTACAGAACGAATTTTGTCACCATAATTCCAACTCGGATTATGTCATTCTTTAACGTCATTATTTGTTTTTCCGTAGATAAATAGAGGTGTTATGTTATTTAAAGTTATTTCTTTTTCTTCTTTTTATTTATGAAGTAACCAAATAAAACTTTGACCGATTGCGTCATTATTAAAAAGATATAAACTGAGTTCAGGAGCATGAGGGCGTAGTGGTTTGTTATTACATTACTAAGAGTCAGAAGCTGTCAAAATTGTATTCATATTTTGACGTCAACTTTATACCCGATACGGAAAAATAATTTTTGTAAGACTCATAAATACTTCCCTGGAATTGGAAATATGGTTTAATATTTGCAAATCACACGTGCGGAAGATATTAAAGACGAGTGCTCTGGGGAAAATAATAAGTAGCTATTGTGTTCCCATGGCTTAAAGACTTTTTATATAAAAATATATCGTCAAAATATGTACGCGCATAATTTCCGAACGACTGCACCAAAAAGGGTATTTTGTTGTTGTTGTATTCGTTATTCTTAGGACTAGGTTTGTATGAAAAAAATTAATTAAAAAAATGTGTGACTTTAAAAGATGATGTCCTACTATGAAATGCAAGTGAGTGTGACTATAGACGGTGGGGGAGAACTTCAATATTTTGAAAAAATTCTTGATTATTTATTATAATGATGATAAAGACCGCAAATAAAAAGTTTTTGTCTCACTTTATTCATTATAGGCTGCCCGCCCCAGCTTCGCACGGGTGGTGTCACCCTTCCGAAGCTAGGGCGGGCGACTAGTTTATAGTAAAATTGTCAGAGTTAAATACTTTTTAAGAATAATAATTTAGGAAAAACTAATTTTTTCAGCTTATTTTCCAAAATAATATAAATTCCCCTTTGAAGAATCCTTTCTTAAGGTCAATAGGGTGTGGGCGTAAGAATTTAAACTACAAGTTCGATATAACGTATAATTACTTAATTTGACTCACAACACTGAAAATTCACTTAGCACACGTAACTACTTGTAAATACATAAATAAACGCGTAAATACGTGTGCATTTTAATTTACATTAATATGTAAATTAAAATACGTGTGCGAAGTGAATTTTCAGTGTTGTGAGTAATTATAAAATTACTGTACATATTACAGTAAAATCCTGTAACACTAACACTGTATTCCAGAATACAGAGCGCGTTCAGTTGAAGGACGTATTATTTCGCGATTAACGGACAGACTAGTTTAAATCTCTAGTCTAATGTCAGACCAGCAGAGTAACGTTCTCCAGTCAACTATAAAAACTGGCTTACCTACGTCCCAACAAGAGGCCATTAAATAGTTTATTCTCGCACCATTTCTTACTTTCGGCCATTCCAGGCAACGTTGTTTCCGGAGAGCATACTCTATAACGTTATAATCATAAAAATTTTTTTAAAGCGGAAGTTAATTGGTGTATTAAAGTTTAGTTAGGTATAAAATCAGATGGAAACGGAAACAACTATTTTATTTGTAACATTTTATATCATTTTCAATCACTTATAAAGTTTCAGTATTTTTCCAATATTTTCAAGCAATTGTATAATGCTAAAATAAAGTACCTATTAATACTTAAATTTCTGCTAAATGTTATTTTAGTATCCACATTATTATCTTCATAATTCTCCAGAAGCTAAAAATTGGAGATAACCATTTGTCTCATAAACTAAGTGGGACAATAATCTGGGTCTTGCGAGGTGTGCTTAGGAAAGCACCGTTGATTACGTGGTTTATGAGTTTAGTGCCGGGTGGGGTGTTCAATTTGTTGTTCCAGCGGCTATCCACGACAGGGGTTAGTTTAGTGCAGTGGCTTCAGAAGAGTTAATAGCCTTAGCGGCACGGAATATGGCCCAAGCATAATAATTTGCTCGACAGCACTCCAATAGAACTCACGAGCAAGTACTGTGGACTGATGAGTACAAAGTGGCTTTAAAAGCTTCAGATGGCTGTGGAAGTGGCTTTCCATGACGATCAGGCAAACTGTTAGCTTCCACGGTGAGTCCATTATAATTTGGGGAAGGGTGCCTAAATAGGTACAAACGCATGTAGGTATAGAGTTGGTATCTATTGAGGGTCAAATTACATCAGTGCGGTACGTCGAAGACATTCTCTAAAATCATGTTCTACCATACCAGGGCTCTTTGGTAACGGAGAACTTCGGCTAATGGACGATAATGCCCGACTTCACACTGCTCGTTGTATTGAAGACTACCTTGTGGCGGTGGGTATTACTAAATTACGGTAACCAATATACGAACTCCGGATGTGAATCAGATTTGACAGTAGGGTCACTAAGACAAGACAATCAAGGCCCCAGTTTATATCTTTTCTTTTTATACAACTAGATGACAAACAAGCTGACGGCCCACCTGATGGTAAGTGGTTACTGCCGCCTATAGACACCTGCAATAACGAGGAAAATGATATTGCAGGTGCGTTGTCATCCTGAGGCCTAAGATAAAATGCCGTCATGCCCAGTAATTACACTGGCTACCTTTCCCTTCAATCCGAAACACAGCGAACTGTTTCACGGCTGAAATAAGAAAGGCGGTGGTACCTACCCAGACGACCCTACATACGGGCCTACCACCTAGTAAAAATCTCTATAGTCTATGATCAAGACTATTGAATTATTTTATGATTCCATAGTCTAAGGTAGGTGTATGATTGCGCGTGACTTCACTGTAGCATGGTGCAGGTGACAACGGTGACATTAGACAAACCTTCAATGTTGGGTAATTCATACAAAGACGTCAATCATTTTTTTTATTTGACATGCCAGATGACAAGCAAGCTGACGGCCCACATGGTAGTAAGTGGCTACCGTCGCCTATTATAGAGACGTGCAGTAAGAAAGAAAATTATCATTTAGTATATAGCTGCATAGCTTTATAAATAAAAATCAATAAATGTGAGTAGGTTCAGATCAAATTGTGATGAAACTTTGGTAAGGCGTTTTGGAGACGCTTGTTTTAATTGTAAAACCTAACAGTTTTCTCTTTACGGGCATTGCAAAGCATGCTGGTTGCGGCTAGTAGCTAATAAAACTTAAATAGGCATACCTACCTATATGAAGGTATAACTATTTAGGTATATAAATAAAGTTAACCGTGAAATTGCTGCAACTTTTCCAATTTTTATTGCATTAACTTGTACTCATTTTATTTTCAATATACAACTTGCAAATATTTTTGACTAAAAATTAAAACGATATGGCTGCCATGTTACGACTTTCAACGTGTCATATTTCTGCTGTGCTCCGATGTGATGTTCGAAATTTAAATTACTTTTGCTCACAATAAGAGCAAAATGCAATTTTGCTGAGAATTTTTGTGCAAAGCACCGTTTATGTGCAGAAGAGGTAAAAATATTTTACTTTTACGTGTTACTTGCATGTTTCCCGCTATAAACCGTAATCAGTTAAGTAGATAGTGAAGTAGGCCGGTTTGGTACGTTAAGAAGGCTTAAAGAAATTGTTATGCAAATCAACTAGTGATAAAACAAAGAGGCCAATGCTATGAATCTAATTACTGTTCATGTAGTGTAAAATTGCGCGAACGTGAAATTGTAGTATATTTTAGTACAGCTTTACGGGTCATAATCATTTACCAACACGCAGTGGGCGCTTGCGGCTATCTTCACGACATGAGTTCATTTCTTTTTCAAGGAATGGCTTCCTTCGAAATGGTCATACCTCAAAGAAGCGGCGGAAACGACGAATAGCCATCATATCGCCTCTGTGGTCTAGTAGATTCGATTCCCGTGGGCAAGGCCGTCGCCAAGGGGGGCAGGGGGGGCGGCAGCTGCTCCCCCCCCCCCCCCCCTAGAGATTGATAAATCAAAAAATGTAGCCAACAAAACTCCAACGAATTCACAAAGTATCATAAAGAAATATTTCATTGACGGTTTTAGAATAAAACCTACAAGATTTTTATGTTATTGTGGACTAGAAAATTAAGAAAACACCCGGAACTTATGTTTTTATCTCGTAAATTATTTTTGTTCGATATTTCTAATATTTTAATAACAATAATGTCAAGAGCTCCTGACGCTCAATACATTTAACTTTGAACCGTTCTTACAATCATCGTACAGTAGAGGTAATGTGCGGTTACTCTCGCTACAAATGTAAAGCTTCGATCATGCTCTTGAGTCTTTACTGTACCTACAATTTTTTTCTATACCACTAAGGTGGCAATCAAGCATACGGCCCACCTGATTGTAAGCGGTCACCGTAGCCTATTGACGCTTGCTTGCAATTGTAACACCAGGGGTAGGTATCACCTCCGCATTGTGGACCGTATAAAAACCTTTTCACGCCCTTTCATGCATGTACTTTTTATTATTCAACTAGATGACAAACAAGCTGACCGACCTGGTGGTAAGTAGTTCCCGCCGCCTATACAAACCTGCAACAACAAGAAAAAAATCACTTGTTATTGCAGGTGCGTTGTCATCCGGAGGCCTAAGATCAAATGCCTTCCATGCCCAGTAACTACACTGGCTACCTTTCCTTTCAATCCGAATCACAGCGAACTGTTTCACGGCTGAAATAAGAAAGGCGGTGGTACTTGTTAGACTGTAGGGAGCTCATTCCACAACCTGAACGGCATAAGCGGGAGAAAGTTTCTCTGAAACCTTACAGTACGCGACCACTTTGGTCCCAACGTGTGAGGATGAAATTCCCTGCCGATGGCGAGCGGTGCGAGGACAGAAAGAGGCCTTGGGCATCATGACGAATAATTCCTCGGAGCACAACTCGTTATACAAACGGTAAAACGCACATAAGAAGGCAAAATTTCTCCTTTGATTAACACGGAGTGAGGCGGTTACGCCTATCGCTGAGCCCGGGGGGACCCTAATGATTTTGTGGGACTCCCGGGCAAAAAATTACATATCCCTTAATTCCAAACCCACTCAAATCTACCGCTAATCCCCTAAACCATCTTCTATCATTATGGGGCGACACGCGAACAAACAAGCAGTCAGCCCTGCCACTCTGCGGTCATTCCGCAGAACTGCGAGCCTCTTTCAACTCCACTCTATTCATATTTGACGTGCCGTGTTATACGGCGATGAGTCCCCCTGACCTTCCACCTACGGCACCACTACAACGGGAAAAGCAAGTGGACGTAACGCCTTCTTCTTCCCCGTGGCCGTCTGCGACTGATCGGGTCAACTAAGGGCCATCCCTCTTTGACCGGCTCCGCAGTCTTCTATTTCATATGGGGCCTAACTTGAGACATATACCACACCAAGCTTCGTAGATGCCAGCTTGACTTTATCCTCTAAATGACTGCGGAACTGAACGTCACTATGGATATCCCCAATTCCCGATACTCTTAGACATGGAAAGGGGTGTGCTAAGAAAATGTGGAGCCACAATTAATGGGGTTTATTTAACGGTAAACGCGCAGAATTCAGTGGGGTTCAATTGGACAAGTTTAACTTTACCTAGTCGTACCCAATTAGAGACTCTGATTAGAAAACTATCGAATTCAGAAATAAGTCGATCGCAACTTTCTTATTAGGAGTATTGGCACGAGCCGCATACTAGGTGTCGCCAGTACTGTCATCCGCATAACAATGCAGTCTGTCAATAGACAGCTTATCATTGATATGTATCAGAAACTGTTGGAGACAGCACCGAGAATTGTAGGTCGCCAGCATTGATGTCCATGAGTATGAGATGAGCAACTGCCGTCAATGGTTCTTATGCACCTGCGCCACAAAAAAGTTAGCGACCTATTTCCACAAGCCCTCAAGCAGCCCGTAAGTTGGTAACTTTTAAGGAAGTTCTCTGTGCCTTCGCTATATCTAGACTAACAATGTACACAGGCTCGCTTCCTCAATGGAGCACTCACAGGACATTTGGCCACCAACTACATGCCCCACAAAATGAAATTTCCCCTGCACAACCTTGTCAGGCATGTGGTGAAGGCCAGGAATCGATGGAACATATTTTGTGTCAATGCGATGCCCTGGCTAGGATCAGAATGAGTCTTCTGGAAGAGGCGTATCCAAGGCCAGAAGACTATAGGCTCTTTCACCCCAAAGATATAGTGAAGCTTATGGCAGCTTTATTCAGGACTTGGAAGGAGTAAAGGCAGGATCCCGAAGGGTCGAAGTGCATCGTGGCATAGTCACGGCCCCATGATAAGATAAGATAAGATGCCTCACTTTGACTTTCAATGGCAAAGGCCCAACGGTGTGTGAAGTATATTAGAAGATCACCAGTAGATTGACTACTACGAATGCCGTATTGGTGACAGTCGCTAATTAGTTCATATTTTTATCATTCTCATTTCTTCTTTCTTTTTCTATAGGCAGCGATAATCACTTACCACCAGGTGGGCCGTCAGCATGTTTGTCATCTAGTTGTATAAAAAAAGTTCTCCATAATAGCAACTTGCCCCCCCCTTGGCCATGGGCTGGCGACGCCCTTGCCTGTGGGGGCAGAAATTTTCTGCTCGGCTTGGTTGGTGGTAGAGTTTTACTAAGTCCGCCTGGCTAGCTACCACCATCTTACCTAAGTCTGCCGCCATAACATTATTGTTGACAACATTTTTGTGTTCCGGTAGTTAAAGGTAAGATAGCCAGTTCCTATGTGGTTGAAGAATCCGAGTGTAGCTCGCTTCCTTAAAGGCCAAGAGTTACTCCGTGTAAGAAAATTACATTTGTTTGGCAGTACTTAAACAAATGCTTGCAAAAATTAAATCGCAATAACCAGAACACACATCTGATGTTAACCTTTAGACTCTCTTTAATTTTAATGTCTTACTCAAGAGGATACGTACTCATTAAAACCTATATTAACTAATTTACTAACTATTTTAGTTAGTAAATTAGTTCAAAAAAACGATAGTGACAAAATTGAACATACTCGTAGCTCTACCGTAACTTAATTATGTTTAAAATTTAGAAGCGTAGCCCCGCTTGCCCCAAAGACATTAGGTACTGCAATTTTAAGTGATTTTCATTGTGTCCTAGAAGTATTTTGATGTAAAACTGTTTAGTTGGGTATTTCACTTAGCATTTCGCAGAACGAATTCATTTAGTCATCTATCGACAACCCTGTGTTCAGAAATATTTTCCGTCTTCGAACTGATCCGGTATCTATTTATCTAATGATGTAGGCACATGAACTCGTGATGAATTTTGTATCTCATTATTCACCTCACTCCACGTTTTTAACTTATGGCAATCGGTCGTTCTTTGTTAAAACCAACTTTTCTGCAAAACTCATATTAGGAAAAATACTAAAATATATGAATGTGCGTGTTGAAGAATAATCGGTGAGAGTAGCTACACAGTACAAATTTTGTTTTGGGTTAAAATTAAAAAACACATAGCATAATATAGCACACAGAATAAATTTTAAGTGCATTGGTAGTATAAATACTTACACGTAATTAAAGTCAACGTAAAAAATTAACTCGCAACCCTATTCTACCCCTGTGTCTAAGGCAGTCAAGTCATCGGCAACCCAATTGAAGTAGGTAGTTATTCTTTGCACACACTTCATTCGGCATACGATAAACAGGTGTAAGACCCATTTTACCATGAAGACATCTTGAACGTTTGAAGATGTGGGTCTGGAAATAGTGGACCCCCATTTAACACGTTCTAACTTTACTCCGGAAAGTGATATGGGTCTGTTTACTTCTGTCTGTTTATCTGTTTGTATTCGATACTAGGTAGTATGTGCTGTTACACGAAATGATTTCATTTGGCTCCGATTAATCATCAAGTGTTTTGTCGTTATCATTTAACGATATACACCAGTACTCCTAGTATAAGTTTTAATGGAATCGAAACGAAAAAGATCATTGTCGTCTCTTCCCTCAAATCCATATAAATAGTGGTTTCCAATAATTCACAACAGAGGAGCTGCTGCCGTTTTCGAACATTTTTTTTGATTCGATTGTAACTTAAACGTAAAGGAGTCATATTATTTTTAAAGTTTTCGCCATTCCTTATTCCTTGAACATATAGTGTAATAAAAGGGAATGATATTATGAATTTGTGAAGCCGCGTAAGATTCTCGGGAGCGAATGACAATGAAAAACCTATTAGTGTCCGGAACGTGCTGCTTGACAGGTAATATTCTTTTAAACGGCGGAATACTGAACATCAAATAAATTTTAAGTCCCGCTTTCCTGCACACGAATGAAATTTTCTTTAAACAATTAGATAACAAACACTGAGTAGTAAGTTAATGGTTACCGCCGCCTATAGCCACCTGTAATACAAGGCAAAAATCACTTGTTATTGTTAGTTGTGCGTTGTCTTCCTGAGGCCTAAGATCAAATGCCTTCCATGCTAAGTAATTACACTGGCTACCTTTCTCTTCAAACCGAAACACAGCTAACTGTTTCGTGTCGTTTGCCATCATAATTATTTGAATATGATAATACTGTATTTATTAATAATTATTTTAGTAAATGTTTATTTACTAAAATAATTATTATACGACCACGATCTGTGAAAAAACAAACTAACAAAGAAATTAGAGCTAACAAAGACCAGCAAACTCGACCAGCCGTTCGTAATTTTTATTAGTATACCTAATAAACAAATATGAATATTTTAATATTATATAAAGCCAATTGGATATCCTTTATCTTATTGACTCCCTACATGAACCGCGTATGATTTTCTGCTCCAATGAATTTCCAAACAATATAATATTATTTAGTCAGAAGATGAGCAATTTATTTGATTTTCACATTCATAAAATGTAATCGACGAATATTTTAGGAATAAATTTAAACAAAGATAAGTTGCCTATGCCCAGCAGTGGACGACTAGCAGCTGATATGATGAAGTAGATACTTGGTATTCCTTTTAGACCCTGATTAAACCTATTAAAGTTAAAATGTGTTGAATCAGGAGGCGTTGGGGCTTGGATATCAATGATCATGCTCTGTCAAGGGTAGTGGGCGAACCAATCTCTAGGATGGGTTGGTGTACCGTGTTTTGGGTGCGCTGGGTAGGTGTTTTGGAAGAACCGCCAACTCTGTTAGTCGCCCCATGTCAATCAAGGTATGCCACTAAATCCCGTCACCTCCAAATCCCCATGGGCTGTAAAGTCGCGTGGTTTGTTCGTCCGAGATGTCTGTTAGAGACCATCGAAAGAGCAGGGCACAGGGTGATCTTGCGTGCGACACTGGGCTCTCAGTCCTCGGATCCGCCTATCACCATGCTCACGGTGGGGTGCGAGAGTGGTGAGGATAGCCTCACCGCTTTCACACCACAGCCGTTACTTATTCGTTGTGTTCCCTAATGGACGGGCTGTGACGACCTTCATGGTCGTGGACATGTGGTGGCGCGATGGTGTAGGGGAAAGCCCGGGAAGGGCAACGTCTGGTGGAAGGCCCCATCTTCTCCAGCTCCTAAGACCTTTCTTCGATAAGCCTATGCCCCGCCTGCGTCTGCCATGCATGTTGGAAATGGCCCTTTTCAGGGCCAGCGGATCTGCGGATCGTGGTATGGCTGGCCTCCAAGGCCGGCGGGAAGTATGGTTCTTCTGGAACCCGAGAGTTTTTTAGCTCCGTGGATGGCGGGCTATTGCTCGCGGAGGCACCGAAGACAATTGACGTCTGATGCCTCATGTGGCGCTGCTCCAGCACTTCTACGTACAATGGAGGAGGCAGGGGAGATAGCGGTGGACGGGGGGCCTAACTTGGGCCAGCGGACCGGTTTGGTCGCAGGATGGCAGGCCTCTAAGGCCGCGGGTCGCTCTTGACCAGGTTGGTGGTGGCGAGTCGCCTCCGGCGCTATACGCGCATTTGTTGTGGGCCCCTTTTTAGGGGTAGCGGACCCTTTGCGGTCGGTGGATGCCTGGTCTTCAAGGCCAGCGGGCCGCCTAATGCGGCCGCGTAGGGCATGCCAGTTCGTTGAGAGTGGGCCGCTAGCTCCACTTACCACCACCACTTATTACCACTTAGCCACTTAGCACGGATAGCAGAAAGGGGTGGGACCTTTGCTGCCTTGTATGTCCCCTCGTAGGGGGAAAGTACCCCATCCCTCCGGGGAGTGGCAGCGACCAGAGATGGTCGAGCTGCGGGGCCGGATGCGGACGACTACCAAGTTCCCTGGGTCCGGTCCTCGTAAGCAGCCTCCTGACCGGAGAAGGACGGTTTTTAGTGGATAGGGCCGCCGCATCATTATCTTTGCGGCAGAGGAGTCCCACATAACCTCGGAGCCGCCCACAGGCACTGGGGTATGCAATAAGCATTTTCCGTCCGGAAAAAAAACAAAAAAAGGAGGCGTTGGGGCCACCTTGGAATTAATAATTATTTCAAGTGGTATTTACCACAAAAAGAATATTAAAATAAAGTTATTAAGTATGTCTATATCTTTATTTTCTATTTCGGGAAAGTACAGTCAAACAAAAAACACTTAATAAAAAATTTTATTTTTAATGTTTAAAAAATAACAGCTTTTAATTAAAATTAGACCTAATTAAGAAAACATTTGTGTTTATTATTCTTAAGACTTAAATCTACATAATTGCACACAATAAACTATGGTAGCCTGGTACTTCAGGTTGTAAATACGTATTATCAGAACTATATTTAATTTATAACTGATAAGATAAAAAAGTTTTTGAGGAGGTGGCGTATTGGTTTTAGCGCTCTGGTTTCGATACGAAAAACAAAGCAACTTTCGCCATGGTCAATCCCGGGATGGGTCAATCAAAGTTTCTTATCTTGAGGTTCGGAAGGCACGCTAAGTCGTTAGTCCCGGTTGTTCCTGCAACCTACCCCTGCTTATACCCACCGACCCGCAATGGGCCAGCGTGGTGGTGTTATGGCCCAAACTCCTCATTTGTTTTTCTCCCATGTAGGAAGGTCTGTGCCCAGCAGTGGGACGTATATAGGCTGGTGATGATGACGATAAAGATAAAAAACGATCAAAGGTTGGTCGGTGTTAGTGGTGGTGGTATGTAAGATAATACCTAAATGAGATTCTATTGACCAGCCCCCTTATACTGTCGGATTACGGATTCGATTCGAAAAGTCACATGCCGTCTCGCTTTGACGCACCGCGATAAAAAGTGTCAGGTATAGAGTTTCCGAAATTCGAATGTTTTCCGACAGTTGAGAATAAGAGTGCAACCTGCCCCATTATTCTCAACTGTCGGAAACTACTGTCTACTGTCGGAAACTACTGTCTACTGTCGGAAACTACTGTCTACTGTCGGAAACTACTGTCTACTGTCGGAAACTACTGTCTACTGTCGGAAACTACTGTCTACTGTCGGAAACTACTGGTAGTTGTAGTAGTTCACCTATTTATTATGCACGTTAAGTTTTATGCACAGTTATTATTATTATTATTGTCAATGTCAAACTTTTTATATCTATTAGCCATCAACCATCGTACGGGCCTAGCAGAAAATCAAGCGTTGTAGCTAGTTAGAAAAGTCGCGGCGTCTACGTGAAAAGGAACGCTCCGAACGGTAGACCCTCCTGCCCCCTTATTCTCAACTGCCGGATCACGGATTCGATTCGAAAAGTCACATGCCGTCTCGCTTTGACGCATAAGTAGCGATAAAAAGTGACAGGTTAGGAGTTTCCGAAATTCGAGTATTTTCCGACGGTTTAGAATAAGGGGGCTGATTGGCTACCGCGACCCTCCTCTACATATATTCAAATTCAAAATTACATACCTCTCATACAACGTATCGACAACTTTCTCTAAAATAACTATTGTACAAAACTGCAAGTAAAAGCTAGAACAGTCAGAAGATTTTTATTTCTCTCCGATCTGAAGACCTAAGCGTAACAGTTACATTAGCCTCATAAATACGAGCTACAATTTTTATAGACCGTTTCATATTTTCGTTACCGAATTTAAAACTGTAATCAACATATAATAATTTAATATTAGTCTCATATTTACTTACTTTAAAATCTTAATTTTTCTAGACATTGACCAATTGGCCAATTTATCAACTCCTGCAAAGTCAGATTGATTTTTATGAAACTACTGTATAAATTTTAAATAACTCACATGCGGTTGATGTGTCGATTATTTTAATTAAATATGTTTTTTAGTGTTTTATTTCGTGTAGGTTGATTTTTTTAAATTATGCTTTTGAAAATATAGGGGTTTTTACTCCTACTTTACTACGTACATGTCTTAAAAAATGTTACTTTATTCGGGTTGATAAATGACTTTTCTTGTGACAAGTTTCATGCCCTAAGGGCTAAACTTTTCACAAAAAGCAAGTTTTCCGTGAAGGTGTGAATAAAATCTGCTCAGTACTTTAGGATTGGCTAGAAAGGACATATTTTATATAAAAAGAATTTGTATTTTTGTCCACCACGTTTTTTTCGACAAAAATACAAATTCGATGGAGATGAGTGCTCTCTCTTTCAGCCGAGAGACGCCCACTGCTGGGCATAGGCCTCCCCCAAAGATCTCCATACCGATCGGTTCTGCGCTGTCCGCATCCATCGGCTTCCCGCGACCCTCACCAGATCGTCGGTCCACCTTGTGGGAGGCCTACCAACGCTGCGTCTTCCGGTACGCGGCCGCCACTCGAGGACCTTTCCGCCCCAACGGCCGTCAGTCCTTCTTGCAATGTGGCCTGCCCACTGCCACTTGAGGCTCGCAATTCTTCGGGCTATGTCGGTAACCTTAGTTCTCCTGCGGATCTCATCATTTCTGATTCGATCACGCAGAGAAACCCCGAGCATAGCCCTCTCCATTGCCCTTTGGGTGACATTGAGCCTTCTTACTAGGCCCATTGTAAGCGGCCACGTCTCAGTTCCGTAAGTCATCACTGGCAACACACACGAATTGAAGACTTTCGTCTTGAGACACTGCGGTAGTTGGGCCGAGAATATGCTGCGAAGCTTCCCGAACGCTGCCCAGCCGAGTTGGATCCGTCGATTGACCTCTTTCTGGAAGTTGGACTTACCAAGTTGGACTATTTGTCCCAGGTAAACATATTCGTCAACAACTTCCAGTGTAGAGCTTCCAACCTTTACAGGAGTGGGTACGACATGGGAATTCGACATTATTTTCGTCTTATCCATGTTCATTTTAAGACCCACTTGTTGGGAGACTCTACAGAGGTCGTCGAGCATTGTGCCCAAGTCTTCCAGGTTTTTAGCCATGACTACGATATCATCCGCAAAACGAAGGTGAGTCATGTACTCGCCGTTTATGTTGATGCCAAATCCTCTCCAGTCCAAAAGCTTAAACACGTCCTCCAACGCGGCAGTGAACAGTTTCGGCGATATAACATCGCCCTGTCTCACACCTCGCTGAAGACGTATTGGTTCCGAGTTTTGGTCCTGAAGGCGGACTGACATAGTGGCGTTTTCGTACAGTGACTGCAGCACTTGGATGTACCGATAGTCTATTTGGCATCTCTGGAGTGACTGAAGCACGGCCCAGGTCTCGACAGAATCGAAGGCTTTCTCATAGTCCACGAACGCTAAGCATAATGGCAGGTTGTACTCTTCGGTCTTCTGTATAACCTGCCGCAGCGTATGTATGTGGTCTATGGTACTAAAGCCTTTTCGGAATCCGGCTTGTTCGGGAGGCTGGAAGTCGTCGAACCTGCGTGCGAGACGATTCGTTATAACTCTCGAAAACAACTTGTAAACATGACTCAGGAGCGTGATGGGTCTATAATTCTTCAATTGGGTCCTGTCACCCTTTTTGAAGAAAAGTGTCACCACGCCCCCATGCCATGCCTTTGGCGTTTCACCCTCGAGAATGATGGAGTTAAATAGCCTCTGAAGCGCTCTCAGGACTGGTCGTCCACCTGCTTTCAAAAGCTCCGCTGTAACTCCATCGTCGCCCGGCGCCTTGTTGTTCTTAAGCTGTTTGAGAGCTACACTAATCTCGTACAGGCTGACGTCCGGGATATCTTCGGTGTAGTGTCGGGTTAATTTGGCTCTCGGATCGGTGGCCTGAGTGACAGGTGTGCGTGATGTCGCGTAGAGCTGTCCATAGAAGTTTTGAATCTCGGCCAATAGCTCAGGTCGGGATGTAACCAATCTGCCGTCCTCTGTCTTCAGCTTCGTCAGCAAACTCTGTACAAGCGTCAGATCCCTGGTGAACACTTTTGAGCCCCTGTTCCGCTCGATTGCCTCTTTAATACGTTCAGTATTAAATCGGCGCACGTCTCGGGTTAGGGACTTGGAGATCTGTTTGTTGAGCTGCCGACGAGCGTCTTCAGAAGACTGCAGTCCACGTCTTTCCTCCATGAGCTTTAATGTTGGCTCAGAGATTTTCTTACTTCTTTTGTTACGGCTGGGTTTAAAAAACCTTGAACCCGCCGTAAGGACAGCTTCCACGAACCTGTCGTTGTATGTGTCCACATCTGTGCAGTCCTCCAGGCAATCAAAGCGATTTTGCAGTTCGAGTTGAAAGCGTTCGGGGTTTTGGATCTGGATAGCATTAGGGCGGAGCGTAGACTTCATCAGTCGATATCGTTCGGATTTTACATTCAGATTCAATGTGCCTCTTACCAGTCGGTGATCGCTCCCCGTGTTAAACGAATTAATCACTGAGACATCATTGAATATCCGAGTCTTAGTCGACATGATGAAGTCGATCTCATTTTTTGTTATGCCATCCGGACTTTTCCAGGTCCATTTGCGATGCAGCCGTTTCCTGAAGAAGGAGTTCATCATAAAGAGTCCCTCCCTCTCCATATAATCGGCTAGCATTTGACCACGGTAGTTCCGGATTCCAGCTCCAAATTGCCCCACTTTCAACTCATCTTCGCCACGTTTGCCCAGCCTTGCGTTGAAGTCTCCCATGACAACAGTGTAGTGAGTATTGGAAGTATGTATTGCCCGAGAGATATCCTCATACATTACTTCCACTTCCTCGTCGGGGTGAGTCGAGGTCGGAGCGTAAACTTGTATGACCTTCAACGAATACCGTTTGGTGATTCTGAGTATAAGGTGCGCCACCCTATTCGACACACTCCCGATTTGTACAACGTTATTCAAGAGAGACTTGTGGACTAGAAACCCGACACCACCTCGGGACAGATCTTCGCCCTCCCGGAAATAGAGCAGGTTGCCGGATTTAAGGACCATCGTGTCCTCGCCCTCTCGTCGGACTTCAGATAGTCCCACTATACTCCAGCGAATCCTACTCAATTCTTCCTCCAGTTCTAGCAGCTTCTCCTCGGTTCGCAGTGTGCGTGTGTTATACGTCGCCAGGGCCAAGGTCGTATGACGGAATGCCGTCGCTACCCGGGGATTCTTAGCACCCCTGGTCCCGGCGCCTCGCCAACGCCCGTCAACGCCGGCACGGCTTCCGGTACCGCCGGGCACTTGGGGCCTTGGGTTGTAGAAATTCATGGGGGGGTTTGGGCCATCTCCCACCACGCTGGCCCAGTGCGGGTTGGTGGGGAGCGCCAGAGCCTCGTCTGTCGGTCGGCAGGGTGCACCACGTGCAGGTGAAGTTGGCTTGGATCCCGTGAGGTGATGTTCGGGACCCCTTACACCCCCGGAGAGTGCTATTAACTTTCAATAAACTTCAAAAATCTTTTTATTAGTACCTAATAGTCATTTGAATATTGTATAATAATTCACTCTAAAGCAACTACATATTCACTGAGTTCCAACGTGAGAGAACAAATGAAAGTGGGAAAACATTATAAACTGCTTACCAAATTTTTTTTTCAATATACCTAAGACAGCTTTTATTTTATATTAAACGTAGAATAAAAACATCAAAGTAGTTTCGTGACGTCGCCAGAGCGTGAAAAACAAACTGCTCTTTGATTTTACTCCCTATCATTTTGTAGTCTATCTCTAAAAATATAGAGTTACTCACAAGATCGACTCATTTTCTAAATGAATAACAAATAGATGAGAGGAAGAAAGTTAGACATTGTTCTCTTCAACTATTAATTTATGCATGGATAGGTATTCGATTTACAAATACAATCGACACAAAGAACGTTTTAATGATGCTAAAAATAAATACGAACGAAAATATCTCAACAATTCAATAGTAAATATTTCTGTTTCCGTCTAAAGGTAGAATGATAAATACTTTTGTGGTCAGTTCACTCGAATTCAGAAATAGGAATGGTTCCTTTAATTATAGAGCAAAAATAAAATATAAAATTGAGGTGATTAAATAGGCATCTTTCTAAATAGCTTCGCTATTTCACGAGACAACGCGATAAGTCTTAGCGTCGCCGCACACGGGCCACAGGCCACAGCCACAAACGCCGCCACAAGAAGCTAGAAGCGGCGACAAAAGTGGCTGAAGCACGCGACAGCCACTTGTGGCCGGTGCTCGACACTTGCGGTCGGTGGCGGCCACTTTTTTTAACCCGTGCGCGCAGTATGATAATAGACTCAGACGAAGAAGGTTTGATTGCGCTGCTTATAATAAGAAAAACGTCGTCGTTGAAGATGAAAGCGTAATTATTGGATACATCCAACTTTAACAAATGTACATAAGTGTAACCAGCATTTCAATAATAATAATAATAATAAAATATTCATACACTCACACCTATTATCTAGCCCAATGTAAGCATCATAAAGAGATTGTGTTATGGATACTAGATAACGAAGAAATAATGATAATAATATGTATATAAATATTAGAAATATACTTAATAAACATATAAACATCCATGACTCGTGAACAATTTTTCCCGGGATTCGAACCCGGGACCTCCCGATCAAGTAACCTGTATGTAGCAAGGGACACAGACCACTCGGCCAGCCAGTCGTCAAATAATCTTGTAAACCATCCAAAAAGTTTTTCAAACATTTTCGTTTAAGTATAGCAGGACAAGATTGAATCTCTGATATAAACAATTCTATATCCATATTATTTTATTTCAATAAACCAACTAAATGAGTGCGTGTGTTCCCTTCGCATTGAACTGGTTAACTGAGGTACGTGCGAGTGGCGTGTGGCCGCGTTTTGTGGCGGTGTTTTGTGGCCGGTGTGAGCCACAAGAAGCGAGAAGCGGCGTTTTGTGGCGTGTGGCGGCCACAGGCGTCAAATGTATGAAAACTTTAGGAAATATGCCGGTGGCGGCGTTTTGTGGCTGTAGAAAGTGGCCCGTGTGCGGCAAGGCTTAGGTAGACAATATACACTTCTTCACTTCTTCTTCTTTGTACATTTCTTGGGTTACAAGTGAGTTGGTTTTTATTTTAATGATTTAACGTTTTTATCTCTAATAGAAATTGGTTATTGATTTTGTTTATTAGGATTTAGAATGTAATTGATACCGAACTATGTGTTTGAGTAAGGATAAGGACAGATGATCATAGTTTTATCCATTGTACAATGTGTAAATTAATTGGGCAGTAATAAGTAGGTACAATAGCGGGTGGATCTGAACATCAAATTGAACAACTTTCTCTAAGGGACCAACATCGAAATCCCAAAAAAAACAGCTGGCTTATACATTTGGTTTGAGTCGATTTTTTTGCGATTTCGACGTTGGTCCCATAGAGAAAGCTGTTCAATTTGATGGTCAGATTAAGGGGTCAGCCCCATGAGTATTACTGCCCAATTAATTAACACGTTGTATATTCACTAAGTTTATTGTAATTACAATGTTTTTTATACAACTAGGTGACAAACATGCTGACGGCCCAACTTGTGGTAAGTAGTAACCGCCGCCTATAGACACCTGCAATAACAAGGATAAAATCACTAGGTATTGCAGGTGCGTTGTCATCCTGAGGCCTAAGATGAAATGCCAGTTAAAAGGTTTTTTTAAATAAAACGACAATAATTAGCACTAAACAATACATTATCATTTTTTTTTATGTTTTCACAATTAATCAAAAGCAACAGTCCTCGCAGCGAGACTCGAACACTCAAACAGATGTAAAATTTCCACACACCATATTCGTGTGTGTGCGTAAGTGTTGCAATGCCTACCCACGCAGTTAAAAAACCCATGTCTCCTTGCGAGTATTGTAATAAAATAAACTAAGCACTTCGTCAAATAATAACTTCTGGAACATTAAGCTAATTTCTATAAAAAATGTAAAAAACAAGCGTAACAATTTACTTCATCAAAGATGTATCTTATTCCAATGGAGTAAGGTTTAGATTGATCCGCAGCCGTACGTAGTGTAAAAAAATATTTTAAGAAATTCTAGAGTAACCTTTTTACTGTCAAAAACGATAACAAGTATAGTGAAAAGTTTTGAAAATCCAATACAGGTATACTGCGGCAAACAGCTGTCGCTTTTATTACGAAATGTTTTCTTGTTGATAAAAAACAACATTATGAAAATAACTACATGTGTATTGCTTTTCTAGAATGAAATTCAATAAATGAAACCTTCAGAGCAAAGTTTTAATATAAATATAATCTGTTGTTAAGGAGACTGTGGTGATACTGTAAAAGGTGTCCATCACGTAGTCATTCTACGTCATAGTCCTCGAAAAAAAATGTCAAAGGGCTGTCAGCTTGCTTGTCATCTAGCAGACAGTGTAAAAAATGCCATGTAAATTATAATTTCCACAAAATGTACCAAGGACTGATGACGTCATAAGATAAGCGAATAATGTTGTACAACCTGATCTAATGCATTGGTCGTGCCCATCTACAAAATTAAACTTGTTTTTAAGACTTTGTTGAATTTGCAAGTATTTATGAATTTTATACATTTATAAGAGGACGTGACTCTAGACAATGTTGAGGTTCAACAAAAATGGAAAAATAAGCCTTATGTTTATCCACCGGTTCCAGGAATTTTGCGGGGCTTCATTGATTGACTTACAGCAATTGTTTTGAAAGCTTTCAGTGCCTATTATTGTGGTGCCACAAAATTTATAAACGTCCTAAATCAATTATTTGTAAGACTCTGTCAGGGAATAAATAGCTTAAGTTTTATTTATTCTGTGACTCTGTCGTGACTTATTTTGATATTGCTTTCAATATTTCTGAACGGCATTTATAATTAAATTTCATTTCAAATGCTTGTTATGGGATTTTGGCCCAACATAAAACAGTTTAAGTTCTTGGATGTGAAAATATGTTACATTACTTTAACAAATTAGATAAAAGAATTAGGGCCTAATTATAGCCGGATTTACATTTGTCTGACACCCTTTGTCGTGACGTGTCAGAATGGCATCGGTTTCATATAATTACTATATTACTATTATTATATATATATATATATATATATATATATAATTACTGACGTGTCGTGATGCAATCTGTTGTGTCGCATCAGAAATCAGAAGCAATCCCGATCGTATCAGAGCGTGGGGTATGGGGGAGGCACGGGAGGCGGGGGAGCTGTCGCGTCAGACAAGTATTCACGCGTGAGTGCTCTGCTGTGAGTCGTCAGATACAGACCTATAAAGTATGAACAACTTGATTGAAATTACTGCTAAAATACTGACGGAATTTTCTGGGATCGATCGTTCTGAAGTTTTTTTACGAGACAGTGAATGTCATTTTAGCTTTTTTATCAGTAAAAGAAGGAAGGAGAAGGAAAAAGAAGTAGAAAAAGTAAAGGAGAAGAATATATTGTGTTCAGTCAGCAACAAAATATTCGCTTTATTTCTCCTTCTTTCTTTTTTAAGAAGATATGCCAGCACCAAAATTTAATATCTATCTATAGGCGGCGGTAACCGCTTACCACAAGGTGGGCCGTCAGCTTGTAGGTATATCATTTAGTTGTATAAACACACCTTTATAATCAGAATCGAAGTCGGTAGATTCATAAAAAAACATTGAACGTGTCAACTCTCCGTGAGCTGAGTGTTTTGATTGAAAATATCGTCAGGAGACATCAGAATGCGACTTATAGATGTGAAAGGTAGTCACGTCAGACTGCATCACAACACGAAACGTCAGACAAATGTAAATCCGGCTTAACTCTAGGGATTACATTAAGTTCTTTAGGTCTTGCATGTTGTAGCATGTAGGTACTACATTTTACTTGAAAGTTAGCTTCACGCACTATATTCAGCTTAGCTTAATTCAATCTGTATTTGTATGATATTCGTGATTTCCCTAAAGGGCAATATTGTTTAGAGTTCATATGAACTACTAACATGTGGAATAGATAAACGTAGAGAAAGGTACAAAGCCTAAGTAGCTTTGTAGAACCTAGACCTACCTTACCTATGAAATTTAATTACTGTTATGAAATAGGCTAGGAATATCTGTGAGAAAATCCAATATTATTCGACTCAATTTGTCAACGGAAAAGACAGTAGACCACCACCACTAACGGCACTGTCCTTCGAAATCAATGCTGTGAATGCGCGCGCGCAAGTTAGGTAAGAAATTGAAATTGGTGGTGTCCGTTACCAAGTCTGTGATACTTTAAGTTTATAGCTATACGATTGTAAGTATGTTATATTTATAGGTACGTTGGTTGTTAACTTAAAAAATGTCACTGACTGAGATATTATCATCAGGCTATATTCATCCCATAAAGAGTTTAAGCCATAACATTATCATGCTGCCGCGCTGGCCTAGTGCGGGTTGGTTGGTTAAAGCGGTTGCAGTAACAACCGGAACCAACGTTAGAATGCCTTTCGAAGCACGGAGAAACTAGATATTACATTTTTTGATTGACCCATTTCGGAAACGTAACAATAAGAAATTTTTATCCGCATCTAGCATAATATAAACGGTGTTAAGGGCGCATACGCACAGATTAGATAAAAGGAACAAAACAATTGCGTTAACATGTCTACTTTGGCGGTGAACATCATAATAACGAAACGAGAGACCCATTATTAGTTTGGAGAAGTTGTAGATTAAATCATGAAGTTTAATAAAACATGTTAAAAAAACTACAAAAATTAAAAAGTATTTTTTTTGGGGAAAAACTAAACAATTTTTTTCACTAAGTTTCTGTTTGATGTTGTTAGTTTTTTTTATTTTTAACAAGATAGACTTATAAGATAGACCAATTACTTAAAGAGAATAAAATAAAAAACCGAAATATGTGCTATTCATGAAAAAAAAGTGGCTTTTCTTTTGAAATAGCTAACATATTGTTTTTTTATCAATATTATTTGGTCTTATATCCGCACATGTCGTTTGAGCAAGTGTAATAATTACACATTGTATTACTTCCCTACTCTATACGCAATTTCATAAAACTTTTTATCAGGTACTATAAAATTATTAGGTAGAGGTGCCGTTAATTTTTGACCCTTACCGACATTAAACCATAACTATTAGTCTCTGTGTTATTATATGGATCCTTCACAGATCACATTTACGTATGTAATATAATATTGTCTTTTTTATCAGTACAACCGCTTTCTTCTACTCAGTTTTCTTTCATTGGAGGTTGCCTGGAAGTGATTTCAGCTTAGTAATATTGTACCTATTCTTTTCTGTTTACAAACAGTAAATAATAGTTTTTTTTGTTACTTTTAAGTCTTTATGCAATTAAGGTGTAATTGATTGATTAATTCTCTGATTTTTTTGTAATAATGCCAAATTAGGGTAAAATATTTTAATATTATGCTTTTACTTTTCATATAAGTATAAGCAGTAACATTTTAGGAATATCTCATTCCAGAATGTAGAGTGATAGGGTCGTGGCAATAGATAAGTTTCAAATCATTTTGTTATATTTTGGTTGGTAGGTGAAATGCTCAGCCCCTATTTTCTTTTGTAGGTACTCTTGACAGAAGAAAGACATTGAACATAACATTTCTAGTTTTCCCGTTGTGGTTGGTCTAACTAACTCAACACATTTATTATGGTAAAAGGTTCGTACATAAGAAGTAATCGTGAGAACCTATCATCTGCTTTTAATTGCCTCAAGACCCAGAGTTTATTTCGTTCATTAATCTCTTTCATAATTAATGATGTCTTTGTGAAACTGTGTAACATTATTAAGATTTATGCAAGATTGTGCAGTCAAGGAACAGAGAAGAGTTACTATAATTGAATATAGGTACAATTATGTCCGCTGGTACTTGAAATTTTTCCATGGTAAGAGTTTATGAATAGCAAGGGCGCCCGCAACTTCGTATGCGTTATTCCATGGGCACGATTACCCATAAAAATTAGATTATTTATTAATTATATTAGATTATTATTTAAAATTAAACTCGGTATAAAAAGTAGTTATGTTTACTATTCCAGATAAAAATCTATCTCTGTGCAATATTTCATTCAGATCCGTGGCAGCCGTTCAGTCGTTATTGAGTAACAAACATTCATATATCCAAACTTTCGTCTTTCTAATAGTGGGCCTAATTCTGGGAACACACTTTAATTCTAAATTTAAGTACAGTATATCTCTTTCTCGCAATAAGTCATAGGAAAAAGATAGCAAGAATCTGTTTAGAGCTGTCAATTAAATTTAGAAAGATTTCATAGAAACCATAGACAATTTTAGACGGCATGTACGGAGGTGCCGGGTCTCGGCCCAACTACCGCAGTGTCTCAAGACGAAAGTCTTTAATTCGTGTGTGTTGCTAGTGATGACTTACGGAACTGAGACGTGGCCGCTTACAATGGGCCTCATAAGAAGGCTCAATGTCACCCAAAGGGCAATGGAGAGGGCTATGCTCGGGGTTTCTCTGCGTGATCGAATCAGGAATGATGAGATCCGCAGGAGAAGTAAGGTCGCCGACATAGCCCGAAGAATTGCGAGCCTCAAGTGGCAGTGGGCAGGCCACATTGCAAGGAGGACTGACGGCCGTTGGGGCGGAAAAGTCCTCGAGTGGCGGCCACGTACCGGGAGACGCAGCGTTGGTAGGCCTCCTACAAGGTGGACCGACGATCTGGTGAGGGCCGCGGGAAGCCGATGGATGCGGACAGCGCAGAACCGATCGGTATGGAGATCTTTGGGGGAGGCCTATGCCCAGCAGTAGGCGTCTCTCGGCTGAAATGATGACGAATGATGATGTACGGAAGTGCCTCCTAAACACTGCATTTTAGCACGTTCAATAAGGTCGAAAATTGAACGCACCTTTCTAAATGTCAATTTATATGACAGCCATCCTTTTCGTATTCGTTTTGAAAGAAAGCAACAGACTGAACTTAAATTTAAACTTAGCATGCGTTCTCCAGAATTAGGGCCAATATTAACATTTTTAAGGTAATAACTATGCTCTTGGATCATGTTATTTGCGTACAAATAACTTCGTAAACAAATAACTTCGGTAGACTTTCTTTCTTGCAGGGTACGTCTTGGGTAGGTATGTATATGTACGTACATACCTCCACCTTTTCTATCACGGCCGTAATGCAGTTCGTTTGTTTGGGTAAGAAGGGAGGGAAGGTAATAAATAGCACAGCGGAACGAATAATAATAGTCAGTGTAATTACAAGGCATGGGAGGCAATAACTCTATTTTAATAATATGGAGTTGTTGTTGTTAGTATTGTGGATATTGTATAAAAAATTAAATAGCAACAATGATATTTTCTACTTAAACGTAGGTAGGTACAGTTCGGCAGGAGTTTTCCCTACAAATTTTAAAACGCCTATAATGATTTTTAATGTATGTGTCGCCGTCATCTGGTTAATTGGATGCCTAGACCGTTGATTAAACGTCAGCATGCATTTAAATGCCTAGGCTGATAGTTAATTCAACTAGACTCAACGATTAACAACATGGCGTGTTGAGAGTCCGCTTAATTAGATGCCTAGGTGGATCGTCTTGTACTAAAGACTATGTGTGATTAGTAGGTTCACGGTTATTTTGTTATGATCACTTATAACCAAAACAAATTTGATTGTAAGTGGTCATAAGAAATAACCTTGAACCTACCAATCGAAGAGCTTTTGTGTGGCTGTTTCAGTCACACAAAAGCTCTTCGATTTACACGACATGTCTAGGCGTCCAATTAATTGGCTAATTCGACCAGACGGCTGACATGATGTTCAGCCATCTGGACGTTTGAATTTCCTTCAACGGTTTCATGGGATGCCACTTAACTGGACAGTTAAGTAGCTAATCTAACCAGACGACGATGTATCCAAAGTGAACTTTAATGAATACCTAATACAATAAATAAAATCAATCTAAAAACATTTTACTATAACAGTGTACCGCTTAAGCAATAAATCTAGCTGGTATTACGGTAAAATCAGAAAGTTACGGAGAAAGGATGAAATTAAACAAGGAAAATTATGAAATTACTCAGAATTGAGGTAATTTATTTCCAATTTGAGAAAGTTTATTACAGTAATAGCGATAACACTTAAAGGCTTGAATTTATAAATTTCAAAGACAAGATGTCTTCTAGCTGGTTGCTGGAAATAAAGTAATACCAAAATACGGAAGCACAAACTTTTTTTAGTTCATTATCCCTGTAAAGGGACGGTAAAGGGATCATGCCCATACAGCCATGTCTTATGTATTTCCTTAATTCTGTTTGAGTAGGATTGAGTATTTCACAATGCACGCATTTCCAAAAATTTTTTTCTTCAAACATAGGCATTAATTTTTCGCTGGCGATCACACATTATAAAAAAACAAATTGTTTCATCAAAGCTGTCACTAACGTATGAAATAAAGTAAAATTATCCGACATGTTTATTCAAACTTTAGTTTAATAATTCAATCAATTGTATCTAGTCCATTCACGCCAGCATTCAAATTATCTATAGCATTAGTAAATAGTGATGCACTAAGATAACAATCAGCATTCAAAGTTGTGTAAAAGCCATTCCAAGATATGACGGGTTGAATGTTGTATCAAAGGTTTTTATTTGGGTAAGGTAAAAAAATGAAAAGGTGGACATCACAAAGTGAAAAATATAATCCATACTAATAATATAATCCAGTCTAATAATATGATCCATACTAATAATAAAATCCATACCAATAATATAATCCATACTACTAATATGATCCATACTACTAATATAATCCATACTAATAATTATGATTCATAGTAATAAATATAATCCATACTAATAATATCAATGCGAAAGTAGGTAACTGTCTGTCTGCTATGCTTTCAGTTCTTAGACGTGGAATTCTCTTTTATAATAAACTAGTGGCTACTGCGGCTATGGCCGCGTGGATGTCGGTTATTACACCAAAAGGTACCCTATATTCATTCTCAGGATGTATTCTATCCCCATGTCAAATTTCAGCTAAATCGGCTGAGTGAAATGCTAAAAAACAAGAGAGAGAGAGTTGTATTCGCAATCTTATCTTACTATGGGGCCATGACTAAGTCACAATGCACTTCGACCCATTGTGATCTTTTGTGCCTCCCCTGCGTTCACTCTTCCTGTGCCCAGAATATAGTTGCCATTAGCCTTACTATATTTTTAGGCAGAAATAGCCAGTAGGTGGTACACTTCTGGTTTGGATATGCCCCTTTCAGAAGACTCATTTTCGTTCTAGCCAGAGCATCACGATGACACAAGAGATGTGTCATTGATTCCTGACATTCACCACATGCTCGACAAAGTTGCGTTGCGGAAAGCTGCATTTTGTGTAGCATGTGGTTGGTAGCAAAATGCCCTGTAAGCGCCCCAATTAAGAAGCGAACTTGTATTCTACCGTTTGTATATCATGTATTTACTCCATCCTTCTACCTCGATTTGGAGTGTTTTAATCAATTCGCTAATTTATATGGATTATAAAACGGAACGACAATCAAAACCTCAACCCAAAACAAAAACCAAACATATAAAAACTCTATGCCACAATCCTTTTTGTGGGCCAGTTTGTAACAACGGGCGTTCCTATTTTCACGAAGTTATTTATACGCAAATAACATGATCCAAGAGCTGTATACTGAAATGGAAACATCTAGTTAATCACCAAAGCGGGCATGTCTGTACAATGTAGTTTGCACGGTCGGTCAGCCTCATGGTTTCGTTCCGCTCTGAATGTGGCCATTATTATCCACTTCCGTTAATGGCGATCTCGCGGAAAAACCAATAATCAATTAACAGAAAGGATTGGTAGACGGAGGGTCAGGCAGTTTTCCACATCCTCTGTTATCAGGTCAAAGGATTAATGAATTGATCAAAGGCCTTTTATTGCGGTAATAATTCCTATGTTCACAGTTTTATAAACGTACAGACGGCACATGAAGTGTAACAGCTGCACTACGACATCCGTCTCTATTACAAACGCAGTAAGGGCGCTCGATGTGTGGTTGACTGTACATAAGTCATATACTGGTAAACTAATGTCCGTTTTCACTAACTATTCCTTAGGCTTAAGTGGCTCTTATCGACTTTTGTCTCTTTCTATCTCCTTTAGATAGACTGAGCTAAAAATCGCTAAGAGACTTAACGTTAAGCAGATGTTAGTGAAAACGAGCACTAATAAAGACAGTTTTAATGAAGCCCTTAACCTGTAACCACACATTCCAGATTCCAGACACAATGGGTGTTTATATTTGTCACAATTAGGCTTACAATGCATAACAAACTAAGAATTCTTCAGGAAGTATTTATGTTAATTTTTATTTTCATTGCAAGTTTTTAACCGAGTTCAAAAACGAGGAGATTCTCAATTCAGTTGCTTTTTTGTAGATTTCTGATCTAATACTTGTCTTGTCTTGATCTAATACTCGTACGTGATACTTTTTTGTTCGATACGGAATAGTTGACATTTGGTCCCATAATTTTTTAAATCGATCGGGTAGTTTGGTTTTTAAATCATAATAATTGGAATAATTAAGTCGCCTTTGTGACGCTTTGTGCGCTGACGGTCCCCCATCTAGCTTTGAGCAGAGTAAGTAATCACTAAAGATTGTGTAAAAATTTAAACACAAATTAAAACCGCATAAAATGCTAAAAAGGATATAATAATAAATTTTAAAACTCGGTTTTCTGTCTTAATATTTTGACGACCGGCTGACCGAGTGGCCTGTACCCCGTGCTATACAGGCTATCGGGGGCCCAGGGTTTGAGCAAATATTTGTATGATGAGTACGAGCATTTGTTCACGAGTCATGAATGTTTATATGTTTATTTAGTACATTTCTAATATCTATATACCTATTATTATCAATATTGCTCCATTATCTAGCATCCATAACACAAGCTCTGAAAGATGTTTACTGTGGGCTAGACAATAGGTGTGGGTGTATAAATATTATTATTATTAATATAAGTAAAATTGTTTTGATACCAGGTATTTTTGGAGACGTTATGCTCTAATTTTCATATAATTTTAGAGTAGGTGCTATATTACATCTGTAAAATATCTCGGGAACCACTTTGGCTTGGATTAATATAATTAGTTGGCAGATTGATACGCTAAATAATTCCTTCCAAGTCATTCAACCTGCTCCCAATATTAGCCGTAGAGGGAATTCCATAACTAAATGAAGTAGACTATTATCATATATGTTTAAAAAAAAAAATTAAGAAAATAAACGAGTTTAGTCATAAATTAAAAGTACAACTGAACTCCAAACATTGAAATACACTAAATAAAAAGAAACAATAAATTTCATTCTCCAATACAGCCAAAATGGTTTGTCATTATTTAGATGTTAATTTGAAATATATTTCGAGGTTTTTTCGTTCGTAATAACAATTAACGTTTTATTAAAAAACTTTATTCGGCACAGGCTAAAGCCATTTGTTGCCGCTTATATTTGTTTGTTTTTCATTTTGGACAGGGTATCGGAATTTCCCGTTATAACGAGGTCAAGGAAAGTATCCACGAGGACGTGACACTCTGCAGGTCACGTTTATATGATAAGTTATTTTTAATCTCCTATTAAACTGCCAAGAGTGACGTGTGGTTTTATTGCATAAGATACAATCTTATCATATGTATACCTGTTTTAATAAGAAAGAAATAAAAATAATTTACTTGCCATTGAATAAGGTACACTGGAGATGGTCATTACAATATTTTATTATGTACACCAGTCGTTACAAACACAAACCATAATTAATGTAATTTTTTTCACTATACATACTTAACTATTTGTAATTAAAAAAATCGTGAACTGTATACAAGCATTTTCCTTTAGCTAGCTATGTAAAGCGCCTTTAATCTATCGAAGGGCGAATCGTTGAGTACCTCAGGTATTTTATTAAATATCGATTATCCAACAAAAATTCTTATTAAATCGCTTACTTTTAGAAATGATAACAGAGATTAATCTATTGCAATTTCTAGTCTTTCATACGTAAACATCTTTAGAAGAATGTAGAGAAAGAAGTATGTGTGGAGATAACAGAGTTTCGAAAGGACATAAGCACGCTAAGAGAGATTATTAGCGAAGAGAAGGATGAAAGAAAAAGAACGTATGTGGAAATAGCAAAAGGAGTAACCGAACTGCCCAACATGGAGTGCACATCCCCGACCAAAAGGTCTCCAAGGAAAATTCCGCACATGGAAACATACCATCAGATGCACTCCATGGTGGTCACCACGGAAAACACCATGGACACAGGCGATGAAGTGATCGAGAGAATAAGAGGACTACTGAAATCGAGAGAGACAGGAGTGAGAGTGGATAAAGTGCGAAAGGCAAGGGACAGAAAGGTTATTATAAGTTGCAAGGAGAAAGAAGAACTGAAAAAAGTAGAGAACCTACTTAAGGGGGACAAAAACATAAAAGTAGAGAGAAAAGAAAATAAAGACCCACTAGTTATACTGAGAAATGTCCTCAAGTTCAACACCGATGAAGACATTGTTAAATCAATAAAAAATCAAAACGGCCATATAATAGAAAATTTAGTGGAGGAAGATATAAGGGTAGCAATCAAATATAAAAAGAGAGCAAGAAACCAAAACGAGCACCATGTAGTTATGCAAGTGTCGCCAAAGTTGTGGCGTAACATGTTAGAGGCCGGGAAAATTCATGTAGATCTCCAAAGAGTACCGGTCTTTGACCAATCGCCTCTTGTGCAGTGCACCAGATGCCTGCAATATGGACATGGGAGGAAGCTCTGCACTGAAGCCGAGGACATCTGCAGTCATTGCGCAGGACCGCACATGAAGGCAGATTGTCCCGAAGTGAAGAAGCAGGCTTCCCCCCAGTGTAAGAACTGCATAAGAGGCAAGCTCGAAGAAACTGCCCACAACGCTTTTGACGACACATGCCCAATCAGAATTAAATGGGACAGGTTGGCCCGATTGAGAGTAGCATATAATTGATAAAGTAAGGGTGATAATGAAATCACATGCCCGAATTTCTAATTCGAGCACACGACGAACAATAAAAAAATAACAAAACATAATTAGGAAAGAAAGGTATATTGAATTTATAATACAACTTATAAATATATTTAGACACACACAAAAATAATAAATTATAACATAAAACGCAACAAATAAATATAGAATAAAAGAACCAGATCAACAATCCAACCGCAAATTATAAAAATAAAGAATTAAAATACGATAAAAATAGAGTAACATGCAACAAAATAAACAAAACATAAATATAAAACAAACAACTTAAATAATAACAAACATAAAACAGCAACAAAACACAACTAAACAGAGAATAGTACAAACTAATGCCAGCATTAGTAATACTATCAAAAAGTAAAAACAAACAAAATAAATAGATCAATAAACACTACTAACTGAATAAATAAGTATAACTAATATGACCAGTAGATATAAAAATAGATAAAATATAACACGTACAGGAAAATAAAGCATAAAAACTCCACTAAGAAACAATTAAAAGGAACCTTGTTTAAGGCACCCTAAACAACAGTGGAATATAAATTATATAGATAAGACATTTAATATAGCAAACTATTATGAGAAAATTACAAATGTATTAGTAATAAGATAATAAAACAATTAAGTATATATAGTAATAGGACCAAAACGTTAACAATATAGTAGATATAAGAGATAAATAATTATACTCAGGGAAGAAATTAGTGTAAGAAACTAATAGATATAAACAGCAAATGTAATAGTAATAAGATAACAATATAATTAAGTGTAAACATATAGTAGGATGATCAAAATGCTAAAAATAAGTAGGTATAAAAGACAAAAAATTATACCTATGAAAAATATACAAATGTAAGAACCAATAGATATAAGAAAACAATAAATGTAATTAATAAGATAAAGAAGTAGATGAGAACATAGTAGCAAGAAAAATGTAATACGTAAATAAAATAAATAAAAACTGTAACATTGAACAGATAAAAAATTGTACCCTTAAAATAGTTATAAAAGCGCATGTTATATTATAAAAAGGAATGTAATAGATTTAAGAACAACATAAATGTATTGATTTAAAATTTAAAATTTTTAAAATAAAGTAAATAAATGAATAAGCAGCAACTCCCCGAAAACAATAATAGTTATAGGAAACAAAAATAAAATAGGCGTAATCCCAACGCAATAAATAATGAAAGGTGACGAATAAAAGAAAGATACAGTATGAAGAATGCAAGTACGAGAGGAATATATGATAGAACTGGAATGAAAGTGTACATAAAACCTCAAAGAGGTAACCAATTAGATGGGCACACGAAAAATAAAGTAGATAGACAAAGGCCCTGGTTATGCTAGGGGAGATAGGAAAAAAAAAAAAAAAAAAAAAACATCTTTAGCTTGCCTTAAATTATACATATCTTGCTCAATTAATATCGTTGAAATTGTATAAAACTGATGGTCACAACCATAAGGTACATTATGTGGTAAGGAACGTAGCAATAGTTAACAAACAGACGGCTGTAGATTGAGCAAGTCCGAGTGAGACACTTTGTCGTTAAAGGTACATTATAGCCTTTTGTAATACGACTCAATAAATTTTAAAGTGAGTGTGACGGTCGAGGTACGGTCGACTATATATTACACTAGCTATCGTAGTCAGTACTCAGTAGAGGCTTGTGACATCAGATACCGTAGTCTGTAGACGCTTATAATACCACCACCGTAGCCCGTAGACGTTCGTAGCATTATGTACCGTAGCCCCGTAGACGCATGTAGCACCAGGCTACGGTATCTGATGTCACAAGTCTCTACTGAGGGCCTAGACAAGATGCTACCTGACAATCGTTATCACTAAATTGAAAATGTATGGGATTTGACATTAACGATCGAAAGACGTTCGATGGCTTATGTCAAATCCCATACATTCTCTGCTTAGCGAAAGCGATAGCGATCAACGAAAGGCATCTTGTCTAGGCCCTCTGATTACTGACTACGATAGCTAGTGTAATGTTCGTTCGTCCACTGTACCGCTCGAGGTACGGTGGCCTGTTACATCTATCGTAGACGCATAGAATACCACCACCGTAGCCCGTAGACGATCGTAGCATTATTCACCGTAGCCCCGTAGACGCTCGTAGCAGCGGCCACCATGACCATAGGCTGTAGAATCTTTAAAACTTAACTGCGCAGCCCGGTACATACCTAAAACCACAGCTCTGCAAGGTTGGATCTATTAATAATAATAATAATTTATAGACTATTTATTCGGTAACCATGATAATCTGTTTTGAGTACACGAGTACTCGAATTGAAACTTATTCATTAATAATTATAGAGAAGTACTGATCGCAACTAAGGCACTCACAGCTATGTTCCGTTTCATACTCATTTAGCTGGCACATGGCACAACGTGGCTCTTTTAATATGTGTTACTTTATTGTAATAGGACAATATATTATTATTATTATAAGGGTAAGTCTTATTATGGGTAAGTCTTTAGTGTGGGACGCTACATTGCCTTAGCGTGGGACCTTAGCCATGTCCCATCTTTCAAACACCTCATTGACACCAGGATCAGCTGCTGCTTCAGCTGAATCACTCAAATGGCGCAAATATGGTGGATTATCTGGGAATTACGTATTTGAGCTGTTTGGGGTTGAGACTTTAGGACCTTGGAGTCCAGGAGCACAACTATTTAGGGACATTGCAGGTCGTCTATGTGAAACTTTAACTGACAATAAGGCTGGTATATATTTCGCACAAAAATTAAGCCTCGCAATCCAGCGAGGTAATGCGACCAGCCTTAATAGTACACTTCCTGTTTCGCAAGATTTGGGTGTTTTTTTTAATTAGTATGTTTTTTAAATGTCACGTTTCAAGGTTTGTAAATATTAGGTTAGTGTTATAAAAATAAGTTTTTTATAATAATCATTGTGTGTAATTAGCTAAATGCATATTAAAAATAAACAAATAAATATGATTTCGAACCTTATCATTATTTTAATTTGAAATTAAAAGGGCGTTCCCACTGAAGAATCAATAGAATTTTTATTTTGCAAAAAAGAGCTGTGCTAGCAATATACCAACTTGGTCCTCGAGTTGCGCTCAGAGAAAAGATCAAAGAGGTGATCATTTTAACTGTACCATCACAATACATATTTGGAAACGTAATGTACCTACGAGTATGTACGGAAAAATATTGCACACTTGTCATCTCCACAGAATAAGCAATTGTTCATGGGGCATTGTATACGCTTTTATAACAAGCTTCCAGATTGTCTTAAAGGATTCCCCATTTAACAAATTTAAAACTACAATAAAAGTGAATCTATGTAGGAAGACTTACTAAAAGCACTATAAGGTAACTGATTATCTTAGTGATAATCAGCGTAGGAGTGAATTGCTCAATGATGATACATTAAAAATAATAATTTGTTATACATATAATATAGTTAGTTATTTATGATACTACTGCGGTAAGTTGGTTTTTATAAAGGAGTAGACGAATGTAAGGTCGAGATGAAGTCGTGGGCTTACCATATGCAAGCACAAGGCAGGTTATAAAAACCAATATCCACACGTGTGTCATACAACGTTTCTCAATAGGTTTGCGAGAAAACAGTATAAGAATAATACTTTTTGTGTTTGGTGTTGTAGGAACATTAGTTGAATTTGTGCGTAAAAGATGGCGCTGTACCGAAGCATGCCATTTCTAGATGGCGGCGATAAGATTTTTTTCCGTAGTTTAAGTAGTTTTATGAAATTAATATTATTATAATTGTGACTATTTTGGCATTTCACCTTAACCCACAGGATGACAACGCACCTGCAAGTAATATAAAGAGATTTTTCCTTGTTAGTGCAGGCAGTGTTAACCACTTACCAGGTGAGCCGCCAGCTTGTTAGTCAAAAATACAAATTACAAATTAGAGCGCAGTAATTTATTACTGAAGCAAGGAGGGGTGGATGCCTATTTTTTTTTATCGCTAGAAACCCCTGTTTATATCAAATCAACTCACATTTTAGAAACAACCACTGAATTATTCTTAAAGTTATTCGTTTTGTCTTGAAATATTAGGCGGAAAGTCACAACAATCTTCGAAGTTCTTATTATGTTAATGGCACACATTTGCAAACGGCGCCACGTGCGCGTATTGCAAATTAGAACTATATCTTTTGTCCCATTTTCTCTTTAGTATTAAAATGAGACAATCGTATGCAGGTAAAGCGCCATCAAGAAGGTTTGATCATTTAGCCTATTTATTCTCTTATTGTGAAATCCCTCGGGGGAACTCTTATATATTTTTTAAGGATATGAATAAAAAAAACCGTAAAGAATATGTGCCACCATATACAAAGGACAACCATATACAAAGGAGGGTACGGTAAAACAGGTAATTAGGTGTGGATACCTATTGAACTGCACGATCCGTTGTATGGTGCGTAATATTTTATTTTCGAATAATGTGTACAGGCGTAAATGCAGTTTTAGAGCAAATGTGTTGAAAATATATTTACTGACACGTAATGGCATTGATAATTTGTAAACTTCATTAATTATAGTTCATAGATGGCAGTGCTGGCCACCATTCAGCCAACTTGTTAAAAACTAAATTTACTGTTCCATACAAACAGTCGTTTAGGTATTATCATCATCACCAGCCTATATACGTCCCATTACTAGGCACAAGCCTTCCTACATGGAAGAAACGCATGAGGAGCTTGGGCCATAACACGACCACGCTGGCCCAATGCGGGTTGGTGGAATAAAACGATTGCAGCAACCTGGACCAACAGCTTAACGTTAAAGGCACGTGCCTTTCGAAGCACGATGGAGCTCGAGATTGAGATAAGAAATTTTGGTTGGACCATGGCGAAACTTATTTTTTTTTGTGATTTTTTTTTTCCCATCTAACCCTGTAAAGATCTCCAGCACTGCCGTTTGTCTTAGATTTTGAGAGCGTTCGAGAGAACGTGTACTCGTATAGGAAAAAGAAAATAGGTGAGTACTCCTTATCCTCACAATCGAATGTAACCTAAAACTCAAATGTTTGTATTACATATTTTAAGCAATCGTTAACTATATACTAATTAATTTTTACACCAGGGGTGCGATTCTGTAACGAATCTCGCATCTCACTTCGCAAGTCACTTCGAATTCAACTATCAAATAGAGCAAAAAATGTATGAAAAATTGCTCTATTTGACAGTTGAATTCGAAGTGACTTGCGAAGTGAGGTGCGAGTTGTGTTACAGAATCGACAGGCAGGAGCCCGCCTCGCCATGCTAGAACTTTAACGTTCGAACGGCCACCAGTTCTCCGTACTACATGCTATCCCGTTTGCCACTTCAACTTGCTAATCCTGTGAGCTACGTGAGTGATTTCAGTTGATTCGGTTTCAGTAGAAACCGCTATGGAGCGAGTTATGTAGCTCGCTCCATAGCTTATTGAGAGCTCCACTCTTGCTTAGGTTAGTAATTTGTTTTAATAATGCCTTAGCATCGAGGCGCCCAGTTAAGGTCATCTTGCAGAGATTCGGAGCGTGAATTACGTCATATGGGCGCAAGACTTCCCTGCTATTAGGTGCTTGAGGTATAGGTATCGGAGTAGCAAAACCAGAATTCTTCATCAAATTGCTGCGGTGATCTGACTCACAGCAGAAATAAAAGTTTTTCAAAATGGTGTTGTTCAATTGAAAAGAAAAAAAAATACTCACATATTATTTTAAAAATACGACGAAAACATAATATCTTATTCCTCTACTTATAAATTGCCAAATAACTAAAGACGCAGACGTATAAAGTAAGAAAGAAAGAAAAAATATTTATTGGTAACATTAGAAATAAAAGTAAAAGCCATAAATTATTTTTAGTTTTGGCAACAAATATCCTGCATCATATGAATGTATAAAGAAGCAGTTTTGATATCGAAACTTCGTCTTATACAAAGAAAATCTACAAAGAATCCCCGACCCTAATAAAAAAATAAATAAAAAATTAATAGTCCATCCCCTCCTCCGTTGGGAAAGCAAAGACATTCATCATTCCTTTGAATTTCTCTTCTCCCAGTTCATACACGTGTTTCGCATGACCGGCCATAAGAGCTGTAGTGAGGCGCATGACAATGGCACATTCTATGTTGAATGCGAGCTTGATAATGTATCTTGGGTGTGTCATGCAACAAGATAAATAACAGTTGCTATTATCAACGTTAATTTAAGTTCAATTTGTACCTACTTACATATATATATTTTTTTTTACCAGGAGCCCACTCCTAGTGCATAGGGCTCGCCGGATGGTACACGGATACTTTAGCACATGGCGCTTGTATAACCAAAAAATCTCAGAAGTTGCCTAAAATTAAGACATTTTTTTAGGAATGTAACAAACTGAGCAACTAAAAAATACTAAGTTAGCGACTAAAAATCTGTTTTGGTCGACTATTCAACGATTTGACGCCCAAATCAGATTTTTTAGTCGCTCACTTAATATTTTCGTTGGTTAGGTTAGCAAGTTCCCTGTGTGGCTGCGTCGCTAGGCAGCGCGGTAGGAAGAACTGATGGTTTTTCAGTGAGTATGCCAGTCGGAGAGTCTCGCATAAGCCATCTGTGGCCCTATATCACAGTTGGGTAGCTATAAAAGCTAAAAAAGGTTGGTATCATACCAACCGTTTTTAGCTTTTATAGATCATATAGCTCATTTAGCTTAGTTCAATACAAACCATTTTTTTATACGACAAGGTCGGAAAATAATCACACGCTCCGCCTGATGATATGCGGTTACTGTAGAAACCTATCCTTGTTTATTTATACATCATCTTCATTATCATCATATCAGCCTATGATGTCCACTGCTGAACAAAGGCCTCCCCCATCGATCTCCAAATAAAACGGTATTTTACGCAGCCTGCATCCAACGGCTCCCCGCGACCCTGACCAGTTCGTCTGTCCATCTAGAGGGAGGCCGTCCTACTTTGCGCTTTCCGGTACGCGGTCGCCACTCCAGAACCTTAACGCCCCACCGGCCGTCCGTTCTGCGTGCTATTGTTTTTTTTATACAAAGCACGGCAAATGACTCAACTCCACACCGCCTGATGTGAATCGGTAAGAAGAGTCCATATGAGGAGACAGCTAGTTCAGCTTGAAACACACTGTTAGCTAGCCGCCTCCACCTTACCGGCCCATAAGGTGCCTTTTCACACCTCTTTTGAAGGAACCCATGTTATGGGAAGGAGGGAACACATGTGCTGGGAACTAAAAGGTCCTACTCACACGATAAAAATACATTTAAAATCAAGACGAAGCATTATGTAGACAGAATAAGAGAAAACTCCCTCTGTTCCCAACACAACGCTTCCTCGATGAGTTCTGACGACCTTACTCATCGCAGAAACACAAGGAGTTGCTAGCCAAGTAGTCGGGACGCTCTAAATTTGAAGAAATACCGGTATGTCCTACGATTCTAAATATAAATTACTGGCGATATCCTGCTTTGACAAAACTTTTTTTTAAGTCAGTTCGATTCCGGAAATTAATTCTATATTTATTGACACCAGCAATGGCACATGCATTAAAACAGTAACAAAATACAATAAAGCAGAATTAATAGCCTAATACATGCACCATTATAATAGTAGACACTACATCACAAAAATAAAATATTATCAACTAAAGTAATTAACATGAAATTCGAATAAAATATACGATAACATAACATAAACTTTTACATTTTAAAGTAGCAATTCCATGCACTTATCCAAAATCTAAATTTGACTAATTCCATAATTCAACTTTTTAAATATTGTCTAATGTCATGTAGCTTCGGTGATGTCTATCATATCAGTTTCAACTAGCGTGATTTGCATATCCATTGCTGATTACAACTTCATTGTGATTCTTGACTTGTAATGCAGCCGTAGCAATTAATCCAGACTTCATAATCTATGCCTAATTGCTTAGTATTATAAATACGAAAGTAACTCTGTCTGTATATTTGTTACTTTTTCACTCCCCAACCGCTTAACCGATTTATATTGTATGTAGTAATTAAATAGATAATTTCTTGATAAAGGACCTAGGCTACATTTTGGCACGATATTCAACATCGAGGCGGGCTGAGCCGCGGGTGGCTGCTAGTAAGAAATGTACTGGATGAATTATTTTCTGGATATTTTCAGAAAATAATTTTCATCAAAATATACAAATTCGTTGAAGGTGAGTTATTGCGTGGAAGGCCAGCTTGCAGAGTGTCTCTATGGCAAGGGAGATCTTATGTCGTTAAATGTCAACTTACCTGCTTAGTCGAGGAATTTCCTTAAAATTGCAAGTGTCTAAGCGAAACTACTGAGTAAGTATCTCCCTCTATTTATCTTTGAAATAAAAAGATGATGTTGTAATATAAAGTATAGTCAATTAAATATACTATATGATTACGAGCCGATTTTTCAATCTACAGATGACATTTATGTAGATATAATATATTTATATATTATTCGCAATGGGAGTGTTGGCCTAAGTTTTTTGAATTTATTATGTAGCTACGTAAGACGGTATATCAAGCGTAGCACTGATATGTGGAGGCACCTTAAGAGTGCGCCTAAAGCTAGAAAAAAATCAAATTTCACCCGCACCCCCCGCATGGCGAGGCACGATTTGCAGTGTGTTGTCAATCAAGCTCGTCTAGTCACCTGCCGACGTCATAACATAGTATACGTTAAATATTCACATGAAAGCAACAGTAGCTTGTTTGGAGTAAATGTAATGCATTTCTAGTCTATAATATTAATTATATTGGCTCAATTTAATATTGAAATTTAGATTTTTATTGTTACTAGGGGTCAAAATTAGACTAAATTTTCGTCAAGGCGACACACAGTTATTTTCCTAATTCAACAATCTTTTTCAAATTAAAATTATGTTAAATCGTTGTGAACTTAAGATCTAATGAGATCGAATCGAATGAAATATAATGTATCCTTGTACTATTTATTTTCGCATACATATCAACTATCTGCATATATATTTTTTGTAAATGGTGCAACATACTAAAATCACCTCTAATTGCAAATCAATGCGGGTAATTTATTTGTGGGTGCTCTTGAATTAGATGTAGTTGGCACATTAAGAGAAATAAAGATATGACACTCATCTGGAGAAAGTTATAGAATCGCTAAAAAATTTAATGAATAATTCAAAACAGAGGAATTTAAATGGTACTATTTACTTTTTAAAATGAAATCATATTTCGTTCAAAATTTAGGTTACCATCAACTGTACTCAATATTGCTGCTACATCAGTTTAAACTGAATCATTGTAACATTAATAGCTATGCAGATGACAGTACAGTGCATGCTAGATAGATATTACGGTTACCCAGGGGCGGGGCGCATTGAAACCGAGAAAGAGAGAATCAATATTATCCTCGAGCTCAACAGACCGGCTTGTTGTGTTAGTTAAGCCTTATTATATCTAAACGGGGTTCGAATAATCTTGTTGAATTTATTGGTAAAAACCACAAGTATGCGCGTTCACAACTAATATGTGGCCTTTCATTCCCCTGGATGAAAGGCGACTGAAATCCAAATCAAAGAAACTACACGACGAGGTGAATTGATTTTCACAGCTGACCAAGTATATCTGCTTTATAACAAAGGACCGATCTTGCGTGGAATATAACTCGCACCTGTTGGATTACACTCTACTAAGTATATGCACTGGAAATATTGCAGTGTTCGTGCTGTCCATATAATTAGTGATGTAGAGGTAACAAGCACAATTGAGCCTCTAAAATTGCTTCTACACATTGTGACGCTTATGAGAAGCGCCTTCTATTGGGTATAATAATGAAGAGTGTTTTGATGAACTTTTAGACCTTATCTCAGCTTCCTTTTTCCTAGGTCCAAGAGCACGCGTACCAGTTTTCGGTGATTCTGTTGCACGGTGGACCTCAGATATTGGCAAGGTGCACTTTTAGTGAGAGCGAGTGCAGTGTCCGCTGTTTCACTAGTTTTTTTTTACCAATTTTCATTTTGCTATGGGAATTGAGTGAACAAGCACGAAGGGGACAGATGAGCGAGACACTGCAAAGTTGCTGCCAAGCGAAGCAGCTGTGACGCCACACTGCCGGGTGACTGAGCTGGAGCGCGCGGGGACGCCCTAACCCCCCCAAAGGTGACCATCGGGCCCTCGCATCCGGTCGCCAACCGGCACGATGGCGCACCCTGGGATTTTTCGCGAGTTGGCGGGGCAGCCTTTCCTAGGTGGCTAACCTACTAATTGGGCCCCCTACTACCTGCGGTCGGCCAGCGGAAAAACCGTGCTTAGGATCCCGCTACCCTCCGCGATCAGTCACCCAGCGCAGCAATCACGCAGCACCGAAACCGGCTAACTTTACAGCGCAACTGCTCGGACTTCCCTCCCAGAACGGCAACACCAGGCATCAAGCCGGAACACGACATGAGTCGCTTGGCGGCTAGGCTTTGCTTGGAGGGTGGTTACCAGCCGCGGTCGAAACCTACCACCGGTAATGTACTGAGCATTTAGCGCTACCCAGGGGACACATGTGGGTATCTAGAGCTAAAGCCCGCGGACGCGCTCAGCTTTTTCCCCAACTATTTCCCAAACTATTTCTATGAACAAATATATCCAGTCTAAATTAACTATTGTATTAACGGCACCACCACTCATTTTTGTACGTTTTATATTATTATGAAATGTATTTCCAATTTTCCATCTTGAAATAACATAGAAGAAATGCACCACTTAGTAAAACTTACATTAAAAAAAACAACAACACACAAGTATTGTCATATTTTTTAGATTACATCAACTAAGCCATTTTTTGTTTTTATTGTTGTTAATAGTAATAAACTATTCATATTTAAATGTTTTTGGTGCGTTAAAACGCCTACTTTATTAAAACAATTACAAGTAAAAAAAGCAAACGATGAAAAAATATATGCCCCAGCCAGGAATCGACCCGCGTCTCCTTATATCCGGCCAGAGGCGAATACCACTACGTCAACGGAGCATTAGGTATATCCTACTAATTTCTTCACCGCTTTCTATCCTTCGTCTTAACGATTTTATAGCAAAGTTTATTTCGCCATTTATTGAATTTAACACCTATAGTGATCCAAAAGAAATAAACTTTAACTAGCATATATTATGTAAAACACTATAATGTATTTTTGTTTTAAAAAATCTTATAGTAGATACCATATTTTTTACTACAGAATTCACTTTATTAAGATTTTTTAATTAGGTGTAGTTGTGGTGATATTAAACCGATGCTGATCTGAAAAAAACATTGTTATCATTAAATTGCAATAAAGTTTATTATGCCATAGGTGAATGGCATAAACCCTTACGGTGTTAGATTCTCCAACTGCATATTGATAACTGCCCTATAATATTGCCATTTTTATAATTGCATATGAAAATATCTACCATCGAAAAAAGTTTTATTACAAATAAATCAAATACGAGTAAGTCACTAAGAAACACAAAGCATGATTTTATTTTACTTATACTACGCCTCCTGAGATTGCAAAGACAATGCGATTTCTGCTCAATGTACATAAAAATAAGGTCGATATCAACAATTAAAAAGTGAGTAAACAAAAAACTTGAGTTTGACACCTAGCCGTCATTTGAATTTTCAGTTTCATTTTATAGCATTTTATTTTAATAATTATGAAAAATCAGAATTTACAACGTTTCATTAAACTTTTTAAGCAATAGTTTTAAAATATATGTACAATATTATGGTTTTTAAGTTATAAACTACAAATTATTCGCGAAAATATTGCCGAGAGCGCGCGAGAACGCAGAAACATAGTCTTCCCGTCTCAATGGAGCAGCCGCGAGTGAAACAAAACAAATATCATGCGGCCTACCATGCGACTGACAGAGACGGACGATGACGTTTAGCGCGGAAGGAAAATGGATTATGCGCCAATATAGTTTTTTATTAATTTCTTGCAAACCATAACATATATTGAAAAATCGCTAGTAGAAGCCCTCGGAAACATGGTGACTCACATATTTATCAATTTTTCCTGTTGTGAAGTAATGTGATTTGGACAATAAATTGAATCTCGTTAAAAGTCAGAGGTATCTTTGTGATTTTTTTCTATCGAGAAAATTTTATAAATTCATGTTTTTGCTCTGACACAACCCTCAGAAATATAATGTAATTACCATATTTAAAATTTCAGCTTATTTGGATTTGATTTAATATGATTAAAATTAAATCTACGATTAGTGATTTGCTTTATGCCCCCTCTTAATCCGTTAGTATAAGAGTCATTTTATAACTGATATGTTACGCTTGTAACAGTTGCACTATGAAAGCCGCCTTTATTGCAAACGAAGCCTCAAGGTCGAACTCTTACGCTTGATGTATTGTCGACTCTACATTATTGTGTTGATTTGATTTAACAGAATTTATGAAAAACTAGGCCAAGATGGGCTGACAGGAAACAGGCCGGATGTGTTTATGGCCTCTTACCCTAACGAGCCTCTGTTAAATGGGCCGAGTTTTTCAGGTGACAGCCTTCGGATGGCAAAAAACATTTCCTCTGGAATGATTTCCTGTGGAATCCTCTGACATCGTTTGGGACTAATATGTTTTTTATTTAGCTTTTGGCATTGAATTTTTAACTTTTTTATAAAAAAGGTTTTGTATGTAGGATGATTATTCAGAAAAGGTTTATAGTTCTTTAAAAGGTTTAAAGGTTTATAGTTTATTGTGACAAAAACGTTTACCCTATACAAATGAGATAAATCCTCAAGTATGCCTATAAAAATCAAGAAAATTAATGACTTTCAAACGAAATGACTTTTATCTTATCGACATGTTCATGATTTAAATAATTAGGGCATCAATTTCCCTGTAATTTTATTTCGTTAATATTACGCAGTTACCTTTAAACATTATATTTATTGAAATAATGAAAATTTAAAGAATTCTTACTATAAATTGTAATTATTTTCGTTTCGGATTTAATTGGTGGTTCATTCATATTCATTATGTATTTAGAATTGTTTAAAATAGCTTTTTATTAATATTATGAAATGGAAAGGTACCCAATTTGAATAAATGTGTTTGAATGATTAGGTATTGTGGTTTTTACGTTTCTAGTGTCGTCTATTACTTTCATTTCATTTTCAGGTCACGGAGAAAATAAATGAGTATTGCGGATCCGATGCGAAAACTCAAATCTCCGATACGAGTACTCGCTTTGATGCTCCGTGATAAAAAGTGACAGGTCGTCATATTCAAATATTTTTCGACAATAGTGAATAAAGTTTCAGGTGCTAAGATCGTAATAAGGTCCTTTATTGCGATCGTATACTATTCTAGAAAATACCCAGGTTGCAATATTAGGAAAACGATGGTAGCGAGGGCAGAAAACTATATAGCGAGAGAACTGTAAAAATATTTGATTCATCACCAGCCTATAAAAGTAGGAAGGAAGTGTAGGAAGGCCCGTGTGAAGCAGCTATGAGTCGTATCCAACAGCTGGGCACACACCTTCCTACATTGGAGAAACACACGAGGAGTTTGGGCCCCACACCGCCCGCTGACCCAATGCGGGATGGTGGGTTAAGCGGTGGAATTAACAATAACAATAACAATAATATTCATACACTCACACCTAGATACTAGATAACGGAGAAATATTGATAATAATATGTATATGAATATTAGAAATAAACTAAATAAACATCCATGACCAAACAAATGCTCGTACTCATCATACAAACATTTGCTCCTACCGGGATTCGAACCCGGGACCTCTTGACCGAGTAGCCTGCATAGCAAGGGGTACTTACAGACCGCTCGACCAGCCGGTCGTCGAATTAATTATAAATTTTGACCGACTCATCCCGGGACCGACCATGGATCGACCGACATTACTTTGTTTTCATTATCGAAACCCGAGCCCTCAAACCACTACACTACTGAGCCCCTCAAAACATTTGATTACATAGAAGTAACAATTACAAATAAAGTAATTAAGGGATATTAAGTTACATATAAGTAATTAAGTGTTGTTAAAAAAAGTAATGAACATTTTAATATAATATAATATAATATATTCATTTATGATTATGATAAATCAATTGTTTCAGTTTTCTAGGGTAAAAATCACATTCGACTTAGTAAACAGCGCGTTAGGTAAACTAGCCATGAAATATAGTTAACTCCAATTAAAATCAGTATTTTTGTTTTTAAGGAAATTACCACTTTGATTTTACAAAAACGTCTGTTGTGAATTCAGTACAAAACATCAAAGTAAGTGTTTGAGTTCCTTGTGAAGTATTTACAAAGCTATAGAGTAATAGATAGTAATTGAATAGATGGAGTAAGTGGAACGTAAAATTAAGTTGATGTACTGTATTGAAACGTCAATGGTTTCATTCCCTTCATTTTTATACGAATTATGTAACAATGGCTTTTCAACGATATCGTGACGAGGTATTGTCACGAAATTCCTATAGGTATATTCGGTTCCATATTTTTTATCAGACGACGGAAGAATGAAGCACCTATATTATATTTGTTTCTGCTTTATTCGGAAACAATGATGTGCGGAAAATTGTGGGATACATTTGATTGGTCAATTATTCGAGGGAGGTTGAAAGAAAGAAAAATATTTTTATTGACATGCACAAAACATACATACACTGTAATAAGCATATTTAAGTCCAAATACCCATTTTGTATCTATTTAATTAATAATAATATAATAATAGAAATAATAATAATATTCATACACTCACACCTATTATCTAGCCCAAAGTAAGCATCATTAAGAGCTTGTGTTATGGATACTAGATAACGGATAAATATTGATAATAATATGTATATAAATATTAGAAATATACTAAATAAACATATAAACATCCATGACTCGTAAACAAATGCTCGTACTCATCATACAAACATTTGCTCCTTCCGGGATTCGAACCCGGGACCTCTTCACCGAGTAGCCTGCATAGCAAGGGGTCCGACCGCTCGACCAGACGGTCGTCAGGAACCTAAGAACAAGAACCTACCTAATTAACAAAGAAGTCCTAAAACCCCAGCCTCAGGATGACAATAAACCTGCAATAACAAATGATTTTTTATTATTATTGCAGGTATAGGTATACTTAGGCGGCGGTCAATTTTACTTTAATAGTTGCTCGATTAATTTATTACACTTAAGCGATATAAAGGTTCGCTACAAAAGTAACTACCAGCCCCGGTCTTCCACTAAAGGGAATATTGGTCTGACGAGGAAGAGAGTTTCATAATTATTGTGACTTTTAGTAATAATATAAATTTAAATTATTTGATGGTCTTACCAGCTATGCGATTCTCTAAAGTCAGCAGCCTTGAATTCGTGGCTGTCGGCAGCGCTGTCATACCTTTTGGCAGCGTTCCGACGACGAGCACGGCGTGAGCCGGAACTATTAAGTTTTAGTTAAGTTTAACTTGAACTAAGTTAAAGCCATACATTTGAGAGCATCGGCAGTCTAATAAGCAAGGAAGTGTGTGCTATTCTAAAACCAGAATTTCTATGTAAAATTACTCAAAGGGTCACGTTACGATGTTAATCATTCATGCCGACACCGACCTTCTACGTGTGGTCTACTACACTTTAAGTAATCTGCGGTCAACACAATGGAATAATGGTTTTACTGGTCAATGTCGCCAACATTTCATGTGCAATAAAGGATCATTTTACCTTTAGTTAGGTACAATTTTACATTCAATTACACAACTAACCACTATTCTGATTGTAAGTAATGTCAAAGGTTTGTGCTAATGATAAGGCAGCCCAACCTGACTTCAAACCCACATGATAATGTTTCATGGACACACATAACATGTCTCCGTGCGGAAATTGAACCCGCCATTCTAACGACGTTAGACATGAGGTTTACCCCACTATAATAATTATTGGGTAGAATTTTGAAAATCGGCTCACAATTTGACGACACGCTGGCCGAGTGGTCTGTACCCCTTGTTATACAGACTACTCAGTCAAGAGGTCTCGAGTTCGAATCCCGGTAGGAGCAAATGTTTGTATGATGAGCATTTGTTCACGAGTCATGGATGTTTATATGTTTATTTAGTATATTTCTAATATTTATATACATATTATTATTAATATTTATCCGTTATCTAGTATCAATATCACAAGCTCTTAATGATGCTTACTTTAGGCTAGATAATAGGTGTAAGTGTATGAATATTATGAACAAAATTGACAGAGAAATCAGTGTACATACATACAAAAAAAACATACAGTGAATCATATAACCACATTCTTTTTTTAAGTCGGTTAATTAAAACCATTGCAAAGATAGAGTAATGATTGCCGTGGTCAGAACTTGTGTAGTAATTAAAATGATAAAGAATGGAGATGTCCCGTTCTCCTGCAATTTATACAGGGTGGTGCCGTCAATACAACAATAAATTACAACATGGGCTATATTAGTTCTTAGAAATGGTTTGGCACTCTCAAAAACATCGTATTAGTTTGATAATTTCATGACATTTGTATGAAATAATATAACATTGGCTGCATTATTTCATAAAAATGTCATGAAATTATCAAACGGATAAGATGTTTTTCAAATTGGCAAACCATTTCTATGAAATATTATGGCCTATGTTTTAATTTATTATCGTATTGACGGCACCACCCTGTATAGGAAGTTGTAGGGCATGGCTTTCTGTAGAGTTCCATAGCGATATACCACTTTAGGTGTGAGTATAAACTGTCTGTGAATATATAAGCTAATTACAATTTTAGATTTGGAGACTTGTTAAATTGTAATTAATATTAAACTTTTTATAAAATATAAAATTTTGAGCAAATATTCTAGGAAATTAGCGAATGGTTATTCTTTAAAATATGAGTTATTAATCCTGCGAATCATTGTCAGTGTATGTCTTTTCACTAAAAGATTGCCTGAAAAATTACATACAAGTGACCTTTTTCTCATGTGTTTCTCCCAAGTAGGAAAGGCCTGTGCCCAGTTGAGATTAATTAAAAGATTAATTATTCAAATCCAATTACGACGGAATAAATGTTATCAATGAAACATTGAAGGGTGTCGAATTGGAAACTGTAAAGTCTACATTAAATTTCAGATGTGCGACATCTTGATCTACTTTTGATAATTGAATTTTAAATTGGGAGCAGAGAAGTGATTCTAAATTGAAGTAAAATAACTGAAACAGAATTTAATGATGGTTTAAATATTAGATACTAATATTTATATTAGATACGAGAAAAAATGTAAATCGATTTACAATAGAAAGGTAAGTTTTTACTCAAGTTTAAAAAAGTTTATTAAAGTACCAACTTTTTAATCTAAAAATCGAACGCCACCAAACAAAACACAAATAGCGTACAAATGTCCACCCAAATGATTGTTGTTGTTGATTGGCGAATTGATAGACCTCTGGTCACGAGATTAAAAATGAACCACCTACTCTAAGTGGGCGGATATTGCACTGTCACCACCGCTATATACAAATCCAATGGTATTGCAACACCAGTTAACACCACAAATTTGCTTATTGTTTGGCGACCGATCTTATATAGTACAAAAAAACTTTTAATAAAGGATGCAGTCAACGCAGTGAAAGTTTTATGCTGAGATACGGCCTTGTAGACTGCACTTATTGTTAAGTCTGAACTATTTGTACGTGTCGATTTTTCTGTTTTATTGTTTAAGTTTAATGTTGTCTTATTAGGCTCGTTTTTACCAGTAACTTGCATGTTTTTATTGCGAATTACTGGCATGTGTATCACGGCTGTGGCTAATATATAATACTATTTTTGTTTATTTGAATATTTCTTTACGAGATGTTTCCAGCCTCTTCTTAATTGTAAAGTCCTAATCTAGATTAAATAAAATTACAGGTTCAATTCCACTTAACTAGCTGTAGAATAGGTCAGAAAGCATTTAAAACTGTTAAGCTACGTATTTGATGTTAGATATATATTTGCTCTTAGATTTTAAGTGTATAAAGTTAATCCGCTGAGAGTCTAATGGAAATGTTTTTCACTATAGGCCGCTGAACTTAATAAGGGAAAATCTGGTTGGGCCCTTACGTGAGTTGGAAATAAAACAGATGAGTTTGGATGACGCCCGCACCAAGATTACCAGTATAAATCAAACGTGCCATCACAATCTTGAGGTGGATTTATTTGATTTCTTTTCGGATTATCTTCTACTTCTATCTGCCCTTAATAAGTAGCATTTCTGGACATTGGTGTATTCCTTATCTTAACTGGATACTAGTCACGATAGCTGCCTCCGGCTATGGTACAATTGGACGCATGGGGACATATTTCTTAACTTTGTTTGTTATATGCTTTGCTACGAGAAGACAAAAAGTATTTGATTATCTATCGATAAGCCGGTATAAGATAAACATTAGGTCCATTTCGCAATATAATGATTATGATTGTATTTAGTATCCATACACAAACTCTTTGATACTTAACTAGCTAGCTAAAAGGGGTGAATTTGGGAATATCATTATTATTATTCAGCTCCTGTAAAGTAATACGTAAAGTTATACTTAATTTGTACTCAAAGCCGACGTTTAAAGTGGAAAATATTAGTACTTTATAATAGGTACTTACTACTATATTTATATTGAAATACTTCATCAACCGTACGAGAACTTTTAATTAACCTGGAGTTTCAATTCATTGAAACTTTATATAATGCCTTCTACGAGTAGCAAAGTATTAATATACCTACTTAGGTAAGTTTGATAGCAATTTCTAAGTTATTCAAACTATGAAACTTTTAATTGATTTTAAAGGAATCTTTTCTGTTGATGTTAAGGAGAGAGTAGTTTATTAAAATACTGAACATGTTATAAAGCACAGAAATGCCAAAAAACTGCACAACTAACTATGCGATACTTATTGCTTATTCAAGTATTTTCGAAATATTATTGAAACGGTGTTCACACAGACAAACATTCATAAAAAATTGGAAAAGGTTCTTCAAGGAATTATTGAACTGAATTAGATACGTGAGATAATAGTGGGATATCGAGTCAACAAATCACTTTTAACTGACAGAAGCAAGACTCTTTACAAAAGATTCTTTACTAGGTGGTATGCCCGTATGTAGGGTCGCCTGGGTAGGTACCACCGCCTTTCTTATTTCAGCCGTGGAACAGTTCGCTGTGTTTCGGATGGAAGGCATTTCATCTTAGGCCACAAGATGACAACGCACCTGCAATACCAAGTGATTTTTTTCTTGTTATTACAGGTGTCTACAGGCGGCGCGGCGGCCGGCTGAAATATTTTTTGAACACCACTGTAATTGGTCTTACAGTGGTGTTCAAAAAATATTTCACAAATATGCACGGTGTATTCGAAAGTAACTCAGTTTGCCTGACTGTCTGTCCTAAGCAGCTGAACCGACTTAGATGAAATTTGTCTTGGAAATAGATTACATCCTGAGAAAGGACATAGTCTAATTTTTGACGTGATAGCCGACGTTCACGCAAGCGTAGACGCGAAGTGCCACTAGAAGTAAATGCGTATAAAAGCATTAAATTTAGCTGATTTCGCCTACAAAAGTATAACGTTTCAGTAAATTTATTTAACCTTTAATCCTACGATGGATTTACATCCATTACCGGTGATATTCTTGTGACGAGACGACCCAAATGCGGTTGTGTCAATCTTCCTAACGCTTCCGAGTTCTGACAGCATGTTCTGATTAAACCGTTCCTTTGAACGAATTTGTTTCTATTTAATAAATAAAAGGATTATGCCTGATTAGCGTTTGTTATCTTTCTTATATTCCAGGCGATTAAAATAAAACTGTGAAATTTACTTTTTATAATACAACTAGATGACAAAGAAGCTGATGGCCCACCTGTTGGTAAGCTGTTACCGCCGCCTATGGAGCCCTGCAATAATAAGGAAATATCACTTAAAATTGCAGGTGCGTTGTCATCCTGAGGCAAGGCCTAATTGCCGTCTGACAATATAGCTGTCATTTTCTGGATAGACAAACTCTCATCTGCTGGCTTTGGATATGCCGCCAATAATAATAGTACTACTTAGTATTGTCTTAGGATTAAATATTGGCCATGGAGCAAATACGTGCGTTTTTACTACGAAAATCAATTACTGATATGTTTATCAATTCAGAACTTAAAAAATTTAAGTTAGATCATAGACCAAATAATAATATTTCTTCTATCATCTTTGGTTAGATATAACCTTAGGATATTGATTAGTTCTACTATCAGACTGTTGTTCCCTTTTGTTCTTCTGAGTGAACTAGTGAGATTTTCTTTTCTCATAAGTCCTACGATTTTACATGTTAATGAATAGTAGAACTCTTGATTATGGCAAATAAACAAAAAGCTAAGTAGTGTAAGAGTAAACATTTTAAGACAAGGACGCTTACATCCGTGTTTTGTGTTCTTATGAGAACTAGAATATACTTAGTACCTCCGTGGATGAGCAATAACTGAAAAAGTAAATAGGAATGCCCGAATTATTATTTTCTAAATAATAATTATTAAAAGTCGTCTAAAACTAAAATTGTTGAGTTATAATTAAATATCTATTTTTCGAAGTGGCACGGTGGCGTAGCGGTTTGAGTACTATGGTTTTAATTATAAAACAAAGCAAACCATTTTTAAACGTGTAAAAAAATAGAGAATTATTCTAATTTCTTTTTGATTGTATTAAAAATAGCCCCTAAGTGACCGAACTTTTCCGGTTACTTATTTTTTGGATTACGACGCTCTAAAGAGAATGATGAAAGCAATCACTTGCAAGCCTCGGGCAACGTCAAGAGGCACATTTGTCAAGATCAGGGGTCCACTTTTTCATAGCCGTCAACAGGGCACAAGTACCTACAATATTTTTACTGAAAATCTTAAGCCGTTGCCTTATACTATAATCATTTGGTTTGATCGCCACACAGCACACAGGGCTATAAGATCAAGCGAAAAATAAATTTCGTTGGTAATTTTAAAGTGAGATCTGCACTGGATGTGTTGTGAACTATAATCCCATCGTGATGGCGGATTCAGTGGGAAATTGAAAAATTTTATAGATATTGTAAAGTCTAAGGGAATAAAGGAAAGGTATAATAATAGGTACTTAATAATAAAAGTTTTATTTCAGACCGGAATCCATAAAAGTGTTAGTTACAAAGATTCTTATAGGCTAGGAGTTAGTAACAATTATTATTATATTTTTATTAAATAATATGTTACGAGGGCTATTAGTTTCAATGATTACAAATGAAATCCAACTTCAACTTGTTTAGATTAATAATATTATTGATTGATCCTAAAGTTATAACTACATCAATAAAAATACAGAATCAAATCATTGAATATTTGTAGGTTATTAAAGAAAGAATAGCAATTTTCAAAAAAAAATACGCGGTCACAGTGAGAATGCTTTACGGCTTCAACTGTGATTTTTGCCTAGCAGAATTCTAGGACATCAACCAAATCAAACTTCAATAAAGTAGGTACACAAAATCTTATTTTATACTTTACTATAGTAAATTTTATTAGGATTACCTATATACTTCTGTGATCCATGTCTATACTTAGGTAATGTTTTTAAGGTAAAAGGTAAATGCCCTTACAAAATATAACCAACGGTGAAAATGAGTGTTAATCCAATCCAGTTCCTAGAAGACGCTCCGATAGGAAATAACTCCTGTAGTAGGTAAATTGAAGACCAAATACTTAGTACTTTGTTTTGGTTCACTGTTTTAGCTGAACACATACTAGGGTCTAAACTAGCTGTCTTCGTATATGGACTCTTAGTTCTGGCCGCTTCATATCAGGTGCCGTGGTCGTCCTTTATATAAAATAAACCCGGGACCCATGGTCCTGTCGGAGCAGTATTTTGTTAGTAGTGGGTTGTTTCGTCGGTAAAAATATATAAAAAATTATAGTTAAGTATACAGGGTGGTGCCGTCAATAGGACAATAAATTAAAACATGGGCTATTATTAGTTCATAGAAATGGTTAGCCACTGGCTAAAACATTTTATTCATTTGATAATTTTATGACATTTCTATGAAATAATGCGGCCAATGGTTTATTATTTCATACAAATGTTATGAAATTATCAAATGAATAAGTAACTTTTGAAAGTAGGAAACCATTTCTATGAACTAATATAGCTCATGTTTCAAATTTATTGCCGTATTGACGGCACCGCCCTGTATACTTATATTTGTATAAAATACTGGTTATTTTCTACTTAGAGCTAATGGTGTGATTTAATTCTAGGTCAGGACATGGTCTTGCTTGGAGTTGATACCGTAAACCGTACGGTTAAGTGGCGACAAACTCTTTAGCAAAGTGTAAATTATTATAGAACCCTAAGGACTGATAAGATTGGAATCTATTGGATGCAAAACAACTTATGTAATATATACCGACTGTTTGACGACCGGCTGGCCGAGTGGTCTGTACCCCAGGCTACTCGGTCAAGAGGTCCCGGGTTCGAATCCCGGTAGGAACAAATGTTTGTATGATGAGTACGAGCATTTGTTTACGAAGCATGGATGTTTATATGTTTATTTAGTATATTTCTAATATTTATATACATATTACTATCATTAGTTCTCCGTTATCTAGTATCCATAACACAAGCTCTTAATGATGCTTACTTTGGGCTAGATAATAGGTGTGAGTGTATAAATATTATTATTATTATGATTATATATGAACGCCATTAAACATAAGTAAAGTGTTTTCGTGATTAAGCATTATTCCATAGAAAAACATGAACTGAAAAAATCCGAGCAGCAGGATTATCATGGAAAGTTTTCCATAGTTTCGGACCAAATGCAGTGTGTTTTGTGACATGATAGATATTAACTAGGAATAGAATAGAATAGAATAGAATCTTTATTTGCGTCAAACATGGTATAAATGGTGTTAATATTAAGTACAATGATCTCATGTTTAGCCACTTTCGATAGCATGCAAATCTTAAATAAGTAGTATGTTTAGGTAGTGGTACATCTACGAAATGTTTACTACAGTGATATAGGTACAATGATAAGGATAAAATAAAAACTGTCAATGATTCTAGCCCAATGGTCCAAAAACTCATTAATGCTATAGAAATTTTTGGAACAAAGCCAATCGTACAACTTTTTTTGAATAACCCAAACTTTAGTGATTTGAATTCATTTGGAATCCTGTTAAAAACTCTCACACCCATAACTAGACAGCTTTTGCTGTACTTATCAGATTTAGGAATGGCATTTAACGCTAGTTTCTGAGTGTCTCTACGCGACCTAGAGTTTTGGCAGTCACTCGCTTTTTTGAATAATTCTATGTATTTCTTGACAAAGCTACAAATTTCTAAAATGTACAATGCTGGCAATGGTAGGAACCCCTATAGTTTCGTTTGCCTTACGAATGTTCTATGTAAGTCGAAACGAAAGGTTCAATATCGAAACAAACTTCATGCTAGCTCCATATTTTGTATTTCACTTAATCGTTCGTCTTCGAGGTTTCGGATAGATTTTTTCAAGGTAGACCCCGAACTCCAACGGCTATAATGGAAAGAAAACATTATTTTATATGAGTTTTGTACTTGACTGATTGTTAGTTGGTTTTTGATAGTTGTCTTGTTGTCACGTTTGGCTTTGGTGTTGTTTGTTCTATATTAATTAAATTTACTTATTATTCTTGATATTTTGGTGTTTCCATCAATACAGCATAGCTCATAAAATACAGTCCACTCTCCAGTAGCTATTATTTTGCTCGAATAGCCATTAATGGGTACTTATATAAATTACTGAACACTTTGTTACTATAGATACTTTGTCTCACAGAGACTTGGTTAAAATCAGAGAGTATGTGTTGCTGTATTAATAATTACAAAGTAGGCAGTGTGTTTAACAGAACATCTGTTATTGGTGGCGGCTGTCTCATATTAGTTACAAACGGCATCTCATCACCTGGATATACTGATAGCCAATGTGGCACATCCGAAGAGACTGAATCACGGCCCATATTTCTATCGAATTGAAGGCTTTCTCGTAATCCACAAACACCAAGCAAAGTGGCCAGTTATACTCCTCGATCTTTTGTACCTATAACCTGCCGCAGCGTATATATGTGTTCTACTGTACTAAACCTTTTACGGAAACCAACTTGATCGGGAGGCTGGAAGTCGTCAAAGCACGCAAGACGATTCGTGATAGCCCTCGAAAACAAATTGTAAACGTGACTTAAAAGCGTGATGGTATTAGGTTGCTCTCCTTATTTTCCGAACCACTGATAGAGGCACTTGTATTAAGTTACTATATTAATATTAAAATTTGACGCCAACAAGTGCTTGACATTGTTGATTAAATGAACTTGAATTTGAACTATTACTTTGGGTATATTTTTATGCATGTTTTAATAATTTAACGAAATAATGACAAAATATTACAGTTTTATTTAATAACCGTTTTAAAGCATAATGTGCTTCTAATATTTATCCTCGTGATTTTATTTTGGTTACTACCTGGATACTATATTTGTGATACAGAACCTAAAATTATACAAAATAAAAGCACCTTACTTTAGTTTTGTAGCCACATAAAAATATATATTTAGTTCAGTGTTTGTGAAAGAAAGGAAAAAGAATGATTTTTTTTACTGTCATACACCAAACTTATACAAACTTGATATATAAACTTAGACAATAACAACAAAGATAAGATATAAAAGAAAACAATTAACACATATCGGTGCAATCAACAAGGCCCCATCTCAGCATAAAGCTTCTGCGACACTATAACAATGTCGCAGAAGCGCTGTCATAATGAGTGTGACGTCTGACATGTGATGGAATAATCGTAAACTTTTATGAAAATAAATAACGAGTGATTGTCTTTTAAGTTTAGTGGGAAATTTCCATAAATCGGTGTCAGGAGCTCAGTCTACGGGTGCTCGGATCTCAACCCTATTACAAGGGATTTACTTTAATCCCAAATCGATCTCATGGACGACGACGAACCGCCGCCGGGTGCATTAGCCGTCGCGTTGATGTCCCTAGCAATGGTTTCTTATCACTCGGAAGCTTCAAAACAGACTTAATCTGACCTGTATTCACAAATGGTTTCCTAAAATCTCGCATAAAATTTCTATCCGCTTTCCCTTCCAAAAATAATAAGGTTAACAAAGATATATGAAGTGTTGAAATGTTGCTTCATATTTGGAATAACATTCAAAAATATCAATGGTTTTTAATGAGAACGTGAACTACTTATAATACATTTTCTAGAAGAATGTAATACATAATACAAAGTGAAAGCAATCACTTGCAAGCCTCGGGCAACGTCAAGAGGCACATTTGTCAAGATCAGGGGTCCACTTTTTCATAGCCGTCAACAGGGCACAAGTACCTACAATATTTTTACTGAAAATCTTAAGCCGTTGCCTTATACTATAATCATTTGGTTTGATCGCCACACAGCACACAGGGCTATAAGATCAAGCGAAAAATAAATTTCGTTGGTAATTTTAAAGTGAGATCTGCACTGGATGTGTTGTGAACTATAATCCCATCGTGATGGCGGATTCAGTGGGAAATTGAAAAATTTTATAGATATTGTAAAGTCTAAGGGAATAAAGGAAAGGTATAATAATAGGTACTTAATAATAAAAGTTTTATTTCAGACCGGAATCCATAAAAGTGTTAGTTACAAAGATTCTTATAGGCTAGGAGTTAGTAACAATTATTATTATATTTTTATTAAATAATATGTTACGAGGGCTATTAGTTTCAATGATTACACGCGAAAATATACTGGCTAGATCTTTTTGCAATATGGTGACTCTAGAAAAATACTTATTTAATGTGTTTTTGCTAAAGTTTAGAGTTTAAACGAAATCCAACTTCAACTTGTTTAGATTAATAATATTATTGATTGATCCTAAAGTTATAACTACATCAATAAAAATACAGAATCAAATCATTGAATATTTGTAGGTTATTAAAGAAAGAATAGCAATTTTCAAAAAAAAATACGCGGTCACAGTGAGAATGCTTTACGGCTTCAACTGTGATTTTTGCCTAGCAGAATTCTAGGACATCAACCAAATCAAACTTCAATAAAGTAGGTACACAAAATCTTATTTTATACTTTACTATAGTAAATTTTATTAGGATTACCTATATACTTCTGTGATCCATGTCTATACTTAGGTAATGTTTTTAAGGTAAAAGGTAAATGCCCTTACAAAATATAACCAACGGTGAAAATGAGTGTTAATCCAATCCAGTTCCTAGAAGACGCTCCGATAGGAAATAACTCCTGTAGTAGGTAAATTGAAGACCAAATACTTAGTACTTTGTTTTGGTTCACTGTTTTAGCTGAACACATACTAGGGTCTAAACTAGCTGTCTTCGTATATGGACTCTTAGTTCTGGCCGCTTCATATCAGGTGCCGTGGTCGTCCTTTATATAAAATAAACCCGGGACCCATGGTCCTGTCGGAGCAGTATTTTGTTAGTAGTGGGTTGTTTCGTCGGTAAAAATATATAAAAAATTATAGTTAAGTATACAGGGTGGTGCCGTCAATAGGACAATAAATTAAAACATGGGCTATTATTAGTTCATAGAAATGGTTAGCCACTGGCTAAAACATTTTATTCATTTGATAATTTTATGACATTTCTATGAAATAATGCGGCCAATGGTTTATTATTTCATACAAATGTTATGAAATTATCAAATGAATAAGTAACTTTTGAAAGTAGGAAACCATTTCTATGAACTAATATAGCTCATGTTTCAAATTTATTGCCGTATTGACGGCACCGCCCTGTATACTTATATTTGTATAAAATACTGGTTATTTTCTACTTAGAGCTAATGGTGTGATTTAATTCTAGGTCAGGACATGGTCTTGCTTGGAGTTGATACCGTAAACCGTACGGTTAAGTGGCGACAAACTCTTTAGCAAAGTGTAAATTATTATAGAACCCTAAGGACTGATAAGATTGGAATCTATTGGATGCAAAACAACTTATGTAATATATACCGACTGTTTGACGACCGGCTGGCCGAGTGGTCTGTACCCCAGGCTACTCGGTCAAGAGGTCCCGGGTTCGAATCCCGGTAGGAACAAATGTTTGTATGATGAGTACGAGCATTTGTTTACGAAGCATGGATGTTTATATGTTTATTTAGTATATTTCTAATATTTATATACATATTACTATCATTAGTTCTCCGTTATCTAGTATCCATAACACAAGCTCTTAATGATGCTTACTTTGGGCTAGATAATAGGTGTGAGTGTATAAATATTATTATTATTATGATTATATATGAACGCCATTAAACATAAGTAAAGTGTTTTCGTGATTAAGCATTATTCCATAGAAAAACATGAACTGAAAAAATCCGAGCAGCAGGATTATCATGGAAAGTTTTCCATAGTTTCGGACCAAATGCAGTGTGTTTTGTGACATGATAGATATTAACTAGGAATAGAATAGAATAGAATAGAATCTTTATTTGCGTCAAACATGGTATAAATGGTGTTAATATTAAGTACAATGATCTCATGTTTAGCCACTTTCGATAGCATGCAAATCTTAAATAAGTAGTATGTTTAGGTAGTGGTACATCTACGAAATGTTTACTACAGTGATATAGGTACAATGATAAGGATAAAATAAAAACTGTCAATGATTCTAGCCCAATGGTCCAAAAACTCATTAATGCTATAGAAATTTTTGGAACAAAGCCAATCGTACAACTTTTTTTGAATAACCCAAACTTTAGTGATTTGAATTCATTTGGAATCCTGTTAAAAACTCTCACACCCATAACTAGACAGCTTTTGCTGTACTTATCAGATTTAGGAATGGCATTTAACGCTAGTTTCTGAGTGTCTCTACGCGACCTAGAGTTTTGGCAGTCACTCGCTTTTTTGAATAATTCTATGTATTTCTTGACAAAGCTACAAATTTCTAAAATGTACAATGCTGGCAATGGTAGGAACCCCTATAGTTTCGTTTGCCTTACGAATGTTCTATGTAAGTCGAAACGAAAGGTTCAATATCGAAACAAACTTCATGCTAGCTCCATATTTTGTATTTCACTTAATCGTTCGTCTTCGAGGTTTCGGATAGATTTTTTCAAGGTAGACCCCGAACTCCAACGGCTATAATGGAAAGAAAACATTATTTTATATGAGTTTTGTACTTGACTGATTGTTAGTTGGTTTTTGATAGTTGTCTTGTTGTCACGTTTGGCTTTGGTGTTGTTTGTTCTATATTAATTAAATTTACTTATTATTCTTGATATTTTGGTGTTTCCATCAATACAGCATAGCTCATAAAATACAGTCCACTCTCCAGTAGCTATTATTTTGCTCGAATAGCCATTAATGGGTACTTATATAAATTACTGAACACTTTGTTACTATAGATACTTTGTCTCACAGAGACTTGGTTAAAATCAGAGAGTATGTGTTGCTGTATTAATAATTACAAAGTAGGCAGTGTGTTTAACAGAACATCTGTTATTGGTGGCGGCTGTCTCATATTAGTTACAAACGGCATCTCATCACCTGGATATACTGATAGCCAATGTGGCACATCCGAAGAGACTGAATCACGGCCCATATTTCTATCGAATTGAAGGCTTTCTCGTAATCCACAAACACCAAGCAAAGTGGCCAGTTATACTCCTCGATCTTTTGTACCTATAACCTGCCGCAGCGTATATATGTGTTCTACTGTACTAAACCTTTTACGGAAACCAACTTGATCGGGAGGCTGGAAGTCGTCAAAGCACGCAAGACGATTCGTGATAGCCCTCGAAAACAAATTGTAAACGTGACTTAAAAGCGTGATGGTATTAGGTTGCTCTCCTTATTTTCCGAACCACTGATAGAGGCACTTGTATTAAGTTACTATATTAATATTAAAATTTGACGCCAACAAGTGCTTGACATTGTTGATTAAATGAACTTGAATTTGAACTATTACTTTGGGTATATTTTTATGCATGTTTTAATAATTTAACGAAATAATGACAAAATATTACAGTTTTATTTAATAACCGTTTTAAAGCATAATGTGCTTCTAATATTTATCCTCGTGATTTTATTTTGGTTACTACCTGGATACTATATTTGTGATACAGAACCTAAAATTATACAAAATAAAAGCACCTTACTTTAGTTTTGTAGCCACATAAAAATATATATTTAGTTCAGTGTTTGTGAAAGAAAGGAAAAAGAATGATTTTTTTTACTGTCATACACCAAACTTATACAAACTTGATATATAAACTTAGACAATAACAACAAAGATAAGATATAAAAGAAAACAATTAACACATATCGGTGCAATCAACAAGGCCCCATCTCAGCATAAAGCTTCTGCGACACTATAACAATGTCGCAGAAGCGCTGTCATAATGAGTGTGACGTCTGACATGTGATGGAATAATCGTAAACTTTTATGAAAATAAATAACGAGTGATTGTCTTTTAAGTTTAGTGGGAAATTTCCATAAATCGGTGTCAGGAGCTCAGTCTACGGGTGCTCGGATCTCAACCCTATTACAAGGGATTTACTTTAATCCCAAATCGATCTCATGGACGACGACGAACCGCCGCCGGGTGCATTAGCCGTCGCGTTGATGTCCCTAGCAATGGTTTCTTATCACTCGGAAGCTTCAAAACAGACTTAATCTGACCTGTATTCACAAATGGTTTCCTAAAATCTCGCATAAAATTTCTATCCGCTTTCCCTTCCAAAAATAATAAGGTTAACAAAGATATATGAAGTGTTGAAATGTTGCTTCATATTTGGAATAACATTCAAAAATATCAATGGTTTTTAATGAGAACGTGAACTACTTATAATACATTTTCTAGAAGAATGTAATACATAATACAAAGTGACAGCAGAACAATAAACGACGTGATAATTTTAAATAATATGGAAGTCTTGATAGGCGAATCGAAAGCTTATTTTTTATTCCACTTTGATGTTGTTAGACGTTGATAACAACCAGATGTTTTATTACCGGTGCTTATATTTAGGTGGCTGACAAATTTCGGCAGTTTCGCTTAATGTTTTCGCATTTGTTAAACTATTTTTGGACTGAAAAATTACTCTGTGGACTTCTGACAACCATTTTGCGTGCTCAACTGCTATCGCAAAAATATACGGCACCTACCTACACTTTTGGGTCAGATTTGAATATTTAAATATTTTCTATTGAAATACCAACTGCTTGTACTTTTTTCATATTTTAAGGAACTTGTCGTTCATTGCTTTTGTAAATTTGATATCTAACCAAACGGCTTTGTCACTGTTAGCGGCTTTGTCTCGATGATAGCTTAAAATTAACGACAACGTGCTTTGGAGCGTCATCCTAATTTAAAAAATTAGGCATGGAAAATCTTGCATAAATTTTGATGATAAAAGCACACGAAATACTAATTTAAAAATACAATCAGTGGTATAGATTATGTTTTATTGTTACATACGGATTTTTTTTACGAGAATAATCATCTAATGTTTCATTCGTTTACTTCTGTTGAATAAAATTTCGCTCATTGAAATAACCACGAAATAACAATGAGTGTGCTTAGTGCCTAGTGCCCACACAAAATTGTAGACGGAAAATTTTGATATTCACGCTCGCTTACAGAAAACACTCCTGAACAATTTTATTTTCAAGCATTCTGGTTCTCCTTTTACATTTACCTACTTATTTTTGTCCTTTTGTTAGTTTAGTTATAGAAATTACAGCAATACATCATCCGGTAATGGAGTGGAGATACGTTTGTCGGCAAAATCTTGGTATGAATTGTGGCTATTTTATATCACAATAGCTGAGTGTGCAGTAAATTAAGGAAATATATTCATTATTTACGTAAAGAACAAAGGCGGCGGAGCGTCTTAGTCTCAGTTTGTCATCGTTACAATCTGAAAACTTTTTGACTGATTTTAATAAACTTTTATACATTTAGGCCAAAAGATATAGGTACGCGAGCCGCTCTAAAATACTAATATTTTTCAATTTTTTATAGAGAAATAAATTCGATTTTATTTATCACTGTGCATAATAATATAATATTTATTTAAGAGACCAAAGGATTTTTATTTCACCAACTAATCTATAAGAAAAAAACGTAGCTTTTCAAGAATTGTCTTACAAATTTTGGAGAAATAACGAGCCTTTTTCATTACTGGAAGCGTACAAACATTAGGAACTGGAATGTATGAAGGGCTCGGTGGCGTAGTGATTTGAGCGCTCTGGTTTCGATTACGAAAATAAAGCAACTTTCGCCATGGTCGATCCTGAGATGGGTCAATTCCCAATAACCTGCCCATGGCCTGTTGCAACCGTTCGGTTATGCAGGCCGAAAAGTGAGAAATGCACGAGGAATCCACGACTTAACGCTACCGCGCGCAATTCTTGACCCTCTACAAATTATATTCTATCGCCATATCCCTATGGTCCTTCTCCCCCTTCTGGGGCGGACGTACACGAAGCGCCTTCGGTGCCTTCCAGATCGCCCGTGCCCACACGAAGTGGTACCGCTGACTCCCAAATTAGTCTGTGTCCTGGTCTCTCTCCTCTCTCTCTCTAGCCCACTCAGAATCTTGTGCCACTTACGCGCGAAGTCCCGTAACTGCTTGAAGTTCGCCTCCGTTCCCACGAGGTCGGGGTAATAGACTGGGCCTGAACGGAAGGCACGTAAAGACCGTTGGTTTAGGTTGTTACTGCAACCATTTTTACCCATCAACCCGCATTGAGCCAGCGCAGCGTTTTGGTGTTATGGCCCAAACTTTTCATGTGTTTCTCCCAGTAGAAAGGCCTGTGCCCAGTAGAGTGACCTACTTAGTCTGGTGATGTGGAATATGAACATTATGAACCCAACAAGCCAGTCCTGCCTACTGATAAATAGACAATCAGGCCTATACGTCATTCAGAAGAGGAGGTCTATAAGCACGTGCAACATGGGTTATATGTTGTTAATAAATGGCTTCAGCACAATTTACTAACACTGAACTCAGATAAGACGAACTTTATTAAGTTTTCCATGCGTAAACTAATGTCAGAAGAAGCTAATCCAATGTTGTATGCTCACAAATGTATGATTCCCACTTATAACCAATGTGGATGCCCTAGTATTAGAATTACAAATAAAATAAAATACCTGGGTATTATAATAGATGAAACTCTCTCATTCAAACAGCATATCGAAGCTTTGAATAATAGAATTCGTAAGATGATATTTGCCTTCAAAAAATTACGGCACATTGCAGATCAAAAAATAATTAGACAGGTTTACTTTTCTTTGTGTCAATCGATACTAAGCTACTGTATTACCACATGGGGTGGAGCTGGTAAAACATTGTTACTATCGATTGAGAGAGCTCAACGAGCAATTCTGAAGGTATCTTCTTCTCTAGGAAAGGGTGAAAGGTCTACCTTTCACCCTTTCCTTTTTCCCACTGACCTTCTGTACAAATCATGTAAAGTACTCACTGTTCGACAGTTATTTATAATGAGCATAGTACTAAAGAAGCACCTAGCCCTTCCCTACAGCACTGAAATTATTAATAAGAGGAGGAAGGATATAGTTTGCTCTCAAACACAAACAAAACACTCTTTTACAGCAAAATTCTACATGTTCTTGGGGCCATTTCTTTACAATAGATTAAATGCAATAGCAAACATTTATCCCCTCAATTACAATAATTGTAAAAAGGTTATCAAAGACGCTCTTCTTTATCCTACGAAGATACAGAGAAACTGATAACTGTATTAAAATAATTTTTGCTTGTAATTAAATATGTGTGTATGTAATTTACTGTCAGTAATAAGTTAAGTTTTATTCTTTAAGGACCATTTGTGTTTTTTAAAATGTTAGTATTCTTTATTTTAAATGTTTGGTCTACCTTTAACTACTATATGTTAATTTTATGTATATTGCCTTTGTTTTTGTATATTAATTAGTGATTATTTTTAACTGTATTAAAGCCCTTCAGCCTGAAACACAGGATTTCCTAGTTCAGGCAATTTATTGTTGTTTATAGTACCTAAGTAATGTTGTTACTATTTTAAACTATTTGTTATGAATTTTCTGAATAAACTATTATTATTATTATTGTAACAATTTTTGATATAGGTACCAAAAAACGATAATTTTGTGTTAATAATTAGGTACGTCAAATTAAAAAGTTACTTAGGTATTTCAGTTTTCCTATTTATATAGTATAAACCTATGTTAGTTTTCCGTACTCATCATCATACATCGCCAACTAACCTTACCCTTTTGTTGTATATCCAGTCCTTTTTAAGGTTGCCTGTAAGAAATCGCTCTTGGCGATAAGGTCACCCATTGTGCAAGTATTGCTTAAATGTTATCATTATTGTTTTTCATTTGTATCTTTATTAAAATTTGTGTGATGTGTTATACAATAATTTGTTAAATAAATATGTCCAAAAAATTTATTACTCGTGGAATTGACTTATTTGAAAAATAATTATTACGGTGTCAACTGCAGACAGACGGTGTCAAGAAGTTAGTTAGGTACATTATGTATATTTAATAAACCTTCATAATTGTAGTATTGTAACCTATAATATAAGTTTGTGGTAATCTTTAGTTGACACGAATTCTTCTTCTGACACAATAATAACATCTCCAGATCGTGTTGGAGTGGTTGTTTTTCTCTTTATTTATTCCGCTCAGTGGCCGGCGCCATTCGTCATGTTGGCCTCAATACTATCTGTTGTGGTATCGAGGAATCTAGCTTTATGCGTGACAGGAATCTATTTAGAACAGGTGAAATATTGCCTACTATTTCATAGGCCAGTGCTCCGCGATATTTGAGGAGCACTTACTTACGTGAAAGGATTAATTTATGGACAATTTTAATTTACAGACAATTTTGTAATATAATCTTTGTACTTTTCCTAAATTTATTTTAACCCGTCAAGGATCAGATTCCAGACATAATTGATTTTTCAATTGTCATAGTGGGACAATAGCGCCGCTAGAGGGATACTTAATAAATATTTAATTGATATTTAGAAAAAATTCTAAACAAGAAAAAAACATATCCCAGGATTGGACGTCAACCGACGACCCTTCACAATCGCTCAGCGCCATTAACATTTTGTATACGACAAAGGTGGAAAACAACCGTACGCACCGTCTGATGGTGGGCGGTTACCGTAACCTACAGACGCTGGTAGCACTTGGGCAATAAATACTTACGCGTTGCCACTCTGTAAACATCAAGAGGAAGCGTTACACAAACAGCACAGAAGATAAGTCCTGGTTACGCGCTTTACTTATTTCTGTAAGTTGCTAATCTATCATGATTCTCATAATTCAATTCTGTTTTAATTATTTCCCAAAAGACACACAACTTTTTTTAATCAAGCAGTAATTTGGGTGATGTGATTGCTGGCGCCACCTCAATGCCCTTTGAACAGAGCTACCGAACACTCTCACGAGATGGCGGTAGGTGTAGAGAAAGTATTTTAAAAACGATATACTGCGCAAGTCGTCTCGCGCAGTTTTTTCGTCCGTCAACCGCCTTTTGAATTAAAATATTGTCAAGAAAATTATCTCTACGCGTCCGCACCGCAACGTCATATCGGTTTTAAATTGCCAATAATTTAATTACTTAATAGGTAACTTACCGCATCAAATTCGGATTATTGAACTTGTGCTGTGTTATACATTATTGTGTTGGAGTGAATAGGTTCAACCCTTTGTCAAAACTTCAGGTGATCTGCTGCATACCGTTGTGGTGGTGAGGAACCAAGGAGTGGAGACGAGGTGCTGCTGGTGATTTAGCTGGTGGCATTGACCCTGTTTATTACTGACTTGGTATATTTATGTTGTCTGTAACCCTCACATAGGACATTACATCGTTCAGTGCAGTTTCAGTAGCTGAATTTTATTGTAGCTATTTATTACACGCTTCACCAAGTGCCCTGGTCGCAACTTAACACATTCTCAATGAGTTCCGGCGATCTGACTATAAACGTTGGTATAGAACACTACAAAATACTGTAATTCAGTTGCGACCTTTTGTTAGGTCAGGAGTTGTCACTCCGCAGTTTAAGTATGTTTGGCCGGCGTACCTCTCGGGCAGGAGTATGGCAGTAGGTTGCCGATCGACTCACGGCTCGCCGCGTCGCGCATTCTTAAACATCTATATATATCGACTAGTGAGAACCCTATGCTTATGCTTTATGCTGAGATAGGGCCTTGTTGACTGCACCTGCTAATAATTTTATTTTTAATCATAATTTATTTATTAAAAAACTAAAAAATTTTTGAACCACCTCTTTTGAGAATAATAATAAAGTTGGCAAGAACCTGTAAGGATGTTTTGCTCATCGAACCCTGTGATATTTATTTTTATCATAACTACTGCACCCGGCATGCTTTGCATTGCCCTTATAGAGAAAACTGTTACAATCTAGCCATGGGAACGGGCGGCGGCGGCGGGCGGCGCGACTGGCAATAGCGTGAAATTCGCGGCGGGCGAATATTTGTTTCACCAGTTGCGTCGCCGTCGTCGCCGCCGCCCTTTTCCGTGGCCAGGCCGTTAGGTTATATAATAATAAAAGATTTTATAATCCAGGAACCTCTGCGTCTACAGAACATCCTAGCAAATTTTCTACACAATCTGATGTATGGTTTCGGAGTGCATGCGACAAACATCCAAACATTAATTTTTATTTATATAGATAGAAGATGTAAATTGGGTACTTTGCCACCGGTACCATACCTGTAAGGTAGAGGCACAGATTCAGAGAACATCGCAGCCAAATAATACTATTTACTCTGTAATGTCAAGTATTCTGTGGTTATATACGTCTATGGGGACGATAATCCCTTAACGTTGGATAGACCGTATAGTTATAGATTTCTTTGCCGTCCCCTTTCATAATATGAAGCTGTATTAAAATAATCCAAATATATATAAACGAGACTATAAAATTTATTCAACAAACAAAGGTCAATTTGACTGGGTGGTAGGCCCGTATGTACTATGTAGGGTTGTCCGGGTAAGTACCTACTACCGCCTTTCTTATTTCAGCCGTGAAACATTTCGCTTTTTCATCGGCATTTCATCTTAGGTCTCAGGACGAAAACGCAACTGCAACATCAAGTGATTTTTTTTTATACAACTAGATGACAAACAAGCTGACGGCCCACCTGGCGGTAAGCGGTTACCGCCGCCTATAGACACGTGCAATAACAAGGAAAAGCACTTGATATTGCAGGTGCGTTGTCATCCTGAGGCCTAAGATGAAATGCCGTCCATGCCCAGTAATTACACTGGCTACCTTTCCCTTCAATCCGAAACACAGCGAACTGTTTCACGGCTGAAATAAGAAAGGCAGGTTATTGCAGGTGCCTCTATCCAGCGGTAACCACTTACTAACAGGGTGGTCCGTCAGTTGGTTTGTCATCGGCTTGCATATAAAAATATGAAATAATTAATTGCCATATGTCATTAAATGAATTATGGAAAACCACTGAAGAAGGCATAGTTAGAAGAATATAGGAGTAAAAAGTTTTTAACCATTTTTATTTCAAATGCAAAACATTGATTAAGTTAGTTTTTACAAAATTGCAATACACTCTAGCTAGATATAGGTACTACTTTAGTGTAAGAAATACAAACAAAGAAAACGATGAGAAAAATTGTATGCTCTAGGCGGAATCGGACCGAACGCTGCCACGTAATCGAAAGCGGTGAAAAAGTTGATAGGCTGCACCTAGTGCTCCGGTGGCGTACCGGTTATCGCGTCTGGCCGGACCCCAGAAGACGCGGGTTTGATTCTAGCCTGGAGAATACAATGTTTCATCTTTTTTTTTATTTGTATTTCTTCTAATAAAGTAGGCGTTATAAACGAACAAAATCAAATATTTAAATGTGATAGGTACTACTTACCTACGCATTTTCGCGCGCTTTTAAATTTACAAACCTTTTATCCGTAATTCTCACGATTAACATTTTTTCATTGCAAATATTTTCATTAGATATGATTAGATCTTTTATACATTTCTTTTCTGCGACATTAAAATTAAATTAAACGGGAAAATTTATTAAGTGACGAAAATAAATCTCTTCTGTATTTTTCTTCGATAAATTACGTCTTCAATCTGTTCCATTTTTAGATTCGTATAACAGAATGAGAACCGTGACGCATCTTCATTTAAAATCCTATTGAGTTTGAAGATAAGGCTTGACAAATTTGCGGCCTTATTTCGGTGGAGACATACCTATAACAATATTGTGGCACACTGGGCATGTCAGAGTAGCCTCATTACCCCTACCACAAGTTTGTCTTTATTTTTATTTATCAATATTTTTTTTCGTAGACACAGGCATAGATGCTAATAAAATATTAAGTATTGTCTTACATTTGTGCAGCCACTACACATTTGAAAAAAGATCTGTTTACCGGATTTCGAAAAACACGAAATATTAGATATGTGGGGTCGTCTGGGCAGGTACCACCGCCTTTCTCATTTCAGCCATGAAACAGTTCGCTGTTTCGGACTGAAGTGAAAGGTAGCCAGTGTAATTAATGGGCATGGACGGCGTTTCATCTTAGGCCTCAGGATGACAACGCACCTGCAATATCAAGTGATTTTTCCTTGTTATTGCAGGTGTCTATAGGCGGCGGTAACCGCTTACGCCGTCATCTATATAGTTGTATAAAAAAAATATGACACTCTAAGGGAGTAGTTAATTTATATAAGCCACATTGGTTGTTGTCGGCTGACGGTGAAATCGACAGGTTGTGCGCATCCACAGCCATCTGACAGCATCCATTTTGTTTTATCGGGCCGGCGCACACTGGGACCCGTTCATATAAAGTAATGCTCAAAAGTCTAAACATAAATAAAATGCTGTAAAAATGTATATTTTAATTGAAATAAAAACTGATTGATGACGACTGGCTGGCCAAGTGGTCTGTACCCCTTGCTATACAGGATACTCGATCAAGAGGGTTCGAATCCCGGTAGGAGCAAATGTTTGTATGATGAGTACGAGCATTTGTTTACGAGTCATGGGTGTTTATATGTTTATTTAGTATATTTCTAATGTGTATATACATATTATTATCATTATTTCTCCATTATCTAGTATCCATAACACAAGCTCTTAATGATGCTTACTTTAGGATAGATAATAGGTGTGAGTGTATGAATATTATTATGATATACTATTAAGAAATGAAAAAATGATAAACACAACGTGAACTTTGGCTTCCTTGTTCGTAAGCTCATTTGTGCTGCTTGTGTCAATTCTTCAGTAGAATGGCTATTATGAGGAAGTTCTGCAGTTTTCCTGCGTTTTGACTGGTCACTGCATTCATTTAAAGATTTCGTCGGTCGTCCTCCTGCAGGCTTCTGATATATTTTAAACTGGGAAACGTTCTCCAACCAAGCTTTTTCAGTTTCATAAAACCGGTTTTTGTTTCCACCAAATTTATCCCACTTAAATGTAAAAGTGTTCTTAAAATTAGCGATGGTAAATTTAGTTCACTTTTATTAGAATCAGGACAGTTGGTGTGATGTTTGAGATGCGTTTCTAAGTCCATGAACTTCTTATCCACAAATTTAAAGCTACTTTTGAATATAATCTCACATAATTTCCTACTCCCTACCACAAGGTTGTCTGGTAGAGATCGCTTTTAGCGATAAGACCGCCTATTTTGGCATATTGTGTTTGTTTTATCTTTGTGATGTTTATGTAAATGTGCAAAATAAATAATTTCTATCTATCTATCTATAATTTTGCATTAGTCAAGGCAAAGTATGATGATGAACTTTCGCCTGAAATGTAATGAAATAAAGTTATCTATAACAAAATAATATACAAATTTTATCAGACACAGATGATTTGTAACTGTTTTATTTAAAATTCAGTTTATTTATGAAAATTCTTTGTTAAAGATCAAATAGTTACATTTTATACTAACATCATGACTCCTAGCAAAAAAAAGTGCGCAAGAAAACTTTTTTTATCTTGAAAATGCGCAAAGTTCTATTGCGAATCTCTTCAGTTCATTACTAATGAACACCTTATGGATATACTAAAGATATTTCAAAAATAGAACTTTGCGCAAAAAAGAAAAAATCTGAAATGTTTGATTCAGTAAATAATTTTCTTACTATCATATACAGGGTGGTGCCGTCAATGCGACAATAAATTTAAACATGGGCTATATTAGTCCAAAGAAATGATTTGCCACTTTCAAAAATATCGTATTTATTTGATAATTTTATGACGTTTGTATGAAATAATGCTGCCAACGTTACACTATTCCATACAAATGACATGAAATTCTCTAATGAATACAATATTTTTGAAAAGTGGCAAACCATTTCTATGGACTAATATAGCCCATGTTTAAATTTATTGTCGCATTGACAGCACCACCTTGTATAACTAGCTATTAATCCATAAGTACTAAACGTAAAGGTTCATAAAAATAAATTAGAATAACCATACCTTGCCTAGTTGCAGCCATTATGCACTTCAATTAAATATGACGATTACTTTTTAAGAAATAAATTATATAATATGCACTACAAACTGACGTACGTTATCGAATAATTAATAATTTGTGTATATAGTGAACTTTGAGCTGATGCACTGTATAGTAGATAGCAGTTACTGATTCACTATTTGTACAAATGATGTGATACATTCTTAGGTCTATCCTCACCAAGTTTATTTTATGAAATACCCTCATTTTGAAAATTGAGTATAGGGTGTTACGTTGTATGAACGGGTCCCAGTGTGCGGCGTCCACGTTTTCTTCGGAAAACGAATTCGTCTTGCCCAATCACCGTACAAGGTTGCCGCATGTTATAAGCACATTAATTTTACTTGTCATTGCCAAAATTCGTAATAACGAAAGGCCATTAAATAAAGAAGAAGAAGAAGATAAGCCACATTCCAGTCAGAGACAACGGGCTTTTAATTTGTCCTACGCTCTCGGGTCATGGCGTAAGAAATTAACAAAGACAACTGAAATCTTCAGTCTCACGATCGCTGTAGCAAAGTAGTGCCTACGTAATTGAAACGTCGCCGTCGTCGGCTATCAAATAATAACGTAATTTACAAAAATATGTTTCCTTTTTATTTTTGTTAATTTTTTATACTAGTTATCGCAGTACGGGTGTCGAGCATTCATCTTAATATTTTATACGGATAAAATCTCAAGGGACTGCAAACTAATAGGACAATTTACAAATCTTTGCGCCTGATCTTATCTATAGGAAATGACTGTGTTGCTGCTACCGTCTCGGCTGCTGGACCGCTTGGGGATAATATTCGCTACAAATTTATGGTAGCAGGTATTGATAAAAAACTTAATTCGCTGTGAAGCTCACATTATTACAGTCAGTATTTTTTTGAAGAACGCTGAGGTAAGGCATAGATATTGTCTTTTGTTTTCGCGAGCACTACATATTTGGAATAAATCCACTTTTCCGAACTTAACTCGCATTTTATCAGATGCTGCATTAATATTTTATACCTGGCGTTTCGATTACTGTACCAGGTCACGGGAAGACTGAAGATGCTCGTTGGATTGTTGTTCTTGTTGGTTGTTGTTGTCGGATTTAACGCGAGTTAAATCGGTTAGTTGAGAGGTTTTATTTCTAATCTTCTGGTAAGTTCTAAGCGAGGGAAAATTGGGTTTTCTCACTACTAACCTGAATTGAGCCAGCGTGGTGGTGTTATGGCCCAAACTTCTATGTGTTTCTCCCGCGTAGGAAGGTCTGTGCTTAGCGGTGGGGCATAATATAGGCTGGTGATGATGATGATAACTCGACTTTTAAGTGCTTCATGGAGAAACTCCATTTAACCTAATATCCAGCCCAGGTGTTCCTATAATGATTAACGGCACCAGAGCACATTGAGGAAGCGTTATCTTGGGAGCAAAGGGACTTTTATACTGTCGGCATAATGCTAATCTTTTATACTGTCAGCATAATGCTAATCTTTTATACTGTCAGCGTAATGCTAATCTATTATACTGTCAGCATAATGATAATCTTTTATACTGTCGGAATAATGCTAATCTTTTTTACTGTCAGCATAATGCTAATCTTTTATACTGTCAGCATAATGCTAATCTTTTATACTGTCAGCATAATGCTAATCTGCATTTTTACAGCGTAGGCAACGCGTGAGTGTCCTTGGTGCTACAAGCGTTTAAAGGCGTGCTGTATCCTTGTTTGGCAAACCTCCACTTTTCTTTCACAGAAGGTTATCAACGCTACATATATTTGTAAATTTATACCTATTATCTACTAATTATAATAATAAGTATACTATACTTATACTATTACGATATAATACTTGAGACCCTATTATTGTAACAGAATCAATTTTTGTACTGTGTTGCTATTGGACTAAATAAATAATTTTAAATCAGAATTTAACATTCCACCTCACTTTACTAATTATCCAACACATTCACGGCGTCACTGGAAGGGACTGGAACAGATCTTTTCTTGGTGTAACTCCAACCTTGCTTACTAGTTGCAAGTACGTATCTATCCTTATTATTATGTCAAGAATATTTCACTCGACAAACATGGAACGATACTCGGCCTGCTGTTCTTATATAGGTACTTTTTAATAGTAAACCCAATGCAGTTATACAATTATACAGGTGGTGCTGTCAATACGACCAGCCCATGTTTTAATTTATTGTCGTATTGACATCACCATCCTGTATATTTTAACACCATTCTCTGCACTACGTCGTCGGTGTCGTGGCAATTCGTAGTGAGTTACCAATCATGACAAGTTGCAAAACTCAATGAAGTTACACATGGTATATTTTTTGGGAATGCGGTGTTTACCAATAATTAATTGTATGATAGTGTTGTGTTGCTATGGTGAACAAGGTTGCCATAGATCATACAATATTATGAGTGCTGGGGAACTTCTCTTCTTTGCTCTCAACGAAACACCTTCTTTTGATTTTTATAGGTTTGTTAGGTTTTCTTAATAGGTTTTTTGTGACTAATGAATTATTCCTTATACAGAGTGTTAGGGGGACGCTCTAGGATACGAAGGCAGGTGGCAGTGCTCGTCACCTTAAACACGATTTGTTAAAAAAAATATTTGAAATCATGAAAATACATCAGCTGTTCCATACAAACAGGCTATGTAAATATTACTATTTGTATGAAACAGCATACTTTTTTTTCGCGATTTCAAATTTAATTTTTAGCTAGTCGTATTTAGGGTAACCAGTACTGCCACCTGTCTTCGTATTCCATAGCGTCCCTCTAACATCTTGTATACCTACTCGTTTTGATGCACCGCGATAAAAAATGACACATGCAGATTGCCAGATATTTGTGAATAAGAGCACTGGCGCCTTACTCGCCGGTACACAACAATGCAAAAGCTGTGTTTTATATACCTATAAGGCTGCGATCCTTAGACAGGAGCACAAAATTTGGGTGGAAAACACTACTATGTCTTACCTTTCTTCTAAGGCTTCCTAATAAAGAAATTCGCTTATGTAATATTACTTTTATGGTAACTAAGTAGTGGTTTCGTTTATGAAGGAGCGGGGCATACGAAATTGTGGGCTTACGGCGCTAGTCCGCACGGTGTCGTCCACTGTGATGACAGCATTCTTGCATCCATCCTGCCACGCAAGGACCACCCACGTCGCTTTATAGGCCGCGCCCCCCGTTGCTTCCTCCACTACTTTGCCCGCTGCGTTCTACGCTTCGTCACCTGTCACTTTGTGTGTCCTACGTGCAGTCGCTCGTCGCATGCGACGCTACAATTTAAACATACGTGCAAAAACGCTTCTCCTTGAACCCTCCATATATCGCAGTTTGTTTGTACAAACAAACGGCGATATATGGACGTCATAAGACATACGGTTGACACATCGTTGCTAGACCGCCCGCGTCTCCTTAAACGTAGCCTTACCATCAGGCGAATCACGAGGTACTGACTCGACAAATTGAGAGCTTCCTCCTTTTTTTGAGGTCTGTTAAAAAAGTATTGATACCAAAACTTTAATCTCCACACCTCAAAAGCTAAGCTTGATTGCCCGAAATCTATTTCAGTCGCACATTTCGTAACGATTGTGTGACAAAAGTTATCAATTAAAAGCAGCAAATACAAACTCTTTTAACTGTTAAAGAAACCGTATTTAAAAAAAAGGAAAGTGAAAATAGGAAGATATTTTTTACGAACAATCCAAGCTGGCTATGTAAATGTTTTTTTACCGCAGACTGAGACTCTTTAAAAGATTGTCCTCGCAGTTTATTCAGTTATCTCTTTTTTATGTCTATTTGCCGGCAACTTCGCGGAATTTTTCCGTTTATGTAAATACTTTGGAACATTGCATTCTGTGATTAAGGTAAACTACAGAGCTGTATTCTTTACTTTGTGTAAGATGGTTTTATTAGTTCTAAAATAAATTCATAATTCCTAATACATTTCAAAAGTAAAATCTTAGAATAATAATTATAGTTGTAGTTGTAATGTTTCGGAAAACGTTCACCGGCTTATACAAAAAGCTAGGTACGACTCACATCTCGGTCCCACCTTCACCAGTGGGTTACTCTCTAACAACACCTCGGCCCGACCGAACCAGAGGTGCTCTAACAACACCCAAGGCCCAACAAGGTGGGCTACGCTCTAACAATACCTCGTCTCCGCTCGTACATACTAGTGAACCTGCTCTCTAAAAACATTTAGTCTCGATTGCACCAAGGGGTTACCCTATAACAACACCTTACAAATACCCGCACCAGTGGGGCTCTGTAACAACACCTCGACCCCACTCGCACCATGGAGGGTTCCCTCCAGGTCCTCCATTAACCACTCTGGGCAAGTGCTCAGCGCCCCGCGATCCATCGGGCCCCCAAGCTTCGTTTGACTGTACTTATACAGAATGACACATTTAGATCGGTCAGTGAAGGGAAAGTCTGAAACTATTAGACAACGAAAATCTCTTTTTAGGAACCATGTCATCGATTTTAGTAATAAGAAAAACTGCATTCATACATTTAAAAAAACGTGTACCTACTCACTCAGCTCGGGAATCGAACCCAGACGTTTTGAAAAATAAAATAATTTATAACTATTCGGCCAGTCAAACCAAGACATTCCATTTTCAAATGAGATTTACCACGTCTCTGTTCAAACTAAGACGTTCCATTTTTTAATTAGGTTTATCACGTCTTTGTTTCTACATCTCATTTTAGGTGGGCTTTTCAATTGATTATTATTGTAAGTATGATTCATAGGAGCAATCAATTACAATCAGAGATACATAATATCTCTCAGATATTGTTATCAGCTCTTTCTACAATCAACCATAGAGACAATTTTACGCACCTAAACGAGTTGAATGGTATTGAAAAAAAGGGTGGTAATTTCGAACACTTACTAAAATAAACTAACGGATATGAATACAATGAATTTTATTCATTTTAGACATGTTTCATAGTAACGTTTACTGCTTAAGACCATCATAATCGATATCTAAATAAAAATAGTGTTAGATTTATTTTTCAAAACGTCCGGGTTCGATTCCCGAGATGAGTACACGTTTTTTTTATAAATGTATGAATGCAGTTTTTCTTATTACTAAAATCGATGACATGGTTCCTAAGAAAAGATTTTTGTATGTCTTATAGTTTCAGACTTTCCATTCTGACCGATCGGATAAATAGGTATGTTTTGGAATCGATTTTTATTTTTATTTCAAGAATGTTATTTTACGCATTTGCGCGACAGCGCAACGAAAATGAACATTGAATGTCTTGTTGTTATTTTGTGTGTAAATAGGCAATCATTGCAATGTTCAATGCCTTTCAATGCGATTGCTTTCAATTTCATTTAACCGTCTTATATCAGTTTTAGGGGCTTCATTATCATGTAATAGCCAGTGCCCCCAATCGGATAAAGACGGCCCTGCTATACTCTTTATTAAATTTTGAAAGTTTGGACCCATTTTCGGATAACGATCTTTATTAATTCTGAGGCCTATTTTCTCTTTAACTTCTAAGTATAAGGTAGACGGCGTCATGGAGACCACTGTTAATAACTCAATTTCTGTCACACTAAATCTTCTTTTATTACAAAGATGTTCCGTATTTCTGTCCAATACAGACACTTACTTACAAAACTAATAACACTACTAATTTAACAACGATCAATTCAGTACCTCTACTATTTTATGTTAAATGTAGTCAAATTGCGTCTGTTACATTACCTGAAGTAATAATATCGTTGTGCATTGTTAATTACATTAGTTAAACAGATTGAGTTGAACTATTGACTAAAAGCGAAATTATGAAGTCACTAATTTTAGTCGGCGGATGGATGGTTGCACAAACAAAATAGTTCTAAGTATTTGGAAATCAACGAGAAGGCCTTTATTCAGACATTATAATAGGCTGAAATAAATAATTTTAGTTACAGGTTAATTGAATCCCTTTGTGACTCAATCGTCTAATTTAAGAGAGTTTCTCTAACGTTGATAAAAATTATTTTCAAGTAATTGGCCGAGCAATTTGATTTGAGCGTTCCTCAATCACTGTGGTTACGTGATTTGAATATATAGAAAGACTATAGATGCTATCGAGGGCTGAGTTTATTTTGTAATTGAATTGATGAGTCATTTTTAGAGATCTAATCACTATGACAGCTTAAAACAAAAACGATTTCGGTTATAAGTGGTCAAAAAATGCCTTGAACTTACCAATCATACAGACCGTCATACAAAAGCTCTTGGAACTAAACGATCTACCTGGCGCTCTTTTCCCGTTTTAAACATTTTCGATTGTATTTACCGCCACGAATATAAAACATTCAGTTCTAAAATTTTTATATAATATAGTTGATCGTATTATCCAATAAACTGTAAAGACAGAAACATGATAGGTAAAATTTCACTCGATAGAAAAAAAAATCAAAGATAGCTCTGCTTAACATTTTAAAAGTGTTGTGAGTCAGATAATACTTTACTAAATGACATGAAAATTATTAAAATAGACGTAACTTTTCATCATCTAAATATTTATAGAAGCATTTTTTTTGTTTCTTACATTTTTATTCCGATAAAGCCAAAAAACGTATAAAAATCAAATTACGGAGCGGGTTCACTTCGCTCCGCTGTTACTTCAGTACCCGTCGAGAGCTTGCCGAGTATGTTCACGTCACTTTGCCACAGCCGCGGAGATCCCGCGCGAAAATTTATATTTGAACACACAGTGTCCTATGACGCATATTGTACCATAGTATAATAGCAGACAACAGTATGATTTCAAAACCCGTTCTCCACTGATACGTTAATTTTTATCCTGTTTTTTCGTTTGAATAAGTTCAAAAATGTATCAGTTTTATAAAAGTTGGTGTATTCAGGGGTGCCGATTCTGAATACAACATCAATTTTGGAATCCAAGATGGCAGACGCGAATTTTTTTTTATAAAAAATCAATATGGGTATCATTTTCGTGGTTTTCGAGGTCCTGATTCTGAATACAACATTAATTTCAAGATTCAATATAGCGGATGCAACTTTTTTTATAAAAAATCAATATGGGTATCATTTTTTAGGTTTTCGAGGTCCTGATTCTGAATACAACATTAACTTCAAGATCCAAGATGGCGGGCGCAACTTTTTTATAAAAAATCAATATGGGTATCATTTTTGAGGTTTTCGGGGGTCCCGATTTTAAATACAACATCAATTTCCACATCCAAGATGGCGGACGTGACTTTATAGTACAAAATCAATATGGGTATCATTTTCGTGGTTTTCGAGGTCTTGATTCTGAATACAACATTAATTTCAAGATTCAATATGGCGGACGCAATTTTTTTTATAAAAATCAATATGGGTATCATTTTTTAGGTTTTCGGTGGTCCCGATTTTAAATACAACATAAATTTCCAGATCCAATATGGCGGACGTGACTTTTTTATAAAAAATCAATATGAGTATCATTTTCGTGGTTTTCGAGGTTCTGATTCTGAATACAACATTAATGACCTCCCTGCAGAGGTTTTCTCGAACGAGTACAGCATGGGGTTCTTCAAAAAGGGTTTGAAAAAGTTTTTACAGGGTCGGCAACGCGCAAGTGATACCCCTGGTGTTGCAAGCGTCCATAGGCTACGGTAACCGCTTACCATCAGGTGGGCCGTATGCTTGATTGCCACCTTAGTGGTATAAAAAAAAAAACTTTAAGATCCAAGATGGCGGACGCAAGTTTTTTATAAAAAATCAATATGGGTATCATTTTTGTGGTTTCCGGGGGTCCCGATTCCGAATACAACATTAATTTCAAGATTCAAGATGGCGGACGCAACTTATTCATAAAAAATCAATATGGATATCATTTTAGAGGTTTTCGGGGGTCCCAATTCTGAATACAGCATCCATTTCCAAATCCAAGATGGAGGATGCTACTTTTTAATTTAAAATCAATATGGGTATCATTTTTGTGGTTTCCGGGGGTCCCGATTCCGAATACAACATTAATTTCCAGATCCAAGATGGAGAACGAGGTTTTATAGTACCAAATAAATATGAGTATCATTTCCGTGATTTTCTGGGGTCCCGATTCTGAATACAACGTCAATTTCGACATTAGAGATGGCGGACGCGACTTTTTTTTTATAAATAATGAATATGGTATCATTTTCTTGGTTTGATGTTGTATTCAGAATTAGAACCCCTTCTTATTCTGAATACAACATCAATTTCAAGACACAAGATGGCACACGCACTTTTTTTTATGAAAAATCAATATGGGTTCTATTTTTCTGGTTTTCGGGGGTCCCGATTCCTTCGACATGACTTTGTAGTACAAAATCAATAGGGGTATAATTTACGTGGTTTTTGCGGGTCACGATTTTAATTACAACATCAATTTCCAGATACCAGATGGCGGACGCAACTTTTTTTATAAAAATCAATGTTCCACCATCTTGGATCTCGAAACAGATGTTTTATTTTGAATCGGAACCACCAAATACCACCTAAATTATAAGCACATTGATTTTATACTAAAAAAGTGGCGTCCGTCATCTTGGATCTCGAAATAGATGTTTTATTTGGAATTGGAACTCCCGAAACCACAAAAATGATACCCCTAATGATTTAGTACTATAAAGGCACGTCCGCCATTTTGGGTCTCGAAATTGATGTTGTATTCGGAATCGTGGCCTCCGAAAACAACAAAAATATATATTGATTTTGTACTATAACTTAATAATAATAACTATTTTGAACTATATTACTATATAATAATAATAACTTAAAAATTGAAAAGAGTGACTACACGAGTTTGTTGCCAGAATCTTCTCTGTAGTTCAACTTTTGGAACCGGTGTAAATTCAGACAGATTGACAGACAGACAAACTAATAGACAAACAGACTGACGGACACAGGCTGTCTGACAGACAGACAGACCGACAGACAGACCGATAGACAGACTGACATTGTAACATTGTTAGCTTGTCACTTTCTTTTCATTGTCACCATCACACTTTACATATCTTGTAATTTAATACCCCAAGCCCAAATTAATTACACAAATTAAGACGATCCTCCTTCTTTCCTCCCGATGAAAAATGCGTGCGAGGCACCCACCTACCAAACCTTACACATATTTGCATATTTTTTATTCACTACCTACCCAAATTTCACGTGCTCGTTCATTCATACCTATATTCAGGCTGACTCTTTATTCAACTTAATTATTGACTAATTTATTGATAATTAATAACTATTCAACGTCATTGTCGCCATATGTGATTACATCTTGGGTGCAAGCGGAAAAATGTGGACTATACTGTATATTTTTTACTACGGCACATCATACCGCTTGGACCGAGCGGGCCGCGCTGGCGCGGCCGTGTCACTCGCGCGCGTCGTGTTTGCTTACGTTACGCTAATTAATGGCGGGGGCTGAGGAAGCATTTTTACCTACGACCGCTCGGAATACCTCGCCTTAAGTGGCTAATTTAACCAGATGATTGCGGCTGCGACAACAATATGACGTCATAACGTTCATGTTCGTGATTGCAAGACAGTTTCACCCTATGTGAATGCACTATACAAAAAATGAATCTATGCATTGGGCGTACCCACCGGTCCTCTATCTGTTGGGTATTGATTTCAGTTTTCCATCGTTAGGTATTCGTTTAATATTTTTCATATTAATACATAATAAAATGTATTAACATTTTATTATGTATTATAATATGTAAAAATAAAAATATTCTCAAACTGACATCCATTATTATGCAGCCCTAACTATCATACATCCAGTAGGTAAATTTATTATTGATGTGCAATTGTGCATATTAAGTCTGCCGTTTTTCAGTATCTTATCTTAGCTTTTTGAAAAAAAATTATTATAATTTCCACTCAAGTGTAGGTAATGTGTTTTCGTATTATTTTCATTCAAGTTGTGAGAGGTCGCTATTTATTTCAATTAAATTAAATGCCAGGAACAAGAAATGAAAGGCGTAGATTGAACATTTTAATTTATTTCAATTACCTACATCTTTGGTAAGTACAATGGATTAATGCCTCGTTCACATAGGAAACATCTGTATTGGCACATTGTTTCTCAAAAATGTTGCAAAATAAGATTATGCAAGCCGTTTTTTCAGTGACTTAAAACGATTTCTAAATTATGTATTTGATACCCCACAATTCTGTTCTGCCTTGTTATTCTTACTGGCATTTCTGCGTCACAAAATGTGTCGCAACAAGTACCTCGACAAGTATGGTTTTCCTTTAGTGTGAACAATTATATGTATAGCAACACGCGACAATCCAAAATAATGTTGCAGGTGTGAACGAGGCCTAAGGGCTTCGATGGCCCCTGGAGATTGGTCTTTGGTATTGATATTGCCACAGAAATGGTAGGTACATGTTTCTCCCAACTTTATAAGCCGTGATATATTTGTGATGCTATAAATTTAAGTCATGGTAGTTTTCGTAGCTGACCTCTTAACAGAGCTATTATTTTATTTTACTATAAACAAATTACGTAATATAAATCATGGGATATTTAAGGAAGCATAAAATGTAGCGTCACTTTATTACACAAATGAGACTCCTGACGACATAATGACTCAAGATTAGTAATAGTATACGGTAACGGGGAACAACAAATATTCACATGACATTTGTAAAGCACAGAATCCGACGCATTGATGGTCAGAAAAAGTAATTTTTCGCTTTTGTCAGGTCACGAGCCTAGATCCTTATTATGAAAGCAATAAGTCTTATGAGTTGACAAAAGTGATCACTTAATATTGCTGATGACGGTACAGTCGACGGCACATCAAGCGTAACAGTTTGACCTTGAGACCGGCCTTACTGTGTTCGTAATAGAGGCGGCTTTCGTAGTGCAGCTGTTACGCTTGATGTAATTTCGTCTGTACCATCTACTTCTAAAAACCTTGACCACATAAGCAACCATCTCACATGCGTGAAACAATGTTCAAAAGTTATCAACGTTTCAAGGTAACCGTATTTTTGTACAAATTTTACAGAAGTGACGTACTGACAACAGTACATCAAGTGAAACAGATGTACTACCAAAGTTGCCTCTATTACCAATGCAGTAAGGGATCTCTAGCTCAAACTGTTACGCTTGACGTTTTGTTGACTATACTAACATAATTCATTTCGTAAACTTACAAACGTGGACTTACCAGTAAAACTTTTATGGTTTACATGAATATTATATTCATTTATTTATCTATTACAGGTTTACATGAAATGATGTTGTTTCAGAAAAAATATTACCTTACGCTAAACGCATCAAATAACAAAAGACCTCCTTTAAGATTAGACATAAATATTGCTACTAAAATGATTGGAAAGGTATCAGTAAGTATTAAAAGTTAGCGATGATAATACAAGATTCACAATAAAATTTTTGAATATAACATTTCCATCAAATGATTCGTATACATAATTTGACAATTGAAATAAAGATTATAATTTACACAATATAGAGGTAATAGTAGGCCTGACATAAAACGTTTTCTGAAGTTTCTGAAGAGAAATATACGGTAGTTGTCGTATGTGTATAGGCCAAATTCTTCGATTAAATGAAAAATGTTTTCAGTTACTACTACAAATAAAAGTTGCAGAATAGAAGGCAGCTTCATGGTACCTTTGTATTTTGTATTTCATTGCTTAATTTGTTCCCGAGGAGTCGGCTTAACTTTTTCATTGTAGAGGTGCTGATTTGTTAATAAATACCTATGTTACAATTTGGTATGGTAGCCATCTAAATAAAGTTTATCGTTAAGGAATAGTCGAGCAAAGTGGATTATGGATATGATTAGATCCTCCAATTTGCTTCCACGGTTATTATTATGAATATGAAAAATCTTTTTAACAAGTAGGTACAATACATTACATTATAGGTACAAACAATTGCTACTCGCAATGTTTATTATTAATTTAACATTTCAACATCAATGTTTTGTATCTAGGTCATTGTGAAATGACTATCAATGTATTTTTATTTAATAAAACCACGTAATGGTATTACATATCTTTATAATGCTACTACATTTTGAAGATTCTTAGAAATACTAAATCTTATGCAACAGTCCTTTGAGATTCGTATTTTATTCACATTGAGCTTTATTTTAATACCTATTTGATCGTCAAAGTTATATTTTTTATTATTAAAGTGGGGTTTACTTTCCACTAAAGTATATTTCAACGACACAAATACATTTATGTATTCATACAAATACTCATACATTCGACACAATTCTTTGGAAAACTTGATAAAATTCTTATATTTTACTGCATAAAACATTATCTAATTTATTCCATACCCTCATTTTACAATGACTGGCAATAGTTATACATTGGAATGGTGACAGAGTTAACGAAATACCCCGTGATTAAATTCTCTAGGTACTTTTCACAATTGTTATTATGTTGATCTTCACGATTTTATGAAAATAATTTTTAACCTTCGTGATAAATACATTTTTGAAATAAAGACTTAACTGTTGTGCTGCAGACTGCATGTAATAGTATAAATAAATAATCTCTAATCTATAGATAAAGACAGTCCATGCCTTTTATTATGAAGGCAATATGGGTGGGTTCAATATTTAGTGTCATGAAATTTCCTAGAATAGCATGTATGCTAGTGTTATGGCACAAGTTTGTTTTTATACATTTTATGTGTAAGAAACATAATAGGCGGAATCGCTGAATTACAAATAGTTTACTTATTGTTGGGTTTCTTCTGTCTAATATTCATATCTAGCACTTAATGACAATATTTTTTTCCTAATTATAATAATGGAACGATTTCTGTCCGTTAGATCCTTATAGAGGGCGCTAAATAGGTATATCTGGGAGTTAACAATTGACAGTTTCCATATAAATTATATTAGTTATCTAGGTTTTGCTAAGCTTTGTGTGAACCCATTTTGAAAAGGTTTCACACAAATTTCTTACTAATTCTGTCACGGGGAGAGGTTGGAAAAGTATTAACAATCTTTAGCCACTGAACTACTAATATTCTTTAGTTTTGAGAGTACAGTATATATGTATAGTCACAGAATACATAAATAAGTATAGCTAATTAATATATCACTTTGATAACATGGAGAAGCTGGTAATAATGATTTAGTGGTCTTTTGATTTGATTCTTTGCAGTGGAGCACAACTACCTACTCCTTTAACTGTGTAAATGTGAGAGCTGGAATTCATTACAAAACCTTTGCAGTAAATCACAACAGAATTTCTTTTATTCTTTCTTTAAACTTTTATTTAAGTGGCAAATAAAAGTTTAAAGAAAGAATAAAAGAAACATGTAAAAAAGTAGGTACGTTTTGCAAACATATTACGAAAATGTGAGTTATTTAATAACATATAAAAAGCTTTGCAAAGTCCTTTTTACTTGTAAGACATAGATTTTATGTGGCATTGAAATTTTCAATAAATAAATATAGAAAATAAAAATAAACATATTTCAATTTTTTTTTTTTAATTTTAAATAATAAATATTCAAATTAAATTATAATAACCACAGCCACAGGACGAGTTTTTCTAGTGTAGATATTTTTCTATTTAAATTCCAAAATTTATTAAACAATTTATACTATTCATTTATTCATATTAAATGTAACAACTTTTAATATATTAACCATGCATGTTACAAATTACAATGCATGCTTTGCATGTGCATTTGTACGTTACATATGTGCGTTACAAAGATATTATTAACTTTGTCCATGTGCAATAGTGTTGTTGTGACGTCACAATGCAGCATAATTTTCTACGAAGCATTTTTTGACAACTTGTAACAGCTTCTCAAACAAATCGCTTTATCTAAGAAACTATGAATGCAGATATTCCATTGCTTCTGCAATATTTATTGTTTTTTGACATACCTACTATTTAAAAATGTTTTTTTTTTAAATATGCAATTGCACATAAGTTGTATTTTATGTAGGTAAAAAATATTTTTGGTTGCTTTATTGCATTGGGAACATTGAAAGAAAGTATAATGTTGACATAAATCTAGTATATTTTTTGATCTCAAAAACGGTCATCCTCAACTTATGGCTTCATTTGGTGGAACTATTAAATGTAAATCCACGAGTAGAACTCGCGAGAAAATTTAAGATAAAATATATTCAGGAACAGTAATGAAAATCGAAACTATCTTATTTTCTTCTTAATAATAATGGTTGCTCTTCATCAAATGGAGGCAACTAAAGTTATTAAATTTAAGAAAAGAGCTCTACTTTGGGCATTAATTAGATCGAGTTAGAATAGTTTTTTGTATTTTTTTTTCCACGAAACATATAGGTATTAGAATGTTTTTAAGCTCAAAATCATTTTCTTACTATTAGGTTGGGGAAAAAGTCTTTTCGCATTGTAGTATGTATGAACTTGTAATAAAATCTCTTTGGCTGTACTATTTGTATCTGGCTGGTTTTGGTATCATAAAAAGTTTAGATTTTAAAAAAGAAAATTCCAAATTCAATTAAGTAATTTTCAAATTCTTCATAAGATTCACTCATCTTCACAGTACGAAAAACAAATGAAAACACACATTAAGTAAAATGAAAACACACATTAAGTAAAATGTGTGTTTTCATTTGTTTTTCGTACTGTGAAGATGAGTGAATCTTATGAAGAAATTCGATACATTTTAAAATTTTACTACAAAAAAGGTAAAAATGCATCGCAAGCCGCGAAAATATTTGCGATATTTATGGACCTAGTGCAGTGTCTGTGAGAGTAGCACAAATTTGGTTTAAGCGATTTCAATCCGGAAATTTTGATGTCAAAGATGCATGTCGCTCTAGTCGCCCAATTACGGATAAAATTGATGCCATTTTTGAAAAACTGGAGCCAGATTGGCATATCAGTAGTTACGACTTAGCTGAAGAACTGGGAATTGACCACAAAATAGTTTTGGCGTATTTAAAAAAAAAATGGGTACCCAAAAAAGCGATATTTGGGTACCCCACGAGCTCACTGAAAGAAACATAATGAACCGTGTACTCATTTGTGATTTTTTATTACGACGTAATGAAACCGAACCATTTTTGAAGAAGCTGATAACTGGTGATGAAAAGTGGATCACGTACGACAAGAACGTGCGAAAAAGGTCGTGGTCAAAGGCCGGTCAGGCTTCACAGACTGTGGCGAAACCCGGGTTAACTCGCAACAAGGTGATGCTGTGTGTGTGTGTGGTGGGATTGGAAGGGCATTATTCATAATAAGCTGTTACCACCAGGCAGGACCATCGATTCTGAACTCTACTGCGAACAACTGATGAGATTAAAGCAAGAAGTTGAGAGAAAGCGGCCGGAATAAATCAACAGAAGGGGTGTGGTTCTTCATCATGATAACGCTAGACCTCACACATATTTAGCCACTCAGCAAAAATTAAGAGAGTTTGGCTGGGAGGTGTTAATGCATCCAACGTATAGTCTTGACCTTGCACCTTCAGATTTCCACCTGTTTCGCTCTCTTCAGAATTCTCTAGGCAGTGTCAGGTTAACATCACGAGAGTACTGCCAAAACCACTTGTCGCGGTATTTTGATCAGAAGCTCCAAAATTTCTATAGCAATGGGATCATGTCCCTACCTACAAGATGGCAAAAAGTTATCGAACAAAATGGTACCTACATACTTTAGTTAAATGTAAATAAAGTATATTAAAAAATGTTTTGAATTTTCTTAAAAAATGCGAAGAAACTTTTTCCCCAACCTATTATATACTATTCTACAAAGAAATACTAAATAATGATGACGCATAATCTTGTGTTAGAAGATCTGACTCGGACCTAAATGACAATGATTTACTAAGAGAAATATCTAAATTAGACAAATTTCACGTCCTTTTACAATCCCGCGACCTTTCACTTTCCGAGAATGATTTTTTATGAATATAGCGTCATTGGTTTATATTTTTTGTGTATAAAGATTTAAGGAGGGAGATCTCTTTTTTGTATCTTGTATTATTACGCAAGATAATAGTTTCAAATAAGTCTACACATGGGCGTAGCGAGGTAGGGGCGGGCGGGCGTGGGGGGGGGGGGGGGTTGTGGCAGCTGCCCCCCCCCTAGAAGATGCTGGAATGCTCACAAACCGTAACTTGTTCCATAGTTCATGCAGCATTTACCTTAGATATAATACTTGGTTTGTCTACGCCTGCCCCCCCCCCCCCCCCCCCCCCCCTAACAAATTCATAGCTACGACCTTGAGTCTACAACTTCCCTATAACAGAGTTAGGTACTTGATAAGACTGAAATTAGCAATCTTTCAAGTAAGAATAACCGATATAATTAATGGGTAGAGAGTAAATAATAACAAGATGTTTATCACAGTGAAGGAGTGTATTTCATATTAACATTCCTTTTTAATATGTTTTGAGTTCGCAAATGTTTTTTACACATAAAAGGTACAAAACCTAAGATCTCATAACTTGTTACCAATTAAAAAAACAAACAAATTGATATAATAGAAGATTACTGTTAATACAGTAGTGACAATATGAAAACTGCGTCTTTTATTGAATAAGTAAATTAATATAATACAGCAGTTGTGAATCCACACAGTTGTGTATTCTGTGTTTAAAATATCAGCTCATACAGCACCTTCTTCGATTCGAAACAGCATTTCGAAACTTTTATGTCTTTGACATTCACCTTATTTACAATTAATATCACACATTGATATTGTACACTTAGTACGTAATATTTTACTTAATTACCTACTTTGATTCATGGAGCGGTACCTATACAGTTGTTGCTTGTTTGATTACACGTATACTAATATTATAAATACGAATGTAAGTCTGTTGGTGAGTTTGTTTGTTTCGTTTCAGATAAAATTCAATATGGAGATAGATTAGTCATGCCGAGCCGCGGACGGAGCCGGGGGCGGCCTCTAGTATTATTATAATCGCCCAAAATGTATTGTTGTGAATCATTTAAATTACGATGTACTAATATTAATTTGATAGCTAGGTACGCGAGGACAGACAGGTTACGTAGTAACAAATTATTATATTATTAAATGTAAACACCTATTTGCGGTCTACCTATTAAATGTATCCTCAAGTTGCTACTTGTCTGGTCAAAAACAACATCTATAGATACCGCCGAAATGAATCCAATAAGTTATTAAAATATCAGATTTCTCATTGAACCTTTCTTATAACTAATATAAACACTATTCATTAATTTGAGTAGGTATGTCTTAAACTACATAGAGAGGTAACGAGTACAAAATTAAAAATATAAATAAAATGCTTCAATACTCGTGTAATAATGATTACAATCCAAATCATCTGTAGCATTATTTAATTATTTATAAATATCATATGTCTAAATATTCGATCAAAATTAAAATACAATTTAATGTCAAACATCTTATTTATCTTTGCTTTGGTTTCTTTTCAATTCTTTGAAAGTCCTATGAAATAGCTTAAATAATCCATGCACGTCTTTAAATAACACGTTAAACTCTTTTTAATTATATTTAGATTCCACACAACACATTTCATTGAGACTTCACTATGGCCCTATTTTTATTGTTTTATTTTCACAAAATGCACATTCGACGTGCAGTCAGAGTTGGAACTGTATTCGCTACACGAAAAATTCATTTTACGCAATTAAGGACGGCTGCCACTTTTCCCATGAACTACGTGGTTTACACTGAGTCATACACAAACAAACATTCATCATTAACGTTACGTAGGTGTTCGGGTATTTACTGCATTCAAATTTCTTATTGAACGGCGAACGGTTGCTATCGCTTTCATACTGGTTATTCTTCTTATGACCGAAGAGTCCTGAAAATCTTGATCGTTCTTACGGCACATCATTAGGTTTTTGTACGCCTGTCTGTATTCATTTGACATTACTACATAAATGATCGGGTTAATGCAAGTTGTCAAATATAAGAGAATATAACTCGCTATGTTTACGAAATGGTTGGTTTTAAACTCGAGAAAAATCTTAATCACCGATATTGGTAAATGGCAAAAGCAGAATGAAATCATTATCGCCATAATCATAGTACGAAGCTTCCTATCTTTTTTTGATGGAAGCAATTTTGGAGTCTTTGGTGCCTTCGGCCTGGGTGCTGGAGTGAGGGCGATTCGAAGCTTCTGAAGAGCCTCGCTGCTTCTTGATAAAAATCTGTCCTCTTCCGTTATTTTTTTGTCCCGTTCTTCAGTTACTGTATCCAAACCAGATACTGATGATATTTCTGGAATAGCAAGGCAGTTGAAGTTGTGCATCGGACGTTTAGGTGGAAGCGAGATGTGGTTGCTTCTGTTCGCAGGTATCGGAATTGTTGTCAAATCTGTGGATTCTCTATATGATATTTCTGTTGTGGGCTTGATTCCGACGGTAGGCCGGGACTTTTTAGAAATTTTTTTCACAATCCAGAATATTCTAGCGTAGCAAAATATAATTGCAAGGCCAGGTATTAAAAATGCTCCAACAAAAAGGACTTTTTTTGGTGATTTATGGTTTGCGTCAGGAACTATGGAGCAAGATCCGACTGCGGGATCTAAACTAAACCGACCCCATTTCTCATGCCACGTTGCGATTAGTGCACAGAAAGAAAATGTCCATAGTGTTGCTATCATAATGGCCAAGTAAGTTTTGGTATACAGTCTGAAACAAATTAGAAAATTTATAAATAAATATAGAGGATTTTTCCTATCAAAACATTCTATCGACACAATAGAGCAATAATAATATTATTCATAGTATTACATATTTTCTATTTAAAGTTCGACAGTTGCTTAACTTAAAAATATTGGCTGCTTTTGAAAATTGTGTGTGGTTCGTATAAATAAATCGAACAAAAGTGTATGAATAAAATACACCTTTACTTAAGTGTAGATATTAATCAAGAGTTTTTCAAACAAAATAAAAAATCATTGATTCAACGTAGTTTTACTTTTTCGTCCTTGTTGAAGTCAATTAACATTTATTACTCTACCGCTCTTTAATTATATCTAACGATAGCTTTACTCACTTGGGATATAATCTTGGCCAAGATATCATAATGTAACGATTGATGGTGATGGCCAGGACTGTGAAGAGTGAAACTGCGACGAGCGCATATCTTGCCATGGGAAACATTTTGCAGAGCAGTCTGCCATGGTTCCAGGAGCTGTTCCAAAAGGTAGAGGCTGCCAGCGGCAGATTGAAGGCGCAGAACAGCAGATCGGAGCATGACAGGTTGATAATGAATATTGCAGTTGCATTACGGACCTAGAAGGAAGGCAAATTTTGGTGAGTTTGTTTGCAATGATAAATTACTATTATCAGTACCTACCTAGTTTAACATAATCGAACAATGTAAATATTTAAGAATTATACAAGTTAAACTATTTGTTTTTATGTGCTAGCAATGGAAGATAGCGAACGTCAAGTGTAATGCCCTCTATGAAGTCTATACAAATGGAAAAAATATTCGCTCAACATGGTAAAAGGTAAAATTGTCCATCACCAAAAGACACAAACCTACCATATAAGATATGCCAGAACATAATTTTACAGAGTAGGCAATGCATGAGTAATTCATCTGTTTAAACCTGACACGGACAGTGTGTCTGTTTGACTTAGTTTAGTGCAGTGCAGACAAAAGTAAATACTATTAGGGTTAAGTTTATAATATTATTCATATACTTATACATTTAGATAAGAGGAGTATTTGTAAATCAACGCATTAGGTTAATAATATACCGCACCAATGTTGTTGGGGTAATTTGTCGTATTTATAATACTTATAATATTTGGCTCATTAGCCTCAATACATCTAATGGACCAATATGCATACAGAGTTATCTCGTCATTATTTTTTTATACAACTAGATGACAAACAAGCTGACGGCCCACCTAGTGGTAAGCGGTTACCGCCGCCTCTAGACACCTGCTGTAAAAAGAAGAAATCACTTGATATTGCAGGTGCGTTGTAATCCTGAGGCCTAAGATGAATTGCCGTCCATACCCAGTAATTGCACTGGCTGCCTTTTTCCTTCAATCCGAAACGCTGCGAACAATTTCACGGCTGAAATAAGAAAGGCCGTGCAACCTAGACGACTATACATACGGGCCTACCACCTAGTATTTTTTAATTGGCCACCAACAGCAAACTACCATGCTAGTTGCCCAATGAGCTGGGCCCAATGTCTATAGGGGTCTTAAAGAAATTATGGTAAGAATGCGAATTTAGTCATTTGGTTACATTATAAAGGAGAAAAGAGATTTTACGCTTACCTTCTTGCAGCGTGCGAGTGCTATTATGGTTATGAGGTTCCCAGGTATTCCTATTAGCATGAACAGTCCACAGCAGAAAGATGCAAATTTCAGCAGTGCTTCGGGGTAATCTGTGAACAGCTCCACAGCAGCAAGCTTCTCATCACTCTCATACTCATCCAATCCTAATACACTTTTATTACGACCCACTAAACTTCCACTTGTTAAGTTAAATAATAAGTCACCCATTTTAAAATCACTGAACACTTGATCACGTCATATAATAACAGAAATTCCTTCATAAATGAATTGGACTAACCGCTACGGTGACTACGCTATGATAACTGTTTAATATGATTTTCCTTAATGGGTGATGAGTCAATTTACGTGTGAGCGGACGTAGTACTGATAAGTGCAGCAGACGGCCTGGTTGGTGTCGCTTCCATTACTACATTACTAACTTTATTGCTCTCCTTCATTATTGTACCATACTCTTGGTCCTCACCACTTTATTGCTAATCTTCACCAAACACAACAGTAACATTATCACCAATCAACAAACCGATTCTTGGTGTTCGCCAATTATGTATTAATACAAATGCAATATTACTATAAGCGATAGTTACTTTAAATATGATTACTTTACACATTGTAGGTAATAATTTCTTACTTTAAAGACTAGCCATAATGTTGCTATAACTGTATTACAAATTATGAGATTGCAGTTATTTTAAATGCAAGTTATACATCGTTACACCAATTTTATAATTTTACGGTAGTGATACAAAATTTTCTAATAATTATCTCACATCCTTCATAGCAGCACTCACTCGGACGGTTCACGATCAAACGATGTACTATATGCGTTTTATAAACGCTAACACAACTAGCACTATAGTCACAAATTACACTTCAGAAAGTCAAAGTTGAAATGTTTTTAAAATGTTGTGTTTCTTTCCACTTATAACTCAAGACTTTCCGTCGTTGATGACTAGTCACGGCGGGCGCTTCTCGGAGGCGCCATCGCCGGACGAACGTCACGCCCATCTTCTGCACATAAGCAGATTTTTGTATGCTTGTCGGTACTCACTTGACATGACCACATATATTATTGGATTGATACACGTTGTTAAGTATATTAAGATATAGCCTGCTATGTTCGCAGCGGGATGAGACGTAAACTCTCTAAATATTTTTGTCAAAGTTATCGGCAGATAGCACACCCAGAAAGAAAGCATTATCGCCATGATCATTTTTAATAGTTTTCTATCTTTCTGTGTAAGACGAGGAGGTCTGACTGATGCAGGCGATCTTTTTAACGCTACTGCCGCCTGCCGAAGGCGTTTTGCAGTTTCGCCACCACTCGGTGTTCGAGGTTTTGCATCTAGTGCGCATTCTTCATCATGCCCGTCTAAGGTATCTACACCAGAAGAAGATGATCTCTCTGGCCCTGGTGTAGGAGGACAGTGTAATACAGGAGGTGCGAGCAACGCTCTACGTGGTGGGGCAAGATGATTGGTTCCATTTTCTGGGCCTGGAGATTTTTCTAGAGCAGTTGATGCGGAACCCACAGCAGAGTCTTCGAGACCTACACGAGGTCGACCTCTAGCAGGGGCTCTAGATTTTCTTGCAGCTTCCCGTACAATACAAAATATTCTAGCGTAACATATGACTATAGCTAAGCACGGTAGCATGAACGCTCCCACGAAGAGGAATTCTTTTGGGGATCTGTGGTTACTATCGGGTAAAATGGAACAGGATCCTATAGTAGTGTCTAATCCGAATCGACCCCATTTCTCCAACCATGTTGCAATTAGTGCCCCAAATGAAAAGAGCCAAGTGCTTGCCACCATAACTGCTAAATATTGTCGTTTGTACAATCTGTTGGCAAAGAAAATGAAGAATGTTGATAATTGTGCACAGTTACAATTTATGAAACAGTAGGTTCATACAAATTATGTATTAAGTTTAATTTTACTTACTTGGGGTAAAGTCTTGGATGTGATATCATAACATATCTGTTGATTGTAATGGCCAATACAGTAAACAGAGAGACAGCAACGAGAGCATATCTCGCTAGTGGAAACATACGGCAAAGTATCCTGCCGTGCGCCCATGACCTTCGCCAAAAGGTAGAGGCGGCCAGCGGTAGATTGAAGCAGCAAAAGAGGAGGTCGGAGCAGGATAGGTTCATTATGAACACAGCTGTTGCGTTGCGCACCTGCAAAAGATTATAATAGTTTTATATCACTCTGGAAACTTACAAAATTACAAGGATATTAACGTAAAGTGTTTTGCCATTTACAATTAAGACTAAGATAACAGTTATTCCCTATGTGAACATATGTAATGTTTCTCTAAGAAAAGGATAAATCTCAACTAATTAGCAGGTTTTGTGGTGACCGTAATGTTAATTAAACATATTCCAATATAATGTATATATTTTTAATATTTCCATAACGTAGATATACCTTTAATGTAAATGTAATTCCGATAATGCGTAGGTACTCGTCTATTTCATTAGTTTCAATCCCAAAACGAAATAAAAGTTTTGTTGTTTCACAAATTTTGAAGTTTGTAATCTAAATCAAAGAAGATTCAGTATTCGTAAATTTACAACAACCATTTAATAAAGTAATCAACTACTTGGTGTAAATTAATTTGTCGCAGACTTTAAAGTTTGTAGATAAACATCATAGTCATCGTGACGCGAGAAATCAGGCCATACTTTATTAAATATTGTTCTCTTTACTTGTGTAACTCAAGTAAACTTTATACAGTAGCTAGCTTTGTTTTTGATTTACGTCAACACTTAAAACAAAATTAGTTTTTGTTTTTACTAAAGATTTTACACGCTACTGATGCTTTAATGGATTCGTGAGATTTTAGTTAGAAGTAGATACACCATTTTATTTTTATACCAGTATCATTCATTCAAGGTCTCATATGCGTTATTTACGATCGCACAGCTTTACGATAGATAAGTAATTACTGTTTCACTCTTATCTGTGTGTATTCTTGTAGCTACTCACGAGGACACTGAACCCCCACCTAGGATCAACGGTGAAAATTAAAAATCTGTAAACATTTACACAAGTAAATCCTCTTACGTTTCAAATCTCTTGTAGATTTACAATTTATCATAATGTAATCATTGCCGTACCGGGCTTTCTTTACATTTTCATAGAGGAGCTGAGTTAGTAAATTTGCATGCTCTATTTAAATTGTTTTTATGCATCTAAGTAGTTATTTGACCTAAGCTGAATAGTTTTCTTTTTAACCGACTTCAAAAACAAGGAGGTTCTCAATTCGGCCGGTATGTTTTTTTTTTTTTCTATGTATGTACACCGATTACGCCGAGATTACTGATCCGATTTACGTGATTCTTTTTTGTTCGATGCGGAATAGCTGCCCTTTGGTCCCATAAATTTTTTTTAAAAAACAGTTGGGTACTTTAGTTATAAATATAAAAAAACTGAAATTATGAAGTCGTCTACATATGCGTAATTGCGAATTTTTGCTTTTCCAATGACTTTTTAGTGAAACGATACGATAGTAGGAAACAATATAAGTTGACGGTCACCCATCTAGCTTTGAACGTAGAAAGTTATCACTAAAAATTGTGAAAAAAAAATTTTAAACAAAAATTAAAACCGACTACAAAAAACTGAAAAGGATATATTTTGGAGTTGGTGCTAAGTGCTTCACTTTCTATTGTTTTTGGAAACCACTTAGCACCAACTCCAAAATATGTTTCTAGGGGATGAATACCTACTTAAATTTAATTATTTTATCCTTTTCAGTTTTTTGAAGTCGGTTTTAATTTTTGTTTAAAATTTTTTTAGTTTACATTTAATATAAAAGACATAAAACTTTTTTCATATCAAGTAGCAACTATTAAAACCAATTTTCCGAGTAAATAAAGTATCTATATCCTGAATGACTATAGGTAGGTAAAAGATGGTATATCCACGGTGTTAGGGAAAACCTAGTGTCCTAAATGAAATATATTGCCATTTACAATGTTGCTATGACGTGATTTAATATTAAAAATTACCTATCAGTGTTTGTCATATCATAATATTTGATTTGTATTTATTATTTTTCAGATATATCATTTACAAACGTGACCTTCAATACAAAAAACCTATAGTTCCTGCTGAAATATATCCTATGATTAAGCATACGGCTGATTTAAGAATAGTTACATGATATAACCATTGTCTTTGTCATCTTATATAAGCTTGTGTAGGTACTGTCAGTATAACGAAAGTCGATGAACTCGTTTATTAACAGTCAAACTTCCCTTTAAGTGAGTAGACAATAACAGAGAAGAAAACAATCTGTTTTCTGAAAATTTAACTATCATTTATTTTTAAGTAGTTCGTGTTCTTTCATCTTGTTCGTGACAGTTGTTGCCGGTCGTTCCTCTTTCAAGTCTAATCTACAATTTGCGAATAAACATTTTAAATTTCGAATTCTGTTCGCGCCGCAATTTTTTTTACAAAAGTTGTCAGTATTACATATTACTAATCGTGGAGGCGACGCAGCGAGAGTCACTGTAGCGAGACTCCACGTAAAAAGAGTCGACGCAGAGGAAATAATCTACATAATGCAAAAATAACATACTCGTCCTAGTACGAGCCGATCGTCCATGACTAAGCACCAGGACCAGAGTTTTAAGTAGAAGGTAGTTTTTTCGTATTAAACTTGTCGTCTGTCTTTCTTGTTGACTGCACAAACTATACTTTATAAGTGTTGTTTTCCATTGCTCGTAACATCCCAGAAAAACAGAAACAAAAAATTATGAAAATACATATTAGTATCGACTTGAAAAAACAATAGTGAAAAATAGTGAAAATATTATAGATAAAAATAACCGCCATGTCCAATATCATATCGACGACTGTACGAGTAAATATATTAAATGCCAATCTTATTTCTATGATCTGAGGGTGTGATCGATGTTGTATATGGTCAGTGCTGAAGCCGATGCTGTGTGCGATGTAATCAATGGTAAGTGCTAACCGTCGCTACAGCAACCTGCGTTACGGCCTGGCCACGGGGACGGGCGGCGGTGGCGGCTGCGGTGGCCGGCGACGGCGTCTCGGCAACCACTGCGCGGTCACCACGACGCGCTGCGAGGCCGACATCAAGACAGCGCGCAGTGGTTGCCGAGACGCCAGACGCAGGACGCGTATGCGGTGATGTCGTGGCCGCAGTCTCTAATGCACGATATGTCTTTATTTTTTATTTTGAGTTGTTATATTGATTTCTTCAGGAAGTTCTTCCCCTTGCTGAATTCATTAGACTAACTTTATCTTTGTTAACCCGTCAAGCATCAGATTCCAGACACAATTGATTTTTCAATAGTCCTCTGGAGGGATAACGCCGCTTGACAGATTCATAATTGGTCGTGTTCGGCACAACTCATCACTAAAGCTAGATCATATAGTTATCTGACATAGTTACAGGGTTACAGATTCAGATGTAAAAAATAATAATAGTTAAAATTTTATTGTGTCTGGTTATATAAGTAGTTATTAATTTAAATTGTACCTTTCTAATTGTACCTAAGTGAAATTGATTTGTAGTTTATTATTATATCGTTAATTCGTTGAAAAAATGTCATTAGGACTTATTTATTTATTTATTTATTTATCGGATCACCAACATAAGAAACAGCTTTAAACATGTGTACTTAGACTAAACAATATTGACACAAACTAACTGCTCTTACAATAATAGGTAACCACATCATCTGTTGATAGATTATCTGCCAATCTGATCAATAATTGCATATCAGTATATTATTCTTATTTTTTATATAAATAAATACACATGTGTATATAAAAGTAACAAACCAACCAACCAGGTAAGCATTTATGGGCATTAGGTAGTTCCTTTTATAATACCCAAAAAAATTGCAAGGCTTTGACAGCAAATATCCAGCTCAGGCAGTTTTCTAGATAAATCGTTATACAGGCAAGACAGGCGAGTTATGGGTGAATCACGTCCCAATCTGGTTCTACAAGACCTAATATAGAATATCCCACAAGGATACCGTGGTATTCTTGTAGGTATCCTAAAACCTATTTTATTAAGCAATTGAAGGCTATCCACTTCATTGTTCATTAATTTGTGTAAGTAAGACATGTCTAGATACATACGACGCTCTGAGAGAAGATCCAGATGGAAATGCTTGGTTCTGTCAATATAGGATTTAATTGTTCTCGGTGTCTTGAATCGGTACGACAAGCTACGCATTAACTTCTTCTGTACACTTTCTATCCTGTTAATGTGTAATTTATAACTGGGGCACCAGACAGTACTACAGTACTCCAGCTTACTCCTGACGTAACTATTGTACAGCAAAATTACCGTCGAGGGATTTTTAAAGTCCTTTGTACTTCTTAATACAAATCCGAGTGCCCTATTTGCTTCTTTTATAATTTTATCCAAATGATCCGAAAACCGTAATTGACTATCCATCTGGACACCAAGGTCTCTAATTGTCGTAACCTCCTTAAGTATGTTACCAGCAATCGCATACTCTGAATGGAGTTTATTACGCTTTCTTGAAAATTTGACGTGGTAGCACTTAGAGGTGTTCAGATACATTTTATTTTTATTGCACCACTTATGAAGATTGTCTATATCTTCCTGCATGCCCCTTGAATCTGACGCGTTTGAAACCACCCTCGACAACTTAAGGTCATCGGCAAAAAGATAAATCTTACTATGTTTGATGGCTCTCTCTATGTCATTAATAAAGACGTTAAAAAACAGCGGTCCCAAGACTGAGCCTTGGGGAACACCAGACATTGCAATATATGGTTCAGATTGTTCACCATCTACAACCACCCTCGATGGACGATTCGTGAGGTAGGAACTGCACCAGTCTAGCAACCCACCGGTTACGCCAAAAGAGTACAGTTTCTCTAGAAGGATCTTGTGGTCAACCTTGTCAAACGCCTTCGAGAAGTCCGTGTATACTGTATCCACTTGTAACCCCTGATCCACCAATTCCATCAATTCAGATGCGAAAAGTATCAAATTGGTATTAGTAGATCGATTCTTCATAAAGCCATACTGATTGGTGATTATATACTTATGTATGTGTCTGTACATAACAGTATGAACCATTGACTCAAATACCTTAGACATAGTCGACAGGACAGACACAGGACGATAGTTTGATATGCACTCCCTCTTACCACTCTTGTAGATGGGTACTACTCTTGCCTGTTTCCAAGAATCTGGAAACGTACCTGTTTGTAATGATCGATTGTACAATATTGACAGTGGCAGAGCTAGTGTCTTCGCGCAATTGACTAACAAGAGTGGGTGAATATTATCCGAGCCCATACTCTTTGTGGTGTCTAATTTTCTTAGTTTATTTCTTACTTCATAAGTGTCAAATTGAAAAGATCCTAGTATATCAAGGTTCACTGGGTTAACTGTAGATGTATGGGCACTTTCTCCATTGTTAATACTTGGTGCTTCATACACCGAGGAAAAATGGGTTGCAAACATGTCAGGAATATGGTTTGAATTGGGTTTACACCTACTGTCCAAGACCATATTACTCGGGTATGATGAACGTTTCTTTCTCAAGTTTTTAATGTGTGTCCAGAAATATTTCGGGTTTTTCTTTATTTCACATTCAATACTTTTTATATAATTATTATAGCACTCCTTTATCATTCTGTTACAATCGTCTCGCAGATATTCAAATTCTAATTTGTCAAGTGGATTTTTATATTTTTTGAACTTTCTGTGATACTTATATTTTTGCTTTATAAGATATATTAATTGGGGTGTAAACCAGACGGGATAAGCTCCTTGTCGATTTTTTGACATGGGAATATGTTTTTTAATAATGTTGTGTAATATGTCGTAAAATCGAGCCAGCATCTCATTCACATTGTTATAAGAACCTAATTCTTGCGTCCATTGAACCGATTTCAGAGAGCAATTTATTGCCGAACAATCTCCCTTGTAGAAATTTAATCGCTTCTCATTTGGAGTTGTTGTTTTACGCGTTTCTAATTTTATGTTAAGTTCGATATCAAGGGCGGGGTGAAACTTATCTATGTTTCTTACTGGGTGTAGACATTCATTTACGATAACTATTTCCTGGTCGCAAAGCACCAAGTCTAGGATTTTGTGATTTTCGTTAATAATATGATTAAATTGCCTTAGATTGTTAAGTTCAAGGAAGTCAATTAAATCACACAACAATTCACAGTTATTATAGTCTGTAGGAGTCAAGCTTAGTGTATCATCATTATTATCCTTTTGCCAAATTATTCTACTCGTGTTGAAGTCTCCGGCTATAAAAGTACACTCATTTTCACCACACGATTGTAAGATTGCATTTGCCTTGTCTATAAAAATACCCAGGTTGTCTTTAGTGACGGGGGGTGGCAAGTATACGGCGCAGATATTAACAGCCGTTCTCCATCTAGATTTGCACGATACTGAAACCCATAGATCCTCACAGTCACTCTCGTATTCAACCACGCGCTTTGACATAAGTCTATTGGATACTGCTATAAGTACACCGCCTCCCCTTTTTTTTGTCGAAGCCGAAGATTCCCGGTCTCGCCTGTATACGGTATACCCAGCCTCAAAAAATTCACTATCGAAACATCCGCTATTTAGCCAGGTCTCGGTAAATACATATACATCATAGCTACTATTACTTATTTGTCGACGTACCTCCGCCGAGTTTGTGTTTAGACCTCTAACATTTTGGTAGTATATATTAATGGAATCAATCAACATAGATTATCTAATACTTTAAATAACAGGTAGTAACAACTAAAATAAAACTATAAAACACAAAAAAAGCAAATAATAACCTACTAAATTACAATAAACTAATTTTAAAATGAACTGTAACTGTCTAACTAAGTTCTGACAAATCCTTATTGTGCTTAATCAGCCTGTACTCAGAGGTTTCAGTCTTCCTCATAAAAATTCTACCACCCTTTATCCAGACAAACTTGTAACTAAGCTCTTTAGCCTTGATCCTGGCAGCTGCATGCAGTGATTTTTGAGCAGGAGAGAGATGTTCTACGACGAAAACAGGCTTCCTTTCTCCACCGATGCCAAGATGAGTCGTGTTGAGCTTATCAGAAGAACTCTTTGATTTTTTGTTGAATTTCGTAGTATATGCTAAGAAAGAGTCTCGTGATCTTTGAGAGCTAAATTTTATAACAATAGACCTAGGTCGTTGGCTCTCGTTGTTGACTTTAGCTATTCTTGTACACGCCTGTATTTCGCCCTCTTCCAACTTGTAGTCGATGACAGTTGCAATTTGTTTCACTACTGTTACTAAGTTTTCAGACTTAAATTCCGGAACGTTCTGTAGCTCTAAATTGTTAGCCCGAGCGTGTTGTTCCATTCGAGAAATTCGCGAGTTGAGGTCCGCAACTGTGTTTTTTAAGGAAGTATTTTCAGATTCTAGCAAACCTATGTTGTTTGAGTTGTGCTTCACGTCTTCCCTCAAGACCTCCTGCTGCTTCTCGATCGTCTGAAGTGAGTCCGATATCTCGTTAAAACGGCCGAGGACCTGTTGGGTTTTTTTCCCAAATTCCTCAATAATACTAGTTCTGAAACTACCTAATACGTTTTCGAGTTCCTCTTTGATGATTTGCCGAATGTTATCTGCCGTTACTGGGGACAACACAGATTTTTGAAGGGGTTGCGTACCACGTCTAGAGTTAACGTTCACTGTGGAAAGTTCGTCCTCTTGTTTTTCTCTTCCTTCCTGAGTTAAAGTTGTTCTTATTGGTGTGTTGGTGTTATCTGATTTGGGCAATTTACTAAGACAGCATGGGCATTTAAAGTTTGACTTAAAGTCTTCAGTCAACTCTTTCAAAGGTTTTTGTATATTTATACAGTTTAAGTGATATCTGTACTTACAAGATAGACAGCTCAAGAAATTCGCCGACGAGGTCAATCTTTCACAGCAGCCAAATTTAGATTTTGCTTGTGACATAATAAACTCGTTGAGAACCACCAAACGAAGCACCGACCAGGCAAGTGAACTTGTAGATTACAACGCAGCACGGCGGCGGGCGTCGACAAATGGCAAAAATATGCTTATAACTTTTTAGTCCAAACGAATTTTGAGTAGATATTTACACCGACGGCTAGTCCTTTATCCTCACTTTTGGAAATTGATAAATATTACAATGATTAACCACTTTTTTTTTTTTTTTTTTTTTTTTTTTTTTTTTTTTTTCTTAGGACTTCTTTTCTTTTAGGACTGATTCTTATTGTCAAAGTTTGAAACAATGATGGATGTGTAGTACCTATGTCGATCGGTCTTTTATTTAGATACATCCCAGTTTACGACTGTAGGTAATTTTCCTACGCTGCTGCGCTGATTGAGTCATTACATTTTAATAGCTATTTGGTGGTTTCTAGCTAAACTACTTTATGATTGGTTTTCAAATAAAGATTTCGAAACAATGAACGGCAGTGATTAGGAGAGATCTTATTTGATCATTTGTTTACTCTTATATTATTCTTGTTATATATTCAATATAACAAGAATAATAATAAAATATTAAGTCTGTGCATCGACACTACTGTAACACAGATTAACCTACTTATTAAAATTAGAACTTAATTTTACATATGAATACTTCTTTGTCATTTCAAATAAATGACTAAAGAAATACTTTTTCGACTGTAGGTGCCGAGTCATTTGCTGCACTTTGTTTATACATGTTTGGTACTCACCGTAACAAGCAGGAACCTAATCCATGTCAACATAGTCATATAAATACAAAAATTCAAAATTTCAATTTTCTTTATACAAATAGTTCGGTCAGTTAAACATATAGGTACATATGAGTCGGAATTAATTTTAGAATTTTGCACATTTGATAAGACCTTAGTATTTACTTAGTCTGGCCATAAATACTGTTACAATTAAAAATAAACAAAATATTACATTTGAATTTGGAATCTGTCATTTTTATATGATTGTTCATTGGGTTTTCTCATTTTGGCGACAATACATTGAACAATATTTGTGATAATAAAATGGAGTGGGGTGATAAAGAGAACCGAATCGCTGTGATTGCATTACATAAAGTAGGTATGGAGCCAAATGCTATTTTTAAAGCTCTCCATACGCTTGGTATTAGTAAAATTTTTGTGTACCGGGCTATTAATAGGTACAATGAGACCTCCTCCGTTTGTGGCAGAAAATGACCTGGCCGTCCTTGTAGTGTTCGTACGGAAAAGGTGGTCAAAGCAGTAAGGGACAGAATTCAAAGAAACCCTGTCCGAAAGCAAAAGATTTTATTTCGGGAGATGAAGATAGCACCTAGAACCATGTCGCGTATTTTAAAAGATGACTTAGGACTTGCAGCCTATAAGAGACGTACTGGTCATTTCTTAAATGATAATTAAAAAAGAATAGGGTGGTAAAATCGAAACAACTACAGAGGCGGTACGCAAATGGAGGTCACAGAAAAATTTTGTTTACGGATGAGAAAATTTTTACAATTGAGAAAATGACCGTATTTATGCTCAAAGCTCTAAGGAAGCTTCCCAATTAGCCGACAGAGTGCAACGTGGGCACTATACGACTTCAGTGATGGTTGGGTGGGGTTTTAGCTATGAAGGAGTGACTGAGCCATACTTTTGTGAAAAAGGTATCAAAGCATCGGCACAAGTGTATCAAGATACCATTCTTGAGAAGGTAGTGAAGCCCCTTCACAACACCATGTTCAATAACCAAGAATGGTCCTTTCAGCAAGACTTGGCGCCGGGTCATAAAGCTCGGTCTACGCAGTCTTGCTTGGAAACGAACGTTTTGGACTTCAGCTCTGGGCTGAAGACTGGCCGTCGTCTAGTCCCGATCTTAATCCGCTGGATTATGATTTATGGTCAGTTTTATAGAGTACAGCTTGCTCTAAACGCCATGATAATTTGGAGTCCCTTAAACAATCCGTACGATTGGCAGTGAAGAATTTTTCCATGGAAAGAGTGCGTGCTTCTATTGATAACTTGATAACTAATATAAGCCTCAACGTTTAAAGGACTGTATTGCAGCCAATGGAGACCACTTCGAATAAGCTTTTTATATTTTAAATTGTTTTATATTTATGTATTAAACTGACACACTGTAAAAGTAATAAATGTTATTTGCAATAGATTTTTTTTGTTTCAGTATTTATGGCAAGACTAGGTATGTAACTATGGGTAGGTGCCCGCTTGTATACTTAATACTGTACTTTATAGGTAGAATTATGTAATAAAAATTTGAGCTTTTATCTATACCCGTCGTTTTTTTCTACTTAGGAATGATTTTTTTTTTTTTTTTTTTATACCACTAAGGTGGCAATCAAGCATACGGCCCACCTGATGGTAAGCGGTTACCGTAGCCTATGGACGCTTGCAACACCAGAGGTATTACTTGCGCGTTGCCGACCCTGTAAAAACCTTTTCACACCTTTTTTGAAGAACCCCATGCTGTACTCATTCGAGAAAACCTCTGCAGGGAGCTCATTCCACAACTTGAGCGTACGCGGGAGAAAGTTTCTCTGAAACCGTACAGTACGTGACCACTTTGGTTCCAATTTGTGAGGATGAACTCCCTGCCGGTGGCGAGCGGTGCGATGATAAAAAGAAGCCGTGGGCATCATGTCAAATAATTCCTCAGAACACGCCCCATTATACAAACGGTAGAACACACACAAGGAGGCAAAATCTCTCCGTAGGCTTAATGGTTCAATACCGCTTGTGAGCTCAGGATCGTCGACAATTCTCATAGCGCGTCTTTGGAGCACGTCAAATGGTCCAAGCTGGTATCTAGGCGCTCCCGCCCATAAATGGCAGCAGTACTCCATATGGGGCCTGATTTGAGACTTATACAGTAATAGTCTTTGCCCCGAAGTGAAATACCGCCGCGCTCTATTGAGCACACCAAGCTTCTTGGATGCCAGCTTGACTTTATCCTCCAAATGACTGCGGAACTGCACGTCACTAGAGATATCAACACCAAGGATCCCGATACTCGTAGAGATGGAGAGCGGCGTGTCGAGGAATTGTGGAGCTACAGCGAATGGGGTTTTTTTAGCGGTGAACGCGCAGACTTGTGTCTTAGTGGGGTTGAATTGGACTAAGTTTAGTCGTCCCCAATCGGAGACTCTGATTAGAGACCTCTCGATTTCAGACACAAGCCGACCGCGACTTTCCTCCACTGTAGACCGAGGGGTATTAGCACGACTCGTATAGTAAGCGTCGCCAGTACTGTCATCTGCATAACAATGCAGTCCGTCAATAGACAACATATCATTGATATGCAGCAGGAACAATGTTGGAGACAGCACCGAGCCTTGCGGGACGCCAGCGTTAATGTCCATGCTATCCGAGCAACTGCCGTCAACGACGGCTCTTATGCATCTGCTGGACAAAAAGCTAGCGACCCATTTGCACAACCCCTCAGGCAGCCCATAAGATGGTAACTTCGAAAGAAGACCCCTGTGCCAGACCCGATCGAACGCCTTCGCTACATCTAGGCTAACTGCCAATGCCTCACCATGACTCTCAATGGCAAGAGACCAACGGTGCGTGAGATACACTAGAAGATCACCCGTCGAGCGACTGTGGCGAAAACCGTATTGACGGTCGCTGATAAGGTCGTGATCCTCTAGGTACCTGAGGAGTTGCGTATTTAAAACGCGCTCCATCACCTTTGAGAGAAGGGAGGTTATAGCGATTGGCCTGTAATTCGATGGGTCTGATCTATCGCCCTTTTTGGGCACCGGGTGCACATGGGCAGTCTTCCATGAAGATGGAACTTGCCTGGTGGAGTATGAAAGCGCGAAAAGACGCGTCAGAACAGGACACAACTCAGGAGCACACTGCTTAAGCACCACTGCCGGTATGCCGTCTGGCCCGCTCGACTTATGAATATCCAGAGATAACAACTCACGCCGTACCTCCCGTTGCGTAATAGAGATCTCCGGCATAGAGTTGCCGCACCAAGGGATGGTAGGTGGTACAGCACCTCCGTCATTCAAAGTCGAGTTCGATATACGATATAGATATACTTTTAGATAATAATCGGCACCAGTTATTTCTATCAATGTGATTTACCTTTACTTGTGTGTGTAATAAGGCGAGAACTTCTGTAATATCCCGATGTGTTAAAGGGTTACCATTCAGACCTATTTTTGGTATTGTGAGACGGAAACAGATAACGATTCCCGTTTAATATTTCTGATACATATAAAGTTCTTATGAAGGAAAACCATATAATAGCGCCGCCGGCCGCAGGCCATAACCTCACCTCGTAACGCGGTTTAGTGGGTGCTAACAACTGGCGGATACTAACTTACGATATGCCAAGGAGAAAATTTTATTCTTAATTTGTTTTCATGCCGAGAAAAAATTATATCGGAGGCTGGGGTCAGATATTAAGTCGTAATGTCTCAAGCGATGCTGCGTTGTTACTTGTTATGTTACAAATCGACGTATCCATAGAATGAAGTTACCTACTTTGCAAAGATCTCTACAGGAGAGCGATTTAAAGTTTCTTTCCAACAAGTTGTTACTTTTTCAAAATGATTGTACATAAATAATTATTTTCTTTTAGTTGCAAATTATAGCGTAAGAAACTTGGTAATATACTTATAATACCTAAGCCGAATTTTCGATTTGAGGTTTTCTGTTACATTTATTTATTATTTATTTATGATAAGGAATAACAAACAGCCAACTTAAAATATGTAACAGTTAAATGAAATTATTGCAACGTTTCTTAGGCCAAAATATTTTTTTTTGTCAATAATTAATTAATATTCAGTAAGTTTTAACTGTGAAATTCACAGTTAATTACAGTGTGAATTTCTCTGGGGCATATTAATTGTTACTATTTATTATTAATGTAAAACTACCGTTGATAAGTTCAGTTGGTTACCTGGAAGAAATCGTTTTAAGCGACAAGGTCGTCCTTTATACAATTTTCTTCAATGCTATGTTTAAGATGTTTTTTTATCTGTATTTGGTTGATGTACATGTACAATTAAGACTTATTCATAAATAACTAATTATTATTTTATCTTCTATTATTAGTAATTCTTAGGTAAAGTGTTTCTATCATGGAGATATACAAATTGGTTCTAATGGGTTTCTCATGAATATATTTATTTTCTTATAGAAAAACTCAAAAGTCTTTATGTCACAATTTATGTGACTGACGTGACGTGATGGCGATAGAAGAAGAAGAATAATGGGGAATCTGTATTCTTTGGAGTGATAAACCACATGTCTTAGCTGCTATCTTCGGAACTATTACACAAATTTTTGTAATTATAGGAATGTATCATTATTCTTTGTATAGGTCAAAATTATCATAATACATTATTATCGTCATAAGTACAATTGTACAGACGACAGCACGTCATGTGTAACAGTTGCATTACGAAAGCCGCCTCTATTACGAACGTAGTAAGGGCGGTGTCAAGCTCAAAATGTTACGCTTGATGTGCTGTCGACTGTATATACACGTTGTTATCACAGTGTTTACAATATGTTGATTACTACCGGTAGGTTAAATAAGTAGTTTAATCTTATACCGCTACTTCAAATAGCATAATAGAACATGAAACAAAATTAAGTCTCCTTTTGGCTTTTGATGTAAATTAATTATTTAGGTAAATTAAATTTAAACAAATGCTTAATAATTTTATATTAAGTAAAATTATTTGTGTAGTTATCAGGTATTTTCCCATGTTTCAGTTCAGCTGATAATATTTGCTGTGACGGACAGCAATGTAAATAATTTAAAATTCATTTGTCAACGTTTATAACAAAACATATGTCAAAAATGTTGTCTGCCTATTGTTTCTTTATGATACCATAATCGAACATAATACAAATATTATTAAATTTCTAAGTTCGATTTATATTTTATATGCTTAGTTAGAAAATTCCAAGAATTATAATTTATATTGAATATATATTGTTATAAAAATAAAAACCAGAAATTATAATTTAAAAAATAATTCTAATTCTTGAAAATTACAACTAACATTAAAACTGACCTTTTTGCAACGTGCCAGCGCCACAATTGTGATGAGGTTGCCTGGGATCCCGACCAGCATGAACAGCACACAGCACACGGATGCGAACCTCAACAGAGCCTCGGGGTAGTCCTTGAACAGCTCCACTGCAGCCAGAGCCTCATCCGTGTTATACTCGTCCAGCCCGACCACACTCCAATTGTGGCCATCCAGCTCACTAGCGAAAGTACTCTTCGGTATACTGGGTAACAAATCACCCATTTTAAAATCTCATCCGCGATCATCATTTGTCTATAAACACACCACTACACTCCTCCATCGCAAACTAAGTTGGGACACGTTCGAGCGCGATACACGACTGATAGACCCAGAACTTGGTTAGGAATTTAATATGTGTTTGTTGATAAAGCATTTCGTCGATGAGCGAGGTTATCGGGCCGCAGCTGCTCAGGAAGCGAGCTGCTATCACTGCCATGTCGGTCCCATTGTGCGGTATCTGAAAAGATAAATGGGTATCGTTTATTTTGGAACCAACATTAAGCGGCTATTAAAATTGTCTTAGAAAGTGCGGGGTAAAGGTTGGAGACGATGATGTTGAAATTATGTAGTTTTGATATTGCGTTAATTTGTTATCTAAGCATTTTGAAATATTACGCAAAAGTTTCACCATAATTGAAAATGGGTATTCTTATTTCCGATATTGGGTTCGACTTTGGAAGCTAACTGATTGAAAAATAGCCATAGATTAGTAGAAAGAATAGGTAAAAAGTAGTATCGCCTTTCCCTTTCCACCTCAGATATCCGTGAAAGCTCTCAACACTCTCAAGTATGCTTGGCTCCGAATACTTATATATTTAATTACAATGTTCCAGGAAACTGATTTAAAACAGGAAAATAGGATTTGCAAGACAGGATTAAGTACTTTTACAGAAATCCACAATTCTATATAATATACCTACCAATGAGATTACACGAAAAAGATATCGAAACATTATCTTCGCAATCAGAGAAGAAAAAATGGTACAACGGATTTCCAGTAAGACTTTCATTAAGATTATACTAAGAGTAAAGATTAAAATCTATGTAGTCACTGGGATAAAAGAAACTTCCCTTTATCTGTATCTTTAGGGAAACAGTCAGATGATAAAAAATCTCCTGGGAATTTAGGTTTGTAACTCTCATGAAAAAACACCAATTTGGAAACTTTTTAGTAATTTGACCATGGTATGAATGGTTTCACAATATTAGCTGACGGTTTAAGTATTAAACACATATTATTCATATTTGAGTACGTTTCTGAGCGCGGTAGGAAATAAAATGGTACCTTATCTTTTTGTTGTATGATTAATACATTGCTCACCTTACAAATCATATTTAGATGATGCTTTGTGTCATTGTATCGTTACAAAATTGATAATTAAATAATGGAATTTTCCTATAGAAACTATTTACGGTACCTAACAGATAATTTTAAATAACTTGCCGCTTTTACCAACAATATAAAAAAAAACTACTATATTAACTAAAACTTAACTGCAGCGCACGTAGAGTGTATTTTAATTAAAACAATATGTTATTGGTAGTTGTTCAAGCAACCAATAATTTTAAAGTTCCGCAGACTTGCTCAAGTTTATCAATCACATTTTAAATGTCTGTAGACGTGACTGGCCATCAATTTCGATTTACTATTAAGTACCTACTAGCAGATAATAATAGGGCTTTTGTATTGTTGTGGTAACACTGTTTACTGTTACTTGTGGTTATACGTCATTTAATGACAAACGTACTAAAAGATTCATACCTATTTTTGAATCGATAGAGTCCAGGTCACTCCATAGCAAGAGACGTCGATTTTATCATTTAAATTTGATCAAAGGGGAATATTATTGAAATTGACGAAGTTGTTTCAAATTATTACGCCCGGTATATTTACTGATAACTGTACAACCAAAGGTTTAATTAAAGGCGTAACTACAAACTGAATGGAACGTAATTAACGCTTCCTAAATACAAGTTTGCATATTATTACTCGGATCCTAATATAGTTTGTCATCGCTGATTGAGGGGTTTGATCTGTTGCCGTGAATGTATGCTTTGATTAAATATTATTGTCGCTATTTCAGATGTAAGCAAAGGCTGATTTATAAAGTTCTCCGAAGAGGTTTTCTATTGTTGGAAGGTCTTAATTTGTTTAGGAAAGGACGATCTTCATTTGGTTTTGTAAACCTACCATATCAATAGACGCTACTATACAAGAGTCAAATTAAATTGCTAACAGTATTTAGAATAAAATTGTATAATTTAAAGTACATGACAATTAGTAGCACTATGCGCGTACTGTGGTGCAAACTCAATGCTACCTTTATCACACGATAGAATATTATTAGGACGCAAACTAATGATGTAGTTTACAGACGACAGCGCGTCAACTGTAACAGTTGCACTACGAAATCCGCCTCTATTACGATCGCAATAAGGGCGGTCTCAAGATCAAACTGTTAAGCTTGATCTGCTGTCGATTGTACAATGTAATTAACTAATCACTGCGTTGTAATATCTATTTCGCTTCCCATTGTGCTCGAATCATTCAGAGTTCGAATGATTAACGTATGAAACCCTCTCGCTGACCACAGACAGTTGTAATTAATGAATAGCGTCGGGGCTGGTGAGTAATTCGTTTTCAATAGAAAATGACAGGTGACATTCAACACTCACTAACCACAGTTAGAGACGTGAAAGTTTGAATGCTCTGATAGACGTTACATAATTAACTGCATCAATTAGTACGGTATAATTCAAGGACCTTGTTCCCTTATCAGATAATTTAGGGAATTAAGGTGCCGCGCCGCCGGTAAACTTTCCGTGTTTGCCGTACCTATTACATACGGGTGTTGGGTGCACTCAATACGTCGGGTGAAAATACTGTTTCGCCGTTCATTCAGTAAACTGGATAACTAACTGGAAGATACCTACATTTCATTCTTTTCCTATAATTTCTGGACTGCTCTGCACAGCCTTTGTTTACCAGAGATGTAAACGTTGTTGAGGATGGCTCGACGATTACAAAGGTTCGATGTGTGACATAGTTCAATTGCATGGTAGTTGATCTACGTCACTCATCGTGGATCACATATAGGAGGGGTGTAGAGGTTTTCCCAGATGATTCGCCAGTGAAGAAGTGGTAGACTCCGACAAGGACTTCACGTTTCGCCAAGGGCTGTTCCGTAGGTAAGCTGCATGTTCTAAGGTTAACGAGGTAAAATGCTGGATTTTCAGTCAGCCTGCCTGTCAAAAGCATCGCTTCTAATACGACACATCCATTGAGGTAGTACTGACTGCATTTCCATTTCGTAATTTAATAGTATTCTTTCATAGTATTCTTTTTTAAGAGATAAATTCGTAAACATGCATAAAGAAAAAATGTAAATGAATACCTAATTCCTATCTTCCTATCTTTGTATGCATAAGACGTAGCACACGGATTATATGGAATTTCAGTACCGAAGAAGTCGAGCAACTTAATTACATTGTATGTGTCGAGAGGACCGTAAGAAATAATTTTGTTCACAGCTACATTTTGGTGTAACTGGGTTTCCTAATACAAGTGTAGCCATGGGAGTTTACTTCTCTTCAAATTCTCGTTTTTTAATATTTTTTTGTTATTTGTGTGCACTGGTAAAAATATAAGGTATGGAACGTTGAGATGAGATGAACTATTAGTGGGCCAAATTATTATGTCCTAAAGAAAAAGCTAACCTTGCTAAAGTTAATTATTATCATTTCATATAATATTATTATATTACCCATATATTTGCGCAACTATTATTTTCTACATTCAGTTTACGAATAAAACGTAAAAACTTATAATAAAAAACATCCTACTGGTTTAACACATCTTCTTGACCCCTAATAAGAATCAAATCATAGACACTTTTAGAATAGTAATAAGCTTTTATTGAAAGTTAGAACAAACTCACCCAAGTTTTCTATTAGGGATTAGGGCCTATTCATGTAAATATTATCACGTAGATATACTATATGCGTGGGTGGAGGGAGTCTCTATAAGTAGGTACAAAGGCGGAATGCGGCCCTTCGGGTGTGTTTATTGATTGGAAGTTTAGGTTTAGCTCTTGATAATAATATCATCTTTGAAAGTAGATTTTTGGTATTTACGACCTCTTTCACAAATTTTAGGCTAAGTATAATATTTCAGTGATTAAATATTGGTTAGGGTTTATCGTTAAATAGAGCCTGACTTCACGTGAATGGTTGTTAAATTGATAAAATAAATCGATAAAAAATAGAATGTGTCATTTATCTCTTAGTAACAAAGGTTGCTTGACTTTATTATATGAGTATAATAATATGTGCAAAATGGCATTATGAATTATAGAAAGATGTGACGAGTGATGTGATGTGAGTCTATTCCAAAAATCTTATATACCTAATCAAGCAGTTCCTTTGTTCCTTTGTACAAACGACAAAAACTTTGTATTATATGTCCTTTATACTATTTTCATTGTTGCTTTATATTGTATGTACATAAATTGTTAATTAAAAATAATATATCAAAATTAAAGTTAAAGTAAAATAAAGGCAGCCAGTGAAATAACTAGGCATGGAAGGCATTTCATCTTAAGCCTCAGGAATGACAACACACGCAGGTGTTATTTATTCTTGTTATTGCAGGTGTATATAGGAGGCAATTACCACTTATCACCAGGTGGGCTGTCACCTTCTTTGTCATCTAGTTGTATAAAAAAAGTTCGCTATTGAAAGTTGACTGTTGAATATTGTAAAAACATTATATTTATCATCGAAATGCGCAAGAAGGAGGTAATTATTGGTGCATTATCTTTGGTCCTTTACCAGTCCCCCGATGTTTCCTGAACAATAGAATATCTATTGTTTGTTGTTTAAGGGTACTTTGCGAATAAAATTGAAAAAAGCTATGCTGACTTTTTCTTAGAGCCATGGCCACATCATCATATTAGCCTATGATGTCCACTGCTGAACAAAGGCCTCCCCCATCGACTTCCAAATGGAACGGTTCTGCGCAGACAGCATCCAACGGCTCTCCAGGACCCTGACCAGGTAGATATACTATTGTCCACATACTTACTCATCTTAATAAATAACATAATGTATCGGAAAGTACTGAAGCTTGCATAATGAACTTCAGTTAGGTGGCTTGGAGGCACCTTAAGGACTACTTTTTTGGACTACTTAGGGTGACTGAGGTAAGAGCTAAGTCTGATTGGAGTTGACGTTGAGCACAGAACACCTAAACAAAATGCCCAAGAATTATATTTTGTTTAGGTATCTGAATAACTTAACAAAATATAACAATATATTTTGTTTAGTTTTATATTTTGTTTACTTGCACATTTTATTTAGGTGTTCCTAAACACATTTACTCCAATCATACGAACTCTATTTAAAATAAATAATTGTAAAGAATTGTACTTGTAAATTGTTATAATATAACTGATACATAATACCTATTTACAAGGACTGTCCAAGAGGCTTTCCTAAATCTTTACTAAGCTAATAAGTACTCTTCGTAAAAATCATAAACACTTCACAATAATTATTGAGTTGTTTTTATGAGCAAAATATATTTATCGAGAGGACTGGACGTGCCTTCCTTAGGGACGTCCGCGGGTAACTTTATCTTGCTTCTCGTGCAATCATTAATCTTAGCTAAAGCCTACATAGACGTTCCTATTAATTAGAAGTAGAATAATGATAATATATTGTAAATAATGTTACCGACAGTCTGGGTAATTATTCGTTCTATAAAATAAAATTAAATGTTATATTTTTGGCTTCGCAGTCGCTTGATTATCGCTCAGTAGAGTGACGAACAACATCTGCCCACTTATTCACAACTGTCGCAAAATATTCGATTAACGGAAACCCTATACCTGTCACTTTTTATCACGGTGCGTCAAAACGAGACGGCATGTAACTTTTCGATTCGAATCCGTGATCCGACTGTTTCTAGATAAGGGGGTTGGTCGTTCTTTATATTATACATTATTTAATAATATTATTAAAGATGCATCTCTAATAGCAGATTCCCAATATTATAGTTTTCAATACAGGTCGGAATTTTACTTCTTTTTAACCAATGTTCTGTAAGACACAACACATGCACTTCATGTTCTGCAAAAATAAACTAATTTCTAAATCTTTGCCGGAAAAACACTATAAATTTAGGTGAATATTTTTAAAAGAATTAGGCTCTTCTGTTTTTGAACTTTGCCAGAGACTTTCTCTGTTGTCCTGTAAAAATACAAACACATAGATAAATGATTTCAGTGCCTTTAGCACTGTCGGAATTTTAATGAAAATGTCCATTGAAGTGTTATTATAAAAGCATCTAACGACGTTGTCACCGCCAGAGCATAAAGTCAAGAATTTGTTAACGTTAAAATTAATATCCTAACATGGCGTGTATCAAACTTCCAATGTGTTGAATAAATGCATACTCGGTTAAAAATCAAATAGAAAACGAAAAGTATCATGAATCACCAACTGACAAATTTAAATGATCTTTGGTGGATATGTATATGGAGTATGAATTATGAAACCAATTACATATTAGGTAGCTATAAGTCACGGTTCACCTACACAGCACCACTCCCTCCGCCGAAAATCATAGCGCTTACCACCTTTTGCGTGGTCACAAATAAACTATATTCTTATTTTTTTACACAAAGCACGACAAATGACTCAACACCACCTGATGTCAAGCGGTAAGAGGAGTCCATATGCGAAGTCAACTAGTGCAGTTCAGACACTGCTCTAGCCGCCTCCACCTTTCCGTACCAAAAGGTACTTTTTCACGCCTGTTTTGAAGGAACCCATGTTTCGTATATCGTTTGAAAATAAAACATGACTATTTTATTCGATGTCCTTTGTCATTGGAAAGTGTATCTATGGCACATGACTTTAATGATTGGGCAATTCCAGATATTTATGCAAGTAGAGGAAAATTATTTTGAGCAAATAAATATATTCTATATGAATTATACTATCAGAAGTCCACTTGCACTGATCCATTTTTTATCGATTATGTGAGAAAGTACTCTAAAATCTTTAAAAAGGTTTGCAATACTACGAAAGCGTACTTTTTGAGTCATAACATTATTAAATCAGACAATTAAATAAAAAACATTTGAAAAATTATCAAACAAGAAAGTGGTAAAACGAAAGTTACTGATAGGTGTTTTAAAATTAATGTCAACGGCGAAATTGTAGAAACAGATGATGGAGTGGCAAATACTTTCAAGTTTTTTTTACGTTATACTTATTAATATAACCAAAGAATTGAAATCTGTACCAAACGCGGCACTTGTTCTCACGGAGACAAATGTTCATAAGTGCAATGTTCCTTTTAATTTCCATAAAATTAACATTGATACGATCATATAAACTTTTAAGTCTTTGAATATGAAAAAGACTGAGGATTTACGATGCCCCATAAATCCTCAGTCTTTTTCATATTCCAAGACTAGTAGTTTATATTTAATAAATGTATAGATGATGATGTATTTCTCAATCAAATGAAATTAAGTAAAATAATACATTTGTTTAAGGCGGAGGATAGCAGATTTTTTTTATGGCAAAACAACGTTTACGGGGTAAGCTAGTATAAAAATATTTTTTCTGTACGTCACACTGCATTCTCATTATGTAACTATAAACTTAATATTTGAAAAGAGAGATTACACGAGTTTGTTGCCGGTGTCTTCTCGGTAGGTAGTTCCCTTTTTAGAACCGGTGTAAATTCAGACATGACGGACAGACAGACATTATCCCACTATTACAAAACTAATAAGTTTTAATTTTGTTTGTAAAAGATGCTCGTAATAGGGTTAAGAGAAACGGGGTATATTATATGACACGTTTAATTTCAGTTGGTGTTTCTTTCAACAACAAAAAAAAACCTTTTTTTTACATTTCCTTTCCAACTAATTCGTAGCGAGATCGATAAGCACCTGCCTGAATAATGTTGAATGGAGAAATAAACAGAGCATAGAAATTACAGGAAATTGAGCTTTAGGTGCTAAGTAGATCTTAAGCCTTGAGCTTATAGCAACGAAGGTTTTGAGATAAATGTGTAGAGCTGTGCCTGGTGTACTGACGTATTTAGGGTGTTCAAGTTTCACACTATATCTAGAATAAAAAATACTAGTGTTTAAAATATAATCAGGAAAAAAGCGTCTCTGATGAAAAGTATAAAGAACCAAATTATTGTCTTCAATGAAATTCACTCGCATTCATGAACTCGCACTCATGAACTTCGCTTAGTGTTAACAAAAACGATAATAACAAATTTTAATTAAAGTTGGACTATAACATAGTACGAAAAGTTAAGTGTCAATAACATTTCATTCTTTATTGGGTTAAGTCAGTTGTACATAGGTAGTCCAAGTAGGTATTATTTTTTATACTACTTGAGATATTGCTTTTCTCAAACTGAACATCTGATAATTTCATCATTTTTCATTAATTAACATCTGATAAATGAAATTATCAGATGTTTCAGTTTCCAGCAACAAGATTACTTTATTCAACAGTCATCTGAGTTCCTGCATTCACACTCTTTATTAGATTATTCCTTTCTGATGTCCAGCGACCCAAATTTCGCTTTTTGGGTCGAGCGCTGGATGTTAATGAAATATTGTCGACCGTTCGAATGCCATCTTTATTAGGTTGTAAAAGATGAGATCGTTGGTAGGATGTTGACGTCAGAGTTATGATGGAACAAGAAGGAGTGTTTTTACGCCTTGGTGTATCTGTAATTACTTAACGCGTAATGCCTTTGAGACTAACTTGTCCTTGTCCGTCGTCTGTTTTGTCACATTACACCTTTTCTAAGTAGGAAAAGCCGCGCAACGGCGATGAAGAGAAAATCTCGAGAGATCTGAGAAGAATCCAAATGAAAACCAAACGAATAAATAGGATAACTCAAGAAATATAACATTCAGTTTAACGTAGGATGAAACTAAAGACTTTAACAGTCTATAAATATTTTTAATAATGAAAAGTTAAAAATAGTTTTTATTCTTAAATAGATAGAAATTCTTTACTTTGCACATTTATATTAACACCACGGAGATAAAAAAACACACTATGCCAAAAAAGGCGGACTCATCGCTGGAAGCGATCTCTTCCAGTCATGACTCATGTGATTAAACCCACAGAACTTATAAACTGTTCTTTGATTAAACCTAATGAGGCTTCAGGGGCCATTGAGCCAATCCTATAAACCTTTAAAATATAATAATATAATAAGCAATATTTGTATTAAAAAGCCAAGGCTTGGCTTTTCTGACGAGAGGAAGGGGGTAATGTTCCCTTGTTCATATCTGAGGGATCTTCACTGAAAAAAGAGCTCAATTAAACTAGTTTTCTATTAAAACCGCGTCCGATTCGGTCCAGCTTTTTGGGGAACTAGATCCCATCCCACAGACAGTCGTGTGACGCCGGTCCTCTGTAATGCAAATACAGGCGTCAAATTTAACACCCCTCTTTTTTGGGGGGAAAACCGTAAAGATAAAAAAGCATATTCGTATAAAATAATGTTATGACATCAATTTGAATATTTTTTTGTAAACCTGACTTTAAATTTAACCTTTTTTAAATTTGACCTTTAAAATCAATTTACTGGATTCAACTCTGTTTAATTAGATGTCATGATGTTGTTTGTTGTACATTTTATGTCACAAAGCCCCATTACAGGAAAGTGCAACTTCAATTTTGCTCTTTATTTTGCTCCCTACGCATAATGACCAATAAATTTTATTTTAAAAAACGCGTATTGACCAATACGCATTACGACCAATACGCATAATGACCAATATTTCATTCGCAAAACAACCAATTCGCGTATTGACATACCCTATACGGAAAATGACCAATACTGTATTTGCAAAACAACCAATCCGCATATTGACAAATCATAAACGCAAAATGACCAATGTTTTATACTAAAAAAAAAAAAAAAGTTTCTAATAAAAATAAAATATTTTTCTAGTTTCCAATACAGAATATAGAATCTTCTTTTGGAACTCATTCATGGATAAAGAATATCATAAACCTATTTTGTTAAAGGTACTCGTAGCTTTGACATTGAAATTTTCAAAAAATAAGGACTAAATAATAATAATAATTTTCATAAAGAATTATTTCCAAAAAATGTGTTGTGTTGGTGTTATATGTCGTTTTACGAGTAGACATTTACACGTATTTTTTTATTTCCAAATATGTGCCGTTATACGTATATGTCGTTATGCGTCGAGTAATAAACACAACATAAAAAACATTTAAAATCATTACAGAATTAAAAATTAAAAAACTTATGCCTTTAAATAAACTTAAATTAACCGAACTTATAAATAAAAAACACCATCTAAATCTTGTGAAAAAGGAAGTGTACCAATAAGACTGGTCGCTACACCTCGCATTACCTCGCTGAATTGCGAGGCTTATTCTTTGTGCGACATACATATTGTCACTTAAAGTTTCACATAAACGATCTGCAACGTCCCTAAATAGCTCCTGGACCCTAGGTCCTAATGTCTCAACTCCAAACGGCTCAAATATGTAATCTCCATATAAGCCAGCATATTTACGAGAAGACGTATTTAAGAGATATTGTCACTTAAAGTTTCACATAAACGATCTGCAACGTCCCTAAATAGCTCCTGGACCCTAGGTCCTAATGTCTCAACTCCAAACGGCTCAAATATGTAATCTCCATATAAGCCAGCATATTTACGAGAAGACGTATTTAAGAGATTCAGCGGAAGCAGCAGCGGATCCTGGTGTCAACGAGGTAATTGAAAGATGGGACATGGCTAAGGTGTCGACACAAGTAGCGTCTCACACCAAATACCTACCCATTTTCCAAGGCACAAGAGTCATGCCGTCAGGCCTCTTCCCATCATCGCGCGCCAAACCGTTAGGCTCCAGAGCAGCAAAGGTCCCGGAAGTAGCTCTTGCTACTTCCGGGAATTCCGACGAATGATAACTTTGATTTTACTAGGTGGTAGGCCCATATGTAGGATCGCCTAGATAGGTACCACTATTTTTCTTAATTCAGCCGTGAAACAGTTCGCTGTGTTTCGGATTGAACACAGCGTGTAATTACAGGGAATGGACTGCATTTCATTTTAGGCCTCAGGATGACAATGCACCTGCAGTATCATGTGATTTTTCCTTGTTATTGTAGGTTTTTATAGGCGGCGGTAACCGCTACCACCAGGTGGGCCGTTAGCTTGTTTGTCATCTAGTTGTATAAAAAAAATGCCGTGAAAATCGACCTGCACTTCTTGCACAAGAGAGACCATGGTGACCATACAATTTAATCCGTATGTAAATGTGGCATGACTCGTTTCACAAAAGGCGACAGTGGCTCAATTACACAGCTCGCCAAGTAAGAAATTGATGTTGTTATCGCATTGTGAAGCTTTGAAATAGAATTGTGTATTCGGCCTTTGGCAAACGAATACGTATTTAATTCTTATGGTTGGAGCTAGCTTAAAGCTTTTGGGACTTCAAGTTATTTAAGCCGGATTATTATTTATGGGATTAGAATTGTTGTTAAGTATTTAGATGTAATTTCTATTTAAAGCCTATATTAATCCGTAACAGTAAATTTTGGTTAGTAAACATTTATTATTCTTATTATCCTAGATAATAAAACTTTATGAAAAAATCCTGCATCTAATTCTGGCACGTCGTCGGCTATGCGATTCTCTAAAGCAGCCTTGAATTCGTGTTGTGGTAGCGCTGTCATACCTTTTGGCGTTTGTTTAACAAACATTTGACAACCGTTGGCGACACTAGCGTTTTTAAGACGAGCACAGGAGTTGATGTAAGAGTCAATCAATTATTGAATTAAGTCTTAAGATGCATTTAAATACAAAAGAAGTAAACCTAAAAAATTTAATTGTACCTATTTCATCTCTTATGTTTAAAACAGCGACAAACATACACAGCCAAGCGATCGACGTAGAGTTGTAGTGAATACGCTTACGCGGAGCGCTATGTTCAAACGTCAAAATCAATGGCGGCTCGACGTCAAACCTCGAACATTTCTGTTAGTGAATCACATTTTGGCGCAAACCAAGTGGAAAACACATCGCTGTATCTATTACTTTGATCAATAATACCTACTCAACGGGTCTTTTAAGACCTTTTTTCTGGGAATGAGGACTTTTTGTTATATGTACTTACGTACCTACATTTTGCTATCCACTTTTTATGTCACCCATTGATTGAAAACGGATTAAAATAGACGCAATTGTAGATATATAAAAGAGTTTCACACTAAAATATAATTTATACCTGACCGCTATGTACTGGTTGGTTTTTGCCGTAGATATGTTTCAGCGATTGGGATGTTACTTGTCATTTTCACAACTTGTGTGTGTGCGTGTGGGAGTTGATGACGTCTATCAGATTCCGGTAACCTAGATTTTTTATTTTTTCGCGCCACCCTTTCACACTTGCAATGAATACAGAAATAAGGATTAAATTTGTTCTTTTGGGTAAAATTGTTACTCACAATATATTTTCCACTGTTTGATTATTTTGTATACTTAATGATGAAATAAATGAATAGATGTTTTTATTCGCACAGCAACCATTCCATCAAATTGAAAATAAGGATTTAAGTGACAATGATTGATCAAAATGTAGGTTGCTGTACATTTTGGAGAATGATCACTTGGTTTTCTCATTTCGCACTCATCATTGATTGTTTGGTAGAAATTCTATTACAACTTCATGATTGATGCTTTCCATTACGGCGTTGGATACCGACTTTCGCCAATATCGCCTTTCTTTGTTAAGCAAACTGATCACAATATGTTACAGTTTCTTTTTAACCCACTTCAAAAAGAAGGAGGTTATTATATGTTCCACTGTATGTTTTTTTTTGTATGTATGTTTACCGATTTCTCTGTCAATTGTGAACCGATTTTCAAAATTCTTTTTTTATTCGATAGAGTATACTCCTGAGGTGGTCCCATTGTCACCAAGTCAGGATCTGATGATGGGATCCCAGGGCAATCGAGGGCAAATCTCAAGTTTTATAGGCACGTATGACATGTTTTACTTTTTTCCAAAGCTATTCAAGTATTTGCTTCTGTTAGTCATCATCTCATGTTGATGTGATGGTGTTGGAAGGTACAACTCCTTAACGGTTAAGAGTTAGGAGATAATTCTTTCACTATGTATTTCAACCAAAGCCAAAGACAGAGACAAGTCAATAGTGCTTACGGTCACCCATCTTGCTTTGACCTTAGGAAATCACTTTAAAATGTGATTTTTTTTTTCAAAAATAAAACTGACTTCAAAACACTAAAAAGGAAAAAATAATTAAATTTGAGTACCTAGGTACTTATCTCCTAAAATGTAATTTTTGGAGTTGGTGCTTCACTTTTTGGTAATATTCTCTGCTGTGCTCCAAACTAATTTGTTTATTTATTTTATAATAGTGATTAGGCGGAGGAGCCCGGTGGCATATTGGTTTGAGCGCTCTGGTTTCGATACGAAAAACAAAGCAACTTTCGCCATGGTCGATCCTGGGATGGGTCAATCAAAGTTTGTTATCGAAGCCGTTGGTCCCGGTTGTTAATGCAACCGCTTTGACCTACCAACCCGCATTGACCCAGCGTGTTGGTGTTATGGCCCAAACTCCTCATGCGTTTCTCTCATGTAGGAAGGCCCGTGCCCAGCAGTGGAACGTATATAGGCTTGTGATGATGAGTGACAGGCTCCACCCGCGTTCATGTCGATTATCGCCCAAAAGGTAGCAAATGTCTCTCTCGGGAGATATTCTATTTCCGTATCAATTATTGTTATTTTCTATCACATTTATACGTTCTTGATACATTATATTTTAAGGTCAAAAGTTGTGACTTTTTTTAAGATAATCCTCTAAAGATCATTGTTAATTTTAAAATTACTAAGTAATTCTATGAATATAAAATTCTCACTACGATTATTGCATACCAGTACCTCAGTTTTAGTTGGAGGAAACAAGAAAAAAATGTTAAATATTGTATAAAAGAGGCAATTGACAATTTATGTGAAATCAACATTAGTACAATCGCTTTTACGTCGTCAGTTATATAATAAAGTATGTTTTGTCTCCGATAAAATATTCGCTACATATTATCTAAATATGCATGATTTCGACCGTCTTTTTTGGCTTATTGTGTTTGTTTTATCTTTATGTAGCTTAAGTAAATATGCAAAATAAAGAATTTCTTATCTATTTATCCGCCAAAGAAAAGGATGGTAAGTGAAAATGAAGAAATTGCGGTCACATTCGGGGCTCCTTGAGATAAAACTTTGTGGAAATATCAACCTAAGCCAGGTCAGTAGAAATGTGCAGGATGAAAGCGATAGTGCCGCAGATGAATAATTTTCCCCTTCGAAATGGAAAAGAGAAAACCATTGCGTAAGAATATAATACAATATTAATCTTTATGGAACATTAAATAGGGCAAATTAAAAATCGCGAACTATTTGTAAAACTTACAAATTACTATAATTTTAGCGCTGGGGCCCCAAATAAGAGTGTACTTTGACTCTTCAGTCTCTTCTGTTCTTCCCCTGTTGCCATACAGTTGCCATAAGTCTCACTATCTCTCTGGGCAGAAGCAGCCTGTAGTCTTCGGGTTTTAAATATGCCACTTTGCAAAGACTCGTTTTGGTTCTCTAGTCATGACATCATACCGACACAAAAGGTGTTTCATCGATTCTGGCTCTCTTTTTACGTTTGGCTTATGTAGTTGTACTGGGAATAGTTGCATTTTTATGTAGCATGTTATGATTTGTAGCAAAACGCCCAAGGCGCTCATAGGAGCGTACCAGTTAAGATGTGGGCTTATGTTATACCGTTCGCACTGATATTTACTCCAGCCTCCTTTCATGGAAAGGATCTGGTGTGTTTTAATCCCGGTGTTTTAGCAGTTTCAATCTTTATGTCTTTTTTACATGTTTTCTGATGACGGTGTTTACGAAACGTTGCTAAAGTCTTAAAAAGGATTTAGGGCTTAATGTGTGTCTTCGGAGACTTTCCTTTTTAGCGCATCAGCCTTCATCTCCTGCGCCTAGTGCCAAGGCATACCTACACTAAAACAACCTCCCATGCTTATCCCTATTATCTTCGCGGCAGCCAGGGCGCGAGCCTTATCCCCGAAATTGTAATCTAGCCCAATAATCCTTGCACTAGCGACAGCAGATCAGAATCGCTTTTTCAATCTATGTAAATGTTCAGTATTTCCAAGTATCGTCTGTCGAACCCCAGCTTACACTCGTAAAATATGACGATCCAAGTAAAATCCTAAACATCCCACGTAATATAATTATACCTAGGGAAAGTAATAATTATTAAGTATCGCAAACACACATACAGTAGACATTACTTATTATGGCGTTTATTATAGGGGCAGCCTGTGTCAGCAGGATGTTTTTATTGTTGATTAGTACCTGTGTTGTTTCCGGGGCTATTCCCAAATCTGTATGTCAAATTGGGATGTTGTCTAAGCTTGAATATGGCGATATTTTTCACAAATTCCCAAAATATACGGTACTGGCACCCATAAAAACAATTAAAACTTGAAGATATGGAATATTGTATAAGTTATACTATTTAGAAAATTCATAAATATGGTCAATTTTATTTTCCAAAATTAACAAAAATGTTTATCTATGTTGTTAGATTTCAAACATCAAATAAAATAACTGTTATAATATTCTTAATTTTTGATTTTAACATTATTATAAATGTTTGAAAAATTATTTAGTGATCAAAATATCCACTATATCTGTGAAACTATTTCTATATGAGTTATGAGCATCTTATTTATGTAATCAAAAAAAGTTGTCAACTACCCTATTGTAGGTATAGTTGATGGAAATATTTTTAAAACTGGTCCTATTACTACTGCATATGATTCATTTTAATCACGTGGGATTAAGTTGATGATGATGAAGTTTGAATTAATATTTTAAAATATTTCATCGTGTTAAGGATTTTCTTAGGGATCGAGTCTCTGACAGCATTTATTTATATGACTATCGCTACTAAAACTTAGTTTCATAAAATGTAATTAACTTCACAAATTTGCTAGGTATTAAAACATAATGTAAACAAGACTAGATATTACTCAAATATTATTTCTTTGCACAAAGTAATAATGTTTTGTGTCTATTAAATTAACTATGTATAATTTAGTCTGTTTTGTTTTCTTGTTTAAGAGCACGTTATTGCTTTCCTGATATTTACCGATTGTCTTTGTTTACTTTCTTGTGATTTTAATATCGGATATTTATGGATGCTATTGATATTTCAATAGTTAAAATTGCTGTAATAAAATAAAGAAGAATGATTAAAAACCATTTCTGAAAGTTTCTTAATTAAGCCTCTGGACAAAAAAGAAATAAAGCAATAAATGCATTCATGTTTAGCATTTTAATTTTTGTGTGAAACTTTAAGGCCTTAAAAATTAAAACATAATTAAATTTACGCAGGTACCTCTCGGATAAAAGAGTAGTTTTTGGAGTCGATGCTTCACTTTCTATTGTTTCTGGAAACCACTTGGCACCAAATCCAAAAATTACATAATTATTTGATTACAGTTAATGACGTCATATTAAAAGTTAATATTGCCACATGTGGTATAAAAAAAATATGGTATAGTTGTTTTGTTTTATTGCAGAACACCGATTTTTTTACATTTATCACTTTGTAAAGCGATTGTACCTACGGGGGAGGATAAATATATATATGATGTACCAGTGAGAAGCAAGCAGCAGCCAAAGTGGATACACAAATATTTTTAATTTTTGATTTTAACATTATTATAAATGTTTGAAAAATTACTTAGTAATTCAAATAGAATAAAACTAGAAAAATTTCACGTCCTGAGGCAGGAATCGAACCCGCGACCTTTCGCAATCCGGGCGACTGCTCTGACCACTGAGCCACCCAGGACTTGGGATATCCCTGTGAAATTCTTCTAGTCTATCTTGTATTTCACAGGGATATCCCAAGTCCTGGGTGGCTCAGTGGTCAGAGCAGTCGCCCGGATTGCGAAAGGTCGCGGGTTCGATTCCTGCCTCAGGACGTGAAATTTTTCTAGTTTTATTCTATTTTAATTACTGGATACACAAAGTTTTTTTTACAGATAATTATTTTCCTGTTGATTATTCTTAAAAAAAACTTCACTTGTAAAGTCGTTGGAAAGAAATAAAGGAAGCAACGGCAAAAAAACACAAATAAATTTAAGTACATAAGTTGTGCTAAAAATAATACAGAAAAAGTGTGCAAAGCCAATAAATAGGCCCTTATCTCAGCACTTATGCTTGCACGACATTTGCAAAATGCCGCAGAAGTGTTGTTATTATGATAAGGCCTCGGCGATGACGCGGTATTTATGATAGGTGGAACCGTTATAGGGTCGAAAATTGATTGCTTAAATTGTAACTTAGCTGCTCGTATCATTAACTAGATTTCAACCTACTCGCAGGTATAAAATAACAGCCCTTCCACTGGGAATTCTCGGACTTGCCCATTAGCAATAACAGTATTTGTGAAATTACGCATTTTTGCACATTCTCGGAAATTAGTTATTTACTTAAATGACAGTTTGTATGGAAATCCAAACAGGAGGTAAATATTACTTTAATCATGTATTCTGCTTACCAATTTTAATTAAGGAGAAAAGTTATGGAAATGAACGAAAAAAACTAAATGCTTACCAAAATAAATTAAATTTTAACACAAATAAAGAAAACGATGAAAAAATTGTATCATACAGGAGGAAATTTGTATTTCTTACAATAAAACAGGCGTTATAAACGCACAAAATCAAACATATAAATGTGAGTAAATTTTAACACTTATAGTTTTGGTGTTTAATCAGTTTTTTTGTTTAGCCAGGTTATGCTAGTTGTCTTAATAAATAGTGCACTATTTACATTTTGTGCCATTATCTATTCGTGAACAGCTTTTTTGAGAGCTGTCACTATGATCATTGCGATTATCACTGTAAAAACCCACAACAAAAATCGGGAAATAACCGGCATTTGTTACAGGAATATAATATCGGAATGCTTGCTTTGCGACATCAACTAGATGGCATCAGACCTGGATGACATGTGGTTTCAGCAGAATGGCGCTACTGGCCCCAAATATAACAATTGATTTATTGCGGCAACGATTTCCATAAATATAATATAACGCCGTGCGATTTCTTGCTTTGAGGTTTCGTGAAATCTCTCGTGTTTATGCGACTAAACCAGAAGCTATTATAACTAAACCAAAAGCTCAAGTACGAGATCCAACGCGTCTTAATTGATGAGATACAGCCCAGCCATATCTTTGTGAAAAGTCATCGAAAATTTTATGAAAAGATCTGTGGGCTGTGGCTGTGATATGAGCTGCGATTTGCGATTTGCCAGATATTTTATTCCATACTTCGGAACATGTATTCTTTACAATGCAATAAAACCGGCCAAGTGCGAGTTGGACTCGCGAGCGATGGGGTATCTTTAAACCAGCGTCTACCTGTTGCCGTTATCAATATCGAGCAAAAACAAGCAAAAAAAATCACGTTTGTTGTATGGGAGCCCCCTTAAATATTTATTTTATTCTGTTTATTAGTATTTGTTGTTATATCGGCAACAGAAATACATTATCTGTGAAAATTTCAACTGACTAACTGTCACGGTTCATGAGATACAGCCTGGTGACAGACGGACGGACGGACGGACAGCGGGGTAAGGGTTAAACGGGACCCTATTACTAAGAAATAATAGGGTCTCGTTTTACCCTTTGGGTACGGAACCCTAACAAACGTAACAAATCGCATAAAAATTCATGTCTTTACTTTAAAATGAAAAAGTGCATACTTATTGGGACTCCTTTACTTAGGCAGGCGTTAACTACGATATCTTTATTTTATTTCTAAAAAATAAAATGTTACTTTTAGTTTCATAACTTACAGAAGTCTAAAAGTTTCCGGTGATTTTGGGTAAGAATATTTGTTTAGTTCTGTAATTAAAAAAAATATTAAGTGCCGAGAGATTCTACGGCGCTCGTAGCCTCGTAGCAAGATGCCGAATTTAATGGTTTTGTTAAGGCCTCTTTACTTTTCTTCTTTAGAATTGGTTTCAGCAGGTATTGGTTACTCTTTGCAGTTTTAAATCAAAATCCATAATACAAGATAATGTTGTTTTTAACGTATCTTAAAGTCGTAGTCGGTAGCGTAGCACAACACTTAAATTTTAAATATATTTCAAAACTCCAAATGTTATTATCGAAGTTCTTCGCTGGTTCTGTATCCCAGCGTACACTAATAACACGTCAGTAAATCTAGATAACAATCACTATCGCGATTGTGCTAATGTACACAATTATATTGTGTTGTGGGTATAAAAGCCGAAGGATCTAGTCTCCGCACCCGCGGCGCACGCCGACCTGGCGCCTGTGGGATAGCTCTGGATTTACTTACGCTTGTAGGTCAATGACCTGCTATAATTGTTATGCCACTATTCGATTTATAGTGCTTTGTTTTACACATCTGATAATCGTACATTTTGTAATATTACCCGCCGCTTTCAGTTTGTAAATTGTTATTGATGCAAAAGCTATATGACACTCAAAACTTGCCGTCTGTGTATCTTGTGCTTCGAACGTGAATTTTAAGTCAAAAATCTAATAACGCCTTCATGGTAAAAAGCAGTAACTAACACTCCAAGATAGAGTCGCTGCGATGCCACCTTTTTCATACATTTGAACACAGACGCGACAGTAAAGTTTCACAAATGTCGAAAGCTGCATTAGGGGCCGGGGCGCGCCAATATATAGCACTGTCGTACTCCTAGCACGAACATTTTTAATTTTCGAATCGTATTCGTTAACGATTAACAAACCTTATCGTTTCGTATATAATTCGAGCAACGCTACCAGGCGGTAACGATAGGATTACGATGCGAAAGCTTAAAACCAATTTCGAATCAAGTTCAAAATACGCGTGGCGAAATTCCGCTTTATATTTTTTGTTTAACAGGAGCAGCAATATGCTTTATATTTATGAATAGGTAGGACGGTTTCTGTTTCTGATATAATTGGCTTTTTCATAAGTTATTTCGTGGAACAACATTTTGATTATTTTGATAAATTTTCTATTTTAATGTTCATTCCCATTGAAAATGTTATCAGTTTCATAAATTTTATTTATTTAATATACCTATCTTTATAATAGTAAATGTTCGAATATTATTTAAAAATATCCCAGTCCCTCAAGAAATCAGGGTGACAGAGAGAGGAATCGGCGGACGATCCTGTCGTTATCGAGGAAGACCACCCGCTGAAGTCTTACCATAACTGGTTTTTAAAATTAAATTGCCCATAATTTTAAGCGGGTCCAGTAAAATTGTAAAGATTTTTTTTTATATACAACTAGATGACAAACAAGCTGACGGCCCACCTGGTAAGCGGTTACCGCCGCCTATAGACACCTGCAATAACAAGAAAAAACACTTGATATTGCTGGTGCGTTGTCATCCTGGGGCTTAAGATAATATAATAAAGATTTGATTTAAATTAAGATTTTGATTTGATTTAATTAAGATTTTAAAGATTTTTTACTCATGAATAATATTCCGGGTATAGTAATCATCCTGCCACATACGCAAGTTATTATGTGTAACTCAATTTAAATGCTAATAACATTGTCTTTAGATATGTATGTATATGTCGCAGCCGTCAGGTTAAATTAGCCCCTTCACTAGACGCCTAGCTTGTTGATTGAACGCCGACATCCAATGAAACGGCTGAAGGACAACTAGCCAAGTCAATGAGCGCAACGTTTAACCAGATGGCTGACATGACGTTCAGCCGTCTGGTTAAATTAGCCATTCAATTGGACGCGTAGGCAGGTCGTTGAAATCAATTAGCTTTTGTGTGACTGTTTGAGTAATCGGTAGGTTCAAGGTTATTTTTTATGACTACATAGAACCAAAACGATGTCGGTTTTATAAGTAAGTAGTCATAAAAAAATAACCTTAAACCCACCAATCAAACCATAACTCTGCGGTACAAGACGATCCTTTCAATACGCCAAGTCGCTAAACGTTAAGTAAGTCTAGTTCAGTTAACTATCGGGCTAGGCATTTTATTGGATGCCAGCGTTTAATCAACGGGCTAGGCATCCAGTCAAAAGACGGGTTTAACCAGATGGCGGCGACATATATACGGTATCGAAGTAATTAATTGGTTTTGTAGTATCATAGACAAAGCACTCTCCTACGAGGAATTGCTTGTGTTGATTCATGTTACCTATTAATAATTATTGTGATATTGTTTCTGTCCTCACGAAATTTCTGTAAGACTTGTTTCAAATAAATTAACTGATAATAATAGAAATATTAACTGGTCGATTATACAATTCTTAAAAAGATATTGAATTTTATGTTACAACATTCGATACGAAATTGGTCTGAACATATTTTACTTAAGTGACTTTGCGTGTCCCGAGGGATGTTAATCTAATAAGTGTGTGAGTGACACAGAAAAGGAGGTGTGGGGAGTGTCAGTAAATAATTATACAGTATATTTGGAAGAGGATATAGGACAAGTGGGTTACGATTAATATAAATAGACTGCGGGTAATGATTTCCAAAGAGAAATTTCTTCAGTCAATTTGTGAAGAACGACGTGAACGAACGTCTTCACAAATAACCAGACATAAAAGGTTTCCTATTAGGCTCATTAGAAACAAAGGTTATAGGCTTTTAGTTAAAAAAATATATTTTATACTAAAGAATTTGAACGTTTTCACTCATCATCATCATCCCCAGCCTATATACGCCCCACTGCTGGTCTCAGGGCTTCCTACATGGGAGAAACACATGAGGAGTTTGGGCCATAACACCACCACGCTGGCCCTATGCGGGTTGGTGGGTTAAAGCGGTTGCAGGAACAACCGGGACCTACGGCTGAACATGACTTACGATTCCGAAACTCGGAGGAGCTCCACATAACAAACTTCGATTGACCCATCCCAAGATCGACCATGGTGAAATTTGCTTTGTTTTACGTATCGAAACCAGCGCACTCAAACCAATACGCCACCGAGCTCCTTTACACGTGTTCATTAATTTTAAACTAAGAAATCGTTTTGGATTCTTTTATTGATTTTTAATGTATGGATAACCTATCAATAGCTGCGAAACAGAACCCTGGGAAACTATTATGTGCTTAAATAACTTTCTACTGTAACCACAGGCTAAGAAGGTATTAAAAAATTGTCTTATTTTTTATTTAATGCATTTTTGTCATATTAGGATATATTGTTTAAATATATTATAAGTATTTATTATAATCACATTTAAATGTTTGAATTTGCGCGTTTATAACGCCTACTTTATTGTAAGAAATACAAATAAAGAAAACGAGCGTCTCCTGGGGGCCGGCCAGACGCGATAACCGCTACGCCTCCGGAGCACTAGGTGTAACCTACCAATTTCTTCTCCGCTTTATTTCGTTAATCTCACTAATCATTGAAGTTTAGCCCTCAAATATTATCTGAAAGAAAACTTTTTCAGTAAAAATAAGATTTTGTGCGTCTATAAAGCCTTCTTTATTGTAACAAATACAAATGACAATATTTTTCTTCATCGTTTTCTTTCTTTGTATTTTTTATAAGTTATAATGTAACATAAGTAGTGAGTTTATTATACAGTTGTTTGTTGTGCTAAATAAAAAATTAAAATAAAAAATAAGTAGGCATAATGTTGTAATAATTTATTTAAAAGATTAATAAATCAGCCAACTTAGTTTCTTGCTGGCTCTTCTCAATGAAGGTTCCAAATATCCGAACCCGCGGTTTACTTAATACTTAATTACTATTGACGTCAACAAGTACTATGTAAAAGTCCACGTTGATTAAATGATTTTTTATGTTGATTTTGAAAACAGTAAAATAGCTTTGTATATTAATTAGTTCTATTTTAACACAACTTTCTCAATTTGAACTTTTTCGTAAAGATTGTAAGTCTCTATTAACTTAAATTCAAGGCATTAATTTCGAATTTACCATTTTGCTGCTGTTTTATATTATGTTCTATCATCTGATTTTTTTATTTCATACAACAGAGGTGTCAAACAACCATACTGCCCGCCTGATGGTAGTCAGAAATTGTAGCCTGTAACGCCCAATTTGAAAATTCAGGAGGAAGCTCGATCGCTATGCTAGACCATAATATGAGCCAAGGCCCGAGCTCACAACACCTCGATGATTCAAGGGTCAAAAATTAGCTTGACTATTTAAAAAAACTACTTCTTTTGCAGCTACTAAACCTTTTGTAATATTTACAGTAATTTTCTGTTATTTTAACTCTCTAAAATTTATCGTAATTATTTCGCAAGTAAATTAATTGCTTTGAACGTCTCCGAGAGACAGATAGTTTGTCACAAGTTATTATTTATAAATTTGAATGCTTTATTTAATTTAATTTCGCCTCTCATAAAACCTTTCAGAAGTCGCTGGTTTTTAATAAATCGTGCCCGTCGCTCGTTTTTCACAGAAATTGTTACTTTAAAGAACGGCATAAAAGTTTTGTATATTTCAGCCTTAAATAATGTCTGCTCATCATATTTTAATTCTGATTAAATGGAAGGAGATATTGGTGATCAATGCTATTTATATTCTTAATGTGCTTCCATTGAGGAATGTTGAAATACCGTTTAAGGATATTCCTTCACAAAAGATGCTGAATTCAATGAGATTATTTTTACAAAGAAATCGATTGTCACTTAAAAAATTGTTGTTGGATGTACATCCTGAGAGGAAATAGGTATTACATAATAGTAGGTGATAGAAGTGATGAACTTACCGAACTTAGACTGCGAAGAGCCAGCAAGAAACTCAGTTGGCTGTTTTATTCACATTTTAAACTAATAATATTAACATTATTACTACTTACATAATATCATAAAATAATACCATATCTCGAAAAGTTGCACATTTCATTCGAAAGAATATTTTTTGAAGTGACTTGAAGCTTCCGGGAGAATTACGCGGCTCCACAAATTAAAGGAAAGTATGTAATATTATATTATTATCATATATAATTATTCATATTTAATGATATTTTTACCTATTGTGCTATATTTCTGAACGCTTTTGTCTGCAATGTGATTATATTAATGATTTTTGCTTGAGATATTAATACTCTCTGCATATAGTTATATTTTATAAATCTTTAAAATGAAAAATGAAAATATCTTTATTCAATTAGGCCCCCAAGAAGCACTTTCGAATCGTCAACAAAAAACCCCTTATGTCTATCACATAAAAATAATATTAACTAACTAACAATTTCATAATGTTTGTCTCTCTGTCTTATCTGGATCTACGTAAGCTAAGAATGTTATGTCAGTCTGTCTATCGGTCTGTCTGTCGGTCCGTTTGTCCGTCAGTCTGTTTAATCTGTTAGATCTGCCACTAACTCAGATATTTTATTATAGAACCTGGTACAGTTTCCTAGATAAGTAAATCATTAAAAACATAAGAAGCTCGGTGGCGTAGTGGTTTGAGCGCTTTGGTTTCGATCACGAAAACAAAGCAACTTTCGCCATGGTTGGTCCCTGGATGGGTCAATCTTTATAATCTTGAGCTCCTCCGTGCTTCAGAAGGCACGTTAAGCTGTTGGTCGCGGTTGTTACTGCAACCGCTTTAACCCACAGCATTGGGCCAGCGTGGTGGTGCTATGGCCCAAACTCCTCAAGTGTTTCTGCCATGTAGGAAGGCCTGTGCCCAGCAGTGGGTCGTATATAGGCTGGTGATGAAATACATAAATCACTATATTGGCTGTTGTAGCAAACCGCAATGGGCCAGCGTGGTGAGGTTATGGCCCAAAATAGTCCTGTGTTTATCACATGGAAAACAGGGAGATTTCATAATAATATGGAGGAAAACTTATTTAGTATGATGTACCAGCTATTGGCGATGATTTAATCGGTTTGTTCGCTTTCAATATTTTCGACTTGAAAGATTGTATGAAAAGTCGTGCGGCGTTAACGCTCTTAATTAACATAATTTTCCTCTGAGAATCTCATTCACATCACGCCATTGCAGAACAATTTATTTCTATTTTAAAGAAATCAAATGTGTTTAGGCGAAACATGCTTTGTAAGTAAGAATGAGATTTTTTGCGTAGTTCGTAATTTTTAATTAGTCGAAACGAAAAGCAGGCGATAAATAAATCGACCAAAAGGAATAAAAATACAAAGCAGCTTTATTATAAATCAAGTTGGGAACGTGTTTACGATTTGAATCACAAAACCTTACGGAGAGAACAGTTTCGAGTACTTACATAAGACGGAAACTTCGCAAATTGCTTTTGATGGAGGCATATAAGCTGAAAATCAAACGTATTGACAGGTTCATTTCCGAGTCTTTTTATCTTTGAAATATAATCAAGAGTTAGACTTTGTACTCATAAACCTTTTCTCATATATTTGTAATCTATAAAAATACGGAGCGTGAAATTTTATTTACATACCTAACAAAAAAAAAGAAATATACAGGCTGGATTTTTGAGATGGGTCGTAAGGGCAGGTACCTTAACCGTTATAGTTACAGGAAAACGTTCTTTGGAGACCATCCATAACTTTTCAAGATATTCTGAACTGAATTCACAGATTTTTGGGAAAATGTATGGTCAGCAAAAAAATGTTAAAATCCAAAAAAAAAACATTTTTATGCTTATCGATCCTATTTTTAGTGTGTGGAAAAAAAGACTGTATCGGACCATTTTAGGTATGCGTACTAGAAATGACAGAAATCGCCAAAAACTTTTTCCATACATTTTGTATTGACGTGTCATATACCTACATTGTATTTAGACATAATTAATTAGGTAATAGTTTATATTCCACAGTGAAGAGGGGACTTGTCTACTACAGGTTTCAAAAACTTACACGGGAGAGATCCCAAATCATGTAAAATAATTTCTTGTAAGGAAAATAAACAAATTTTGGTTTTTATTTTGAATTGAACAATGATAAATCATCTTGTAATATTCTTTATTGCCCAAAGTTTCCAGGCGTAAGCAGATCATTAATATGTAACACAAATAGGGTTGCAGACAGAACCAATCCATTAAGAACTCCTAATGGCATGATGATCTTACGAGTGTACCTCCATTACAACTCGTATCGACCGGTCCCTGAGAAATCATAAATTCAGTTGCAAAGTCCATCAGATATTCCGAAGGAAGGAATCTTACTTATTAGGCTGCTATGACAAAATCTGTCAAAAGCCTTGGAGATGTCTAGGGATACCGCAATAGCTTCACTGTGCCTTGCAATCGCCTTGCTTCAAAGGTGTATGGCATACACACGAAGATCTCCCGTCGATTTAGATGATAAGAATGCGTGGACACATTATAATTTCAAAATGTTTTATATGACGCTTTATACTTTTATGGTTATTAACATTTGAATTAGAAGTTGACTTCTACTCGCAGCTTCAGCAGTCTACCTGTGATCATGGCGCAAGCAATTGCGCCGAAATATCGGGAACTCCCAACAATGAAATTACATGGTAAATATCCCGTATATAATAATAATAGTAATAATATTTATACACTCACACCTATTACCTAGCCCAAAGTAAGCATCATTAAGAGCTTGTGTTATGGATACTAGATAACGGATAAATAATGATAATAATATGTATATAAATATTAGAAATATAATACTAAATAAACATATAAACATCCATGACTCGTAAACAAATGCCCGTACTCATCATACAAACATTTGTTCCTACCGGGATTCGAACCCGAGACCTCTTGACCGAGTAGCCTGGGGTACAGACCACTCGGCCAGCCGGTATATAACTAATTCAAATGTTTTATTATGTTTATTAACGAGTATTATGAATGTCAACCAAAGTACTCTGTTTCAGTCTCGATGTGGTGATGGACTGCATTGATATTAGAGTGCGACCTCAAAAAATTACCATATTTATTGGGAGGATGTGCAGCCGCTGTAAAAAGATTTCTTTTTCTTGCGCTTTGTCATATTTAGTTTGGAGTGAATTGGTAGGAGGATGGCAGTTGGGTGAGATGCCATTCTGTCTATTAAGCGGCGTTGTCTCAACTGCCACACGGAGCAGGAGGCTGACATGGAGACCGTCGGGACGCCTGAACCCTCCCAAGGATGGCCACCTGCTCCTTCCATCCGGTCGCTAACCGGCAAGGTGGAACATCCTGGGATTTTTGCAAGTTTGCCTGACACAGGTGGCTAGCCTACTACTTGGGTCCCCTCTAACTGCGGTCAGGCAGCGGCGCACTGTGCTTCGGATCCAGCTGGCCTCCACAGCCAGGCACTCAATGCGGCAGTAGTTGAAAAAATCTGTCCACACACAAGTCGTAACTATCCAGACTCGCTTAGCACCGCCCAGAGGTCACTTGTAGGGTACCTTGAGGGCTTAACTGTTTACGCAGCGCACGTAACGAAAACTCTGAAAAGGAATACTTTTTCCCATTTTTGCAACATTTTTCACTGACGCTCAGCTCCTATTGGTTAGCGTTATTATTTTATTTTATTTGTGGGGCTTACAACTCACATATAGAAATATATAATACAATACAGTACAAGTAGCCAGTAACAAGCCTCCACAAGTAGCACTGATATAAATCCTAAGTTTCTTACATTGTTATACAAAAAGATATCTCATATAAACTTTTTTATCAAAATGCAATAATAAATACTAAAGCAATTAGTCCCCTTCCAGCATTTAATTTACACTACTTATTATATAACCTATAGTCTTCCTCGATAAATGGAGTATCTGACACAAAAATAATTTTTCAATTTGAATCAGTAGTTTCTAAGATAAACGCGTTCAACCTAACAAACAAACTCTTCAGCTTTATAATATTAGTTTAAATTGATTTATTATTTCCAAGTTTTTAGCACGCTCTTTTCGCGAGAGACCATGTCATAAGCATGTACGAGGGCGTCCATCCTTAGTATTAGAGCGACCAAAACCAAGATATAAATTTTATGCAGTAGGTAAAGTCGAGCTCAGAAGTAGCTTAAGACTTTATTAGTACTTTGTCACAACAAGTATTGAGTTCATATTTGTTGCAACTTTTATTGTACGAAGGAAATCGTCGGTGTGATATTATTCAGATTATGTAAGTCTACTTTTAAGCAAAGGTAGATACTAAAGTGTTAAGCCTTCTGAGTGCGACTGTACGTACGGTAAACAATTGTGTAACGCTGATCCTGTAGGCTGATCCAATAACGTCTTTTGTTTTTTTGGCGATGTTTTGGTTGCATAATCATGTAAGATTATCTGATTTTCTCATATCCCAAACTATTATTATTCCGAACGATTGCTATTCCGAACGTTGGTTGGGCTTTATATTTTTCGACAGTTAGTCATTCTCACTGGAGAGCTTTCGAGATTTTAAGCCAACGTCATTTTAAACGTGAAATATTCATAATTTTGATGAAGCATCAGCACAGAGTGTGCGAGCATTACTATGCGGTTTTGTGGCATTTGATATCAAAGAGGGAACCCGTGTGATCACTCTGCGATGTTCAAGTGACTATTGATTACATTAATTTGTCCAGGAGAGATTTGATGATCTTTTTAAATATTTTTTATGGAGCATGGAAAACTTTACATTCTAGGCCCCAGAATAACAAAACCACAGAATTTTATCTGTTCTGTGACTCTATGATCTGAGGTTCTGTGATGACAACGCACATTCAATAACAATTTGTTTAAAAAAATAATTATCTGTGCCTATTTTATATGTTTGCCCCTAACTCTATTCTTCTTTACGTATGCTGCCTTCCAATTTTATTGTTTTGTTTCCTTGACGAAGATAATAAAACATCGGTTGTCAAATTAAAAAAAAAATAGGTAACGAAGAAAAGCATTTAAAGAAAGATTTCTAGATTTTTGATGGTTGTGGTTAAGTAGGTATATTGATGAATATGTGGGTATTTCCGCTTACACTAAACTAAATCTTAAAAGGGTGAAATGATTTTGACAGCTTGCTGAGTATGCGACTCACTTGAAGGGCTTATTAGGTATCAAATAATAACATATCTGATTGTACTACAACATTTTAAAATAGTTTATTTTGGCCCTCTAAAAGTTATACTGTTTACAATTATTTGTTATCAGCGCTAATAGTTTAAATATAGCTATTAATCATAAGAGTCGAAAGGTAAGACACATCTGTCTTTATTTCCTAAATTAATGTTCATAGTATCTAGACAAAGCATGGTATATGTATATCCCTGGAACACTTGCTTATGTTTCAGTGTACCTACTTAGTAAAAGTCCGTCTAGCTAGTAATTTAAGGCTGCATGAGCTTCTCTAGGATCCGCCGGCTTTAGAAAACGATTTATTGACAGTTTGATAAAAGTTTTGAACTCGCTTAGCTTTTTATTGGCTGTAGAATGCGCTGCAAAAATTAAATTATATTATAGGCTAACCTTGGACTTATCCCCAGAATTTATGAAATTGCTGCCCTCGAGCGCTGGCCTCTGTAGAACAAAATAAAATACTTTTGTGTGAGATTCCAATTGTGAACTTTGTGTGCTAAAAAAGGAAGTTAAACATTATTATGAATTTTAAGATTGGAATTTAGGCGTTGTTTATTTGTTTTGTTTAAGTTGTGTTTTCAATTTTGTTTTAGACTTCTGACGTGGATGCGGAACTACATGTTGCTAAAATGGCTATGCTTGTAATAAGTAGTAAAAATTGAGTTGTAATGATGAATAGCATTTTTTTTACCACCGAAAGACCATAGCACTAGTGAATCAAGACAGCCTACGACCCTCTTTTATTGTTTTTCCATGTCATTATGATAGGCACACCCAATTAGGTAGGTCGTGAAATCAGTCAACAATCGACGTGCAATATAATTGGTTCTAAATTCGAATTCGACTGACAGGAGTTTGCTAACAGTGATCCGATTTACATGTTTGTCAGAATCTCACGATCGATCACTCTGATTGATTCGGTGCTCACGAATACATTACACCTACAACTCTACAAACATGTTGATGTCAATGGGAGCACGTTTACGGCTTTATCGCAAAACCGTAAAAACTTTTGTCGTTGATAAACGCAGACTTACAAAAAGTATCAGAAAAACATTGCCATTTTTTATTCTGCACAAAAATACAACTACTTACATAAAATGTTATACTTATTTGAAGACTTTTCAATTTAAAAGGATGGCAAAATTTTTGATCTGGATCAAGTACTGCAGGTGCGTTGAAATTAATTAGAGTAAAGACCCAAATTAAAGCAAGAAATGACTTGCATAGTCTAAACAACACATTCGATTATGTACAGACGACAGCATATCAAGTATAACATTTGCACTACGAAAGCCGAGTCTATTACGAACGAAGTAAGGGTCAAATTGTTACGCTTGATGTGCTGTCGAATGTGCCTATGTCATTTCTTGTTTCAATTTAATTGTATACTACAGGCAAGAAACTTGCATCTTGTAAATGGGCCTATGTGTCCTTGTGTTGAGCTGTCAAACCGTATAGGGAAATCAGCGACATCACAGCGACTCAGTTGTGTTGTATTGGAAACCACTTTTTATTTTTGAATTTGAGGAACACAGCCAACACAACCACCCAATTTTTCCCATATGATAATTTTCGATTGAAACTTAGATTATACTCAATAGTTGCATGGACTTTAGCGCGCTGCTTTACGGCTAAAAATTGCTATGTTGCATCCCGCTATGCTGCATTTATTGGAATAATTGTCATATCAAAATAAAAAGATATATATTTACTTATTTTATGTTGGATAATCGCTTATTATACTTATTTAACAAAACCACTACTTTCTGGATTATTAAGAAAAAAGGGCAAAACAAAGACATTAAAAATAATTAATTCAGTTGTCGTCCTGGAGTAATTTTATTACCTACCAAAGAAGCTATTCATTAACGGAAGGGGAAGGGACTATGGCTCGTATTTTTTCTGTACAATAAGTTTTTCATCCCGTTGCCATGTCAACAGACCAAACGGAGAATGTACAATTTTACCAGTTGATTTAAGTGTAAAACAACATAAGTAACACCGGTGATAATTACGTATAATGAATGTCTTTAACGTCGTATTTCATAAGGAATATAAAAATAATAGGATATTAGAGGAATGAAAAAAAAAATGATGGATCCTAGTAGCGGAGGAGCAATCGGATTGGATATCGTTGGGGGAGGCCTATACCCAGCAGTGGGTGTGTCTCGCCTGAAATGATGATAATGAGAAATTATAACTATCATTTAGGTTCCAATAAAAGAACTCTTACCAAATTAATGGTAAATTATTTTTACTCGATAACACAGATACATACATTATTATTAAACCTATACAAAATATATATTAAGTAATAATATAAAATAACAGACAATTATTCGTAGATAAAAGTACTTAATATTTTTGTGCGTTTATTTGAATTTTTGAACTCTTGCAATACACTGACCTTGTAAATGTAACTTGTTACATAATACAGATAATCAGTGAATAAGTAATTCGTTTGGAAATACTTATTTTATTGCTGTAGTTACACACTTTTATTACTTACCTAGTTGTCAAGTTTGAAATTGCCTAAGCTCAAATAATTATTAAGTACCTACTCTTTCAAAAGTAATTGTTTTTAAAATTAATTTAGCAAGTACTTAAAACTGCTTTTACAACCTAAAAAGTTATGAGACTTAGGATATAGAAACGAGATATCTCTATCTTTAATTATTATTAAAATGTTCACAAAGTAATGAATCTACTCATCATCATCACCAGCCAGTACCGGGTGTTACAGAATTCAGAAATAAAATTTATAATTCTGTGGTTGCGGGGTCGATATCGGTATGCGGGCTGTGTGTGTGTGTACCTATATAATCTGTTCTATTCTATAACTGTAGTGTGTCGTGTGATACACGATAGTATGCAAATTATAACCCCCGACGAAAAAAAGGGGTGTTATAAGTTTGACGTATCTGTCTGTGTATCTGTGAATGAATGAATGAATGAATGAATGAATGAATGAATGAATGAATTTATTTCGCTTTAAATGTGGTTTACAGAGATGTTGATATAAAAACAGTTAGATCGCACTGTGTGTCTGTCTGTGGCATCGTAGCGCCTAAACAAATGGACCGATTTTGATTAGGTTTTTTTTGTTTGAAAGCTGATGTGGCTACGATAGTTCTTAGCTCTATAATTTATGAAGATCAGTTCAGGCGTTTGATGACTATCAGCTCATTTTCGACATGATTATAAGGTTTTACTAACTTTTACAGATCCGATTGATTTGAAATTTGGTGTAATGTCACTTCGGTGACATTCCCATGACATACTATCCTTGAGCTATACCATCAAAAAGTCTGCGAAATGCTTAATTCTTCAGAAACTTACAGCAGATAGGTAAAGCGTGTTTGGGCTCTTATGAACAGTCTCAATGAGATGGTGTTAGATAGATGATTAATGATGCCGGAAGTTACTTAAAATGTTTATTTTTGTATTTTGTTTGTTAAAATGTTGCTCAATTGTAAAAATTTTCTCATCCGTAATTAGGGTTGTCACGAGCAGGTGTGACAATGTTTTTATTTATTCGGGAAATAAAAATGGTCTGAATGATATCAAATTTTTAAAGATACTTAGCTCTTGACGAGGAACCGACCTCTCCCTTAAAAATTAATTTCGTAATTTTGTAGCAGACTGCATAAAATACGTGCCACTGCCGGGCACAGGCCTTCCTACATGGTGAAACACGATATAAGAAGTTTGGCCCATAACACCACCACGCTCTGTCCCAATCCGGGTCGTTGGTTTTAAGCGGTTGCAGTAACAACCAGGACCAATAGCTTAACGTTCCTTTTGAAGCAAGGAGGAGCTCGAGATTGCAAATTTTGATTGACCCATCTTTGGATCGACCACGGCGAAAGTTGCTTTGTTTTCGTAATCAAAATCAGAGCGCTCAAGCCACTACGCCACCGAGAGCTTTTTTATATTAAAGTAAAATTTATATAAATACAAAATATGAAAACTTATCAACCATAGGCTAAAAACCATAATTTCTGATGTGCGTATTTCATCTGGCAATGCATACGCATGTATTTTTTTTTTGATAAGGCCTACTACCTAATAGGACTACCATAGTAACTACAAGGACACTAACAGTAAACGCGGGCAACATACGCATTACGTTCAGCATAGGTGAAGATGCGTTGCGCATAGGTGCAGGCATAGGGGACGAATCGATCTAATGGCAACATAACAACATAAAGTTGAAACTGCATACCTATCTTTGCAAAATGGAAATTTATGGGAAAAAGTGATGTAAGAGTAAATTATAGAAAAAAGTTTTGGAGCTGAAAATCTTTCACCACGGTACCAACTCTTAATTAGCGAAAAATAAATCAGCTAATCCTGTATGGATTAGCTGATTTATTTTTCTACACTACGCCACCGAGTTCCTCACCTTTATTATATTTAATATATTAGTATATTTAATAGGGGTTGATAAATTTACTGCCAACCAAAAGCAAACAGACCTCATAATTAATGTTGTCACATTCTAGCCATTTGCAAAGGTCAACATTGTATTTTCGCCTACGAAGTAGCCATTACGGTAATTCATCACTATTATTTATTTGTTGATTCAAGAGGGCCCTTATCTCTATTCCGGTAGAAATATATTTCACGTACCCTATACTCTCCACTTAGAAAGGTTTCACGTGAATCAATTGAACGTAAACACGGAAACAACGTGATCACACAATTTCGCGTGTAAACTTTGTACAGTATGAGTTGTTTCAGGAAGTTTCCAATAATTTTCACTAGACAATAAAATAGTGTAATCGTTTTTGTTTTGTAAAGTTATGATTATTTTAATTTTTTTATACGACATGTGTGTTTGTGTTCAGAGTGTGATTTTGATAGGAAGGTGAGATAGTACGTGTAGAAACAACATAAAAGAAAAAGTTTTACATAATAAATGTAAATTTCCACAATATCTACACAACTTTATATTGCTTTCTAAATCTATCCGATAGACAGTGGTAATAAATTCTTTTCTATTTTATCACAGTTTGTGAGTAAAGGAAGGAAGCGAACTTCCCTTCCTTTGTAAGGGTATATGCCATTAATTCATCTTCCCTGGCTTAGTTCTGGTTAGTGAGTGACAGCGACTTGGCAGCCGTCTGGAGATGGCTCTTACGATAGGGAAGGTCAACAGTTCGATGTGCTCTCAGAACGTGACATCGATATTCAATAAAAAAGTAGAGCCTTTGGTGTGTGTTGCGTAGGTACATTTTTATTTGCAACAGTACCCAGTGTGAGTTTTAATTCAAGCTCAACTAAGTATGGTAGGTAATCGATTAGAGCTCTGACACTATTATACTAACTCAGACTTAGCTGCTATAATAAGTTAACACTTAAACGTTTCATTATCAACAGGTTTGCGAGAAAACAGTTTTTTTTGTTTGGAGTTGTAGGACTATTAGTTCCATTTGTGCGCAACAGATGGCGCTGTATCGAAGTGTGACATTTGTAAATGTCGGTGCTAAGATTTTTCCGTTGTTTTAAGTAGTTTCAAAAATTTCATTTAATTATGTCAATACATTAGACCGCAGTAAAGTATATAGTTTTTTTATCTTTAGAAACCCCTGATTCCTAAAAAGTCCAACCCCCAGTTTAGAAGCGACCCCGAAAGTGAAATGCTCGTTAGAACTAATCGGGAGACAATTAGTGGGATATACCTTTGCATACATACCACTTTTGTTTTCCGATTGAATTACTAAAAACATTGTAACACTTGCTAGTGACAACCAGAGATGCGCAATATAAATCTTTAAAAAGAAAAGATTTATATAAATCTTTTGACGAAAAGATTTAAATCACTCTTTTGAATCTTTAAATCTTTTGTAACTCAGTTGATCAAGACACGTAATTTCAATCACCTTTACATTAACTCTTTTAAATCTTTCAATCATTAGTAACTTAGTTGATCAAAACACATCATTTCCATTCATCTTCAAATCACTCTTTTAAATCTTTAAATCTTTTGCAAATCAGTTTATCAAGACACAATATTTTCAATTATCTATTTCACTGAATTGCGTTGTGAAAGATTTATTACTTCACGGGTCCTGATCATACACTTGAGTGACAGTACAATTGAGTGAATTTTATATATTTTTATGTAAAGTTTTTTAATGAGACCTACCTACCTACCTACTTACTGTAACATTTTACGTAGATATAAAAATGTTTACAATTTTTTGGGTTGTATATTGTCTTAGCATAGGTGCAATCATTGAAGTAAACGTTTATTTCGATTACGGAAACAAAGCAACTTTCGCCATGGTCGATCCCGGGATGGGTCAATCAAAATTTATTATCTACAGTTCCTCCGTGTTTCGGAAGGTACGTTAAGCTATTGGTCCCGGTTTTTACTGAAACCGCCATAACCCACCAACCCGCACTGGACCAGCGTGATGATGCTATGGCCCAAACTCTTCATGTGTTTCTCCCATGTAAGAAGGTCCAGCAGTGGGAGGTATGTAGGCTGGTGGTGGCGATGATGATGATGATGATGATAATGACTCGCAAAATTGTTTTGTGAAGCAAGTGTTTATGGTGACGTGCAATTGGAAGATCATTGTAATATAAGTGAATTTGATGTGAAAGACGTTGAGAGTTTTATCGTGGTTATCTACCTCATCAAAGTATTATCATGGAGACTGTCATCATATATTTCGCGCCAAACTCTCATGATACATTAAAACCAGCATTTCGATTCAATATTTGCAGAATTAAAGAAAATTCTTAAAATATGGCTGTATAGGCATTTGTTTCTTTTGCCTTCTCTGTAATAGAGAAAAAATACAAAAATAACAATCCGTTCATTCTTTCACTCATTGGTTGAATTGGGTTGAATGTATCAGAGAATGAAATGAATCAAAGATTTAAAAGATTTAAAGATGTATTTGGAAGCCAAGTGATTTAATCAATCTTTTTTACGGATGTACATCTTTTTAACCAATCACTCACGAGTTACACATCTCTAGTGACAACCCAAAAAAAGTACTATCGCATATCGTACGACACACTACAGTTATACCACACACAGTCACACACCCAACCCGCGTACATACGATATTGACACCCCGCAACCCCAGAATTCCAAATTTTATTTTGGAATTTGTTAACACCCGGTATGTTAATTTTACATTTGTATGAAATGCATTATTTGTATGCCAACGTTACACTCTTCCATACAAATGTCTTGAAATTATCAAATGAATACGATATTTTTGAATGTGGCAAACCATTTCTATAGACTAATATAGCCCATGTTTTAATTTACTGACGCATTGACGGCACCACCCTGTATAAGTCTTTAAGAGAGGTAGGGCAGAGCACCTCTACCTTACAGAAGATCGCAGCCAAACAATCTGCCTCTCAGTGCTGTTTTTCTGGGGTTCACCGAGAACTGGGGGACTTATATAGGGAACTGGGGGACTTGTATTCTGTGTTGCCAACAAAACGCTTCCTAGTGAGTTTTGTACACGTGTACCCAGTGTAGTGACTAGGACTTTTGTTGTTACACGCGCTATTGAATTGAGCTACGAACTAGCACGAACATTTTTAAATTTCGAATTGTAATCGTATCGTTCACGCACGCTTCCAATTTCAAACAAAAGCCAGACAAAAGCTAACGTAACTACTCAATACGATGGCGATTCGAAATTTAAAAGTGTTCGTGCCAGGGGTCCACGGTAACCGTTTATCTTTAGGCGAGCCGAAGACTTGTATGTTCGATTTTTGTCCGAAAACTCAAAATTCGGGCCGAGGTTTTTGTTAGAAAAAGGTAACGACTAAAGGACAAGAGGTGCTTTACCAGCCCGCTGTCGCCGGCGTTTCCTCAATATCAGAATTGATTCTTACTAAGTATTGTGTGGATTGTTGGTACTAAATTAATGTGCAATTATTACCCGACTACTGTGATTTGGAAAATTTTAGACTCACCACTAGGCATGACTGTTTGTTTTTTATTAAAGTAGGTATAAACTATGCCGTTGAATAACTTACCAAGACCAAGTTTCAAGTTTGAGGTATCTGAAATAAAGCAAAATAGATGACATTAAAATTCTGCAACTTTAATCTAAAAATATACAAACTGCGTAGTGCGCGGACCTAACATAAAATTATCAAACCCTATTTCTTACTCTGTTTAACAGACAAGAACAAACTTAAACTAAATCCTGAATCCCAACAAAACTTTATGTGGTGGAATAACAAAAGTCTAGGCCGCAAGGCTAACGAAGTCAACAGAAGCCTCTCCCTCGGGACTGCTTACCCCGCCTCGCGACTAAACGTCCCGGAATATTGCTGATGTTACACCAAATGACTGGCGTAATTAACTTACACAGACACATTTAGGATTGTTATTGTCATATCGTGGGAATTTTATCTTTTTGTTATTAAGGCTGCCTTAAATAACGAAAAGGACCGAGTGAAATCAAAATAGAGAGTATCCAATAGTCACAACGCACAGTGCTGTTGCATAGTGTTTTTTGCTAGTTGTTGTCGCTACAACAAAAATGAGCAAAAAAAACCTACGTTGAAAAAATGTCGGAAACTTTGGAAACCGTGAAGGTTTTTTATATTATCCACCTTTCATTTGAATTATTATAGACCATTCGAGAGAGAAGCTCTACAAATAGTTGGGAAAATTGTTTTAATTATTATGTTGCCAAAACAGTACAACAATTGGTCGTGAACTCGTAACGCGACCATGGACACGTGAATTGGCGTAGGTATACCGAGAGATCTCTTGTCGTCTCTTTTTGTCAAATAACGGATTTGTAATTTAGCTGTTTTTTCATACACACGCCAATATTATTTTTTATGTATGAAATTAATCAAGACTAATTTTAATTATTGTATTTTTGGTGGCTGTATCGTCGTCGTATGGTTAGTATCTAATACAGATCCCGGGGTTGTATCTCAGTAAGGGTAGGTACTTAGATGTTTATATTTTAAGTTTGTGTCTGCATGCGCCTGTTTATCGTCCGTTGTTTGGAGTCAGCCTTCTGTATCTATTTTAGTGCCAACACTATGCTAAGCCCCTGCATGCATTAAAACAAGTGAAGTTTTAAGAGGCTTATATATTGTTTTGTTTCTCTCGACCGTATGGTTTTTTAAAACATTAACGTGGTAAAGAAGTTAAAGAATGTAATCTTATAATTTTTTGAAAAAGGTATCAAAAAGACAAAAAAAAAATATGGTGCCTAATTCCAAAATTTCTTTAACAGAAATCCACCTATAGTATTAGATGAGTGTCTCAATATTATTTATATTTCTTCAAGCTTTGCACACAAATAAATATTGAATTAATTCAAGTGGGTATTTTACAGCCCCCCATTAAAAGCATTCGCTAGTTTTGCAATGAATACCGTATTTTTTTTAGCAATAAAGTGCATATTTATTTATTCAATAAAGATCGGCTCCGCTTGTCGCCGCTCCAGTTGACAGGCAGCCTTGGAAGGTGGCTTGTTGTTACCCATTGTAATCATATTAATTTAGTTTACTGTTTCACGGCTAGTAATTTTGTACTCTCCACTTTACGTTTAGAAAAGGTACCCTATCTTTTTCTTCATTTAATGGCCTCTCGTTATTAAGAATTTTGCCAATGTCAAGTAAAATTAATCTGCAAATAACTTGCGGCAACGATGTACGGTGATTGGGCAAGACGAATTCTTTTTCCGAAGAAAACGTGGACGCCGGCCCGATAAAACAAAGTGGATGCTGTCAGATGGCTGTAGAAGCACACAACCCCTCGATTTCACAGTCCGCCGACAACAACCATTTTTTTTAATATCTTACTTACTATCTACCTACTTTTTTGGCGTGGTTAATATGTATGTAGGTACCCATGCCAAATTACAGCAGCAATTACATTTTACTACTAATACTCTCTGAGATAAGCCGCGTATAGATGGACAAGCAGATGAACACGAGGAAACAATAAGGTAAGGATTCGTTGTTGACTATGGAACCCTAACTAAATAGATAAGTTTGGCCCACCTGTATTAGTTTAGGGGTGGCAAACCCATGAAATAAAAAAGACTTCTGGTGACGGAAGACTAATATGAGACACAGAGACGTCTATCCGACATTAATGCGCGTTTCTTGTAATTTTGTTATACCTACTGCTAGATTACTTACTTAATTAGATATCAAGGTTGTGGTTTTTGCTGCCCGAATAGACGATTGACAATGTGACATAATAATTAGATGTGACTTTTTCACGTTTCGTTATTAAATTACTAATAATCAATTTACTAGGAAATCTCCATTCGTGGACGTTTGCTGGAAATGATGACGATGATTACGTACGCTTTATCCTGAAAACACGGAGTAAAACCAAAATATTTAATTGACACTACTACAACATGTAGAAGAATCTAATGATTTTTAATCCATTATTATGATTTGAAAAATTGTATAACACTGCAAACAAATGATTATAATGAGAGTGTAACCCACAGACAATCAGTGATTGATATTCCGCCTAATATGGCGCAGAATGAATAACAATGTAACAAAATGAAGGCAATCGTATGAATTTATTTTTAGCTTTTTTTTATAAATATTTATGATGGTGAGCACGATGGTAGACGCACGGAGTCATGGTGGTTCCATTTCGTCACAGGCAATATCAGTACATTTGTTATTGTTAACCAAAAAATATATACGCGTTGAAATAGAATACAGAATAGGTATTTATCATGAAATTTGTTTGTAATGAGTTCCCGATATTTGAGTAGTAAATGATCACGAACTCTGGGTCGTAGACTGCAGAAACTGTGGGTAATAGCCTGGTGACATAAATAACTCACCTCAAGGACATAACAGTCACAGGACTGACATGTCATTGTTATGACCAAAGTCCTTATATAAAAGAAAGAAAAAAAAAAAGAAAAAACATTACTGGGAAATTTTATTTGGCTGCGATTTTCTATATAGAAGATTTATAATTAAAAGATTGTTTAAATTTATCTTATTTAAATCATCTTTTTATTATAAATATAATAAGAACAAAAAATAGAAATTAAAATTAAAAATTATATAGTACCAGTAGAAATAAGCTTAAAGCTTGAGAAAATTAAAAATACAAAATAGTACAAGTCTTTATAATACAAAATATTTTATTCATTCACTTTTAAAACCTTTGTTACAAAATTTTGGTGATACTTACAGACCGTGGCAACTAACATGAGGTAAGTTAATAAACAAAAATAAAAACAGATCTAGATTTATTTAACCAAATTGTTTAGCTATGATTGAAATTTAATTAAAAGTTAATTTAAGAAGTAACTTACAATTGAAAGTATTTTTGAGTATTTGTTATGGAGTTGAGTAAAACAAATACTCAAAAATACTTTCAATGGTAAGTTACTTATGTTGAGTATTTGTTATTGAGTTGAGTAAAACAAATACTCAAAAATACTTTCAATGGTAAGTTACTCTTTAAAATCTATTATCGAACTTTTATGGTCTCATTATCAGTTTGGCAACATTTTACAATAGCAGGCTCTAAGTTCTCCATTCATCTCCGTGACCTACAAACAAACTCGTTCAGCTGTTTCGAACTGCGTGAAAATTCACAATAGCTCAAGCAAATTGTTTCTAAAATTAGTCCGCGCATACTTTTGTCTTTGCGGAAAATTTCCTATCTAAAAGAGGCGTAAATATAAACAAGGGTTGGATGGATTTGACTGGTGAACATTCAATTGAAAGCTACGGAAAACTCGGCAGCCGTTGCTATTGTTTTTTCAAGCGTTTATTGTGACACGGAGCTTTATTCTGCTTCAAAGCTGGCATCAAAACTGAATATTAAAGTTTTTTAACGGATGCCGTCCAGATTGAATACCTGTATCAATACTAACCTATTGACATTTCATATTTAATGTTTTTGGTGCGTTTAAACGCCTACTTTATTGTAACAATTACAAAAAAATAAAGAAAACGATGAAAAAATATATGTTCCAGACGGGACTCGAACCCGCGTCTCCTTATTTCCGGCCAGACGCGATTACCACTACACCACCGTAGCACTAGGTATAACCAACTAATTTCTTCACTGCTTTCTTTCCTTTTCCAAAGTTTTTATAGCAACGATTATCTCACCACTCATTGAAGTTAACACCTCTAATGATCCGAAAGATCATTTTTACAAATATTTTTATACTTTCAGTTAAGGTGAGAAAGCTATTATAATCACATTTTTAAATGTTTTTGATGCGCTTAAACGCCAACTTTATTGTTACAATCACAAATAAAAAAACTTAAAATAAAGATTTTTTTTGCTATTGACATTTCATTTTCTTCTTTTTTCGGGGTAGTAAGTCTTTCAGCGGTTGGTATCATCAATGCTTGGGATTTGACTTACACACGTAATTAGCTTTCTTTGTGTTACTTAGCTACAAGCCTTACTACAATTACAAATTTATAACCGCCTAGGCGCCTACTATTTACATACTTTAGCATGATGCGTATTTGTTTGCCACTATTATAAGATAAATAGAGCCGAATCAGTAATTCGTTTTATTATTGTATCTTTATTTAGGAAACAGTTACAGTATCAGCTTTGTATTATTCCATATATCCTCAACAGAGGTATTTAAGGCACGATGTTTATACGGTAATTGAATGTATTAGGTCACGTACATTATGAGGCGTGAATTATTCATACCATATTTATATATTATATGCACAGGTCTAAAAGAGTTATTTCTGAAATATTTTGTAGGCATTTCAAGGATGATATATAATGGAAAGTAATGTTATTGTTCTACACAAACCAAATAAATATTATGTTGAACTGCTTTTAAAATAATATTTATTTGGTTAGTGTAGAGGCTTATATCTCATTCTGTAATTGTATACTGTTTCAATAAAACACTTCTTCTTGATTTTTAGAGCGTCTACCTACAATGCATGATAAGTGCCAGTTTCTCTATTACTTTACAGTGTATACGATGTGTAAGTGCCAGTTTTTCCATTATTTTACAGCGTGTGCAATGTGTGAGTAAGTGCCAGTTTTTCCATTATTTTACAGCGTGTGCAATGTGTGAGTAAGTGATAATTCCTCTATGACTTTACAGAATATGCAGTCTGTAAGTGCCAGTTTCTCTATTACTTTACAGCGTGTGCAATGTGTGAGTAAGTGCCAGTTTCTCTATTTCTTTACAGCAAGAACAATGTGTGAGTAAGTGCCAGTTTCTCTATTAATTTACAGCGTGTACAATGTGTGAGTAAGTGCCAGTTTCTCTTTTTCTTTACAGCAAGAACAATGTGTGAGTAAGTGCCAGTTTCTCTATTAATTTACAGCGTGTACAATGTGTGAGTAAGTGCCAGTTTCTCTATTTCTTTACAGCAAGAACAATGTGGGAGTAAGTGCCAGTTACTCTATTAATTTACAGCGTGTACAATGTGTGAGTAAGTGCCAGTTTCTCGATTTCTTTACAGCAAGAACAATGTGTGAGTAAGTGCCAGTTTCTCTATTAATTTACAGCGTGTACAATGTGTGAGTAAGTGCCAGTTTCTCTATTAATATACAGCGTGAGCAATGTGTAAGTGCCAGCTTCTCTATTGCTTTACAGCGTGTACGATGTGTGAGTGAGTGCCAGTTTTATAATTATTTTACAGCGTGTACAATGTGTAGGTGCCCATTTAACTAATATTGAATTTAGAAGTAGGTTAGTAGTCGCAAACAGTAGGTTTATGATTTTAATTCTAGAGATTATAAATAAGGTTTGTCAAGTGATATGTTGATTTTAGTATGCTAATATTATGCTTATTGTGATCGTGGTGATATAATAATATGTTTGTGTGATGGGCACGAACATTTATTTATGAAACGAAGTCGTAGTAATTCGAATGTATCTGTCATGTAGTATCCATAACATAAGCTCTTATTAATGCTTTACATTGTTTTTTAATAATAATATAAGTGTGTGTGTGTCGTAAGAAATTTGTAAAATAATATAGTTTTTTAAGTTTATTTTATAATGTTAGAATACTTAGTGTATAGGGTAGCACATTTAGATCGGTCAGTATGGGAAAGACATACGAAAATCTCTTCTTAGGAATGGAACGTTTTGGTTTGAACAGAGACGTGATAAACCTCATTTGAAAATGGAACTTCTTGGTTGTTGGAAATGTTGTATTGAAAAAATGGTGGTAATATCGAACACTTACTAAAATAAATTAAAGGAATGATGAATTTTATCATTTTAGACATCATGTTTCATAGTAACGTTTACTGATTAAGACCTACACAATCGATATCGAAATAGAAATAGCATTAGTTTTATTTTTCAAAAAGTCCGGTTTCGATTCCCGAGGTGAGTACCCGTTTTTTTTTTAAATGTTTGAATGCAGTTTTTCTTTTTACTAAAATCGATGACATGGTTCCTAAGAAGAGATTTTCGTATGTCTTATAATAAATAATTTCAGACTTTCCCATACTGACCGATCTAAATGTGCCACCCTGTATATTTGAAATATACTTCACCTACATAATTTTTATTTTCTTTTAAAAATAACTTAATTATTAATACAATGAAATGAATCAATTATTCTGGCGAGCAATTGAACTCCGCAAGTATGCAAAGCTTTAAGTAAAAAATGTTATCTTTCTAACAAAAGCATAGCGCAGCATCTCGTTTTAAAACCTTGGAGAAACATCAGGAATCATCACAAGATCCCTTAAGAGCGGTGCTCAGTGATAAAACACCGGCCAAGCATGTTCCGTGTGCAGAGGGTTCTGTATCTCTTTTGATAGATGTTAAAAATAGCGACATAATATGACCTATTTCATCCGGGTAAGGATAATTTTTATGTCAGTAAGGATTATTTACCTGGAGGTGAAATTTAGGAGAGGTAATTTTGAATAAGGCTGCTAGAACAGGATAACTATACCGATAAAGATTATAAACTGACTTTCTGCTGGATGAGGGGGAGACCCGTGGTCTGTGTCAGGACTGACCATGGGCTCAATATTCTTTTCTGTCATGATATGAACAAAGTAATTTTGAAGATTAAAATGGTATGGTATGGTGATTAAAATGGTAATTTAAACCTTCATAATTACGTCCGTCTCTATTTTATTTTAATTAAAAATAGGGAGGTATTATTTATTTTTGATTAAAATTTAAAATAGTTAAATAGGTACTCGTATCTGAAATTCACTTTTTTTATTAGTACATACATTAATGAATATTCTTAATTTTTGATTTTAACATTATTATAAATGTTTGAAAAATTACTTAGTAATTAAAATATAATAAACTAGAATATATATATATATATATATAAAAAATAAAAATAAAAAAAATAATTATATTTTTTTTAGTTTTATTATATTTTAATTACTACATTAATGAAGTTTCAAAAAGTATAAATTACTTATAAAAATATCTTAACCTCAACAATACCCCCACTTAACCGAATCTTAGGTACTTGTAAAAATACTCGTTTCGGATGATGGAATAGCATATTTCGACATTGTAGGGTAGACGTTAGCTTATAATGCAAATGCAGATTGACTAGACTAGAAGAATTTCACAGGGTTATCAGAAGTCCTATGTAGCTCAGATGGTTAGAGCAGTCGCTCGGATTGTGAAAGGTCACTTTAGATATTTTTATTAGTTGATATATTTTTCAAACATTTATCAAAATGTTAAAATAAAATTTAAGAATAGCAAATATTCTGTTTCGAAATCGCATCAGAAAAAGAAGAAAACGAATAACTTGTTTACCTAATCCGCATTGACTTCTGTATCACATCTACATATTTAAGTAATCATCTCTGAGTACAATTTAATGGCCCGTCTCTTTTAAACTGATTTTCCGTTGCGCAATTTTTTTTCATTTTCATCCTAAGTACATACGGGCTGTTGAGCACAACCTTTCCTAATGGTATGAATTAGGCCATTATGCCTATGCGGGTAGGTACGCGCGAACGACCAATCAGGACCAACGGCTTTCGTAATTTTTTAATCGAAATTTCCTTTCACATTTTAAAAATTTTGAGAAATTCATTTGAATTTTATATAAATAGTTTTACAACCACACTTTTAGTTTTTTAGGATTCTGTACCCAAAGGGTAAAACGGGACCCTATTACTAAGATTCTGCTGTCCGTCCGTCCATCCGTCTGTCACCAGGCTGTATCTCATGAACCGTGATAGTTAGTTGAAATTTTCACTGATGATGTATTTTTGCTGTCGCTATAAAAACAAATACTAATAAACAGAATAAAATAAATATTTAAAGGGGCTCCCTTCAAATGTATTTTTTTTCTTGTTTTTGCTCGATATTGATAACGGCAACAGGTATACGCTTGTTTACAGATAATGGTACTGAACCCTTCGTGCGCAAGTCTGACTCGCACTAGGCCGGTTTTTTTTACTTATAGCGTGAATTGCAACTGGCTGAAACGAAAGAAACCCAGCGTTCCAACGTGCTGCGTAAGCGCAGTTCAGTTATGATAACGTCCAATGAACGAAAATATTTAAAGTCTCGATAGATAGGAAAATCATTTTATTATGTTGGTATTGTTGACGACAAAAATTACTACTACTACATTTACTAATTTAGCAAATATTTCATAAAATAAGTAGAAGAATTAAGCAGCTCTGCCACTTTCAGGCGGAGAGCCTTTACCGAGAATGGTATTTCAATGACGAATGATCACTAAATTAGCACGCCTGAAAAAATTACTAAAAAAATATAGCTAACTTTTAAAATAAAATATATCGTATAATCTCTCCAGCCGTAGGATATGCAGACGTTTGGCTTATATTTATGGAAATCCCTCTCCAAATGGGAGTTGCGTGTCATGGGCATTATTCGTCGTCCTAAGCTTGGATAAACTGGCTTTACTAAACAATGTTTGTATTATGTCTTATGTTTGAAGTTACTCCGGTTGTTTTCTCATAAAAATTTAAATTGAAAATATTAAATGTTTGAAGTAATATGTAACATAGGTTTAATTCTTAGCGGCAGCTTGGCGGCTAAAGTAAATCAGTAGATAATAATGATTTGACCACTTTTTGTGACGTGCTGTCACGAAAAGTGGTCAAAACAAAAAAATTAGAAACAAGATTTTTCTTCTTTTCCACATGTGGCTATCAAGGTGTATAAAAGTCGAGACAGGATAGTGCGGTATAATTAAATATTAAAAAATATATATTCTAGGGATATTAACTATGATTGAAACGTAAAAATAATAAAAATAAAATAAATTGATTATAACATATACTTATACCTACATTATTACTATAGTAGAAAGGAAAGTAGAGTGAAAAGTAGGAATAATAAGCTAGCTATGCGGTATACTCCAACTAAAGGAAAAAGTTTTTAATCTGCCGCTTAAAGGAGTTCTTCGACGGGGCTCACCTGACTACTCTCGAGTTCCAGACGATAGAGGCTTTGACAGCGAAGGACTTAGCACGTGGCACGCATGTGGTTTTAATAAAATAGGTATTTCCTTTTTTGGTTATCGGTGCTCTGGCGAACACAATTATGATGTTAGGTAAAGTGTTCTTAATATTCTAATAATAATTGTTTTTATCGATCTCTTATTTTGGGTAACTTTGAGATGTAAGTGTTCTCTTTACTTTTGATACTTTCGGGTAGGGGTAAGTGCTAAAAACCTAGTCTACGAGTAATGCAAGCGCCACCAGACGTAGGTAACTATTTAAGTAAATACTGTAGATACTATTAAATAAGTTGCAATAAAAAATAAATAAACAACGAAAAAGTACAAACAATACACATTAATATTTAATATACAACTTCGTTTAAATATTTATGAGACAAAATTTGTCTCGGAAAATATTTGCGTACACTTGGGATTGAATCTTTTCTTGTAAAAAAAGTTACATCTGTGCTATTTTACATATAAATAAAATTTACTTTGAGCCCTGATTTACTGTTTTGGGTCCGAAAAGAGGCATTTACAATTCTGGATCAAGGTCATGCCCTAATTTACAATTTTAGGGGACAAATCAAGGCATTTGGATCTTTTGAGTTACAGATTAAGGTCACATCGCTTACCAAATTGAACCTTACTATTGACATCCCAAAAAAGGCTTTTAAACACAATTAAATAATTAATTGATGGAAGCGAGAAGTGATACACGTACAGACTTTCTTTTTGTTTTTTTTCTTCCATATAGACCGTAGTTTCATTTTCAAATGAATAAATATTTAAATCTGTAAAGTAGATGGCTTTACTAGGTGGTAGGCCCTTATTTTGGGTCGCCTGGGTAGGTACCACCGCCTTTCTTATTTCAGCCGTGATACATTTCGCTGTGTTTCGGATTGAAAGGAAAGGTAGCCAATGTAATTACTGGGTATGGACGGCATTTCATCTTAGGCCTTAAGATGACAACGCACCTGCAATATCAAGTGCTTTTCCTTGTTATTGCAGGTGTCTATAGGAGGCAGTAACCGCTTGCCACCAGATGGGCCGTCAGCTTGTTTGTCATCTAGTTGCATTAAAAAAAGTAGATACTTATAACACACATTTGCTCGTAAAGGCACAGATTGTAAAGGGTCTCTTATTTCACCAATTTCAATATCGTATTGTATCTCATTACGTACTTGTGCGTTATTGTAATGTAAAACGCACGGTTTATCAAGATGCTCCGTCTAAAAACGAACGGTAGGTACTGTTTTAAATCTTAGCAAAGAGTTTTTATGTCAGAAAAGTGGTCAACATTTTATGAATAAAATTAACCTTGGGAGATAAAATATAATAAATAAACCTTTAATTTTTTAACTTAATTTATTTTGACAATAAATTACAACCATTTATCTGTAACAAAAACAGAAAAAAACATTAATTTACTTGATTACATTAAAGATGCCAACTGGCAACGTAATAATCTATTTTACAAATTGTTCAAATTTGAGATTAAAGATTTATTCGTTTAAGAAAGTCCGAGTTTTATTCTTTTGCTCGTAAATATGTTATAAAGCGTCGTATAACATACGTGCGCTTTCATAATTACAGCCTCTGTTTTCTTGTAGCTCTCGCCTGCTGCTCGGGCTAGCAATATCGCCTCGGCTGTAATTTTCAACTTACCGCACTTAGATCATAATGTACTATTATTACCTAAGTGAAAGGCGATTCGCGACTCTAATGCTCTGTAAAACGGTCTTTTTCTAAAACATAGTTATTTTAGAGCAGTTTAGGGGCTCAGATATTTCTGATGCTTACAGTACCTTCACACACCTACAGATCAAGTTAGTTACTTTAATATTTAATTTTGTGACAGTGTCAAACTTAACTAATTGTCAACAACAGTCATTGCATAACACATACTTACGTGTTACGCTTGATGTGCGGCTGTTTGTACACGTATGGAAAGTAATCATCAACTTCATTTTATCCTCACCAGCCTAAATACGTCCCACTGCTGGGCACAGGCCTTCCTATACGATAGAAACACATGAGAAGTTTGGGCCATAACACAACCACGCTGGCCCAATGCGGGCTGTTGGGTCTAAGCGGTTACAGAACAACTTACTTACTTATGGCTAACTAAGGTGCTCAAAATTACTTGTTTCGATTGACCCATCCCGGAATCGGCCATGGCGAAAGTTGCTTTGTTTTCCAACCAGTATGCATGGACCACTACGCCACCGAGCTCCTCATAATAGTATAATAAAGTATTGTTTAATTTCTAATAATGTTGCTCATTCCATATTATGCAACGTAAGTAAAGTTACGATCGATATGATTCGATATAGCTAACTAACCGAGAAATCTGCCGCCACGCTTACGGAAAATGTTTGCCACGTTAGACATTTATTTTATTATCATTAAGATAATTCATGATCACGTCGTTACATTTTCGCATATTATTTTTACATCTTTGGAAGAGTGCCAGCGCATACATTATTAGTGGGTCAAAGGTGACCAAACTGAAGTGGCTCTTTTGCATGAGTAAAAAGATATTTTCTATACAAGTCGTATTTGTTATGCACAGGGGAGAGTCGGGGGAAAAAACCTTTTGAAAATAAGCCGCACTTTTTCCGATTTCTTAAACAATAAAATGTTAAATCAATAAAGGAGAATGAAACGATTCCATACAAATCTGGGCCAAGAATGTAATGATATTAGAATAGTGCCAAATAAATAGATATGACATTAAAACCGTACTCTGAAAATTTTGTAAGTTTTAGCAATCTGAAACCGGAGATATTGGAGGTTTAGTGAAAGTGGGGTTATGTTGCAATCTTTATCTGGCGTAGGAATTTAAGTTAGTCTTTTCACCTGTTAGACTTGACGTTGATCGCTGTAGAAACGGCGTAATCGATGTGCCACTTGCATAGGCCCTCAGGTTCAAATTGGGATAAAAAGTTTTTGTTATAAATGCGATTGCTTAAAAATTCAGTTTTTTTAATGTACAACTCTATTCTTATATATTTTTAATTAATGGCTTTTTAGTGAACCAATAGGTGGTTACGCCTTTTGCCAATGTCAAGTGAAAATAATATTATTTTAAATTAACAATAAATTTTACGGTGGAGTCTCACAACACGGTTTTACAACAAGAACTCTGGTCATACTCCTAGTTAAAACTCTGTCCAAGGTTTATCAGATTCCCCTGCCCGCCTAAATCATTGTTTAACCAATGATTTTTGACAGTTCAAAGCAATAACTGGCTGTATCATATCGTGTTTCGGTGGTCATGCTAGGCGGGCTGAAGTATCTTTTTTTTTTGTTTAAACCTTTTCGGAGCACGATACTTTTTTCGATACTAATGATTACAGTATCGATAGTTTAGGGAACAGCCAAGCTGAATAGATTTTTTTCGGTTTGGCATCTAGACCTTTTGAGCTATAATGCCAACCAACGACTGATATTAATCGAATTGAAATCAATATTTTTCATTTTTTTTATTAATATACAATAAGTTATATAGATATGTACGAGATATAATAATTACTATAGCTACGTAGACAAAAACTTTTAATACAGGGATTTTTTTCATATAATTCAATAAACGGTTAATGACATAGTTATTTGATTAAAAATTATTTGATGAAAATAATCACTTCCAGATTTTTCCGCTTGTAGATTGACAAATAATGCAGATTTTTGGTATTTCACATAAAAAAATATAACCAATTTTTTAAACTACGCTGTAACAATTTTTTATAACTCATTACATTTTTGGCCCAAAACTTTTCATCTCCTTTAAATCATTATGATACCTACAATAACACCTATATTTTTATCGCCTCCAGTGGTCTGGTGGTTGAGACTACCTACCTCAGATCTAGAGGTCCAGGGTTCAATTCCCGCACGCGCAGAAATTTTCTGCTTAGTTTGTTTAGCGGTAGGACTTTTCTAAGTCTATCTAGCTACCACCATCTTACTTAAGTCTGTCGTAATAACAATAAGGTTATTAGTATTGTTGTGTTCCGGCAGTTGGAGGTAACATAGCCAAATCGTCTGTGGTTGAGGAAACCAGGTGTAGGTCGCTTCTATATCTTTTTTTTTTTTTTTTTTTTTTTAACACTCACACCTATCTTCATATCTTCAACCATAACATCACTTACCATCAGGTGGATGGAGGGCAAGAGCTAAGATATGTGCTAATTGCCACTTTTATAGCATATTTTACGTTAAGTTTGCTTTACATATATTACAAGTTGCACTACTTGCGCCACAGGTTCAATAAATGCCAATTAGTACATACAAGTATAACTTAATTACTAAAGTTATTTTTAACATCTCCGCAGCTCGCATTCCGATTTGAATATTAATATCGAGTTCTAACGAGCAGTAAGTTCATGGAAGAAATATGGCGTAAACAGCACGTGCAATGACTATGAGAATATTTAAATGTAAGATCAGATCTCCCAGAAAGAAAGTGACCTAGTACCTACCTCAAAAAAAACTTTATTTGATTCCAGATTCTAGTTCCATTATGATGTATGCCGTATTCCGCATGACGCATCATGCCAAATTTTGACAAATTGAACTCGGAAGCTTAATTCGTAGGTAAAACTTTTGCACCTTTATTCTCAAATGTTAAAACCCGAGCCCGTCTGTCTCTCTTTAACGCACCGGTATAAAAAAGTGCCAGGTCCGGTTGGGTCCGGTCGGGTCCGGTTAGTCGGGTTTCCGATTCCGATATTCGAATATTTTCCGACAGTTGTTGGTGTAGCCTATGAACTGGGAAAATCCTTACCTAAAGGATTATACGAAATGGGACAATACTAAATTATCAAGATACCCTATAAATTTAAGGTGCACTATGATAACGGTTTTATTAATTTCATTTATAAAAAAACATCCCAAATATTTCTTGTATTAAGAAAATTGCTTGCAGCTTAGCAATTTATCTTAGAAATGTTGAGGAATATCAATTAAAGTCTCGACGTCCTAAATAACCTATGTCTGATAAATCCAAGAATAGTAGATGGAAGTTTATGTAAAGTAAGGTTTGTTATAGCTCTGGGTGCATCCATCAAAATGGGTTTAGGACGCAATTAAAATGTTGAGGCGCCATTATTATTTACAATGGCATTTGCTTAACGTTACGTCTTTATAAGGTTTGTATTATTGCTTCGCGAAACATTAACAGAATAAGTCCTTTTTATGATTAATTAGTAATTTAAACTTTAACTATAAAAACGTTGTTTTATTTTCCTATTGCCTTATGACTACGATATCAAGAGGAATTTTCATTATTTTCAATCCTCTTTACAATTCTGTTTTAAGACTCTTTTATTCCTCGTGGCGGCAATTAATCAAGATTTGTTTTTAATTTGACACATTAAAATAAACAACACATAGTTAGTTAGAGTAAATTAAACACAAAACGTCAATAAAGCCGGTCTTATTGCTAGAAGCGATCACTACTACAGAAACTTACAATATATTTTCTATTATGTGTGAAAGCTGGGCACTGTTATGTTTCTGCATTAGTAAGGTCGGAAGAGCTCATTTAGGAAGTATTGCGTTAGAGGTTGGAGGACTTGTCCCCTATGCCTATTTATTCCTGTAAAATTTAAAAAAAAAACATATTATGTATGAATAAAATATGGCTAAATTTAGAGTTTTACTGGGTAGGCATTATGCTTGTGTAGTAGGTATGTAGGTAACTATGTACATTCTGTTTTCCGCACTCCATAAATAGAAAGAAAGAAAGAAAGAAAAAATATTTTATTTAAATAGGCCACAAAGAAGCACTTTTAAATCGTCAAAAAAACACATTTTTACAACTATCACAAAAAAAAATTAAAAAATATTAACTAACAACGTCATAGTCTCTGTCTGTCTGTCATGTCTGAATTTACATCGGTTCCAAAAGTTGAACTACCGAGAAGATTCCGGCAACAAACTCGTGTAGTCACTCTTTTCAAAATAAATATTCAAATACAATGTTTGTAGTTAAAAAAAATATAACTTTTAGCAGTGCAGTGCCGCCCAGCGATAAAAATAATTAAAATTAGAAGAGAATCTATATCATCGTACCGACAAAATAGGTACCCAATGTCAAAAGTATTATCGTTATTTTCAAGCTATCTGACAATGCACAATCACAAAATAGGTATACAGAGGTTAATAGGTCATAATACTTACACGTAAATAAACTTAAAAACATTTTGGAATTTTAATGTTTCCACGCATTCTTATCATCTAAATATTCTTGAACCTTATAGTAGCCATTTTTCATTAAAGTTTGTTTGACATATAACTTAAGTTTGTGAAAAGGCAGTTCAGTTACATTTGGCGGGACTTTGTTATAAATGTGTATACATTTCCCCATGAATGAGCGACTTGTCTTGTGAAGTCTAAAACTTGGAACAGCAAGTTTATTTTTATATCTAGTGTTTAAGTTATGAATATCACTATGTTTTGAAAAGGTATGTTTATATTTGTGAACATAAATTATGTTCTCATATATATATTGAGAAGCAATGGTCAAAATATTAATTTCTTTAAATAAATCCCTTAGCGAATCACGTGGCTTGAGTCCGTAAATAGCACGCACAGCCCTTTTTTGTAAAATAAAAATGTCTTCAATGTCGGCTGCTGTGCCCCACAATAACAAGCCATATGACATAACACTGTGGAAGTAACCAAAGTAAACAAGTCTTGCTGTTTCAACATCACACAAAGACCTAATTTTTTTAACAGCATAAGCAGCTGAACTAAGTCTTTTAGATAGGGACGAGATATGAGGATACCATTGTAAACGAGAATCTAACTTAATTCCCAAAAATACTGTAGAGTCAACACATTCAATAGTTTCTTCATTGATTTCAACATGAGTACTAACCTGCCTTACATTTGGTAAAGTAAATTTAATACACTTTGTTTTCTTTGAATTTAACAATAAATTATTATTTTCAAACCAGGATAGCACTTTTGAAATGGCATTATTTACATCCTCAAAGTCAGTTTTAGTTCGGTCTATTTTAAAAATTAGTGAGGTGTCATCTGCAAACAATACCGTCTCACACAATTTTTTTGAAAAGTAAGGGAGGTCGTTGATATACATTAAAAAAAGCAATGGCCCTAATATCGAACCCTGAGGCACGCCCATATGCACAGGCGCACCAGAAGACTCAGTTTTGTTTATAACAACTTTTTGAATTCTATTGGTCAAATAGGATTCAATAAGTTTTAATGAGTTTATTGATACACCATAATGCTTTAATTTACCCAATAATGTTTGATGATCAACACAGTCAAACGCCTTGGACAAGTCGCAGAAGATACCTAGAGCATCCTGCCGATTTTCCCAAGCATCTGAAAAAAAAAAAAATTCCAAATAAAATCCATTCCAAATAAATCTGAAATTATTTTTTATGAAAATGTAACGAAAATTATGTAACCTATAGGAGGTTACATAATTTTCGTGAGCATGACACCCTCAGAAATAAGTGATATGCGAAAAATGTTACGTTCGCGTATATTATGACAGTCTATTTTCATCCCAACCTATTTACTTTAGTCCGCTCCGTTCAAACTAATTAAGAGCAACGATTTAAAAATGTTACGTATTCCTGATATACAAATATATGGGTCGGTCATTGACACTGGCAGGCATGTTTGCTAAATACTCGCTTTTCGTGAGAATAGGCCCAACTGGTGTGGATGGAAGTTTCATTGTAAATATTTATGTAGAGAAATTTAAGGGCTGAGTTATTGAGCTTAAGGTGACAGCGGGGAAGTCAAGTCCGCATAGGTAGCCAAAATGTAACTTGAAATCAATTAAGTAAATAGATTGTTTTGAAGTTGCATTTTAGCTGCTTATACGGACTTGGCCCAAAGACGTTCTTCTGAAATATGGCTAAATTTAGAGTTTTACTGGGTAGGCATTATGCTTGTGTAGTAGGTGTATGTAGGTAACTATTTACATTCTGTTTTCCCCACTCCATAAATAAATAAATCTGAAATCATTTTTTATGAAAAATGTAACGAAAATTAAATAAGTATTTTTTATCTAATAATCGTTGATCAAAAATAAAACATGTACCGAATCAAGTTGCCACACCGCACCACAATTCAGAGAGCATATTACTCCGAAAATCGAAGTACACAAACGAAAAAACTTAAAGGTTTTTTTGACTTGAAAAAAAAATACTAATTTATTAAAAAGTAGACGTTTACTTGCCTCTAGAGATATAATTGGAATAGATTTTATTTTTAGCTACATAATTTGATTGACTTTTAAAATATCAAAGAACATAATAATAGAGTCAAATATTTTATGTTCATTTTACTACTCTACTTTTTTTAGGTACTCTATGTTCTTTGTTATTCAACAATATTTTTGGCACACAAAAAAAGCACACAATTATTCGATACACTAATATACAGGTTGGTGCCTTCAATAAGGCAATAAATTGAAGCTTTGGTTATATTAGTTCATAGAAATGGTTTGCCACTTTCAAAAACATCTTATTCATCAGATAATTTTTTGATATTTGTATGAAATAATATTACATTGGGTGCATTATTTTATTAAATTATTAAATTAATAAGATGTTTTTGAAATTGGCAAACCATTTCTATGAACTATTAAAGCCCATGTTTCAATTTATTGTCGTATTGACGGCACCACCCTGTATGACACACACAGGCACTTACATCCACACGCACACACGCGCGCGCGCGCACACACACTCACACACACACACACACACGCACACACACACGCACACACACACACGCACACACACACACGCACACACACACACGCACACACGAGCACACACCCAGCTATCCTTATACCCGCTCTTTAGTAGCAATTATATCTTTATATCCCCTAACAAATATAAGTACCAGCTATTTTTGATTGCCTCCAGTACCAAGTTTCATAAATTGGGAAAAAATTATATACATGAAATGAATTTTGTCCCGTGATTCAGTTTATTATTCATGCAAATGCAAAATTAAATAACTACAAATTTTGTTAAAGAAAAATTTAAAAAAATATTTTTTTAACAATTGGTTTTAAACACCTCTGTCAGCATGACTTTCCAAAAGTCAATTAAAAAGTTGAATTCCAGAACATTCCTTAAAACGTCAATATATATCTTATTTTGTCACCATATTACACCGTTACAGTCGTAAATATTGTAAATGGCGCAATTTCTTCTTGCGGAAGAGACGGAGCTATCCATCTTCGGTGTGACAGCTCCCGGTTCTAGTCGCACTGGGCATGCTGCCAGATCCTTAGGGCTAACTACGTCAAGAAGGGACTAAATTTATTTATGTACATTTTACGAACTGGTCTGTCTGGAGAGCAAATAAAGCAAATTAAATTTTAAGCTCGCTGCTTCGTACTGCTTTTTACTATATGTAGGGTAGGTAGAGGTATGGGACAGATAAATTGATTGGTTTGAAAATAAACATTGCTTATGACGTCATATTGTCATTTCGTACTGTCTATGAAAGCAATATGGCTTTCAAAGCAATAATATTAATATAATAATAATAATAATATTTATACACTCACACCTATTATCTAGCCCAAAGTAAGCATCATTAAGAGCTTGTGTTATGGATACTAGATAACGGAGAAATAATGATAATAATATGTATATAAATATTAGAAATATACTAAATAAACATATAAACATCCATGACTCGTAAACAAATGTTCGTACTCATCATACAAACATTCGTTCCTACCGGGATTCGAACCCGGGACCTCTTGACCGAGTAGCCTGGGGTACAGACCACTCGGCCAGGCGGTCGTCCTTTCATATGACTTTAAGTTAGGCGGTCGCGCGCCGCCCGGTAGGAGCAGATGTTTGTAATAATGTTAAAATGTTTATTAGTTTTCAAATTAGATTCTCTGTCACACACTGTAGGTATGAAGTAAAAGGTAAAATGCTAAATTAGATACTAATTACTTTTAATATTTATGAAGCAATCTGTTCACTCAGTCAGTGTTGATGACTTTTTAATGATCGAACTACTTCTTAATTTAAAAATTGACACGTCATTTAAAACGAAATGTCCTAGTTTCTAAAATTTTATTCTATTTAGAAAAAAACTTTTTCTATGCTAGATAATTACCTTAAGATTTTCAGATAAACATTTTCAGATCGTTATTGTACTTATGTTCAGTACCAACAATTATTTTAGTGAGTCATGACTGTTTGTGAAACAATGATTTGAAATATTCTAAATAAGCATATTTAGAATATTTCAAATCATTGTTCCTCCGTTGCCTTTAAAGCACAATCTAAATTATGCTAAATTTGGGCTAGATAATTTGTGTGACTGTAAAAAGATTATTATTTTTTCAGGTTAAATACATAATTATTAGTAGAAAAGAAAAGAAAAATATTTATTTCACGTTTTTTAAGTTTATAGGAAGTTGATTAAATAAATGTTTTTTCTCCGTTGCCTTTAAAGCACAATCTAAATTATGCTAAATTTGGGCTAGATAATTTGTGTGACTGTAAGAAAATTATTATTTCAGGTTAAATACATAAAAAAATATTGGTAGAAAACAAATTAAAAATATTTATTTCATATTTTTGATCAAAAAATATGTGTAAGTTTTTAAGAAGTTGATTAAAAAATTCTGTAATGCTTCAGCCCTATTACTTAAACGTAAACATGTTATTCATTATAGCTCAGTATTTTGAAAGCACCCGTAATACTTTCAATTCACCATTCTTATAGAATTTGATAAATATGGTGCTTAAAATTTTATCACGTAGCTGTTAAAATATTTGATACTTAACAAATGATAATGGAATCTAAGAATAAACTATGAAAATGATACAAATACAATAAACTTTTTGTTTTCTTCGAGGGCATTTGGATGACAGTAATATTTAGTTTTTACAGGCCTTAGTTTAAATTTTATGTTAATAGAAACACTACTGATATGTAGATATGAAATAAATGGTCGAATGTACGAAAACTTCCATAGCGTCCCTGCCAGAAATTTCATTACATGTCTATTTTTCTGCATAGCCAACACTTGATACGAGTGTGTACATAAAAGTTACGTGGGAAAATAACTGATTCAGTGATGCTCATGTTGTAATCCTTGGTAAGAACTATGAGCACTCATTTCTCTATATTCTAGAGTAAAAATAATTATAAGAGGACAACAGAAAAACATATTTAAACAAAAAGATTATTAAAACGGATTCTAAGGAGCATACGCAACAAAATGCTTTCTTTAGCCTTTACAGGGTGGTTAAAGTATTTTTTTATACACAACTAGATGACAAACAAGCTGACGGCCCACCTGGTGGTAAGTGGTAGCCGCCGCCTATAGACACCTGCAATAACAAGGAAAAGCACTGGCTACCCTTTCCTTCAATCCGAAACCCAGCGAACTGTTTCACGGCAGAAATAAGAAAGGTGGTGGTACCTACCTAGACGACCTTACATATAGACCTACCACCTAGTGAAGTATAAGTATGTATTGGTGTTAGAAACTTCTTAAGGCTAACGAAGCTTTTACCAGCAAGCGGTCCGCATGCTTGTTAGCCAATCTATGTATTAGTATAAAACATCTGAACAATCTAAAGCTACCATTAATTACACTTACCCTTAAGTGGCAACCCTTTGAATTTTTATATACCTAATTTCGGTTATATTGAGTATATTTCTCACGTTGCAGTCAACTCGTTGCACCCTACACGTGTTGAGTTTCAAAGACATTCACTTTGTTTCTTTTTTACCACATGTCTGACTTTCGGCGTTGTGAGACTGTATCGCTTGATGTTTTATGAAATCTTCTTTTTTTTCTGAAGTGACATCCCTAGTTAGTAAAGTTACTAAGAACTATTTTGTTTTCTTCTTACAATCAGTGCAAATAAGTACGTAAATAACTGTTGAAAAAAGTTTCAAGGAATCCTTTGCTGTAGAAAAAAATATAATCATCTAATATAGCTCCATTATTAATACCTACCACATTTTTCAAAAAATAAATGAGATATCTTTACATGAATTAACGAATACTTAATTGATCTTCCTATCTATCTATTGCTTTGAATTTGTTTAAAAATAAAAATAAACAGTGTGTAACGGGTTCCGCAACCTCCCAAAACAAACTCCTCATTGTTTCGTCACGTTTCGTCATTTTTAACATAGTAATGAAATTAATACATGGAGATTGCCGTTTTGTAATAAGTATTTTGTTTAAAATGAAATTACCATACCCACTATGTATTTTTGTATACAATTTAAAATTGGCTTGATATTTTTTTTTTAAACAAAATGTGGATATTTTAAGACATTCATTGTTTAGTAAATGCAGTGAACATTTTTGTTTTAAAATAATAGATAATAAAAAAGTTATAAATAAATAAATAATAAATAAACAACAAATCTAAACATTGAAAGCGGCTACATATTCTACAACCTCTAATTGACTCTTACTTTCAATTAATAAATATTGCCAAAATTGTTAATTCCAATCGTGAAATCCTGCTTTGCTGCACTTTGAATATAAACTGTTATATTTTAGGTAGACATATATTTAAAATGATTGAAATGATCTGAAAATTCATTTTTAAGGACAAAGTATATTCCATCCATACTACCCTTTATATAAAATCGAATTTCGGAAAAAGTTAACTTTATTCATCTCATGTTTCAATCATGAATAATTTCATAAAAAATCAATCATCTTGTTTAAATAGTAATTAAAAACGATGTTTCATGTCAGTGGTTTAGGTTTTGAGTTTGTGTCTATCACAAACATTCAACTTAGTTTATTATACAGGATTATGCCGTCAATGCGACAATAAATAGAAAAAACATGGGCTATACAGGTTGGTGCCGTCAATACGACAATAAATTGAAACATGGGCTATATGTATTAGTTCATAGAAATGGTTTGACACTTTCAAAAACATCTTATTCATATTTTATGATGAATTCATGACATTTGTATGAAATAATATAACATTGGCTACATTATTTCATAGAAATGACATGAAATTATCAAATGATTAAGAGGTTTTTTAAAGGGGCAAACCATTTCTATTGACATTTCTATTGATAAGATCTTAAACCTACGAATCTGCCGTATTCAACCATCGGCCTTCAACATAGTTCAATTGTATATCTCATGGTTTCATATTGATTGATACTAAGAATTAATTTAGACTTCTACAAATAAATCATCATTTGGGTTACGTGGGCAGTAGATCAGTGCGATAATAGAATGAGATGTTTTGGATATAAATACATATTTGCAATCATTGTTTTTAGAAGCGAGTTCCCGTTATTGTACATCTGTTTAGTAAATTGTGAATGATTAATAACTTTATTGAATATCGAACAACTGCTTTCCTACGCATGCCTCCTATTTTTTTAATACTTGGAAAATGGAATTTCATCATTTCCTAAGATATTATCACACTATGAACACTAGACAATTGATGTTCATAGATGCAAGATCCCCACAAGAATATGCTTAGTCGACAATATTTTATTATTTTGAACATGACAGGAACATTAAAAGATCTTGATCCTTTCGAGCTGTTTTATAGGTAAGTTTATGTACCTACTTGTAAAGATTCTATTTACTAATACTTTGGGAGACAGATCCAAAGAAGTGTTGTTTTTAACTTAAGTTGCTGCTTTGGAAGACTTTTACTAGTAAAATAAATATTGATTTTTAATTTTTTAAATATACATTTTAGGTTTTTTACGGTATTGGTATATGGTCTTTTTTATGTTGCAGTTACTTTTGTAGCAATTACAGTTACGTTTATAGCCGTAGGTATTACATTTTCGGCTAACTGACAATAAGGCGTTTTATAAAATAGCATCACCCGCCCTGCCGCGAAAAGTGTTACAGCCATTTACGATTAGATGTTTTATAAAACGACGTAGTTTGCTATTTGGCTATAAAACATAGACCAGTGGTTCCCAATTTTTTTTTATTGTGAAACCTTGATCGATTCTGTTTTTGGGGGAACCCCATCGCGACATTAAAAACATGAATTGACAATCACTCTATTTTAAGAACCTATGATCCATATTGTTTGCATGTTAGACATGAAAAGAAAAAGTATACTTAATGAATAATAGATATTTATTGTACAAGAGTGCAAAGTTGATTTTTAACCGCGTGCTCAATTTTGATGACCGAGCAAGCAAAGGATTCTAAAATTCAAAATTACAAATATTAGAATCCTAAGAATCCTAAGCATTAGCGAGGGAATCAAAAGAGCACTAGGTTAAAAATCTTTGCACTCGAGTGCAACACGTAACTTTTCATCCCACCTTAGCGAGGAAATGACTAAATGCAAAAAAAAAAACATTTACACTCACAAGATACTTTTATTTCAGTTTAGGTATTAACAACTACATTATAATAGGTAAGTATTACAGAATAACCTTTAACTTATAACAAATAATACTTAGGTATAATTAAGAAACATTGAAGGTTACGTTGGTATTCGTACAGTTACTTTAGTTGAGTGTAATATTTTTGTTAGCTACTGTGATGTTGGTGTTAGTGACTTGTGTACTGTTTTTTGGTAAACTATCTGTCATACTTAATAGTTGTACCGATTCATCGGATTCCCTTGGCGTAAATGTTGGCGACAGAGGGCGATGGTTAGGTGTTTCGTAACGGCTCATTTTTGATGTAGAAGGGCCAGTCCAAGGATCTGACTGAGACTCTTTCAGTGTAATGGCTCCTACTATTCCTTTACATATTTTAGACTTAATTTGAATGGAATCCTATTTGTATCCCTCTACAACCGCATTGGACTTCCAGCCTCCATGGCGCTTAAGGGACAGGAGATCAGCTCCTGAATCGGCCAAAAGTGTGGCTGAAGTTCGCTGGAAACAATGACCCGAGGAGGTAGGTACAACGGGGGTTGTGGAAGTTCAGGAACAGTTGCTATTTCTCGTGGGATATTGCCAATTTTATTAGCACCTAAGTATAGGTTGTCTGACACACTTTCCGTTGGATAATGTAGAAAAAATCGATTTATCGGAGTGTTAAGGTGGTTTTTTACCAGAGGGGCGAGACGAGGCGAGGCGAGACGAGAATTGAAATCGTACTGACCCTTTTCCACTAAAAATTGCCCGCGCGAGATGATTGAGCACGACAATAAACCTATCGCGATAAGCGTGTTTCTGTTGCAGAGTTAATTTATACTCTATATCGGAAGCAATACGGTTCATTTTTACTCAAACAAAAATTTCAATTCACTCCTAGCACATCCTCGAAAATCCTGACTATTTCCACCAAAGATGTGCAAGGCGAGGATTGAAATATTTGTTTGTGTAAAAATGAACCGTATTGCTTCCGACATAGAGTATAAATTAACTCTGCAATAAATTTTAATTATCGTCTCGCGTCGTCTCGTCTCACCCCTCTGGTGGAAAATCGCGTAGGGTTCGAGATATTATTAAAGGAGTTGTTTCAGGTTTATATGGAGTCCCGGCTATGACATACACAGTGGTTTTTAAGTTAGGGAAATGGAAATAACACATTATTTTTCAATTCGTTTTAATTATTTCTTTGTTATTTTCCCGTACAAAATACTTTCTGATTAGAAGTGACAGTTTTATTTATCAGTATAATGGCAACTCTACAACGTTAAACTTCTATAATTATTCGCAATATATAACACGAAAAATACAGAAGTAATCAAAATACCTTATTCATCTGTGAGTCCATAATTCCATACCTTATTCATTCATAGGCTGAAAACCAACGTTTTTCCGAACGATTTAAAAATATGGTCATAGATTATAGGAAATATGTCATAATATAGCCACTTATACTGCCATATTTGTTTTTTTATGGATGCTTTAAAATATTTTTGTACGTGGTTTAACGACCGAAAATATCACACAAAATAATTTGTAATGGTTTTAATCTTTTTTTGATATTTTTTTATGTAGTGTACATGTTCATAGCCGAAAATGAACAGCTCTTTTCACATTTAAATTTATACTCTATATCGGAAGCACTATGGTATGGTTAATTTTTACACAAACAAATATTTAAATTCACGCCTCGCACATCCTTGTCAATCCTGACTATTTCCACGAAAGATGCGCAGGCAAGGATTGAAAATTTGCCATACAAATTTTAAATCTCGTCTCGCCTGCGACGTGAATTGAAATATTTGTTTGTGTAAAAATTAACCGTATCGCTTGCGATATAGAGTATAAATTAACTCTGCAACAGAAACTCGCTTCTCGCGATAGGTTTATTGTTGTGCGATTTCAATCCTCATCTCGCCACTCTGGTGGAAACTCATCTCGCGCGAGCTCGCGCGGGCAATTTTTAGTGGAAAAGGGTCAGTGCGATTTCAATTCTCGTCTCGCCTCGCCTCGTTTCGCCCCTCTGGTGGAAAACCATCTTAAGGCGGGCGTAAGGCTTGATATTTCTCAACAATTGTTACGTATTCCTTGCGAATGACGAAGTTGCGGTCTGTTTTTGTCTTTGTATTAGGTAAATTAATTAATAGTAAGTCATCTAAATGTTTCTCAATGTTTAAGTCGTGTCCGTTTATACCAATAATAAGAACAACCTGTAACGTAAAGAGTATTGTAGTAGCTAATTTAATAAAAATTAATATGCATGCATTTTGCCCATCAACATCTAGTAAGTACGTATTAGATTATGTTAAGTAGATGATTAATATACTTAAGTAGATACTGAATGTGCAACTGACTAACTTTTGCCGCCAAATATACGGAATCAGGTGCTTCGTTAAGAAGCTTTTCAATTTGAGATGCTGTGAAAACCTTCGATTTTTTTGGTTGATGAGCAGATGAGGCTCTTTTTAAAAATGCCACTAATTTAAATTAGTTTATCGAAATTAGGGTGTCGATATGTATGTCTTTTTTTATCTTTGTTGTTGCTTTTAGCATTGAATACGTACTCCATAGAATGCTTGATTTCTTGGTCTCGGATAATTCAATAAAATATGCCAGCGAAACGTTTTCTGAGAATGTTTTGGCTCCTTTAGCTTGTCGCCACGTGTTAAACATATCCTACTGTTTTAAATACTTCTCGCGTGGTTGTTGAGGGGAAAAGCTCATTTGCGCATTATTATCAGTTTCAGTCAAATCTGTTGGCGTCAAATAAACTTCATCGTCGCTAGAATCACTCATTTTAGGTTTTCACTTGATTTCAAATTTCTTGTTTTTAGGAATATGTCGTGAAAAGAAAATGGCGCGCGCAAATTAAATTAAAAAAAATACACCAAGAAGGTTCCGAGTCTGACTTTTTAACCAATTAAAAAGGGTTGTATGATAAATTCGGCACCATGGAGGTAGAAGTAAATAGATTTAATGATGTTTTGAATTCACAAACTTAGTGAAACACGATGTTCTAAATTCAATTTATTTTATCCTCTAGGGGATAAAAACGGCTTTTGCACTCATAAAAGAGTAAAAATACTCTTTCCGAGATGGGGGGATGAAAAAATCTTTATTAATCATATTTAATGTGATGAATATTTTTTTATAGTTTTACTTATAATAGTTATATGTATCTGTACTTATTTTTATCTGTCTTATCCCTACGATGATACCTACGCCTGGACTTGAGGAACCTCTGGGATCCTTCTACGGGACCCCAGGGTTCCATGGAACATCTTTTAGGAACCGCTGCCATACTATTGACTAATAGTCAGTGTAATAATAAAATATTCTCATAAAGTGAGCTGAGACTATATAGTATGCAGGTTTGTAACAATTAATGTTTATTTCGTCCCTAACTACGGGTTACTAGTCCCAGAAGACTGAATCGTTTTCCCGAGAACTTGCTACATTGTTCGAACCCTCAATTGAATATGTTGCCGATGGAGGGAACTATTATTGAATTGCGACAGACATTTATGTGAGCGAAAGCGTGAAGAGTAAGTATAGTGTGGGTGGTATATTTCCATGTCATTTTGAATGAATCTGCTTTGTAAATCTCCTTTAAATATAAGCTTAAAAACAAACGCAACATAAAATAGTATATATGTTTTTTAATTTTAGTTAATATTAAAGTTACAACTGGATAGCTGATGCACGAGAGATACCCCTGATGTTGCAACAGTCCATAGGCTACGGTAATCGCACACCTTCAGGTGGAGTTTAATTTTGATGTGAAGTACTTTAACCCACCAACCCGCATATTGGGCCATAACACCACCATGCTGACCCAATGCGGGTTGCATTGGGCTAGCATGGTGGTGCTATGGCCCAAACTCCTCAGGTGTTTCTCCCATGTAGAAAGGTCTGCGCCCAGCAGTGGGACGTTTATAGGCTGGTGATAATGATGATGATATTAGGGATATCATCATAGTTATCACTATCGGTTGCGGATTTCAGGATTTATTAAAAATATTTTAATACTTAGGTACTTACGTACTTTCTCCTTCTGCGAGGCCGTACTCTCGCAGAAGGAGGCAGCGGAGAGGGAGCGGGCGGATGATCCTCAGGCCGCTCCCCTCCGGCGCAGACGGTTGGTTGGGAGAAGGCGGGCAGTTTTGATCGCTCGCGTTGTCCCAACCTAAGACGCGGCCTGCGTGTGCGAGGGTAGGCTCCTCGCACATGCATTGCACAGGCCCGTCACGTCCCGGGTTTCCCCCGGGCAACCCCATTTGGCGCTGTCGCCACTCTAGAGTCGGCTTAGGCCGGCTTTGGGGTGGCTGACTGACTGAGTGGGCCTCACATCGGGACCGGACGCGGCTATGGCTGCGACCGGCCCGGGGTGAGGCCTGGTGCCCTGCCTTAGGACTGGCTCTGGTCGGTTCTAGGGTCGGGCTGCCCGGAGGCGGCTCGGTGAAATGCTTCGGCAAACCCCGGGTCGTCTCCATTATGGGCATGGCGAAACCGGAGTGGTTTAGCAGGTATTCCCAGTGCCGCTATGATCAGGCGCTGGGCGACCCCTGCACAGGCCCACGTCTAGCCGACGGTCCGTTGGTCCACCTAACCTGCGGTTTAGGGTATCGTCTGTAAGCGGATTCCACTCCGAAAAAAAGGTACTTACGTACTTTAAGTACATAAATTCTGTAGGATCTTGTCACCAACCGTGTGCCTTCCTATTGGTTCGTTGGTAAGTCAAAAAAGCGTGAAAATTTACCTTATAGGTCGGTAAGGTGAAGGAGGCGGCTAGAACAGTATATTTCAAGCTGCACTATGCTTTCTTCGCTTAGTTCTCTTACTAGTTCACATCAGGTTCAAACACTAGTGTGAACGAATATTATAACTGCAATCAAGGCTATCATTATTTCTCTCCATAAGAACGTAGTCCCGCTCGTAATATTGACGGCCGGCTGGTCGAGAGGTCTGTACCCCTTCCTATACAGACTACTCGGTCGAGGTCCCGGGTTCAAATCCTGGTAGGAGCAAATGTTTGTATGATGTATACGAGCATTTGTTTACGAGTCATGGATGTTTATATTTTTATTTAGTATATTTCTAATATTTATATACATATCATTATAATTGATTATCCGTTATCTAGTATCCATAACACAAGCTCTTAATGATGCTTACTTTGGGCTAGATATTAAGTGTGAGTGTATGAATATTATTATTATTTTATATTCGTTCACAGGTGGCTGAGTCATTTGCCGCGCTTTGTAAAAAAAACTATCATCTGCCATCTGTGATCTGTTATTCACTTGTCGGGTTGTAATGTAGTCGGTCACCAGCATAATCAGAGTCGTTACTATGAAATAAATTAGTCTGATGCCTAACACATATAGTAACAGTAATATTATAAATTATGTCATAATGGAAAAAAACAGCTCTCGTTTTTCTAGTCAATTTTGATTGGATAGCTTTTGTTTCTGACCGTATAAACAGTTATTATTGGTTCTGAGAATTCTATTTTCAATATATTTTGCAATATAAAGTTTCAATTTTGCTGTGAAAAGTAAATTGATTTTGATGAATTAAGAAAATGCTCATTAAAGGTCTTTGTCAAAGCTATGTTTACCAATTATCTAAGCAACTTGTATCTGTTGCCGCTATCTGGTTAAATTCGCCGCTTAATTGGAAGCCTAGCCTGTTGATTAAACGCCGGCATCCAATTGAATGCCTAGCCCTATAGTTTATTGAACTAGGCTTACATAACGTTTAACGACTTGGCGTATTGAATGGATCGTCTTGTACTGAAAAGTTTTAATTTGATTGGTAGGTTCAATGTTATTTTTATGACCACTTATAACCCACATCGTTTTGGTTCTAAGTGGTCATAAAAAATAACTTTGAACCTACCAATAACTCAAATAGTCACAAAAAACTTTTCGATTTAAACGACCCGCCTAGGCGTCCAATTGAATGGCTAATTTAAACCAGACGGCGGACATGATGTTTAGCCATCTTTTTAACGTTGAGCTCAATGACTTGGCTAGTTGTACTTCAGCCGTTTGATTGGATGCCGGCGTTCAATCAACGGGCTAGGCGTCCAGTTAAGCGACTGATTTAACCAGACGGCGGCAACATATCCACTAGACCACTTAAACAAAACTTTCATATTTTTAGATTTGTGGTAATCCAGTGATAAATACGGCCTTCAGTATTTAATATATTTTATTCGGAAATTGTTTTTACAACATTTCCACAGACATGATATTCTTAATTTTTATTTAACATTATTATAAACGTTTGAATAAATTATTTAATAATAAAAATATCTAAACTAGAAAAATTTCACGTCCTGAGGCGGGAATCGAACCGCTGACCTTTCGCAATCCGGGCGACTGCTCTAACCATCTGAGCCACCAAGGACTTGGAATATCCCTGTGAAATTGTTCTAGTCTATCAGTATCGTAGGTATTTGTAAAAATACTCGTTTCGGATGTTGAAATAGAACATTTCGACATCGTAGGGTAGACGTTAGCTCATAACGCAAATACTGATAGACTAGAAGAATTTCACAGGGATATCCCAAGTCCTGGGTGACTCAGATGGTTAGAGCAGTCGCCTGGATTGCGAAAGGTCACGGGTTCGATTCCCGCCTCAGGACGTGAAATTTTTCTAGTTTAGATATTTTTATTAGACATGACATATTAGACTTATTATGCTTCGTAACTTAATGGCTAGGTATCAAGGGCTTCATTGTAAATAGATAACACTGACTAAAAGTCTGCGCCAACTAACTTAATAAATATTATCCATTCTTTGCCTTTTAAATATTTAAAGTCAGTTTTAAGTTTTTTTTTTATTTCTAGAGTAAAAATCTTTAAGCTAAAACTCTAATATTGATAGAGCCTCTGACATACAATCGAACTTACACAATTTAGTATAGATACAACACTTTAAGCAAGCGCGTGAGCAAATATCTTTGGAGTGCTCGCCGCTCGAGCTGAGTGGAGTGCCTTGGGTAAAGGAGTGTACGGGACTTAGTTGTGTACCTTGATCACTTTCTTACACTAATTCAAGCATTTCAATTTTTTTTGTGTATTACATGATTTATCGTTATTTCTCACAGCTAAATCGTAAAGGTTCTTAGTAGGTAAGGTAAAGACCTGGAGTCAGTTACAACAGAGACTTATGATCTTGTACGAAACATCAGACCATTTCTGAATTATAATTTTAAAAATGTGTCAGTGTGATGCTTTGCGTCTGTATTCTGGACAAAGGAAGACTAAAAACATTTTTAAGAAGAACTAACTAACAGAAGCACATAAGATACGAATGGGTCGAAGTGCATAGTGCACTTCAATTTGGTCATCCATTGGAGCTCTATTACTATTCTCCCTTATCCTCCCTATCAGGTAAAAAGCTGCAGAAAGAACATTCTCACATGTGTATAGTTTTCAGAAATTTTTTTAGGTAACAGTTCGTGAGACTTTACGAACTGTTACGTAAAAAAATTAGGCAACAGTTCGTAAAAGTCAGTTAGTAACAGTTAAGTACGGCCATATAATTCACAAATTACAATTATTAAACTACTGTCTTGGAACTGATGAAATGCAATGGTTTAACGATTTAGTAAAGCTTACCTACTAGCCTATTTAGATTATTTTGTAGTAATTTTCAACAATATAACTTTACTTAGTGGGTAAACAACAAATATTTGGAGTGGTTACGTGATGGAAATATCGTTTGAAATTAAGTGAGCACTTAACCAAAACGATGTTCTACCTGGCTAGAAATAACAATAACAAACGCTTTACCTTTTAGTCTTATTTTTTATTCAATATCACGCATCCCTAACATTGCGTTTGCAAAAACAACGTCTCCAACATATCATAATAAGCCGGAAAAATAACTTATGAGAACGAAAGTGGCTAAACTTATAAATTGTACTAAAGCATAGAATGGTAAAAGGAACATTAATGTAAGATGTCACGAGAGTGCTAAAATTTTATGACACTTTTCAGAGGTTGTTTTTAGTAAGTTTGGGCATTTTAGTGGATATTTTTAAAATGTTTATGTATTTAGTATTAAGGTTCAAATTTTAAATTATTTTATTTGATAATTAAAATAAAAACTAAAAATTTTCTTGAATTTCAATAGTATGTAACTACAAAAAGTGTAGTATACTATTTTGAAATCTTAAACAGTGGTGGACTTCAAAAAAAATTTTATACAAAAATTAATACCGACTTCAAAATATTAAAAAGGACAAAATAATAAAATTAAAGTAGATATTTATCCCCTAGAAACATATTTTTTAGAGTCGGTGCTACACTTTATATTGTTTCTGGAAATAACTTAGCACCAACTCCAAGAAATATATTTTTAGGGGCTAAGTATCTACATAAATTATATTATTTTATCCTTTTAAGAATTTTGAAGTCGGTGTTAATTAAAGCTAATATTTTTTTTTACAAATTTTAGTGATATCTTTCTAAGGTCAAAAGCTAGATTGAAAACCGTGCTTCAGCAAAATCGCATCAGAAATCTCGGCTAAATCGGTGTACATACAAAAAAAACATACCAACCGAATTGCGAATTTCATCGTAATTTAAGTAGGTTAAAAAGTATTCAAATGCTGTGACGTATTCTCTCAGGTAATATTCCTAGATAGAAGAAGACGGGAATAGCGTGTCTATATTGTCATAATAAAATCGACTCCAAGAATAACTGTGCAGCGCCTGAAGCATCTCTTATACTTATCTTCTGAAACACTGGAAGTTTCTCGCAGTTACATATGTAATTTCTTCATCTCAAGTTGCGAGAGTCCTCGTAAAAGTTGAGCGAAATAGATTCATTGCCTCCAGACTAACGATTAGTGTACAACTTTATTAATGTTATGTCTTTTAAAATACTTACTTTGGCTTATTGTTTATGTCTTAAGATGCTTTATATGTAGTAGGTATAAGCCATAAGTTATACAGAGTATTTCTTTTGGTTTGGATATTTACTTGTGCCATAGTGTTATTGGACATATTTTTGGTTGTAATTTTTTTAAATAAAGCCTTTCTCCAGTTAGATATGTGTTCTCTGTGGTCAACTACAAAAAATCTAACCGTTAAATATTTGTATAGTATCTCTAAAGCCATTCATTAATTCAAGCTATTGCAGTTGTCTATAGGCGGCGGTAACCGTTTACCACCAGGTGGGACTATAAGCTTGTTTGTCATGTAGTTGTTTAAAAAAATACAAGTCTCGTAAAACTCATGTGTATTTACCCATAGTCCCATACATGTCGGTTAATTCAAAATGTCGCTTATTAATATTTTTGTCTGTCAGCATACCTCAATAAATAAATAATTTATTGAGGTAACGTTGTAATCAGCGAACAGTCAGCTGCTAAGAAACTTTAGTTTATTTTGGATGAGTTCAAAATAAACTGAAATTTCTTAGAGAACTTAAATTTTTAAAACCACGTCACTCTTAGTCTATAATTAGTTTTGTCTGGATTAGCTATTTAACCCCACGTTCATTAATTTAAATAGCAAAAAATTTTAAGAAAACAAACAAATAATTAACAAACTCTTTTTGGGATTCATTATATTTTTGTTGTGAAAGTTATTTAAATATCAATTGTATGGTCTCACTTCACAAATTAAGCGATATTTACAAAAGTTAAAATTAATAATTTAGCTAGGTACCTGCCACATTGCTAAACGTGGAACCGTAAAAAAACTTCATTTGACTAATCAAAAAAAAAGTCTTGTACTGAAAAGTTTTGGTTTGATTGGTAGGTTCAAGGTTATTTTTTTATGACCAATTATAGCCGACATCGTTTTGGTTATAGGTGGTCATTAAAAATCATTAAACCTTCCAATCACTGAAGCAGTCACACAAAAGCTCTTCGATTTAAATGACCTGTCTAGGCGTCCAATTGAATGCGCTCAATGACCTGGGTAGTTGTCCTTCCACCGTTTGATTGGATGCCGGCCTAGGCGTCCAGTTAAGCAGCTAATTTAACCAGGCGGCTGCGACAGACAGACGACCTGCCCCCTTATTCTCAATTGTCGGATGACGGATTCGATTCGAAAAGTCACATGCCGTCTCGCTTTGACGCACCGCGCAAAAAGTGACAGGTATAGAGTTTCCGAAATTCGAATACTTTCCGACAGTTGAGAATAAGGGGGCTGGTCAGGGTCGCGGGAGTCGTTGGATGCAGGCTGCGCAGAAACCGTTCCATTTGGAAATCGATGGGGGAGGCCTTTGTTCGGCAGTGGACATAATAGACTGGTATGATAATGACGATGTAGAAACAAATTAATTAGAAATATATTTTCGGTTTTGTTTATGGGTATCTTTGTTTCATAGTATTCTGAATGGAATAATAAGTACGTTATTTATGACGTATTCATAGTTCTCCAAGCTAAAACAATTTTCTGTTTGATCCACCTTTCAATCACCTTAATGACTGGTTATCTTATATGAAATGGCTACTTGAATTGCTACCGAAAGAGGCTTACTCGAATCTGAATGATCTTTATTGCTTTCGGTCCCTTGAGTCGGTAACGTAAGCTTAGAACCACTAACAAGTCATTAACTTTATAGCTGGTATGATTTGATACTTTTCCATGTCTTTAACTGTAGGTGTTACTATAGACTCGCAATATAAGTATCGGGAATGGATGATTTGTTTATGGTTCCAAATTCTTTTTTTTTGTTGTTATTAGATTGGCACAACTGTTTTCTATTTTGGCGCGGAGTTTAGTTGCATCTGTTATTTATATTAAATACAGTGCTGTTTTTAGTTATATCATAGCTAGTATTGCGAATTTCATAATTGACAAAATCATAGAAGAAAGATGTTGTCTTAAATTTTGCATCGCCAATCGAATTTCGTGTTCGGAGTCACTGAAAATATTACAGAAGGCTCACGGTGAATACGATACGACTTCATCGTAAACACGTGCTTATGAGTGGTACAAAGCGTTCAAAAGCGGTTGAGATGTGATAGAAGATTCGCCTCGCTCTGGTAGGCTTCAACGTCTGCAACTGAAATTAACATCGCAAAAGTGAGAGAAATAGTGACTGAAAATCCTTATTTAACTTTGAGAGAGATAGCCGGCAAACTTTCTGTATCTCAAGTCAATCCATACCATTTTAAATAATCACATGGGTATGAAACGTGTTGCCGCTCGGCTAGTCCCAAAAGACCTGAATTTTCTCCAAAAACTCAATCGCATGAGAGTCGCTGAGGACATGCTAGAACGAGTCAATTCCGACCCATCATTCATGAAACGCATTGTTACTGGTGACGAGACGTGGGTTTACGAGTTTGACATGCAAACTAGACAACAAGATTTGGACTTCCAACTGAACCGAAACCGAAAAAACCATCGAGCAACCACCATATTCACCAGATATGGCTCCAGCCGAGTTCTTTCTTTTTCCTAAACTCAAATTACCATTTCGTGGCACCCGTTTTCAATCGGTAGAAGACATAAAGGAGAATTCGCGGCGAGAACTGAACTCAATTCCGGAAACAGCCTTTAAAAAATGTTTTGATGATTGGATTATTCGTTGGCGTAAGTGTATCGTTTCTGAAGGAGCATACTTTGAAGGTGATAAAATAAATTTGGATGAATAACTACCATTTTGCGCATTATTGATCTTTTCCCGGTACTTTCCTTTAAAGTAGTATAATGGCGCCACAATGTAAAAGGAAGTAATCTAAAGATGATACAAACTCCATTCTAACGCCAAAGAGTTCTAATTGTCAAATGTCGGAATTAGGTTTTAAATATATTTCGAATTCTTAACCGAGGCTGAGTTTGATTATATACTTCAGTGTGACTATTCAAAGTAAAAAAAAACATCCTTTTTTCAATAGAGAAGATGGTTGGAGTGTACCACCAGTTTAGGCTCCCATCATGAGAATAATAAAGTCGCAAGTCCTCACACGTGTCTAACATTGACACCGTGAGCTCCATATGTGTGTATCGGACCGCTCAAAATATTACACAAAGTGATGGTAGATAGCTTATAAGGATACCAAAAACAATTTACAACTTTGTTCTTCCCGTTCAAATATTAAGTGTTCGCGAAAATATAAGACAGTACTATGTACTCTGACAATCTTTCAATCCAAAACACTGCGAAATGTTTTACGGCCGAAATAGGAAATGACATAACTGGCTTAAACAACATAAAACTGACATAACTGGCTGGCTTTAAACTTTAGATGACGTCTATTGCCGTTACAATTTGAGTTACGTAAATAATTACGGATTAGACAAATGTTTTCACCTTTTTAAATAACTGACATAAATGTATTTTTTTCAAATTATTTCGATATCCTATAAAAGGTGGCAAACAAGGAAGTTTTACACTTTTTAATACAAAGTTCTATCATCCTTGATACTTTGATACAATATTATTCACGATTCCAAATCTATGAACTTGTTTGGGAACCTAAACAGAGTAAAAAGGTTGTCAGTTTGTTACCAATTGCAGATCACAATGACACAATCAAAGACTAATGACAATAGATGCGAGTCGAGTGTTTTGGTTTGTCTCAGGGTGAAAGGGGAAATCTAGACATTGATCGTCGTCATTAACCGTCTCGACATGATAATAAATGCTTACATATCAACTAAAAACGACATGATTTGGGATGTGATACGTCATTAGATTAATGTAAGACTGGACAGAGAGTCAAGAGTGTACTTCACTATACCTTCAGTTGTAAATGATAAGGTTGAATATTCATTAGCAAGATTATCTTTTGTCCTCGCCGGCACACGTCCCTCACAAACAATAGAAAATCGATTATCTCTTAAACTTGTACTTATGTGGACACTTCATAGATTAAAGTCAAAAAATATATTTTACTTCCATTTCTGGTATGTTTTGCTTAAGAAATTTCTATGTATAATATAATTAACTTAATAAACATGTTTTCTGATCTTTTTACATATATGGAAGCAAAAAGTAAATAATTATAAGTATCTTATGAGTAGCACAAGAACAGATAAATTTTTAATGATCAAACTTCGAAAGCTTACCTAAAAGCTGTCAAGAAAACATAAGAAATTTGGTTGTTTAATTTGTAAAGGAATCGTTAACGTTCTATAGGTGTGCTTTGTGTTAGATTCTGAAGGAATCTGGTATTTTTTTCTAATACTGGTAAAAATAGAACCAAAAAGTGTTTGATATGGGAGAACTATCCATACTTATATTATGAATACGAAAGTAACTCTGTCTGTCTGTTACCTTTTCACGCGTAAACCGCTTAACTGATTTGGATGAAATTCGGTATGGAGATAGTTTGAGACCCTGGGAAGGAGCTGGGATACTTTTGGAGCATGACCCGACATCCGTGTGGGCGTTTTAAATTTATTTGTCATTTGAATTTAAACAGTCCGCCAATCAACTACACTAACGAGAGTAACAGACATTCTTAACACGAAACTCCCGGGGCTTACTTAATTAAATACTTAGGTACTTTAAATACAGCTTGCGGGCAAGTGTCCCAAACTTAAGCTTAACAATACTAAACTTGCAGAATTAGTGGCTGTTTGGGACAGTTTATTTGAGAAGGAATCAGTAAAAGTGAAAGTCAGTCACCATTTAAAGTATCTCAAATAAACTTTGGAAATGAAAAATGGCAATGTGACGTTTCAAAGCCTGATGTCATAAAATAGATTTACTTCTAAAGCTTAATAGGTGACTATACATAACTTTAACCCTAAACTTATAGAAGGTAAGTAATTATAACTCTAACCCTAACCATAAATATAGTAGGTAATTAGACGACTAAGTGACAAAAAAAATGTAACGAGCGCAACAAATGTAATAAAAAAAACAATAACAAAATTGTATAAACATAAAATAGGTACGGAAAAAGAGTCTGTAAAATTATAAATTACGTTAACAAAAATAAAAAAAAATAGCGATAATACAGGGTGTTAAGCGCAGGCCAGAGCGGGCGAGCGAAGCGAGAGAAGGAAACTATACAAACTACGTGGAATATTGGCGTACTTAACTATAGGGTTCACACCAAAAACTACGTACGGGCGAGCGAGCGGGCGGGCGGAGCGGGCGGGAGAACTAGTCCAAAAACACTAGTCGAAACGGGGAGGACGGGCGAACTAACCGGGCGAGCGGGCTGGCGGGCAAGCAACCTAGCGAGATGAACGAGTATAGCTTCGCTGGAATCGTTGGATATTTCGTTCTCTTCGTTCGCATCGCTGACGTAGCTTAGCTCTGAAGTTCGCGGTGTGAACCAAAGTATGAAAAGAGGTGAAACGATGCCCGCCCGCCTAGCTCGCTCGCTCGCCCGCTGGCGGTGTTGCCTGCGCATTAGGGGGGCGCTCTCGAATACAAAGGCGGACGGCAATACTGGTCACGACATGTTAGAAAATGGATTTGAAATCGCGAAAAAAAGTCAGCTGTTTCATATAAATTATAATATCTTCACGAGCTTTTTTTTCGCGATTTCAAGCTTATTTTCTAACATGTCGTGTTTAGGTGACCAGCAGTGCCATCTGCCTTCTTTTCGAGAGCGTCCCCCTACCATCCCCTATTATTACGTGCACACACAAGATATTTTTGAGACCCTTGGACGTTTCGAGCTTTCATAAATTAATAGCGGTTAAAGTTAACTGACGTATGAAAACGCAATTTAAAGAAAAACAATTATGAATACTGTATTGTATAACTTCTAAAATCATCAATTATGTTACTGAAATTAAATGCTGAAGTAAATATAAGAATCACGTTGTAACGTCAGGTGGCACGTAAAAATAGTTTTCTCAGTGAAAATATAACAATGCAATTCATTTCCAAGCTTCAAACTACATAATTATGTTTGTGTTCATTCCTTACCTACTTCCAACAACCAACGTTACGAAGATCGTTGAACTTGTATAGAGATTTTATAAAAAATGTCGCTGTAATCATTTAACCATATTTTACGATTTATGTTTAGTTAGTTTGTTAGTTTGGCGCCAACTGTATATTAATAAGTTACATGTTAGTTAAAATTTTTATAAAAAGGTTTTATACCTATACAATGCTCTATTTGATTTATAAATTAATTTAAGGCTTGACTTAGGTACTGGTACGTTATGGTTGTCTGGTAGAGATTTCTTCAAGCGATAAGTCCGTCTTTTTTGGCATATTAAGTTTGTTCAATCGCTGTGCTGTTTTTTTTAATATACAAAATAACAATCTATCTAAGTACCTATAATTACTACCTAAATTATTCCCGATGTAACTAAATCCTATAGTCTCCTGATTTGTCTCTCCGTCAAAGCTCTGCCAACAAATTGTGTGCGGGTACCGAAACTCAATTTTATAGGTGATTAAACCGTTTTATTTCTACAATGAAAACAAGGGCGTCCAATCATATAACGAATATGGACAAACTGCTTACGCTCTTTAAAAGTTCTTTTACGGTTATTTTATAACCTCGTATTTTGTTTTTACTGCTTAAACGTATTCGTGTTACCTATATACTCTGTAATATTATGCTCCGTAGAGAACTTTTTGTCAAAAAATCACTCTTGTCTTGCAGATTTCGAGTTCGGTTTAGTCTTGTGCTAAAAGGTCTCAGATGTGATTTAATAATACATTAGCCTAAAGACAGTTTTTAGCAAAAGATGATGAATGTTAATTCGGTATCAATTTAACAATGTTTCATTCATTCTTAAATGATTAGCCCTGTATGTAGCATAATTATACAGAGATTTTCCATTTAAGAATTGCTTAATTATATTTCTTTTACTTTTATTTATTGTCTGCCTGTAATGTGTATTGACCTTTAAACTGAACGCTAACAGTCATCTCACTTTAAGTTTTTCAAGACAAACTATTGACCCAATTGTTGCTATTTTGATGTGAGAATATTAAAACTGGAGTGCTAAGTACGCGATAAAGATTTTATGGAGTATTTATGGCCTATTTACGGCCAGTAACAAAGTTACAATGTCGAATATGAATGGGTATTAATATAAAAATGATAATATGTTGCTTTTATGGTAAATGAGAACCATAATATTCATAATCGATACCTATTATATGACTAGTATCATTATTCTGAATCAAAAAATATTAATATTCATTGTATCTTTATTTGTGACGTAGATGTTGCCTTATTGGAATCTCTGAATGATACCTAAGTATATGATTGGCTGGGCGTAACAATAACTTACTAATATTTATTAAGCCGGGGGATAAGTAAGCGAATGTAACCTCCTTGCAGTCTTTGGCGTTAAATGGTATTATGTTTTCGTTCCTTATTAACCCGCCGGCATCTCAATGTGGATACGTCACAAAGCATCGATTTAAGAGAATTCCCCTGTAAATAAGTATATTACTACGTATAATACGGTAACGCAGAATATATAACATCACCAGCCTATATACGTCCCACTGCTGGGCACAGGCTTTTCTACATGGGATAAACACATGAGGAGTTTGGGCCATAACACCACCACGATGGCACAATTCAGGTTGGTGAGTTAATACAGTTGCAGTTTCAACCGGGACCAACGGCTTAACGTGCCTTTTGAAGCACGGAGTAGCTCGAGCTATAACAAATTTTGATTGACTCATCCCGGGATCGAACAAAGCGAAAGTTGCTTTGTTTCCGTAACCGAAACCGCAGCGTTCAAACCACGCCACCGAGCTCCTCGATGATAATAATATATCATATTAAAAACTATGTGTTAAATTTTATTGCAATGTTTAAAATGTACATATGCTTATTTATGCAAAAAATTGTACTTGTTGTAGAGACAAAAATGTGGAAGTGTAATGTAAAGTTAGACATATTTTTTTACTTAAATGTCATTTTGAAACAGTTAGTTTCTTATTTAGTTACTTAATTTAATACTCGGCTGAATTAACAGCTCCGAGTAGCTTCAACACATAATTTGAGACAGAGACAGAGTAAACCCTTATTTCAGTTACACTGGTTTTCGCTATGAACAGACTGTTGCTTTAAGTGTCTTTTACAGATATTATCCCTGTGTAAAAAAGAAGATATTAAGTATTTAAAGAGAGTGATAGAGTAATAAATATCGAAGCATACAGGACGTTTATTAAAAACAAGCATGTCTGGACTCATAAAGACGTTGTGCAGGATATAGGCTCATTCAGTTACTTATCAATATAAAACTCCTTGTTAGTGTCAACGAACACATCCAGGTTTAAGCGATAAGCAAAAGAAAAAACATGTTAAAATTCCCGCGTAAAATAAAGGGGAAAAAAGATATACAGCCAACGCGCCATAGATTAAGTTCTTTTTTTAAAAAGGATATTCAATGGACAATGTTATATTTTGCAATTAGAATTAAAACTATGCAGTTTTCAACAGACGTTGCGCGTCGTCGTTTAGAAACATACATAACAGTAAACACAGAGCTAAGTAAATAGCGATTGTCAAGGCGAGTATATTATTCAACATTTTCAGTAACGGTTTAATACTATTTTTCCTGCTACAGTTGTACGTACTTGTTTTCAAATACTTTATAGTTGACTAATCAATGAAGTATTGTACAGACGACAGCACATGAAGTGTAACAGTTACACTACGAAAACCGCCTCTATTACGAACGTAGTAAGGGCGGTCTCAAGGTCAAACTATTATGCTTGATGTGTACAAAAGCCAAAAAATAAATGGAAACAATTGCACGAATATTCAAAACCAAATCTACGTTTATTAGAAAAGCAATAATAAACTCTTTGAGTTTTTGACAATTTTTTTTTTCAAATCTTTTGGTCTTTGTTTGGTTTACAGGTATTATTTCATAGAATTGTTATGAAAGTATCAAATGAATAGCATATATTGCAAAACATTTCTATAAAGTAATACAGCCCATGTTTTAATGTAATGTCTTATTGCCGTCACCACCCAGTGTAAATAAATTTAAATTTGTCTCCCAAACATTTCTCTCGATTATGACTAAGAAGCCGAATGCAGATAACTATTGGAAATATTTAAAAAAGTAATTACTTTATACTCATGTTAGAAAGTAAAAGGCCATTTACACAATGCAAGTTCCATAATCCAACGTGTTGTTTACAGCAAGTCATTTCTTGCCTCAGTTTAATTGTATGCGACATGCAAGTAACTTGCATAGTGTAACTGGGCCTTAAGACATATACGTAAATGTATTATTTATGATAAGTCAATCAATACCTTCAAAAGTACTCAAGTAGATTTTAATATGTAATCTTCTTTTGTATGCGGATGAATGTATATTGTAGGTATATGCATATTATATGAATTTATTATCCCTTGAGTAAACAGTCTCCATTTGGAATAACGAGAAAATAATACAAGTGAGTACGACAACCGGTAAAACATTTTTCTTAGTATTCCCAAAAGCTTCCAAACATAATAATATTATGAAAAATAAATGAAAAATACTCAAGTGAGTTTTCCGTTTGCGTTTATATTCATGAGCGTTAGTTTTTTTTTCATTACTCCAAGAAGTGTCTAGATTACAAATTAGTATGAATCTATCGCGTATAGGCCCATGTTTATTAATTATCATTTGTTAAAGCAGATAAAAGAATATGAAATTAATTATGAAGACAGTGTTTTATTATTAGGTATTAAGTTATTGTTTCCATTACGTTGATTGTTAGTTTTATTTACAAATTCATTATATTCGTTTTGGCTTTAACACAAATAATTTTGTATATTACATTGATGTACCCTGCTCATTTTCTCATCGGCTAGCATAGTGCTGAGTCATGGACGTAGTATGGACGTTGTAGAGTCACGTTTATAATGTAGGCTTCAAAAACAGACACAGACCTATAGGTACAATATATTAGTTCTACAATACAGTTTATATATCATATTTTTTAGCTTTGAGTGTGTATGTATCATTATTTATATGATTTATTAGGTTTTATCACAGTGAAATAATAATAATAATATAATAATATTTACACACTCACACACTCACACCTAGCCCAAAGTAAGCATCAACAAGAGCTTTTGGTATGGATACTAGATAACGGAGAAATAAGGATAATAATATGTATATAAAAAAATACATTTTTTTAGCTAAATTATCTGTCAAGAGCATAACGGGCATTGATTGAGGGTATATTTGTTGCTCAATATTTTTAAAACTTATACCGATGACTCTAGGTACTGAATATAGTTGGAAGCATTAAAGTAGATCTCATAGACACGATGCAAATACCGCCACGTCTTCACTACACGCGTTATGAATCCATTAGGGAATAGAAGGGATTCCTCACTACCCGTTGTAATGTTCCCCAACGACCACTCTATTATTTTCATATATTGCCAAAACAAATTGCTTCTAAAATCCAGCATAAGTCTACGCATCAGGCTTACAGGATCGCTTCTGAAACCTAATAAGATGGCTTTAGACTCACTTATATCTAACTAAAGTAATATAATATGAAATCAAATAAGCGTTAGAAGTACTCGTTATCACAAAATGCATGTTTAGTAGAAAATTTCTTAAGCTATGACCAAAAAAGTCATTTCTTTAGGCTTTTCTTGTTTTTCTTACGTAAATAGATTTCCAATCTTATTAACGGCAATAAATGAAAGTTAACTAATTGGGAAAGAAGTTTAGATCATTGGCAGTCAAAATTCCTTTTATAAGGCCGAGAAAATAATTTGTAATTCTATAATTGATCGAATAAACAATTGACCAAAAGAAAAATAATAATTAAAAAAAAAACAAACCATAGGTGATATTTTTACTGTAGACCGAGTGAAAGTTTGGTTGAGAAAACTGCAAGCTTTATTTTTGAGGTCACAGTAATTATTTTACCTAACCAATTGAATTTCGCTTGGAATTTTATATTATTTGGTGCGTAACAGTGTCACCTGTAAAATAAATAAAAAACTAAAAGGGTTAAAGGGCAGTTTGACTATAGACGAGTTTACCTTCGAGCCATGTTTTGCATTTCTTGTTTTTATTTATTAGTAGGTTTACAATTTAATCAACGAAATTTTTTTAAAAATCAGAAGATTATTTCCGCAGATATCGGCTATCGCATTCGTCCTACGTTCAAAGAGTATTTATTATTTACTAGTTGTACCCTATCCTTGATGCGGATTTTATATCATGTTAAAATTTCGACTCAATCGGTGCAGAACTTTTTGAGTTTTTGAAGCGTACACAAACCAACATAACATTTTGATATATATAGATAGATTGCTGTCGTCATTGCAATGGCAATTTATTTAGTTTTGACCCTACTCTTCTTTTTGACGTATAATCAACAACATAATATATATTGTGCTTGGTTCGTGGGTACTTCGCAGATTAAAAACTTGACTTTGATCGAGAGCAGTAATTCCGAAAAACTTCAAAACTTCTGCGTCGATAAAACTTTTTTTGCAACTAGGTCCACATTCACATGTAATATAAAATTGAGTTTTCGCCTTAAGAAAAAAAGAGTATAATTTATTCATTATGGAGAAGGAATAAAGAAATTATTATTATTTTAAAATGTGATACTATAAGTAAGTACCTTTACAAGGTTTATGAAATAGGAACGGCATTATTAAACGAGGACTGATAGAAATTTATTCATTCAAATGACTATTACAGCCAGGAATGTTAAATTGCAATAAGTATTAATTATTTTTATAACGTCACTACTGTTACTTTTATGTGGCTAGTGGTACGTATCTTAAATGTGGCTTTAATTAAAATATTTAATTATTTCATATATTACTATCGATATATTCTTGAGGAGCTCGGCGGAGCTCGGTGGCGTATTGGTTTGAGCGCTCTGGTTTCGATACGAAAAACAAAGCAACTTTCGCCATGGTCGATCCTGGGATGGGTCAATCAAAGTTTGTTATCTCGAGCTCCTCCGTGCTTCGGAATTCGGAAGGAACGTTAAGCCGTTGATACGGTTGTTCCCGCAACCGCTTTAACCCACCAACCCGCATTGCTATGGCCCAAACTCTCATGTGTTTCTGCCATGTAAGAAGGCCTGTGCCCAGCAGTGGGACATATATAGGCTGGTGATGAATGATTAGATATATTCTTATGTAAAGGATTTTTAATTTTATTAACTACAATGTTCGCTCTGATAAACTATGATAATGATGCCCATAATTTTTCAAAGTAAACTGAATTTATTCAATTAAATTCAAATGGGTTTCTTAATATAATAGCAGGTTTATTTTTCAGGGAGGTCGTTTGTGCGCGACATAATGGAGGCTTTATTGCTCCCATTTCCGTTTACAACGAGTGGGTACACGTTTGACGCTGTGCCACCTTAAGTGAAAGAGGGGCCGAGATGAAGTGCGTGTGTCTTGATTTGATGGAGTGGCAAGCTTGCTTCATAATTTTGCACCCTCCGTTTGAACGTAATTTGACATTTCTTTATCTTCTATACTTTCGATACACATGTTATGTTTACTTCAATGCAGTTCCAAAACATACTCACTAAAAAAAATCGAAAGCGTAGGTATGGAACCGCTAAATGTCAGTTTGTTTGACGTTTGAAAGGACAATTCTATTCCTTTAGTACTTAATAACGTAACGTGGAATGAAAGACAGTGTCGACGCCGTACATGCATCGAAGAAACATGAGAACCAGCTATTCCATATTTGAAATCGGCTCGGCGCGGCTGTGACTACGCGACGGCGAAAAGACGCGAGGCCATGCCGCGTTGCAAACAATTGCGCGCGAATTTTAATATTTTATTTACATTCATCTTTTGTTTTTTAATAGTTAATTCATTAAATTTTATCGAAACGAAAATTATACGATTTATTATTGGAGATTGCCTATTTTACAACATGAACGACTTAAACCCATAACAGATAGATGATAAAAAAGCTGACGGCCCACCTGGTGGTAAGTGGTACGTCACCTATAGAGACATGCAATAACAAGGAAAACATGACTTGGTATTGCAGTTGCGTAGTCATCCTGAGGCCCAAGATGATGCCTTCAATATCCATTAACTACACTGCCTACCTTTAACACTTACGATTGTACGAAAAATTTAAATAGTCTTCATTCAAATTCATTTAATGAGGTTGGGTTATATCTTTGGTTATTACTAGATATTTGCAACTGGCTGGTGACTCCCATACTCATAGGTAATAGCATGTATTTTCAAATTATTATCCACCTGAAATACATTGTCTGCTTTGGTGTTGTTCGCTCAGTGTTGACTAAAATCACTTGATTCTTAAAAAAACTGAAAACTCTTTATTGAGCATCTTTTACATAGTAGCATCACAAATGGCTGGAGTCTCCTTTTAAATATAATACCTGTGTTAGGAGACCCCGCTCTTTCCTAAAATTACAAAAGATACGTTGTATCACATTGTGTATTTCCTACAGTATCACTAACAATGTTATGACTGAAACGGTAACCATTGACAAAACAACAAACAGCAACAACAATTTTCAAGGACAAATTGACATCTTCAGTCTTACTGTGACCACGATCGCTGTAAAGTAATCGAAACGTCCGGTGTTTAATAATGGTGTAACATCTAATTTAATATGTTTTTTTTTGTAAAGGATAATAATTACGAACTGTTACAAAACTAGGAGCCAAAAATGAACTGTATTGTATGATTGCTTTAGCGCGCGCGCGTTTGTGTGTGTGTGTGTAGTGTGTAAGTGTGTGGCGTGTGTGTTTGTGTGAACTATATGTAAAAGGTAAAGAATTCTGAAGTGTGTATTTGTGAGAGAATTTCATAAGCTTAGTGAATTTAATTATGAATTTATTAATTTAAACTACTGAAGTTAGTTGCTATAAGACAAGGTTCTATATTTGATTGTAGCTTTTACCTCGAAGCCAGTTCTTAAGTGTGTTTTTACCTTAATGTGTCGTTGTTGGGTAAAACTTAAGAATATTAATTTTTTTGTTATAAATATTCTCAATATCAATATTTCTTGTTTTCATCATTACAAAACAGCTCATAAATATATTACCTACACATTCCAGTAGCTATCACTAGATGTATGCAAATTGTATTTCTATTATTTGATAAAAGACGTACATTCTTAAGACGTTCAAAGTTGTTTACTTACACTGTCGAAGAATTATGCTTCTCAGAACGAACGTCGAATATTAACGTCGTTGATTCGTCTAAAAATTTTTGTGGTGAAAGAAAAATAAGTATTGTCTTACAATAGGAATGTAGCCGACCTTTGAATATGGCGCTACTTTTTGACTAATTCTAAAAATATACGCTGTTTTTACACATATAAAATCTAAGTACCTACATGTGACGTCACCTGTTCCGTAGATTTTCATGAAGCGTTTTCGGACCATCCACCGCTATATATCAAACATACCACTTTATCTGGAAAACTATTGATCTTAAACATACTATTTCTTTTGCAATATTTCTTCATGAATTTTAACTTCTTATTTAGAAAAAAAAAAGTTGTCAACTACCGTATAATGGATATCAACAAATGATGTTCGATATATTTATAGAATAGAAATTAATCTTGTAAAAGCCTTAGAAAATAAATTTGATACTACAAGAATACACCGCCATTATATAATTTCCTTCCGTCTATTTCCAGAGTTATTCACAAATTCATAATTATGTGCTACTATGCAATATCACGTCGATGAGTGCTTAATATAACTGTACATAATAAATGTAACTTGTCCTCTTGCTTTGCTTGCTCTTGCCTTCAAGTTTCACGCACAAACAGCATTAGGTATTTGAGTGTCACTGTTAATAGTTTGATGCAATGTTCTGAGTATATTCGCTCATTTACAGTGCGAATCAGGAAACACATTTTTGTTTTTAGTAGGTTACGTGTTTTCGTTGATCTTGCTACTCTCAGAACTACATACTTTGCCCTGGCGCAATCAATTTTGTCGTATTGTATAACGTTTTGGGGTGGCGCCGGGACGACTAAGATGTTGGAACTTGAATATGTTACTTGTTATTGCCTTTAAGCCCATTAGATACTCAACCAATTCAATTTTTTCTTTTTGGGAAATTCTTTCTGTCCGTAAACTATTCATCTAATAAGTAGTCTTACGCAAACATGTGAACCTCTCCTTTGACCCTTCAATTTTGGGAAATAGGAGAGAAATATATAATCTGCCTTGCCTAAATGGCTTTTTGAACTTGAATATAATATTGTTGAATCTTTGATTAAATGGGTGTACTTACTATAACAATCACAAATAAAGAAAGAAAACGATGAAAAAATTTCAGTTTTAGTGACTTAATACATATTATAAGAATGTAAACAGTGTTATGTGTGCCACAGTTTTGTCTTAAGCACGTCTGTGTAGGTCCATCACGTTTATTTTTTGGAAAATTAGTTTTTAGATGTTTTTATGTACGTCCTATTTAGCCAATTGAATTCAAATAGTTGTTATAAACAAAACTGAGTCTTCTGGTGCGCCTGTACATATGGGCGTGCCTCAGGGTTCGATATTAGGGCCATTGCTTTTTTAAAAATTATATCAACGACCTCCCTTACTTTTCAAAAAAATTGTTTAAGACGGTATTGTTTGTTGCCTCACTAATTTTTAAAATAGATCGAAGTAAAACTGACTCTGAGGATGTAAATAATGCCATTTCAAAAGTGCTATCCTGGTTTGAAAATAATAATTTATTGTTAAATTCAAAGAAAACTAAGTGTATTAAATTTACTTTACCAAATGTAAGGCAGGTTAGTACTTATGTTGAAATCAATGAAGAAACTATTGAATGTGTTCGCTCTACAGTATTTTTAGGAATTAGGTTAGATTATCGTTTACAATGGTATCTTCATATCTCGTCCCTATCTAAAAGACTTAGTTCGGCTGCTTATGCTGTTAATTTTTATTTTATTTATTTATTTATTTTTATTCTGGCAACAAACAGTCATGTACATCGAATGATCAACTTAAAAATAGGACATAAATTACAGACCTTGAGTGCCTAAAATTACAGTATTTAGATGCATGCTTAGCAACAATCAAGTCAAGTTGGAGGAACTCGACAGCAACAACGTTAATTTTTAGAACTATAGAATATTCAGACACACGCAAACCAGACCAGACACTTCGACAATTTTATATGCCTTAATACTCTGTAATTAGAGTAACTCTAATCGATATGCGAGGCCCGATGTGCGGCCGCCTGTAATATCATTATTAATTTTATATAGGTAGACATAAATTATAAAAATAATGATCTTCTGAATCCTATGTTAAACAATTAGTATTAATATATGTTGTCCACGCCGGATAACAGTACACTGCGGTTTGAGGGTGAGAGGGGCGAGGAAGCCCGCAAGCGGGCACCGGACCGCTCGCCAGTTCGCCAAGCTACGCTACAGCTACAACTTATATAGCTACTTAATATTAGTTGTTTCAATTCTTGTAGAAAGACTCAGTAAATCAATCTATCTTTACGTTATTTCAAAGTGTTTTAATTATCCTTGGCTCGAACATATGTCATAATGTAGATATTAATACATATTAATTCTTACAATTTTAAAGGTATTTATGTTTGCTTATGTACTTATATTTAATAAATTTTACTTTTAAAACATTGCTTTGCAATCTTTATAAATGCTCGCTCTGTAGGTTACTTAAGTTTTTTTGTTCAAAATTAAAATAATAATAACAATAATCACAATTACAATTTAGATATTAAACATTCAATTACCATGTTTTTAAATTTATTGTGGCTTGTAGAAAAAATATCTATATGATAGAATTGCTTATTATGTGCAGTTGAACAACGGCGGAAAAAAGTATTTGATGTGTAATTAGTAGTTGAGCTAGGGATAGCGAAGAGGTTATTAGGTCTGCGAACCCCTTTTGTTGGAATCTTAAATTTAATTTCTTCAAGTAGGTTAGGGGAGTCGATATAGTTATTTATTAGTTTATACAAAAATACAAGATCGAATTGTAAGCGTTGCGTCGGGATGTCAACGGTAACATATTATGTTTTTTTAAAGATTCGTTATAAGATAAATAAGAGGATCCAGTTCTGTACTCTAAGGCTTTCATAAATTTTATCTGTATATTTTCTAATCTATTAATGTGGCATGTGTAATAGGGGCTCCATATCACAGAACCAAAATCTAAGATCGATCGCACCAAACTAAAGAAAAGCGTTTTGTATGTCATAATTTTTTTGAAAGGTTTACATACTCTTAGTATAAAACCAAGCTGTTTATAAGATTTTTGAATAATATAATCGTAGTGTTCCTTGAAGGAGAGTTCATTATCTAGTATTATTCCAAGGTCCCTAATCTTGTTAACTCTTGTCAAAATGCTGTTATTAAGTCTATAAGTGAATGTTATTGGTTTACGTTTACGAGTATAAGTCATGATAAAACACTTATCCGGATTTAAGAAAAGTTGATTCCGAGAACAGTAATTAGATACGTTTATGATATCAAGCTGTAATGCAGTACACTCAGCGTCATTTCTTATTACTCTATATATTTTTGCATCGTCTGCATAAAGTAGTAATTTACTGTCGCTCAGACAGCTATCAATATCGTTGATATACAGAGAGAACAGAAGAGGACCCAGATGTGATCCTTGAGGGACACCTGAGGGCACATTTTGAAAATTTGAGATGAAACCTTTTACTGAAACTGGCTGGGATCGATTACTGATATAGGATTTGACCCAACGGAAGTACATCGGAGTACATGACATCCACCTGTACCTTTTTATCCATATTCTCTAACACATCACTGGTAAATGAGATTAAATTTGTTTCTACAGATCTTCCACGGAAAAAACCATGTTGACTGGGCGTTATGTGATTACGGATGAAGAACGATATTTGATTTGTAACAATTTTTTCTAATAACTTACCTAGTACAGAAAGTTTAGAAATAGGTCTATATTGTGTGACATCTTCAATTCTATCGTTTTTAGGTATTGTAGTAATTAAATATTTTTTCCATATATCTGGAAAAGTACCTGTTTCAATTGATTTACTGTATATGTATGTGATAGGTATCACTAACTCTTCAGCACACTTAGATAGAAACAACGGGTGGATTCCATCATAGCCGGCACCCTTCTTTATATCTAGTCGCTGTAGTTCTTTTTTAACAATTTCGTCATTAATATTAACGCAATCAATGCTTGTGGGACCATCAGAATTCGTATCAATAGGTTAAAAAAAATAGGTCTTTGTGTGATGTTGAAACAGCAAGACTTGTTAACTTTGGTTACTTCCACGGTGTCATGTCATATGGCTTGTTATTTTGAAGCACAGCAGCCGACATTGAAGATATTTTTATTTTACAAAAAAGGGCTGTGCGTGCTATTTACATGCTCAAGCCACGTGATTCACTTAGGGATTTATTTAAAGAAATTAATATTTAGACCGTTTCTTCTCAATATATATGAGAACATAATTTATGTTCACAAATATAAACATACCTTTTCTAAACATAGTGTTATTTATAACTTAAACACTAGATATTAAAATAAACTTGCTGTTCCAAGTTTTAGACTTCATAATACAAGTCGCTCTTTCATTGGGAAATGTAAGTATACACATTTATAACAAAGTCCCACCAAATGTAACTGAACTGCCTTTCCACAACGACAGAGACTATGACTTTGTTAGTTAATATATTTTTGTGACACTTATTTAAATGTGTTTTTTGACGATTTAAAAGTGCTTCTGTGTGGCCTATTTAAATAAAATATTGTTTCTTTCTTTCTTTCTTACAATACTCGTAAATAAATAATGGAATACTAGTAATATAATAATGGAACTTTATTTCTATTTGTTTATTTTAATATATGTGTATAGAACTAAGAACTTTTACGTAAGACTAATACTCAAGGTACATTCTACATGTTGCATGTGAAATGGAAAAAAAAATCTGCGTAGTTTAGTTGCGTGTATGAGCTCCCATTGTTACATTCTCTATTTCTATTAGTGTTAGAACATGTTTTGAAAGCGACTTGAGCTTACGTAAGTTTTTGCCGAGAAAATCTTTTGTTTACCTACTTCATGGCGTGTAGAAGTTGGATGCCTTATTCGAAACTTAAACCATTAAAAAATAGAAAAATATCATACATAACTAGAAATTATGTAAATATATTTTTCACACATTTATAATTATGTTGAAATAAAATAAAAGTAATTATGAATATACCAAAACGTTAAAATTATAAGTTTTTTTTTTCGAATTATTGTATCATGTACTATACTTATTAAAATAAATAACTTAGCGATAAAAATAAAAAAGCATACTTACAGCCTAATTGATAGCCTCCTCCTTTTTTGAAGTCGTTTAAAAGATTGTAAAAGTAGACAATAAAATTTGATGTGTTCTAATCTATTTATAATAGAAAAGTAAATAATTATATACCTAGCTAGATAATTAAATCATTAATTACCATTCAACTGCTTTCACCTGGAGTCATCTGAAACAGAACATTAATTATGAATATTATAACATGTATTTTAAAAATATTCGTTACAATGAGCCTAGGGTATAGTAGCTCACTAGAATACCTCGTGCCTAGAGGCATTACTTTACTTTTCTTATTGGAATACTGTAGCGACATCTGCAGTTTTATCTTCATTAAGTTACAATAATTCTTCCCTGGCCGAGCTTCAAATTCAAATTACTGCAATCTTTAAAAAAAATATTCCAAAACCGTGGACTAATCTAGGTACTTCATATATATTTGTTCCAAAATAGCAACCAAAGTTGATACCTATATATTATACCTGCTATCGTTAAATACCTCGTGTGATCGGGAATAAATCTATACCGTTCATTAGACTTGAATAGTGTTAAATTAATATAGTAAGTAATTTAAAATCAAAACACGTTCAGGACATAATTATCCTATTGAGCCCTTACTAACGATTCCTTTTATTACGATAGTAAAATATTAATGTATTCATTAATTATTTAATTTATAGAATTGGAAGCAAAGAAGAAAATAATAATTGTTGTGTATGATAATTAATTTAAACCTATCGGTACTTATCACAAAAAATTTGACAAAATAAACATTTAACGATAATTACTTGAATACAAAAAAATATACTTATTTAAAAAAATATAATTTCAACATTATTTGTACACTTTAAAAAATTGTGTTTTTTATAATTATAAAATTTTTGAAATATTGCCTCGACAATAAACATTATTGCTTATTAAGTCTATCCGACGACGCTTCCGATATTACCTATTTCCTACTACCGTTAGACCATAAAGTAGTAGGAAATAGGTAATATCGGAAGCAAAATTCGCTCGACAGCGTAGTGGTTTGAGCGCTCTGGTTTCGATTTCGGAAACAAAGCAACATTCGCTATGGTCGACCCCAGATGAGTCAGTCAAAATATTTGTAATTTCTAGCTCCTCCATCTTCGAAAGGCACGTTAAGGCACGTATGCACTATTGCATCTGCCTTAACCCACCAAACACGCATTGGGCCAGCGGCAGCGTGGTGGTGGTATGGCCCAAACTTCTCATGTGTTTCTCCCATGTGCCCAGCAGTGGGACGTACATAGACTGGTGATGATGACGATGATAGAAACAAAAGTGACTCGTAGGTGATTAAATTCGTTTAAGTGTTATGAATACAATTTTATTATTACCGAACTTCCAACCTAACCCACTTTTAGAAGAAATATTAAAAGGAAAACTGTTTTTAAAATTTATGAATACGGTTCATTTTCGTTTAATCTGATACTATCTTTAATGTTCTCACAGTCACTAAATACTATAACAGAGAAGCTTTATGACCTCTCCCACAGACTATTTGCTGAAATTTACCGATTGATATTAAAATCACCCCGGTAATTAAACATTACTATGATGTTTGGTATGGTACTGCTCGCACAGTGCTATTATGATTAATAAAAGCTTAATTACATATGCATATGTGCGCACTTCATGTGAAACTATAATACAAACGAACTGAAATACAGTCTGAAGCAATGGTAAGAAATTATATTGAGACAGAAATAGGAGTTAGGAGCGGGCAGAAATTATAACTTAGGTTAAAACGAAAAAATCTTTATTAATTTAGAAATAAAAAAAACAAACTTAGGTTTATTGAGAATTATTATTGAGAATAAAATAAACTGAACAACTAAAAAGTTAGCGACTATAAATCTGTTTTGGTCGACTTTTCAACAAATTGTCGCCGAAATCTAATTGTGACGTTCGTGGAAAAGTAGAAAATGTGCAACATCTATAAATGTACGATGGGATTGCCACGTTGAAAAACAAAAATCCCCTAATAAATAAAAACAAAAAATACAGCTGCTGATATTTTACAGTGTTGGGATTTTGAATCATTGATATTTCGGTTTTGATATTTTAATTTTGTGAATTTGAGTTGTTGATCGCAAGATTAAAACCCGTTGCTGACGTGGGTCAGTATCGATACGAACGCAAACAATGTACTAAAAATGCCCAGACGACGCGCAGAGTAATTGCGTACCAAAAAGGCGCGTCTTAAGTTCGTTCGAAAAAAGATAGTGTTATTTACGTAAAGTAATTTCTGTGTTATCCTAATAATAAGAAAAACTTTAATTTTTTGAGTACCCAAAGGAAATCGCTATTATCCATGACTCGTGAACAAATGCTCGTAGTCATCATACAAACATTTGCTCCTACCGGGATTAGAACCCGGGACCCCTGACCAAGTAGCCTGTATAGCGAGGTGTACAGACCACTCGGCCAGTTAGTTAATGCTACTAATCGTATGTTGATTGATTTTCAAATAATGACACATTCACTTACTTAACCTGGCAAGCATCAGATACCTGACACAATTGATTTTTCAGCTGTCATAGCCCTCCGGTGGGACATCGCCGCAACAAGGGAAAAAAGACGATGAGAACGAAATGTGCAAGATAAATGAATCATTCTTCTTTGATATTCTAAGAGCTCCTTCGTAAGTTATACCTATTTCGGTTAATTTAAGTAATAAAATTCATAGCATTAATTAGTCTTACCGTGAACCGACCGCGAAATGGGCTCACATAAATTGAGCAAACGTTTTAAAATGGGTTCAGGGACTCCGTTAATTGTTTAACGCCAAATCACGGCTGTATGCCTGAATAGTTTTCAATTTACACAAAGCAATTAAGATTTGATTTATTTCAAAACTTTAGGGATAACTCCTTATTGTTTGTAGATAAGTAGGCACTTTCTGATATAATTGTGTACGGATTACGCTTATCGGTTTTAGGGGAAATAAAATGTATATACTAATTTTATTTGTTCAATTTGTTAAGCCGCGTAGTCCCCCGGGAGCATATGACAATTGAAACCCCCCTGGGTCCTGGAATAATACCGCTTTATCTACAATCTATAATAACCATGATTACCTACTTACGTATAAATTAGGTACTACTTTACAGAGTATGTTCCTAAGGGTATCCTACTTTATTTGGAATGGAACACTGCTTATAGTATCTGAGTAAGGATCTGTAGAAGCAAATAGGTAGAATTGTTTACGTTCTTTCAATTTATTTACAAATAAAAAAGTCATAAGTCCAAATAGATCGTTCCATATTGCCATATAGCTACATTAAAGAAGTACTTCCGTATTGGTGGGCGCAGTAAAGGCCATCTCTATATCGGGCGCATGTGCACGTTCACTTTTATTTGATTTCATTTGCCGTCTGCGCCGGCTTATTTTTGTGCTTTTATTGCCCTTATAGGTTAGCTCCGTGTGAGATCCACAGATACTATCTCCTTCACAGTGTAAGTGTCAAAAGTAGTCAGTTTTTAATTCGTGTTAGATTTGAGCGCGCGAAACACAAATATTTTAATTTATATGTATAATAATACTGTATAATAATACCTATAAGTACTAACGGTAGTTATTATTATACTAACAAAGCAAGTATCTAAACGTGCGCTTTTAATTTTCTTTTTCTAAATTCATTAATTTTACTATGTAGCGTACAGGCGTTATAAAGATTGCTTTTAAAATAATGGGATTTCGCACATACGAAAACAAAAGAAAATGCTATCCGGTTTGTATATTTCCACTTCGTATGGATATATAAAACCGGACATCAGCATTTTCATTTGCTTTCAAATTGAGTTTCAATCAGTAACGCTTATTGTTACCTATTAAAACTCTAACTCTTTGTACCTATATACTTTATGCACTAATTCCACACCCGAAACGTAAGCGACAGAATCACAAAGCTTCATTCAAGTTTGTGTATCTGCTGTTAGCACTATACTATGTTAACCGCTGTGGATGCACAAAAATCGTTTTTATTGTGGATGCCATAGCGCCCAGATGTTGGTTTAAGCCGGTATGGTTGTTTTTTATCGCTCCCATAATATTTATAGCTGTCGTTATAGTTTTAAATTCATCGACACGTTAGTAGCTAATAAAATTTATACACTTATGACGATTTTATATGAAATCGTAAATTTAATAAGCCCTTAGAGGCGCAGTGCTTTAGTTATTATTATAAACGAATTATTGTAAAACACTAATTTCGAAAATAAAAAATCTGTTTTCCCAATCTAATTATCTATACAGGGTGGCACATTTAGATCGGTCAGTATGGGAAAGTCTGTAACTATAAGATATACGAAAATCATTTCTTAGGAACCATGTCATCGATATTAGTAATAAAAAAAACTGCATTCATACATTGAAAAATAACATGTACTCGGGATGTTATCGAGTATCGAACCTGGACGTTTTAAAAAATAAAATAATTTATTACTATTCGGCCAGTCAAACCAAGACGTTCAATTTTCAAATAAGGTTTGTCACGTCTTTTTATCTTCATACTTATTCTAAGTGGGCTTGTCAATTGATTATTAGTGTAAGTATAATTAATAGAAGTAAGCAATTACAATCATAGATAGATAATAATAACATATTTATTTATTTCATTTACAAAACACTGTGTCGGAAATACACAATCACAGATAACAATATGTAAAGCAGTGTATGTAAGAAGTTGCGACACCAACCACAGAATAGAGACAATTTTACGCACCTAAACGAGTTAAATCTTGTATAAAAAAACTTGGTGGTAATTTCGAACACTTACTAAAATAAATTGAAGGATATGAAAACAATGTATTTTATTCATTTTTAACCCATCAAAGCTGAATAAACCAGAGACAATTACATTTTAATTGTTATGTCATCACATAAGGTGGTGTTGGGTCAATTGTTGTGCTTTGTGTAAAAAAACTTACCCTTTGAGTCGACTTTTTGCTCACCTGTGTGCGTAATGTGAATAACACTTTTGGTCGGCCAAGTGCCATTACAACATTAGTTCCTTTATCACGTAACAAAATTAAAAGTAGAAGTAGCTTTGTTAAGTAAGTAAGTACATAATCTTCCTGTATATTCCTTAGAGTCAAGTAAATGTTCCTTTTGTCTTTACTTAATGATAATTCCAGTCACATATTCACATCCTATCGAGTCAGATAGCCTGTAATAAAAGGGTACTTAGGAGGAGTCATTAAGCCCTAGCGGCAAGAATCGAAACGGGTTGAAAGTCAGCTCATGACCTAATGAAAGTTACAGTTGACTGGAAGTACTGTTTTACAGAACTTCCACTTACTGCTGGTCATAAGAATGTTTCTAAATAACAGGTAGACTTAAGATTATACTCATTTTTTATAGCATAACTATAAACCGACTTAAAAACGCTGAACAGGTGAAAACTAATTAAAAGTATCTAAGTAATGCTAAGATATTTTTAGTGTCGGCTCTTTCTTACTATCGTTACTTACTGGAAACAAAGTAGTTCAAACCAAAAAAAATTGGTCCACAATAAGTGACAAAAATATATCCTTATCCTTTCCATTCATACTGTTTATGTGTCTTAAATAAGTATATATGTATATTATATTGTCTTGTCCTTTATTTCAGAGACCTCAATGAGTCAAATTAATACTAACATAATTCAATCAGCAATAGCCCTACATACCGATTAGTGTTCCCTGACACTTGACATTGGCAGTAATGTCGCAAAGTACGACGTTGCCATAAAATAAAGAAAGAAGAAGAAGTGACAAAAATATCGAAGGAGCTTCCTTCACGATAATGTTAGCATGGTTCTAAGTAAGTAAGTATGAACATAAAACCGCCTCGATCCGCTAAGACAGAAATCGTGAAAGCTTGCTTACATGCATGCATGCTTGTATGGTTGCTTGTATGCTTTATAGATGTTCTTAATGCTTTATTATGTTATTAATGCTTTATTAATGATTTATTATGTTCTGAGAAAATCTTCGAAAATTTATTATTCGTTGTTACTATACAATAATTATGCTTTGAAAAATTATGCGTCAAGCTGTCTGAATTTCGAGTTTACGGCTCAGTTACGTTAATTGCACTGCTAACACTGAACTGCTATATATTATAACTATGTTACTGTAAGCATTGTAACTTTATAATTGTATTCTTTTATACAACTAGATGACAAACAAGCTGACGGCCCACCTGGTGGTAAGTGGTTACCGCCGCCTATAGTCACCTGCAATAACAGGGAAAAATCACTTGATATTGCAGTTGTGTTGTCATCCTGAGGCCTAAGATGAGATACCGTCCATGCCCAGTAATTACAGAAAATCAAACATATAAACGTACCTAATTGTTGGTTTTCAAATTAAAAATAAAATAAAATGCAAAGCTTAGTCTTATAATATTTTCCTTTTCTAATACCTTAGTGTTAAGGATCGTGGTATAATCCACATTAACGGATGCACTGGCCACTATAGTTTATTGTGATGTATTCTTTTGTGTTGTCATATAGTTTGAATTGGGTAACTATGTAAACAGGGATTACGTGTTGGTACACAAAATAAAGAACTTCTGGCGATTCACGGTGTTTCAGGTTATGGGCCCAGGCAGTATTTTTATCAAAAAATAGTCGTAAATAGTTTATTTTTCAAGCATAATGGCACAATCTACAAGGATAGAGTTGTTAGGTAAAGAAAATTATGAAACTTGGAAAATACAAGTCCAGGCTTTACTAGTGAAAGCTGATTCATGGAGCTATGTAAGCGGCAGAACTGCGAGGCCAGAAGTGAGTAGCAGTGACGAAGGTTCGATCGATAAATGGATTGCGGCAGACGAAACGGCAAAAGCAGATTTGGTGCTATCAATCAGTCCAAGTGAGCTTAAGCATATTAGAGGATGCGATACATCACGTGACATGTGGTTGAAGCTAGAATCAGTCTATGCGTCAAAAGGTCCTGCACGTAAGGCAATTTTATTAAAACAGTTAACTCTATGCCGTATGCAAGAGGGCGAGGATGTTAGAGAGCACCTATCTAAATTTATAGGAGCAGTAGACCAGCTCAACTATATAGGTATACAAATTCATGATGATTTGCTATCAATTTTGTTGCTGTACAGTCTACCTGCGAGCTATGAGAATTTCAGGTGTGCAATGGAATCCCGCGACGAGTTACCTAAGGTCGATGTTCTAAAGATTAAGATTTTAGAGGAGGATAGCTCACGCCGTCAATCTAATATTCTTGAGGCACAAGGAGCTATGTATGTGAAAGGAAATGGACCAAAAGGGAAGAAATCCTTGTCAAAGAAAACTAAGCATGAGAGTAGTACTTCCAACACCAATGAAGGTTTTAAATATAAATGTTTTAAATGTCACAATGTAGGTCATAAAGCTAGTGAATGTCGTATAAAGAAAAACAACCAAGATTCTAGGTGTGCAACTGTAGAAAAAGTAGAAGATATTTTTGAAGTTTTTAATTGTAATCAATCTTTTAATAATTTTCAGAATAATTTTATTTTAGATAGCGGTTGTACATCACATCTTTGTAACAAGAGAGAACGGTTTGGTAAAGACTTTGTACATTACGATGCGAAATTAAATCTAGCGAGTAATCTGTCGACAAGTGTCAAAGGTAAGGGTAATATAACTCTTTATGCTTCAAATGATCAATCCAAACGTCAGATCAAATTTCAAAACACTTTATTTGTCCCTGATTTGAGAAGTAATTTGGTTTCCGTGGCAAAAATTACTGATACTGGTCACGATGTCATTTTCAAAAGAGATAACGGCCTTGTTATCGACAAACAGGGTTTGGTTAAAATGACTGCAGATCGCGTGGGGAATTTATACCGTGTGAGAGAAATGAGAGATCCGATGAATGTAGCTTTGAATGCAGAAAATGTAGATTTACGTTTGTGGCATGAGCGCATGGGACATTTGAACGCGAGAGATCTTAAAAGGTTACTAAATGCTTATGAAATGACGTAAAGACAGATGAGATGAATGCGTTGTATGACTGTGACATTTGTGCGAAAGGGAAGATGACTACGTTACCGTTTTCAAAAACAAATGGTCCATGTAATACAAAACTTTTGATTGTACATTCGGATGTGGTGGGTCCGATGAGAACACAATCACTTGGTGGAGCTAAATATTTTGTTACTTTTATAGATGACTGTACTCGTTGGTGTGAAGTCTATCTTTTAAGTAAGAAAAGCGAAGTATTAAACGCTTTTAAAACATATAAGGCTTATGTTGAAAACCAAACAGGCATGAAAATAAAATCTCTTCAATCGGACAATGGTGGTGAATATTGCAACAAGGAATTCGACGAATTGGTACGAGCTGAAGGTATTCAACGTCGATTAACGGTGGCACACACACCTCAAATGAATTCTATCAGCGAACGCATGAACCGTACACTTACCGAGATGGCGCGATGTATGCTGTTATCTTCAGGATTGAGTACAGGTTTTTGGGCTGATGCTGTTGTGACTGCTTGTCATATTAGGAATCGTTGTCCGATGAGTAGCTTAAATGGTGACACTCCATATGAAAGGTGGTATGGAAAACCAGAGAACCTTGATTACATTAGAAGTTTTGGTTCAAAATGTTTCGTCTTGGGCAAAACGCCTAATAAAAATAAGTTCGTGGCAAGAGCACGTGAAGGTATTATGGTTGGATATCCAAGAATGTCCAAGGGATATCGAGTGTGGATACCAGAAGAGCATAAGGTTGTCATTGCAAGAGATGTCAAATTTCAAGAAAATGCTTTAATGAAAACTGTCATTGAATCTGCAATATCAGAAGATAAATCTGAGATTCAGAAGAAGTTTGTGGAAATAGAGACCACCGAGAATATTTATTGTAATAAAGAAATAGATAATGTTTCTAACAGTAGAGATAAAGAAGCAGATGAAAATGTTATAGAGTTATTACCAATGGAAAACAATACTGTAAATAATGAAAACATCAGCAGCGAACCTATTTCGATATTGAAACGTGGTCCAGGTAGACCGAAATTACAAAAGGGTCAACGAGGTAGGCCAAAAAAGGTCTTCAATATGATCAGAGTAGAGGAGCCACTTACGACAGCTGATGAGATTATTACAAGTGATCAACTAATTGAAGAAACGCGAGATGAAATAGAACATTTAGCTGCTGCAATAGAAATTTCATTAGATGATGCGATGTCTAGTGATGAACGTCAGGGCTGGATGGATGCTATTGTCTCCGAAGTAAAAAGTCTTGTCAAAAATGAAACTTTTGAAATTGTGAAAAAACCCGTTCATCGTCAAATTGTTGGATGTAGATATGTTTTAGTTAATAAGTGCAATGTCGATGGATCTGTGAAGAAGAAGGCACGACTGGTAGCAAAGGGCTATAGCCAGAAATATGGCGTAGACTACTACAAAACTTTTGCACCTGTGGCCAGACTTCAAACAATTAGATTGTTGAGCGCAATCGCTGCGGAGATGGATATGGATATTCATCAAATGGACGTGAACACAGCATATTTGAATGGTTTTCTTGATGAGGAAGTGTATATGAAAATTCCTGACTTGATGGAAGATACTTTACGTAAGCTTATTGATCAAGAAAATGATAATTCAACTGTGGGACAGCGTGCCAGAAAGATGTTGAATAATATCCATGCAGGAGGAAACGCTTGTATCTGAAAGAGATCATTGTATGGATTAAAACAATCGGGTCGTCAATGGTATTTACGGTTAGATGAAAAACTAAAAGCGATGGGTATGCAACCTACGATAAATAAACCTTGTCTATACTTCAAGAAAAATGCGAATGACAGAATGCTTTTTGTGACAGTATACGTCGACGATATTTTGATTGCTTGTCAAGATAATCAATGGAATTTATTGAATTCAAGAAAGATTTATCAACAGAATTTGAACTTAAGGATTTTGGACCCGCAAAATGTTGTCTGGGTATTGAAATAGACAAAAACGTTAGTGGTATAAGACTATCGCAAAGGAAGTATGTAAATAGTATTTTAAAAAGGTTCAGTATGGGTGATTGTAATCCCGTTTCAACACCAATGGATACTGGAACAAAATTCGATATCAGTATGAACGCAAGTGGAAATGAGAAATGGCCTTATCGTGAGTTGATTGGAGCTCTTATGTATTTAAGTGTTGGGACAAGACCTGATATTTCTAATACTGTTTCAAAGCTTGCACAGTTTACTGAAAATCCATGTAAAGTACATTGGTTGTGTGCTAAAAGAGTTCTTCGATATTTAAAGAAGACTATAGATTATTGTTTATATTACAGAAAAACAGGACAATCAGTTCAAGGTTTTTGTGATGCTGATTGGGGTAACTGCAGTATAGATAGACGGTCATATTCTGGATACGGATTTATACTTGGAGGTGCAGCTATTTCTTGGAAGTCACAGAAGCAGAGGACGGTAGCGACATCTACAACAGAGGCTGAATATGTAAGTTTGGGTGAGGCAATGAAAGAAGCTGTGTACCTGAATAGTTTAATGAATGAGATTGGTATGATAGGGCTGTCCAAAATAGAAATGCATGTCGATAACAGAGGTGCGCTTTGTCTCGCCGAAGATCCGGTTTTCCATAGTAGGAGTAAACACATTGACATAAAATATCATTTCATGCGTAATGTGTTGAAGGATAAGAATATTACTTTGAGACATTTGTCGACAGATTCAATGATAGCCGACATCTTTACCAAGTCCTTACCTAGTGCTAAACATTTAAAATGTGTTGATGGCTTAGGGTTAGTGCACTTAGGTTAATGCAGATTATGAGGAGCGTGTTAAGGATCGTGGTATAATCCACATTAACGGATGCACTGGCCACTATAGTTTATTGTGATGTATTCTTTTGTGTTGTCATATAGTTTGAATTGGGTAACTATGTAAACAGGGATTACTTGTTGGTACACAAAATAAAGAACTTCTGGCGATTCACGGTGTTTCACTTAGCACACATAACCATTATTTCATTATCCTATCACGAATTAGGTAAATATATGTACGCATTTTAGTTAACAAACCAATCACAGAATCATGCGTACTTATACATACAATTAAAATACGTAATTTCTTTAAGTAAACAAATTTTTACTATTAGTACAAAAATAATAATATGTAGGTAATTGAAATGATTAGAAAATTAATTAAGATAAAAAATTTGTACGCGACTGTACCCATGCGCAGCTATCCCCTCCACATTTAGGTCACCGCTAGACACACGTTATCTTCGGGATACAAATTACATGTTAATATACCGAGTATAATTCTAGTTCCAACATCTAAAACTAGTTTTCCACAATCCTGTAGTACCGTCCATACTTTGGTGGTAATATGTGTGTGAAAAAAAATACAAGTTTAATACATTTATAACATACTATGTAAAATAGTGAATTGATTTTGGCTAAAAATTATCCGAGACATCAGACCTAAAAAAATACACCAAAAATGTATGGCTGACATGTAGGTATTGTGACGGCAAAGTCTATATCGGATCTCCTTGTCTAGTCCGCAACTTTGAGTAGGTAAGTCGGGTATTTGTCAATATTTTTCTAAATCTCATTCAGTTTTGTAACTCGTTGCTGTGCTATACTATTTTAAAACCTAAAAATCTACGCATATTGCCTATTTCTTTTGTTATAAAATCCAGAACATTCAACAACTCTTATACGTAAAGATACCTTTGATAATTAAACTAATGTATATCTTATTGTCAGCGCGGCCTAACCAAAATAAATTAGTTACACTGTATGTAATGAATATCTCAAATTATTCAAATAACTTTAGTAGAACACAAGACAAGATCAAAGATTAATCAAAACACCACACAATTAAGACATGCATTTGTAAACATTTAAATGTGGAGACCTGGGTTCAGAAATAGAATTAATGAATCCGAGTAAGAACAATACGAAACATTACGAGTGTAAAATGAAATGAACTTGGTAAAAGTGGAAGAGGAAATTAAAAAACTTGACTATTCGCAAACTAATTAGTGATTTCTACTGTTTAAAGTTACAAACTTCGCTACGTAACGTACCAAACAGCTTTTAAATATTGTCTCTAGAAATTTCCATCGAATTTCTATCGCCTCGATTTTCTTTATTAACACTTTTATTTTTCGCACCTGTGTGAACAATGCATTGTTAATAAAAGTTCAGCCCTTTGTTATAATATTCTACTATCTTTGGTATTACCTAGTGACCGTGCCGGACAAACAGTTATGTAATTACTGTGATATAATACGGTAGTAATAGACTACCATACCGTATTCGTAGTAGAGAAATTTTACTATAGAGCTAGATAATAGTGTGAGTGTATAAAATTAATAACAAGTTTATTATTATTATTATTAACTCATGAAAAAGATTAGAATAATGAAAACCCATTTCATGAGATAATAATAATATCTAAAAAAAGTTCTTAATTTTTGATTTTAACATTATTCTAAAGGTTTGAAAAATTACTTAGTAATTAAAATGATATAAAATATATATAATATAAATAATGATATAAACTTAGTAATTAAAAGGAAACGAACCCGCGACCTTTCGCAATCCGGGCGACTGCTCTGACCACTGAGCCACCAGGACTTGGGATATCCCTGTGAAATTCTTCTAGTATATCATAGACGTTATAGCTCATAAACGCAAATATGTCGCCCGGATTGCGAAAGGTCGCGGGTTCCTTTCCTGCCTCAGGACGTGAAATTTTTCTAGTTTTATATCATTTTAATTACTAAGTAATTTTTCAAACATTTAGAATAATGTTAAAATCAAAACTTAAAAATTAGTTTCTTTTTTAAAGAAACAATGCCCGTCATACATAATTTTTCGTGCCTGTCTTCTTAAAACAGTATATTTCCTAGGCATGTTCACTAAAAACTTCAGTCAACCAAAAAACGAAACAATAACAACAAAAAAAAAAAATACAACAATAACAAAAACAATAACAATTTATGAACGCGACTGTACTACAGAAGTTCTCGGGGCGTAGTATCAGTACGGGAGACGTAATGCGACTAGCGGGCCAATCAGAGCATACAGGCTATAAGCACGCCCGCCCCGCGCCCGGCTCTCTCCCCCACGATACCTAATTTTCGACTTCTGCGCAATAACGGTCACCGCTAGACTTCCGTGCCTTGTAATAGGCTGACAACTTTTTTTTATTTCATACGCACATGTTTGTATGATGAGTACGAGCATTTTTGTTCACGAGTCATGGATGTTTGTATGTTTATTTACTATATTTCTAAAATTTGAACAGTGTGTTTCGAAAGTTCGAAATAAAATTTTAGGGGATTGTTGTGTTCCTTGTCACGAGTTACCTCTGAAAGCGTCCTGCTAGTGAAAATCCTAAAAAAATCGTACTACTTACTTTACTACGTATCGTAAGACACACTACAGTTTTGCCACACATACACACACACTCACAACCCGCGCACATATTACGATATCGACCCCCGAAACCCCAGAATTCTATTTCGGAATTCTGTAACGGCCGGTACACATAATATATGTATGTATCAATATTTTTCTTGCTTTAGTCCCTGGTGATGAGATTCGATTTTTAAGTAACGTTTAATGTATTAAAATTTTCTACTGTACAACAATAAGAAATAAAAACGATACCTATATACAAAATAAAGAAAATCATCTCTTTGTTATCCACACCCCTATCCTGTGTGTGGTACCGGGAGTAAATATCGCTGAAAAGGCCCGTTATATATTTTTTACTTTATTCTTCAAACAAGTATGTCCCTAAAGACGCTGTCACTTTCAAAGATCCTAAAAAAACATATTGAAGGGTGCGAAATTGACATGTTACTTTATAAGATTCGATAAAGGATCTGAAATATCTGGAAATTTATGTTAAAATTTCTATTTCATTAATGTTACTTTACGTAGGCGTGTAGGTGAGGTGCGTGAGAAGATTTCGGTCCCGTTTCATGCGAGATTTATTAAGTCAAGAACATGCTTATTTGAAATCGTTATCGTTAATCGTAATAAAGAAAACCGTGGGGCGGTAACGGTTTTGTATATATTATTATTATAGATACCTGTCTACCTAATATAATTTTATTAATGAAACAAACATGAAATTGTAATATGTTATAATATGGGATTAAGTGTAATATGTTATAATATGTATAGTTATTTTATATTCTTTAGGTGTCAGCCCTTGAACCGTGAAATACTACTAGGTGGTAGGCCCGTATGTAGGGTCGTCTGGGTAGGTACCACCGCCTTTCGTATTTCAGCCGTGAAACAGTTCGCTGTGTTTCGGATTGAAGGGAAAGGTAGCCAGTGCAATTACTGGTCATGGGCAGCATTTCATCTAAGGCCCCAGGATGACAACGCATTTGCAATATCAAGTGATTTTTCCTTGTTACTGCAGGTGTCTATAGGCGGCGGTAACCGCTAACCATTAAGTGGGCCGTCAGCTTGTTTGTCATCTAGTAGTATAAAAAAAATATACCCTGACGATGATATGTAAACTTTTACGGCTGAAACTAAAGAAGAATTGTGGTATGACACCTTACTATCGTGGTATTCCATAAACTACGATAATAAGGTGTCATAGCACCATTGAGGATGGACCGGACTGATGGGCCATTTTGCAAAGAAGTTCTTGACTATAAAACAATACAGCAATTACTACTACCACCACGCCATAATTTATGACCCATCAAGCATCAGGTTCCAGACACAATTGATTTTTCAATTGTCATAGCCCTCAGATGGGATAACGCGCTTGAGGGATTAAAGCACCAACAAATCTTGATTTCGTTGCTATGATAACGATTGAAAATATTTTTTGTTTCTCTTTTCAATTCCAGATCAAATAATATATTACGTACCTGTTACGATTCTTCTCTTTGACACGAAAACACATTTAAGTATGTTACGATTTCATTTAGAAAGATAAGTAGCTTGCGTTTTTAGCATGATTTACACGAGTGTAAGTTTTTATTTTTTAAAAAAAGGTAAATGTTTTAATAATAACACATTAAAATTAGGTTTCTGTTTCAAGAGCTATTCCGATTTTTCAGTACTAGCGCGGTTTATAACACTGAATATTGGGTATGTACCTATCTTGTAACTTGAGGACGGACCTATTAAACATACCCAATGTAGTTGTCGGGGTGTTATAAAATACTCCTGAATACGATTTACTCTTTAGCGAGTGTGGTTTGTTTTATTTTTTATTTAACACTTTATTTAAGTAGTTCAATGTATTTTGTTTATTTTCGTGGTGTGCGTGTGCGGTTCATTATGGCATACCATAAAATCGCTAATCTGTTTTATATCGTAGTCGATTTTCTCGAACATCTTTTCACTTATGTTGAACTTCTGCGCATAAATAAATAAGTCTTCTAAACTATAAAAAAGAAAAAAAGTCTTCCGGTAACAAATACTAAAATGAAATTGTTATTGCAAAGTCATATTTATTCCTTAGATAAAAAGAGCTTTCTTTAATACTTTTTTTTATTTTATACAGAGTACGACCAATGACCAAACACCACCTGATGTGAAGCAGTAAGAAGAGTCCATATACGATGACAGCTAGCGCAGCTTGAAACACACTGTTATAGCCGCCTCCACCTTGCCGACCTAAAAGGTGTCTTTTCACGCCTCTTTTGAAGGAACCCATGTTATAGGAAGGAGGGAACACATGTGCTAGCAAAGAATTCCAAGTTCGATAAAAAGACGAGTTGCTAAACTTCTTTGTGGGTAATGTTGAGGTGGAGACAGTAAGTACATCATGAGTTCATTAAGTTGTCTTTTAAGCAAAAATTAAGTGGTCATTTCTGGTGGCGAAGTGCGATCGAGTGGTTAGGATATTGTTTATTGTTAAACATCTTCATATCTATGGCTAATAATATGGCTAATTATTTTCTCACGCGTTGTTGGTATGTGTCCTGCCATAATAAATTAACAGATATAATTATTACCTCTATGTCTGCGTTCTCGTGGGAGTAACTGAAAAGCCATATGTTTCCATAAATGAAGGTCGCCTTTTCTCAAACATCATGATCAACAGTTTCCTACTGACGCTCTATACTCGTATTAGCAGTCTTTTTGATTTTTTTACATTTATGTAAACGACAAATAGTTGTCATCACTATTTATTATGTTATTGGAGGAAAGCAGAGCATAACGATATTTAAACCTCCCATTTCTTCTGAATAAACCCTGTCCCTACGTAACCTCATAGGTGGAAAATGATTATTAGCGTATTTCAAACTACAAAACTACCGTATTTGGATTGTCATTTTGATACAAAAGAATAGAAGCGTACGTGAGTAATTCACGCAACAGTTAATGTGTCGTTGATTGACGGGCCTTATAAATCAAAAGCCTGTCCAGAGCGTGACGAGTGCCGCTTAATCTTAGTTTAGAAAAATAATTGCTTGAGATAAATCTTAAAAATTTTTCAAATGTTTTTATTTTTTAAGTACGCGCTGAGTAAAATAGGTTTGAGTATTGTTTGGCTAGGAACTGAATCATGCTTATAATATTCTTTATGTAAGGAGCAACATATGCGATATTCTTTTTAGGTATACAGAATGGTGACGACAATAAATTAAAACATGGGCTATATTAGTTCATAGAAATGTTGTGCAGCTTCCAAATACGTCTTATTCGGTTGATAATTCATGATATTTCTATGAAATAATATATCATTGGCTGCATTATTCCATAGAATTGTTGAAAGATTATCAAATGAATAAGATGTATTTGAAAGTTGCAAAACAATGAGATGAAATAATATAATCCATGTTTTATACATATAAATAATTATTATTTACTGTCGTCACCACCCTGTTTACTTACTTACTTATTAGCATTTTGGATACAGTCAGATACAGTGATGTATTCGGATGTTGGTCGCAACAATTTAGTTTGTACCTAAATCTGTACCTAATGTGCAATTTGAGATGCTTTACAATTTACTTAAAATTAGATAAGTACACATAGGTAGTTAATGAATTTGATTTTAACGTATAGGTACTTACTTTGATTTTTATGCTAATAAAATTGTAATTATAGGTACTTAATTTTAAATCCATTTTTTATTGAGCCTAAAGTAATGGTCAGAATCAACATGCATATAGCAGATTTTGTTTTGACATCGACGATACTGAGGCATTGTCTAATGGATTCGGAAACTTAGAATGAGTTAGGCCTCTTTTTGGAAACATCCTTACAATGCCCGACTTTAGTTCCGAATTTCCGAATTCAATAAACTACCCTCTCAAGCGATCTAGATGATATTTAGTATGGAGATAAATTGAACATCCTGAGAAAGGTTTTTGGCTACCTTTTGGTACGAAAACCAATTCCTACGCGAATATAACCGCGGGCGGCAACTAGTATAATACAATTTTCTAGATCATCCAAATATCAATCAAGTATTATTTGAATTTGGATTAGCGTTGACTTAACTGCAGCTGTTGTTAGAAATAAATGTTTGGTAATTTAAACCTTTTATGTATACTAATGTTGTTTTATCTAATAATCAACACGGGTAGCAAAGTAAACAACAAATTATTATGAATGCAAACAACGTTTTAAGTAAACGAATTATTAAGCGAACAAACTTTAACGAACAATCTGTTCTATAAAATATGTATTTATTCAAATATTCTAACTACAAAGGTACGGCACCGGACTGGCCTTTTACTGAATGGCCACTTCCAAATATTATTATTACACTTTTTAATTTATCTTAACATGCACTGAGCGATTAGGAGCAAGCTGGAGTAGGTTATACTGTTTTAATTTTTCAAGTGTGCGTGGATGACCAATTCCAAAGCTATAAAAAATAGAGATCAAAAGTAACTAACGGGCAAGTTTAGGATAAAATTCTGTCAAGTTTCGTCAAACGACAAACTAAAGGCAGGCAATGCATATTTCCTTAGAAAAATTAACTTGTTTAATAATGTTTTTGGTGTTTTGTTTTCGACACCAATATCAGGAGCAGTTTTCGCTATCGTTAAGTGGCCATAGATAATATTCTAATTATAAAGGTTTTTTTTTGTATATGATATGTAGTAAGCAATACTAGGTATATTAATAGGTATGTTAATATAATTTCACAAAAATTTATATGAAATAATATAACATTGGCTGCATTGAAATATGATTAATTTTTATTCATAAAATACTTACCATCTAAATAAAATATTCATCCCTAAACAGCTTGCTGGCGTTTACTCATAATAGAAAATCTATTATTGTCTTTAAAGTGGGCACTTCACTGATTAAGAAACTTCCTCAATAAAAATAAAGAAATAAGTATGTGTTATTGTTACAGCGAAACAATCAGTGCTTTTGATTTTCCTCTCAGTGTTTTTCATAGAAATTGGAAGTAGGTATTAAACCCCTTGTTTTCGCTTATCTTACCGGAAAAATATTATAATATAAAAGGGTAAACCAGATGAATTCCGTTTACCCACTTTGTTAGGTACTTATTTTATTAATATAAAATTGAAAATTTTAAGTAACCCCAGTAATAATTATATTCTACCTAACACCGTCTCATTGATACTATTCTCATGAGCCCATACACGCTATATCAGCTGTAAGTTTCTAAAGAATTGAACATTCCGCAGACTCTTTGATGGTACAGGACCAGCTCAAGATTTGCACGTCTCGTCTTGGAAATACCACCGAAGTAAAAGTAAATCAAATTTCAAATCAATCGAATCCGTGAAATTTAGTAAGATCCATTTGTCAAGTAGGAAACGAAATGATAGTCATCAAACGCCTGGACAGATCTTCATAAATTGTAGTTAAGAACCATTTCGATCACGTCAGCTTTCAAACAAAAAAACTGAATCAAAATCGGTCCATTCGTTTAGGCGCTACGATGCCACAGACAGACACACAGATACACAGACAGACACGTCAAACTTATAACACCCTCTTTTTTCGTCGGGGTTAATAAAATAAGTATCTAGAAACCTTATTTTACTTTCCTAATTTGATATAAAAAATGAGTAGGCACCTTTACTGTAACGGCTGCGCGATATCATATATTTATGCATTATACTGCTGAAAACACAGATTCAGTAACTTATTTTATTTTCTTAACACATTTTTCCTTGGTATTAGGTACTGAATTTGCATTGAAGGTGTTCCGACAGCTGTGCTGAAGACAGTCTGCACTTGTGCGTTATACAGTCCTGCTCGGAAAAATTGAATGAGAATCCCAATAAAATCTTATTATGGCGTCAATACATAAATACATGAGTTGAGATTTTCTCCATAATATTTTTACTAAGGGTGACTTGAAAATACCTTCGAATAAAAGAACCGAACCCTTTTTAACTATGCGTGCTAGGGGCAAACCGAATTATTATTGGAAGGTAGGTACATAATAATGATTCAAAATAAGAAATATTAGATAGGCATGTGTTAATAAACTATATAAGTGAAAGGTGTTTATGTAGGAACATATAAAATTTTTTTTTTCGAAATTCGGGGACTGTTTAAGATGACTATTGATAAAATACAACCTCTGTAACTTATAACTTTATCTTATGTTAAGTAAGTACCTACATGTCTCTATTAACGGTTTAAATTTTTTGCTATTACACTCATTAGCTGCTATACAGGCTAATTGGTCAAGAGGTTCCGGGTTCAAATCCCGGTAGGAGCAAATGTTTGTATGATGATTACGAGCATTTGTTTACGAGTCATGGATGTTTATATGTTTATTTAGTATATTTGTAATATTTATTTACATATTACTATTATAATTATTTCTCAGTTATCTAGTATCCATAACCAATGATGCTTACTTGTATAAATATTTATTTACGTGAAGACAATAATTTGGTGATTATAATATTGGACTCAGGTGAGCAAGTAATCGGTATTAGAACAGCTTGTTCTAGCAATCTTATGGCGGTAGATCATAAAGTCAAGTTACGACCGAACCGGACGATCCGCTAATAGCCCACGAGAATAAAACTCAACTGGCTTACTGTAACGAAACAAAATATTCAATTCGACTAACTATCTAACTAACCATCTGGTATATATAAGTACGATAACTTCTCACAGAGGTTCGAGCTTGACGGGGCGTACGGCAGCTGCCAGAATGAATGCCAATACATACAGTTAGAAAAAAAAGTGTCTCTCTCTCTCTTGTGTGTGTGTTATTGTTGCCTGATCGACGTTTTTCTTGCTCAAGAAAATGATATTTTACTTGTTGTTGTTAAAATTAGTAAGCATTTATTGCGTACAATATTTTTTTGCCACTGTAGCTAAATTTATAATTTTGGCGTTAATTGTGTTCAATGGGAAAGTTAAATTTTATACATCATATTTAACATGCCGTGTCAATCTATAATTACGTGAGCACTTAGCTGCTGTACGTAAGTAATCTATGTATATAGGTACTCTAGATATTCCTGTGTTTGTCTTGTTAATTGTTCTAAAAAAATGAAAAAAAAAATAATCACAAAATAGGTATACACTATTTCATTCCTAAGGTGTGGGTAAAGTTTTTAATTACCTACCTAATCGGTTAATTTTTATTTAAGTTCATAATGATCCATAGGTATATAACCTTACCCCTTACCTTACACACCTTATAATTGCGAAAGTAAAGTAACTCTGTCTGACTGTGTATCTATGTTTATCTAGGATCAGTCACTCTGTCCGTAAGGTTTTCACTTTTAAACTACTGAACGGCATGACTACATTATGAGAAAGGCCATCGGCTACTTTTTGGCGCGATAGCTGATATCCACGCCAGCCGGAAAAGCCGCGGGAAGCCACTAGTTAAAAATGTTTCAGATTTTTTTTTAAATCAGCAATATTTTATTCCTTTTGCAATCAAGCGAAATGATTTCATGTGACGTTACGGAAACCAATAAATTGAAATAGGATTTGTTCAAATTTAAGATTTTGGTTTCTATTTTCGATGACAAAACTTATGGCCCATTTACACGATGCTAGTTACTTTGAAAAGAAGTACAATTATATTTGCTTCAAGTACAATTAAATTGAAGCTAGAAACAAGCTTCAATCTTATTGTATGTTATAGCAAGATTGAAATTTGCATCGTGTAAATGCGCCTTTAGTTTGCAAAGTAAATTGATACGTAGCAGACGTATGACGATGACGTAACGGACCAGAGTGACATGGCGACTAGCTAGCCGTTGTGTTGTAACCAAAAATGAAAAAAAAAAAAAGTAATTTATCAACGCCAAAGGAGTTACCCTATTTTCTTTTGTAACGTTACCGCAGAGACTATTTTTCCTATCAGCGCAATGATTGATTGAACTAAATTGAGAGAGGTACAACACAGTGGTATTTTTCTCTCGAATTAAGAGCGAGTCCGTCTGGTGGAGAACCTTTTGTATACTAAGGAAGTACCTGTTGTATCCTGGGGAAGTGCCTGTTGTATACTGAGAAAGTACCTGTTGAATACTGGGAAAGTACCTGTTGTATACTGGGGAAGTACCTGTTGTATACTGGGGAAGTACCTGTTCTATACCGGGGAAGTACGTTACAGAAGTTTGCAAAAATCATTATCTAGTGGTGTTGTGCTTCTGCGGGAATTACGGTCTCCAGAGCTCATTGGGGAAGATTTATGAATGAAGAAAGGGGCTTGTCATTTATGATGTCAATATAAGGCGTCCCCTTGATTTTTACAAGGTAGACAATGCGTTAGTAGTATTTTCGCTGTTATAATCGCTATATCAGTGCTGCAAGCTGCAGTAACCGATTCCCATCAGGGTTCATGTTTACACAGGATGGTGCCGTCAATACGACAACAAATTTAAACATGGGCTATATTAGTTCATAGAAGTGGTTTGCCACTTTCAAAATCAACTTATTCATTTGATAATTTTATGAAATTTGTATGAAATAATATAACATTGGCTACATTATTTCATAGAAATGTCGTGAAAACGAAGGCTTGAGGATGGCTGTATTAAACATCGAAACTTCAAAAGTACGACTTTTTGAAAATTAATTTTCAATTGTGAAAAAATCAGCTGTTCCATACAAACAGGTCGTGTAGGTATTACAATTTAGTTTATAACTGGTTTGTTTTCGCGATCACAAACTATGTATTTTAACCGCCACTGTTGTCTAGTGGCTTAGACTACCTACTTCGGATCTAGAGATAAAATTAATATTTATACACTGACACTTATTATCTAGCCCAAAGAAAGCATCATTAAGAGCTTGTGTTATAGATACTAGACAACGGAGACATAATGACAATGATATGTAAATACAAATGCTCGTACTCATCATACAAGCATTCGCTCCTACCGGGGTTCGAACCCAGAGCCCCTGACTGAGTAGTGTTCAGCAAGGGGCACAGACCCCTCATCGAGCCGGTCATCTAAGATCCGGGGCTGTAACCCGTGAGGGCAGAAAGTTTCTGCTCGGTTTGGTTGGTGGCAGGACTTTTCTAAGTCCACCAGCAGCCACCACCATCTTCCCGAAGTCTGCTGCCATAACAATAATGTTAACAACATTGTAACTGTTGTGTTCCGGCAGTTGGAGGTAAGATTACCAGTTCCTCTGTAGTTGAGGGATCCGGGTGAAGCTCGTTTCCATCTTCAGCCTTGTCATTATGTACTTTCAGGTGAGATGAAGGCTACCTTGTTAAGAATATAAAAAAAAAACATCTCGTGTTGAGGGTCACCACACCAGCACTGGAATCTGCCTTCGTTTCCGAGAGAATAACCCTTATACCCGGTAATATTATAATGTGTGTTGTGTATAAATAATGGTGTCATTCTTAAACCACGAGTAATGACGACACTAAAAACAGATATGTAATAAGAGAAGGATGTTCCGGTGAGAAGTCACCGGAACATAAATATTCTACATTACACTACCTACATTTTCAATATTAATTTACCTATTTCATATTTTCTAGGGTAATGGACGAAAAATTGGAAGTGTCCAATCATTACATTACTTATACCTTCCAGTGGGAAGTATAAGTTAGCTCATAAAGTTAGAAACAAAGAGACTAGAAGGATTCATATAGTTCTCTCAATCCGTCTTTAGTTTAGTGGTTAGAGAAGTCTAACCACTAAAGTCTAACCACTAAAGTCTCTTTGTTTCTAACTTTATGAGCTAACTTATACTTTCCCACTGGAAGGTATAAGTAATGTAATGATTGGACACTTCCAATTTTTCTTCCAAATTAATATTGAGAATGTAGGTAGTGTAATTTAGAATATTTATGCTTACAATTTGATTGAAGAAAAAAACTATGTAGATAAAGCGAAGTCGATAAGCACCAGACCCATTCTCACAATCACTAAACAAAATGTATACAGGGTGGTGCCGTCAATCAAGAATAAATTAAAACATAGGCTTTGTTAGTTCATAGAAATGGTTTGCCACTTTCAAAAACATCTTATTCATTTGATAATTTCATGACATTTCTATGAAATAATGCAGCTAACGCTATATTATTTCAACATTATCAAATGAAGTCATTATAAAATGAATAAGATGTTTTTGAAAGTGGCATATCATTTCTAATATAGCGCATGTTTTAATTTATTGTCATATTCACGGCATCAACCTGTATAAAAATTTAGAATAATGACTACACTTATATTGCTCCTTTGAGCCAGGTGTAGTAGCAATCTGCTACGTTCACTCCATCAAGTATGCATCTATTCGTGTTACGTATCTAAGAACATGAATGATCAAATGTATTAGGCATACATACATTTTATAGGTACAAGTACAAGCCTTTTGATTTTATATAAATCTTAACATGTAGTTTCATTATTCAAACTTAGTTATATTCAAACAACAGTGCAAGATAATTACTCATTATTTTAGAGCTACAACCGTGAACATACCAGTCATGCTCGTTGAAAAAACAGGTATCTAGTCACAAGTACTAAGCCTAAACTGGTTTCTGCGACTTGATTATTCTACTAAATAGGTACTTAATTACTAGTGGCCGCCTGCGGCTCTGACCTCGGGAGTATCATAACGTGCTAAAACAAAACCAACACGTAGCCTCTTTACTTTCTTGGGATGTAATGAATCCCCACGCCAAATTTAATCAAAATCGGTTTTAGCGGCTTGGGAGTGAAAAAGTAACAGATAAACAGACAGACAGAGTTACTTTTGCATTTATAATATTAGTGTGGATTTGTAGCATTAGGTAGCCATTGCATTACGTATAAAAGTACATGTAAAATAATACCTATTGGTATTGGTTCGTTGGTTATACTTAGACATCCTAAAGTTGTTTCTTTTTGAAATATTTAAAACTTAAATTGGGAATTCGAGTTGAGGAAATAAGGATACTGAAAACTTTACCAATTTTGTACGAAAAAACATGACTGCGTAAGACGAAGTCGTGTTCAATTTAAAATTTTGGTCTGGATAATCTAAAATACCTTCAATCCAATAATAAAAAAATCTGTAGGAGAGAATTAAAATCTCTATCACTTCATCTTTGCGCGGATTAAGCGAGAGCTATTTTAAGACAAATTTAACAGTTTGCGATGGTTCTACTAATTTATTTGTCTGAGAAAGAATAAAAAGGAACAATTTATCTGTTTGTAGGGTTCCGTAGGTACTAATATTCCAAAAATCAAAACCTATATTTGGAATAAGAGTAGCAAGAAAGCGTAAGCTGTAAGCTGTTACAGACAATATTATAGCCTATAGACATCATGTCCGTCTGTATTTCATTCAGAAACTATTATGAGTTGAGAGGTTTATCAAACTCATAACAGTTTCTAAATGAAATACGGAACAGACAGACAGAGTTATAACAAGGTGTTTGGTACATGGTATAACAAGTGGGCACCTAGCCATATTATCATAACATAGTCATATAAATACTAGTGTACTATCAAAATTTCAATATTGTAAAATTAAATTTGAAATATTCCATTTTGTTCAACTAACCAAGCTATTTATTTGTATGAAGAAATTTGAAATTGATTTTACACTTTGGAATTGTAGATAACACCTTATTTTAAGACTATGTCAACATGGGTAGGTTCCCGCTTGTTTTACCATGTAACAAGTACGCTTAAAATAAGTTAAATAAGCATAACCACTTTAGAAACATTTGAAAAAAATATGGGAGAAAAAAAAACAAATTAAGCTAAAGCTTCACCTTATAAAAAGTAGGTATGATATATAAAATAGATAGGGACAAGTAGACATTTTTTTCCATTTATTTGTTTTGTAAAAAAGTGTACACAATGAATTATAAATTAGATAAGTTACATACAACAGGTAAAGTAATTGTGTCATCCAAGGGCGTCGCCAAGGGGGGGCAGGGGGGGGGGGCAGCTGCCCCCCTCCTAGAGGTTCCAAAATCAAAAAATGTATCCAACAAATTGACTAAGTGTGCACCATAGAGTAACATTTTATAGACGGTTGTAGAATAAAACCCCCGAAACGTATGTTTTTTCTTACCTGTCGTTAATTTTTTTTGTTCGATATTTCTAATACTTTAATAACTTTGCTGTCATAAGAGCTCCTGAAGATACACATTGAACTTTTGAACCGTTCTTATTACAATCATGCTTTTGAGTCTTGTCTGTACCTACATTTTTTTTAATACAAAGGTGGCAATCAACCATATGGCTCACCTGATTGTAAGCGGTCACCGTAGCCTATTGACGCTTGCATTCTTGCAATTGCAACACCAGGGGATCACTTTCGCGTTGTTGACCATGTAAAAACCTTTTCAAGCTCCTTTTAAAGAACCCTATGCTGTACTTTTTAATACAATTAGACGACATACAAGCTGACGGCCCACCTGGTGCTAAGTGGTAACCGCCACCTATAGACACCTGCAACAACAAGGAGAAAAAGTCACTTGTTATAGCAAGTGCGTTGTCATCCGGAGGCCTAAGATCAAATGCATTCCATGCCCAGTATTTACACTGGCTACATTTCCTTTCAATCTGAAACACAGCTGTTTCTTGGTTGAAATAAGAATGGCGGAGGTACTTGTTCGAGAAAACCTCTGTAGGGAGCTCATTCCACACCACCACTTTGGTTCAAACGTGTGAGTATGAAATTCCCTACTAATGGCGAGCGGTGCGACGACAGAAAGAGGCCGTGGGCATCACATCGAATAATCCCTTAGAACACAATTCGTTATAAAACAATTCGTTATACAAACGGTAGAATGCACCTAAGGAGCAAAAATCTCTCGTTAGGCTTAGGTTCTAATATTTCTCGTGACCTCTAGATCATCAACAATTCTCATAGCGCGTCTTCGAACCACGATAAATGGTCCAAGTAAGTATCCAAGTGCTCCCGCCCATAGGTGGCAGCAAACGTGGGCGGAGGTGGTTACGAACCCGGGGGACCCTGACAATTTTGTGGGCCTCCCGGACAAAAAAGTCCGTCCTACCCACTAAAATCCACCGCTAAAACCCTCTTCTGTCATTATGGGGAGACATGGGAACGAACAAGCAGTCAACCCTGCCACTCCAACGGTCATCCCGAACAACTGCGAGCCTCCTCCAGCTCCACTCAATTCATATTTAACGAGCCGTGTTATTCGGCGGTGAGGCTACTTGACCTTCCACCTAAGGCACCACTACAACGGGCGAAGCAAGTGGACGTAACGCCTTCTTTCCCGTGGCCGTATGCTACTGATCGGGTCAGTCCCCTAGGGTCCTAGGGTCCGTTCCCTATGATATGGTTGAGCGGAGCGATGGCTGGCACATGCGTCATACTTGTGAACAGGTGCCACTAGTGGAAATGGTCATCTCTAAGCTTCCTTGATTTTGTAATAATTTACCTACATATTCATCAATAGTATAATTTTTGAGGGATTTTTGAGGTATATGGCATTATAGGATATTATATATAAAACAATACAATTATTATTGTAATGACGTGCTCAGACAAGTGTTTAAAATTAATGAAAGATGTTTAGCTTTATTAGGTCTTTGTATATTAATTTTTGACCTTTGTGTATTGTAATACCTATATTGTGAAGGTGCATTGTCGGACAGCCTTTAAATACAGTAAATATTCTTATCATTAGGTACTTATTGGTACTTTAATATACCTTTTTTATACTCTGTGCGACACTGCGCTGCTAAATACTATTACTGTGTAATTAAACATTGTAACTTAATGATTGAAACGAGTGACTACACGAGTTTGTTGCCGGAATCTTCTCGGTAGTTCAACTTTTGGAACCGGTGTAAATTCAGACAGACTGACAGACAGACTGACTGACGGACAGACAGACAGACTGACTGACGGACAGACGGACCGACAGACAGACCGATAGACAGACTGACATAACATTCTTAGCTTACGTAGATGCAGATAAGACAGAGAGACAAACATTATGAAATTGTTAGTTAGTTAATATTATTTTTATGTGATAGACTTAAGGGTTTTTTTGTTGACGATTCAAAAGTGCTTCTTAGGGGCCTAATTGAATAAAGATATTTTCATTCATTCAGCTAAGGGCGACCCCTTTCTAACCAGCTCCGCGGTCTCCTATTTGATATGAGGTGCAACTTGAGACTTATACCACACCAGGTTGGTGTGGTATAAGTCTTTGATGGCAGCTTGACTTTATCCTCTAAATGACTGCAGTACTCTTAGACATGTAAAGGGTGTGCTAAGAAACTGTGGAGCCACAGTTAATGAGGCAAATTTCTTATTAGGGATGTTGGCACAAGCCGCATACTAGGTGTCTCTAGTACTGTCATCCGCATAACAATGCAGTCTGTCAACAGACAGCTTATCATTGATATGTATCAGAAACTGTTGGAGACAGCACCGAGCCTTGCGGGACGCCAGGATTAATGTCCATAGGTACTAGCCGAGCAACTGCCCTCAACGGCTCTTATGCATCTGCTGCACAAAAGGCTAGCGACCCATTTGCACAAGCCGTCTGGCAGCTCGTAAGTTGGTATCTTCTAAAGAAGTTCTCTGTGCCTTTGCTACATGTAGATAACAATGCCTCAACTTGACTTTCAATAGAAAGGGCCCAACGGTGTGTGAAGTATATTAGAAGATCACCCATAGTGACTGCTGCGAACGCCGTATTGTTGATGGTCGCTTAGGTCATATTTTTCTCATTCTTATTTGTTCTTTCTTTTCTCATTTTTTTTCTTTTGGTGCAGGTGTCTTGGCGACGGTAACCACTTACCACCAGGTGCGCTGTCAGCTTGTTTTTCATCTACTTGTATAAAAAAATCTACATAATATCAACTTGCCCCCCCCTAGCCCAAGGGCTGGCGACGCCCTTGGTGTCATCCACATCATTAAGATAACAGTTGATACATAAAAAATAGGTGATTTATAAATTATTAAATAAATGTTTAATAAATTGTTCCCCAATTTATGAATTTTATTCCAAGCGACCAATAACTATAAAAAAGTTATTAAAGTTAACACGTACCTACCTAAAGTGGCTACGTTTTTATAAATGTTAAATTAACAAGCCAAATTCGGACATGTCCCTGAAACTGTGAACGATCAATTTGGTTCATTAATATTCGGTTCCTGTAGTCACAGACTTCGGTTTTTATCCAGAATGTTTTATAGCCTTAATCATTTTTCTAATTGTAACTGTGTTACAATATTTTTAAAGGGTAATTTTTGGGTATGTAAACGCAACAAAGTATAAAATATCAACCGCCTCTGTGGTCTAGTGCTTGCGAGTACCCATCTAGAGATCCGGGGCAAATCCAAAAAAGATTATAGGCTCTTTTACCCCAAAAGTATTTGAAAGATTATGGTAGCTATATTCGGTACACAGGAAGAGTAAAAACAGGGGAAGCACAAAAGATCCCGAAGGGTCGAGTGCAACTTATTTCACGGCCCCATTATGGGATTAGAAAATTCTTATTACATATAAGAGAAATTTTGAAAAATAAGTTTCTATAAATATATTGTTCCATCTGAATAAATTTAGGACAGAGTTCTTAGTTCTTTAGATTGAATGTTATCGATAAAATCTACTTTAAAAACGATAGAAGTGTCTCTGAAACCCCTGTTGAATTAAAATGATTCACATAGAAAACGATAAATGGCATTTTCTACGTCAATCCTTTAAGTTCAAATGGTTTTACACTTGATTGAAGGGTAGGATGAAAAAAACCTTTTTATGCTTAATCAGTTTGGATTAAGGCTCGATTCATTAGTAATAAAATAATTGAAATCTGTAAAAGTTTTATCTATTATTGGAATAAATGTATTTATTTAAGTATATTATATTTATTTAAGGAGATGTAAAAATCTAACATCAAATTACTACGGCGACTTTAATTTACAGTTCATTATGTATTTGATGGCGGTAAAAGAGACCCTTAAATTATTAATGTCCTTCAGCCATTAATTGGATGTCGACGTTTGATGAACGGCCTGACTGAACATCCAACAAACGAAAAGATAGTATTATTTTTGTATGTGTATAAATAGACGTAAGCGTTTTACATTATCTATATATCTATACTAATATTATAAAGCTGAAGAGTTTGTCGAACGCGCTAATCTCAAGAACTACTAATTCAAATTGAAAAATTATTTTTGTGTTGGATAGTCTATTTATCGAGGTAGTATATGTATAGGCTATATAACATCACGCTATGTCTAATAGCAGATGAGAATCAATGAAAAATGTTGCAAAATTGGGGAAAAAATATTCCTTTTCAGAGCTTTCGTTGCGTGCGCTGCGTAAACGGTTAAAGTTACGCAAAAATCATGTACGTATGAATTGTTCTCCTTTAAAAGTTCTATAAAAAAGTCCTCAACAGCATGTCTATCTTTTGCAATTGACTCAATAAGTATTCATCTCCCCCGTTGTCTTCTGTCTCACTCACTCACTTTTCTGGTAAGATATTTTACAAATGTTTTAAATAAAATGCATGTAAACTCTGTCCTCAAAATAACTATCACAACAAATAAATAAGTAATTATTCGATTTAGTGCAGTCGTTAGGAAGCTATGCCCGTACATTTTCGGCAATTCATTTTTATTTATGTAAATTGATTAACAATTTTAACAATATGCTTTGATCAATGTAGCATGAAGTGGAATGAGCGATCGGGTTCAAAGTAATTGATTCACAAGTGTGTTTCACAAAAAAGAGTGCTCTCGGGACCTTTGGCGAGGGTGATGAAGCCCCCTCCATCCCCCGCCGTCTCCACTACGGCAGTTGAAGGTGGTCATGGAGCCACATTCTTCGGCCAATTCTTCAGCAATTCGGCCCGTTCCGCGAACTCCTTCTGCAAGAGGACGTCCTCGCAGAAGGATGCTACCGCTTTTTAGTTCCTCATACTGTCGATCATTGCCTTTACAAGGGTCGGTTGTGAGAGGTTACCTGCTATGGCAGGGACCAAGTCACGCTGTGTCACCGCCTTGTCTATACTCCCAGCAGATCTGACGGATGGCCTTCATGTCGACTATTTTACACTCTTATAAGTAGGAAGAATTTTCACAAATAAGTATATTATCTAAAATAAAACAGATGATTGTTTTATATTTATTTTTGAATATTTATGCTACCTCTTTTCAACCCCTTAGGGGAATTTCATTCGTAATCCCTTGTTAGTGAGTCTCTGCCTCACAAAAGAAATTTCATGGTTTTAGTTTCAGTTGTTTTACATCCAGCGATTTGATGAGTCAGTCAACTAGCTTCTTTGTTAAATATAACCTAATAACTAATAATAAAAATGCAAAAATAAGTTTGTTTGTTTGTTACGCTTTCACCACTAATCCATTGATGAAATTGGGTATGGAAATTGTATGAGACCCTAAAAAGGACATCGTATACTTTTTGGGCGATAACCGACATCCACGCGGGTGGGGCCGCTGGCAAAACGAGTACGTTATAAATGGCATAAACACAATAGTAATGCCACATCACCTTATAATATAATTTCAGAAGTGTGCTTCCACATTATGCAGTTGCTTGGATACCATATTAATTCTGCTAGTAGAAGTTATTATAGCTTCGTATAAGTTTCAGAATTAATATGGGAATTGGCACGCTATTTATATCCTACTATAAATAAACAAACTCTATTGCAATCCTAAAAATATAAATACATATTACAATTCAGTTCCGTGTTTTTCTCTTAAGAGAATTATATAAAATTGAAACTTTTGAGTAAACCTCGGCCTACTTAATCATCTATCTAATACCATCTCATTAACCGACTTCAAAAACGAGGAAATTCTCAATTCGGCCGGTATGATTTTTTTTTTTTCTATGTATGTACACCGATTACGCCGAGATTACTCATCCGATTTACGTGATTCTTTTTTTGTTCGATGCGGTATAGCTGCCATTTGGTCCCATAAAAATTTTTTCAAAAACAGTTGGGTACTTTGGTTTTAAATTTAAAAAAACTTAAATTATGAAGTCGTCTACATATGCGAAATTGCGAAGTTTTGCTTTTCAAATGACTTTTTAGTGAAACGATACGATAGTAGGAAACAATATAAGTTTACGATCACCCATCTAGCTTCGACCGTAGAAAGTTACCACTAAAAATTGTGAAAAAAAAATTTTAAACAAAAATTAAAACCGACTCCAAAAATATGTTTCTAGGGGATGAATACCTACTTAAATTAATTATTTTATCCTTTTCAGTTTTTTGAAGTCGGTTTTAATTTTGTTTTAAATTTTTTTTTAGAATATTCTAATAAGCCCAAACACGCTGTATCTGCTGTAAGTTTCTAAAGAATTGAGCATCTCGCAGATTATTTATTTTGATGGTACAGAATCAGCTCAAGTCTTGGAAATATCACCGAAGTAATCATCATCATCATCGTCACCAGCCTATATACGTCCCACTGCTGGGCACAGGCCTTCCTACATGGGAGAAACACATGAGGAGTTTGGGCCATAACACCACCACGCTGGCTCAATGCGGGTTGGTGGGTTAAAGCGGTTGCAGTAACAACCAGGCTTAACGTGCCTTTCGGAGCACGGAGGAGCTCGAGATAACAAACTTTGATTGACCCATCCCAGGATCGACCATAGCGAAAGTTGCTTTGTTTTTCGTATCGAACCTAGAGCGCTCAAACCAATACGCCACCGAGCTCCTCCACCGAAGTAATAGTAAACCAAAATTCAAATCAATCGGATCCGTGAAAGTTATTAAGACCCTGTTGTCAAGTAGAAAATTAAACTCAGGCAGATCTTCTTATTTATTTATTTATGAAGATAGTTTGAGACGCTGGGAAGAACATAGAATTACCTTTTGGAGCGTTTAACGACATTCACGAGGGTGGAACCGCGAGCAAAAGCTATCCTAACTAATATCATAAATACGAAAGTGAGTTTGTTATGCTTTCACGTCCAACCACTTAAACGATTGAGATGAAATTTGGTATCGAAATAGTTTGAGACTGCGGGAGCAATAGCAAGTGCTTACGCAAGAGTTTTTTGCGAAGTGGTCTACAATTAACTGACAATCAAATCATTTTCATCTGTCTATCGGCGTAATCCTTCCGGAGGGCTATAACCTCTCGCTTATCTTCTGTGGCTATAACAATTAAAAAATCAACTGTGTCTGGAAGCAGATGCTTGACGGGTTAAAATAAATTATATTATTGTAATGCCATAACAGGGTTTATGATGATTACTATTTAAGCCTTAGTGCCTACATGGTGCTGATATAGTATCATTTTAGAATAATAAAGATTTTTGCATTTGTAACACGAAAAATTATGTATTTGTTTATCCTTCCTTATCTTTTCTTTCAAGCCACTTTTAATTAGACTCCTCATTATCTTGTATTATTGCCATGTGATACCACAATAAATTTGCTTTAGGGCTTTTGTAATTTAACGAGACTTCTCTCGTCACCTCTAATTTCCCGGACGTAAATGTTGTTTACAAAATGTATTTTCATTTTACCGCGGTATAAATTTTAATAAGAAATATTGTTCGTTCACATAAATCATAAATTGTCCCCTCTGGCGTCCGCTGGGAAACTGAAGAGAAAAGCAATCACCTTTATTCCTGTTTCGTCAGAATCTTAAATGCCTTTCTTATGATTTGGCTATTTACGTGAACTATGTTCCAAATAGGAGCTCGGTGGCGTAGTGGTTTGACAATAAAACAATACAACTTTCGCCATGATCGATCCCGGACATCAATCAAAATTTGTAATCTTCGTCTATATATCTATCCGTACTTCGGTCCCCGTTGTTATTGCAACCGCCTCAAACCCACTAACCTGCATTGTAATGGCCCGAAGTCCTTAAGGCGATCTATCGAAACGTGGTTTCGGCCAAGACCGATAGGGATAGAGATATGGCTGACTCAGCGGGAGGAAAAAAGACAAAACAGCGATCGCGCGTGAAAAAGTAAACGAAATACACAAATTATTTTATTAAAAAATAACCTTATGGAATACAAAAAAACGCTTCTACACGATTCTGAATATTAATGATAACTACTATTTAAAGTAATTTCCTATTGAATACAAATTATCGTTCACCAATAATCTTAAGTTTTCTTGTTTATAAGAGGTCTTTTCGGAAATAAAATGTATCGAGCCAAATTCCTTTAATCGTGTTTTCATTCTACGCGTATCTAGATAAGGATATGAAGTAACGTATATTTGATTTTTAGATTCGTAAGGTCTTTCAGCAACGTATAACATTACTTATAAAAGTGCAATTTTTTTCAATATATCGCCTTAAGCGTTTCTCCCATATAGGAAGAAGCGGGACGTATTTAGGCTGGTGATGATATTCCGAATAGCCATTTGCCAAAATTATTTGTTACGAATGCACTAGAATTAAGTTGTAGTGCTATTTACATGTTCGTCACACTTCGTGGTTACTTTACTAACTTACGGCAGTTTTCACTATTATATCCACAGACTGACTTACTATTTAAAGTTTTGTTGCCTAGCAAGTTTAAATATAACATCACCTCAAGAGAAGTGGTAAGAAGAGTCCATATGCGAAGACAGTAAGTGCAGCATTATGATCTAGCCACCTCCACCTTTTTACTCCTCTTTTAAAGAAAGCTGTGTTATAGTGAGGTGTGAATACATGTGATGGGAAAGAATTCCAAGTTGTGGAAGTACGAAAAGCAACCAGTTACAAAAACAACACATACAACTACAATTTACAATGATTTGTGGGATTTTATGTGCGTAATGTTGTGGTGGAGACAGTAAATGGATGGCACTCATGCTCTTGAGTAAGCAGGGGAAGGTTTTAGTCAACTCAAGATTAGAACAATTTCTGACAGGGTTATTAATTTCCTAAATGTGTCTGTGTAAGCAGTAGGTGATTTACAGTATCTAGTTTAGTTGCAAAGTTTTAGTTCTGTCTATTCACATTAATTAATTCGCGTTTGATTTATTTTTATATGATGCCGATAAATTGGACCTCCATTTGCGTAGCTGGTTACGCACTTTATAATCTCGATAGCTTATGTACATTATACATATTCTAGGGTTATAATACAATTCCTAAGTATAATTGGTTATCTTCTATTTTGCCCCCATCAATATCGAAGATGATTATATGCTTGATGTTCAGCTAAGAATTTAATATACTTACCTACTGCTGATCATGCCTGGTTAGAAGATCACACAATCACATAATAGTCAAAGGAAATTGAAATAAGTAAGTATTCATAAATATTTATTTTAAGTAACCCCCGGCCTCATTAATCATCTATCTAGCACCATCTCATTGAGACTATATTCTTATGAGCCCAAACACGCTATATCTGTGGTAAGTTTCTGAAGAATTAAATATCCCGCAGACTATTTGATGGTATAGAATCAGCTCAAGATTTGTATGTCATAGGAATGTCACCGAAGTGACAGTACACCAAATTTCAAATCAATCGGATTTGTGAAAATCAGTAAAACCCTTTTATCATGTAGAAAATGAGCTGATAGTCATCAAACGCCTGAACTGGTCTTCATAAATTATAGCTTAGAACCATCCTAATCACGTCAGCTTTCAAACAAAAAAAAACGAATCAAAATCAGTCCATTCGTTTAGGAGCTACTACGCCACAGTCAGACACACAGATACACAGACAGACACGTCAAACTTAGAAGACCCCTCTGTTTTCGGGGAATAAAAATTGACATTGTCTATTTGTTTGTATTAGCACAGCTAATTCTTCTTTACGGAGGTTAAAATTCCACATCACTTATAAGTAAATAAGGCGTAATTTCTTAACAACAATGTTTATGGTCCAGCCAGTCTTATATTGTAGTGATAGTTGGCGTTAGTTCATGTTGACAAAATCACGATAGATATTATTAGTTTTAAAAATCCCTTTAAAGCTCCTTGGAGTGAAAATAAAAAAGCAGGAAAGCGAATTTCTTTGAGGCTTACCAAGTTGCCGACATCATATCTGGATTTTTCTAGTACCGAAATTGGATAAAGCACTAATACTTACCTTTGTTGCACAAAATCAATTTACATTATAGAGGGATCAAATTTACTTAAGATCGCCGGGAATACCGTGCCACGGATATAGATAACCACACATCCGAAGCGAAACATGATAGTTGGAAAATGATTCACAACACAACGTATTACCTAGGTAGCTGTTTAGCTTGATCTGCAGGCGTATCTGTAGCTATGTGTGGGAAAAATCCGTGGAAATTTTGAAAGCCGTTTATTTTCGGAAAAAGAAGCAAGTCTTAAAACTCATGATCAAACATTACAAAATGGAGAACCAATCAGTATAAAGCATTTTGCTAAGAATTGTTGACTTTGTATATACAAAGCACGACAAATGACTCAACAACACCTGATGTGAAGCGGTAAGAAGAGTACATATGCGAAGACAGCTCGTGTAGTTCAGACACTGGTCTAGCCACCTCCACCTTGCCGGCCCGAAAGGTGCTTTTTCACGCCTCTTTTGAAGGAACCCATGTTATAAAAATTCAGATTGCAACATATCTCCATGCCAAGCTAGTTCAGGGAGCCCTGTGCCGAAAGAGTGGTGCCCTGAAGAGAAGGAAGGGGAAGGAGCGGCGACATTTTAGCTGTAAAGGCGCACACCTGCGTCCAACCCCTGGGTGACCGTAATTGATTGGTTCTAAAATTTCAACGACTTAATAATAGGAAATTACGACTAATAGAGTACAGTCACAAGCAACCAATATGTACCCATTTTGATAGTTTGTGACTTTTATTGTAATGGTGAAACGTCAAAATTTACTTATTATTCATCATCACCAGTCTATATACGTCCCACTGTTGGGCACAGGCCTTCCTACGTGGAGAAAAGGAGGGCTTATTATTATTGATCGTGAATGTATGTACTTGTCTATATCTAAAATTCTGATCACTTCGACATTAATAAAGTGACACTAATCTTAGATACGGACATGTATTAAAGGTTATATTATAATCCGAATTTAGGTAGTAACATTAAAGACAGTTTGTGTTGCCAGTGATGGCAAACGGCTGTGAAACGTGGTCGCTTACTAAGAGTCTTCTGTGCAAGTTTGCAGTCGCAGAACGAGTTAAGTTAAGTGTTTTTTTGCGAGAAAGAATCAGAAATAATGACAACCGTAAAAGAAACAAACTCACTGACATAGCTCATAGGACTAGTAAGTTAAAGTGGCAGTGGGCAGAGCACATAGAACGCAGAGCAAACGGTCGGTGGGGCGTTAAAGTTCTAGAATGGCGACCACGTACCGGAAAGCGCAAAGTAGGACGGCCTCCCACTAGATGGACAGACGACCTGTTCAGGGTCGCGAGGAGCCGTTGGATGCGGGCTGCGCAGAACTGTTCCATTTGGAAATCGATGGGGAAGGGCTTTGTTCACCAGTGGACATCATAGGCTGATATGATGATGATAATGATGGTGATGATGATGATGATTAACGACAATCAAGCAAATTTGCCACAGGTGAGTGGTTGTATTTATGAAAAACCTACATCGTTTCATAGCATAGATGACCCAACATTTTTTAGGAAGAGGTTAGTTGAGACAAATTTAATAACAAAATATTGTTTAGTAGTCCCACGAAAGAAGTCTACAATTTATAATGATTGGTAGGACTTTTTTTACTCTGTCGTTTATAGCTGTCAATGTAACCTTTTTTTTGTGGGTACTTCACAAATAAATAAATACTGACTAAGTACTTTTCCATTAAAATATTAACTTTCTCTTGGAAAGTAAATTTCTAATAAAACTACCTATGAAGTTGATAATTTAGTAAAGTCCTTAACTCTTCTCGTTGGTTCTAAGCAGACACGGATAAGTAATTAAAATTATTGTAATACCTATTTCAGCTGAGAGGGTGCGTCTTGTGCCTGTCGTATTTCGTAGAATTTGCTAAGCAGCTGTCACAACAAAATTATTCCAAGCGACATTTTTAGACTGTTATCACACATTTTATAACCTTTGCAAGTAAACTGGGCTCCCAGTTATTTTGCTAACCCGGTGTCATTGTCCTTAAAGAACATTGAAAGTAAACTTGTACCGTTGACTTCCTTAAAATAAGATTTAATTAAGGATGAGTATTTTCTGGCTTTCATTTAAGCTTACGATAGCCGGAGCCGACCCTGTGTCATCCACACAATTGTGATATCATGGGAGATGAAATAAGTATACCTAGTATTTTCTACGAAATTTCATTTCGTTTTAGGCGAACCAAGCTTACGTTTGTCGATTAGAAGAGTAATTTATCACTATTTTTGAGGGCAGTAATGTAATTCATCGAGTGACAATAACTCCTTAATGCAAAGTTTACCGCTGAGAAATTTTTCTAGTGAACCTACTTTTTGAAGATTTCGCCACTGGATATAGCAAATGAGCCAATAGTATATTTGTAATATCTAGCTACTCCGTGCTTAAGACCACCGCTGATTGCTCAGCTGTTGGTCCTTGTTTGTTGCACCCACCATGCTGTCTTCCATGAAGGGAGGTGAATCTTTTGAACTGAGACCTTTATAGTCTGTCGATGATTGATGACGACACCTTAACCCGTTTTTCATTCATCAAGTAACATATCGCGGAATATGGCAATATCTCCATTAAAACCATTTGAATTTGAAGCACCCGACTGGTGAACCACTCCCACCTTACAGCAGATTCCACCCGAATAACGCTACCTCATTAGTGTTCCTGTGGTAAGAAGGACGCCAGGTGAGCTCTGGCGGGTGCTATGTTATGTTGAGAATATTAAAACAACAATTTTTCTAAATGGTTGATTTTTAATTGAAATACTATACAGATTTGTTTCATAGAAAATTTATGAAAACCGATTCATTAGTTTGGTTTTTCAATAATTTAAAAAATCTGGAATAATTAAGTTTTCAATGTATGCGAAATTGCAGATGTTTGCTTTACTGTGACCTTTTAAACGACTTCAAAAAAGCAGGAGGTTCTGTTCCACTGTATGTATTTTTTGTATGTATTTTCACCGATTTACTTGTCAATTGTGAACCAATTTACATATTTAAATTTTTATCTGATAGACGTCTAAGGTGGTCCCATTGTAACTAAGTTGGAATCTCATGATATGATCCCAGGGAAATCGAGGGCCAACTTTTATAGACACGTTTTACATGTTTAATACTTTTATGAAAAGCTATTCAAGCATTTGCTTCCGTTAGTCACCATCTCATATTGATGAGCTGGTGACGGAAAGTACAACTCGTTAATAGTTGGAAAATAATTCTTTAAATATTATAGTAACGAACAGACAGATAGCTGTATTCTATCGAGTCATTTGGGTGAACTAATGATGGAAGGTAGAACCAGGGTTTGGACTCAGATAATACTTTATCAGTGGTACGATACGATACTCAGAAACAATATCACGTATTTCAACCAAAGACTAAGAGACAGACAAGTCGATAATGCTGACGATCAACGTTAGAGTTTTGACCTTAGGAAATCACAGAAATGATAATATAAACAAAAATAAAACCGACTTCAACACACGAAAAAGGAATAAATAATTAAATTCAAGTACCTTGGTACTTATCTCACAAAAATTAATTTTTTGGAGTTTGTGCTATATAAGCTGTTCCAGAAATAATAGAAAGTGAAGCACCCGACTCCTATTTATGAGATAAGTAGGTACAAGTGCTACTTTTCCCCCTTTTCATTATTCTTAAGTCAGTTTTTATGTTTGTTTAAATTTTTTAACACATTGTATCTGTGTGTTGTGTTTACTCACACGTCAGTTACTCTGTTAAAAAGACTTAGGTATTACAAGCGCTACTGGCTACGGTACACTTATCACCAGACGGGTCGTAAACTTGTTAGTCACACTTGCTTGGCATGTATAAAATCCTAGTTTTTACAGAACAGGCTTAAAATTTTACGTTTTTAACTAACTTTTCCAAGATTTTTTAAAAGAAAAAATGACGTTTGTACTATCGACCGTTGTATTATCACTATAATTTATCGTGTTAGAAAGCTGTAACATAGCTTTCGCGATAGTAAACTGAACATAATAATATACCTAGTCTTGCCATAAATAGTGAAACAAAGAAAAAAAAAATGTTCTATTGCAAATAACATTTATTACTTTTACAGTGTGTTTGTTAGTTTAATACATAAATATTAAACAATTTAAAATATAAAAAGCTTATAGCTGCAATCAGTCCTTGTAATGTTGAGGCCAGTTATCAATAGAAGCGCGCACTCTTTCCATGGGAAAATTCTTTACTGCCAATCGTACGGATTGTTTTTTAGGGACTCCAAATTATCATGGCGTTTAGAGTAAGCCGTACTCTCTTAAACTGACCATAAATCATAATCTACTACGACTAGACGGCGGCCAGTCTTCAGCTCTGATGAAGTCCGAAACGTTCGTTTTCAACCAAGACTGCGTAGACCAAGCTTTATGACCCGGCGCCGAGTCTTGCTGGAAGGACCATTCTTGGTTATTGAACATGGTGTTGTTAAGGGGCTTCACTACCTTCTCAAGAATGGTATTTTGATACACTTGTGCCGATGTGTTGATACCTTTTTCACAAAAGTATGGCTCATTCACTCCTTCATAGCTAATACCCCACCAAACCATCACTGAAGTCGGATAGTGCCCACGTTGCACTCTGTCGACTAATTGGGAAGCTTCCTTAGAGTTTTGAGCATAAATACAGTCATTTTGTTTGTTAAAATGTGGTTCAATTGTAAAAATTATCTCATCCGTAAACAAAATTTTTCTGTGACCTCCCTTTGCGTACCGCTTCAGTAGTTGTTTCGATTTTACCACCCTATTCTTTTTTAAATTATCAGTTAATAAATGACCAGTACGTCTCTTATAGGCTGCAAGTCCTAAGTCATCTTTTAAAATACGCGACATGGTTCTAGGTGCTATCTTCATCTGCCGAGATAAATTTTTTTGCTTTCGACAGGATTTCTTCGAATTCTTTCCCTTACTGCTTTGACCACCTTTTTCGTACGAGCACTACGTGGACGGGCAGATCTTTTTCTGTCACAAACAGAGGAGGTCTTATTGTACCTATTAATAGCCCGGTACACAAACAATAACTAATTAACAAGGCACAAATATTTAAACGCCAAGTTGTGCAGTCCATAGAATCTATTGAAAATTAATAATTTAACACTAGTTTTATATTCAAATTATAAGTGAATTTCAAATTTTTGTATTGCTTTTTTTGTTCCATTTGAGTGAGTTTTTACTAAATATTATTATATAAGTTATGTTTTAAGTCCACTATGCATGTCGTGGCAATCTCTAATTAAGACAGCACTTAGCTCATGTACTCTTTAGCTTTAAACCCTATACCATGTTCCAGTGTTTGTTTTGTTGATTGTCCTAAATAAATTTTTTAAAAAAATACCAAGCATATGGAGAATTTGAAATTAGGCTCCATACCTACTTTGAGTTAATGCAATCACAGGGATTCGATTCTCTTTATTACCCCACTCCATTTTAATATCGCAAAAAATTGTACAATGTATTGGCGCCTAAATGAGAAAACCCAATGAACAATCATATGAAAATGTCAGCTTCCAAATTCAAATGTAATATTTTGTGTAATTGTAACAGTATTTATGGCCAGACTTAGTATAATTATGGGCTCATGGTGACAATACTGTTTCCTTGCGGAAAGTACTGGCCATAATATTTTAACCGGAAACTAATTTGTAAGGTTTTATGGCAATATGTCGATAGTTTATGCAGTGTATTGTTATGTACAAAAATCCGGAGAGTATGGTAAATGAAACGAAAAATATTTTTTGTGTTTTGGAATATTTTGATATATTCATAATTATAGCCTTTTATTTTTCTTAATTTTATTTTAAAGATGAGTTAAAAAACCATTTTAACATACAAATACGAAGTATTAAGGTTGCGACTTTTTTCAAAGTTAGGCTTATCTGATAATGCGAAACCCTTTTAATGTTTTCATATACCTACAGTGTGTCTGATCACCGGTGTCCGACCCATTAAGACGAAGCAATATGATCAATTTTATCGACAAATCCACCATATTAAGGCATTTTTGAAATGGCGGCCATTTTAATCTTAGTAAGGTTGGGTTTATTTATTTTGCTATATCTACCGATGTAGAGGACCTACAGGCATAAAATTGGTTACATTCGATAGCTACAAAAATAGGCAATAAGTTCACACTATAAAGTTTATTAAAAACTCCAATTAAAACCTTTAAAATACTTGAAACCTTATAAGTGTGAAATTATCCACATTCAGACGCATTCGCGGGTTTTGCCCGTTTTGCTAGTTTATGTATTCATATTAATTTGAACTTGTGAAGAGGCACAGTAGCAGACGATTAGGAAATTAAGTACGTTCAGTATATTCACGATAGTTCAATACCAATTAAGTAAATATGGGTAACTTATAAAAACATATATGAATCGGAAACCAAATCTATGGCTCATTATGCAACTATCTTCTCTCATCAGGGGTCTCTGTACCTAAATGTTTATGTCATTTTGTTTTCAATAGTAATAAATTATAAATACCTATGTATAATTTTATATGTTCGTTCACGTTAAACACGATCGTGCAAATATTGATTTACAGAGTACGTTAACACTATATCAATCTGTTTCCTTTACACATATGGCATACAAGTGAGCTGTCACGCCTTCCATTCAAGTGCTCATTCACAATTCCAGCTACGTTCGTTAGAAAACTTGTATTGAATAAATTGGTTTTCGAATTGGGTTTGGCAATTTTTGATTGAATTGCCCAAAAGAGTTTTATTACTTGTACTCAATTCAAATTTGACATATCTAAATACGGTTTTCAACAACAAACTACATTTATAAGCGTGAGACCGCTGATGAATGTAGGCGTTCTATCTACCGAATATTGACAAGGATCTAAGATTTATATCATTTTGCAGTATAAAATAAAGAAACAATCTTGAAAACACATATTTTAAACAAATTAACACTAAAAGTAAAGAGTAAACTTACTTACGTCTCATTTTTGAGATTATTAATGAATATTTTGCCTTTTATTTCTTTAGATATAAATGTAATAAATAAAGTTACACGAACCAAGATAGGTAGGTATTTAGTAAAAAGCCTGCCTAAGCCTAAAGTCAGTAATACTAAAGTTTAATTTCTAAGTTTGTGTCTATAACTAGAGTTTAACGGTATCCGTTACGACGCTTTTCCGTCAACGGGTCAGTTTTGACGTTGGAAGATGTAAATGGTATTTTATTTTCAGTTTTATTTTTATCAAATAAACCTTACTGCGCTCGAAACATTTTGGGTTTTTAATTACAGCTTTGAGCGATAAGTGATCATCGTTAATGTCAACAACTGTCAGAGAGCGAGCGAAAAATAAACAATTGCCAACGGAGAAGAATACTGAATCATATTTTGATTGTTTAATTCAAGCGGCGAGCTAAACATTGTTCAGATACACATCGTCCATAATGAGAAATACAACAAACAGGGATGTGGGAAAATAAACGTATAAATTACCGTTTTGTTCGATGTATTCTATTTCGAACAGCGACGGAGCCGGTGATTTCCGTTGATCACGCAGGAAACCGCCAGTCAAAGCAGTGCTAACACCGATTGTTTTAAAACATAACTCCAGTTCATTCTCATGTCTTCACACAATTAATATTTCTACACGTGCGGTTGAGTTTGTGTAGATAACGCTATAATTCTGTCGAAACTGTTTTATCACACTACAATAACAAATCGAACTTCACACTACAAATTATTCTTAACTTAGCCTAAAATAGTTTTCAGGTATGAGTTTATGCGAGTAACGCTGAGCACACGAAAGTTTTGTTTTTATAAAAGCATGTCGAAGTTGACTCGATGTTTTTTACGCGGCACGACGCTCGAGGAGCGTTCGGATCAGGAACGTAGACGTCCAACCGACGCAAGACGCCGATGCCGACTGCCTCAATTTTCAGACGATCACTGAAGCACATGGCCCAGCCTCCCGGCATTTTTATGAAAGGTCAATCAACTTAGAGGGATGAAAGTCTCCACGATAAGTGCTTCCCTCCAGTTTCCTTTTAAACCTTGATACAATTAGTCGGCGGTTTAATTACGCGGAATTATCTATTACTGTACAAAATCTTAAATTGTGCTTTAGTTATTTTTACGTTAACAGCTGCCATACAAGACTGTAATAATGCAATGCAATTTAGATCAAGCAACGTTTTCTCCTTTACCAGCCCGCCAGTGTCACCTGAACAAATAAAATATTAAATTTGATTGTGTTGTTGTGTGTTAGGGTTAATTAAACTTGCGAATAATATATTAATTTTATCAGATAATTAAAAAAATAAAATTTTGATATTTTCTATCTGTTTGTGATTGAAACTGAAAATATTACATGATTTTTTTTTGTTTGAAATAAACACTTTTATTGTTTATTATTGGGTATTTTATTAGTATATTTGGTTGGTAATACCAACCCTAAAAAAATAATGATGACAAATAAACTCAAGTAAATGTAGATCTACGATTGTTACGTAGTTACAATTTTACATAGTTGTTTCTAATATCCTTTTTACTTGCCAGGAAAAGTATACACAAGTTCGTGAGGAAAACTGATTTAATGCACACTTGTAGTTTAGACAACAAGTTTAAATACCTAATTAAAGAATTTTAAAATAATACTGACAGGTGACCTCACCCTCTTTGAATAGGATTCACGATTATGAATTTATTATTGTATATTTTTTAATTAAAAAAATAATAATACATTATTATTGTGCTAAAAATTATAGCTTAGGAATAATAATATAATAATAATATATCGAATATAAAATTTGACAGATTTTAGTTTTATATTTTGAAAATTCGTCATTTGAGAAGAAATTATTTATCAGCAACCCTCTATGAAGAGCACTTTTAAGCTTACTTTGTGTTATCTATTTTATGTGGATGGGTATATGATTGTTAATGATGTAGTATTTTAAGTCCCTTCATAATTAATTTGGAGCAGGTAGTTCTAAAGTAGGAAATTGCAAGAAGGATATATAAATTTTAATGAATGTAAAGACAGTGTGTGGACACATATAACTGGACTAAAATGAAAAGAAAATACAATACTTACATTCAATGGGTATACCTATGCCCATTGCATAGCATCTGAAACTGTTTTATTTCTGTAGACATTTGGATCTCTTTTGGTAACAACCATATTATTTTTAGCTTTATGTAGTTCCGAGTTTTAACTTTATGTAGTTTCTAGGTACTTGAAAACTTATATTATTATGTTCATTACCAGTAATTGCTTGTTAGGTATTCATTAACGTTGATGAGGCTTTGAGCATTTTGAAGAAACCAAGAAATATAAATACTGTCGAGATTACTACGAGAAGTAATAAACATTTGAAACTATAATCTTTTTAATCAAAAAAAATATGTAACTATGAACAGAAAATTGCTCTCGCTTATCTTAGAGTAGGTATTTAATGTTGCAAAATAGACAAGTTTAAACAAAATTGAAAAAAATGTAAAAACTATTTGAAAATCTAAATCTTTATTGACACATAAACTTTTTAGATTTCAAACCCTAAAGAGATTAAAAATTTGTTGCGAAATTTTCAATTTTCTTCATTTTATAATAATACTAGCTGTCCCGGCAAACCTTGTTTTGCCAAAAAAAATTGACCAAAAAAAAAATAGATATTAGCCGATTCTCAGACCTACTAAATATAAATATATGAAAGTAAGTACTAAATTTTGGAGGAGTACTAAATTTGTGACACGAGAATTTATATAAAATTTAGATTTAGAAAATTAGATTTGTATTCCGTCATGTGCAGCGTAGTAATTCCATAGTAAAGTAAACACATATATTTTTATATTATTACTAATCGATACAGTCAATCTATTCTAAAATATATTTATGTATTCTATAAGATATTTCTATCACACCCTAAGAGTAAAAGAGCAGCAAACAAGGCTGCCTGATGGTAAGCGGTTCCCCCAAGCCGTGTATAGACTTGAAACTTCAATAGAGGCGTGAAAAAGTACCTTCAGGACCGGCAAGTTGGAGGCGGCTAGAGCAGTGTCTAAGCCGCAAGAGCTGTCTTTACATATGGACTCTTCTTACCTCACATCAGGTGGTGTTGAGTCATTTGTCGTGCTTTGTTTATATAAAAAGAACACCAAGAAAGCGCTATGCTACATTTTTAACCGACTTCAAAAAAGAAGGAGGTTATATGTTCCACTGCATGTTTTTTTTTGTATGTATGTTCACCGATTTTTCTGTCAATTGTGAACCGATTTTCAAAATTTTTTTTTATTCGATAGAGTATACTCCAGAGGTGGTCCCATTGTCACCAAGTTAGGATCTGATTATGAGATCCCAGGGAAATCGAGGGTGAACCAAATTTTTCATAGGTACGTGTGACATGTTTTACTTTTTTCCAAAGCTATTCAAGTATAATAGTTGCTTCTGTTAGTCATCATCTCATGTTGATGAGCTGATGATGGAAGGTACAACTCCTTAACGGTTAGGACTTAGAAGATAATTCTTTTACTGTGTATTTCAACCAAGGACTGAGAGACAGACAAGTCGATAGTGCTGTCGGTCACCCATCTAGCTTTGACCTTAGGAAATCACTTAATTTTAGTACCTAGGTACCTACTTACCTCCTGAAATGTTTTTTATTAAGTTGATGCTAAGCTGTTTCCAGAGACAATAGAAAGTGAATCGCCAACTCCAAAAAATACATTTCAGGAGGCAAGTAGGTAACCTAGGTACTGAAAAAATATTTTTTTCCCTTTTTAGGTTTTTTACTTATTAATAATGACTAAAGCGACTAAAGTGACTTAATAATAACGAAGCGCCAAGGAACTTTGGCGTGACGATTTATCATTTCTAAGTAGGCAACGCTTTTTCAAAGTTAACTCACTCTCTCTCGACAAACTGCTAGACAATTATGGTCGCCGCCAAATAATTTGTAATTATGACGACTTGAAGCTTATTTTCAAAGAAATGTTTTGTGAATTTATTCAAGGAATTATATCTCATCCCTTATTCATAATTTTCTCCTGTTGTACAGTTGACAGCACATCAAGCATAACAGTTTGACCTTGAGACCGCACTTACTGAGGCGGCTTTCGTAGTGCAACTGTTACACGTTAATTGTTATCTATTTTTTTTATTTCGCTTTACCCTAGTATTTCGTATTTCGATTTCTATTCACCTACTTTGCATGTAGTTTGTTTCTATTTATTTTACATATTATTATTTTTATAAAATCTTACGTCGCGTTACACACAATCTGCCTTTCTTTATTTCTATCTTTTGCTGGTCTGCTGTAAAAGAATTAGTTTATGAAATAAGGTGATTCTTCACGCATCTTGTCCGTAATGTTACTTTTATTTAAAAATTGTCTTGTGTACAAGAATATATGAAATAGATAAATGAATGAATGAATTTTAGGGAGAGTTCCAAATTCTAGCAGGGCAAGGCAATGACTCACTTTTTTATACAACTGTGTAGATGCCAACAAGCCGACGGCCCACCTGGTAGTTAGCGGTTACCGCCGCCTATAGACACCTGCAATAACAAGGAAAAATCACTTGATATTGCAGGTGCGTTGTCATCCTAAGGTATAAGATAAAATGCCATCCATGCTCAGTAATTACACGGGCTACCTTTCCCTTCAATTCGAAACACAGCAAACTGTTTCACTGCTGAAATAAGAAAGGCGGTGGTGACCAGGTGACCCTACATTCGGGCCTACCATTTAATAAAATACCACTAGTGGTAAACCTGGGCCTTTGATTTAATAGACAGGTCTACCACTCTTCCAAGCAGCCGTCAAATTGAATGCTTATCGTGTTTGCTAAAATCTTAAAGGAGTATGTGTAGTAAATTGTCCATATATCAAAACTTTCTTGGGTATAAATTGTCAAGTTGAGGTTCTGTTCCACTTTGTGCTTACCCGACTTTCATTTCCTATACTATTTTGACAAACGGTAGCATTAAATATGATCGGTCTGTCCAAAGTTCACGTTATGTATGGATCACTTCGTATTCATTTTGTATTTCCATATTCAAATTTCGATATCAATAGAACTTGTTATTGGGGCTGCTTGAATCGATTTTTGCGAGAATTGAAGATGTATGTTTAGGTATGTATCGATAATAATAAAAAATAAAGCCGATTTTTAAAAAAAATAAGTCATTTCATACAATATTTTGTTTTAATATAAGCATTGAGTTTAAGAAAATATACGAAATCATACTGTCATATTTCTTTTATGTACAGTGACATGCAATAACATATTATGTAATTAAAATGTTTTGACAGTCAGCAAAGAAAATAAGGACCACGAGACGTCAAAAATGTTCACATCTTTTTTTATGTGACTTTAAGTTAATGTAATAAATAGCATTTAAGAGGTTCCGGGCTAAATCGCATTTTTCACTCAAATCAAAAACGCTTGACTATTAAATCACTTTGAGTACACAAGTCCTTGCCAAGGCCAAGTGAGACTACTTTTTTAGTGTTATGTTCCTGCGTAAGTAAGGTCGCCGGAGCTCATCAAAGAAGCGTTGGTTGGGTGCAAGTATTTTTCAAGTTTGGGAAAGTGAATAATTACTTATTTAATTATTTAATTTATGAACAAAGTAAGTTGAATATTTACAGCAAAGAATTAACATGTTTGGTAACCGTTTACCATCAGACAAACCGTCTTTGTGTCATTAAAAAATTAGCGATATTGTAGTGAAGTCGCTGTAATCAATTGAATATTGATTACAGCGACTTCACTACAATCAAGAAGAAAGGAATATGAATAGCAATAGCAAATTAACGATAATATTAAGCCGTTTATGAGGGGAAAGTCTTGATTGCCATCGTAAACCTCAGTTGTAATCTAATATACGTTTAAAAAACCTATCTGCATTTTATGGGTCCTTAAAGGCTCCATTCAGAAAATTGCTACTTGAAAAAAATGATTTTTATTTTATTTAACGTCTGCATTAGGCTCTATTATACTCTTATGTTACATTATAAGATTGTAACATAAATTTTACTGCCACTTGGACTTATTATTAAGCTAAAAATAAGCATTAGTCGTTTGTGTAAGAGACAGGTAGGGATATGTTTCTAATTAACAATCGTAACATAAATCTATTAGGTACATTTCTTTTACTTTTATAATACTAAAAAAATTTGGAAATTTTAAGTAACTCCCGGCCTCTATAATCATCTATCTCCAGTATTATAATATGTATAATGTATATTATTGATTGATATATTTTTAATAAACAAATTTCGGGCACATTTGATTCCAATTTTATAGCTTGCGATATTTATCATTCGGACACATGGTGATTATGGTAAAAGTAATGAAACTTTAGATTATGGATGAAAAAAAAATTAAACCAAATAGAGAACCTTGGCAACGACGCACACCACAATAACCAGATTGGCTCTTTCTCCGGCCAATGATGGGCAGTGGTCCTTCCTTAACAGCCAAAGGTTTCGAGCCGCAGTTGGAATGGATATGTGATAAATACGAACATTTGTTCTAAAAGCATGTTTGTGAGTATATTTCTATCTCAACCCTCGACGAAAAAAGAGGGGTGCTATAAGTTTGACGTGTCTGTCTGTGTATTACACACCATACCATGTACACAACCAACAATCCAACAATGTAAGGGCCACAAAAATGGGCGATTTTGGTGGGTAGTCTCGGTCACTACCAGCTTGGCCAAGGAGTACTCATGTTCTGGGCTTGGCTCACTTCCATCTGCAGCCTTGTCATCACTGACCATCATTTGAGATGAAAAGGCCAAGAGTTGCCTCAATAAGAGATAAAAAATAAATAAGAAAGCACTCGAAAATCGCAAAAATAAAAATATATTATTACTTTAATACTTTTTACCAATTCAAAATGTAATTGTTTAGTAAGACAAACTTAAGTTAAGGACACACACTTCAACGCTAACTGTCTGTCATTTCCTTCGCGATTATCTATAAAAATCTTAAGTTCCGTTGACGTGTTCTGTATTTTAATAATATATTCGCAAATGTTTAGTATGCGGTGAGCAGTGGGTGTGTTCTGGCCTTTAATGTGGCCTGGGAATGGTGACAAGGGTTTAATATATTACGTGGGATAGGATGATCACAAGCAATCTAATAAAAACTATATTTTATTGATCTGCTTGGATTGAAATATAAAGTAGTAGGGGAGTGGGGTCTTTCTGAACGCAGAGTAATTTAAAGCATTTATACCATGATAAAAAGACAATGTAAACAACACGAAAATTAAAATAAGTATAAGGTATTTCTAATTGCGTGTTACATCGTGGTATTTCGTGTTTCGTCTCATGCTAACCTTGAGCTGATCCTGTCACATCAAATAGTCTGCGGGATGCTCAATTCTTTAGAAACTAACAGCGGATATAGCGTGATTGGGCTCATAATAAATAGTCTCAATCAAACCAAATCATCTATCTAACACCATCTCGGTGTTAGATAGATGACCTTTCCAAGCCCGACATACCCAAAACCCAACACAAATAAATTTTAATTGTCTATGTCATACATTTATGAGGTCGTGGGTTAAGATCCAGACTTTGAATATACAGCGAAATCTGCGGTAGATACTAGTGCGGATGCCGTGCGTGGGAGACATACAATTCCTTGGCAAAAAAGTTTGGGTGCATCTGTGTCAGTGATTGAGTGTAAAAGCGTTCGTTTAGCTGCTATAAAAGTTGTGTTATCGCAACGTTCGTTTCTGATGTTTTCGGTGTATATGCCTACGGACTCGGCTGACAGTCTTACAGAATTCACGGATTGCTTGAGAGGTTTGTGAAATTGACTCTGTATTAAGCTTAGGCGATTTTAATGCAAAGCTAGATGACCGCTTTGGAACAGAACCTAAGAACTTTGTTCAGATCAAAATTGGCGTTGTGCAGTACCTATTCATTTATTGGGTTGCGCCTCTTTTATACTTATGTGAGTGATGCTCATGGGACAAGCTGATTGGGCCACTGTGTGCTATCTGAAGCTAAAGCAATTATATGTATTAAGATATGTCACGATGTTTATTGGTCGGATCATTTTCCATTGGAAATTTAAGAAAAAAAATATAATAAATAATATGTGCCTATAAAATTTGAGTTATTCCTTGGTAGGACTGTTAATGAAACTGTTTGTATTTTTTTTATTTTAGACATTTTTCTGAATAATCTCTAAACTTAAAGTTAAAATTTTCTTCTAGTTTTAAGTTCTGATATTATTCTGAATTGGGTATAAGTTACAAATAGAAATAAGATGTTAAAAACAGTTGTCCTATAATATTTATTAAATACTGGTCACTCTAGGCTACTCTAGACAGATGGAAAATTCGCCATAATGCGTACTAATCGCCTCGTAATGCTAATGACGAACAGCTACACAGTCTAATTTGTTTTGATGTGGGTATTTTTGATGACTTTACTGCGTTTTTAATTAAAAAGTTTGTACTGGACTCACGGGTTTAAATATTTTTAACCAACTTCAAAAAAGGAGGAAGTATGTAATTTTTAGCATGCATGTTCACCGGTTTCTCAGTCAATTGTAATTTTAAAATTCTAACAATTGTAAATAAAGAAAGAAAACGATGAAAAAATTATATGCTCCAGGCGGGAATCGAACCCGCGTCTCCTGGAGTTCGGTCAGACGCGATTACCATTACGCAACAAATAAAGTAATTGTTATAATAAAGTAGGCGTTTAAACACACAAAATCAAACATGAATGTTTTCAAATTCTTTTTCTATTCAATAGAGTCTTCTCCTGAGGTGGTCCAACTGTCACCAAGTCAGGATCTGATGATGGGATCCCAGGGAAATCGAGGGCAAACCTCAAACCTCAAAATCGGGTTATTCAGGTGAACTTATGATGGTAGGTAAAACTCCGTAACGGTTTGGATAATACTTCTTAATTTTTGATTTTAACATTATTATAAATGTTTGAAAAATTACTTAGTAATTAAAATATAAAACTAGAAAAACTTCACGTCCTGAGGCGGGAATCGAACCCGCGACCTTTTGCAATCCGGACGACTGCTCTAACCACTGAGCCACCCAGGACTCTGATGATGGGATCCCAGGAAAATCGAGGGCAAACCTCAAAATCGGGTTATTCAGGTGAACTTATGATGGAAGGTAAAACTCCGTAACGGTTTGGATAATACTTCTTAATTTTTGATTTTAACATTATTATAAATGTTTGAAAAATTACTTAGTAATTAAAATATAAAACTAGAAAAACTTCACGTCTTGAGACGGGAATCGAATCCGCGACCTTTCGCAATCCGGGCGACTGCTCTAACCACTGAGCCACCCAGGACTTGGGATATCCCAGTGAAATTCTTTTAGTCAATCTGTATTTGCGTTTATGAGCTAACGTCCAATCTACAATGTCGAAATGTTCTATTTCAACATCCGAACCGAGTATTTTTACAAATACCTACGATTCGGTTAAGTTAGGGCAGTGCTTTCAAATATTCTTCACTTTTGATTTTAACATTGTTATAAATGTTTGAAAAATTACTTAGTAATTAAAATATAAAACTAGAAAAAAATCACGTTCTGAGGCGGGAATCGACGAGGACGGAGGAGGAGGCGGGAATCCTCAGGACGTGAATTTTTCTAGTTACTAAGTAATTTTTCAAACATTTATAATAATGTTAAAATCAAAAATTAAGACTTAAGACAACTCAATAATGCTGACGACAAAAACAATAAAAATAAGAAAAACAATACAATTGGCGGCCTTATTGCTAAGCAGCAATCTCTTCCAGGCAACCTGGGGTGAAAGGAAATAATACAGAAGTAAATAAAGAGTGTGGGTTCAGGAAAGACATAACTTAAAAAACATATTAATAAAATAAATACCTATACCTAGTAATTAAAATAGAATAAAACTAGAAAAACCTGCCTTAGGACGTGAAATTTTTCTAGTTTTATTCTATTTTAATTACTAAGTAATTTTTCAAACATTTATAATAATGTTAAAATCAAAAATTAAGAATATTTGAAAGCACTGCCCCAACTTAACCGAATCGTCGGTATTTGTAAAAATACTCGTTTCGGATGTTGAAATAGAATATTTCGACATTGTAGGGTGGACGTTAGCTCATAAACGCAAATACAAGATAGACTAGAAGAATTTCACAGGGATATCCCAAGTCCTGGGTGGCTTAGTGGTCAGAGCAGGCTCCCGGATTGCGAAAGGTCGCGGGTTCGTTTCCTGCCTCAGGTCGTGAATTTTTTCTAGTTTTATTCTATTTTAATTACTAAGTAATTTTTCAAACATTTATAATAATGTTAAAATCAAAAATTAAGAATATTTGAAAGCACTGCCCCAACTTAACCGAATCGTCGGTATTTGTAAAAATACTCGTTTCGGATGTTGAAATAGAATATTTCGACATTGTAGGGTGGACGTTAGCTCATAAACGCAAATACAAGATAGACTAGAAGAATTTCACAGGGATATCCCAAGTCCTGGGTGGCTCAGTGGTCAGAGCAGGCTCCCGGATTGCGAAAGGTCGCGGGTTCGTTTCCTGCCTCAGGTCGTGAATTTTTTCTAGTTTTATTCTATTTTAATTACTAAGTAATTTTTCAAACATTTATAATAATGTTAAAATCAAAAATTAAGAATACCTATACCTAAGTTAAAATAATACATAAGTTTTAATATATATGTAGGTAGGTAACGCAAGGAAAATAACAATTATTTTGTTAAAAATTATCCCTTTTTTTAAGTTTGCTGTATGTCATCACTTCTCAGAATTTGTTCTTTATTTGCGACTCTAAATATTGATTTAGGCTAATAATATTGATTTTAAAAAATCCAATGTGCCTTGGAGCCTTAGTTTTCATCAAATTCGGATCTGCGACTCCTTTGAGAGTATATCCTTTGAGACGAGGAGCTCGGTGGCGTATTGGTTTGAGCGCTCTGGTTTCGATTACGAAACAAAGAACCTTCGCCATGGTCGGTCTCGGGATGGGTCAGTCAAATTTATAATCTCGAGCTCCTCCGTGCACGTAAAGCCGTTGGACCCGGTTGTTCTGCATTGGGCCCGCGTGTGATGGCCCAAGCTCCTCGTGTGTTTCTCCCATGTAGGAAGGCCTGTGCCCAGCAGTGGGACGTATTTAGGCTGGTGGTGATGATGGTGACTCCTTTAAGCACTTGAAAAATTCTGTGGTATTATTTTAACTGCGAAGTTCTGCAATGTAAAGGTTTCTGCAATCTGGAACGGTGTTTTGGACTCATTTTCAAAATCAACTTTGCATATGTAAAAGTTTACGTAACAAAGGAATGTTTTTTGGGACACAGAAAATACATACGCATTCAGCGTCTGTATTTTCTGTGTCCCAATAAGTAGGCTTTAAAAATAATTAAAATTTTAGGCTCTGTCCAAACTTTTAAGTAGCTGAAGTGTACTTAATTTTTGCAGCAATCCTGTCTACTAAACCAGCAGTCCCGAATTCCAATCCCGCTATGGGGCAGATTTTTGATGAATAAAGAAGTACAGTCAACAGTACATCGAGAGTAAAAGTTATTAGATGTTACATTATTATACACCCGACGTTTCGATTACTTTACAGCGATCGTGGTCACGGAAACACTGAACCTGTATAATGTCTTTGTTAGCTACGGTCACTTTGTGTTATATTTTGAGCGGTCCGAATTACGCATACGGAGCGCACGGTGTCAGTTTACACGATTCCACGGTGTCGGTGTATAGTGCTTGCGAAAATACTATATGTTAAACAATACTATACGTTATGAGATCTTATTTATCTGCAGATACCAATTACGGTGATTTGTAATTTATATTATGTATCGTCATTTTGTCATGACTGTTCTATAAATAAATAAAGAATAAACATCAGTTAGATACGTAGGTATACAAAACATAAGAGTGTTATTCAGCCTCATCATTACCAACATATTTATAAACATATCAAGAAAATTATCAAACGTAAGAAAATAACAACATGAGCATAAATAAATAAATAATCACATATCATTTTGAAGTCTTTGAAGATAAAACCATCCTTTACATTGCGATTGAAATAAGTTAACTTTAGCAGTGAATTTTCACAGATACCTCAGACGACACACACAATCTTATTTCAATATTCCCCCTGACATATCAGTCGGGATGGCGAGACAAACAAAATGAAATCATAAAAAGTTTTGTGAGAAATACCTTTAAAGAAAAGTTTATTTCAAACGACAGATTTTTCACAGGTGGGTAAAATTTTCCTCATTGTGAAATATTAAATTATTAGTCTAGTACCAGACATGGAAGTTTAAATATTCCTTACTAATAACGGCTACAGGGTAATTGAAATGAATAATCATTTTAAACAATATTTCAATGATTTCAAAAAAGATGTCTAAAACGCTTGTTATGAAATAAAAATTCAAGATAGGGTTGAACTGAAAGCGCCGAGCTGTGAAGGAAATCACTGGCGCCGACAAACTGCTTCTTTAAGTTAATGTCATTATTGACATTTTTGTCATCCCCCTAAGGCTGATAGTATAAAGAAGCAGGTTGTCGGCGCTGGTAACTTGCTTCTTTATGATAACACCCTTACAGGAAATAACACTACCTTGAAGTGCTGTGTTTCTGCGGTGAGTAAGGTCACCAGAGCTCAAATGGGAAGCCATATGCTTAAAGCAGGGGAACTATCACCTATATTGTCAACATTAGCTTTCTTATGACTTTCCACAGCATAGGCAACGCGTGAGTGGCTTTGGTGTTACAAGCTGTGGGCTACGTTACAGACGACCACACATCAAGTGTACTTAACAGTTGTACTACAAAAGCCGCCTCTATTACAAACGCAGTAAGAGCGCCTCAAGGTCAAACTGTTACGCTTATGTGCGGTCGACTGTACAATTAGGCGGCACGTATGATTATTTGCCATCCTTGTTGCATAAAAAAATATGTGTAGACTATAAAAAACACGTAGATACCTTAGGGCGGGGTGCACACCAACGACCGTTCACAATTTGACGACCGGCTGGCCGAGTGGTCTGTGCCCCTTGCTATACAGGCTACTCCGTCGGTGGTCCCGGGTTCGAATCTCGGTGGGAGCAAATGTTTGTATGATGAGTACGAGTATTTGTTCACATGGATGTTTATATGTTTATTTACATATTATTTCTCCGTTATCTAGTATCCATAACACAAGCTCCTAATGATGCTTACTTTGGGGTAGATATTATTATTAATCCGCTTGTGGATTCTACCCACATCAAAGATTTTTAAAAATATCTCTGAAACGAATAAATAATAACTGACAAACCGCTAGCTAACGTAAACACTCCTATTACGTCAGTAGTCTAAATAAACACCTATTTCGGAGATGTTTTTATTTTCATTTTTTATTTTACCAAATAAGAATAAAACACGAAAAAAAAATTATTTTTGTGTTTTAAAAAGTAAACAAGAATAAAACACAAAATAAAAATACCTAAGCTATAGGCGTTAATTTTAACTACCGCCGTTATATTATGACTGTTTACGTTACACTATATTTGGACGAAACGGTAAAGTGAATATGTCATTATAAACTACTTTGAGTTTGATATCAGTCCTCCGATATTTAATACAGAATAAATAAAGGATTTAATAATCTGTGGAAAATAGGCAACAGGAATCAAGCCTCAAAATTAATTTGGACGTGACTTCAAAGAAGTTTTGTTGAGTAACAATATGGCGACTCAAAGGTTAAACAATCTTTGAAATTACAACTCTTATTTGTGTCTGAAACATAAATATTATTTTTAATAAAAAAAACAACATATTTTTACTATCTTGTTAGAAATAAGCGAAGGAAGTTGTTTTTTTTTGTGTAGAAATTAATATCTACATAAAAATTTACATTTTAGAAAAATCTTAGGATACCTATTTAGTATTCTATCAAATTTCTAATATATGAATTTGCTCAACAATTTATTATTATATTAGGAACCAAGTAGTTAGCAGTAAGGTGAGCATAAATCATGATGGAAAAGCATAAAGAGGCACAGCCTGGCATTGAACATAATGGGTCTCCTCTCAGCCCGCAGAAAAAGTAACGTATGCAGTCCTATTACGGCGGTAGTCAAAATCTACGCCTATTACGAAGGTATATATATATTTTAGTCTTTTATTCCTGTTTGGCAAACAAGAATAACACATTCGCATCATTTCATTCATCTTCTTAGCCTGTCAATATTTCAGACTTAATTTGTTACGCCGCGTAAGACTACCGGGAGCATGATAATGAATAATTGAAAATCCATTCCTTCTTATGACAAAACGCAGACGAAAGTTAGACCTGGCTTAAAGCTGATGCTGTCACTTTTATTTGTTAAAATAAATAAGGCGGCATGGGTTTTTAATTATTCATAATTATGTTTCCGGTAGTCTTACGCGGCTGAACAAATTAAGTCCCGATAAAATATTTTGATGTTTGCCACCTAGGCTTATATCTTACAAAAAAATTGAAAGTCTCAGAGAAAATATAATAAAAAGCTTTTTCATTCTTGATATTGAAACGTGAGCTTACAAAGAAAGTAGAAAATTACCTACGCGTAAGCAAAGTTATTGATACGAACCATTCAAAATATTTGCAAAGAAATAGATCCTTGCGAGACTCGGGTTTAGCGATCTAACGGTCTAGCTATACAATCTCAGAACCGTATATACAAAAAAATCTGTGCGTATACTTAATATGGACTTATTCACACTAATGTTATCGTCATCATTGTCATCATCATCATTATTCATACGAGTACGAGACTATTTTATTAACCGACTTCAAAAAAGGAGGAGGTTATCAATTCGTCTGTATGTTTTTTTTTCCAACGTGTGAGAATAAATTCCCTGCCGAGCACCTACACCTCGCAAAATAAGTGAGTAGTAACTAATTAGAAAGCAATGGTTTACTAGGTGGTAGACCCATATGTAGGGTCGCCTGGGTAGGTACCACCGCCTTTCTTATTTCAGCCGTGAAACAGTTCGCTGTGTTTCGGATTGAAGGGAAAGGTAGCCAGTGTAATTACTGGGCATGGACGGCATTCCATCTTAGGCCTCAGGATGACAACGCACCTGCAATATCAAGTGCTTTTCCTTGTTATTGCAGGTGTCTATAGGCGGCGGTAACCGCTTACCACCAGGTGGTCCGTCAGCTTGTTTGTCATCTAGTTGTATAAAAAAAAAAACTTGTGAAGTCTGTTTTGTGAACTCGCATTGAATGCATTGTGCTTAGGTGGTTCAAGTTAACTATTTTACTTGTAATAGGTACATAACGGAAAAAATTTAAAGGGTCTACAAAAAAACATTTGCGTATTCATCAAAAATAATAATTGGTCTACAAATTGTTAATTTGTCGGTATTGTGATGACCAATTATAATTTTTGATGATCAATTATATTTTTAAGGTTGGTTAGGTTAGGTTTGTATGGTAATCAGTTAAATACAAGCCATACATAACTAAGCAGTGAGGAATTCGCTGTTGAACCAATCAAGTTATAGAACACACAAAATTCTGGAGCAAATATTTAAGGATTAAGATATTGAATGGCTTTCAAATAAAAGCGACAGCTGAATATAATGTGATGAGTATTAAAAATCATACGCGACGAATTGAGAACCTTCTAATAATTATGAAGTTTTTATAAAATTACTCATAACTTCTCTATGTAAATTAAAAATATGGTAGCACCCTGTCAAATGAACCAACTTCCAACAGTATTTTTTTTTAATATGAAATATTTAACTTTCATGAAACGAGGCCGGGATGTGCGAAGCCAGTTGGAATTGAAATTTCAATTACAAATCATTTTGTTGAAAAGATATCATTTTTAACGGTCAATTTCCATTTCGTTTTCGTTTGTTAATATATTTATTTTCTACTCCTAGTAGTAGATATAACTAGTGCACATTTCTGTTCACTAAGCGGATCAACGAACCGAGTTTTTATGACCAAATAAAGGCGACTCTTTACAAGACGGTTTCGAAGATTTCGAAGGACTATCAATGGACCACGTAATTTTTTCTCAGTCGCTCAATCCCGCTTACTTTCGCTGAATTAAACATCTTAAAGCACTCGGCGGCTATGTCCGAATCTCCATTTAAATCAACTAAAAATCTAGTCACGGATTAAGTTTCGCTTTGAAAACCGTTAAAAAGACCTTGCAGTTTATGTAAAACTGATAGCGCTGACAGTTTATTTAATTATATTCGGGGTTGGGTTTAGAATTCAATCCATAAGCATATATTCAAATTGTAGAGGCACTGCGAATATTTTGTTTAGCCGGCTAATCATACTACGAGTATAAGTAAGCAAAAATGATATTTTTAAATTTTATTATGACATTATTAGGTAGACATATAAAAATGTCTCAACTAGAAAAAATCACGTCCTGAGGCGGATATCGACGCCGCGACCTACCACAACCCACGCGACTGCTCTAACCGTCTGAGCTACCAAAGCTTCGATATTTTATAAGTAAGTTAATATGACTTTGAACGCAGCGTAATATTTATAACAAAACGCCACTAAATTAAACTGAACTGCCTTGAAATAAAACCTGACTTCTTAAATATTTGAATTATATTTAAAAAAAAAAATATTTTATTTCACATACTTAGTTACCAAGAGCAAATTTCGTACAAAAACCAGGAGCAAAATTATGTGATGCATTTCTTACGTTTAAGTTTGTTATTTCAGTATAATTTATCCATGACGTTTTAATGTAACCACCTTTGTAAGTTTGGAAAGAATATATATTAAGTATTGAGTGTATGGTGAAGAGATGCCTCCCCAAGTCGCGCCAACAAAGGTTAAAACAGATTTCAGGAATTCCCAAACCGTGTGAGAGGTAGTGCCCTTAGATTAAACAAGTAGGTATCGATTCTAGTTCAAGAACTGGATCATGAATTTGTTAGCCGCTTGAGCAAGTTTCGATTCGCCGTTATGAACAGATTACAAATGATTTAAGCGAATGTTTCCAAATACATCACGAACAGTTAACCCGGTGCCGAGTTTATAAACACACGAAACGGTTCGATATCGAATGAACGTAAATATTATGGTGCATTCGACGCTTGTAGTGACGTGTGAGAGGATTTATGCAGTGGCCGAAATCTAATAGGTGAGTACGTAGGTAATGCATTTTGAAGATTGTTTACATTAAACTTCGTGATTCGCTCTTCAAGATTGCAATTATGTATTTAGTTGTAGTAGTAGCACGCATTTGCTGCGATCGTACACAATTTGAAAGCACTAAAATAGCAAACAAAAAAAAAGAAAGACTGAAATACACCTTTTTCTCTGTGAGTAGGTCTTGTCATTCTTAAACTGTTGTATCGCGGCAATTGTACACGTAATTTTCGTTCCTCGATTAGTTTCTCGGGTGTTAGTGTTTTAATCCAGGTAAAAATATGATGAAAAATGGCTAAAATTCGTCGCACAACAAATCATGAACCTCAATGCGAGTCGTCTTTTTCATCTACGCGGCGCCGAAGGAGAACAAATCGGTAATTTTTTCAGTAAGCAGGTATTTTAAGACGCACGCTAATTATCGATCAATAAGCTTGCGCCTCTGTCCGAGCTGTATTGTGCCTTAATTACATTTGAATAAAGATTTCTTTTGATTTTTATCAACATTTTTGGTTTGTGGAAATGAGTATTATCTGCAAGGTTATACCGAACTACATTATACTTCAGTTCAATTTGTAAGGTAGATTGCTGTGTATTGGTTATGGATTGTAGTCTAGAAGGCTATAGCATGAAAATTTGTTATTGTAAGTACTAAGGAACATTTTTAAAGATATTAAAAATTATTCAGGTTCAAATTGGTCGGTTCAACCGACCAATTTTATACTACACTTCAATCTGTAAGGTTGATTGCTGTTGTTTTTGAAAAACTTTTATAATATTATTAAAATTGGTTCTACTTACGTTTGAAATGACCTATTTCATATTTTAGCTTAATCTGTAACGTTGATCACTGTAAAACACGAAAAACAATAGGTACTTTAAACCTTGTTTTCATTTTAAATACGTAAATATCAATACCTCCGTAAAAGGCGCTGTATTTGACTACCGCAGTAATACGATTGTTAACGTTAATGTATTTTATTTGAACGCAATCGTCCCCGAAGTAAACATATTTACTTTTCTGAAAAGAAAGCGCAAATAGAAAGAAATGAAACACTAAATATGAGAGTAAGCATAATTTACAGTCATGTTTAATTTTCATTATGCGGATGTAAATAGCTCTGAGATCCCAGTAGGGAGATTTGTATCAATTTGCGCCAACCCCTTTGGGGTCTGATTTCGAATCATGTGGAGGATTAGGCCTATTGAAAAGAATTCTTGGCGTTGACTTGGAAAATAATTAAATTATTTTTTTGTAGAACGTTTAATTGAATTCCATAAGTAGTTCGTAGACTGACGATTATTTTCGTGGTGCGCTCTAGGCTTAGTTCTGGCGTGCAATACGCTTTAATATCCGCAAAATCTGTGAACGTACCTATTAGGTGTAGCACCACACAGAATCGCGTGCACTGCGAATAAAGCAATTCTACGTAGAGCCACGTTAATAGATATGTAACATTACCGTGGTTGAGCGCGCTAGCGCCTACCATGAACCAGCATTAATTCACTCATCCTAACTCTTAAAAACGTCCATAAAAGGCTACCAAATATCGCTTGTAATCAGGTGGGCCGCAAGCTTGTTTTCTGCATTTTTATCTACTTATTTACATTTTTTTTCTCAACGAACTATATTAACCTAATCGAACCCGGGACGTCTGATAGAGATACCGAACACCAGTCCACCAACGTGCAAACTAAGTTCAGAAAGCTATCTCAAGCAGCCTGTAAGTGTCAGTCTCTCTCGATGCCACTACAGTGTACGTATTAAGAAGTACACTGTTTTACTGTAAGGGTAAAAGTTTATTTGGCATAACCCAATAATTCGAAAGTTATCATATACAGAGTGGCACATTTAGATCGGTCAGTATGGGAAAGTCTGAAATTATAAGACATACGAAAATCTCTTCTTAGGAACCATGTCATCGATTTTAGTAAAAAGAAACACTGCATTTATACATTTAAAAAAAAGGTGTACTCGGCTCGGGAATCGAACCCGGACTTTTTGAAAAATATAACTAACGCTATTTCTATTTCGATATCGATTGTGTAGGTCTTAAGCAGTAAACGTTACTATAAAACATGATGTCTAAAATGAATAAAATGCATTGTTTTCATATCCTTTAATTTATGTTAGTAAGTGTTCGATATTACCACTATTTTTTCAATACAACATTTCCCACAACCAAGACGTTCCATTTTCAAATGAGGTTTATCACGTCTCTGTTCAAACCAAAACGTTCCATTTTCAAATGAGGTTAATCACGTCTTTGTATCTACATACTTTTTCTAAGTGGGCTTTTCAATTGATTATTAGTGTAAATATGATTAATAGAAGTAAGCAATTACAATCATAGATAGATAATGTTATCGCAGATAACAATATGTAAAGCAGTGTATGTAACAAGTTACGACACCAGCAAAGAGTTACAAACAATCATAGAGACAATTTTTCGCACCTAAACGAGTTGAATATTATATTGAAAAAATTGTGGTAATTTCGAACACTTACTAAACTAAATTAATGGATATGAAAACAATGCATTTTATTCATTTTAGACATCATGTTTCATAGTAACGATTACTGCTCAAGACCTACACAATCGACATCTAAACAGAAATAGCATTAGTTTTATTTGTTCGAGGTTCGGGTTCGATTCCCGAGCTGAGCACACGTTTTTCTTAAATGTATGAATGCAGTTTTTCTTTTTACTAAAATCGATGACATGGTTCGTAAGTAGAGATTTTCGTATGTCTTATAGTTTCAGACTTTCCCATACTGACCGATCTAAATGTGCCAACCTGTATACTTAGTGAGCAATCTAATTCATCGGATCGGATCGGATCGGAACGGTTTGGAGATCCCTGGGGGAGGCTTATGCCCAGCACACGATTGTTGATGATACGCTGTAGGTTTTCCTAAAACGTAAATAAATAAAATGAGTTGTGTTCGCATTATGCAATCTGTAAAAGCCGCCATATTTAATTTGTTAATATATTGTTCTGAGGTTAATTTATTAGTTTCATAAAAATGACAAAAGCATACTTCAATACCAAGGGTGCAAACTGCAAAGACTCCGAGTTGTTTTTGTCTTGCTATAAGGTGTGGAACGAACGACACAAGTTATTTTTAGCAGACTTCAAAAACGAGGAGGTTCTCAATTCGGTTGGTATGGTTTTTTTTCTTTTTTTTCTATGTATGTACACCGACTACGGCGAGTTTTCTGATCCGATTTACGTGATTTTTTTTATTCAATGCGGAATAGTTACCATTTGGTCCCATAAATTTTTTTTCAAAATCAGTTAGGTAGTTTGGTTTTAAATTAAAAAAAACTGGAATGAGAAAGTCATCTACGTATGCGCAATTGTGGATTTTTGCTTTCCTATGACTTTAGTAAAACGATACGATCGTAGGAAATAACGTTATCTGTCGGTCACCCATCTTGCTTTGACCTTAGAAAGTTATTACTAAAAATTGTGAAATAATTTTTTTAAGGAGACGTAATCTTTAAGAATGTGCTTAATTTGTCACGTTTACCTACTTTTCAGTACGCCAACATTAAATGCACTTTGCAAATGTAGCTGTGATATGAAAAATGCATAAAATACATACTCACCCATATGTACAGTTTTAGTATTACTATTTTTGTTTAATAGACTCATAACTTTCAATCAAACGTCAATAGCCGCTATATTTGATTTGTTCATTATTTTTATAAAAAAATGACAAAACCATACATAGTAATTATTAGGACTAGTTTTTTATGGGAAAGTAAGCTTGGGCCTATATTAACGATCATTCATTGGTTACATTTACTTACTCTTTAGTATGGCAACATTAAATCATTTTGCAAATATTTCTCTAACTGTACCCCGGGTAGCACAAAAATTTTTAAATTTCGAATCGTAATCGTATCGTTCATACACGCTTGAAATTTCAAACAAAAGTCAGACAAAAGCTACAAACTACTCGATACGATGGCTATTCGAAATTTAAAAATGTTCGTGCTAGGGGTACTGAAGAAAAATCTATACTAATATTATAAATTAGAAAGTTAGAGACACCGCAGACTTACAATTTCAAGTTGGCCAACTATCGAACAACTAAATTGCGTGCTTTCGTAGGCCGCAGACTTCGCCGACTTAGTTGGTGGACAGTGTTGCTAGCGCGGTGAAGTCTGCGATAAAATGCTGAAAAACAACGCACTACTTCATAAATTAATAAAAAGAAGACGAAAACAGAACAAAACATTAAGGGTGCATCCGATATTTAGTGACAGATTAGAGCGTGGGAAACATCATACCTTACATTCTAAACTGAAATGTTACCCAAATAAGTTTTTTAAGGGCTGGCCTTTTTTGGACTTCGTCGATCAGCAGTTCTCTTTTTTCATTTGTTACAAGTAGAGAATGCAATGATCGACTGGGCGGCTGCGTGCCCGTCGGCAAAAATCCAAGCGTGGGGAAATCACGCGCACGGGTCTGGTTATACTGCATCTTACCGTGCGACTGACCAACCAAGTTGTTATAGTCTGCGGACTATCGGTCGATAGTTGGCCAACTACTTAGTTGCACGACTTAGTTGGTTAAGATGTGGTGGCTATCATAAGATTCTATGTCTATTAGACATTCTGCGATTTAGTCGGCCAACTTGAAATTGTATGGGTTCGGTGTCTCTAACTCTGTCTTAGAGGACCGATTTAGATGACATGTAGAATGTAGAATGATTACATCCTGAGAAAGGGCATAGCTTTTGGCACTATAGCCAACATCATTAATAAAAATAATAATGCATAAAATACGTAGGTACATTAGAGGTACGTATGAACAGTTATCGTAGTAAATCTTTTTTGTTAGACTTATTATGTAACATTGATAAAGTCAATTTTACATTTCATATCCCATTTTATAGCAAAAATCATAAAACATATTGCTAGTAATACGACCCACAGAAACATGTGCGTAGATAATAAACTAATCCTATAAAATTGGTTATTGAAAAATAAAACCTACACCGAACCATAAGAAGATATAAACTGTATATTGGTCGTTCCAGAATAGTACTTTTAGAGAACAATCTTTATCACTTAATGTGCTTTATGACATTAACCTATTTGTAGTAAAATAATTGTGAAATCCGCATTTTCACGAACTCGGCGAATTTGTTGATTTAGAAACTAAGGATTGGCTCCTTCTTCGCTGGATTCCAAGTTTGTCGGATTCCAAACTTGTCGGATTCCAAGCTGGTCGGATTCTAAGTTCGTCGTATTCCAAACTCACCGGATTCCAAACTCGTCGGATTATAAGTTTGTCGCTGTACACTCATGTTCGATTTATTCCTAATTAGATGACAAATTAAGAACTAATCTCATGTTCATAAACTTGGGTGTTCGCAATCATGGATAGATAGGCTAGGTACTGTAGGTACATTTAAAGTATTTATTTATTTATTTAGTACCTTTATAATTGAAATCATTAAGAGGGGGCCTACAGCAAATCACTAATTTTCTATCCCATTCCAGCGTGGAAACATCAGCTGAACACTCAAGGTCAAACAACGTGTACATCGGAGCCGGTTCCTTGATACAACGTAGCGTGGTCCTCACTACGAACCACGTGGTGGCCATGAGTTATATATAGATCACTAATCGTAGATTTGATTTTAATCATGTTAGATCAAATCCATGTTCTAAGCTTGTCATCTGTATATTATACATATTTATGTCTTTGACCGTACATAAACTGAAAAGTTTGGAGTCCGACGAACTTGGAATCCGACGAGTTTGGAATCCGACGAACTTGGAGTCCGACGAAATTAGAATCCGTCCAGCTTGGAATCCGACAAACTTGGAATCCGGTGAAGAAAGAACCATTCGATTTGATCTCTTTAGCTAGTTTATTATTAAAAGAAAGAAAGCAAGAAAGAAAACTTTAATCAGCTAATTATAAAAATAAACAATCAATACAGTCATACATAAATAGTTTACTAGCGCTGAAACGGACTACCACTCAGCGTTATGTCACTTTATATTAGACCCTGGCAAAAGATTTGCAAGGAATGTGGAAGTTGTTTTTTTTTCTGGTCCGTACTTGGCATTGATTATCTCGCCTTTAACAAAGTTTCCAGTACTTTCTGAAGAATTTCATGTTTCATTAAAGCAGTCAGCACATTTTTTTATAACTTTAGTTAAATTCTTGTTTACATGTACATCAGAACTTGTTATTCTTAGTTGGTTTCTGTATACAATTTTGTAGGTAAAGTGTTTTAACAATTCTGTAAGCTTATTTAAGTTTTAGTAATTAAAATAGAATAAAACTAGAAAAATTTCACGTCCTGAGGCAGGAATCGAACCTGCGACCTTTCGCAATCCGGGCGACTGCTCTGACCACTGAGCCACCCAGGACTTGGGATATCCCTGTGAAATTCTTCTAGTCTATCTTGTATTTGCGTTTATGAGCTAACGTCCACCCTACAATGTCGAAATATACTTTTTCAACATCCGAAACGAGTATTTTTACAAATACCGACGATTCGGTTAAGTTGGGGCAGTGCTTTCAAATATTCTTAATTTTTGATTTTTTTAACATTATTATAAATGTTTGAAAAATTACTTAGTAATTAAAATAGAATAAAACTAGAAAAATTTCACGTCCTGAGGCAGGAATCGAACCTGCGACCTTTCGCAATCCGGGCGACTGCTCTGACCACTGAGCCACCCAGGACTTGGGATATCCCTGTGAAATTCTTCTAGTCTATCTTGTATTTGCGTTTATGAGCTAACGTCCACCCTACAATGTCGAAATATACTTTTTCAACATCCGAAACGAGTATTTTTACAAATACCGACGATTCGGTTAAGTTGGGGCAGTGCTTTCAAATATTCTTAATTTTTGATTTTTTTAACATTATTATAAATGTTTGAAAAATTACTTAGTAATTAAAATAGAATAAAACTAGAAAAATTTCACGTCCTGAGGCAGGAATCGAACCTGCGACCTTTCGCAATCCGGGCGACTGCTCTGACCACTGAGCCACCCAGGACTTGGGATATCCCTGTGAAATTCTTCTAGTCTATCTTGTATTTGCGTTTATGAGCTAACGTCCACCCTACAATGTCGAAATATACTTTTTCAACATCCGAAACGAGTATTTTTACAAATACCGACGATTCGGTTAAGTTGGGGCAGTGCTTTCAAATATTCTTAATTTTTGATTTTTTTAACATTATTATAAATGTTTGAAAAATTACTTAGTAATTAAAATAGAATAAAACTAGAAAAATTTCACGTCCTGAGGCAGGAATCGAACCTGCGACCTTTCGCAATCCGGGCGACTGCTCTGACCACTGAGCCACCCAGGACTTGGGATATCCCTGTGAAATTCTTCTAGTCTATCTTGTATTTGCGTTTATGAGCTAACGTCCACCCTACAATGTCGAAATATACTTTTTCAACATCCGAAACGAGTATTTTTACAAATACCGACGATTCGGTTAAGTTGGGGCAGTGCTTTCAAATATTCTTAATTTTTGATTTTTTTAACATTATTATAAATGTTTGAAAAATTACTTAGTAATTAAAATAGAATAAAACTAGAAAAATTTCACGTCCTGAGGCAGGAATCGAACCTGCGACCTTTCGCAATCCGGGCGACTGCTCTGACCACTGAGCCACCCAGGACTTGGGATATCCCTGTGAAATTCTTCTAGTCTATCTTGTATTTGCGTTTATGAGCTAACGTCCACCCTACAATGTCGAAATATACTTTTTCAACATCCGAAACGAGTATTTTTACAAATACCGACGATTCGGTTAAGTTGGGGCAGTGCTTTCAAATATTCTTAATTTTTGATTTTTTTAACATTATTATAAATGTTTGAAAAATTACTTAGTAATTAAAATAGAATAAAACTAGAAAAATTTCACGTCCTGAGGCAGGAATCGAACCTGCGACCTTTCGCAATCCGGGCGACTGCTCTGACCACTGAGCCACCCAGGACTTGGGATATCCCTGTGAAGACAAGACAAGACAAGATAGACTAGAAGAATTTCACAGGGATATCCCAAGTCCTGGGTGGCTCAGTGGTCAGAGCAGTCGCCCGGATTGCGAAAGGTCGCAGGTTCGATTCCTGCCTCAGGACGTGAAATTTTTCTAGTTTTATTCTATTTTAATTACTAAGTAATTTTTCAAACATTTATAATAATGTTAAAAAAATCAAAAATTAAGAATATTTGAAAGCACTGCCCCAACTTAACCGAATCGTCGGTATTTGTAAAAATACTCGTTTCGGATGTTGAAAAAGTATATTTCGACATTGTAGGGTGGACGTTAGCTCATAAACGCAAATACAAGATAGACTAGAAGAATTTCACAGGGATATCCCAAGTCCTGGGTGGCTCAGTGGTCAGAGCAGTCGCCCGGATTGCGAAAGGTCGCAGGTTCGATTCCTGCCTCAGGACGTGAAATTTTTCTAGTTTTATTCTATTTTAATTACTAAGTAATTTTTCAAACATTTATAATAATGTTAAAAAAATCAAAAATTAAGAATATTTGAAAGCACTGCCCCAACTTAACCGAATCGTCGGTATTTGTAAAAATACTCGTTTCGGATGTTGAAAAAGTATATTTCGACATTGTAGGGTGGACGTTAGCTCATAAACGCAAATACAAGATAGACTAGAAGAATTTCACAGGGATATCCCAAGTCCTGGGTGGCTCAGTGGTCAGAGCAGTCGCCCGGATTGCGAAAGGTCGCAGGTTCGATTCCTGCCTCAGGACGTGAAATTTTTCTAGTTTTATTCTATTTTAATTACTAAGTAATTTTTCAAACATTTATAATAATGTTAAAAAAATCAAAAATTAAGAATATTTGAAAGCACTGCCCCAACTTAACCGAATCGTCGGTATTTGTAAAAATACTCGTTTCGGATGTTGAAAAAGTATATTTCGACATTGTAGGGTGGACGTTAGCTCATAAACGCAAATACAAGATAGACTAGAAGAATTTCACAGGGATATCCCAAGTCCTGGGTGGCTCAGTGGTCAGAGCAGTCGCCCGGATTGCGAAAGGTCGCAGGTTCGATTCCTGCCTCAGGACGTGAAATTTTTCTAGTTTTATTCTATTTTAATTACTAAGTAATTTTTCAAACATTTATAATAATGTTAAAAAAATCAAAAATTAAGAATATTTGAAAGCACTGCCCCAACTTAACCGAATCGTCGGTATTTGTAAAAATACTCGTTTCGGATGTTGAAAAAGTATATTTCGACATTGTAGGGTGGACGTTAGCTCATAAACGCAAATACAAGATAGACTAGAAGAATTTCACAGGGATATCCCAAGTCCTGGGTGGCTCAGTGGTCAGAGCAGTCGCCCGGATTGCGAAAGGTCGCAGGTTCGATTCCTGCCTCAGGACGTGAAATTTTTCTAGTTTTATTCTATTTTAATTACTAAGTAATTTTTCAAACATTTATAATAATGTTAAAAAAATCAAAAATTAAGAATATTTGAAAGCACTGCCCCAACTTAACCGAATCGTCGGTATTTGTAAAAATACTCGTTTCGGATGTTGAAAAAGTATATTTCGACATTGTAGGGTGGACGTTAGCTCATAAACGCAAATACAAGATAGACTAGAAGAATTTCACAGGGATATCCCAAGTCCTGGGTGGCTCAGTGGTCAGAGCAGTCGCCCGGATTGCGAAAGGTCGCAGGTTCGATTCCTGCCTCAGGACGTGAAATTTTTCTAGTTTTATTCTATTTTAATTACTAAGTAATTTTTCAAACATTTATAATAATGTTAAAAAAAATCAAAAATTAAGAATTATTTAAGTTTTCTTTGCCTTAAAATACTATAGGTCGTGTTTAGTTATATCGATCGGTTGTTTGCTGTGTCTGTTGGTTGTTTGTAATACCTGTGTGAGGCTATTAGATAACTTTTTTCTCTTGGGATTACGAGATTCAGGTACCTTGCAATATTATTATTTTCAGGTGGTGTGTCCTAAAACTTCTATATCTCTATTAGAGATTTTGTCTCTGTTTTTTAGGATGATTGGTTTGGTTTTCTACCTACAGATGAGCCTCTAGTTTGTGTTAAATGCAAACTGTAATAAAATGCCTGTTGTTTTAATTCTCTTGTATTAATTTTGTGTTGACCAGCGACATGTAGCCGTGAAACAGCCTGGGTTCCCATTATTCTACTTTCCTCAGTATGTTGCAAAGTTGTTTACAAAAAGCAGCCTTAGGAAACTCGCGGATGGATTGTCCAGCAGAGCTGGTACTCTCCTGGGATAATCAACTTTGCATCCATAATGATCCCTTCCTTACTCCTCTCCAGAAAATTGAGAAACTATTTAGGTTCGAAGGCCCGCTGTAGCCCGCTCTTTTAACCGTAATTAGGAGTATGGCCATTCTGCTATCGCTCTGTCGCCATTGCTTGGTTCATTCATCGTCATCATACTGCGCGTGCAGGTGAGGTTGACAATTAGGTCGGTCAAGATGTTGGTTGGTGCCTTTCGCCCCTTATTTTTGGTGTAAGCGATAAGTGTATAAATAATTAAAGTATCGGAACTCGGGCCTCCAAGCTAGGATTTAGAGCTATGTCTCCCAAAACCAAAATCCCAATCCCAAAGCACTTATCCAGACAATCATTACTTTTATTTAAGCATACAATATCAAAAACATACTACGTCGCAATCTACCTTTGGTTTCGCTTAACAAAAGTGATATATATCGCATTAAAATTTCAGGTCGCTTACATGAGAGCCATTAATCTTGTTGTTTAGCAAGGTAGGTGGGGGTAATAAGGCCTGTGTACGAAAAATACGATTTAAAATTATCGTTGCCGCTTAAGTCGCATTTTTAAGTAACTATCATTCATAGATGACATTTCAAACCAGTTGTACGACGCGTACCTACATGAAGGGCAATCCTGTAGCTAGAGTATCCAGATCGGTAGTTCGAAAAATACACTTGGTCAAAAATACATACTCAGTGATGGTCAGGATGTTCATCTTATTAGTATAATAATTGGGTTTCCTGAAATAGAATTGCCTGTGACACCATTTACATGATACGATCACAATTACCAAATTTAGGGTGCTCTTTTTGATTATTTATGTATGTTAAAGTGTTAGGCCTTATTGCCCTACTATAGTATAACAAGGCCTACTGACAGGTTTTTAAAAATGTATAAATTTATTTTTGTTTACGCTTAAATTGAATAATAATTGATATTAAGGTCTAATAAACATTAACATTATTGATTTAAATGTATTCACTTAATCGTCATTGTTAATACGTGTTATTTCAAATCTCCCTTAGCTGGGCCTTATTACCCGCAACTACCTTTTAAAATCTCTACTTTCAAGTGTTTTTACTCTATCGCCATTAATTACCAAAAGATGTCACTAAATTTCCATGGATGATATTTGAATATTAAAGCTTCAAATAACGTCTTCAGTTATTAAAGTATGAAAATTAAAGAATATAAAGCAGGAAACTTCAAATATTTTGAATTTTATTTTTATTAATATTTATATTATATTGTATTATAAATGTTCTTGCCCCGAATCCTCGGAGCGGATTCAGTTCCCGCCTGAAGATATGATTATTTCCAGTTTTTTTTTTTTAATAGTGACAAGCAAGCTGACGGCCCTCCTCGTGGAAAGCTGTTACCACAGGCTATAGACACCTCCAATAATAAGAAAAAATCAATTGATATTGCAGGTGCGTTGTTATCCCTAAGATGAAATGCCGTTCACGCCCAGTAAATACACTGGCTACCGTTCCCTTCAATCCGAAACACAGCGAACTAATTCACGGCTAAATTAAGAAAGGCGGGGGTACCTACCCAGACGACCCTACATACGGGCCTACCACATAATATAATACTTTTTACCAAACGTTTATTTTTGTTTTTTGTAAAAAAATGCGTTTCACATTTGATAAAAGCAACAAAACACAGCTTACATTTTACATGCGAGTCGATTACCGATTAAAATTGCTTATTACTGAAAAAATTACCGATTAAAATTGCTTATTCTGTGTACAGGCAAGAGTTGGGTAAAGTGTTTTCTTGTAATTGTAAAATAACTCTAGTCTCGAGCGCATAAAGAACTACCGCGTTAAGGGGTTTTCAGTTCATAACTGTACACTCGGCCGGGGAAAAAGCAACAATGGCTTCTCCTAAGTCAACAACCAAGTTATTCCGTTATGAACCCCCGCCTCTATCTGAAGAGCTCTTTCTAACGAAAACTCGACACGATAGCGTTTTCTTTTCGAGTTTTTCTCACATTTATCACTTTGTCAGTTTCATGTGTACTTAGGTTCGTGGCTGTCGTAAAAACATTATCAATGTTGCCCATGTGCCCCTAACGACTGCGACAATAAGAATTTTTTTCCTCTAAATCCACTCGTGGCTGATTCTTTTGCTTTAATGTTATGTTGATATCTTTTATAGTAGTGAGTTAATAATTTGGGGATTTATTTTTAGTTGTGTATTCTTACATTTAAAATTCTTGACTCACAAATTTAGATAGCATACTCCTCCGAAACGGCTTGACCGATGTTCATGAAATTTTATATGTATATTCAGTAGTTCTGCTGAGAATGAGCTAATATCTATTTTTCATGGACATTTTTTTTTAATGCATAACGTTTGCCGTATTTTTAACCGACTTCAAAAACGAGGATTTTTTTTTTCTATGTATGTACACTGATTACGCCGAGATTACTGATCCGATTTACGTGATTCTTTTTTTATTCGATGCGTTGCCATTTGGTCCCCTAAATTTTTTTTCAAAAACAGTTGGGTACTTTGGTTTTAAATAAAAAAGAACTGAAATTATTAAGTCATCTACATATGCGAAATTGCGATGCTTTTCCAATGACTTTTTAGTGAAACGATACGATACTAGGAAACAATATAAGTTGACGGTCACCCATCACTTCATCACACACCCAAGCTTCGACCTTAGAAAGTTATCACTAAAAATTGTGAAAAAAAAAATTTAAACAAAAATTAAAACCGACTTCAAAAAACTGAAAAGGATAAAATAATTAAATTTAAGTAGGTATTAATCCCCTAGAAACATATTTTTGGAGTTGGTGCTAAGTGGTTTCCAAAAACAATAGAAATCGAAGCACCGACTCCAAAAATATGTTTCTAGGGGATTAATACCTACTTAAATTTAATTATTTTATCCTTTTCAGTTTTTTGAAGTCGGTTTTAATTTTTGTTTAAATTTTTTTATATATGTATATTCAGTAGGTCTGAGAATTGGTCGGGAAATTTTAACATTTTTTTTATGGCAAAACAACGTTTGCGGGATCAGCTAGTAACATATAATAGACTTTTAAATGATTAATTGTAATAAAGATATTTTTTCGCAACATTTTATAACTTCAGTCATAAATTGTTAAATTGTAGCAGCATGCGTTTAAATTACTTATACCTATAGAAGTAAGTTATTAGTCCACCCTTGCTTACTTATTGTTAGATGCTTTATACTTTGTAATTTTAAAGTGCAATTAAGAACGCCACATACAACTTCCAGTTTATTAAAATAAAATTCGATTGCAAGAATACTTCCACATTAGTATTTGAAGCAAACTAAATCTTGAACTCCTTCCAATCCGCAGCCTATATCAGCCCAAACAATTCCTATCTGAGTTTTACGTATGACAAACTAAGCATAAATGTTGGGCCGCTTAATCAAATTCTCAGTCAAGATACCTAAATTTTCCAATTTAGGAATTGTCGCCTTAAACTTACAGTGAAATTGGCTTACTGTTTACTCAATCCCCTTGTTATTTTCTGGAGATCTTGAACACTTGCGTGAGTTTCTTTTCCGATCTGCCCACTTTCCGCTTAGTTGCTTTACTTATCCATTTTCTTTACCAAGCTATTTTCGATAAGTGCCTTCATGCCTTACCAAACTTTTTAAACTTAGTTTGAGGGTGTTGTAGTAGAAGATTGGCTTTTTGGTTAATTGAAAATAGTGTAAGCAGAATCCTGAACGTTAAAAAAAAATCTGTATTTCATTAAACCAGAATATTTATGGCTGAAAATTCATAATTTTTGCACAATACTCGATTGTGATACTCAAAATTATGGTTGATGCTGGCATCGAGTTTTCTCAGAATAAGATCACAAGCCAGCCGTTCACAAACAAGGAGATCTTTATTCAGGGATATTAGGAGAAAAACGAAAAAGGAACTCAGATAGGTTGTAATCTTCAAAGAAAGAAATGGTGATATAATTTCATACGTATGTAATCAGTGAATGTCTTTATTCCTTACTTTTGACCACAAAAAGTAGCTGACTCATGAGATTAGGACGAATAAGGCAAATTCATTTTTCAATTATTTTTATTATTATATTTTTGCCTATTCTCCAGCCAAAAGTAAGCATCATTATGAGGTTGTGTTACGGATACAAAATGACAGAGAAATTATTATTATTAATGTTAAACCTTCTTGGTTTTTATATAATAAGAACACCCTGACGCTATACTAATTTAAATATGACGTGAGTCATCTGTGTGTCACATCCCTTTTTGTTGTTTATCAATATACACCGTTTACTTCAGAACTCTATATATTTTATTTATTACCACGTCAATACTGTGTTTCCAACTGAAATTCTGCAAAAGGTTATGGGCCCAGAGTTTCTAGCAGTGGACAGCGTGAGTAAGATAAAAATTAAAGTAACTAAAGTGCTATGGATCAACCATCGGCAACGCCGGCACTATCTTCAGGTCACCAAGATGTCTCAACATCAAGTGTAAGCTTCAACAAACTCAAAGGCAATAATTTTAACACATGGGCGTTTAGAGTTCAATGTCTTTTGACGGACTTCGACCTATGGGACGTCGTCTGTTCTCCAGTCAACCTCAACGATCCCATCGCCAAACGCAAAGACGAAAAGGCGCGTGCTAAAATCTGCCTCCTGTGTGACGAGTCCGTATATCCGGTTATAAGGTCAGCAAAAACCGCTTTTGAAACATTCAATGCGTTAAAGAAGGCCTACGCGGATTGTGGATTAGTTAGAAGACTTGGCCTAATGAAGACTTTACTTTCTTTAAAGTTCAGCGGTGATATTCAAAAATATGTCAACAACATGCAAACTGTACAGCAAGAGCTACAGGGAATTGGGGCTGAAGTGGATGATGAATTCCTAGGCATTATAATGCTTACTGGATTGCCAGAAAAATTCCACCCACTCGTTATGGCTCTCGAACACTCCAACACAAAAATTTCATCGGAGAACGTGGTTGCAGCGCTTCTCAAAGAAGATTCTCGTTTTCGATCGACTGCAACTTCATCCAGTACCATACCTAACACTGCTTTACATACAAAGTGTGAATCTAAAAAGAAATTCTGTAGATATTGCAAGAAAAATGGACATTTAATTTCAGAGTGTAAAAATCTTAAAAATAAAAAACATAATATTTCGGACAAGCATATTTCGGCTACCATGTCAAATTATACAACACAATTTACACTTTCATCTTGTTTTAATACTATTCTTCCTACAGATTCTTCCCATTGGTTCATTGATTCTGGTGCAACTTCCCATATGAGTAACAGGAAAGATTGGTTTGAATCTCTTTCTACGCACATTATACCTGTTACTGTTGCCAATAAGGCCCAAGTTCTTAGCCAAGGCAAAGGTACTGTAAATTTAAATATATCCGATAGTGTAAATAAAATTAGTGATGTTCTTTATATTCCTGGCCTTGCCACTAATCTTTTATCTGTTAATAGTATAGTTAATAAGGGCTTCGAAGTTTTATTTACATCGAATGGTGCAAGCATTTTTCAGAGCGGACAATGTCAAGTGACAGGTTCGGTCATTGCTACAGCCACTAACCATAAAGGCATGTACAAACTTGACACAAAAGAGTCAAATGCTATGCATACTACAACTAAAGAGTCTGCCATGTTGTGGCACAGACGTTTAGGGCATCTTAATACAAAGAGTATGCATTTACTTAAAAATAATTCTATCGGCATAGATTATACAGGTTATTCAATTGACCAATGTATACCATGTTTACAAGGGAAATTAGCTAAACAACCTTTCCCTAATTCCAAAAGTAAGTCTAGCGCCGTCCTACAATTAATCCATTCGGATGTATGTGGACCTATGAGTACACAATCATGGGGCGGAGCTTTGTATTTATTGACTTTTACAGACGACTTTAGTCGCAAAACTTTTGGATATCTTTTGAAATCAAAGGCCGAAGTTTTTAGTAAATTTTTAGAATTTAAATATTTAGTTGAAAATCAAACGGGTAAGAAAATTAAAGTTCTGCGCTCAGACAACGGCCGTGAATATGTTAATAACGAAATGTCTGTATTTTTGAAGGAAAATGGAATTATTCATCAGACTACGGTTCCGTATACTCCACAGCAAAACGGAGTCTCTGAACGCGCAAATAGAACTATAATTGAAAAGGCGAGATCCATGCTGCAAGACTCCAACCTTCCGAAAGCGTATTGGGGAGAAGCCATAAATACGGCTATCTATCTAAAAAACCGTTCGCCTACACAAGCTTTGAATAACCAAATTCCAGAGGAATTGTGGACAGGTAAGAGAGTTAATCTTTCTCACTTGAGAGTGTTTGGCTGTGAAGCTCATGTCCTCATTCCAAAAGAAAAACGAACGAAACTGGAATCTAAAACACAAACTTGCATATTTGTGGGTTATTCGACAGAAAGCAAAGGCTACCGCCTTATTGATCCCCAAAATCCTCGCGCAATAATAATTGCTCGAGATGTTGTTTTCCTGGAAAATAATACGCTTCGGGGGCTAAACTCTTCACACAGTGAAATGCTCTCTACACCTCCCCCTACCCAAATTTCAGTACCAATTTCAAATACTGAACTTCCGGTATTTGAACCAGAAATTCAACAGGAAGAAGAATGCTTACGGCCAGAGCCTGTGTCATCGTCATCAGAACAACCTGTCTGTGATGACTCCGTAACTTCCGAAATTTCTGGAGCTCCTCAACCTGATCCGATTGTAGACGTACTTCAGGTACCTCGCTACCCGCAAAGGGATAGACGTCCACCAGAGCGGTACCACGAGAACCTCTACATGACATCTGATCTGGAACCGGAGACTTACAATGAAGTTACTAAGCATCCACAGAAAGACAAATGGTTAGATGCGATGAAAGCAGAATACGACTCCCTGTTGAAACATGGTACTTGGATACTAGTTGATCGGCCCACCACTAGAAAGACTACCAAATGTAAATGGGTCTTCAAGATAAAAAAAGACACAAGTGGATGCGTAGTTAAATACAAGGCCAGACTTGTAGCCAAAGGGTTCACCCAAGTTGCAGGAGTGGACTATGGTGAAACTTTTTCGCCAGTTGCGAGACTGTCTTCCGTAAGACTTTTGTTAGCGTTTGCTGTGCAAAATAATTTGAAGGTAGACCATCTTGACGTGGAAACGGCATTCTTGAATGGAGACCTTGATGAAGATATATACATGGAGCAACCTGAAGGTTTTTCAACTGACTCTAAAAACAAAGTGTGTTTACTAAAAAAATCTCTATACGGCTTAAAACAGTCTCCGCGCCAGTGGAATAAGAAGGTATGTGAAGCCATGTCTTCCTTCACACTGACGCAAGCTACTACAGAACATTGCCTCTATTATAAAAGAGAAGGGAAAGATTTCCTCGTAGTTGCAGTGTTCGTTGACGATTTTTTTATACTGAGCAACAACGTCAACATGAGAGATAATTTTAAAAATGAATTGAAAAAGAAATTCATCGTTAAAGATCTTGGTCCTGTCAAAGATTGTCTCGGAATGAGAGTAACTCAGACCGAAGACAGGATAACTCTTGACCAGACGAAATACATCGAGAAGTTAATCTCAAAATTTGGAATGACTGATGCAATATCAGTGACGACGCCATTGGAACCAGGCTTAAAACTCACCTTACCCAAAATGGAAGATGAGAATATTGAAGTCCCTTATCAGGAGCTTATCGGTTCTCTAATGTACCTTGCCATATGTACAAGACCTGACATAGCACACACGGTCTCATACTTGTTGCAGTTCAACGTACATTACGGGGAGGTGCACTGGAAAGCCGCTAAGCGAGTCCTGAGGTACCTAAAAGGCACAAAGGACTTGAGACTTCAATTCAGGCACAGTAGTCAAACATATCCAATTGGTTATGCTGATGCTGACTATGGGAACAATCTTGTCGACCGCCGCTCATTCACCGGTTTCGTTTTTGTTATGAGTGGAGCCCCCATCTCATGGGAATCTCGCAAGCAGCGCACTGTTGCACTTTCGACAACTGAAGCCGAATATATGGCATTGCCAGAAGCCTGCAAAGAGGCTATATATTTAAGAACACTCATTACCGAAGTGTTCGCCATCACTCATCCCATCACTTTACACACAGACAGTCAGAGCTCCATCAAACTTGCACATAATGACACCTTTCACGCACGCACAAAACATATCGACATCAAACACCATTTCATTAGAGACACACTTACACACAATGACATTCATCTCAAATTCATATCTACACAAGACATGGTTGCCGACATACTTACCAAACCTTTAGCGAAAATTAAACATGTTAAATGTTCTAGTTCTTTAGGGTTAGGTTAGGTTTTTTTGTCTTTAATTGTAGATATTTGTTGTGTATTAAGTAAGTTTATAATTAGGTGTGTACTATTATGTTATATTGATGTTGGTCATTGTTAGTTGTTAGTGTCAGTCAAGTGTATAGGTTTGTTTTTTTTTGATATGTCATTTATAGGTAATTGTATATAGCGTATATACAGGGTGCTCCTATTACAGGGGGGTGTTAAACCTTCTTGGTTTTTATATAATAAGAACACCCTGACGCTATACTAATTTAAATTTGACGTGAGTCATCTGTGTGTCACATCCCTTTTTGTTGTTTATCAATATACACCGTTTACTTCAGAACTCTATATATTTTATTTATTACCACGTCAATACTGTGTTTCCAACTGAAATTCTGCAAAAATTAATAATAATAATAATCCATACTAATATTATAAATGCAAAAGTGTGTCTGTCTGTTTGTCTTCTTGCCTCTTTTCCTTTTCTTATCTGCTAGACCGATTAAGATGAAATTTGGTAAAGAGATTGTTTAAGTCCTGGAAAAGGACATGGCAGAGTTTTTTTATCTCGGATATCACCCTTTGAGGGTTGAAAAGACGGGTGGAAGTTTTTATGGGGAATCAATAACTGCTGAACCGATTTCGATGAAATTTGGCAAGTGATATTTTGAGACCCTTCTCAAAATATCACTTGCCAAAAAAGAATTTGCCTTTTTTGCCACTTGCGCCAAAAAGTATTCTTCGTCCTTCCTAGGGAGGAAGAGGACGAAGTATACTTTTTGGTGCGATAAGCGACATCTACGCAGGCGGAGCCGCGAACGGTTACTGTACTTAACAAATAAAGACAATCATTCGTGACTCATGAACAAATGTTCTTACTCATCATAATTATAAACATAAACACTTCAGCCCCTATCATGATTTGAACCCAGGACCCTGACCCAGTAGCCTGTAGTTAACGGTAAGGTATACCTACTGATCACTGGGCCAGCCGGGCAGCCGGTTGTTATAATACACAAATAAATGTTGCCTTCAATTAGAGTAACTAATATACAGTATAAACACAATAATAACAAATGGGGAGCTCGTTGGCGTAGTGGCTTGAGAGCTTGGTTTCGATTACGTAAACAAAGCAACTTTCGCCATGGTCTATCCTGGTTGGGTCAATCAAAATTTGTAATCTTAAGCTCTTCCGTGTTTTGTGTACGTTACTTTTATTTTATTCAAGGCTTACCAACTAAATACATAAAGGAAAGTTACATTGCAACATTTGTTTTTAAAAAAAGTATCATAAGTGCATTCAAATTATAGGTATGCACAACATTATTAAATAAAATAGGAAAGTGATGGTTTTACACAGACTACTTAAAAAAAAAAGGTTGTTGGTTGTTTATACAGATAAAATAATATCTACTTAATATAATAACTGAATTAATAGTGTTCCATATAACATTCTAAAATTGACTTTTTACAGTTAGGTATTTTGTCACAAAAAATATCTAGGTTACTATTTTGAAATAAAAAGTTAAAATTTTTCAGCATTGCACAAAGAGGAGAAAAACTACCATAATTGTTTCTTCCTAAAGGTGCAGCCACACTGCTGTTTAAAACTGTTTACAAAAGATAGTAAACATTTGTTAAGCAACATACGATCACATTGTTAGAAAATGTTTTCATGTTAATTACGATTTTGGGCCGTCGATAGGCTTTTTTAAAAAGAAAATATAATGTACTTTAACTAAGATTTATTAGTAAGAGATTACAAATGTTCTTAATAATTGCCTACTTATTAAATGTAAGTGTCCTAATACTTCGGCGATCGAAGCGAAAAAGGCCAAGAGTCTTTGTTTCAATTTTGCTCGTCGGAAAGTTGTTTCTAAATACATTTGACGCAGCACTTTTATTAATTCCTTGAATTTAAGTTAAATATAATTAGATGGTTAAGGTATTTGTACTCGTAACATGTTAGATAATGTTAGTAAACATTTCTAAAGTAGTTGACAAATTGTAACAAAATAAAACATTTGTTATCATTTGTTTGTAAACATATAATCCAGGCCAAACGTTATGTTGTTAAATAATTTTAAATGTTATAAATGTTTGTAAACATTTTCCATCAGTGTAGGAGCACTTAAAACATTTAACAATTCCTAACAGAATGTAACAATTCTTAACATTTGTCAGTAAATGTATTATTGCTAGAAAATGTTTGTTAACATTTTTAAACAGCAGTGTGGCAGCACCTTAAAGGTACTGAGAATGACTTATAATTATAAGATTAAACGAACTTACCTTAAGTGAAGTTCTATCTTAATTATACGAAGCTCCTTGTCCGAGAGGGTTTAACGTGTAGTAACGCTGATTGTACCAGCGCCGATCACAATTTTCAAAGCTATAAAAAAAAAATTGTTTCTCTCATATGGTAACTCTAACTGTATGTCATTACGTTCGAAGATTATTTTTGGAACAACCCTACAATTGGGATAATACTTGTATTAGTGGGCGGGTTTTGGGACTGCCCTCTCGGACAAGGAGCTTCGTATAATTAAGATAGAACTTCACTTAAGGTAAGTTCGTTTAATCTTATAATTATACTCTCTCCTTGTCCGAGAGGGTTTAACGTGTAGATGTTTGAAGATGGGGTTGTGAAAAAATAGAATTTAGATATCTATATTATATTAGTATAGATGTTTAGTCCACCACCTTACTAATTAATTTACAAAATAATTAGATTTTTATACAAAACCCTATAAAAAAATAAAAAACAAAATTGTTATTTTAACTATCGCTTAAAATTTTTAGCAATGCCGAATGGGACATTTATATGCTTATTGCAGGAAATGTTTCAGAATTTTGACTCAGAATTTTAAACTGAATTTTGTATGTAAACACTCCTGTTGGCTTTTTGACTCAATCAATATTTAAACCAAATCGGCTTGCGGTCGACACCGAAGCATATCTTGTGATAAGAGTAGAGAAGACAGTTAAAACCACTAATACTCATTTCCTGCAACATTTGTTTGATCCAAATGAATTTTAGATTGAATTGATGAAATCTTGTGTTTTTTATAATTGTTTCTATTGATTTATTTATGATATAAGTGTATTCATAAAGTACTTGTCTTATTATGATTTAATGAAAGTGACAAGATAGGATACATTTCTATCCTCATTTAAAAAGATTTTTAGATACAATATGGCTGTAAAGTACCTAGTTACATAGGTTTTTATTATTTCGATAGTGGTCACTACTGATTGTCACTTTTAAATGATTTTACTTGATGTTTAATGAAGTCTTTCTGCTTTCAAGTCATGAATTGTAATAAATCAGTTGATGAGGTCCTTTAATAACATTTTTAATTTATCATTGCCTTATTATTGCATTAAATATTTTTAATACCAGTTCTGGATTCCAAATCATATATGTATGTCAGTAAACTGAAGAGGCTCCTTCGATTAAAATGTTTTTTATCTTTAAATCAATTCAATTTTAGGTCATTGTAATGTTGACCTGGTATTATTCATTTTATATAGTTTAGGTACCATATAAGTAATGATATTGTTTTTACAAAACATTGACTTAGGCATTTTTATTTGTTATATAAAGCACAATGCTCTACTATACCTACAGGTGTTATGATATTGAAATTTAGAGCTAATATATATATATATATATATTTAAGTAGGTAGGTATTTACCATGATCAGGTTGATTATTGATGTATTATATTTTAATTATTTGACTTTTATTTTAGTACATACAAAAAACTTTTGCTGGCATGTCATGGACATATTATTATTTTGTCCCAATATTTCACTTCTTATTGATGAAATTTAATGTGAAATTTTTTATTTCATAATTGCAGAAAGGCCACTACTCGATACCTATGTGCATGATTATTCATTATGCCTGCATGCGCACCATATGTACAGGATAAATAACTATGATGCTTATATTATGTATAGGTACATTGTACCAAATGGCCATTATATTTCTAATAATAAATCATATTGTCATTTTTCAACATTAATAATTGTCAATATTGCAAATCCTTGTTTTTATACTTGACCGATAGTTGATTTGCAGCTAGGATAAGCTGGATATAAATTTAATAACATAAATCATTGATTTAAGCTCAGTATCTAAAAAAGAACTAAAAATAAAAACCCTTGTGTGAATTGCACCCGGTAGTAGGTACTTCATATGGACACTTTTATATATTAAGTACATAGCAATAAATCAATTTCTCGTATTGTGTCAAGCAAGATGACTTTTTATAAAAATACCACAAATAAAATTTGTAAAAATTCAATCGGTACTATCATTAAGTACAACAATGTCTAATATTTATTATTGTTGTGGGGATTCAATCTATGCCCCCCCCCCCCCCCCTCGATTTTCATGTATCCAACAACTGTGGTATTATGTACTCTCGATAATGTTTCTTATTTTATCATAACAATTATTTTTACTCATAAAATATAGTTGTTAATTCTGAGTAGTTATTATACCTAATGGTCTTTTTATTAAGACCCATTTCCATTTCTAATAGACAAGTTTATTTCAACAGTTATTAATTTCAACTTAGCTATTTTATATAATTCTGTACAAGTAGAATTGTGAAAATACTCTTAATTTTCAAGTTCTTTTAAAAATATAGGGCATCATTTATATCACTTTATTAGGTCTGTATTGTAAGAAAATATTGCAATGGAATTGAAATAATGATTAGTTATAATAATCATTTCTTATTTTCTCTGTCTTATCTCATTTATTCATTTCATAAAATCTGTGCAATGAGGTACTTCATAAGGTGACATTTCAATGAAAAAAAATCCCATCATTTTATTACAATTGGGTTACTAGTTTATCTGTGTAACTAATTTTTTTTCTAAAGTAATGTTTTTATTTGGAATTATTAAAACAATATCTGAAAGCTTGTTTCTGAATCTTCTGGTGGTTTTGTTGATTAAATAAAGTAGGAAAGTTATGGTATTTGCTGTGTGTAACTGGTTGTTGCAACCAATGATCTGTTGGTCATGGTCACTGAAGGTTTATAAATTTTCTTTATGTTTGAACAGCTGTTTGATTTTTGAATACACTGTGTAGCTTTAACCTGTCAAGCATGAGATTCCAGACACAATTGATTTTTCAATTATCATAGCCACCCGGAGGTATATCGCGGCTTGACAGATAGTATAATCTTATTAAGTATTTATCAATGGCTGATCATTCATACAGTGATAGCAATTTTTCAGGTCATTGAATATCATTTCGGTATGCTAGAGGGTAAAGTTTTGATGAACCATAAAAGCATTGTGTAGCTAAATTTTATAGCACTTCCTCAGGCTATTGATAAACATTTATATAACTTACAGCAATTTTCAGGTTATAGAATAACATTTATTCAGGTTATAGAATAACATAATATATATCTTGATGTTAAAATTATTAATTAAATGCGGCAGCATTATCTAGCCCCCATGTGACAAACATTGGCCCAAGTTAATAAGTAAACTTTACCGGTACTTTATTGTAGAATTATTTGTCAGTCAGTCCGCAAGGTGATGGGGCTTGTTCTGATTATTAAATTACATGTACAGCTACTTTATGTTCATCATCACTAGCCTATATACGTCCCACTGCTGGGCACAGGCCTTCCTACATGGGTGAAACACATGAGGAGTTTGGGCCATAACACCACCACGCTGGCCCAATGCGGGTTGGTACTTTGTTACATATTTTAAATATGATTAATGGCTATTTTTACATTTTTGTAGCTATCACAATTATTCATATTGAGTAATCTCTCTGCCTTATAGTTGTCTGGTAGAGATCGCTTCTAGCAATAAGATTGCCTTTTTGGCATATTGTGTTTGTTTTATCTCTGTACCTTTGTATATCTACGTGATGGAAGTTAGTAGAAGTTTCTATTTCAGTGCAAGGGTCTAGCCATAGTAGCTAGACCTGTTCAAGTGATTGCCTTTAAATCTACTTTATGGTATTAGTTATACTGTTTCTTTCAGTGTATATTGCATTTCATTTGCAGTGTATATCTCTAGTGTGATAATGCTTGTTCAGCTAAATAGTTGGTTGTCTAACCGCAGTGTGATAGTAGTTTTAAAGAAGATTACAGGCATTGTCTAACTGCAATGTGATAGCACTTGCCCAGGTTATCAATAAATTCATTTCTACTTCACTGTAGAAGTTTTAAAACAAGAGTACGGGCATTGTCTTAACACAATGTAATAGCATTTGCCCAGGTTATCTATTAGCATTCATTTCTTTTTCATTTAAATTAGAGCATTGTCTAACCGCAATGTGATAGCGCTTGCTCAGGCAAGTAATGTGATAAACATTTTCATTTCACTGTGTTGTTTAACCTCAATGTGATAGCAAATGCTTAGGTAAATAGTGTGATAACCTTTTCCATTTAATTTCATACCAATTTGAGCGTTGTCTAACCGCAATGTGATAGCGCTTGCTCTGGTAAATATTGTGATAACCTTTTTCATATAATTTCATACCCATTTGAGCGTTGTCTAACCTCAATGTGATAGCGCTTGCTCGGGTAAATATTGTGATAACCTTTTTCATATAATTTCATACCCATTTGAGCGTTGTCTAACCTCAATGTGATAGCGCTTGCTCGGGTAAATATTGTGATAACCTTTTTCATATAATTTCATACCATTTAGAGCGTTGTCTAACCGCAATGTGATAGCGCATGCTCTGGTAAATAATGTGATAACCTTTTTTATTTAATTTCATATCAATTAGAGCGTTGTCTAACCGCAATGTGATAGCGCATACTCAGATAAATGTTATAATCTATTTCATGTAATTTCATACCATTTAGAGCGTTGTCTAACCGCAATGTGATAGCGCATGCTCCGGTAAATAATGTGGTAACCATTATATGTACTTGACGGTAGAAGTTTTAAATTAAGGCATAATCTTACTGTTCATTCACCTATTAATGAAGGCACTTAATATGAGTCTTCTGTTTCCTGCCTTGAGTAGGTATTTCTCATCATAAAAATTTACTTCTTGTAATTTCCTCTCTAAACCCTATATGCCAGACATAATTTTAATTGTCTTTGTTATGTTATAATTGTCACTTAAGACATCTGGGTGTTAAAGATTTAGGTAATAGATAGGTATATGACACTTGTAGTTACCACAGAACAGTTAAAGTTATCCAAAAAGTCATATTATTTTCACTTTTTGTAATCTTCTTTCTGTCCAAAGTAGGTGATTTACTTACTCCTTTTCTTTTTCCCTTTTATTTCCAAAAATCTAATTAGAAACACTAATAAAACACTGCATAAGCACTTTAAATAGGTATACATTTTTGTCTATCGCTCAAAATGAGCTATTATTTATGTTTTTAATATTTTACATGCCATTGGCAAATATTGGCAATACAAGAAAAAATAGTGTGTAAATTGATAAAACCTATAAAATATCGGAAATCATAAGCCTTGTAAAAATTCTTACAATAATATCTGGAGGGTTATATTGCTAGGTAAGTAGTTTAGCTAGATTTTCTAGATTTTAGTAGTATTATTTTGATATTTTTAGTTTATGTCATAATATTCTAACAGATTAATTCTGTGACGTTTCATATTACCAGTTATCCGGTGAGAATTATTTCTCACCGGATAACGTAACGATAATGTAATATTAAATACATACCTTCAATCTCCAAATAATATTAACGTTTTCACAACAAACCTTGACCTTGTTTGCTAACGGAATACCTGACCGTGTTTGGGAATAAAATACTGCATCGATATCCTGTTATTAGTGAACACATAATAACACTAGATTAATAATTCTTTAAAATTTGGATCACAGATCGTACTTTTTATTGGTTTAAATTGTTAAATTAATAATTTTAATGAGAGAACCAAGTGACAGCGCTGTGCACAAAAAACGTAATGACATACAGTTAGAGTTACCATATGAGAGAAACAATTTTTTTTTTTATAGCTTTGAAAATTGTGATCGGCGCTGGTACAATCAGCGTTACTACACGTTAAACCCTCTCGGACAAGGAGAGAGTATAATTATGCGGACGAGCCGTAACTCCGTTATGTCGTTGGTCCTGTAACGTTGCCACTGAAACTGCATCAACCCACCTATGCTCAGCAGTGGGACGTATTGAATATTATAGCCAGCATTATGCAAGTAAATTATCATGTTGAAGGGACTCGGTAGCAGATATGACTCAGACTATGAATGTAGAATCGCGGATAAAAATGTATATCAGTGTTCAAATTAGATTTTCCGTCACACTGTGTGCAGCAAAGTGAACATTTGTGAAGCATTCTACTCACTCAAAAAGTTTTAATGACTTTTTCAGTATCTAACTCGTTTCTTTATTTATAAATTGACACATTTGAAATGAAATGAAATCGCTGTTTCTTAATTCTTCAGCAGATGATATTTTGTATTTTTTAACAAAGAAGGTTTTTTATATCCATATGCAACCGATTTTAGTATGTGATAAATCTATGCCCTAAGTCTCATCAAATTAAATCGATTTTTACCAGGTCAACAGATTCCCAATCCTACAGATTGCCAGCTCCACAGATTCCCAATTCTACAGATTGCCAGCTCCACAGATGGGGGATGGGAATCTTCCCATTACTACAGATCAGAAATAGGTACAGGTTTTACAGCATTTTCGATAGATTTTTTTCTTTCTACTACTAAAAAAAGAACGAACTGAGAACCTCCTCCTTTTCATGAATTCAGTTAAAAATCATGCTTAGCTCATAAAGATATATTGTTGTTGACAGATGATTTCCCTAATAATTGACCATACGAAATATCGCTAAAACATCTTGACGAAATACAAAGTTTATGTATTTAGTTTTGTGAATCTGTAGAGTTGGAAATCTGGAGAAATGGGAACCAGCTGAATTGGAAATCTGTAAAATTGGGAATCCGTAGAATTGGAAATCTGTAGAGCTGGGAATCTGTAGACATGGGAAATCTATAGAATTGGGAATCTGTATAATTGGGAATCTGTAGAATTGGAAATCTGTGGAATTGGTAACCTGCAGAGCCGGGAATCTGTTATAGAATTCTGTAGAGTTGGATTATCCAATTATTATATAAGACCCTGTGATACAGATTTGTGCATGCAATTATAAACCTTAAGGTGGTAAACATTATTAGACCGCGATGGACCTGTTTGTGACGTTTCGGTTACTAATTATTAACATTTTGTTATTATTTTACTTATCTAGTTTATACTAATTATGCTCATTAACCCGTCAAGCATCAGATTTCACTCACAATTGATTTTTCAATTGTCATAGACCTCCAGAGGTATAACACCGCTTAACAGATAAATAATAAGTAAAGTTAAAGGGACTCGGTAGCAGGTAGGATTTTGGTAGGCCATGATATAAATTTTACATTTTGTTATATTTTTAAACATTTACTTATCCAAATACTTACATTTCTTATATGCACACATTGATAGCATGTAAAAACCGGCCAAGTGCGAGTCGTACTCGCGCACGAAGGGTTCCGTACCATTATCTATAAACAAGCGTCTACTTACTTACCTGTTGCCGTTATCAATATCGAGCAAAAACAAGCAAAAAAATCACGTTTGTTTCATGGGAGCCTCCTTAAACATTTATTTTATTCTGTTTATTAGTATTTGTTATTAAAGCGGCAACAGAAATACATCATCTGTTAAAAATTTCAACTGATTAACTATCACGGTTCATGAGATACAGCCTGGTGACAGACGGACGGACAGCTAAGACTACGAAGTAAAAGGGTCTCGTTTTACCCTATGGGTACGGAACCCTAAAAGCCCACGATCTGTCGATTACGTTTTCTAAAACGAAAAGAGTGGCAAGAAATCGCCCGTCTAGTGATTACCGCGGGTTACCACAGCTTGTATGAATATAGACGCTCGTAGCACTTTGGGCTGGGGTGATTGTTACAGGTAGCCTTGCTCGTTTTCACTAACACTTGCTTAGCGTTAAGAATCTTTTAGCGATTATTATCTCAGTCTATCCAAAGAAATTAGAAAGAGACCACTGTCGTTAAGAGTCACCTTAGCCTTTTTTTTCGTCGGGGAGAAATCTGATTGCATACCTACCCTTCGCTGGCTAGGCGACAGGTGTGTGGGGGTCGCCCAGCGCTAATGACACTGAGAATACCCACTAAAGCTCCCCGGTAACTCCACTGCAAGGGTAGCCTAGGCTCTGCTGAAGCAATTTCACCAGCCCACCCCCGACAACCCGGCCTTGCAGCCAGGTTTCGCGTCGATGGAGATCACCCAGAGTCACTTGGGCAATACCAGACTTGGCGGCCTGTGCAATGCATGCGTGGGGGCCACCCACGCACGCGGCCGCGCCTAAGGCGCAGGCTTACGCCCACTCGCCTACAAAGAGTCACTTAAGCCTAGGGCATGATTAGTGAAAAGGGACATAAGCCTCTGCTCCCAAAGTACTGTTTCAGTGAAGAGTTCAGTTCGTGATCAGTGTAGAAGTTCTCCAGAGTTCAAAGAGAAAGCGTTATGTTAGCATTATGCTTTCTCCATAAACTCTGGCGACCTCACTTGCCGTAATAACAGAACACCGCAAAGTAGTGTTATTTAGCCGCGACCTTCTGCAAGGTGGATTTGACGCTCCATTTGACGTTGTCAGTAAATACCACTACGTACGCCCCCTATCTCTCCATATATATTTCCAGAATAGGTAAGAAATCGATCGCCGTATCGTAAAAGTTGGAACATCTAATAACATGTTCTTTGAAAAAAAATTGCTGGCTTGTATATTATTAGTTTATTTTTCCGAGTATAAGTCAAGATAAACCACTTATCCGGACTTATAACAGTTGATATGAGATAATTAAATAAAATGAAAAGAAAATAAACACTTTAATTTATTTTAGGCCCATGAGATAAGATTAGTTTAAGAGAAGATAATTAAGCAGCACAATTACTGTGATTTATTATTACTCTTTATACTTTAATAATATTGTTTATGCCAGAGAATAAAAGATGACTGATGTATGATCCCCGGGGAACTTCTAAGAATGGCATATTTTCCCCAGCAATCACACCTGACAATGTCTGAGATAAAATCCCTTATTGAGACTTCCTGGGATCGGTAACTTATATAGGATTTGAGACAATCTGCTCGCTATTAATTCCAGCTTAATTGACAGTTATTAATAATGTTTCCTGGCTATTTTTATCAAAAGCCTTAATTAATTCAGAAATTGAATTACATGACATCTACCTGTAGTTTTTATCCATATTAATCAATGGTCAATTATACTAAATTATTTTCTTCGTTTATTTAATTATCATCAATAATAATTTAAGTATTCTATTTTTACGTAGTTCATTGGTTTATTATAAGTAAGATCTTATATTATATTTGTCAAAACCAATAAAAGTTGAATGTGGACAGCGATAGACGATGTGACAGTAAAATATTATATTTCTGGATCACCGACAGTGTAAGTAATAAACGTTATTCATAAATTTTGTATAACATATAACTCTACCAGTAACTAATTCTTAACTCAGCAATAAACAAGTTCTCGTGCACTGAACAAAGATATGATGAGCTAGCAAAGTTTACTAAATATGGAACTCGAAACGGCCAATGCCCGCAAATGGGGTTGATTCGCAAAACATTTCAGTTATACCCGTGGGCGGGCAAAAAGCCTAATTAATGCAAGTAAGCCGTGCTCTTGTTTTGAAATTAAACATTGACTTAGGGCATGCACTCACACACTTAATTTCCTTATTAATACAGTTAAGTGCAGACAAGGTTATGGGGCTTAACTTACTTAGTTGTTTTGCTGCAAGGAATAGTGTGCAATACCCTTCTAATGGTTGAATGATGTGTGTGTTCTTCTCCATACCATCAGGTCATCCTTTACCATTTGTTAGCAATCATAATAAAACTTCTTTCTCCTCCGTAAAATGACGGTAGAATGTACTATTCCAGTAAATGATAACGTGAACTTATCAACCATATTCTGAGAAATAAATAAATTACCTTATCTTATCTTATCTTAACAATTACAAATAAAGAAAAGAAAACGATGAAAAAATTATATGCTCCAGGCGGGAATGGAACCTGCGTCTCCGGCCGGATAATGTTACCTCGACGAGCTCTAGTGACATTTCTTACGGCAAGCGAAGAATATAATATCTCTAATTTATATCTTCTTCTGTTCTCATCTAGTTCTGCGACGTATGCTATCCCTGGGGTTGTTAAATAAACTTGACGTTCGCGGAATGTGTGCATGAGATTAATTTTTGGTTTGCGTAAGTTCGACCACATTTCTAAATATCAGTGGTCACCAATCTTTCGCCGGAGAGACTGATATCATGTCCTTATTGTATACTCATAATTATCAGCCCACAATTACTCCACTAAAGGACATAGGCCTCTCTATAGGAACGCCACTTGGCGCGATCCATGGTTAGCTTCATTCAGTTGTAGCCAGTCACTCTGCGGAGATCGTTACTCCACCGTCCCTGAGGACGTCCCACACCGCGCTTGCCGATCCGCACTCTGCACTCAAGTACCCGCTTACTTCAACGGTCGTCAATTCTGAGGATACCATGGCCGATCCACTGCCACTTTAGCTTACTAATTCGTTAGGCTACGATGATTTTAGTTCTCTGTACTTCATTCCGAATTGGATTCTTCAGAGAAACTCCGAGCATGGCCCCTCTCCATAGATCGCTGAGAAACTTTAAGCTTGTGTACCAGCTGTAATGTGAGTGTCCACGTCTTAGCACCTTATGTCATGACGGGAAGGACGCACTGATTGAAGACTTTTGTCTTTAGGCTTTGTGGAATGTTTTGTACACTGCCCTGACTCAAAAACTCCGTGCCTCAAAAACCGTCTCCCTAAAATATTTACCCGTTCTTCCCACAAAATTTCCGTAAGTATCCCCGTCTCATTTTTTTGATCCTCAGGAACTCCTTACCTGAGAGCATCAGGCAAGCTCCGTCGCAGGACTCCTCTAAGCGACAAATTAACAACTTTTTCCTAACTTGTTTATTATTTATTTCTGTCTACTTTCCTTTCTACCATAGAATGTGTAAATATTTGTAAAGTATATATTAAAATCCATTTATTTTATTTTTATTATAAATTTATCTATAATATAATAGTATGGCTTTAAAACATTTTTTCCCCACTTTTAGTGCACTGTCCCGTCTCGACTTTTAATTGATCATGCCTTTCCTTTACCCTTTACCCTTAGGTTGCCTGGTAGAGATTGCACTGTACTTTTCCTTTTTGTGTCTTTGTGCAATAAACTGTAAGTCTATCTATTAACACTAACGCGCCGCAGGGATGCTATAAATGTCTTATAACAACGTTCTCATATTTGTACACATTGGCTTGACAAAAGGTCTAATGAATAAAAAAAATCTTTTTTTGTAAAAATAAGAACATAAAACATAATACGATCGTACATCAGACGTAACAAGTTGGTTTGAACACTCTTATCATCACAAGAGACTTAAGGTTTCCCATAAATGTCACCATAATTATGTGTGAGATAAAACTAGAGGTTTTGATATTATATTCAGTGAGAACCAGTCCCTTGAATTACAGCAGAAGTCCAAAATGGATGACTCATTGTTTTGATTACCGTTTTTGTTGGTGCCTACACCAAACCGGCCAGGCCCCAGGCCAGCATAAGAAAAATTTATACCGAGTGTTGGGAAATTAGAATCCATCACTTGAATGATTATTGATGAGAAGAATTCTCAGTATGGGAATGAAAGGAAAACCAAAAAATTTTGGAATACCTACAGCATTTTTTTATCTAATCTTTTACAACCTTATTACATTTAAGAATTCGGGTAATTAAATTTTTATAGCTTCCTAGAAAAATATTTCGTCTGACTTCTTTTCAAATTAATGCTGCTTTGAGTTCATTAATTGTCATTGGAAAATCGCTTTCTTCAAAGATATTTTTTCTGATTTGGAAAAAGATATATTAAGATTAAGATATTTCTAAGAAGCCACAGTCTCGAACAGCAGGCTTCGCCTGGCCGTCGTCGTAGGCCGTGAGAACAGGTTCGTTGAGGTGCGGACGCTGATCTTGCATTACCCTTTGAAAGGTTGAATAGTGGGTATGATATCAGCAGATAGGTTGGTCATCTCTGCTAACATCTTCATTTTTATCTTAGAGTACAAGTTTCAGGTGTAGTGGCGTTGGATCTCAGGCGCGGATCGTCTTAAATGCTTTCCCTATTGTCTTCAATTCACTTGACCACTTTTTAACTGCGGATAAAGAAGGTGCATGCAGAGTCTAGGTAAACAGACAACTTCTCCACAGTATTATTTTGTTTTTTTTCTAGTTTTGTAAATAATTTTATTGTAGGTGGTCATCTATTTACTGTCTCCATCTCAACTTTACGCACAAAGAAAATTACTAGATACTTCATAGGGTTAGTGAGTGATTTTGTTTTGACCAACTAAATTTTTTTAATACTATTAGAGGATAAACAAGCTGACGGTACACCTAGTGGTATGTGGTTGCCGCCGCCTATAGACACCTGCTATAACAAGAAAAAATTACATGGTGACTCACTTCTGATCTAGTTCGTTCCTCTTTATGTTACATTTACTAGATTTAAGTAGGTACTGAATTTTTCCTATTTATGTTCTCAGATAGTCTTGTAATAATTTCATGATTCGCCCTTTAATGCGTAATTATATATTTCTTAAGAAAAGTTTTACCTTAGATGTAATGTTAGTCATTACAGCTATAGAAAGTAGGGTGCTTGTTGTAAGCCCTTAAGCCTTTTCATTAAAACGTCCATCAGGCTTGTAACAGAAAGGGCCTTAAGTCCAGACCAGTCTTAGCTCATTAATAATCTAAAGTTATGACATGATGAAACTTGTGCTACTAGTAATAAGGCTTAAAAGTCAATACGTTTTAAGCTTAGTATGAGCCGTATGTCGTCAGTAACAAAAAAGTTAGCTAACATCGCACGGCTTTAATTAAACAAAGTCTCAAGTCGAAAAAAATATTGGAAACGAATAAACGGATTCTAATAAAACATTCCATGCATAAGTAAGTCAGGCTAGTCTGTCAAGCGGCGTTAGACCTCTGGAGGTCTATGACAATTTAAAATCAATAGTGATTATTAGTTTTTGATGATTTTTTGGTAAGTTTAAAAAGTTACCTGATTATGCATTGACCATCTTATTAAAATCGGATTATTCCTTTCCGATATTTTCGACTCGAGAGTTTGTGTCGTGTGACGTAGCTTGGTACTTTGGCGTGAAGTATTTAAATAACAAAGAAAATTGATAATTATTGTGAATAATTCAGAAAAGGCAATCTATATAAATTTAAGTATCACGTAATTTTGTATACTAAGTTGTAGTACCTACTAATATGCAACTCCGAAATTTGAATAGAAATGAAAATTACTTATTTAAGATTACTTACAAAATATTTATCTAAAGCGTCATTACGCTTTCCTTTTCTATCGGATCCTTTTTACCAAAAAAAAACAATAGATAAATGATATCTGTATGATTAAGCTGGGGTCGGGCGACTTACCGCAATCGTTCCTTTCACCGCCACGGGGTGCGTGACAAGCCCGTCTGCAAAGAAATGCAGACGGGCTTGTCACGCACTGTTACCAGCAAAGGTATCGCACATAAGAGTCTACAGGTCACAGGTCCAGATATCACCAGTAGGAAAAAGTCCTCACTTTTCGAGATGATAGAATTTTAAAGTAAAACGATTTGAGAGCTGCGTATGCGCCGGTAGTAGTATATGAAGTGTACTGTCCGTTGGCGCCGTATAGCGCGCACAAGAGCTTCCACCAACCACGGATGATGGAAGCTTCCAGAACGATACAATAAAAATCGCCTTACCCACATAAAGATAAAATCAATATTCCAATTGTGTTGTCATAAGAAAAATATAGAAATAAAACAAAATCTGTTCCAGTATGGAACAATATCTATTGTTTTTTTCCATTCTGGATAAAATCCAACCTTTTCTTTACCTACCTCGCTAAATTTATAGCCGTAGACATCATTGTAACAACCCTTTTTGTCTAAGGATTTCAGCGCCATTAAAACCCACGTAAAATTTTGGTACCTGAGCATCTGATTTAGAATATCATAAAAATAAATTTCTAAGCGCAAAGGTATAGTTCGACACGAAAATTCATTTTATTTACTCTAGGAATTTTGTAATAGGTATTATTTATAGTCACGTAAGAATGTAGCCCTTCAAGTGGCACTTCAAGTTTATGTTCATAGTAGGTAGCTAAGCAAATTGGCTGTAAAAGAGCTGATAAATAGATTTTTTCTATTCTTTCAGCTGGTTTACGATAAAGTACTGGTTAAGCGCTTGTACAGCTCTTTTATTAAGTGTAAAAGAGGATCATATTATCCGGCTTTATTCTTTAAAGCTCTTTACAATAGCTGATAATTAGCCGGTGTACGGCTGGTTAAGGAAGTTTAGTAAGCTTTTACTCAAATTATTTATTTTTATTTTATTCGCCATTATTTGCCATTTTACATCTCATATTCAACTTATATTAATTTATTTCAACGACACGAGCATTACTAGAGGTTTAAAACAATATTTGTATTCGAAGATAAATATAGTATGTCTTACAAAAAAAAAACAAATGGTCGTGGATCCGTGCGAGTGTTATAAATATTGGTAAGTATGCTTTGTTTTATATATGGTCATAGTGAAATAGATGCGGAGGTCAGTTCAGTGTTAAAGTATATATTTACTTTATTCAAAATTTGCAAGCGCTCGTGAAACAAACTCATTTAGGGAAAAACAGTGAGTAAAGTAACTGTAGGTAATATGATGTATGCAATGATTTACATAATGTTTGGATTTCTACTGGATAACGGCTACAAAAAAAACTTGTAGAATAGCATCTTGTACTTTTTAGAGCAGTTTATTTACCTATTGTACAGACGACAGCACATCAAGTGTAACAGTTTCAATACGAAAGCCGCCTCTATTACGAACGCAGTAAGGGCGGTCTCAATGTCATACTGTTACGCTAGATTCGCTGTCGACTAAAAATTGGATTCGGTTATCTATCAGACAGCCTTATACTTGAAAACAGGCCTTATAAAGTAACAATTACAAACAAAGAAATGAAACGATGAAAAAAAATATATGCTCCAGGCGGGAATCGAACCAGCGTCTCCTGGGGTCCGGCCAGACGCGATTACCACTACGCCCCCGGAGCACTAGGTGTAACTTACCAATTTCTTCACCGCTATCTACTTTTTTTTAACGTTTTAATAGCAACGTTTATCTCACCACTCATTGAAGTTAACACGTCTAGTGATCCGAAATAAGAATAATTAAGTATCGTTACTATGATTCGGCCTGAACGATTTTTAATTTTATCGTTTTCTTAAATTTTATTTTCTGCTTTTTGAATTAAGGTTTAATATATTACTCGTAGGTATTACCTGAAGCTGGTAACATCTAGTTATCTTTAGAACATTCAAACGCAGCTGACTGTCCTCCCCCAATATTTATTGCTAAGTGAATTATTTTAGGAATGCAGAATTCAATTTTGTACGAACCGAGAAACAAGTAACTGAGACCGCTCTAATTTTACTACAACATTTGGTGCTATTTTCAGTCTAAAATGTTAATTATTTTTCTAGCACTTTGGCGGAAACTGATCTGCCGTTACGGTGTAATAAAAAAAACTTATATCCTTTCGTAAGTGTTTACAGATCTAAAAAGTTGGCCTGTAAGATAAGTAAATGCTTCAGGTAAATATAAAATATTGGTTCTTAGCCCGTTTGTCATTACGTCCACAATAAAAGATTCTATTGAGTATCATCATAGATCATCATCATCATTATTTCAGCCGAAAAAAAATATTCATTCGTTCATCCGTGCTTCGGAAGGCACGTTAAGCCATTGGTCCCGGTTGTTCCTGCAACTGCTTTGACCCACCAACCCGCATTGCGCTGGCGTGGTGGTGTTATGGCCCAAACTGCTCATGTGTTTCTCCCATGTAGGAAGGCCTGTGCCAGCAGTGGGACGTATATAGGCTGGTGATGATGAATCTTGGTATTACGATGTCATCCTGAGGTCTAAGATGAAATGCCTTACGTGATTGTAATTATCACTGGCTTTATTTAATGTTGATCGGTCGTTCTTAGTCAAAACAATCACTTCTGCAAACGCAAGCTAGGAAAAATAAGTGAGTGGGACGTTTAATGTGTAGGCGAGTGAAAACGTAATGATGTATGAAAATAGAATGGTGAAGTAACAACTACAGGAAAGACCTCTAACTTCAGTTAATTAAGTCTAAAAGTAATATTGCGGCCTGTGTTACTGGCGCGGCGTCGCGTAGGTATGCCACTATAACATTATTAAGACTGGTTCCACATAGTTCATAATATAAATTCCTGTACCGAAGCCTCGGCTTATTGAAAATGAGCCTCCAAAACTGTTCGTTAATATTACTCAAAGCTTATCTCAAGTCCTTGCCTAGACTTATTGGTGTTCCGTATTTATTTCTAACACAAAAGTATTCTTAACAAGTAGTTTTTTGTGTGATATGTCACTCTTGTTACTGCCTATTTTCAACATATTATTATCAGATCATTAATATTATTTTGTAATCTTAGAGGTATCTATTCTATTTTGTTTAAATGTTTATATTAAATCTGAGGGGTTTTACATCGCCAACTTACCCTTTATTTTAAATTAACCTTCAATATCTACAAAGGCACCAATGCACACTTCCTTGTTTTCTAAGGCTGCTTCTGCTCTACTCACTACATAATGCAGTGCCGTTTCTGTAGATTTGCCTGGCCCAAGCTGATAGGCAAACTGTCGTCTGTGTAAGGGGAATTTACTTAATGGTCCTTCCCTTGTATAGTTATCTACTATTTTCTCAAGAAAGATTGGAGACTGATTGGCCTAAATGCCTTTGGTTCATCATAAGTAATACGACTTTTCCGGCTTTGGGATATTGATTACTTTAACCTTTCTCCAGGTTTTGGGAATGTATCCGAAGGCAATACATACTTTGTATAGCCTGCACAGATGCTGTCCAAGGTTAGAGCTACTTTGCTGTAATAGTGTTTGATATATGGTTGTCTGGGCCGGGAGCTTTAAATGGCTGAAAGCTAGCTATGGCCCACTTTATTCTTCTCTCATCCACTACCCTTTTAGCAATATCCCAATAAAACTTGAAAATTTTTTCCCTCAGTTTGTCAAGTTCAATAGGATCGTGCTCCTCTTCTATCGTTTGTGATCCTGGGAAATTTGTACTTAGCATTAACTTCAAATTCTTCTCTTTCCCAGTAACTGTGCGTTCGCCATCTGAGTTCTTAATTGCCCCTAATGGGATCGCGTTTGTTGTAAAGTTACTCGTATTTTGTTAGAATAATGGAGCCACTTTACCAAAATGGTAGAAAAGTCCATCAAATAAGGCACCGTAGGAATTTTAAATTTTTCAATTATTTTTATCAGTATTACTTAAAACAGTGACTAGTTAACCGTTAACTATAATTATCGTCAATATTTTTTACTATTAATAAATTTTATTATTCTTACGACAAATTAATGTAATCATAATAATGTTCTTATAATCATACGAATTCTGTAGAATAACGGAACACTTAGAGCTTTTGCTTTGGTAACTTGATAAATAATACCTAGCTACGGTGTAAATAAATGTCAATAAGTAAATAATCATTCAAGTAAACTCAGGTAAATATAAGTTATATACCTAATATATATATATATATAAGCAATAAAGCTAAACTTCGGCCAACCCGCCGTGTAAATAAGAATGTATTATTTATCTGCAACTGCAATATTCTAAATTGTCCCCCTAATTGTTCTGCACTCCGCCTAAACTACAACCTGCAATGAAACCATACAATGTTTCAAGCCGGAGGTCACAATCAATCGACAGAAACTCCAAACCAATTTACGTGTGAATGCAATATAAATTTTAACTAACAATACCTGTACCTAACTCTACTGGAACCAATTTGTGAAGTAAGACATAATCAGGATTGATTGCGATAGCTACAAAAATAAAACGAGACTGTTTTTATTCACTTTCAATTGTTTCTGAAAACAACCTAGAACTGAACTCCATAAAATACTTAGGTACTTTTTTATGAAATAAAAACGGTTTTTTTTTGTTTTTTTTTCACAATTTTTAGTGATAAATTTCTAAGGTAAAAGCTGAATAGGTGACCGGCAGCATTATCAACTTGTCTATCTCCAAGTCTCTGGTTGAAATTGTACTATTAAAAGTCACAGGAATACAAAAATACGCAATCACGCTTACATTGACGACTTATTAATTCCAGTTATTTGAATTTAAAACTAAACTAATAAATCGATTATTACAAAATTTCAATGGAGTATTTGTGTTACAAGTAAGTAAAAAAGAATTTTGAAAATTGGTCCTCAATTGTCAAAGAAGCCGGTGACCAGACCATGACGTGTGTATCATTGACGACGTAGAGGTCACGAACAACCTAGAGCCTCTATAATTCCGTCGTGCCATTGCATCACTTAGCACCTTTTATCGGATTTATCATGGAGAGTGGTTCTGAGGAGCTTTTCGATCTTATCCCACCTTCCCCCTTCCTACTCAGGAGCACGCGTGCTGGTCTTCGGAGTCATCAATCTACGGTCTACACCTCAACATCACGGACAAAAAAGTTTAGTAACTCGTTTCTTTGTCGGACTTCCAAAACTCGGAATTATTAGTCAGCACACTCTTTTAAATGTTCCATGTCCTTCCTTTGACATGGATTCCTTCAAAAGAGGCGTGAAATAGCACCTTATGGGCCGGCAAGGTGGAGGCGGCTAGAACAGTGTGTTTCAAGCTGCACTAGCTGTTTTCGCATATACACTCTTCTTACTGCTTCACATCAGGTGGTGTTGAGTCATTTGCCGTGCTTTGTATATAAAAAGACCCTCCTCCTTTTTTGAAGTCGGTTAAAAACGAAACAAAAGTGAAGTATTATTCATGACACAAAATTCCGCCTGCTGCTTCCAATGCTGAGTTAGCACACGTCATAAATAAAATTTGCTCTTGATGAACGTTATTGTTCAAATCGTAAAAGTTCTTGGAGACGTCAGCCGTAAAATTGGACGACAAATATAAGTTTTGACAGAATTCTTATTACCAAGTAATGTTACTTACCACATATAAAGACAAGAGTGTGTTTGAGAAAGGCAATAAATGAGCTTCAAAAAAAACTACTTGTAGTAGCTAGGCTATTATTTTATTATTATCTTGTATTTGGGGCTTTTCGGTCTTGTTAAGACTAATTTGTCACTGCGACCTAAAAGATCTATTGTGAATTGCCACCAATAGTTTTTAATAAAGCCTTGATTTGGGCACTTTCCATAAATTTTAGGATTTTCGCAACCTCAAGGGTCTCAACTTCATTTGGGTCAATAGTGTGTCTCCCCAGATGAAGGCTTCGTTTGTGGATAAAAAGTCCACAGTTGCAAAGGAGGTGCATTGGGGTTTCGCACTCCTGTGTACAGAATCTGCAAATATCCGAATCACTTAATTTTAGGTTGAATAAGTGTCTGTTTAGTTTGCAGTGGCCTGTCAAAGCTCTAATCATGGCACTCGCGTTACTCCTGCTGAGCTTTATCAGTTCTTAGCAAGGCTATATTATATGTAACAATATGAAGTGTAAAGCATTTGGTTCGCTAACGCACCACCACGTGTTTTGTGGTTGACGGTCGAACACCGACTGACTACGACTACACACACACAGCCCGCACCTTGTGACGTATGCGCTCGAGTCAAATCAAGTATTAACTGAGTACATACACAACACTACTAACCAATTAACTAAGCTAGGTACTATCCAAGCTTAAAATATTTCACACCGTTTCAATAAACTTAACACGTGGAAGTTGAGTATCTCTGGAACTAGGAGATTATGGATCAGGGAAGACCAAACTATTGAACAAATTATAAGTTTTGTCCGTTTTGATAAATATAGGTACAACACAAAAATATTACAAAAAATATAATATGCATAATCACACGTGTATTAAAAGGCTTAATAATATTATTTTTAAAAATTACTGCAGCTTTTAAAATACAAAATAAAATATCCAACTAATTATTTATGACAAAGTGCACGTTTTAATCCAACTTATACATAAACACATTATAAATAAATCTTATGAATACGGATTATACATCTTTCAAAATCGCTTAAAAATATATTAGATCTTTTAAATAATTCAATGACGTGACATGTCTTTGTATAAAACGCAGGCGCAGTGCAAAACAGAAGGGACCAAAGGAGAATGCCCAAACATGCCCACGATGCGCAATAATCAAACGTATCTCAAAAAAAATCTTTCGAATTATTAGTAATATATTGTTAATTTAAATGTAAAGGCACAGTGGGGTTAAAAAGTTAAATTAATATGAAATTGTTGCACTGACTTCCTACTTCGTATACTACATCATTAATCTGTGGTGTGTGTGTGTGTACTTCATTCTCCCTACAATGAAAAAGCAAAGGAAACTAATGTCCATACAGCCAAGTCTTCAGTATTTTTATTATTTCTTCATTTATTGCATTCAATGCTGGTGTTACACATTTCAATGCATCTTGGGAGTATTTGACGCGAAATATATGATGACAGTCTCCTTATGTGCTACTTGGCGAGGTGGATAACCATAAAAAAGTTCTCATCGTATTTCACACCATACCTAATCACGTTTATTCTAATAATAACCTTTTAGTTGTACGTCAACACAAACACTTTTTAATTATTAAAATAAAAATCTTGACTGACACTACAAAAACCCGCCAAACACTTCGAAATTAATCTGTGGCAAAATACAATATATTTATTTTGTCCTTTACTTGAAAGGCAAAGAATTTACGTGTTTACAGCCGCATCGTAAGTTTCATTAATAAATCGAACTAGTTTTAATAATTGACACCAAGTTTATTTAATTTATTACTTAATAATGTAAGGTACGTTCCAGTATATATAATTAGTAAATATAAAACTCTTAGAACTACCAGCCTACCGCGTAGCCTTAGATCCTGCCTGTTGAACCAAAAATGTTAAAGGTGTCTGATGAAATTGTTTTTTTTTAGTTTCTTATTATTATTAGAACTGTTTATGTAGATTTTCATAGAGACGTAACGACGAAGACGATAAAAAGACATTTTAATACAAACTCAAAGAAAGAGATACATTAGATGTGGATGTATATTATAGGTACCTTTGCCTTCCCTTTGTAGGGAGAGTACTAGTCTTTGCCGCTATTGTATGACATCAGGTGAAGATTTTTCATATAGTGGCGTTAACTGAACATTTTCAAAAGCGTAGTTTAGCGAATCAAGTGTCTGTGTTGACTAAAAGTATCACTTTTTGAGGTACATACTTGTAGGTTACCTGTAGATTTCTGCGACTGAAGAAATTATTATATTGTTAATTTCTGCATATAATCCCAAGATGCATTGAAATGTGTTTGCAGAAAAACCTAATGAAATAATTGGCTGGATGTTTATACCTTTACCTTCGCCTGTCCCTATGGCTGAATGAATACTACTATTACTGTCAATCTGTCAAATATTTGAATAATTATAACCTCAAAACCAGTACCAAAAATTATGATTTCTCTAAACTGCCACACCATAATTTCGTGATATTTTCTCTAAATAATTTATAGATTTATTGCATTCTTTGGCACTCATTTCATTGAAGCGCAATCATGGCCCAACTCTCATAGTAAAATGGGCATTTTCCTTTAAATCAAATTTATTATGAGATGAGAGTGATGAGTAATATATGTATAATACTTAATTACTCTTCCATTGTTTTTTCAATTGCGTAATTTGTAAGTAGCTATTCGCTTAAGCTTTCAAAGTCGTGACGGCCTAATCCAATATACCCAAATACTTTAGCGGCCTACTATCATCTATTTGATTAATTTCCTTAGTTCTTGTTGATACTGATTTGGGTTCACCGTTCACATAAAACAATATTGTTAAACCATTTCGAAATACAGAACGGCCATGTTGAAGTGTTCGAACAACAATAATTTCGAATAGTAAACTATCTGTGTTGATTACCCTAAACTTTCAAATAATCACTAGTATAGTTCAAGTTTCAAAGACCAATCGATTATTAATAAATCCGTAATCTTAGTACCAAATAGATGTATTGCTTTCCCATTAATAGTCTAATTGAAACATTATTTTGAATGATTGTAAATTTAAATCTTTTCATTTCAAAATCATGCATTAGATAATTATACAGGTTGGTGACGATAATACAACATTAAATAATAATTAAAACATGGGCTATATTAGTTCATAGTTTAGTTTATAGTTTTTTAAGATTTCTATGAAGTAATGCAGCCAATGCTATAATATTTCATATACGAATGAATAAGATTATATTTGAAAGTTGCAAAACATTTTCATGTAGCCCATGATTTAACATTCCAGACACATTCGTGGAATAAAGTTAGACCTGGCTTGAAACTGATGCTATCACTGTCTTTCTTTTAACAAATAGAAGTGACAGCAGCAGCTTTAAACCAAGTCTAACTGAAGTTCGCGTTTTGTAATAAGGGGGAATGGGTTTTAATTGTCCCATGCTCCCGCGAAGCTTACGCGGCTTAACAATATGACTTCGAAGTCTGTAGCACGACTCGCAAGTGGTTACTTTACGCCTGATGTTGTTCAGAGAAAGCACATTTTTTTTTATACTACTAGATGACAAACAAGCACACACACACACACACACACACACACACACACACACACACACACACACACACACACACACGCGCGCACATTTTGTCTCAAATACTCCCTTGGTGAATACTAAAGCGCGCCTGCAAGCACTGGCAGCGAGATTTCACCATTAAATCATATTTTTGCAATGTAGTCTATTAGTATAAGTATTGTACCGGATAGCACACCTTTTTAACCGACTTCAAAAACGAGGAGTTTCTTAATTCGCCCTTTTTTTTTTTTTTTGCTATGTATGTACACCGATTACGCCGAGATTAGTGATCCGATTTACGTGATTCTTTTTTTGTTCGATGCGAAATAGCTGCCATTTGGTCCCATAAATTTATTTTTCAAAAACAGTTGGGTACTTTGGTTTTAAATATAAAAAAAACTGAAATTATGAAGTCGTCTACATAGGCGTAATTGCGAATTTTTGCTTTTCCAATGACTTTTTAGTGAAACGATACGATAGTAGGAAACAATATAAGTTGACGGTCACTCATCTAGCTTTGACCGTAGAAAGTTATCACTAAAAATTGTAAAAAAAATTTTAAACAAAAATTAAAACCGACTTCAAAAAACTGAAAAGGATAAAATAATTACATTTAAGTAGGTATTAATCCCCTAGAAACATATTTTTGGAGTTGGTGCTAAGTGGTTTCCAAAAACAATAGAAAGTGAAAGTTTAAAAATTTTTTTTAAAATTTTGAAGCCAGCAGGAATATTTTAAAATCGCATATAATCAAAGTCAAAGCACTTTATTGCTTTTATGTGTGAGTACTATCTACCTATAATATTTTTGCTACAACATGATGCCCGTTGGGCATAGCAAATAACTTAAATATCTAAAATTCATATTTCAATTACTAACTTAATTATTTTTTAAAAATGGAACTTAAGCCGTGTAACAGAAGACATTTTTTTCCTATGTAATCATTAAGTAAGCATATCTTTATCCATGTCAATTTATTTATGTCAATTTAACATTAAAAAAAATCTTTTAAATTGTAATAACTTTCCATTTGATTTTGTTTATGAACTTGTTAGTGTTCTAATATACAATTATTTATAAGCAGTTATAAGTAGGTATATGAAGTTACTTTTACTTACAATTGGTTCCATTAATGAATTTACTTGAATAAGGGTCATTAAAGAGTGGCGTGAGGGTTAGACTTAGATTGACTTTTCAATTAAATCAGACTCAGAAATCAAGGGCCCTTCGAAATTTTCAACAACTGAATCTCACAAAAGAACGAACCCAATAAATTTTACGAAGTTGTATTGGACAGATTAATAGAGTTTGTGAAATGTTTTACATATACTATACAATTCGTTTAAAAATATCTAAGTCGTTGAATATATTTGCTAATATATTTTACAGCAACTTAAATTACATGTCGCACACTTAAGCCGCAGCGTAGGTAAGTTCTCACTTCAAAAATGACTTAAATATCAATGTTTAGTCTTTTACTAAATATTGAAGTTGTCGCCATATCTGTAGCCTATAGGGTGGCATACAGCCCGCCTAATAGTAACACAGACACAACTTTTTTACAGTTTTATAATAGAATATAGACACGGAGCCCCATTCGAAATACCTACCTAAATATTGTGACGTTGCCGATTAAATACAGCACGCGTACCGACAAAAATGGCATTACGGTGTAGACAAAACCGTTTCTCGAGCTTCTCGTGTTCCTTGTGCTACGCGTCCTGATACCCCTTATTTCTAAGGTATCCTTATTGAGGTACCCTATAGTTACGGTACTCGCTTAGCAGTTTTGATAGCTCGGTCGCGTGTTACCGCTACCGTAAAGTTTAGATATATTTATGAGTCACTGAATTTGGATACCGTTAATAATGATACCTGAATTTTGTGTTACGAGTTATAAGCGATTTTTCAGTTCCTGCTATGTAGGTAGGTACACTTATTACTTATTGAGAATTATGATACCGCGATTAATTAATGGTAAAAACATATGTAAAACCCCGCTTGTATGTAGTAGAAACCAGTTGGAAATAGATATTACATAGGAATTTAAAATTTGTAATTGAAACAAAACAAATGCCTTTACGAACCGTGTCTAACACATGTAGGTAACAGTGGTTTTACTATAGTTTTTCACCTAAACATTGCAGTAACATTCTTTTCATTCCTCATAATCTGAAAGTTGAAGTCATGGTTTATCTATAAGAAGCAGGCGAGAAGTGATACATTTCTTCCCCAGGGTTGTAAAGTATTAAAGAACTTATTAAGTAAAAAGTCATTTTATCATGGACTACGGCATAAATCTATACATCCACACTTCAAAACACATTTTTCTCATTCTTGACTTTCTAAAATTATTCTGAACATGATATTTGAATTAAAATAAAACAATTTTATTATAAACTAAAAGCATTTGTAACTCTCGTCAAAAAGCCTGACGACAAACGCTAAAGGTGGGTACTAAATACATTACTTATACATAAAAAGGTAAATAAAAAGGACGGTTTTAACGCCATATAACGATGACGGTCAAGATTTATTACATACCAATCGCATACCAATATTCACCCTTCTTTTCACCTTCTAAAGGAATATCCAACTATTTGGTCAAAAATACATTAACATTTTATATTTATAAATAAAACTTGAACGATAAAAGTCTTAGTCCTATTTAATTGATTCCCTTTACAAATTTCCAGCCCCCTTTTTACACCCCTAAGGGGATGATTTCGGGGATAAAAACTATTCTATATCCTTTTTTACAGCTCAAACTATCTCCATGCCAAATATATTCTGTCCAGCGGCGTTATACCTCTGGAGGTTTATGACACTTGAAAAATCAATTGCGTCTGGAATCTGATGCTTGTTTTTAATTTCCCATACAAACTTCCACCTCTTTTTTACCCCTGGTGGATAATCTAAGAAATAAAAACTATTCTATGTCCTTTCCCGGGTCTCACGCTATCTCTATACCACATTTCATTTAAATCGTTTTAGTGGTTTAAGCGTGAAGAGGTAACAGACGGAAAAACAATTTAATTACTGTTAAAAGCAGCAGCTGTAGTCTCTTTTCGCGAGATTAAAACTCAATTACGAAGATACCGGAGCTTGTATTGCATGCAAGCTCGTTTCACAGCAGTAGATACATATATACTAATTAAAATATCTCTTATTCTCTATTGGTTTATCCATAACTCCTTTGTCCACACAGCAAGCTCGGCACGTTTCGATAGATTGCAACATAAATAACTCAAATTGAATTTCGAAATAGGTATTCTTTGTTTTTATATTTTATGTCAACTTCCAGAACCACGAAATACGAAATCATCGATTTTGAACTTGTTTCAACGAACAATCCATTAGGTATAGTCTTTTGTTTATTTTACCTTATGAGCCTTGATGAAATAAGATCCTCATTGAGATCTGTGTGACCAGATTTTTTTTAATTTTCACATCAGTAAAAAATCTGAAATATTTTTATTTAATATAAAATAAGAAAAATAAAAGTCAGCAATACCATTGTGATGTGACCTCTTACCGGTTCTCTACCATCCGGAACTAAGAAAATAAGTAGCAATATTGACTAACTGATTTCAGTCAATATTGCTACTTATTTTCTAACACATTATTTAGAGTCAAGTAATATTTTATATTTAAATGAGTGTTGAACTATATAAATAATATTACCAACTTGTTAAGCATGTTCTATGCAAATAAAAATTCTGATTCTAATTTGGCAATTTGGCAAAAATTGCGTCCAGATTCCAGAAACATTAAATACGTTGCTGGACTAGATTGATTGTTCTATAGAGGACTACTTATGATTTTATTTATCAAAAACTATCAAGATACGAACGGCTTGACTTTCCGAGCATAATCCAATATTAATATAGACGCAACTTCTCTAAGAACTATATGATGAAATATGAAAGTAAACTATGACTGTCGATAACTTTGAAGATATTAAATTCGAGATATACTTAACCTGAGACAGCAAAGTTGGTTTAGAGCAATTAACACTTTGAGAACCTTGCCAGTGACATGTAATTTCAATCTAAGCTAATGGTTCTTGTGTGCGTGAAAGTATGAAAGTAAGCTTACAATATTTCTTTATGTTTTTTTAAACTACAACGCAAGTTATATAAATAATAGGTTTCATAGGCCAATAAAAACTTATGTTAAATGCCAAATAAAGTAGCTACTATGAGTTTCTCGGACGTATCTCGAAAAAAAATATTTCCTAATAGCTTTTATGTATATTATTAAGCCCCAAAATATTTAATCACCTGCCTGACAGTTTGAAGGAACTGGATAATAAATATTTTAAAAATAGACTGTTGGCAATATTAACTGACAAGTGTTATTATACATTAGATGATTTTTTTAATGATAGAATAGAATTACTTAGTTGATTTATTGGTGATAATATTAGAAAACTTAATTTGACATGTTACAATAAAATAAATAAGATAAATAAAATAATTTCCTTTCATTATCATTACCAGCCTATATACGTCCCACTGCTGGGCACAGGCCTTCGTACATGGGAAAAACACATAAGGAGATTGGGCCACCACCACGCTGGCCCAATGCGGGTTGGTGGGTTAAAGCAGTTGCAGTAACAACCGGGACCAACGGCTTAACGTGCCTTCCGAAGCACGGAGGAGCTCGAGATTATAAATTAGATTGACCCATCCCGGGACCGACCATGGCGAAAGTTGCTTTGTTTTTCGTATCGAAACCAGAGCACTCAAACAATACGCCACCGAGCTCCAAATTCAAATTTTTACATTTTATAATTGACCACCATTTTGATTTCAAAATTAATTAATATTTTAATATTGTACGCCGAAACTGCTGGTTGTAGCTGTATGTAAGTTAGTAAGACATATCATGTAACCTATGACTCAGACAATAAATGGATTTGATTTGATATGATTACAATTTTTAGACAAATCATTAGATTATCTTATGGACAGAACAAACATAAATACGCACCGTAGTAAAGTTATCATTTTTAAACCAATAACTTTCCATATACTTATTTGGCAAACTTTTTAAGCAGGTAACTTAACAGGCCAGTCGTATATTCCCCTAGGGCAGCAAGACTACTTGATGAGTATCATATAGGTAGTGGCACCGTAGATATACGGAAAAGACTTGATGAAGCGAGTGGAAACGAAAATAGAAACAATCGGGCAATCGATTGCTTTAGCTTTTTGTGAGGTTTAGTCAGCCACGTGTTTATATTTGCTTTTTGCGTCTGCTTTACTGAAGACATTATTAAGTTCTTTTTCGGTCAATTCTAGTAAATCAGCCTGATCTAGGTTTGGTGATCATGCTTAAAAGCGAGCACATTTTTTGTGACCAACAAGTCATCCTGGGAATCAGAAGATACAAAACAGCGTTGACTTACTTTTAGTAATTGGCAGCTCCAGGCTAATTATTAAGAAAGTAGTAAAGTATTTAAATTTCTGTCCTTTAATGTTTCTTCTGGCAATTAGTATTCCTCGTCTTAATATTTTAACTCCTTGTGTATGTTAATTTTCCTTGAAGTGTAAAGTATGTTAATTTATTTGATACAAAACAATATTCGCTAAGTCCTATGATGTTCCTTGGTGCTTAGATGTAAGCTTTATGCAAACGGAGGGTTTTGTTGTAAATGTCAGCGATTATGATGATGAATTAGAGGAACCGCCAAGATACGTAAACTTGACAAACATTTAAATTGCGGTCTTATTTATGATAGCATGAGGTAGGTAAATTGTAAGTCAAAATTATGTACCAAAAGATAATTTGTGATGTTAACTGACTGACAAAAAATAAATTTAAAAAGATAAGGCCATAAAGATTCTAAAAATGTGTGTTAAATAAGCCCGTTAACGTGTATCGTGCACTAAATATTCCATTTTTTTAAATATCACTGCACGCGGTTCCGACCGAGTGGAAGAGTAGACACATGCTACATTTTTTATTTTATTATTTTGATGTGTCTCAAAAGGGTTAGCCAGCAATAAACCATATTCGACCGGCTGGTCGAGCGTGCTGTACCCCTTGCTATGCAGGCTACTCGGTCAAGAGGTCCCGGGTTCGAATCCCGGTCGGAGCAAATGTTTGTATGATGAGTACGAGCATTTGTTTACGAGTCATGGATGTTTATATGTTTATTTAGTATATTTCTAATATTTATATACATATTATTATCAAAAATTTATCCGTTATCTAGTATCCATAATACAAGCTCTTAATGATGCTTACTTTGGGCTAGATAATAGGTGTGAGTGTATGATTATTATTATTATTATTAGAGCTCGAAAGCAAGTGGCAAAACTACGACATCCTTCACTAAAACTCATTGTACTGCTTCCTTTGGTTTGACGTAATGAATGATGATTGATGACACATATTTTAAAAACCTTACAGAATCTACGTTAAAATAAAATCCATTTAATAGTTCTCAACGCACCACGTGCTTGATGGCAACAAATAGTGCGTATTCATGAAGTTAAAAATAAATAATAGTGCTTTAATAATAGTGCGGGAGGTAACCCTCAATGCCCTTCTCAACTTACCATCTTTGGGTCTACTTATTGGAAAAGAAGTAAAGTCTGGAATAGAGCCATCACTGGGAAAGCACAATGGACATCTCAAAGACTGCGCTGCATAATACGGTGTTTTAGCTACCTCCATTAGCAATGACTTCTGACGTCATGCTACCACAACTCAACTTCCACAAAAACTATACAACAGTTGAACTGCCTAGCAGGGAAGACTGGGCAGATATCCAAAACAATATGTGCCCACAACTCACTGCTCCCTCAGAAGTGAATTCCTCACATGGTTTACAGATGGCTCTAAAATGGGTAATAACATAGAATGTGAGGTGTATGGAGTCAGACCAATGTTAAGTAGAAGTCTCAACCTCGAAAAATGCGCCACCACCTTCCAGCTCCAGACTAATTATTAAAGAAAGCAGAAGTCTACGCCATACTTGAATGTTTGCAGGCTAACCGCCTACAGAACTATGCTAACCAAAGAATATACACCTACTCTGACAGCTGCGCTTATACACTCGGGCTCAACAATAGTATCATCTAAAATAGGTGCCTGGTCACGCTGGCATGATAGGCCATCTGCTCTATCATTGCCTATCATGCCATACTTAACTAGAACTGAGGCTCAGGGACAACAGATTGGCCCGGAACCTTTTCGCGGAATCTCAAAGAACCGTGCACTTTCTCTGTAGCAACCTCGTACAGGAGTCCTCCGAATAATGGCTAAGGACAACTGGCTTGATACATACCAACTTTTTATAATGCACACAATACTAAAACAACATACGATGCTTTATTTTAATATAGGAATAATAAATAAAAGACGGAAAGATGTAGTCTGTGTCATGAATTCTACCTCCAAATATATGTTCACAAATAGATTCTTCGTATTTTTAGGTCCTCTCCTGTACAATAGAGTTAATAAAGCACTAGGTATTTATGAATTAAACTATTTTAACTGTAAAAACCTAGTATATAATTATTTAAAAATTCTGTCCTACGAACATACTGAAGAGTGAATCATAGGATGCAAATAATCTATGTAAATTGTTACGTTTGTTTTAATTGTACATAATAATATTTAATTTGTCAAATAGCTGTCACTTTCACTTTTATAAGTACTTACGTTTTTATTTATTGTAACTAGAGCATTATGGGGCTACCTCGTGCACACTAGCGACACCAATTGATTGTTATTAATTATGGTGAATTTAGAACATAATAAACAAAAACGCTTTAGAGAATTGCTAAAGAACGGTATTTGTAATTTTTAAAGATGTATCTTGTATAATGTGTCTACCTATAAGTAACCAAATTTTTCATTATTGTTAAAAGTGGCCACTTTCGGCAATAATGAAAAAATAGGTTACATGTAGAGGAATTCTTATACCGAACTCAAAAAATTACAAATACCATTCTTTAGTCATTCACTAAAGCGTTTTTGTTTATTATGTTCTATATTCACCACAATTAATATAAATCAAGTGGTGTCGCTAGTTCCGACGAGGTATCGCCTTAAAATAGTATGATATGCACTTTATCGCCTGAAGCACAGGTCTCAACCTAGTTCAGGAAAATTGTATAAATGCGCACTTTTTATTATTTAATTGTAAGGAATTATGTGTAAATCTTTGTACATTTTTCTTAATAAAATTAATTATTATTATTATTATTGTATTCAAAATCTATGATACATGGCTTCCACGGTTAACGAACTGAAGAGCTGGTTAAATCCAGCAGTTGTAACATAAGTGCTATGATTAGAGCTTTGACAGGCCGCTGAAAACTGGCCAGGCACACCGGTCAAATGTCCTTGGTAACATTATTCCCCGAGAAAATAGGCTCTTTATGTCCTTGGTAACATTATTCCCCAGCCGCCCGAACAATTTGTAGGGGCCCGACATACCTGGACATTTTGAATTTTCAAAAATTTTAACAACATCGTACAGCCATGAAAAAAAGACCTACAGAATCGGCACTAAACAGGCTGTACACTACAATGATCCCCTTGCCTTTTCCTATTTATGGTTTTCCCACAGCGAAATAAGAAACAAAAAAAAAAGTTCAGATTCATTACCTGTGACAACTTTTGCTTTTTGCGCGTCATCTGTGACGATTTTTATTCTGTTATAATTCTGTAAGTATTGTTTATGCTCTTGATTATATATCAAAATATTCGTCATTAAACAGGCTATATGTCAATATAACATACTTTTTTCGCCATTTCGATAGTTTTTATTCTAAAAATGTCCGAAGTCAAACCCGCTGACGCGGCTATGAACGACGGCTTTGTTGAGTTATTATTACTATTATATTTGCTAGATACATAAAATTTATACTAAATAACGTTGTTTATTTAATAATAAAGCCCGTATAATTTTTATTTTGTAAAAATAACTTTATAATTTCTCAATCCAACAAATAATATGAGGCCGCGCGACCTACTTTATACCCCAACTGCCCTTGGTAACTAAAGTTACCAAGATTTTTATCATTTTTCCTGGAGATGTTAGCATATACAAATGTGGTATTAATAGAAAGCTAGTTAAATTACCTACACATTAAATATAAAATAAAGGATAAGGATTCATACCGACGATGTAGAATAAGCTTCTAACACGGGAGGTTGGACGAAAATTGACGAAAATTTCTGCCGCCGCGGTAAATGCGGAGTTTAGTTTTTGAATTTAAAGAATCTAATACTAGTTATGTTTAACATGTTAGTACATCATTAGAATCGTTATTTAATCAGGTTGACGACAGTATTTTTTGTTTTTTCCGTTACTTGGTTAAAGAGTTATAAGCAATAAAATGAGGCCGCGCAACCTACTTTCTACCTCAACCGTCCTTGGTAACTAAAGTTACCGAGATCACAATTTTTTTTTTTTATTTTTTCTGTAGATGTTAGCATACACAAATGTGGTATTAATAGAAAGCTAGTTAAATTACCTACACATTAACTATAAAATAAAGGATAAGGAGTCATACCAACGATGTAGAATAAGCTATCAAGACGGAAAATGGAGAAAATGTTTTTCATTAAGGAAAGTTTACACCCAATTTAAAGAATATATCTATAAAATATGTATATAATGTTGTTATATCATTGGAATTGTTATTTAATTAGCTTGACGACAGTATTTTTTGCGTATTTTTCCGATGTTTGGTTAGAGAGTTAGAATTTTTTTTCTGCGCCGCGGGAGTTGCGCAGGAGTTGAAGGAGAATCTCTTTCTCTACCCCGGACGTATGACCCTCCCTGTTTTTAAAACACGGACGTTTGAGCGGACTTCAACTTAAAACTAAGTGATTCTGATGTTTGTAGATTCTGTACACAGGAGCGTGAATCCCCAATGCACCTTCTAAGCAACGATGGACCTCTTATCTAAAATCAAAGTCTTCATCTGGTCTTCAGCCATCATCGACCCAAATGATACCTAAAATTCATGGAAAGTGCCCAAATCCGCTCTACATTAAACTATTAGCGGGCGGCAAGTCACAATAGATCATTCAGGTAGCAGCGAGAAATCAGTCTAAGCAAGGCTTATAGACCTCAAATACAAATAATAATAGAAGTGGTTCTCTGATTATTTTATAAGCGTACAATAGACAGGCAGGCCGACGTTGCATTTTATATGTCAAGAAAAGCGAACAAGAAAAAGTCTCATTTTATGTAATTTTATATTACTTATATTAAGCAGCTATTTTTTCTTTTCAATTTAAGAAAAATAATAATTCAGTTGCTTGTTTGTTTCAGGTGATCATTTTAAAATGTAAAAGATAGATAATTCCTGTTCGCATATTAACAATAGGTTTACAGAAACCTACAGATTTACACTACCTACTAAAATTTGTATAAACTATTAATATATAAATTTCCTTAGGCTGCAGAAGCGTAATTTGAAGAAAAATAATTGCTCCATCTTCTGGACGGGTAAGGGCTTAATAAATTTACCATCTGCTAAGTCGTGTTAGGTAGCGACAAAGTAAAAGGAAAACTAAATTATAACTCCAGCTTTTAAGCGGCGAGGATTTTACATAATATTTATCCCAAAATTGCTTGTTATTCTGTAGATTTAACATTATTGAATTTTACTGCATGGTGTAACTGTTCAGTCAATGCTACAATGAATATTACAAATTAATAAGTACCTATCTATATTATAACTGGCATTTTTACTACTGGGATATGATTAGTTCGCGTGGATGTTGGTTATCGCGTCAAAAAGTAACTTACGTCCTTTCTCAGGATGCCAAATAAAGTAGGTGGCTTGCGGCGCCAATAGACGCCTGCAATAGCAAGGAAAAAATCGATTGGTATAAAAGGTACGTTGTCATCCCGAGGCCTAAGATTCCTTCAATGGCCAGTAATTACACTGGCTACCTTACCCTTCAATCCGAAACAAATCAATCAATTCAAATCAATTCAGTACCTTCACAGACCCCAGACCCTCTTATTCTATATGTTTTAAAATTTTGTTCTATATTAGTTGACTCTATAAAGATACCTAACACCTTGTACAACCGTACAATGGGCAGATACTAAAAACGTTGGTTTTCGAAGGAATACAAAGATCAAAGTTTGTAGGATACTAGGGTTTATTAACAGAAATAATTCTAGGTACTTATGTAAACAGGTGTAAAACATGATACCGCGATGTAAAGGTAAGTACTTGGCGACATTCTAGTAATACAATTCGGAAATAACGAGTTGCTGATACGGTTAAGGTTTTGCCAGACAGAACGCGTACTTAGCGCCGCGTTAGAGCGTCAATAGCGTTGCGTTTTAGCGTCGCGTTCTTTTATGTCACACACACTAGATTGATTAGTTAGCGGAACGCTCCAACGCAACGTACCATTCAACAGTGCGCAGTGCAGATCACTACCAGTCTTTGAACAGTCTGTGTGCTATTGAGATGTGGAGTGATTCAGATTTGGAAGAATTATACTTTTATATGCTTTAACACGAAAAAAAAGAGTAAGTGTGTACTTTATTAATAAAAAGAGAAAGGAATTAGGAGAATATCATCGTTTGGGTCGCGAACTTTCATCACATGAAGATCGCTTTTTAGATACTTTCGTATTGATTGCTTTTCCGATTTATACTCACAATTTTGCCTTTATTGTTACATTTTTATAAGTATTATCCTTCGTATTATATAAACATAGGTGTTTCCGAACCAATTCTATTAGTTTTTCAGTCATAATTGCAATATTTTAGCAAACGAGCAGTCGGGCGTTAAACACAATCTGTAAAAAAATACAACGCCTGGCGTCAAAGCGTCCTAGCGCCGGTGCTCTGTTTGACGGCTAGTTGCGTTCATAGTACCACACAATTTGACGCTATAGCGCGGCTTCAGACTAACGCTCTGACGCGCGCTAAGTACGCGTTCTGTCTGGCAAAGCCTTTAATGACATTTTGATGTTACTTATTTATAGAGCAGTATTGGCTTGAACAACCTATTACCTAATAGACAGCAAGACAGAGAAATAGATTTACTTACACATTTATAGTATTAGTATAAATTCTAATGTGTTGAAATTATACGAGAAAGAGACGTGTAACCATTTTTGTGCGCAGAAGTTAGTATATCAGCTGCTTATCTGGACGCCTAGCCCGTTGATTGAACGCCGGCATCCAATCAAACGGCTAAAGTACAACTAGCCAAGTTATTGAGCGCAACGTTTAACCAGATGGCTGAACGTCACGTCAGCCATTTGGTTTAAATTAGCCATTCAATTGGACGCCTAGGCAGGTCATTTAAATCGACGAGCTTTTGAGTGACTGTTTGAGTGATCACTTACAACCAAAATGATGTCGGTTATAAGTGGTCATAAAAAAATAACCTTGAACCTACCAATCAAACCAAAAGTTTTCAGTACAAGACGATCCATTCCATTCCTACATCCACCCATACCAAGTCGTTTAACGTTAAGTGAGTCTAGTTCAATTAACTATCGGGCTAGTCATGCAATTGGATGCCGGCGTTTAATCAACGGGCTAGCCATCTAGTTACTGGCTGATTTAACCAGACGGCGGCGATATATCGATGCGGTCGGTGGTCCACTATTGACAAGTTTATGCCCAGCATACAGACATGTAGCTATTGTTTCTAATATACATAATACGTTGATTTTATTTATTCGGGTTTGATTGTGAGTAACTCGATAGTCAGGATGAAAGGATCGTTCAGTCAGAATTTATGTTCCTATTTACAGGGTTCCCATTTACTCGGCTGCCTACGAATATTGATGTACTGTTGCGGGGAAATTTATTGTGATACGTGTAAATTACACAATTCTCGTAGAATTGATTTTCCTTTGTCACATCCGGTAACTCTCACTGCGTTCAGTATAAACCTTTGCTGCGAATTCGTTTTTATACAATTATAATTAGACTGGTAACCGCACGTGGCACCGTCTGGATGTTGTTTATCGCTCCCAAATGTATCCTATATCCTTTTCAAGTTCTCATACTATCTTCATACCAAATTTTACCTAAATCGGTTTAGCGGTTTTAGCGTGAAAAGGTAACAGACAGACCGACCGAGCTAGTTTCGCATTTATACTAATATAGATGGATTAAAACGTGTGGTTTGTTCTGTTGTAACAGAAATATTATGTTTTCAAAATATCACAATAAGATTCTCTACAAAAAAAGCATGTAATCCCTTTTATGACAACATGTTTCATGGAAAAATGGGCGATATGATGTTGTGTAAGTCACTGGGTCCATTCATATCAGCCGGGTGAACGAGCTCGTCCCATCTAATGTCCTGTCGAACCGATTTACCTTTTCGTATCAGGAGATCAATGGATTACACGGTCAGATAACTGAGGTATTATCCCCATTACATTTACTACAGAGACACTATTTTCGAGCTCTTCTTCATTTGGTGAATATACTGAATAAAATAAACATTCAAGTTACTTTAGAGATATGTTTCATAATAATTCGATTGGTACTGTTGAATGAGGTTGAGGCCGTAGTTTTAGGTAATAGTTTTGACTGGCCGGAAGTAACAACGTTCGCTGCTGTAAAGTAGTCGAAACGTCGTTGGATGTAGATTATTTTAACAACTAATTAAATGCGAGATAAATCATCTCAGCAGAGTCATCATAATGATATCAGCAGAAAGATTCCCACTGCTGGGCATAGGCCTCCCCTAAGGATCTGCAAGCTGATCGTTCTTGCACTGCCTGCATCCGTTGATGGTTTCCCGCGACTCTACCAACGCTGCGTCTCCCGCTACGCAGCCGCCACTCTTTTTTTATAATTTATAGGCAAACATTTGACCACAATTACACCTGATTTTAAGTAGTGACATGGCCTAACCTTACAACTCGAGGACTTTTCCGCCTCAACGGCCGTCAGTTCTCCTTGCAATGCGGCCTGTCCACTGCCACTTGGGGTTCGCAATTCTTTGGGGTATGTCAGCGACGGTGCGGTAGGAGAACTAATCTCCTGCCGCACCGAGCATAGCCCCTCCATTGCCCTTTGGGTGACTTTGAGCCTTCTTATGAGGCCTATTGTAAGCGGCCACGTCTAATCCTGTTATGTGGATTTATTCCAACTGGAAGTGTTAAGCACTTTTACTCTTATTAAGTAACACTTGGTATTTAGCTGTCCCATAGAAAACTTATGCGCCCTAAACAGCAGAAAAGGATTATAACTTTTTCTATCAAGGCCTCTTTCTGATCTACCACGTATTCAGAATCACTCCACTCTCCCCTTAATATTATATCTCATAAATACAGATAACAGATACATCACATACAAACTGTAAGAAATAATAACAATTTATCTTAGTACCATAACATTGAAACATTAGATCAGTAAATAATAACGTTATTGCTTTGTAACTGCGATGTATGTAGCGTTAAATAAAATAAATAATTTATCATTAGTTATAGGGCCGATAAAATTTCTAAAACACATTCAAATGTTTATCGCAGCCCGTTAGAAAGCTACAGATATCTCCTTGAAACCTTACAGCAATATCATTCGCATTTATCAAGGAACTTTCGCACATCAATCCATATCAAATTCTCCTTAACCTCAGACAAAAGAAATAAAATGCCTTTGTTTTGTTGTTTATTACCTATAAAGTTTCAAGCTCCGTCCACATTTCTTATAGAGAATAGGTACTCGTAACTAGAATATGAATTTTAAATTAATAACTGAACTAAACTCTTATTTCAATCCCAATCAATTATAATTTCAATTCTATCAATCCCGTAACTTTTCACAAGACGTCCGTAAATAAAATTCATTGATCAAACGATGCACAATATTTTTTTGGGTAACTTTTAAAACACGATGCTGCTTAAAAACTTTAGTTTTTTAAGATGTTTTGAATGATTTTTTAAAATTATTGCTAAGCTATCATGACTTTTAAATTTTACAGCAGTCATGATTAGTAAAATTGTATTTGTTTATTATAAATTATTCTTTACTGTTCTAACTAAGCTTACAACTAGAGTATTCATATTTATTTCAGGTAAACGGAGCTTAGGACCAACATCATCGGGCATGTGAAATTGCTTCGGCAGAACCAAGACTACCCCCACGAAGGTAGTGGAGCTACCAGGAACTCAGTGGGTATTCCCAACGCCTCGCTGTTAATATCATGCGCAGGGTGACACTCACACACGCCCGTCGCTTAGCCAACGGTAGATCTGTTAGCGGAGTCCTCCCCAAAAAACGGCCCAACAACGTAGCTATTGAGCTATCACGGACTCAATTATGGATCACGAGGGCCCAATGCCCTGGCACTAGCAAACACGTAACATACAGCCACACTTTTGCCATACACCGCACTCGTCAAATATTTTGTCTCTTTTAGAATCATTCGCTATGGTCGTGGTGATTCAACTCGAGACCACCTCGCTAATAGTTCGTGTAAGCACTCAACAAGTAGCTTACTTGTTCAATACAAGTAACTATTTGTATCGCTGCTGGTCGAGACGCAAAAGTCACCTCGTCCTGTAAATAAGCTTCTGACATTTTCATTTGTTATGGGTTTTAGGTTGATATTTTTTAAAATGGATAAAAATCCCTGTTTAAAACATACATTTGGAGAAAATATATTGGCTTAGACTCTTGACTGACTATACAGCAATATTCTAGAGTCAGTTTCAAGCATAAATCCTAAGTAAAGTACCCTTCAACAGCTATTCCTAGCTTACTCGCTACACATTTCGTTAAACCTCAGAACGAGGACAGTACGCGTATAATAAAGCAATTAATAACACGATCCCTTGTCCCTTTCATGAATTATTGATTACCCATCGAAATATCTATCTCAAGATTCTAAACTAAATTCTAGACAGTAGAATGTCTTCGCTGTAAGTTAGATGGATGCATTGACAGTAAGTGTAATATTTGACATAATTAATTACCTTACATTTTACGGCGACATTTCATCACTTAGATTTTTTATCAAAAAATAAGGCTGATCAGGTTAAGGCTTAAATGCATATTTGATAACACATCCTAATTATCGCACTATGCGTGTTGGTAACACAATTACACTAAGCCCGTCGTACGTAGATGTTGTTTTTTTAAAATATGTGATGAAATTAAAGATAATTCAATAAGTCAAATATTACACAAAATGTCAAAGCACGTTCATCCATTTTTATATTTTAATCGACTTCAAAAAAAGGAGGTGGTTATCAATTCGTCTGTATGTTTTTATTTTATTTTTTATGTTTGTTACCTCAGAACTTTTGACTGGATGAACCGATATTGATGATTCTTTTTTTTTTGAATCGGAATAGTTCCCACTTGGTCCCATAATTTTTTAGTGAAAATCCATTGCGTAGTTTGGTTTTTAAATTTAAAAAAACTGGAAAAAATAAGTCGTCTACGTATGCGAAGTTGCGAATATTAGCATTCCTATGAATTTTAAGTGAAATGATTCGATAGTAAAAAAAAAAAATTTAGTTGACGGTCACCCATCTAGCTTTGACTTTCAAAAGTTATCACTAAAAATCGTGAAAAAAAAAATTTAACAAAAGTTAAAACCGACTCCAAAAAACTGAAAAGGATAAAATAATTAAATTTTAGTAGATACTCATCCCCTAGAAACATATTTTTGGAGATGGTGCTAAGTTGTTTCCAGAAACCGTAGATAGTAAAGCACGTAGAAGTAAAGCACCGACTCCAAAAATATGTTCCTAGGGGATGAGTACCCACTAAAATTTAATTATTTTATCCTTTTCAGTTATTTGGAGTCGGTTTTAATTTTTGTTTAATTTTTTTTGATCTCTCAATATAACCTTGTTTGGGAACCCCCGACACATTCTGTCTGTATTTTTTGTAGCTTTCTGACGATGTTAGATTGTAAATAAAGCTATTATGTGCCTAATGTTCATCAGCCAATATGAGTCCCACTGCTGGGCACAGGCCTTCCTACATGGGAGAAACACATAAGGAGCTTGGGCCATAACACCACCACGCTGTCCCAAATTCCCAATTGGTGGGTTAAAGCGGTTGAAGTAACAACAGGGACCAACGGCTTAGCGTGCCTTTCGAAGCAAGGAGAAGCTCGAGATTATAAATTTGATTGACCTATTCCTGGACCGATCATGCCGAAAGTTGATTTGTTTTCATTGAAGAGAAGTTAAAATGAGTCCATTTAAATAAAAAAGCTTTTTTATGCTTGATTTTGACTTAGATAGATATTGATAAATTATGACGATTCAAAAGAACTTATAATGAGTTCATTTAAATAAAGAGCATTTCGATTCATGCATTATGACTTAGATAGATAAATACTGAATAATTATGACGACTGAAGAGAACTAAAATAATTTTAACAAAAAACAAACCCGACTCCAAAAAACTGAAAAGGATAAAATAATTAAATTTTAGTAAGTAGGCACTCATCCCCTAGGAACATATTCTTGGAGTAGGTGCTTCACTATCTATCCATGGTTTCTGGAAACAACTTACCACCAAACCAAAAATATGTTCTTAGGGGATGAGTGCCTACTTACTAAAATTAATTATTTTATCCTTTAAAGTTTTTTTGGAGTCGGTTTTATTTTTTGAAAAAAAATTATTTCTCAATTTTAGTGATTACTTTTGAAGGTCAAAGCCAGATGGGTGACCGTGAGCTTATATTGTTTTCTACTATCGTATCATTTCACTAAAAATTCATAGGAAAGCAAATATCCGCAACTTCGCATTCGTAGACGACTTAATTTTTCCAGTTTTGTCGATTTCAAAATCACTACCTACCGAATGGATTTTCAAAAAAATTTTTATAGGTCCAAATGGGAACTATTACGCAACGAACAAAAAAAGAATCATCAATATCGGTTCACCCAGTCAAAAGTTCTGAGGTAACAAACATAAAAAAATATACAGACGAACGACAACCTCCTCTTTTTTTTGAAGTCGGTTAAAAATGAGTCCATTTAATTAAAAAGATTTTCGATTCTTCTTGGTTTTGACTTACCTATATGGATAATTACTGAAAAATAAGCACGTATTAATTTTTCAGTCTTTGTCGCGCGGCCTTCCATGCAAACTTTCATGTCGAAAATATTGGAAATGAACAAACCAATTTTAATTTTAATACAACTTATATGATGTCAGAGGATTTTTCGAAACACAGTACTAAAGTTGAGTAAGAACATTTTTAGCTTATTATACAAACCAAAACTCGACAATAATTACTTTATTATTACACTTTTCCAAAAATTCTCTGCTTAATTTATGATTTTAACATTATCATAAATGTTTGAAAAATTACTTAGTAATTAAAATATAAAACTAGAAAAATTTGACGACCTGAGGCGGGAATCGAACCCGCGACCTTTCGCAATCCAATCGGTTAGAGCAGTCGCCCGGATCGCGAAGGGTCGCGGGTTCGATTCCCGCCTCAGGACGTAAAATTTTTCTAATTTTATATTTTAATTACTTGGTAAATTTATATTTTTTTCTTTAGCTTTTCATTGGTTTTTAGTTGTTAACTTTTCATTGGCTCTTATATAATAATTAGCTGTAAACTATCCTTTTTAGACTAGTCGGTCCTGCATAAGCATGGAAAGTTTTTTCGAATTGTTTTGTTCGTTTGCAATATTTTGGACTGACATAAAAAAAATAAGGTCATCAATTCGACCTGTATTTATGTAATATTGTCAGAATTGCATAGTTTTTGTATATGATATGATATGCTTCTAAGGATAGGTGCCGAATTTAATAAGTATATGTATGTTTGTATGTATGTCTCCGGACATCTCAAAAACCATTATTTGGATTGCAAAACATATTTTTTTGTTGAACTATGTATGTATAGTCCAACTTAGGGAACTGTGGATGTTTAATCGTCTGAACTGACAATGTAATAGATACCTAAAGATGTTAAATTTCAACTACAGACGAATCAAAGTTCCAAGTTAAGCTATCACAGAAGTTGTTATTACGGAAATTAAAATGGAAGCAATAAAGGGGAAACAGCCTCGCGATGTTAATAGTCAAATTTAATGTTTGAAATTGAATATTGACGCAGTAAAGTGGTAGAAGGAAACAATTATTATTGTATGAACGATCATAAAATCATGTTAAAATACTGATAATTTATATTTTTAAAGAAACAAAACATCTGTTTGAACAAAAGTAGGTTTGATAAAAGTGTAGAAGTAAGGCCCAATAATGTGTTTTTAAAACTTTCGTCTGTCTGTCTATGCGCGCATTACGCAAAAACTGCTGAACAGATTTTGATTTGGGTTTCAATGTAAAATGTAAGCCATGTTTCATTTTCATCTAAATCGGGTTTGACCTCTCCATAGTACTTATAACCTTTATTTTTTTATGCAAGCTGACGGCCCATCTGGTGGTAACCGCCGCCTATAGACATCTGCAAGAACAAGAAAAAATCACTTGATATTGCAGGTGCGTTGTCAGCCTGACCCTGAGGCCTAAGATGAAATGTCGTCCATGCCCAGTAATTACACTGGCTACCTTTCCCTATAGTCCGAAACACAGCGAACTGTTTGACGGCTGAAATAAGAACGGCGGTGGTACCTACCCAGGCGACCCTACATATGTATGAGCTTACCACATAATAAATGTATATAATGAAAAGGTCATTTAAAATGTTCGTCGCAGGCTTACTTAGGCTAAACTGTCATAAAAACTATTTCAAGCGAAAGAAGTCGCGAGCGAAAGCTATTGCTAAAAAATTTTTGACCATGCTTACGTCCCTGTAAGTATTATTTTCAATGTAGGTATGTATACAGACACAACTTTTTTACAGTTTCATAATAGTATAGACTCGGAGACCCTTTCGAATATCGTTTGATAATATCTATAATAGAACTCTCCTTAAAAGTAAGTACCTACCCTTGGAGAGAAATGACCTCTGGTGTGTGACTCTAACGCCCGCATCATTATAGGTAGGTATCTATCTCTCGCAACTAACTGTATGACTCTTTCAGACTCATACTCGTACAATTAGTTATTTCATAAGCCTTTTACAATTCATTTTGAAATAAAAAAATGTGCACAATAAAGTATAGAGAACTTGGAAATAGTGAAGAAAACTATACATTGGATGGGTAAGATAAGCCAAATTGTTAGAGCTTCGATCATAATACCACAGCTTTCTGAAAAAACAACGTATTTATGACCATATAACGTCTGTGTTTATGACTGCCAAATCATTGACAAAAAATGACAGTTTTCACATGCAATGTAATTAACTTTTAGAATATTATTGATTCTTTTATAATTTATTGAAATGACGTCTTATTTATTTATATTTATTATGTGTTTAGTGATAATGATCTATGACAGTTCATACATATACCTAAGTCGGACCTAAGTGATATAATAATACTTATCTCGGGACAGGTAAATTACACAATTTCGTTAAGATTACAGCTTTTATCAAAATATATCGATTAAATATTATCTGTAGGGTACGTCTATCTCTAAAATATTATCTGATAAATGTTTTCGTTGTATAATAGATGTTTCGTACGATTTACTTGGTAAGGAGTAAGGAGTTTAAGCTACAGTTTGTATTCTAAAGTACTCAATTTATAAATTATGGTAGCAAAATATGTAACAGAGATTTGAATGACTGTTATTAATCTACAGTGATTGAGGAGCTCGGTAGCGTAGTTGTTTAAACGCTTTGGAACAAAGCTAGTTTCGCCATGGTCGTTCCCGGGATGGGACAACCTAAATTTCTAATTTCGAGCTCCTCCGTGCTTCGGAAGGCACCTTAAGCGGTTGGTCCTGGTGGTTACTGCAACCGCTTTAACCCACCAACCCACATTGGGCAAGCGTGTTTGTGTTATGGCCTCAACTCCTCATGTGTTTCTCCCATGCCTGTGCCGAGCAGTGGGACTATCGTGGTGAATCTTCAGTAATTTTTAATAATAATAATAATAATAATAATTTATTGATCACTTCAATTTCACAAATTAGCTCTTACAATAGGTACAGACTAATACATTTATATGACAAAGTGGTGCAATTTGTAAGAGGTTGACGTTGCCAGCTATACTAGTATGAACCGTGTTATAGCTGTCAGCACCTTCCACCCTTTGTTGTGCACTCTACTAATAGTCAGGCTAATCACAAGATAAGAAAATAAGAAGTATTCAAACTACTAACAATATTATAATAATGTGTGTGTGAAAATATGTCGGTGTGTACAAGTTTACATGGATGAAAATGTGTTTGTGCGTGTAAACGTTGGTTAGTGAATGTGGTGTGTTTGAGAGTGTGTGTTTATTTGGGAATGTGTAGGTGTTTGGCTCTATAAACGAAAACGGGTCTAGCATACCTTCAAAATACATTCCGTGTCATCAAAATTGAGTTTTGTGAGCCATTTATTTACTTCTTCTTTACATTTGTGTAAAGTTAACGGGTAAACATCAATTGCCTTATTTATGACGTTGTAAATATGCGATGAATGGATTAGCACTGGCTTATAAAGTAATAGTCGATAACAAATAATTCGACAAACTAAATGTATTCCATTAATAGTTAAAACACAAATACATTTTTAATTAATGATGAATATAATTACCTAAAGCAGGAAAAGATAATATTTTTTTCATTGGCGTGTTGTCTAAATAGGACACGGACGCGTAGTGTGATATTTAATAAGTACTATTATAAATTCAACATACTTAGTGTAGGTACAGTGTTTATAATTTGTGATGAAAAAATTTTTTTGATCTTTCAGAATAGTTAAGTGTTTTAATGACGTGATATGGCGATTATCAAGTTGACCGTAGAACTGGTGAAACTAGTTCTTAAAATAATAGAAGGTGTTGTCAGGGCGTTGGTGACGTCTCTAATAGAGTTAGCCATCTACTGTGCTGCAGGTCTCAGCATTATCGTCCTTAGCATCATATTTTTAAGGTAATCTATAGCGTAACTTTTTTAAATTAATTTAGTAAATCTTTTCTATGCTAGTTGGTGACTTTGCCATATAAAATATCGCAGTCAAATAAAACTCCTACTTAGCTCTTAGGTAGAGATGCCGCGATTAGAAGCTGATTCGATATTCGATTTTTTTTCTAATTATTATTGTACGATTATTGCGTCTATTATTATAGAAATTGACGAATACTTTTTAGACATAATTCGTTCCAGATATAAAAATACAAGACATCTAAAATAATCGAACTATATAGATGATTGTCTTATACTATTAGCATTATGAATTCAGTTTAAAAAAAAATATTTTATCAACATTCAAAGAGATTACAAGAGGCAGATTTTGGTGCAGAAAAACGAATGGGTTTCACCCTATTGCGTTTTTTTTCGTAAATTAATGATGCCGTAGTAAATGGATTTTCTGAATAAACAGAACTTGGTGGTGTGGTTGCTTATCGCTTAGCAAGCTTACTTAATCTGTCAAGCGGTGTTGCATCTCTGGAGGTCTATGAGATTTGAAAAATCGCTAACCGACTATTCGGCATAACAACTATTCGCGGCATCTCTACTTTTATGTTTATGATAGCTGGTGTAGAAAATACCACTTTTGATAGTTCTTAATATAGGTAGGTATTAAGATTTATGATCTTTCAAAATGATCACTTTGTCACACCGTTTTATATTGTTTCATATTCGGCCAGGCATATCCACCGGTACAGTATCTCAAAAAATCAGGAAAAATCTCTGAATCCGTGAAAAATAAAAATAATTCGTTTTCATGCATAATTTGTTTGTACACGAGCCCATTCAAATCATGAAGAAAACCATAAAGTTCCCATTTTCAGAGCCTGGCATATAACCCTCTCAACCAGCTGAAAGATATAAGCAACTATTCTCACTTATCGTGTACCCAGTCTCGTAAAAAATTACCCAGGGTTATGCTTAACCCCACTCTACTCTATAATTCATTAATGTTGCGATTCCAAAAAAGAAACCGAAGGGTCGAAGTGCATCGCATGAATCATCATAACATAGACACGGCCTAGATAATATAGAACAACTTTGCGATTATTCATCTAAAATAAAAGTGATAGCTAGATGATCTTTGATTGCCCACAGATACCGTGTGTGTGACGAAACCAGCTGCTTCAGCGAGGACTCCTTAACAAACATCGCAGTACTAGCGGGCTGCGCACTCGCCGCATACGGTGTGTACGTAGCCGTCAAGCGATATTTCTAATACCCAAGTTATTAGAATAGTTTTTAATTTGAATAAATGGATTTTAGAATAATGGTTTGTTTTTGTTAATTTTCACTGACAAGCGGTTTACTTGTGTCAACCAAGTGTCAAACATGCTGCGGATATGTGCGTGAATACGAGTGGCGTTAGCATATAAATTTTCATTTGCAGCGTGTTTGTATAGTAGGTTACCACAAGTAAAGATCAGGTAGCTTCGTGAGATAAAAATAATATATAACTAGATGACAAACAAGCTGACTTCTCACCTTGGTGTGAATCGTTCTGGATCGGCCACCAACACCGATTTGGATTCTGACTACACCAAAAAAAAATTATCGTGAGATCTAAGATGAAATGTCTTCCATGCCCAGTAATTACCTGGCTACCTTTCCCTTTAATCGGAAACAGCTAACCGTTTTACGGTCGAAATATGACAGGTGCTGTTACCAAGATGGGTGGGTGAGAAGGCGGGCGGCGATCGGCCGTCTGCCTGCGCTCTAGGTGCGGGTAGTACGCGTACAATACAAAGGCCGCCACGTCTGAGATTACCCATGGTAACTCTGAGCAATCTCCATCGGCGTGAAGCCGGGCCGTAAAGCCGTGTCGTCTATATAGTCTGGTGAAATTGCTTTACAGACCCCAGACCGCCTTTGCAAAAGGTACGGGCGTTATCTAAGAGTTTTAGCGGGTATTTTCTAGGTCAATCTAGACGCTGGGCGAGCCCCGCAAACGCTCGCTACTTCGCCAGCGGCGGATAGGTACGTCAAAGAATGGTAAAAAAACCGTTGGTGCTTACCCAGACGAACCTACATACTCGCCTACTGCCAAGTGAGTAGGTTTTATACAAAACAGAAATGAAGAACTTTAAGTATCGATTTTTTTAAATAAGTGCATATTTTCCTTTTATTTTTGCTGATCATTCCGGAAATTATTTAGATCGATCTCGACGATCAGGCGATCAGGTTGCGACAAAAATAAACGTTTTTCTGGGAAAACTGATGTCGTGATGAGATTGAATTAGGAAGCGATATCAATATCCACTAGTAACAGGATCGCGTGATCTGGGTGGAACAACCCAAAAATTACATTTGTCTAGACAGTTATTTTAAATTTTTGTTCTATTACTAAAATAGGGGTCTATTTCAGTATATTGAGGATAATAAAACACATCATAGAAGAAACCAAATATCTTTTTATCTTTAAATTAGATATAGGAGTGGAAATCAAATAAATGCCTTAGGAGTATTGTTGTAACTCAAAGCGTTTAACTCAATGTAAAATATAGCCTACATGTATTTCGTGGGTGTTATTGGTTTAGATGTCAAAATCACATTATTGGACCGATAATAATATTAAACTGGGTATATTTCGTGCCAATGTCCTTTAGTAGCAGTAATATATCAATGAATAATATTACTCCTGAACTGGTATCTAGTTTTCGTCTCCACGAGTTGTCATGTTATTTTGTTTGTAACACTGGCCTACTATTATTTGATCCAGTTTGGTAAAAATAACGAGTAAGTTTTTGGGGCGTGATAGTTTATTTACCTTTGGTAAGTTAAATTAGATAATTTGCAGAAACTGTATTAGTGCTGTAATACTGCTACCTATGCGATTCTCTCAAGTCAGCAGTATTGAAATCATGGCTGTCGCAGCGCTGTCATATCTTTTGACGTTTGTTTGACAACCATTTGACTACCCTTGGTAACACTAGCCTTCCGGCGACGAGCACGGCGTGAGCGAGAACTAAAAAGTTGTATTTTTATACCTTTATGTAAAAGTCAATCTAATACCGAATGAAGTCATTGCGATGCATTTTAAATAGAAGAAAAACGAAATCGATAAATATCGATTGTATTTCATGACATATATCCAAAACAGCGGCGAATATACACAGCCAAGAGATCGAACGTAGAGATTAGTGAATACGCTTACGCGCAGCGCTGTGCTATAACGTCAAAATCAATGTAGGTTCGTCGTGTCTTGTCAGTCGAACTTGACTCATTGTCGAATATTTCATCACACTGCTGTACTTACATATTTTCCTAACTTGAGCTTGGCAGAAATGGTTGTTTTAATAAGAACGACCGATTGCCATAATTTAAAAAAGTGAAGTGAAGTACTTACATATTGACATTCAATTTCTTGTACTTAGAAACCAAAATTTGCATGCCAGTTTCTAATAAATAAGTATATCTTGCACATCTATGGTGTACCTGCCTAAATTATAAGACCAAATTGTATCTACCACAACCTAAAAAAAAATATTTTTGAATATTTTTATAGTTCTTTACACATAAATAAAGCATTTAAGAGATAGGGAATCTGAATTAAAAACAAATGAAAAAAGAGTCCCCATTATAATTTATTAAACCGTTTCCAGACCAAAACTTTACGACTGGTTTGATGGATCATAATGACTATCACATAATATGGCAAATCAATCGAAAGCAGTTCCAAAAGGACGGTGCTATACCTTTGATTATACAACTATATATTCAAAGTTCTATAGACGATTAAAGGGTCAATAGCAGGGTCTTTATTGACATTTTAAATATAATTAGTTTTTGCCCGTATACTTAGGTATCAACCTTCAATCACACTTCACCAAAATAAAAGATGTAGGTGTAGAGAGTAAAATATAATACCTAACCTAAGTTCAATATTGCTATTTCATTACAATTCGATCGGTCATTTGACGTTCCTAAAATGTGAATTTCATAACATTTTAGTCTTATATAAATGGGCCCCTGAAACATTCCAATTAAAGTATGGGTCGAAGATTCAACTAACTTGACGTTTCCAAAAGCCAATCAATCCCTTTTTTAACCTTCGACGAAAGAAGAGGGGTGTTATATTATGTATGACGTGTCTTTCTGTGTATCTGTCTGTGGCATCGTAGCTCATAAATTTGATTCGCCATCAAATGCCTAGACATATCTTCATAAATTATAACTAAGAACTATCTCGATTACGTCAGTTTTCAAACAAAAGAAATCTTCTTTACACATAAATAAAAACAAAAGAAATCTTCTTTTGTTTGAAAACTGACGTAATCGAGATAGTTGTTAGTTATAATTTATGAAGATAGGCATTTGATGGCTTCATCTCCTACTTGACAAAAGCGTCTTACTAACTTTTACAGGTGACATTGATTTAAAATTTGGTTTACTGTTACTTCGGTGGAATTTCCAAGACTAACCTTGAGCTGATCCTGTACTATCAAATAGTCTGCGGGATGCTAAATTCTATAGAAACTTAGCTATAGCGAGTTTGGGCTCATAAGAAGAGAATCAATGAGATGGTGTTAGACAAATGATTGATGAGGCCGGAACTTAAGTAACCCCTGGTTATTTTCAATTTTATATTTTTATTGAAATAGAATTGGAGGCATAAAACCTAATTTTAGTTTAAGAGAAGGCCTGTAGAATAGACTCCGTTATTGATAGCTTTATTTAATTTAGTTAGGTACTCACTATTTGTAGGTATAGGTACTTAACGCAGCAATAGGTACATACACCCAAAAGTTAGTTAATTAAACTGTAACCGGATTATCAGATCTTTGCAAAGGATGACAAATGGGTCTTGAAACTTTTGTGGAGCATGCCATATTTTATAATTAATATTAAGATAAATTGATTTAATTTAATTTATATATCAGCAATCCAGAAGTCCTGTGTAAGCAGTACGTAGGTACTTTTTTTCTTTGATTTTAAATATAAATTAAAAGTAGCATTTTGCCGCGACAATTACCTGATCGGCCCGCAGTCTCATTACGATGGCTCTTACGCTTTAAAGCTTATTTTACGCGAAAGCCGTTTAAAAATTTGTTCATTTCAAATCATTTAAAATTTGAGGATCGCTATATTGTGGCTTACGATAATGTACGTAGGAGCCATTGAATTTAGTCTAATTCAGCAGCATCATCTGAAGTAACATCGAAAAATTTTGGACCTGTGAAATGCCAACTGCATAGATGGCAAACAAGCAGGCGCGGTGTTAAATGGCAACGGTCGCTTATAGACACGTCTAGAAAAAAATAGTCACTGTAATTTTGTTAGAAAAAAATTAAAAACAGAATTTAGTTTTACATTTTTTTCCCAGATGTCGTCAAACACGCACATTTGGAATTCCTGAAACAAGTATATCCCGCCAAGTAAACAAGTAAGTATATGTCCCGCCGTAAGTATATGTCCCGCCTGTTTATTTTTTCATCGTTTTCTTTCTTTATTTATAATTGTTATAATAAAGTAGGCGTTTAAACGCATCAAAAACATTAAAAATATGAAGTATATATAAATATATATACTTTTGCTTATGGGGTTCGTGATAAGTGGGTAGATAATTCGTATCGTATTCTCTAATCTCATAGTCACGCATGACACGAGCAATAATGCCTTTTAGTCTCCAAAATCCGTAGTACATATTATCTAACTAATACTGTTCCATTGAAAATAAAATATTGGAAATGTGATAACAGTCTTTCCAAAAAAATTTTATTTATATTTTTTTGTTATTTTAATTCTATTCACGTAGTATAAATTATTTCCTTTAAGATTTTTTTTTTTGTTAAATTTCCCTATAAAGAGACGGCAAAGGGAACTAATGCCCATACAGCCATGTCTTCAGTATTTCTTTATTTCTTCTTTCATTGCATTAAAATGCTGGCGTAACACATTTTAATGCTTCTTGGGAGTATTTGACACGAAATATATGATGACAGTCACTTTATGTGCTACTTGATGAGGTGGATAACCACAAAAAAATTCTCATCATATTTCACACCATAATCACTTTTATTCCTTTTCATAGATTCTATTTATTGGGTGATGGAGGGGAGGGCCCTTGGCATCAATGTCGATATTGTTAATTTTAAGTTTTGAAATTTTTAAGTTGGTGTATTCGTTTACATATTATGAATCTAATAAAGGAAAGTATAGGTATGTAGGTATATTAATAATCATGCTCTAGCCATAAATAACTTGTATGACCGTTTGTTTTTTCTAAATAAATAAATAAATATTTTTATAATGATTTCTAATTAAACTAAACCGACAATGCGACACAGAGAAAGTAATTCAGTCCGTTGATACGTTGCTGTATATTTCCAATCTGAAGTACCAGGCTACCATTAGTATATCAGAGGTTATTTATTGTACCCCTACGATTATTATATAAATAAAATTAACAGTATGCTAAACATCTCCTACATAGATATAGTAGCCTGGTACTTCAGGGGATGTTCCAACTACATACATACGATATTTCGATTGAGTGAGATATTCTAAATATAATAATGATAATATTGACAATTGACAAAATTTATCTTGAGTTCATTTTAAAAAAAAAAATTATCCGATAGGAACAAAAAGAAAGAAACCCAAGTGAAAAATGTATCTAATCAACTAGTTGATTCGATAGGAACATATGGCTGAATTAACTTCCACTCTGATCAATTGGTTGATTCGTTCAGTTGATCGGAGTGAAAGACGCGATAATTATGCCGTGTAAAGGAAAATCAAAAAAGTGTAAGGCGCCATAAAATAACTTTAATTTTGAATAGTAATTCTACGTATTTTGGATGCAAAATTTAAATATATATTTTTTTAATCGGTATTTCCAAATTTTTAATTTGTGTAGTAAAATACAAAGGAAAACCGATGACAATAACAAAAAATATTCGAAACTACATTTGTATTAAAAATATTCAAAACTATATTTGCGTCACGCATTCAAAGATAATATAATCATTACTTTTACGTGCGTCTTTAATACTCATATTTTTGTCCTATAAATGGTTTTACTGCTAAAATAGAACTTAATTACCTACCTAGATGTACCTTTTTTTTCAAGTTTTGTTATTGCATGAAAATAACAACTATTACTTTCCATCTTAACAATATAGAGCTGCGGCTAAATTGGATCATAGTTTTTTTATACAACTAGATGACAAACAAGCTGATGGACCTCCTGGTGGTAAGCGGTTACCGCGCAATAACAAGGAAAAATCATTTGATATTGCAGGTGTGTTGTCATCCTGAGGGCTTAGATGAAATGCCATCCATATCCAGTAAATACACTGGTTACCTATCCCTTCAATCCGAAACACAGCGAACTGTTTCACGGCTGAAATAAGAAAAGCTGTGGCAGCTACCCAGGCAACCCTAAATACGGGCCTACTTAAAACAAACACTTGGAGTTGATGCCAAACTTCTTGGGAATATTATTGCGTGATACCCCCCGCCGCGCAGCGCGCCACTACTACCAGCGCGCATACTAGCAGCGCCACAAGCCAGATTTTGAAAAGATTTAGCTGAAAAAAATGTACATTTATTGTTCTTTTTTGTACTTATAAACCAAAAATATGTACCTTCGTATTTACTGATATAAAACACATTAATGTGGCGCTGCCAGAAAGACTACCTTACAGCAGCGCCACCTTATTATATTATATTCTAAGGAATATATTAATAAAACAAATTTATGTACAATATGTTCTGGAAAAGTGCTATTTGATCATATATAACTGAACACGATTAAATATGATCAAATAGCACTTTTCCAGAACATATTGTACATAAATTTATTTTATTACTATATTCCTTAGAATATAGTATAATAAGGTGGCGCTGCTGTAAGGCACTCTTTCTGGCAGCGCCACATTAATGTGTTTTATATCAGTAAATACGAAGGTACATATTTTTGGTTTATAAGAACAAAAAAGAACAATAAATGTACATTTTTTTCAGCTAAACCTTTTCAAAATCTGGCTTGTGGCGCTGCTGGGGGGTATCACGCATATTATTTGCACTTATCGTGCTGTATCATACTACAGGTCAGAACCTTGAGACTCTACAATAGGGTAGTTGACAACTTTTTTTTTATTTCATAAATAAGAAGTTTATAACTCATTAAGAAATATTGCAAAAGAATTAGTATGTCTAAGATCAATAGTTTCACAGATATAGTGGTATGTTTGATGTGTTGCGGCGCATCGTCCAAAAACGCTCCATAGTAAATCTACGGAACAGGTGACGTCACATGTTCCCATATTACTAAGAAATGTATGGGCATAGTGACAAAATTGATAATAACTATGTTTTAAGTATGTTTTTATGAATAGTTGTCATAATAATAGTTGTTTTATTTGATGTAAGCAATCTAATATCATTAAAAATTTTGATAAATTTTGAAAAAAAAATATGACCATTTTTTTTATTTTTAAATCAGTACAACTTCAACAATATCCCATATCTTTTAAGTTTGAATTGTTTTTATGGGTAACAGTAGCGTATATTTTCCGAATTCGTGAAAAATAGCGCCAAATTCAAACTTAGGCAACATCCCAATTGCATCCAGACATTGCAATGCTTAGCGCCTTCTATCGGTTATACCAAGGACAATGTTTTAAAGACCTATCTCCCCTTCCTATAATACAGGTTTCTTCAAAAGAGGGGAGAAAAAGCATCACATAGACCGGCAAGGTGGGGGCAGCTAGAACAGTTGCTTCAGCTGTTCCAGCTTTCTTCGCATATGGACTCTTCTTACCGCTTCACATCAGGTAGTGTTTCATTTGCTGTGATTTGTATAAAAACAGAAAAAACGTAGTTTCATCTATGAACTCTGGCAATTTTACTCACCGCAACAACTACAAAAGTAGGTAAGCAGTATCATTTGGCTGCAATCTTCTGTAAAATGGAGGCTTCCGTTGCTTCATTTTTTTAGAGATAATTATATTATATTTCTTAATTTCAGAAATTTTATCCATCTTCATTTAGAAATACCAAATCCTACATTGGCGAAGTTGTAAATTTTGACAGAGGCTAAGTGCCTCTTCAGAGAAGTCTCGTACATCTCCAGAAGACTCACAAACCAAGCACTCTCGTCTCCAACGAATCCAATCAAACTTTACAAAATCAATCATCTCTCCAAAAGAAATCGGTGAAAGTTTCTGAGTTCAACGACTTTTAATCCAATTAAGTATTTACCAACATTTTCACAAGTTTTCACGAGTGTTTATTTAATTAAAGAAGCGTAAACAAGATTTTAGAGGTTAGTTAAGTAAGTATTATTCTATGAAATTGGAATTTCTTTGTTACATAAACATTTCATGATGTTTGAAACATAGAAGCATATAGGTATATGTCACGCGACAACATAAAATAAATATAAACGAAAAGCGATATGCTATCCAGCTAGTACCTCCTCGATGCCCTGGACAGATTGCAGCGTCGTGCTGTCCGTATCGATGGCGATTTAGAGGTCACGAACAACCTTGAGTCTCTGCAATTGCGGCGACACACAAGCCGTTGGTCCCGGTTGTTACTGCAACAGTCAGCGTGGTGGTGCTATGGCCCAAACTCCTCATGTATTTCTCCCATGTAGGAAGGCCTGTGCCCAGCAGTGGGACGTATATAGGCTGGTGATGATGATGATGAATAGAGGTGCAATCGCAACACTTTCTCAACGTAGCCATTTCTCAGAAAAAAAATATTCTTCGTTACGCTCGCATATCTTGCAAATAAATGAACAAGATTTCACGTAAAGGACGATTTATTGTGTCACGAGAAAAAAGATAAATTGAATTTATATTCATACAAATTCGTTGACGCGAAACGCGATCGGCCAGAATATTCGAAGCATAAGTAAAATATAGACCTATAGCAATAACTTAACCTTTGACAGTGTTTATTTCCAGAGCAAGCAACATTGGATTTTTAAACGTGATTCAATTTGCGTATTTATTTGAAAAGTATCTATTTTCTACTTGACCAACGGAAAATTTTTCAGGGGTCCCGGGTTCGAATGTGATTTTATGATGAGTACGAGCATTTGATGATGATGAAATGATGAACCTTTGACAGTGTTTATTTCCAGAGCAAGCAACATTGGATTTTTAAACGTGATTCAATTTGCGTATTTATTTGAAAAGTATCTATTTTCTACTTGACCAACGGAAAATTTTTCAGGGGTCCCGGGTTCGAATGTGATTTTATGATGAGTACGAGCATTTGTTCACGAGTCATGGATGTATAGACGTTTATTTAGTATATTTCTAATATTTATATCCATATTCTTATCATTACTTCTCTGCTATTTCGTATCCATAACACACGCTCTTAATGATGCTTACTTTGGGCTAGATAATAGGTGTGTTATATATATATATTTATATATATATATATATATATATATATATATATATGACACAATAAATCCTATTGCATCTAATATAATATATATATATATAATATATAATATAATATAATATATACATCTAATATTATATATATATATATATATATATATATATATATATATATATATTATATTAGATGCAATAGGATTTATTGTGTCAACCAACCGGGGCGCGGCGGGCTGGTAAGGGTAAAAAAAATCAACGGCTTATAAAATTTCGTTTTTAAACGGAATCAAGCCCATACAGCTATTTATAATGTATTTATTAAAAGATCATTATATTAATTTTAGTTAAAACCCTAGCAATTTACAAGTAACTCTGAATGAATTTCCCTACTGTTTAACTACTATCACTGATCGCCTTCTCCTATATGATACACAAGTGTCTGTCGATTTCGACAACTAACTAACTTTCTAACTTCTTCTAACTTTTTAACTATTTAGTTAAAAAAATACCTTATCATTGATATAAAATGGGAATGTATGTCATTCCTCTCACTCATGTACCTAAGTATCAAATAAAAAAGACAAACAATATTTCATCATCATCATCACCAGCCTATATACGTCCCACTGCTGGCACAGGCCTTCCTACATGGGAGAAGCACATGAGGAGTTTGGGCCATAACACCAATACGCTGGCCCAATGCGGGTTGTTGGGTTGAAGCGGTTGCAGTAACAACCGAGACCAACGGCTTAACGTGCCTTCCGAAGCACGGAGGAGCTCAAGATTATAAATTTGATTGACCCATCCAGGGACCGACCATGGCGAAAGTTGCTTTGTTTTCGTGATCGAAACCAGAGCGCTCAATCCACTACGCCACCGAGCTCCTCACGCCACCGAGCTCCTCAACAATATTTACCTTATTTTAACTTGAAAAGTTTAGTGATTGTTTATTAAGAACGTAAGATTTTGAAAACAGTAATGCAAAAGCCTGTTTTATATCGTTTCTGACACCTGTCATGTGCCTCGAAAGTGAATTTTCCACCAAACTCAACAAACGACAAAAAAGTCAATCCTAGGGCTGGTTGCGAATATTTGAGCCAGTTTAAGTTAAACTAGTAGGTAGACGGTATTGTAAAGAGTTTAACGACAAGTCTCTTAGAATATTCGTGCTTTACACTCAAATAACACTTCTTTAACAATTCCTAATATAGGGGTCGTCTGGGTACTACCGCCTTTCTTATTCCAACCTTGAAACAGTTCGGTGTGTTTCGGATTGAAAGGAAAGGTAGCCAGTGTGATTACTGGGCATGGACGGCATTTCACCTTAGGCCTCAGGATGATTACGCACCTGCATCAAGTGATTTTTCCTTGTTATTGCTGGTGTCTATAGGCGGCGGTATCCGCTTACCATCAGGTGGACCGTCAGCTTGTTTGTCATCCAGTTGAATAAAAAAAACTTTGTACTGTTGTATTCCGAGGATGAGGTCGTCAGAGATTATCGAGAAAGCACTATATTTTTATCAAGGGTCTAGTTCTCTATGCTGGTATCAGAACGATTCCTTCTTGTTTTGAGAGTTGTGAGACAAATAGCTCAGTGTCAAACTCGGCTCAATTTAGTGAGGAATATTACGAGTATACGATAGAACTGGGAGTGTGGGCAGGCTGTCCTTTTTTTTCTTCTGAGGGGAAGCTCTGCCAGCCTTACTCCCAACTCCTAAGGTAGGCGATGAAAGGGGCGCGGGGCACTCACCCACTAAGCCCCTCAACAATGTACCCCATCTTGCTGCGGATTGACGGTGTTTCGGACACTCAAGGAGCATGACATCCGATACACGGTCGGACGCAAATGACCGACCACTGTCAGCCTCTTCTTCAAGAGGATCAAGTCCCGAACCTGGCTGTTCATGCCGCACATGATCCCCTAAGCAATCAAGCATACGGCCTACCTGATGGTAAGCGGTTACCGTAGTCTATGGACGCTTGGAATACGGTCGGTTGCAACACCAGGGGTATAACTTGCGCGTTGCCAACCCTGTAAAAACCGTTTCACGCCTTTTTTGAAAAACCCTATGCTTTACTCATTCGAAAAGAAAACCTTTGCAGGGAGCTTATTCCACAACCTGAGCGTACGTGGGAGAAAGTTTCTCTGAAACCGTACAGTACGCAACCACTTTGGTTCCAATTTGTGAGGATGAACTCCCTGCCGGTGGCGAGAGGTGTGAGAAAGAAGCCGTCGGCATCATGTCAAATAAACCTTAGAACACGCCCCGTTATACAAACGGTAGAACACACATAAGGAGACAAAATCTCTCCTTAGGCTTAAAGGTTCAATACCGCTTGTGAGCTCAGGTTCGTCGACAATTCTCATAGCACGTCTTCGGAGCACGTCAAATCGTCCAAGTTGGAGTTGTCGTGTAGCCCAATGAGACATACCCATGGTGATACCAGTGCTAGTGTATTTATGCTGCGGTAGTCGCTCAACACCATGAAGGTTGTATTATGCTTGTATAAATATAATAATATTCATACGCTCACACCTAGGTATTAACTAGCCCAAAATAAGCATCATTAAGAGCTCGTGTTATGGATATGCTATGAATATGTAGATAACGGAGAAATAATGATATTAATATGTATATAAATATTAGAAATATACTAAATAAACATATAAACATCCATGACTCGTAAACAAATGCTCGTAGGTACTCATCATACAAACATTTGCTCCTACCGGGATTCGAACCCGGGACCTCATGACCGAGTAGCCTGTATAGCAAAGACCACTCGACAAGCCGGTCGATGTGTAATAACATATAAAGATTCCTTATTTTAGTCTAGTCTATATTTCAAATACGCCTTGCGGCTAAATTGAGCAATAAATCCAATGTAAGTGTTAGGAGGTGCTACATATCAGGAGCGATCGTTAAAAACATATAAATGATTAGTGGCTGCCCGCGGCTCCGCCTGTATGGATATTGGTAATCTTTCCAAAAGGTAATCTATGTCCTTTCTTAGGATATAATCTATCTTCGTACTAAATTTTTTACTGATTTCATCCAGCGGCCTATGAGTTATAAGATAACATACAGACATACAGTAATTCCCATTTATTACAATGGTATGGATTAGGGGCCGCCCTCAAATCTAAAGTATATACCTATGTTTCTACTCAGGACATAACCATCCACCATCACTTCATAATCATTATTATCTAGGTACTTTTTTGTTAACTAGCCTCAATTAATAATCTACCTTGTTTTTTTTATTATTTTGTAGTAGGTATAATATCTACATAAACATGTAGTAAATAGTATAAGTAGGTAAATACAAACACGACTGGTAATAACTGCAGCATTTCACTTGGAAATCCTTCAAGTTAACTGAGAGTTTCACTTTGACTTTCGTTCTAAATGTTCTAATAAGCCAACTTGATATGTAACTTTGTAGCACGTGTGTGAAGTAGGGATAATCGACATCAAATACCGAGAAATGAGGAGAAACTAAAATAAACATTGGTTTGATGAAGTTTAAATTAATATTTGGAAAAAGCAATCACAATCAATCCAACGGGAAAGTCTTCATATTAATTAACAGTATTAGTCTATACTAATACCTACTGTTATTTTAAATCATCATATTATTGCCCTATCTTCACTTCGACAATTACTTTAGTTGTGATAAGCTCATAAATTTAAAGTTTATTTTACAGAGCAAAATTAACATGACTGATAATCAAATTAGGTACCTTAAGCAATCTCAAGTCAGAATCTAAGTTGGATAACAGATGGCTTTTTCAACAAGCAGAGAAGAGATCAAAGGTATAATCAAAAATATCTTCATTAAAGCTTATTTTTGATGTCTAAGTAATTTGTTGCTGAAAAAAATAATTAAAACGAAACTGCCAATATCAGTTTTCCGAATAATGACGAAAAATTATCTTTCCACAACAGCTTACGCAGCGATGACTAATGGTGGCTGCCGACTTTTGTTTTCATCACTCAAGCTCGTTTTGTGGCAAAAAAATTGACTAATTTAAAAAATGAGGACTTAGAAAATTTATAAGGTAATTTTTAGTGAGTTTGAAAAAGGAATTTTGATATAGAAATATAGGCCTTAAGCATAACATTAACCCATTTTAAGATTACTATATATATGTAGGTACACACTCGGGTATCTATTTTTATTAACACGCTTTGGTTGCGTGTGGGATACACGCAACCGAAGTAAAGTGTGAAGTGAAGTGACGTAGTGGTTGAGCGCACTGATTTCGATTACGGAAACAAAGCAACTTTCGCCATGGCCGGTGCCAGAATGGGTCAATCAAAATTTGTTATCTCGAGCTCCTCCGCGCTTCTGAAGGCACGTTTAGCCGTTGTTGAGCCAGCGTGGTGGTCTTGTGGCCCAAACTCCTCGTGTAATTCTCACATGTAAGAAGGTCTACGCCCAGCAGTAGGACGTATATAGGCTGATCATGAATTGAGTTATATTCCTTGGTTTAGTCCTATTTTTATTTTATTTGACAACCATTGGCGACACTAGCGTTTTGACGACGAGCACAGCGTGAGCCGGAACTAAAAAGTTGTTTTTTTACATCTTCATGTAAAAGTCAATCAAATATTGAATGAAGTCATTGTGATAAGCGACAAACATACACAGCCAAGTTAGTGACAGCGCTGTGTTAAACGTCAAAATCAATGGCGGCTCGTCGTCTCGTCAGTCGTCAAACTCGATGTGGAATATTTCTGTCATCATCTATAATAATTAATAATACATATTTAGATTTTAACGAATATCTTATTTATTACTATTATTTTTTGTATTTTTGGTCTGCTTGTTACCTTTTATTGCTTAAGCCGCTGAACAGAATTAGACGATACTTATTTGATACTTTTTAGCGCGATCGCCGACATCCACGCAGGTGTAGGTGAAGCCACAGTCACTAATATGTAATAGGAAAAGAATAGCAATAATGACAACTGTCAAAGTACTTAAATTTAGACGTTTTTTAAAACCATAGAAAATCTTAGAAGTTTTGAGTGTTTTTCGAACTAGATGACAACGATGCCGACGGCCCACCTAACCAGCAATCAACCGCCAACCAATCGGATTAAATTTCTATAGCATAACATACTTTTTTATGTGTTTGTATAATATTATGTCGCAGCCATCTAGTTAAATTAGGCAGCCATATGGACGCCTAGGACAAGACACGATTTTAGTTCTCGGCCAAGACCAAGAACCGAGTCCGAGAATAGATAAATCGTAGAAAAAAAATTACTTAGTATTGATTGTAATATGCAAGATTATTGCGTAATGTCGATAATATCGTACCAAATCAAGCGCAAGTGATACCCCTGGTGTTGCAAGCGTCAATAGGCTACGGTAACCGCTAACCATTAGGTGGGCCGTATGCTTGAAAGCCACCTTAGTGGTATAAAAAAATATATATCTTGTCTTTGACCAATCACAATCGACAGTTTACTCCCGCACTGACACCCGCAGAGACGAACATGTACGCGCGTGGTTAATTTGAATCCCATATCGTACAATAATTGTTGACCGAGTTCTCGGTTTGATTTACAGCCGATAATTCCCAGACCGAGAGTGTCTAAAAACGTTGTTTTTTTTTTATTTACTTTATGGAATCCATAACCAAGTCCTTTTTCTGTCTAATTAGATACCTAAGAATTAACCGAAGTGTATAAAAGTTGCTAATAATCATGAATTATTTATCAACTGTTAGGATATGAATTTGAAAATAATTTAACGGTACGCCCTTTACGGCTTCGTCAAGTTAAGAGGATTGTTTGCAAGTAATGGTCTTAAACTCATTTTAAGAACCAAGTTTAGTAGGCCTGCAAATAATGGTTTAGGGAGATAGTATACAATATAAAGAGAAACAGAAGGTCCCATTAAATATACCTAATAGAAAAGAGAAAATCTAAGGTTTCCTATTTTAATGAGTGATCAACTCGTAAGTTGTGAAACTCTATCGGGCGGTTTTTGAGTTGTGTTTTGTGTCAAAACTCAGCCAAGAAAATAAAGAGTTAAGTATATCGACATTTGTGTCATACTAAGTAAATATTACTTTAGTGTAGCACAAATTACCATTTACCTAAAAAAGATTGACTGGGTGTACGTGCTTTTGGGTATAATTCTCAACCTTAGAAAAAAATTATATTACCAATTTCTCAACTTAGAAATTATTGTTTTCATAAAAATATATTGTCTTTCTCCAAATTATTATTATTAGTTGTCACGTATTATCATTATTAGTTTTTTTTAAATACTATAATTTTTGTAATTCAAATAACCTTCGGCACGTCTGCATTTTGTAGTAATGAAGGGTCGAAAAACCTTGTAACAATGTTAGCTATGTATTGTCACAGAATAAAAACCATTTCATATTATTTAGACAAAAATAAGAAAACAATTCGTTTTTTTATTTTTAAAGTGATTTTTAAGTGAGCATGATGGCATGCTCATAACAAAAGTAACTATTTAATCATTCACATGTAGATAACACTATTTTGTTAATTTCTTCACGCGAGACTTTATTTGACTAATGAAAATCAAATTGAAATGCTACTAAAACTGGTAGTCCTTTTTTTAGCGAAAAAGGTAGAAAACAGCCCGCCTGATGGTAAGCGGTCACCGTAGCCTATACTTAGACGCTTGTAGCATCTTGGGCACTCATTAGGCAGGCGCTATCTTCCCGGTACACCCGTCAGCACATCAGGCGTAACCTTACTACGTTCGTAATAGAGACGGTTTTCGTAATTCAACTGTTACACTTGATGTGCTGTCGTCTGTACAATATTCGCTCAAATTTCGAATGAAAAAATGCCTAAAACGAAAAATATTGATGAGTTTCTTGTTTATTTTCTTAGCACTTACCTAATACCTACCTAATTGAAATACTTTCAAAAGCATATTGGAACCATTTTGTCTTAAGTTGACAAACATAATTGGGCTTTGCAGTAGGTATTTTATAGTAAAGATTTCTTTCAAACATAATTAAATTACTCTCTTATCTCCTATATAAAAGTTGTAAGCATAATGCGCAACCATATAATAGCTATCGGCGAATAAATATTATATTCATTAAAAAAAAAATTTAAATTATGACAGTAAAATTTGTAAAATAGTATTTCTTGAACGTTCTAAAAATATTTCCACATTTTAACTGACCTTATTTACAATTAAAGATCCATATTAACAGTGCAACAGCTTTTTTTACAAATCTGTTATTTTTCCTGTATTCTGGCTACACAGAATTACTTTTTAAATTAGTTTTCACCGTATACATTTTCAAGCGCTTGTTAGAAGTTGAACCTTGGCCGATATAAATCAGTAAAAATACATTCAACATTTTAAGTAAATAACTTTTGGGGATAGATAAAAAGGTCGAGCAGGCAGTCAAAGAAAAGTTAAAAAAAAAACTTTTAAACTGTTTTACTAGTTCCAAAGAAAAAGCTAAAGTCATTCTCCCATCGTATGCCAGGGCAAAGTAATTTACCACCAGAAATTAGGAATGCTAATGATCAAAGTTTCGACAAGCTAATGATGGCGGCTCAAAAAGAACTTTATGATAATACCTTAATTGTCAACTTTTCTTGCGGGTTTCCTAACGAAGCTCGAAGTAATGTTGTATAAATATTATCGATAATTGATTTGACTGTCGATCGACTATCGACGACAAGTCAAGTATTTTTAAAAACCGGTAACAATAAATATAGATAAACCTGTTGATAGTTTGGATTACGACACTATTAATGATGTTAATGATATAATGAAAGCATTGTTATATTGCAGCTTAGGTCCAGGTTATTGTCCAAATAATGTGACCACCGTTGCTAAACTAGGTTTTCATATAAACCTGTATTTCAAATATGTATTTCAAACTTTCTTTCTTTTCTTTCTATTACACGAAAAATAAAACTCACGACTTTTATGCTATGCGTGAGTGTGTGTGGTTATGTACGTGCGTGTGTTTGCATGCTGTGTGTGTGGTGTGTGAAAAATCACATTTTTATGACTAATACTTTGTTTAAACATGGTCTACGTCTCTGACGTCAGGAGCGTGGAGCGAGGTACGCAGGCGATTTACCAAATTCTACTACTGCTTGCCGCTAGATTTTCAAAGGAACTTCAATTCTGAATTAAAAGGAATAACCAAGCTCCACTAGGCGATCTTGTACAGATTTACTTAAAGTTTTTAAACAAACTAAACATAGCTAGGTACAATAAGAAAACACAATATGCAAATTTGAGTCTGTGAAAGTAGATCACACATAACTATATGACATAACACACACGAGGTAATGTCCCGCATACATTTCAACAAACGGTCGACTTACGCATAATGTTAATCGTTTCTGTACTTTGTTAAGCGCGTCATTCTTTTTAAGAGATAAGACAGATATAACGCGTTATATAATTAACGCATACCCTAAAAAAGGGTCAAAGCACTCATCTTTATTGCGGGGCCAACCCTGAAATCTTGAATAAAAATCAGCTGTTTCATACTTCTTGGTGCATTATTAATCTGCGGCAGTAGCAGGTTAGCTTCACGATTTCAGGGTTGATAGCACATTAATAATAATTGTTTATAGTGTTGTGACCCCTCCCATATCTTTTTTTTAAATGTTATTATTTCTTATTTTAGGCCCGTTTTCTTACTTTTTATATTTAAAATAAATATTCAAGGTGCTCGTAACTCGAACGCAATTAAACAACGTACGTACAACCAACTAACGTAACGACACACTCCAGACACAATCCCCTTTATGACAAACCGTGGACTAAGTGAATCCTGGTTTAAAACTGATGCTGTCACTTTCATTTGTCAAAAGAAAGATAGAGGCAGTATCTCGTTAAATATTTTTTATACAACTAGATGACAAACAAGCAGACGGCTCAACTGGTGGTAAGTGGTTACGTGAATCCTGGTTTAAAACTGATGCTGTCACTTTCATTTGTCAAAAGAAAGATAGAGGCAGTATCTCGTTAAATATTTTTTATACAACTAGATGACAAACAAGCTGAGGGCTCAACTGGTGGTAAGTGGTTACTGTCGCTTATAGACAAACACCTATAATAACAAGGAAAGAGCACTTGGTCAATACCTGCAATCAGGTGCGTATTGATCCCGGGGCCTAAGATGAAATGCCTTCCATGCCCAGTAATTACAGTAGCTACCTCCCTTCATTCCGAAACACAACGAATTGTTTCATGCCTGAAATAAGAAAGACTCACCGCAAAAACACTACGAAACAGAGTCTCTTGGCTGTGTCGCTCTGTAAAAAGTCTCTTAAATAATATAATAAAATAAAAAAGCCTTTTATTTCATGCTAAAAAACTTACACTAGTATACATTTTTTAAACAATATATTTATAATTATTTTTACCTTACGCTTTCTAAACTGCTAAACTATTACTAGATACTTCCTTATGATTAATATTGAATAATATATTGGTAAAATTATTCTGCAACCTCTCCGCGGGTGAAGGCCTCTTCTAAAGAAGTCCACTTCTTTCTGTCTTGAAGCCTCTTATCGGGGCTGAAATTTCTCCATATCTCGCCCTTATCATTAAAACATACTTCATATAACCTTGTCACCTTGAGCGAAGTGTTACACGCCATTTGCTCAGCCCCTCGCTCCCTAATGAGGATGTGCGTCCGTCCTGCGACTTGTCACTCCATCATAACTCACCTATTTAGGACTCACGGGATTGAACCCACCTATATTTGAAAGCGTGTAAACATTTGATATGCAATATAAATATGTCATTTCTTCTGATATACCTCTGTCCAAATCAGGAAGATGATTGCAAACTGCTAGCTCAGTAAAAGACGGTTGCGTAGGAAGTAAATTTGCAATTTGATTGATGAACATATTGTACCTAATTGGATTCTATTAGAGTGGATCTATGGCTGGCATATGCGTCATGCTGGTGTCTTGATTGATAATATATCTTTTTTGTTTATACAAAGCTCGGTAAACGACTTAACACCACCTGCTGTGAAGCGGTAAGGGTCTATATGCGAGAGTGTATTCAGCTAGTGCAGAATAAACATTGCACTAGCCGCCTCCAACTTGCCGGTCCAAAAGGTGCTTTTTTACGCCTCTCTTGAAGGACCCCATGTTATTGGAAGAAGAGAACACATGTGCTGGCAAAGAATTCCAAGTTCTGGAAGTACGACAAAGAAACGAGGCACAAAATTTCTTTGTGCGTAATGTTAAGGTGGAAACAGTGAATTGATGACTCCGAAGACCGGCACGCGTGCTCCTGAGTAGGAAGGGGGAAAGTGGGATGAGGTCGAAAAGCTCTTCAGAGCACTCTTCATGATATTGCCGATAGAAGGCAGTAAGCGACGCAAGGTCTCGACGCAATTGTAGAGGTTCAAAGTTGCTCAAGACCTCTACATCGCCAATCATACGGACAGAACGATGCTGCAATCTATCCAGTGCATCGAGGAGGTACTTGGCAGAGCCATCCCAGAAGTGCGAGCAATATTCCACGCAAGACCGGACTGTAGTTTTGTAGATCAGGCATAGTTGGTCAGGCGTGAAAAACCAACGCACCTTGTTCAGGACACCGAGCTTCCGTGAGACTGTTTTGATCACGGTTTCGATGTAGTTCCTGGAATTCAGATCGGAGCATATTTCCATGCCGAGTAAGTTTAAGGAGCCCTGTGCCGAAAGAGTAGTAGCCCGGAAGAGAAGGTAGAAGGAACGGCGATATTTCGGCTGTAAATGCGCACACCTGTGTTTTCTTAGCATTGAACTCAACAAGATTGTCTTTGTTTAGTTTGTTAGGATCGTAAATATTTTGGCATAAAATAATTATTAAATGACGCGGACACGAAAATAAAATAATAAAAAAATATTTAAGTATCAACCGCTTTCGGAGATATTATAGTTTAGCTTTTCTTTTAACAAAAATATTTCATAAACTATTTTTTTTTATCTTATGCTACACACAAGGGCTCAGTTTCAATCATTAGCTTGGTTACGCTCTAAAGGCCAACTGCGGAACCAGATGACAGGTTGGTGCATTGTCTAGCTTCCTATACCTATCGTGCGCATCTCATGACAGTAGACATAATTAGGATAATAGCACGGTAATGTTCTCTCAGTACCTACTGCATAATTACTCTGTCATGCATGCGCTATCTAGTAGGTACAAGTGACCACATCTGGCCTTCATTATGAACTTTTCATATTATTATATGGACTTGACAACTGAACCACGATCAAAAAGTTTCAATGCGACCAATATTCCACTAGTGGTCTGAAATTGAATAAAAAAAGACAGATATTTTTTATACATCTAGATGACGAACTAGCTGACGGCCCACCCGGTGGTAAGCGGCTACCCCCGCCAATAGACACCTTTTTTTTTTTTTTTTTTTTTTGGGGGGGGGAAAAAAGGCTTTTACGCCTGGCCTGCATCGTGGGGTGATGAACGATGCAGGTATATGTGGGGCTCTTCGACCGAAGATGATAGAGGCCGAAACTACCCACTAAAACGACCCCCGTGCTCCTATCTCCTGCTTGACAGAGAATAAGGTGACAGTTTCCCTTGATCCTTAAATCTCTGACCCGCGAGTGTCCGTTGTGAGGACCCAACCCAATGACCGACGAGAAACTACACCGTGACGCCATAACGGGGCACCCATATGACGTCGCTAACTCAGCATGGGGCCGAAAACTCAAGCAACAGGTTCCCCAGCCTGTCGCCCGAGAGCCCGCTCACTGGGCCAACGCACAAGCGTAAGCACGCCGTCGCTGGCCAGTTCTACGCTTGCGTAATGGATCTGCCGAGGGGTCCATCTCTCGGGACCTCTCCTCAGCCTCCTTGCCGCCGATCACAACTTCGCAGTAAGTGTAAAAGGCCTTCTGCGCATCGTCACTATCTGTGATTGCTCGAACCACTGCTGGCAGCGAAAGATCTTCACCGATTACCGTTGTAAGAGCGGATCATTCATCAGTCCAAGCAGCGCACTCCTGGAGCGTGTGAAATGCCGTATCTCCTATGGCGCCACATTGGTGACAGATCGGAGTTCGCTCTCTTCTTGCGATGTTGCATAGGTATCTCCCAAAACATCCGTGTCCCGAGAGGATCTGAGCTGCACGGTAGGAGAGAGATCCTCCCTGTCCCTTCATCCAAACATCAAGCACTGGTCGGAAAGCCGCAATGGTGTGGTGTCCTGCACTGGGATTGTCCAACCTCTCTAACCATTTGTTGAAAGCAGCTTTCTGCGCCTCGCCCCTCCATAGTTCCACCTCTTCAGACATCGGTGCCACCCCTGTATTCTTTTTAGTCTCAGATGTTCTTCTGTATACTTCGGCTTGTGCTTCCGCCTCTAAATCCCAGGGTGTGGTCCTGGCCATTACACACGCCGCCTCGTAGGAAACAGTCCTGTAGGTCCTGGCAATCCTCGCTGCTAATATCCGCTGTGGACGCCGCAGGAGAGTCTTATTGTAAGCAGATAGACGGTCTGCCCATAGAGGTGCGCCGTATAGAGCAGCGGATCTTACGGCACCCGCGAAAAGACGCCTACACCCGGCACCAGGGCCGCCTAGATTTGGCATCAACCGAGATAAAGCCATTGTGACTTTCTTTATCTTGACAGCCACCTGTTCGAAATGATTTTTGAAACTCCATCGGCTGTCGCGAACCAAACCCAAGTATTTCATCGTTGACCCTACTCCAATGGAGACACCGCAAATAATTAATCTAGATCCTGCAGGAGGCGCCTTACGTGGGCCATAAAAGCAAAGTGCCTGTGATTTTTCTAGTGCCACTTTTAGACCCAATTGTCGTATACGTCCAACTACTTGAGCAACACCCGCTGTAGCTAGGACAGATGCAGCCCTGTAGTCCCTACCCTTTGCTGTCACCAATGTGTCGTCAGCGTAGCAGAAGACATCGACGCCGCGCAAGTTGGTCCCCCTCAAAACCCAATCGTATCCTATGTTCCAAAGAAGGGGTCCGAGGATAGATCCCTGTGGAACTCCGCATTCGACGACTCTTTGTCCCCAACCGGTAGCAGTCGGATACACTATTTTACGCCCGGATAGGTATGCCATTATAGTCTGGCAAAGATACGCTGGGACTCCGTGAAACTTTAAGGATTCCTCAATGCTGGAATGGGGCAGGGAGTTAAAAGCATTGGCGATGTCAAGAGACACCGCCAGCACAACTCCACCCTTGCCTACTTCCTCTTCAGCAAGAGTCCTCACCTGAGCAATTGCATCCAAAGTGGACCTGCCGCGCCGGAAGCCAAACTGGTTTTTGCTGAGGTTCGGCCCGGTTACTTTCAAGTGATCGTTTAGGCGGGCTGCGATGACCCGTTCAAAGAGCTTACCCGCCTCGTCAAGTAGGACAATCGGTCTGTAGGCCGATGGGGAGTCCGCAGGTCGGCCGTCTTTCTTAAGCAGCACAAGCTTGCCTACCTTCCATCGCTCCGGAAAACGTCTTTCTATCAAGCATCTTGAGAGTAGATTACGGAATCGAGGTTCGAGGCCGTTCTTCAGCGCTGTGATCCATACCTTGCCTGGCACTCCATCTGGGCCGGGGGCCGTATTTTTCTTCTGTAGGCGAAAAACGGCCGCACCCAGTTCTTCCTCCGTAACTTCGGAAGATGTAGATGTTGATAACGACTCTTCCTCTTGTTGGCGATGCATCTTGGGCGTTTGGTGATTCCTGTTAAGAGGCGGGAAAAGAGCCTATACCACGTGCTGCAAAATCACCGTGTCCATTTCAGATGTGAGTGGAGGAGTACAGGGACGAAGCTTGTTCATGACTAACTTGTATGGTCGTCCCCAGGGGTCCTGCTTCAGAGTGTCTAAGAGTTCTTCCCAAGCTCTCTCCTTGGCTGCTGCTATCTCTGTCCTTAAGGTTTTTTTGGTGTCTTGGTATACTGCATACAGACGACCTTCCTGGGTATCACTGGAACCACGTCCTCGTCTACGCCATCTGGTGTACTGGCGCCTGGCTGCCACACACCGAGCACGGTGTTGTGCAAGCTCGAGGGACCACCAGTACACCTGGCGGCGCGGTGGGATGTTTTTCACTCGCGGCATCGCTACATCACATATGTGAGTTAGAGATTTGTGAAACCAATCAGCCTCTTCTTCTGCGTCGGGCCTTGTGGGTATTGGAGACCAGCCCTCAACCTGAGATGCTTCCACAGCCACGTCTCTGTTAAAGCGCTTCAAAGCCCATCTGGGACCGAGATTAGCAACAGGGCGGTTCATAAGCTTAACCCTCCGGTTCAGGTGCAGGGGCATTACATCAAAACGCACATAGCGATGGTCAGAGAGAGTTTCTACCTCAACCAGAACTTTCCAGTTCAGTACTCTTTGTGCCAGAGCGGAGTTTGCAAAGGTTACATCCACTATCGAGCCTCCGAGCATTCGAACACACGTATTAACAGATCCCTGATTCATGATGACAAGTCCATTGGTAATCAACCATTCCTCAATGAGGTTACCTCTGACATCGGACGAGGGGCAGCCCCATTCTGTGGACTTTGCATTAAAATCTCCTGCGACAATAATTGGATGTGGACTGTACCAGTTCAAAACTGACTCCAATTCTATTGCGAAGCTCTCAAATTCTGCAAATCGGCGGTTCGGAGAGAAGTAAACTGCAATTATCATCACTTCTCCACACAGGGCGGCAACATAACCATGGCCTCTATAGGATTTATTGATATATGGAAAACCTGTAACCGAATTTGTGGAGATAGCCACCAGTCCATCCAGGTCCCCAATCCAGTCCTCTCGTTGAGGAATCACGTACGGTTCGGAGATCACCAGCACCTCTGTCAGCCATTGCGCAGAACTTTGGAGTAAGAGATCTTGTGCCCTAGCACAATGGTTGATATTCGCCTGCAGGACTTTCATGGCCATTATGGATCACAAGGGGCCATTTCTACCTCTTCCGTCCCGTTCGGTGGGCAATCAGTTTGAGACTGGACCTTAGCGCCAGGGCCAGGCTGATTTCTCTTCGAGATCTTTTGTTTGGGTGCCGAACAGACAGTGCCTCCCAAACGATGTTTAGCCGGAATTCCGGCCTCCGCGCAGAGTGTGCAGTTATATTCCGCAAAGCATTGTGCTGCTCGATGACCGGGTTTACCGCAGCGATAACATTGTTGCCCTCTATCTATATTGGACTTACACTTTACTTGAACGTGACCTGTTTCTAAGCACCTAAAGCAGCGCATGTCACGAGGCTGTAGAAGTTTGACACGTGCTGAAGACCAACCAACAAGCAGTCTGTTTTCCGACGCTTTTTTGGCCGCTGCCACAGGGCAGCTTATCCAAATCGCTCCCATGCCATAAGAAGATTGGCGGATGGTTCCTACCTTGACTTGATCAGCCGAGCAACCACCTAACTTGGCAATAGCCTCCACTACTTCATTAGGTGTTACCGAGTCGTCCAGGCTGGATAACATCAATTCTGAACATTTGACAGGTCTGGATACCCGAACGTCCTCATCGCGGAATAGTCGTTTTATTTCGGTAGCTAGTTTATCAGCTCCTGCTTCATTGTCGGCTGCAGTCACTTCAATAATGGTAGCACCAGTTACTGCTCTTCTAAACCTAGTGCTGCTTATCTCCAGGGTGGATAGTTCTATCTTCGATTTAGCCTCTCCAATAATAGAGCCGTAACTGAGGCCTCTATCTTCTGCCCCAGGTTGCAGCGTTAAGACAACAGCCGCAGTTCGTGGTGGCCTAGCTCTGCGCTTAGCTATGGATTTAGCCCTTGGTTGGGCCTTGGCGCTCTGACCTGTTTGTGTAAGGTTATTTGTCTGCGTACCGTCTTGTTGTTGGCGGTTCCTGCCTCGTTTATTCCGCCTGTCAACTGTTTTCCACTCGGTGTATATTGAACTTGTAGCAGCTGGTTGGGTAGGCTCCACAGACGATGAAGCATATTCTGATACCGTACCGCCTTTCGCTGAAACACGTCCTGGTTGAGTCACTGTTTTCTGTCTTATTTTTTTTGAAGTCTTTTTATTAGACACATCTGTCTTTTCTGATGCCTCTTGTGAAAAATTATGATCTCCTAGAGGTGTTTTCTCATCATTGGCAGGCTGGGTTTTCTTACCCATACCTTTTCCTTTCGGTTTCATCGGAGTTTTGCTCGGTGTCTGCATAGTTGCATGAACAGCTTGAGACTTTTTGACTTCATGGGCCGACGGTGGGCGGAGTTGCCGCGCGGGGTTAAGACAGGGTTCAAGTCCCTCGACACTGGCATTCCATCTATTACATAGGCGACTTGTAATACGCACTTCCATCTCCTCGAGCTTAGACGTGAGTAGGTCCATGTCAAAGGTTGCTGCCATCCTTTTAGAGCAGTTGGGCGAGTCGGTCGCTATCTGCTGCTGCTGCTTGTTTTCAAGCTCCGTTAGTCGGTTACGGAGTTCAGCGACTTCTTTTTGTAGACGGTCATTATTTTGTTGCAGTATTTTATTCTCTTCATTCATACTGCGTCGAGCGAGATCACATGTGTTCTCTCTGATACACTGGGCTGCTTCTCTAAGCACAAGTATATAAGTACCTTTAAGATTTTTTGAAGTAGCTGCAACCTTCTCAATTTGTGCGATGCTATCTAGCACTTTGTTTGTCATACTTGCAGTGGAATCTTCATCCTCACCAGTAGAACAGCCCGAATATCTTGATTGACTTGAACTGGTACAGTTAGAGTGGGCTTGTATCACGCTATCTGGTAGTTGCTTCTCTAGTCCGAGTTCTATTGCTTCACGTTCTTTCTTTTTTAACAGCTCAGCTTTACCTTTTGCTAATCTGACGCATTGGCTTGTTGTCGGCGGGCAACCTCTGCCTCTTACTGCCTTCGATGTTTTTGATGCTTGAACCTTGGGATATAGTGCGGGTCCTTCACTTGACTCCCCTTCATCGTCCTCGTTACTCATCCGTCTCTTTCGCCAAAATCTAGCACCAGATCCTCCGCTTGAAGCAGACTCCCTTGTTTTTATGCTCATTAGTGTATTAGTGGATGAATCAGACAACATCTCTTCCACATCGCTCTCTTCCTGAACGTTTTTTGGTTTGTTTTTACAATTGGATTCCATGCTTGATCCCACGAGTATGGGGGATATAAAGTGGCCACCCGGGTGGAGCCCCCTGCACCCGGGTAACCCTAATACTCAAGAAGGTCGGGCGGTCTTCTGGAGGCGATCGCTAGCTGGCGGACTCTACCCGGCCCGCCACCCGAAGGCCCCCCGTAGCCACGTATCCCTGCCACGGGGAATTGGGGTTTTTTAGTGAGATGTGCTTCTCGCAGGGCCGGCCGATTAAGGCAAGCCCCACCGGTCCCGCGTGTACCGATAAACATGATCACCAGACGCAGCACGCGAGATAACGGGTCGCTCGACGGTCACCAAAAGAATGCCTGACAGCCGCGAAAAACCGCAACTGCCGAGACTCGCTGCACCGCTGACCTGCCAGGTCTAACATCCCACGCCAAACGAAGTGGCGGCTGAGCCAGCCGATTAAGGTGAGCTTCGACGCAGACAACCAGTTATAGCCAGCCTTCAAGAAGAATCATATGAAGAACCTCCCTTGATCCCCGAAAGGGTAATTTTTTATAGAGGTCTAGAGGTCTTCCTCGCAGTCCAACGCTCCGCGCGAAGGACCCCCGACCCTACTCAATGTAGAGCTACGGGTTTACGCTACGCCATGAGCAGAGTTGCTCCCGACACCGTCCGCCAGAACGGACCGCGACCTTGAAGGCCGCCATCCACCGAGCCGAAGCTCCGCTGCCCCCCAAGGGGGCCCCACTGGGTGATTTTTATAGAGGTTTTCTTCCTCGCGGCCCTACGCTGACGCGCCAGGCCCCCGACCCCGAAAAAGAGCAGGGCTACGGGTTTGTGTGGCCGTGCAATGCCCGAAGGCAGCCACACCGTGCTGGAGATTAGCCAACTCCGAACCCATCACCCTTTACGAGCGGATGATGAGTTCGCAGTCGCCCAGGATGCGCCGTCTGGACACGTTGTGGGACCCACCGTTTGCACCGGATGACAGAACATCCGCCAAAATGCAACAAGCGATCCCGACAACGTACCCAGCACACTAGGAGGCTCCCCAGCATGCACCCCCGCCAATAGACACCTGCAATAACAAGGAAAAATCACTTGATACTGCAGGTGCGTTGTCATCGTGATGCCTTTGTTGTTATGCTTTCAATGCCCAGTAATTACACTGGCCACCTTTCCCTTCAATCTAAAACACAGCGAACTGTTTCACGGCTGAAATAAGAAAGGCGGTGGTACCTATCCAGACGACCCTTCATACAGGCCAGCCACCTAGTGAATAAGGTATTGCTATTGAATAATATTAAAATATATATTGCTATTGAATAAGGTACACTGGAACGAAAGAATTAAAAACAAATTTAATACGTCAATCTTAAAATGAGTACCAATTGTCTTTTTTAACTAAAATAATCGATCATCTTTGTAAAGGGTTATATCTACATATATTTAATTAAGTGCTCACCTCCGTAAGATGATTAATCAGTGGGAACATAAATTCAACATTTCACACCCAACTTTTGACATGAAGAATGGTTCTCTTAACTTAGAAATTTATACGTTAATAATTTATTTAATATACGTACAAAATATATAGATATGTGTATTTTGTGGTTTACGAATTTATTGAAACCGTTTAAAATATACCTTGTTGTAAGGAACATTATCGAAAAACTCAAAATCAATTTGAATTATTGTAAAGTATCCTTACAATAATGCAAATTGAACAGTTAGATATTTTTAATATTAATTATTTCAGGTTAAAATAAAACCAATTTAACGGATTAAACTCGCGTTTGAAACGTCGGGTGTATAATAATAATGTAACATCTAATTAAACCGAGTTAAATCCGTTAAATTGGTTTTATTTCAAATGTGTAGTGCTCGCGAAAATGTAAGAAAATACTATATTTCAGCTTGTATGGTATTCTAGATTTGTCGTAGTAGTATAAGTACAAATTCTCTAAACAAAGTGAATTAATTTTAAAAATTTAAAGGTAGACCGTTTACTTTTATTGCCGAAAAACCCAAAAAAGTTTAGCGTAATCATTTTTTTTTTTTTATATATACAACTAGATGACAAACAAGCTGACGGCCCACCTGGTGGTAAGTGGTAACCGCCGCCTATTGACACCTGCAATAACAAGGAAAAGCACTTGATATTGCAGGTGCGTTTTCATCCTGAGGCCTAAGATGAAATGCCATGATAATTTTTATCTATTGGGTATTTTGATGACCTATTATTATTTTTGATGATCAAATATTTTAAGGTTGGTTAGTTTAGGCGAGCCTTTCGATTCTCTAATCCTACGCATTTAACAAACCAAATTTTGCAATGACGTCACACACCGTAGGCATTTAATCAATATCGCCATAATATACCCTTTGTGAATCGCAAAGATTATATTTATCCTTATTCAAAATACTTCAGTTGAATACGCTTTGTAAATTCACTCGGATTTCGACAATCACGAATTTGATCAGGCAGTCAATATTTCTTTATAAAATATCGGCGCACTCGAGGTTCCAATGAAATATGAAGCCTTTTTTCTTTTAAATAGGCAGCACAAAATTTTATACAATGTTTTATATGAATTTACAATAGCTCATTGTAATAATAGTACGGTATTATTGCCTTATATCGGTGATCCCTTCATGAAACACTGCTACGACATTTGGAGTTTTAGACAAAAATATATAGCATATACTGGGCGGTGGTAGCTCGAAATGGTTCGTATAATACACACGGCGCGTTTCCAGTTCTTTTTTTTTAACTTGACTGGCTAGATAATATGACCTAATAATAATATACTTTAGTACCTACAAACAGGTAATCTGGCGACCGGCTGGCCGAGTGGTCTGTACCCCAGGCTACTCGGTCAAGAGGTCCCGGGTTCGAATCCCGGTAGGAGCAAATTTTTGTATAATGAGTACGAGCATTTGTTTACGAGTCATGGATGTTTATATGTTTTTTTAGTATATTTCTAATATTTATATACATATTAGTATCATTATTTCTCCGTTATTTAGTATCCATAACACAAGCTCTTAATGATGCTTACTTTGGGCTAGATAATAGGTGTGAGTGTATAAATATTAACATTATAAATATTATTAAAATCTTATACAAAGCTGCACGGTTTTATTCCGGATACCAACCTATAATAACATATTTACCCTTAACTTTACAATATTTGAATCGAAAATATTATTAGCAAATTCTTATAAGCTACACTTTACGTCAAGTCTAGTGTCATTGCTATGTTTGTATGTGATATATTTCTCGAATTAAATTAGTCTACGAATGTAATCAAAGTGGCGTACATCATCATCATCATCAGATGATGATGTACGCCACTTTGATTAAAGTGGCGTACATTTTAACAATATTTTTATCTCACCACAAAACGTTAATATCAAATGTAAAAACTCACAAAGTATGATAAGCAAAATTTTTAGTATCGATTTATGAAGGTGTCGCATTTATTACATTTTCAGGGTCGTTGAATTTTATGAAGAGGTTCGTGGGGCACATAAAATTTTATTGAAACAATAAAACAGAAAACCAATTACGTACACTATACACCTAGTGATATCTCAGCCTTATGTATCCTCGTTCTTTCTATAAGATGATGTTATTTATCGTACTGATTGAGACAGGTACACTTCAAAGTTCCCTTCCGTAAATCACGCACCTTCTCTCAATCCTTCTTGGTTCATGCCGCCAAGTGATAGTACATGTTGCTAGCAGACATTCATAACATAACTGATCCATTCTCAACAAAATTCAAGGAGTTCAAAAGTAACCAAATCATGGTCTTGATTCGTATGCTGTCAGCATAGCACAACGCTTCCACTATAAGCTCAGGCAACCTTACTTAACGCAAGAACAAGCACTGCAAAGTAATGTTAATTGACTATGAATGCCTTAAATCAGAGGTCCTTCCTCAGTCGATCCCTAAATAAACAAAGAATAAAAGTAAAAAAAATAGAGAGACCAAAAACAATATAATAAGACTACCTACGTCTTAAAATATTTATTTAATTTTTCGCTTCCCATTTTATGAACTAATGCTTCCATAGAAATTATCAACTCATCGAGACTCATCAATCATTCTACGTTACTTGGTATTTTTGTTCTAAAACAAGGGACTTCATAAATCCAGCCGGTACGCCCGCAAACGTTGCAAAGGACGCCGGATAAATGATTAGGATCCTTGGTAAAATTTATAAAAGCTCACTTAAATAGGGTTTCCATATTACGTTTTTTTGTGTGTACTAATTTTTTTTTATATAGGGTTTTTTATGTAGGGTTAAAAATTGCGGAATTCCGGAAGACGGCGAAATGTCACCTCCATGAGAAGACAGAAAAAGTCGAATATACATAGCTAACTCTTTTTTGTGCTACAAGAAACGATATAAAATGTCGAGTGTACCTAGGTAACTCTTTTTTTGCTCCAAGAAAAGATAGAAAATGTCAAATATACAAAGGTAAGTCTTGTTTATGCTCCAAGAAAGAATAGATGACGCCAATTAAACATTACATACATAGGTAACTCTTTTTTGTGCTCCAAGAAAAGATATAAAGTGTCGAATATACATAGGCAACTCTTGTTCGTGCTCCAAGATATAAAATGTCGAATATATAGGTAACGCCTTTTTGCTGCAAAAATAGGAAAATTATTTCACGGCCAACTTTTCGTTTGAATAATTGATAGATATTAATTATTTTAACTGTATTTCCTAATCCATCAAATCATCATCATCATTATTTCATCCACTAAACTGAACAAAGTCTTCCTAAAGATTTCCACGAAGATCGGTGCTGCGTTGCACGCCACAGTTATCATATATCAGCAACTTTTTAATCTTTCAAGCGGCATTATACCTCTATATATGACAAATAAAAAATCAATTGTGTCTGGAAAATAAAAAAATAATTTAAAAAAATGTGTTAAAATACTTAATAGAGCTTTTATGGTTGAGCACTTTCAATCCTTCGAATGCCTTGTAGAATGGTAATCCTAGTAGTATAATCCCATATACTCCGAGGTTCTGGCCCAGTTTTATTTTTCATCTCGTTTTCGCATGTACAATTCTTAGTTACGCGAATGTCCAGTCGTGGTTAAATAGCACACGATCACGACCTATTTACTGTGGCCTCAGTCACTCTCAAAAGAGAAAATAACTTTATAATTAATCTCGACGTTTAGGAATCGCCAAATACATACAATTTGTACAGAGTCTATTAATTTATGTAGATTACAAAATGGCATATTGGGGTCAATCAGAATTTAAACATTTGCCTTTTTCCGTTTATGTCCTAAAGTGACATAAATAAAAATTAGGAGAGATAACTCTATCTTAATTAGACAGCGATTTCTTTATACAACTTTTTTACACGCATTTTTTTATATAATTAACGTTATTACAATTATCAAGTTATTAATAATTATCAAGTAATTATGTCATCATCATTAGTACCCTACACGCATCCCACTGCTGGGCGCAGTCCTCCCCGTGTAGGTGTTAGCTTAGAACGGTAACAGCGCCATGTGGGCTCCAATGAAAGGTAGAGTCACAGTGATTACTACGACCTAACTTTCGACGACGACCAACCGACGACCGAACGACCGACAACGACCTAAATTCGAAAGTACCTCTGATAATTCGAAAAAAGAATATTAGTATTAAATTTGGAACTCGAGATCACAAATTTTTGATTGACCCATCCCGGGATTGACCATGGCGAATGTTGCTTATATGGAGTAATGTTATTTATATTTAATTTGTGCTCAATTCCAAACTAGGTAATAGACCCATATGTAGGGTCGCCTGGGTAGGTACCACCGCCTTTCTTATTTCAGCCGTGAAACAGTTCGCTGTGTTTCGGATTGAAGGGAATGGTACTTAGCCAGTGTAATTACTGGGCATGAACGGCATTTCATCTTAGGCCTCAGGATGACAACGCACCGGCAATATCAAGTGCTTTTCCTTGTTATTGCAAGTCTCTATAGGCGGCGGTAACCGCTTACCACCAGGTGGGCCGTCAGCTTGTTTGTCATCTAGTTGTATAAAAAAAACAGTTTTTTCTGCTCACCCCCATTGCCACAGAATCGACGTAACGAGATTTTTTCACTACTAAGCACAGAGGCGAAGTAGCGAGAGTCGCCATAGCGAGACTCGACGTAAAGAAAGTCAACGCAGAGGGAATAATTCACTTAAAATTTAATTCCGATAAATGCTGCGCACTTCTTTGACCCGTCAAGCATCAGATTCCAGACAAAACTAATTTTTCAACTATCCTAGACCTCCAGAGGAATAACGGCGCTTGACAGATAACATACAGTATACAAAAACAACAGTCCTACATAAACAGGCTTAAGAATTAACTTGGCACAGATATGTAGTCTCTACTAAACAATACAGATAAGTAATTAATTCTTTTAAATTTAAACTTTATTTAACTAACATATTATTTATTTACATACTTAACAACTGCCACCTACCATTTTACAGCTTTGATATATGAATAAAAATATTGGAAGAATATGTGTAATGTTTTGCCTGTTTCCTTGCAACATAATTATTTGAAACACACAAAAACTTACCAAATCACCGGCCTATATACGTCCCACTGCTGGGCACAGGCCTTCCTACATGGGAGAAACACATGAGGAGTTTGGGCCATAACACCACCACGCTGGCCCAATGCGGGTTGGTGGGTTAAAGCGGCTGCAGTAACAACCGGGATCAATGGCTTAATGTGCCTTCTAAAGCACGGAGGTGCTCGAGATTATAAAAATTGACCCATCCCGGGATCGACCATGGCGAAAGCTGCTTTGGTTTCATAATAGAAACCAGAGCGCTCAAACCAGTACGCCAGCGAGCTGCTCTAAACTCAACTTAACTTCCTCGAGTTCGATTCAACATATACTTCCGATCAATTATGATAAATATTTCGTATCCAATTTTTATCGCTATATTTGTCTCGGATTTGAATGTTGTAATAGTGACAGTATCATAAATCAACACAAACCCTACCCAGACTAGATTTATGAGCTTTAGAGTAGCGTCGATAACGTATGTCGCTTTGGAACTACTGTTAGAGATTTGCGTTTCCTCCAAATAACAAATATTTTTGTATGTATTAGGTATACCTTGCTTATTAGACTTGTTTTACATATTTGTGAACCGTTCGTGTGGTGCTTCGTATTCAATGAAAACATCTTTTGACTACCATAGATTTTTTGTTTGTTACTCTACAATATTGTTTATTTATATATGTATAAGGAACCTCTTTAGGGTTTTTTCTTATGCATAACTCTTAGCCAATCACAGAATTTCATTTACGAAGCAAAGTATTTTACTAAACAAGTATATGTTGTAGTGTATAGAACTTTATAAAGCTTATTTTTGGTATGGGTTGTTAGAAGATAGAATACAAAAGGAAATATAAAAGCCTTTAATAAAATATTCTTTTCTATGTCGCATGCGTTAAAAAAGGATGGATGGATAGGTCATAGTTATAAAGATTTTTGAAGGGTTAGATTAAAGACAGAAAATTTAAGTGAATAACAAAGAAAAAGTTACATAAGTAATATTTTAATATTAGGAAATAATCGCTTAACCTAAATTATTTATGAAATGAGTTTATTTAGAGTAACCTTTGTATTTTTTGTAATCTATATCCAACTTTATTAGTATTAATATAAAGTATTATTTCATTAAAAAGATCAAATCATCTCGTAGCGGCGGCGTAGCAACAGTGCGTAGCGTGTCGTTGTCACAGACAAGCTATGTAAAAGTTCTTCAATATTTCAGAGAGATAGCGTCTACGTGTTCTCTGTTTTTTTAATAGAAAATCACGTCAACAAACTGAATAATAATTTGCTACGAGACCAATTTAATTTTCAAACCAAATATTTTAAATGAAACCATGTCTCTATCAGGCAAAAAACGTACAACAGAACTACACTGAATGTTCAAAAAGGACATGGCCAATTCCTGCCTAGGTAACTTTCCAGCATTTACAAGAACACCACTAAGGTATCAATAAAATAAAATAGAAAATAAAAATTATCGTTTATTCATTAATCTTGTTGAACTTCTCAGTTTATTTAACTTAAATTAATAGTCCTTAGTGCAAACTTCCGGTCATACTTTTACATTTGACTTTCCTTACCCCACAGACGACTTAAAAATACAATAACTTTAGCAAAACCCTAAATACGTAATAATATAACAAAATAAGAGTACTGTTTTCAAAACTCCAAATCTTTAACTATTCTATTAATAAAATACACAAGGTTAAGAGGGAATATTTATATTTCACAAGATTGTTTCGCTATTATTAGTACAAATCATTAAGGCAAAGTTTTTTCTGTATAAGTACTGTTAATATCGTCAGAATTAGTGAATATAAATTTATTTAGATAAGCTTGGATTTACTTATTTACCAAAGTTAATATCTAGATACAAATGAAATTAATTCGAATTCAATTTATTTTGCCAAATAAATTGGGCAGAGGTTGGGAGTATAGTAGTTTCTTCTTCGGAGGCTGTTGGAAAAGTGCCTCGCTCGCTGCTTCCCTGTCATTTTGCGCCATGTCATAAGGGTGGGAGAAAATCATAGATTTTGAAACATACTTTCATAGACAACTTGTCTATGTTTCACAGACAACAGTTCATAATGATCTGTTGTCAATGCAAGACTGCTAGTGATGTAATTTTGGCGCATTCTTCAAACATGGGCGATAACATTCGGCCGTCCTGCTATCGTGTTCGTCCTCGAGCAGCGACGTGGTCTGATGTGGGAGCTGAGAACAGACCAAAATGATTACATTATACTATTAGTGTTTTATTATAAAATAGTGTTAAACATTGGTACTAGCTTGATTAACTCTTATTACTTATTTAAACATTCAAGGCGACGTAGAGCATCAGACTTAGGTCAAGTTTGTTATTCCATCGACGGCCAACAAACTTAACCAAATGGTTTGAACTGAGTGATTTTCAGAATCTTCTCAGCTGTGTATCACCATGTATGTTGTAATAGTGTTCACCAAGGATATCCATTACATATTTAACATACAATCTTCCACTCTACCGTTCCTTTGAATGTTCGAAGCGAATGCATTAGACCTTATTTCAGACATAGTTATTTTAAATATTTATATTTTCTAGTTCAAGCTGTTTTAGACATAATTATTATTATAATATTTAAAAAAGACATTAAAAAACAAAGAAGTGTTTTATTTATTACCTTATTTTCCGATAACATTCGGAGTATCAACGTCTGAAAGTTGGATCCATGGTTTCATGTTCTCCACACATGCAACACCATTATAACGTTTGGTACTTCTTTCAGCTCCTCTCATATCCTCAACCTTATATCTGTCGTGACCTAAGACTTCTACTACCTGGAAGGGACCCTTAAAGAGTGGCATTAATTTAGTGCTTTGTCCATCGTTGGACATGCTAGGTATTTTAATTACAACCAAGTCTCCACATTTGTAAACAGGTGCTTCTTTCCTATTTGCATCAAACGTTACCTTCTGTCGTTGAGCATTTTTTTGGATGTTTTCGTCAACTTTATTCCTCAGAGCCGTAAGATCAACAGTCGTTTCAGTCATATCATCATCAGTAACTCCGTCACATTTCATACGAATACGATATCCGAAAAAAACCTCGCTAGGAATGGCTGAAGTGGTTTTATTAATTGTGCTATTAATACCCTGTTGTATGTTTGTTATATGCTGATCCCATTTGTTATTATCAGTATCAGCACCCATACTACGCAATGCCTCTAGAATGGTTAAATTATAGCGCTCCACTTGTCCATTAGAACGTGGGACTGCTGTGGCTACAACGTGACCTCTGATATTACGTTCATTACAAAATGCTGTGAATACCTTTGAAGTAAAAGCACTACCAGCGTCACTTATTATCCGTTTCGGGTTACCAAATACTTTAAAAATTTTATTGAGTTCATTAATTACTACTTTAGATTTCGTATTTTTAACTGCCGAAATAAACACAAATTTTGTAAAGGAGTCAACCACGACTAATAAGTATGAATTTTGCTGTGTGGATTTTACAAAGGGGCCCAAGTGGTCTAAGTGTAGTGTATGGAAAGGTCTGGCATATTTTGGGATAGGATAAAGTTTACCCGGCTTCTTTCCATGAATATTTTTATAATAAATACAATTCAAACAATTTTTAATGTATTTGGAAACAATTTTCTTTAGATGCGGGAACCAATATCTAGATCTTATTCTTTCAATAGTTTTGTCAAGCGCAAAATGACCTAAGTCATCGTGATTAGCCTTAACTATCTGCCAAATACACTTTTTGGGTACTAACCATCGCCTACCATATTCTGTTCGCCGATAAACTTTATTACCAAGCAGTTCATATTGGTTAAATATATGTTTGTTTGTCTCGGCCTCACCTGACAATAATATCTCTCTAACACTGCATATGCTTGGGTCTTGAAGCTGGACGGATAAGAGCCAATCCCCTTCGGTTATATTCATAACATTATCAATTATTGACCTATCACTATCTGGAACTGGATTACGGCTCAGCGCATCAACATGTTGCATTTGAGTTCCGGGCTTATGAACGATGTCAAAGTGGAACTCTTGAGTTTGTAAAACCCATCTACCTATACGTGGAATAATTTCCTTTTTCCCTAAAGCGTGTCTCACGGAGTTACAATCAGTAAATATTTTAAAGTGCGTTCCTAGTAAGTAATGTCTAAATTTTTGCAACCCTACTACAACTGCTAATAGTTCAAGTTCAAAGGAATGATATTTTTTTTCATCTTGACTAGTCTGTCTACTATAAAAATGAACTGGTTGTTCACCATTTCCTGTAACTTGAACCATTATACAACCTATGCCATCACGACTGGCATCAGTGTACAAATGGATAGGCAATTTGGGATCAAAAATTTTCAAAACTGCATTTTCGATAAGTACCTTTTTAATGTTAACAACCGCCTGTTCTTGCAAAGGTCCCCATTTCCAAACTACGTCTTTTTTCAATAATTTAGTAAGTGGACTACATAGAATTGCACAATTTTTTATAAATTTTCGGAAATAATTTATTAATCCTAAAAATTGACGTAGTTGGTGAACAGTTTTTGGAATGGGGAACTCTTCAATAGCTCTGAGTTTCTTTTTACTGGGTCTAATACCACATTCGGAAATATCATAACCAAGAAATGTAACACTATTTTGAAAAAATGAACACTTGCCTAAATTAATCGTCAATCCATTATCTTGAAGAATTCTTAATACATTTTCTAAACAAGCAATATTTTCCTGAAGTGTATCGGTAGCAATGAGCAAATCATCACTATAACACATGACTTTCCCAAATCGCAAGTTTCCCAAAACTGTATTCATCAATCTCTGGAAAACCGATGGCCCATTACTTAAACCAAAAGGCATTCTTAAGAATTCGAAGTGACCATCAGGTGTGATAAATGCAGTTTTGTGAATAGAATCGGATTTAATAGGTATTTGATAGTAGCCACTTTTTAAATCTAGAGAGGTATAGAATTTACAACCCTCCAGTCGGTCAATCAAATCCTCAATCATAGGCATTGGGTATTTCTCTTTTACAGTAATTTTATTTAACTGGCGGTAATCTATACACAATCGTTTATCTCCAGATGCTTTATCTACTAATAATGCAGGGCTTGCGTATGCTGAACTACTATGTCTAATAATACCGTTCTTTAATAAATCATCTATTATATCTCGTGTAATTTTTTTCTCAGATTCGGACATCCTATATGGCCGAAAGCACACGGGCTTATTGCAGGTTAATTCAATATCCAATTCTATACATCCAGTTTTTCCTAAAGTGGACAAATCTTCAGAAATACAGCGAGGGTATTTAAAAAATATAGATTTTATTAAGAGTTCATGTTCACTAGGTAGATTAATTTCATTCGAATTTATATTTAATACACACACTGTGTTCACTGGTTGGAAAGTTAGTACATTACCTACTCGAGTATACATTATACTACTATCTTCTGTAAAGTTACGACCTATCAATATATCACATCCAGTTAATTCATCAATAATATATAAAATTGTTATCAATTCCACTGTATCTACTTTTAAACTAACAGCGACTGCTTTTGAGACTTGAATGGATGTACTAGTGGTAAATCCTATTAAGTTAATCGGAGTGTTTAAACTAAATGGGTCTAAATTATGTTTTTTGACAAAATCTGCGGTAATTAATGAACACTCACTACCCATATCAAAAAAGGCGTTACAAATAGATTTATTCAATACTACTTGTTTGCAAAATTTTTGTTTACTCTTTGGCTCACAAACCATTTTTACCTCTATATTAGTTTCTATTTTCGTTTTTGGTTTTGTCTTACAAGCTTTTTCTAAATGCCCTCGCTTATTGCACGAATTGCAATGTATGTCATCTTTTAAGCTACAATTACTCCGCCTATGCCCTAATTCTCCACAGCGATAACACGATATATTATTATTATTTACAGTATACCCGCTACTAGTTGAGGGTTCGGGCTTTATATCAAGTTTGTTACTTGAATTTCCTTGTGGTAAAAATGCTTGACGCACTAAGGGCTTTGTTAATGTGTAATTTTTTTGTGGTACATTTTTTTCTGGCATTGTATATGTTTTGCTATGCAAAAAGGAGGCTAAATCATCGCAATAAGGAAAACTACCAGCTTCAGCTGCTGTACTTATATTTGGGTCACCAATCGATCCTACTATAATTGACACTATGTCACGGTCTTTGAACTTTAATTGCAACCTATCTACTTTGCTTTTTTGCTGAAAGTAAAACTCGTATAACGACTGATTCGGTAACGGCTTAGATTCTATTAATTGTTTAAGCAAAATATACATATTACGTTTTATTTGAAAGGTGTTCGATAACCTATCACGCCAGTCTTTCCAACGCCACGTAGTCCAAGTGATTTCATTTTTCTGCAGTGAATCTAACCATGTTTTGGCAGTATTGCGTAACTTTTGCAACCCCTGGTACTTTATCATACTATCGGACCAGCCGAAGGAACGGCTGTTAGCTTCGAGCACATTAATCCACATATCTATGTCATCCACTAACGGGTCAAATTCGGGAATCACTGATGATAATACAACGTTTTGACTCACGGTTGGTGATCCTCTTCGACGTTTTCTCATTCTTCTTCGACAATTACGCTCATTGCCACTGCTCGAACTTGAACTTAGTGTTGGAGTGTGTGCAGAAGAACTTGAACTAGTTGACCGCGCTCGCCTGCGCTTACGCCCTCGTGCCATGATGACTGTTGGGCGTGCTCGATCCCGCTTCTGATATTAATAAAATACACAAGGTTAAGAGGGTATATTTATATTTCACAAGATTGTTTCGCTATTATTAGTACAAATCATTAAGGCAAAGTTTTTTCTGTATAAGTACTGTTAATATCGTCAGAATTAGTGAATATAAATTTATTTAGATAAGCTTGGATTTACTTATTTACCAAAGTTAATATCTAGATACAAATGAAATTAATTCGAATTCAATTTATTTTGCCAAATAAATTGGGCAGAGGTTGGGAGTATAGTAGTTTCTTCTTCGGAGGCTGTTGGAAAAGTGCCTCGCTCGCTGCTTCCCTGTCATTTTGCGCCATGTCATAAGGGTGGGAGAAAATCATAGATTTTGAAACATACTTTCATAGACAACTTGTCTATGTTTCACAGACAACAGTTCATAATGATCTGTTGTCAATGCAAGACTGCTAGTGATGTAATTTTGGCGCATTCTTCAAACATGGGCGATAACAATTCAATAATTGCCAAATATTATTTTCGAAACATCATTTAATTATATTTTATTACAAAAGTACCTAAAATGGAACGCAACTTATTTGACTGAAAAGTAACATTAGCTGTCATCATTGCAGTCTCTCAATCGATTTCTCAGTTGTAACCAAGGAACTTATATCATAACTGGAATGCTGACGGGAATCTAAAAACCGTTCCGAAGAGTAAAGCGACATAGTAGGAGTGTGTCTCTTTCTACTAATGTGTCCATATAGTAGCTTCGAACAGTGGGACAATTTTAATTGTATTAAGATTGATATTTAAGTAATTGTCGAGTCTAAAACAAAATTAATTGAGCATAGAATACATATAATTTAAAAATTATTCATATATTTAAAGCCAATTAGCGTAAATCTTCAATAAATTATGTATGAACATAGGTACCTACATAAAAAAGAAATAACATAAAGACATTTTTATTTAAATGTTAAGTATGTTTAAATTGAAACGTAAAACAAAGAACATCTCGTTATTATATTCTAGACAAAAAGATTTTGTTTTTATTTACCTGTCTGTTTTTAGTGTATTAAATTTCCTTAATTTAGGATTTTAACATTATTATAAATGTTTGAAAAATTACTTAGTAATTAAAATAGAATAAAACTAGAAAATTTTTCACGTCCTGAGGCAGGAATCGAATTATTGAATCGGAAATCGGAATCGATTCCTGCCTCAGGACGTGAAATTTTTCTAGTTTTATTCTATTTTAATTACTATGGATTAAATTTATCAAATCAAAAGAACAAAATTCAAACATAATTTGCTATGAAAATTGGGTCCAAAACAAATAAGAAATATTTGGGGCACTTGGATACACTGCTTTACCTATTGTTAATTATAATATATTTCCACGCTCACTCCAATTATCTAGCCCAAAGTAAATTTCATTAAGAACTTGTGTTAAGGATACACAACGGAATTATTTTACATAATAATTATAGATATTTTGTTAATAAATTTAAATATACATATAAACAACCATGACTCGTTGACAGATGTTCGTGTTCATCACATAAACATTTGCCGCTATCAGAGGGCCTAGACAAGATGCCATTTGACAATCGGTATCGCTATTGCTAAATGAAAAATGTATGGGATTCGACACTAACTATCGAAAGTCGTTAAATGTCTTATGTCAAATCCCATACATTTTCCGCTAAGCGATAGCGATTGTGGATTGGCATCTTGTCTAGGTCTCAGGACCGCTTGATATTTTGCCAGCCATACTGACCACTTCACCAAGACGGCGTCATTGTTCACCTAACTCTCGGTTTACCTTTTCTAATATAGCAAGATATTTTTAGAATTTTAAATAAAATGAAACCACTGAGTAGCACACGATGTTTTATTTTTCAAGTTACACATGAAGTTGACGAGTAGCATTTCTTTAATTATATCTAAAACCTGCTGTAGTGACCGGTTTTAATAACTTATATAATTATCTAAACTTTTCCTTGCTGCAAGGGAAACTATCGTTTGTTACGATATTGAAACCCGTCGTTAGTATGTTATTTTTTTTTTTTTTTATTTTTATTTTTTTATACAAAGCACGACAAATGACTCAACACCACCTGATGTGAAGCGGTAAGAAGAGTCCATATGCGAAGACAGCTAGTGCAGTTCAGACACTGCTCTAGCTGCCTCCACCTTGCCGGCCCGAAAGGTGCTTTTTCACGCCTCTTTTGAAGGAACCCATGTTATAGGAAGGAGGGAACACATGTGCTGGCAAAGAATTCCAAGTTCTGGAAGTTCGACAAAGAAAAGAGCTACTAAATTTCTTTGTACGTGATGTTGAGGTGGAGACAGTGAATTGATGACTCCGAAGACCGGCACGCGTGCTCCTGAGCAGGAATGGGGAAGGTGGGATAAGGTCAAATAGCTCTTCAGAACACTCTCCGTGATATAGCCGATAGAAGGCGCTAAGCGACGCAATGTCTCGACGCAATTGCAGAGGCTCAAGGTTGTTGGTTACCTCTACATCGCCAACGATACGGACAGCACGACGCTGCAATCTGTCCAGGGCATCGAGTAGGTACTTGGCGGAGCCATCCCACAAGTGCGAGCAATATTCCACGCAAGACCGGACCTGAGTTTTATACAGCAGGCATAATTGGTCAGGCGTGAAAAATCGACGCACCTTGTTCAGGACACCGAGCTTCCGAGAGGCTGTTTTTATCACGGTTTCGATGTAGTTCCTGGAATTAAGATCGCAACATATCTCCATACCTAGCAAGTTTAGGGAGCCCTGTGCCGAAAGAGTCGTGCCCTGAAGAGACGGAAGGGGAAGGAACGGCGACATTTTGGCTGTAAACGCGCACACCTGTGTTTTCTTAGCATTGAACTCAACAAGATTGTTAGATCCCCATTCAGATACGAGGTTCAACACCCTGTCGAGCTCAACGGCAAGATTCTCTCTCTCCCTCTCGGTTTCAGCGCGCCCAGCCCCTGGGCGACCGTAATATCCCCCATGCACTGTACTGTCATCTGCATAGCAATGAATGTTTCCTAACGGAATCATGTCATTGATATGAAGAAGAAAGAGTGTAGGGGATAGAACAGAGCCTTGTGGTACACCAGCATTCACTAATATGAACCGCGAAGCGCATCCATCTGCGAGGACACGGATTCTTCGCTCATGCAGGAAGCCGGCGATCCAGTTACAGAGCTGAGCGGGCAGACCGTATGCCGGGAGCTTGGAGAGAAGAGCCCTGTGCCAGACCCGATCGAACGCTTTGGCAATGTCAAGGCTAACTGCCAGTGACTCACCACGTTTGTCAATAGCTTCACCCCAGACATGCATTAAGTACGCTAGAAGATCACCCGTTGACCGGTTCGGCCGAAACCCGTACTGTCGATCATTAATTAATGAGTGATCTTCTAGGTATCGGATCAGCTGGTGGTTTAAGATCCGTTCCATGACCTTGCAGAGAACTGAGGTGACAGCTATCGGGCGGTAGTTAGCTGGGTCTGATCGGTCTCCCTTTTTGGGGACCGGTTGCACATTGGCCTCTCTCCAAGATTCCGGCACACACCCAGAAGAGAGAGAAAGACGGTATAGCCGCGTTAAGACAGGAGACAACTCCGCTGCGCAGTTTTTCAGTACTATCGCTGGAATGCCGTCAGGTCCACTAGCTTTCCGGACGTCGATGGACTGAAGCTCCGCACGTACATCACATTGCCTAATACGAATATCGGGCATTGTGTGGCCACAGTGGGAGAGTGTTGGTGGCTGTAAGTTGCAGTCATCGATTCGGGAGTGAGCAGCAAAGAGTTTTACCAAGAGATCGGCTTTCTCTTGCGGCTTGTGAGCTAGCGAGCCGTCAGAACATCTCAACGGGGGCAGCGAGGGTTGACAGAAGTTGGATTGCACGGCTTTGGCCAGACGCCAGTAGCTACGGCTTCCCGTAGGATGCGTAAGAAGTTCTTGGCCAACTCGTGCAACGCGCTGTGCATCCGCTCTGATGAAGGCCCTTTTGCAGGACTTGGTGGCGTTGTTATAGGCTGCTTTCAGTGAGTCAATGTTGGGATCCCCGCAAGCTCGGCCCCTGATCCAAGCGCGGTATGCCGACTGTCTGTTTTCAACAGCTAAGGCACAATCGCGGTTGAACCAGAGGTTACGCCTACCCCTACTGATGAGATCGGAGTGAGGGATATAGTACTCCATCCCTAACATGATCTCATCAGCAACAGCAGTAGCGCTACCGTTCGGGTCCAGCTCACTGAAACAGCGCTGCCTCCAAGGGACAGATGCGAAGTAATCCCGCATACCGTCCCAATCTGCCGACGCATAGTGCCAGATGCGGCGTTTGGCAACCATAGGTACCGGTGGCGACGCCCGTGGCACCCCAGCGGATACCAGGCAGTGATCTGATGTTCCCAAAGGAGCACGAACCTCTAGCCGATATCCATCCGGGCGAGTCGTCAGCAGAAGGTCCAACAATGAGGGCGCGTGACCGACAATGTCTGGAATCCTGGTGGGCTGGTTTACCAGTTGGGTCAGGTCGTGCGTGAGAGCGAAAGCGTGGGCAGTTCTACCAGCATGGTCAGTTTTAGAGGAACTTAACCACGACTCGTGGTGAGCATTGAAGTCCCCTAAAAACACCAATTCCGCGGTTGGAAACTGCTCCTGCGCAACATCTGCCACCCGACTAAGATGTTCGAAAAGTCGAGTTGTCTCCATGTCACCGCTGTGGGATCTATAGAGGCACACGTAGATTCGGCTATGTGTGCCCAGGTCCACATGCACCCCAAGAATAGAGTGGGAAGGGTCCTCCAAACAGCGCAGACGGCGACAGCAAACATCCGCCCGGACAAACAAGCATACCCCGGCCTTCGCTTTGAAGGACTCTTCAAGAGCGTAGCCGGGGTAATCCAAGTAGCTAGTGTCTGCCGGGCGAAGTATTTGAGTCTCCGTCAAAAACAGCATTTCGGGTCGAGCCGTCTCAAGATGTTGGTGGACGGCATTGAGGTTAGCATGGAGCCCACGGATGTTAGTGAGCCCGACCTCAAACAGCGTGGTTGTGGTGGGGGTGTGCACCGCTGAACGACCGAAACTGTTTGTGAGCGCTGCCATAGTTGACGATAGAAGGAGGAGAGGCGTGAATTGGGGGTACGTTGCCGCGATATATACGGTCAAAGCGTGAGGCCTGTTTCCCCAGGTAATAGCCGACAGTAGAGAAGCGCTGACCCGCCGAACGGAAGGGCCCCCGAACCCCCCCGGGAATGGCCGCCGGGACCCCACCACCCGGTCACCAACCGGCACGACGGACCACCCCAAGATTATGCGTGGCATGATAGGGCAGCCTCACGAACTGGTTAGGTTCGCTTGGGCCCCTGTACTGTACCACGGGCGGCCAGCGGAACAGCCGTTTCTTCGGGTCTCCCTGGTCGGCGGGTCAATGCAGTCCACCTGGCTCTGGTTAGACGGAAGCCGTCACTGACCGCATCCATCGCCGCAACGTCCCCCCAAGCTCTGGTTGTACGCTGACTGATCCCGGAACGCGACCACAAGTGGTCACTTGGCGGGTTTTACGCCATGCGTACGGTGGTCACTAACCAGACGGGTGTTCAGACCCTACCACCAGTCGAGCAGTTGGTAGCTCGGTAATCCCTTAGTCGCCTCTTGCGACACCCACGGGAAGAGATGGGGCGGTGAATTGTATTCTTAATCCGTCACCGCACGGACGAAAATTATTTACTACAAACAGTTGTAGATACAAACTTGGGTATTATCTGCAAGGAGTCTTGCCACAAGATCGACTTTCTCCTGCGGCTTGTGAACCGGAGACCCATATGGACGCCTAATATGGGTCTCCGGGTGGCAGAGAGGCCTATCAGAAATTAATTAGTAACAAGCATAGAAAGCTAATTTCGGACTGAAGATTTTTCAAGTGTTCATCTTGTCGAGATTTCTTCCATGGAGGTTCCATTGATGGTCCTGGGTCCTGGAGTTGGCTCCAAATTTTCTTTTTCAGAAATATCGATGTTCACAGATTTTGAACGATTGTCAGACTGTAAAAAAATAACAAATTAAATTATTTAAGATACGGTACCCACGGGAAACACAAGAACAATATCAAGGAAAGAAAATAGTAAAAAACTACCTTATTAACATACTGATGAATGTTTATTTGAGTTGGTTTTAAAATAAGGTTGCTTAAAACTTTGACATGCTTATCTGGTGAAACCTAAAAATAAAGTAATATGATTTTTGTGTTGCTGCAGTTTTGTATGATAACTGCTGGTATAACTGATTTAAAAATCTAGGACAGATGTCTCTGTATTTTAATACCAAATTAGAATACTTAAAATTTAAATTATTAAAAGTATTACTTACAGGAGAAATAGATGGAACGGAATCAGGTTTCAGTATAGTTTTCATATTATGGATTATGATGTCTACACTTTTAAAGTGGTAGCCGCATATGAAGCTAGTTCTTGAAAATTTTTTCTTAAGCGGCCGGTACAACTTCCAGCCACCGCTGCAGAAGGGGTTCATTTTTTGGGAAACTGAAAAAAACAATAAGTAAGATTTTATTTTACAGTGCAATACAACCGTATAAAGGTTTACTTACTATTTAATCTAAAGGAACAAATCCGAAATTTCATAACTCCTTTATGAAAGTTCGTATTTGTTTCTTTAGACGGCAGCCCACTCGACTATTAATAATTTATTTATATAAATAAATTTATTATTAGTGCAATAAACATGCATTGTCTACATACACGGACTAAGTAGTTAATGAATATTACGGGTGACACATCGTTTTTGCTGCTAAGCGCAAAATATCTATTTGCGAATTAATAAGATTACCGTTTATTGTATGTACCTATGTATTGTGATTGTCCATCAAGAATATTTCATTTGTTGTTACCCTACCCATGTAATATGTAAACAAAGATAAAAACTTACCCAAAAAATGAAATACCGCTACCAGCAAACGCCTCACTAGTACACCACTTTACACAATAAGTTTTCACTATTATTCACTATATAATTTCACTTCAAATGTAAATAAAAAGCATGCAACGTGCAGAAATACGAATTGAACGCGCTAGATTATAGGCCATATTGTTTATCGAAACGTCATAATTGTTGCTATGCGTAATTTATAAATTGTTACCGATTGCTACTATTCTTTTAATTTTTCTTTTTTTAATAACATAGCAAATTAATATAAATATAAACATTTACTTAGTTTATAATTAGACCCCTATTTATTACAATTAACTCATCAGCCAAAATTTATTGAGAGAGTTACCAGAAAAGTATAAAAGCTACATTTATTTTAAATTATTAACACTAGCAATTGCAAGAAAGGGACACACTCCCATAATGTCGTTGTCCTGCTCGGAACGTTTTCCTCTTTTGATAAATTACAATCAAATATAATTCTTATAACCATAACGCTAAGTTATAATATTCATTTCATGATAATTTTTCGTGAGCATTCCAGTTAGGATATAAGTTCCTTGGTTGTAACTTATGATATATTTTTTTTATACTTACCACTAAGGTGGCAATCAAGCATACGGCCCACCTGATGGTAAGCGGTTACAGTAGCCTATGGACGCTTGCAACACCAGGGGTATCACTTGCGCGTTGCCGACCCTGTAAAACCCTTTTCAAGCCCTTTTTGAAGAACCCCATGCTGTACTCATCCGAGAAAACCACTGCAGGGAGGTCATTCTAAAACCTTAGCGTACGCGGGAGAAAGTTTCTCTGAAACCGCACAGTACGAGACCATTAAATAATATTTTATTTTAGAAGCGCTTGTCAAGTGAAACAAGCGCGTTCATATTTTGGTGAACATGTTAGTTTATGTTAACGAAGGCCTTTATAATAATCAAAGTGTCGAACATTCATTTTAATAGCAAAGTATAATATTGTACACTTTGCTTTGTTTTGATCATCATGCGTTTTTATAAAACTGTTTTCGTTTGCTATGCCTGTCTGTAAAGTTCTTTGGGATTTATTTTTATTCTATTTTAATCTGTAGGTATTTGCAGGTATTCAGCAAAATAAAACAATACTAAATATTAGTGTAAATGGAAATTGATACCTAGGCAAAGTCACTATGGAATCTTGGCCATGTATTTTGGCAAGGAGTTAACTTGGCAATATTACAATGGAATACAGCACTTGAAATCAACTTATTTGGCATCGACAAAGCGTTCTGCAAATAACCCATATAACTTGGTAATTCCACTATATCACCATTAATTTGTCTTATTCTAAAAAAATATCTAATCAAACCAGGTGGCTGAATCGAGAATTCGGTAGAAAATTCTGTCCCTAAAACTAATTTGCACGTGTGAAAGAGAGAAAGAATCTGCACGCGGCCCGTAAGTTAGCGGCAAATAGACACTAAACTTCTTCACCTGGATTTTTTAGTCTGAATTATTTTTTTGTTGAAATCGAATAATATTAATTACACACGCGAGCAGCGACGCAAAACAAAATATGACAGCTGCTGATGCTTGATTTTTTTGTAAAACTAAGTAGATGACAAACAATCTGACGGCCCACCTATGGTTAGGGGTACCCGCCGCCTATAGTATACACCTGTAACAACAAGGAAACAATCACTTGGTATTACAGGATGACACCTGAGGCCTAAGATGAAATGCCATACATGCCCAGTAATTTCAGCTTCATGCTCAACGTCTGTCAATTTATATAAATAAAAATCTATGTTTGCCCCGCTTACCCCGGACAAGCATTGTCCGGGGTAAGCGGTCAGAAACCATTGACCGGGTGATGAAACTTTGGTAGGGGGTTCTGGGGACGCCCGCAGAGGTTTCTGTATTACAAAAACTTTATTATTATTATTAAGTTATACAGTTAGTATCTACATTTATACACTACACAGTAAAAAGCCATCGTATCGATTAGTTACGATATTTTTGCCTGGCTTTTGTTTGAAATTTTAAGCATGTGTGAACGATCCGATTACGATTCAAATTTAAAAAAGTTCGTGCTAGGGGCACTGGTAAGGGTCTGAATAACGTTCTTTCTCGAAAATAGAGGGAGAATAGGAGAACTTTAAGTTCGCTAACAAAACGCTTCCTTATTTTACCACGTGGGCAACAGTCAAGGAGCATTTCTTAAAAATATACACTAGTGTCTTTTTGTGTGTTTTCAAGCATCGATTGGCTACTGTAGCGGGCGGCTATTGGCTACGTTGTTTACTTGCCACCCTTATAAAAAAATATTCATCAATTTATTATCGTTATTTTTAGGCAACTTCTAACGTGTTCGTTTTCTATTTCTAAATAATCTCTATCGTTCTTTTTTATGTATCGTTCGGTCCATGTCCTGGGCATGGGTGCAGATTTTTCTTTCTTAAAATGGTATCTGAAGTTACTGCTATCTGCTGAGTTAAATTTTCATTCATCATAGGGTAATTTGATCCGTAAGTGATTAGATCATTGTAAGTCAAGTGACTTACGTATGTAATTCGAAACGACATTTTAATTTTAATTGCCACCTGCCCTAATTACTTTTATACGTGTAAGCGTAGCGAAGAGCACCATTTAATAGCACGGGATTTAGAAATACACGTCGTATTCAACTCATGATTCGGACTGAAATTAAGTAAATCCTAAGGTAATACGTAATTTTGTCACTTTCAAACCTTTGTTCTTAACACATTTAAAACTTTTCTTACAGCATAATGAGATATCGTCATTAAGTTTAATACTCAATAACTTAGTAATTTGAAGGAATGAGAATGTTAACTACTGTTAATTACCATTAATATCCACTTAAGTGAGTAATTGAAAAGACAAATCATGTTATTTTTGTGTCCTCGTATCTTCATCGTCAGCCTATATACGTCCCACTGCTGGGCACAGGCGTTTTTACGTGGGTCAAACACATTAGGAACTTGGGCCATTACACCACCACGCTGGCCCAATGCGGGTTGGTGAGTTATAGCGGTTGCAATAGCAAGCAACCGGGACCAACGGCTTATCGTGCCTTCCGAAGAACGAAGGAGTTGGAGATTACAAATTTGACTGACCCATCCCGGGACTGACCATGGCGAAAGTAGCTTTGTTTTCATAATCGAAACAAAAGCGTTCAAACCACTACGCCACTAAGCTTCTCATGCCTTCGTATTAATATACGAAGACTAAAAACTAATTACCTCTTTTACTAATTAGTCTTTGCTTCCGAAAAGTGACGGATTACCTACTCGGATTAGACAGAATTCTTATTTGTCTGGGTTACGAGCTGCACTCATATAAGTAATCCTAACTATAATGTTAGAGGATAATGGAATATTTCATAATATTTTTCTATTCTGATATTTCAAAGGGCGCAAAGTTCGCTGCGCTGAAACCCGTAAACCCATAAATAATCGGCTTATATGTGCTCTTATCTACTATACACTTTCAGAATCAGATTCAGCTATAATGTCTGACTATATCATTCAGAATTTTTAAGTTAAATAAACAATTAATTATCCATTCCAATATCATAAATGCGAAAATAGCGCTGTCTGTCACTGTCCGTTACGTTTTCACTCCTTAATTGCTGAACCAAATTTGGTATGGGATAGATAAAATCCTAGGCTACCTTTTGACGCGATAGCCCACACTACAACGACGTGCATGGAGGCGGACGCGTCGGTTGTCACTACAAGATACAATAATAAAAATTCAACTTAGAACGAAAAATGTGTTTCCAAATTGCGAAACAATTTTTGTCACAGAACAGTAATTTTATGAGTCTTTATATATTATACGTACTAGCCTTCGAACGCGGCTCCGCCCGCGTGTATATCGGTCATCGCTCCAAAAAGAATCTCCATACTAAATTTCATCTAAAGGGGTTCAGTGGTTTGGGCATGTAAGAGTAACAAACAAACAAACTTACTTTCGCATTTATACCTAATATTAGTTAGGTTAGGAATCTTAAACTACATGTTATGGTTATTCAGTTAATAATTACCAGCAAGTAAACTAAAATAGACAAATTTATTACCATTTGAGGAGCTCGGTGGCGTAGTGTTTTGAGCGCTGTGATTTCAATTACGAAAACAAAGCAACTTTCGCCATGGTTGGTCCCGGGATGGTTAATCAAATTTATAATCTCGAGCTCCTCCGTGCTTCGGAAGGCACGTTAAGCCGTTGGTTCCGGTTGTTCCTGCAACCGCTTTAACCTACCAACCCGCATTGGGCCAGCGTGGTGGTGTTATGGCCCAAACTCCTCATGTGTTTCTCCCACGTCGGAAGGCCTGTGCCCAGCAGTGGGACGTATATAGGCTGGCGATGATGATGATTACCATTTACTTAATATTACTTATGTACAGTCGAGAGCACATCAAGCGTAACAGTTTGACATTGAGACCGCCCTTACTCCGTTCGTAATAGAGGCGGAGTTCGTAGTGTAACTAAATCAAGTGTAACACTTGACGTGCTGTCGTCTGTACACACAAAACAATGACAGGAGACAAAAGCATAGATAATCTTCTTGAACAATCTTTTTCTTTCGTTGAAACTAATCTTGTTTCTAAAATTAAATATCTAATAAGTACCTAATTATTACTTTGACCGGTTGACTCATAACTATTGTAAAACTTTAAATTACTTTACTATAAGAAAACCCCATGTAATGTGTACCTCCTTTTTTGTGACATCTTAAGATAAAGCTTAACTTTTTACAATAAAGTTGGTTATCGGTTGACCGCACCACAATACGTAATGTTATTTAAATTTGGACTTTAACATTCAGTATTAAAATCCAAACCGGTTTATCTTAGAAACTATGAATGACGCAGCCGGCTGTGGCTAAAATACTGAGTCACTCGTACGTTTCACCATAGCAAACCCTTCAATCCCGTAAAATAACTCTTTTATAAGAAGACATAAGGAGCAAAATGGCTTTTTTGTGTCGCAAGCCATAAGTTTGCAGAAGTGTATTGACAATGCGCGGGCGCATTGTGCGCTACCGTATCCATACTATTGTCCCTCAGTGTGACAGATGCCGTGGTCGGACTCGCACGTGTGCGATCATGAGATTTTACCGCCTTTTCGCGATTTAAAATAAATTGAACATAGGTATAAGAAGTTATCCAAAATTGTGATGTACGAAACGATTAAATATGTCGCGAGGATTTTTATAGTGACAATTTTTTATTACACTGTTCTAAGCGTGTATAAGGAAGTTAAAAAGTATTGGACTGGGATTGATTCAGAAAACTGACATCTTTAAATTTATCAACAAAAATAATGTAAGTACGCCATAATTCTTTGTTATGAATTATTAGGATTATGACTATATTTTTTTCTACCCACTGACAAATAATTTTCAGTTAGAAAGTAAACATCTCTCCGTAAATACAATCATTCTTTTCGATATAGAATGTTTCAAAAATAGTCTCATTTCATACATTTTTTTTATTCTTCATAAATTAAGAGTATGATTTCAAATAAAATTTAATCACAATTACGCTATTCTTGTCATCAGTTTAATATTTACACATCTTGTAAGTAGTAGAAGTAATGATAGGTCATCTTCCGCATACGCTACAATATTATTTGACGCTAAACTACAAAGTACTGCCAGTAAACCGTGTTCAAATGAGGAAGCACGTAACATAACTATTTCCTTAATTATGTCCGTAAAATCGAACTATTATTAAAATATTAGGAATGCTTTGCATGAGTGAGTTTGGTCACCCGGCGATGAAATAGTAGTAATATCAATTTTAGCAATGAAGGAGCAATACGAGTAAATCCATGTCTTTCTATCATGTTATCGGGATCCCTTTGATTGGATGTGTTAGTTCCTAATCAACTTCATGCGAATTAATAGTGTACCCATTGAAATAATAATGATCTTCATTAATCTGTGAATAGGTTTCAATTTCCATGTCTGAAAAATATACACAATTTGTAAATAATACAAAATGGAATTAAATTATAATAATCCAAATTAAAACGTCTTGACAAAAACTGAAATATTTATTATTATTTATTTTTAAAATTCAAATTCATTCATTTCTGCGCTTTCGTTTCCGAACATTGTCCGTTTTACAAATCCAGTAATCAGACGGCGCAAGAGAAGATAACTCATCCTCCGGATGATAAAAGCAAGTAGTACAGACGACACCACATCAAGTGTAACAGTTGCACTACGAAAGCCGCCTCTATTACGAACAGAATAAGGGCGGTCTCAAGGTCAAACTGTTGCGTTTGATATGCTGTTGACTGTGCATAAACTGTAAAATTGGGACTCAATCTGAAAACATTTCCATGTATTCGGTTAATTATTCCGAAGGCTTATTTTCCTACACAGAGACATTTTATGCAATAAAGGACAAAAATAAGGAAATATTATTATAAAACAGAGTCTTTACGACATCCTATTTTAGTAATTCAGTACGAGAGGATCCATAAATTTAAGCAACAGGAAATCGAGCTTTTCATAACTAAGTAATTAATTATTAAAGGAGTATTGAACGGATCTAAAAGTAAAATAAGTTATCTGAATGTCAAGAAACGTATTTAAGTAAAATGAAATAAGTAACCCAATTCAGTAAGAATACACAGGTATGTTCTTATTGCATTGGGTTTCTTTTTTCAGCAATTGTAACGCAATTTATATTATTTTTGAATAAGTTCAAGTGTAATCAATCACTTGTTCTGTTAGCCGTGTCATTGTATTTTACAATAATAAGTGGGCCGTATGCTTGATTGCCACCTTAGTGGTATAAAAAAAAATAAGTGATCAATGTAATGAACTCCTAAATTATATTTAATATTTCTAAATGAAGACATAAAAAAGATATAATGCATAAACATTACGATAATTGGTTCGTGGTAACTACTTACCTATTTATGAGTGTACCTGTACATCACATAGTAAGCCATTTCAATAGAGAATGGGAATGTTCTTTTTGCTTCTCACTCACTCACATATTATTATGTTGGCAATGCATTAAAAATATATTTTACATGAAATTTGCAAGGGAAGAAGGAATTTCGATATTAAATAGTGTAATGTGATTCAAAGAAGGTATTCGAAAATCGGTATTGTTTTCGATGGCTTAAACTTAAAACAAAGTCCACCATTCTGCTTAATTTTTAAAAACAGCCGTATTCAACGATTTGTTTAATTTTTTTAGATGATCGTTGTGAGTGCACTAATAAAGTTGTGAGTGCACATGATGAAGTAAATAAATAAAAAGATAAAAAGAAAAGTGGTAATAGCGCCAACCACTAATGAAGACCTAAGCAAATAAAAATATACTGTCAGTAAAAGGTTATGGGCACATGAAATTTTTTATATGTACCTACATTTTACTACGATCTACGTACTGAATTATAGACTACTAAATAAAGAAGTACTTTTATTGGACAGCAAGAAAAAATTAAATTCTGCTTAGAAAAAAAATGTAAGAAATTCAGTAAAGAAAACTATCTGACTTAGTTTGTGTGTCTATAGAAGTAGGTACTTGCTTACTATCAGGCAGATCATGTTCTTATTTGTCATTCGTTTAGCATAAAAAGTAGGTATATTTATATTAAAGCTTTATTTTTTGTCTTCTAAGCTAACCTAAGCCGTCATTAAAAGGACGCCGTGTCAGGATTTCCTGCCCATTTGTTCCCTCCTGTGATCTGAATATGGCATCATTAAGGTGTTCCTAAAATAAAAAATCGGAAAGCTATTCAAATAGGTGCAAAGTAAAAGCTCTGTGAACTAAATACAGTATATCAGTATTAGATATTTTATATAGAAGAACCTACTCTTTTTTATAACTTTCTCAAATAAATTTATAATAATTTCGCAAGTACGGAAATATAAAGAGAAAATAAAAAAGATGATTCATGCGGCGAGGCCGGGGGTTACTAAAAATTTTAAATTTTATCTAATATCTAAAATTTTCGTGTCACAAATTTAGTTATCATACTCCTCCGAAACGGCTTGACTGATTTTCATGAAATTTTATATGTATATTTAGTACATCTGAGAATCGGCTAAAAAAAAGATAGCTTTTTTTTGGACATTTTTTTTTACAGCAAAACAACGTTTGCTGGGACAGCTAGTATTTTATACTAACAGGTGCTTACACTATGGCTGATAATGAAATCCTCATTGATCATTTAAAAAAAACTCAGATATTATAGTCTATTGGCAACGGAATGAGTTTTATCTGGTCAAGCATGAGATTCCAGACACAATCGATTTTTCAATGGTCATAGTTGTCATAATGAGTGCAGAATGCTCTTGCGGCTGCCACGATACTGTCGCGCTTCAGGGATGTTTGCTAAAGCACGAGTGGACGGCTTCTACGCAATAATGCGCAAACGTGTCGCATCCCTGCTGAGGCGGGTACGGGGCGGTACCAACAGCATCCTGATCACTGTCGATGTGAGGGAAGATAGCTCCATGTTGCGGCACTGGGTAATGGTGCATCTCACACTACACGCCCAGAACATCCGCTTCTAATGTGATATAAATACTCCCTTATTCTAGTAAAGGAGTATTTATATTACCTAATGTACTTATTTATATTATATGGTTATGAATTGAAATATTTAATAGTTATTACTAACATAGGTTAAGAAACAACGTTACAAGCAAATATATGGGTTATGCGAGAAATAAAATAATTTTATTTATTTATTTTTAGAAGAGGGGTGTAACACCGCTTGACAGATTACAGCATTTAAGATACACAAAACACGTTAATAATATTCAAATTAACCTACCTTTTTAATTCACAACTACCTAAATGATATCTCAATGAAAATCATATTATACGAAAGGAGGTAAGCGAACTAAAACTTAAAAATGGTTATTATTAACCAGCACTCCACAAACCTCACAAAAAATCTTAACTGTGTTGATTATGAATAACTAACAAATTACTAATAATAACTGATACTGTTAGCGTTATCAATCTCAATGTCTGCTAATATATGTGCTACCTACTTATGATAAGTTGTTTTTTGTTTGTACCCAGAATCCCGGAACAGTTTGTTTAAACGTAGTCAATTCAAGATGAGATAAAATTTTGAGGTCGACTAAAGTTAGCGTTATTTTAAAAGATACGTTCTACGGTTTATTTTTAAGCAGAACTTTATCTTTTTTATTAGAATTCGAATGTCATTCAAATCAACGTGACAGAACATGTGTAAATAAGTATAAATAAAAGACTTTACTAATTAGGAGATGTTATTATTTTAAGGAACTTAATAAATATTGTGCAAAAATTAATAAAACGTTTTCTATTATGTAATTTTATCGAAGCTTACCAACTAACACGTAGTTTATTATATCTTCGTGAATTATAATTATGTTATCGATGCATATACTTACTATGGACAATTTATTATTTCATTATACGGTACATTATGTACCTAAGCAACATTACTAGAGATCAAATTTAAGTTATTTCCGTATCAAACAACAAATTGATTTATACACTTCAATCGCTATATTTTACTAGGTGTTCATAACGATGTATGAAATTTACGATTATTGTGAGTAGAATACATATTATGGTATGGCTGATGTTTTGTATTTCGTAATTAAACCAGATATTAATTTGCTTTATTTAGCAAAAAGATGAAATAGTTTAGATCAATGCGCGACAATGTGGGCTAGATTTTTAGGAAAACAATATAATATCCGTTTTTACTAACCATTCCCTACGCTTAGGCGACTTTTAACAACATTAAATTGGTCTCTTTCTATCTCCTTTAGATGGACTGAGATAAAAATCCCTAAGAAACTCTTAACGCTAAGCAAATGTTAGGGAAAACGAGCAAAAGAGATTGAGATATAATAATATGCTTGCTACGTCATGCAGATTTTTATGTAGGTAACACACGACAGTAAACTTCACAAGATGTTTGGATTAGAATCCATACTAATATTAAAAATGCGAAAGTAGGTTTATCTTTCTATCTGTTGCATTTTCACGCTTAATCAACTGAACCTATTTAGAAGTAATTTGATTTAGACATATTTTTAGAAGTTGGGAAGGACATGGGATACTTTTTGGAAGCAATAACCGATATCCACGCAATTTTGACAATTAAGATTATTTTGCAATAGGATTTTTTGGAGGACTTTTACCAGCAGTGTGGGTATGTTTTTCGACTCGAATCTTGATGATGATTAAATTAAATTTAATTCATTTACTTACTTATCTTATTTGTAGTTTCGGTGTGTATAGTAGTACAACCCTTCCCTATTATCTAATTCATAAATAATAATGAAACAGATCGGTCTTCATTCAAGGCCGAGACCTTTATAACAAGATAATTTATTGTATGACGAATTGTGACAAATAGATTCTTGTTTGTATCACGCTTAAAGTATTACTGCTCACTATATAAATAATATTAATAAATTGCTTTCTTACGTTGTCCAATTTATGTTCTAAGTGTAATTAATTAGTAGACAATGTAAAAAACTAAGGCGTGAATTAAGTCAACTTTATGCTTATCAAGCTGCGTGCCCGTGATTTTATTCAATTTTGTTTCTAATTATTATTGAAAGAATTTTTGGAATCGAATCAGTAACTCATTTGAAGATTACCTCTTATAACCATACCTACATACACATGTTACCTTTTTATAATAAGAATAAAATACCTAATATATGAATAGTATTGATAAATAAAAATTTCAGTGCATCTTATCAAGGACGCCCTGCTCATTTAATATTAATAATAATAATAATCATACACTCACACCTATTATCTAGCCCAAAGTAAGCATCATTAAGAGCTTGTGTTGTGGATACTAGATAACGGAGAAATAATGATAATAATGTGTATATAAATATTAGAAACATACTAAATAAACATATAAAGATCCATGACTCGTGAACAAATGCTCGTACCTACGTACGTAATACAAACATTTGCTCCCACTGGGATTCGAACCCGGGCCCCCTGACCGAGTAGCCGAGTAATAATTTATTCAATACACAAATGTGGAATCTGATCTATTAGTGCGCATGTAAGTTACTTAAATAGGAAATGAAACGCATCCTTATGTCAAGGTTTGCAGTTGTCAGTCGAAAACCTATCGGCATCATGCTGAAATCGTTATCTACTTCTGTGCAACTGTAAAACATAATTTTTAATTAATCTTTATTTTTAACCTGTCCAGCCGTCAACATTCCAGACACAATGGGTTTCTCCCGAAAGTCATAAATTAACTATTAAATACTGCTATGATTATTTACTTTATTTTAATGTCGTTTGATTTATTTTTCTTTTTCTTTTCTGGCACCGAATAAAATAAAATTTCATTTGTATTCAAATATTTTATTACGGTTTACCGTACTTGCATACAGCCATGACCCATAATGGTGACCGCAAACTGACACCTGAAATATGAAGCCCGTATTGTCCTCCATCGTGGTTGATTATATACAGCTGTGTACATTGTCCCATCTGAAACAAACCAGTTACAAAAATAACGCAATACTTATCAAACAGAATATGACACACTTTTCCTTAATAAATGCCCATTAAAGTTAGAGTAGTCTCTTACGCTTCTTTTTGAGGCTATCTCATTCAATATTGTCAACTTTCTTTCAAGTGAGCCGGATTTTTCCTGCTTTTTTGAGATTGTAAACATAATCATACATAGCCGGATATGATTATGTTAACTATCGCAAAAAAGGAGGAAAAATCCGGGAAAAATACGAACAATTTGTTTTCATGTATTTCATCATTATTCAAAATGGTACTAAGGCGGGCTACATAGAAGTCATCTAAACGTCACAAAAGTAAAATAGGCGCCATGTTGAATATTTGGCTGTGTTGCAGTTTTTTCAATAAAAAATTTTGTTTAGTACCACGAAACAAAGCGAATAAATATAGAAAATGGAGAATTGAAAACTGTTTAGCATGTCTATTTTTTAGTATGGTGTACATAGTGGAATGGCTGGGTCTCCATACATTTTTGGGGCAACTCCTTTGAGCGGTCTTCAAAATTTCAGTAACGTTTGATGTTCGCTTCGTTCGCCCTTGCCCGCCCGCCATCGTTCATCAAAATAGAAAATCTATTGTGTGATAATGATAATTGTTGAAATGTTCTATAGACGAAGGAAAAATGAAGGGAAAGAATTTTTTATTTATTTTATTCTTAATAAATCTTCATCCTACGGAACATTGTGTTATCTAATTAATCCGAAATATCATACTTTTAAATCAATAACATAAAATAATAATTGTCTGTGGACAGAACTAAAATAATTTATTATTGCATACTAGCTAAATAGTAACTTGAATTTCGTCTTATAACTACGTTTATGATAAAACTCTATGGGTTACTTTTTACAGTTAAAAAACTCTTTGACCACAGTCTAGGTATAGACGGAAAGTTATAATTATAGTCAACTTTAAATTAAACTGCGAATTTTTTCAACCCAATCCATAAAATCCGTCATACTCCTATTCTCTTGTTTTAAGGTAGGAATTCGCAATGCACTTAGAAATTGTAATGGCGTCTGATTCTGACCTTACCGTTGATATCAATAACATCGCTTACGATGTTATCATAACACAGTACTGTATTTTACCTTTAAATACACTGACATAATTCAAATCATCTTAATATGCTTCACTGTGTGTGGTATGATAATTTAATTTATTATACTTGTGACTAAGTCTTTATCCCAGTTTAGTATAAGTTTCGTCGCAATGATAGCCTGATTATGAATGAATGCGCCGCTAATATTGTAAGCGTAATAAAAGTGTCGAAGCTTACAAAATATGATTCATGTAGCAATAAACTTAGCAAAGGTGGACTTATCTCTTTCAGATATTTTTTTCCGCCAACCCCTAAGTGTGAGACCAAGTGGAATACAGGCAAAACGAAGTGCATTTACATTAACAATATAGAGAACTTAAATCTCTCAAAATGCAATGTTTTTACATATCATGCGAATCAGCTCCCACTTAGATATCTTCTTAGTCCAGTCCAGACGCCGTAGTGCAAGTTTTACGGCTTGAAAAACGTCACTAACATCGTTTGTGCTGTCAAATCTTAATAGAAATGACAACAGCACCACTGTTCTTAATATTATGGAGTTCGGACGATACGATATTATGAAGTTCATACGTCCCTATTAGTTTTTCTTGATAACTTTCTAATAACAAGAAAAAATCACATGGTATTGCAGGTGCGTTGTCATCCTGAGGCCTAAGATGAAATGCCTGCCATTCCCAGTTATTCCAGTGGATACCTTGCCCTACAATACGAAACACAGCGAACTGTTTCACGGCTGAAATAAGAAAAGCGGTGGTACCTACATACGGGCTACCACCTAGAAAATTAGCTAAAAATTTTTTAAAAAAGTAAAAGTAAAATTATCTGTATTTATATGTATTTAGATATTCAGATATAATTATAATAGTAAGAGCTTTAAGGGCTAATTTACCATATAGTTATGATGATTCACTTGTTAATGAACTTTATTTAAAGCTCCTCATGTGTTTCTCCCATGTAGGAAGGCCTGTGCCCAGCAGTGGGACGTATATAGGCTGGTTATGATGATGATGATGATTTTATCAAGTAAAATCAACAACCAAACCAAGTTACAAGTAACCACCAAATCAAACTAACTAAATGTACCAAGTGACTAGTATCCTTAGCTAGTTTTATAAATAATTACAGGCTTTATGAAAGAATATGACGAGTGTGACAATGTGGGTACCGTCAACAACCGGGTCACACTACGCCATTCACAGTAATCATACAAATTGTCAAGAGTATCTCAATATGTTACTAAGAAAAGGTACTAAAGTGATAACCGAATTCTATTGCTGGCTCTACAATCATTTGCAGAGAAACAATAGCCTCGACTGTGTGTGTTAATCGTTGTTTATTCACAAAGTACTTCATATTTGTACAACAAATATCATTGAGTCAGCAGATACTATGAAATAGGCAAATACCTACGTCACAGATATTATCTATCACTTAGGACGAGCGTGACATTGTGTATCTCGTTAAGAGAGATGGTAGTCTCCGCTACGACTAGGTTTTTTTTTTTATACAACTAAATGGTATATATATTTTGACGACTGTTGCGCCTGCCTTGAGTTGGTGCTCAGAAGAAAGAGTTGGAGGGTATGAGCCGGTTTATTACAGCTGTCGCAGCTCCTGTAGGAGACTCTCCCAGTGCCTTGATATAGTACTGAACACTTTTTAGCTACCCTGAGATCCCAGGTAGGCAGTCCGATAGTTGGCCTATCATTCCAAGAGTTGATTCCTGCCTGATGCAGGCTCTACACAAGAGAATATTTTGAATTAAGTATTGAAAAGATGCATATTTATGTTTTTATGATCGGTTAGCGCTTACTTAATTTTGACGAGTCTAGCAATTAACCATAGCAAGCCTATGGTTCTAATATTCCTTCACAGACTACTTTAAACTTTGGTCAGTAGTAGGTTTTATAGGGATGTGGTGGAATTCGTGCGTTACAAATACAAAAAAAAAAGACAAAATACAAAATGTTTATTTCTTTAACAAGCACGACTTTCTCTATGTACTTACTCGTACATTGTTGGAGCTACCTAGGTAGCATAACATGCTTGTGTCAGGTAACTCCGCTCTTTCTTAACCCTAACATACATAATAAAACAGAGACTTTAGATAAATATTTAAGTAATACCTACAGAAATAATTTCAATTTTTATTTTTTAATAATTAAAAATAAAAATAAATACATATAACTACTCACATATACATATATACACAAACATATATGTATATTTACATACACATACACACATACCTACACGCATACATATACTTTCATATTACTTTCATCTAATTAGGTTTACTGGTTTATACAAGAAGTTCTTCAGTTTAAATATAACTAAGTGGCTGTAGCCAGTCACATAGCACTCTCTTACAATCTCTTACCTTTAGGGGATATATTTCAATTTTTTTATTTACTTTATTATATAAATGAGCTGATTGTATAATGTCGTTTAACAGATTTAGTTTTTGTTTTCTCCAATTTTACAACATGCCTATTTCTTCTTTTCTGAAGTTTACTAGTATCATAAGGTAAGTTTTTGTGAAGTTTCACTATAGTTAGTAGTACTCATACTTAATTTTAGTAGTAATTTTTGTAGTAGGTACGTTATTTTTAACTGATAATCTACTTGACACATTATATAAAGTGAAGTTACCACAAACCAGACATAATAGATATTTAACTGTCGAGTACGCCAGTGGCGGATTGTAAAGAAACTAGAAGTTAATGGGCGTAATAAAAAAAATCATAAGTGTACAGTTTTTTTATACAAAGCACGGCAATAGACTCAACATTACCTGACGAGAAGCGCTAAGGAGAGCCCATATGGGAAGGCAGCAAGTCCATCATAAAGCACAGTGTTCTAGACGCCTCTACCTTGCCGACCCATAAGGTGGAAACACTTAAAAGCTCTTTGGAATACATATATTTGAATGCAAATTAACAAGCTGTATTAAGTCAAAGCTTCCCTTCTTTCAGTGTACAGTGAAGATGCAGAGATAGTCCTAACAGTAGTTGGTCAATTAATATGCTGACCAAGCGTTAGTTCAACTCACCGACGTAACTCATTCAGTCAGCTATTAGTCATCCCAATTAGAAACACCCACATTATTTGCAATTACGTGTACCTTAAATTACCGTTCCGTTTGTTGTAATTGCCATGTATTTAGGTACATATAGATAAATTAAGGCCGCCCGCGGATCCACTAGCGTGAATGTCGGTTATCGTGCCAAAAACTTCCTCCCATGGCCTCAAACTATCTCCATACCAAATTTCATCTAAATAGGTTCAGCGGTCATTGATTCCCCATATAAACTTCCACCCCCTTTTTACCTCCTTGAAGGATGATATCTGGAATAAAAACTATCCTATGTCCTTTCCCGGGGCTCAAGCTATCTCTACGCAGAATTTAATCATAATCGGTTAAGCGGTTTATACAGACAGACACAATTAAGTATTTTAAATATTAGTCTGGAAGTCTGGATTACAGTTATTTTATTTACCGTTCCGCTTGTTGTACAGCAAATTATGTAAGTACATATAGAAAATAAGCCTTTGCTAATATTCCTTTGAATACCTATAAATGAATGAATGAATATTCCTAGTCATCCTTAATTTTCTAATTTTTAATGGAATTATTTATTACTTATATTCAAGTCATAAGAATTCATGTTAATATGTACGGTTAATGTAAGCTACAATTTATTTTAACACAAAATAAAGCAACAGTGAAAATATAAATACGGACAATACAGTAGAAAGAAACTGCTTAGTCCTATAAGAAACCTCTTCCAGCAGCCTTACGGCTAGGAGCATTGGTTGAATGGTAGGAATGGTGTGTACTAAAATATTAATTAATTATCAATACAATTTTTTAAATATTTAAAAATCCAGCAATTTATATAATTATATAAAATATTATAAAAATATTACAGCACACTTTGTTTAGACACACAAAAAAAGAGAGAAACCCCAATTCTTTACAGCGAACCTGCCTTTTTTGTTGGGATAATCTGCGATGAATCCAGCAATGTGACCCATTTACTGTACCTACGCCCTTAATTGTATTATTTCATTATTAGATTACGCTAAATGTTGCTGTTAATTTCGTTATCTTTATCTATGTTGATTAGAAAAAGCTGTTTTTGTAATTAATTTATGACAGAGTTGATTTTTGTCCTACTATGCCGAATCATGGCAATTTTTGCCGTCGTATTTTCTAACTACTTACGATCGCAAATACTTTCAATTTGTTCATTTCCGCTTCACTGTCACAACTACTGTCTCTATGAGGCCATGAGGGATATATCTACACTATAATTGTCAAATTTGACATATATACTGGTCAATTAAGCTGTTGAACCAATATATATGCTTCGTGTGGCAACACTATCGTAAACAGCTGTTGCAATTTGCTCCCTAACTAATATTTTATTTTAACAATAATTACGGCCCCGTTTTCAGTAATCACTAAATATTAATTATATTTAAACAATCAAAAGTGTATATAAATGTGTAGTGACAACCAATTGTGCCTTAATATCAGTATTATGATATTGTAAAACCGGCGAGTGACTCATCACAGTGAGTTGTCAAACGTTTTCGTTGCTATCCCTTTCAAGTAAGTTGTGTTTTAAATTCAGTTTTAGTCTGTATTTATTGATAACTGAGATGTTTAAATAGTCTTTCCATATTTACATCGATAGTGTTTGTATTTTTTGCCGTAAAGTAACCTCACTTTTAAGTTGATTGAACAACTTCTTGAGAACAAATAACGGTTTTGTTTTATATTTTATTTGTGTTTACTATCATAATAAAATGATGACCCGTAAGGCCTTGGCTCGCCAGGAGGAATATCAACTGGCTTTGCAGGAATTAAAGGCTTCCAAGGAGTTGGTTAAGCAATTGAGTAGGGAAAGGGATGACAATGAAAAAGAACTGTTAGATTCTCTAGACATTAACTGTAAATTAAAAAAGGAAATGGGTGAGTTGTACACTCAAAATTTAATGTTAATTGAGGAAAAGGACAAATTGCAATATACTATAGACCAATTTGACCAGTGCAGTGATGAGTATGAGCAGGCCCTCAGGCGCATCGCTGAATTGGAAAAATGTTTAAAAGAGGCTTACAATAATATTAATGTTTTGGAAACTGAAAAATTGAACTGGACCGCCTCACAGAATCAGAGTCTATTTGATGAATTGATAGATAGTGCCCCACATATGGTTTCTGTTGCATATAATATAAATCCTGCAGTGTCATTGAACTTTTCTTCTAATGATGAGATTATTAATACACCCAACACTAAAGGATTGGTTAAATGCAGCAGAAACAAAATAAAAAAGTATTTAAAATTAAATAAATTTATTAAGAAAACAAAAACTATGATTAAAAAGCAAAAGTATTATAACAAAAATTTGAAGTTTAGTAAAGAACGTACAGTGTTGTTAAACAAATTAGATTCTTATTCCAAATTAATCAAAGAAAATCAAGAGATGTATGATAATAATGTAAAATATTTAAATGACAAAATTAGTAATCTGCAGACATCTTTAAGTGATATTTCTAATAAATATAGTTCATCAAGAAAAAGTTTGAGGGAACACACATTGACACTTAATCACCTATTCAGCACTTCCAAAACTGAAAATCACCACTTGGCTAGGCGATGTTCCTTGGTGTCAGGCCTGGTCACCTTGGATCAGTTAGAATGGTCCATGTCAATGTGTGAGCCATCTTTCTCTGAACAACCCACATTTGAAATGTTAAGCAGTAATGAAAACAGTTCTTATACACAAACAAACAACAATAATATAATGTTTAGTGATGAAATTGGAAAAGATTTGGGCCTTATGTTAAAAAATAAATTGGGACAAAGTGTAACAAATTACTGTAGTCCGGGCTCATCTTACAATGATATTATGGATAAAATATCCAAACATAACTTGACTAAAAGTGATAATTTGATTATTTTAATTGGAAACAGAGGTAATGTAAACAAAAAATCGCTTCAAAACTATCTTGACTATTTAAATACATTAAATGTGAAAAAAATTGTTATGTTTACATTACCCTACTGTTACAGTTTGCCACAGGAAGAAAATAACATTAGGTATAAATTAAATTTAGTACTGTCCAACATGGCATATTATAGTAAGAAAATACAAGTTATTGACTTCAATATATTGACCAACTTAAAAAATAAATTTTATTTGACTAAAGATAGAATAAATCTATCTAAGTATTTTAGAAGACAAATAGCTGAATTGCTAAGCTATAATTTTTTAACTTTAGCCAGAAATTTGGCTATTCAAACCTCTGCTTCTATTGAGCAGACTTTTATTAATGACTTTGCTTCTATTGAGCAATTTACTCCTGACAATGCTTCTATTGAGCAAATTAGATTGACTAATAATACTGTTTTGGAATCTATTCCAATTCATTTAAATTAGATAATAAGACAACAGAGAAAGTCTCTGGCAAAGTTAAAACAACAGAAAAGTCTAATTATTTAAATATTGTTCACCAAAATGTACAGGGCTTTTCTGGCAAAGATCTAGAAATTAGTTTATTTTTGCAGACCATGGAAGTGCATGTGTTATGTCTAACAGAACATTGGTTAAAAAAAAATGAAATTCTGACCTGTATTGAAAACTATAATATTGTAAGTGCTTTTACAAGAGAATCTACTATTAGAGGTGGATCTTTAATATTATTATTAAATAATATAAAATATAAAGAACGACCAGATGTTGTTCGTCACTCTATTGAGCGAACTATTGAAATTTCCTGCATAGAACTCGAGCAACATATTGTTGTATGTGTATACAGACCTCCCTCTGGAAACTATGATCTATTTGAGGCTTCAATGGAAAACGTTTTAAATATAATAAGTGGCAATAACAAGAAGATAGTTGTATGTGGTGACTTCAATATAAACATTTTGGTATCATGTTCGTACTCAGAAAGGTTCCTTAATTTATTCAGATGTTTTAATCTTCTCCATACTTTCTTTGAACCTACTAGAATTACACCAATATCAGCTACCTGCTTGGATAATATTTTTTGTAACTGTGATGTACTTGAACAATCAATTATATATTGTATAAATTCAGATCATAGTGGACAGAAAATCGCTATTGAGCACCATCATGTTAACCAAATAAAAAAAATAACTTATAGGCCTATTACAGATAGTCGCTTGAGGAAATTTGAAAATAATGTAATGAATAGAATTCACTGTCTAAAAGAAACCGATGATCCCAATAAGTTGTATAGCAGTTTATTTGATAATTTAAATATTGAATTCAAGAATATTTTTAAACAAAAAAGCTTTAAAGTCAGTTCTAAAAGGAAGTTTAGTGATTGGGCAACTCCGGGTATTTATATAAGTAGAAGAAAATTATTTGAACTATACTATCAGAAGTCGACTTCCACTGATCCATTTTTTATTGATTATGTCAGACAGTACTCCAAAATCTTTAAAAAGGTTTGTAATACTGCCAAAGCGAACTTTTTGAGTAATAAAATTAAGAAATCTGATAATAAAATAAAAGCCACTTGGAAAGTTATAAATCAAGAAAGTGGTAAATCAAAAGTTACTAATAGGTGTTTTAAAATTAATGTCAATGGAAAAACTATAGAAACAGATGATGGAGTTGCAAATACCTTCGAGACTTTTTTTTCCAATATACCTATTAAAATTACAAAAGAATTGAATTCTTGTACTAAGCGCGCACTTGCTCTCATAGAGACGAATGTTCATAAGTGCAATATTCCTTTCAATTTCCATGAAATTAACGTTAATACGATCATAGAAGCTTTCAAGTCTTTGAATATGAAAAAGACTGAGGATTTATGGGGCTTTTCTGTTAGTGTTATAAATTCTATAATAAATGTTATATCTCCTCAACTATCGTTTATATTTAATAAATGTATTGATGATGGTGTATTTCCCAATCAAATGAAATTAAGTAAAATAATACCTTTGTTTAAGGCGGGAGATAGCAATGACCCCACAAATTTTCGTCCCATTTCTATTTTGCCGACTCTTAGCAAAATTTTTGAAAAAATTATTCTTAACCAATTGCTTTCTCATTTTACGAGAAATGAATTGCTTCACAATAGACAGTTCGGATTTACTAAAGGAAAAAATACTACAGACGCGGGAATTGCACTTATAAAACACATATTTGATGCTTGGGAAAATCGGCAGGATGCTCTAGGTATCTTCTGCGACTTGTCCAAGGCGTTTGACTGTGTTGATCATCAAACATTATTGGGTAAATTAAAGCATTATGGTGTATCAATAAACTCATTAAAACTTATTGAATCCTATTTGACCAATAGAATTCAAAAAGTTGTTATAAACAAAACTGAGTCTTCTGGTGCGCCTGTGCATATGGGCGTGCCTCAGGGTTCGATATTAGGGCCATTGCTTTTTTTAATTTATATCAACGACCTCCCTTACTTTTCAAAAAAATTGTGTGAGACGGTATTGTTTGCAGATGACACCTCACTAATTTTTAAAATAGACCGAACTAAAACTGACTTTGAGGATGTAAATAATGCCATTTCAAAAGTGCTATCCTGGTTTGAAAATAATAATTTATTGTTAAATTCAAAGAAAACAAAGTGTATTAAATTTACTTTACCAAATGTAAGGCAGGTTAGTACTCATGTTGAAATCAATGAAGAAACTATTGAATGTGTTGACTCTACAGTATTTTTGGGAATTAAGTTAGATTCTCATTTACAATGGTATCCTCATATCTCGTCCCTATCTAAAAGACTTAGTTCAGCTGCTTATGCTGTTAAAAAAATTAGGTCTTTGTGTGATGTTGAAACAGCAAGACTTGTTTACTTTGGTTACTTCCACAGTGTCATGTCATATGGCTTGTTATTGTGGGGCACAGCAGCCGACATTGAAGACATTTTTATTTTACAAAAAAGGGCTGTGCGTGCTATTTACGGACTCAAGCCACGTGATTCACTAAAAGATTTATTTAAAGAAATTAATATTTTGACCATTGCTTCTCAATATATATATGAGAACATAATTTATGTTCACAAATATAAACATACCTTTTCAAAACATAGTGATATTCATAACTTAAACACTAGATATAAAAATAAACTTGCTGTTCCAAGTTTTAGACTTCACAAGACAAGTCGCTCATTCATGGGGAAATGTATACACATTTATAACAAAGTCCCGCCAAATGTAACTGAACTGCCTTTTCACAAACTTAAGTTATATGTCAAACAAACTTTAATGAAAAAAGGCTACTATAAGGTCCAAGAATATTTAGATGATAAGAATGCGTGGAAACATTAAAATTCCAAAATGTTTTTAAGTTTATTTACGTGTAAGTATTATGACTATTAACCTCTGTATACCTATTTTGTGATTGTGCATTGTCAGATAGCTTGAAAATAACGATAATACTTTTGACATTGGGTACCTACTTTGTCGGTACGATGATATAGATTCTCTTCTAATTTTAATTATTTTTATCGCTGGGCGGCACTGCACTGCTAAAAATTATATTTTTTTTTAACTACAAACATTGTATTTGAATATTTATTTTAAAAAGAGTGACTACACGAGTTTGTTGCCGGAATCTTCTCGGTAGTTCAACTTTTGGAACCGGTGTAAATTCAGACATGACAGACAGACAGAGACTATGACGTTGTTAGTTAATATTTTTTTTGTGATAGTTGTAAAAATGTGTTTTTTTGACGATTTAAAAGTGCTTCTTTGTGGCCTATTTAAATAAAATATTTTTTCTTTCTTTCTTTCTTTTCTTATATGTCAATTTTGGCTAAGCAGCCAGACGACCGACTGGCGTAGCAGTCAATCAACTATCCCGGCCGAGTATAGCTACTCGACCGGGGTTGTAAACACCACTTTTATTGTTTTTCGGTTTAACTACATCAACTAGGTTTACTTTAACATAATACTCTATGATAAGTAAGTAGATAATTCAATTTTGAGAAATGTAAATACGCAGTGCATGCAACACGACTTGCAAAAAAACAAAAGCGAAGCGCCCATAATTGATGATACTTATCTGCAATCGTTGTTTTTTATTGTAGTTAGATACGAAGGAGGTATGAACAATCCTTGCTGGTTCATTTAAGCCGTTAAAATAAAACTCACCTAGTGTCTGTTAATCTCATTAGTGAATTTAAAACATCTAAGTATATTAGTTATCTGTAATCAAAACCACAATCCATGCAAACTGCAGGGAAGAAATAAAATGGACAAAAATAAACCATTTCACATAATGTCGTTTCTACTTTAATGGCGCGCTCATTTTTGACCTACTTTACAATTTCATGTGTGAAATGGACTGGCTCATAAGTATGCCCGCATTGATGCGATCTTCGTTCGTCCCCAATTACATCTAATTGCTGGTCAGTTATCTCATCACAATTCCCCGAAGCTATCATGGAGCCAACCATCCGTTAGCGAAACTTCATTAGGAAGAAACTGAACAATAAAAGAAAAATCGCGTTATTGGTTAATGGTTTTCATCATTTTCTTATTCTACGTCGTTAGAGAGCGACGATACGAACCTTACTCGTATACGCTCATCAAACAAAAATAAATTCGAACGTGTTTTATCTTTCATTTTGCATACGCGAGGGACAGAAACAAAACACATAATAAACCATTATTCTCTACTCTCATTTCACGAGTAAATAAGAGGGGAGAAGATTATTAATTAAAACGAAATTAAAAAATATCTTCATTCAAACGGACTCGATCTAACTACAAACGAACTCAGCATTGCATTCACTGTTAAGTACGATTTAGTACTATTGTGTTTCTACAATAACACTTACAATCAGACTACCTACACTATTAACCCAATATTCGGTGAGATACGCAGTATAGTGTGTTAGTGTGTACCATACACTATTAATCCACTTTTAGTTCAACCGTACTTTCAATTTTTTTCTGTAAAAATACGTAAGCCAGTCCCTAAATGGTGTAGATATGACGCGTGGTCAGTGACCCTGACTACTAAACCAGGTTCTCGGGTTCGAGCCCCGATAAGGCCAAATATTTCTGCGATAAATTCAAGCATTTTTAACTTGGTATAGATATACTTTGATTGGTTTACTTAATTATCTAGGTATACGTAAATTGTAAAAGTGAAAATCATAAATTATATTCATATAAAAACCTTTTATTCTAACTACATAAGAGCAAAATTATTTTTTACTTTTATAGTAAATATTCAACATAATGTTAGACGATCGCGGTAATTTCCCATTATTCACTGCATTGTTTCCATTAAAAACCACAAACAACTTTAAGACTATATCATTTCATTGCACTCGTACAATATTGTTAAACAGCCGGCTTATATTACAACGTATACGGTAGAAGGTTGAATTAATGTGACCCAAAGTTCCAACTTTTATTTTTTTTCAACAGGAGTAGGTACAAATTGAGTAGCAATTAATATACCGTTGTTAAGGGTTGAATTATTCATTAATCAGGAAAATCAATTGAATTTTCGTGATAACCCTTTAACCCTTACTATTAAGGGTAAATTAAATAACAACTGCAATTATTATTTCATTTCTAAATTTAAAAGAGATGCAGTTTTATATGACTGAGAGTTTTATTTTTAAATAAAAATTTTGTACGCTGATACCGTAGAATCGATAGGCAACTCCTGCTATACTTAATCTTTGCAATGGTTAGGTATACAAGGTGTTAGTTCTATACCCTATCAAGCCGAAATGTGCATGTGCAACCTATGCATGTAAAAGTTATGCCAACGGCAAGCTTCTAACTGTCACCATTTACGAGTAATTAGCTAATTAAGTTTTACCTTCTAAACTCTTGTCGCACAGCCCTAAAATAGCTGATTTCATTCATAATCATCATCATCATAATAATCATATTTTTTTTATTATTATTAAGGAAACAATACGTAAAAGTTATCTTATTTCCGTAACAATAAAATACTTAATGAAGATTCGATAAGAGATAGTATTGCCATGCTCGATTTCTTCAATGCATATTCAATAGTTCTGTAAGATATTCTCATACTGTAATTTTAACGCATCGACTGATTGCGATATAGTAATTCACATCACGTTATTTGTTTTTCATTAGGTGCACTCTAAAAATTTAAAAGCACATTTTTACTTTTATGAGGAGGTTTTATAACCCGTTTTATAACCAGCACTCATATAATGAATGCATTTTTTTTTATACAACTAGATGAAAAACAAGCTGACTGCCAACCTGATGGTAAGCGGTAATCGCCGCCTATAGACACCTGCAATAACAAGGAAAAATCACTTGATATTGCAGGTGCGTTATCATTATCTAAGATGAAATGCCGTGAATGCCCAGTAAGTACACTGGCTACCTTTTCCTTCAGTCCGAAACACAGCGAACTGTTTCATAGCTGAAATAAGAAAGGCGACTTATTCAGACGACTCTACATACGGGCCTACCATATTGTAGAGCTAACTAACATCTAGATTTACACACTAACTTTGAACACGAAAAAAATGATGAAATACGTTGGAGCACGAAGCCAGCATGAAGCTTTTATGAGATGTAACCTTAATTTGGACTGGTAGAGACATCCATAAGGTAAACGAAAGAATTTGGTTTCCTGTTAAACATCTATAATATCAAGAAAACACATAAACAAGATGTTCCAAAATGTATGGAGACCCGGCCAGGTCAGGTACAGTATACTGAAAAAGAGGTAAAAATATACAGATCTGGGGCCTTGCCACCATCTTTATAAAAGCGATTCATCTTCCGCTCGGTTCAGTATTGGTTCCTAAACTGCGTCGCTGTCATAGTCGTAGATAGCGTCGTAGTACGGATATAACGATTCTACTCAGTTTAGGTCCTAAACTGGATCGCGATAAAAGATGGTGGTACGGGTGCAGTGTTCAATTGTCCGTTTTCTTTTTATTTGCTTTGTTGCGTGGTATAAAGCAAGAATTTTTATAGAAAAAACTGCAACACAGCCAAAATATACATCATGGCGCCTATGTCACTTTGGTGACGTTTAGTAGACTTCTATGTCGCCCGCCATATTGCCTTATTGAATAACTTTTGTACATACACACCATACATGAAAACCAATTATTAGTATTTTTCCCGGATTCAGGAGATTTTTCCTGATTTTTTGAAATAGTGTACCTGGCCGGATATGAAACGACTCCTTTGGTTCGAAACTTTGGAAAACGTTTCGTGGCAAATCTGCAGTTTTATTTACTAGCAACCTTACTTATACAAGTTTCTTATAAATACAAAAAAAAAAAAATACAAATAGATGAAGTCCAAAAAAACACATCAACAGCACCAGCAGTGTTTCAATGTATTTATTAAATGTTTATTAATAAGACCTAAAATAAACGTAATAATAAAGCAATGTAATATATATTTAGGTTAATAAAGCAGATTCGTATATTGTTACTGTTTGTGTTTCTTGCTCAATCAAAAAAATATCAATGATTATCTCGCAATCAAACATAAGTAGAAAATTATTATCCGTGTTTTTAATAGCTCGTCAGTTATTCACCCACAACAAATGCAATAAATGATGTACGTATGTATGTACTTATAGAGATATATTGGCTACCATACAAGGAAACCTAGCAAAATATTCAAGTCAAGCGTCTCTTGGGGGTTAAAAGAGTTGTAACGTTCGAATTTTAATGTCAAGCGCACATTATTAGCTTCGAAATTGACTCTTAATAACAAGGTAAATGAGTTCCTAATTAGTAAGCGGTTTATTGGCCCACCGTACCTACGTAAATAACATTGCTGGGACTACTCGAAGTACAGTAGGTACTTAGTTCACCTAGACCTCGTTTTAGGACTCGTGTATAAAGGATTTTTTTTATACAACTACAAACAAGCTGACGGTCCACCTGGTGGTAAGCGGTTACCGCCGCCTATAACAGACACCTGCAATAACAAGGAAAAGCACTTGATATTGCAGGTGCGTTGTCATCCTGGGCCCTTTTTTTTTTTTTTCGGATTGAAATCCGACTACAGACCTACCCGCCACTGGCTAAGTGACGGGCGTGTGTGGGTGTCGCCCAGCGCATATAAGGCACTGGGAATACCCACTAAAACTCCCCGGTAACTCCACTACCCTTCACGGAGGTGGCCTGGGCTCTGCCGAAGCAATTTCACCAAACCACCCCCAGGCAACCCGGCCTTGCGGCCAGGTTTCGCGCCGATGGGGATTACCCAGAGTCACTTGGGTAATCCCAGACGTGGCGGCCTGTGCAATGCATGCGTGGAAGCCACCCACGCATGCAGCCGCGCCTAGGGCGTAGGAAGACGAGCGATCACCGCCCGCCTCCTCGCGCCCACCCGCCTACGCCGGATAGGGGCGGCCAGAGGATCCTGTTCCCGCTCCCTCTCCGCTGCCTCCTTCTGCATGAGTACAGTCTCGCAGAAGGAGGCGACAGCCTCCCATACCCTCTCGCTACCAACCATGGCTCTTACCATGGTTGGTAGCGAGAGATGACCGCCACCGAGCGCCGCACGAAGTTCGCGGCGCTCGTGTCGCCAGGCCGGACACTCCACAAGGGTGTGCTCGGCCGTATCGTCGGGGGAGTCGCAGTGATGACACCGCGGCGTCTCTTCCCGACGAGCGATACGGTACAGGTAGTGGCCGAAGCAACCATGTCCGGTCAGTACCTGTACCATGCGATAGGTGAGGCTGCCAATCCGGCGCCCAACCCACTCCTCCAACACCGGACGAATCGCTTCGATCGTCCGGTGGCCGGCTGCTGGGGTAGCTAGTGCCTCGCCCCATTGGCGTAGAGCCCCCCTCTGCGCCAGGTTGCGGACCCGCCTAACTGTCATCCTGGGGCCTAAGATAAAATGCCGTCCATGCACAGTAATTACACTGGCTACCTTTCCCTTCAATCCGAAACCCAGCGAACTGTTTCACGGCTGAAATAAGAAAGGCGGTGGTACCTACCCAGGCGACCCTACATATGGGTCTACCACCTAGTAAAGGCTAACTGGTATTTGTATACAGCAGTGATAAAAGATGATCAATTTTAAAAGGACGATATTTCTTCCCTTGCCAGCGTATATACGTCCCACTATGCCAGGCACAAGCCTTCCTACATGGCAAAAGCACATAAGAAGTTTGGGTCATACCTAGTCCCACCACGCTGGCCAAATGCGGGTTGGTGGGTTATGGCGGTTGCAGTAACAACCGGGACCAACGGTTAAGCCGTTGCCGTCGAGCTCCTCCATGCTTTCCGAAGCATGGAGGAGCTCGAGATTAAAGGAGATATTTCATATCCGGCCAGGTATATTTACTATACAAAAAAAATCATCTGCAGAATCAGGGAAAATCACTAATTATTAGTTTTCATTTATAGTTCACTTGTACAAAATTCAAAATGATCCGTCAATTTTACCATTATTCAAAATGGCAATATGGCGAGCGATATAGAAGTGAACTAAACGTCACTAAAGTGACATAGGCGCTATGTTGAATATTTGGCTGTGTTGCAGTTTTTTCTATAAAAATTTTTGTTTTTTATCAACCACCAATCAAGTCTTTAATTGTACCATGAAACAAAGCAATAAAAAGAAAATGGACCACTTTTATTTCAGTATGAATGATGGATTTATCATACTCGTACCTACCTAAACATTTTTGTTATTTTATTTAAAAATTCAATTTAAATATCTTCCCGGTACCTTGACAAATCGAGGGAGAGGAAGACTCCCCTCGGCAGAGGAGATCAGACGGCCGAAAGTCAGGGCGACAAGAGAGGAATCAACGGACACTGCTGGCGCTATCAAGCAAGACCGCCCGCTGAAGCCCTGCCATTACTGGTCCGTCACGCAGTCCCAATCTCCTCAGACGGTCGCGAAGAGAGCTTGGGACAAGGCTGTTGACTGAAACCACGACTGGTATGATCTCAGTGGACGTCACTCTCCACATATCGGTAACCGCGTGTGCCAGGTTCAGATACTTTATTTTCTTGTCTGTCACGAGGTTTTCATCGAAAGGGATAGTGAATAAGTGAAGTCCACTAAGAACACACGTTGTTTAATGTTGTAGGAACATTAGTTCCAATTCTACATGGCGATGTTGAGTTTTTTGCTGTTAGATATAAGTACTTTAAGAAATATAATTAAAGTTTTCTCTTCGAATTAGGCCGCAGTAAACATATACCTGCTAATCCAGGGAACCTAGTTTTTTTAACGTTAGAATCCCCTGTTTAGTAAATCAACCCCAGTTGGAAAACAGCCCGTGAAGAGTTCAAGGGTTGCACACACGTAACTCTACCTGTTCCAGCAGTACAATATCAAGCTTGTTTCGTCCTGTCCGTAATAATGGATATGGATGTGTTTTTTTATTTATTGTTAAGATAACAATAAGATGAAGCAAAAATTAAGTTATTCAATTTTTTAATTTTAATTAAACAAATATAGGAGCGTCAGACTTCTGAAACATCTTCGCCTTACAGAAGAATGCCGCTAAAAAGACCAATTTGTAGTCTTGTGTTCCTGCTGTAATCGGTAGATGGGTGACCTATCAGCTTTATCCACTAGTCTATCTCTTTGTCTCTGGTTGAAATACATATTGATATTGTGCATACAGTATAACTACTTGTCGTTTGAGTTGCGATTAACTTGATGTTTGTTGAAGAGTTCCGTTCTCTATATCCGTAGATTTTCAGTAGATTTGCAGACAAAATTTAAATGGGACAAACCTGGTAGTACTTATTCGAATACAAAAAAAATACAGAAAACATACACTTAGAGATATAAGATAACATAGCTTAATAACCTCTACTTTTTAACAGTCGGATAAAAAATAACACACGTCTCGTGTTTCGAACTAATTTAAACTTCGTTACTTCGTTCGTAAAGGCTAGTTCGAGTGCGCCAACTTTATTGTCACTAAGTCATCCTATATTATGAGGTAACTTTCTTGTCTTGTCTCAGTTCTGTTTCACCGCAACTTTGCACTATTGACCCTTTTTAGGTTTTTTAAGTGCTTTCTATTTAAATTTGCTAGTCGTTTGTTTTGGATTCTTTGGCATTGTAATAGTATTAATAGTCCACTGGACTAATACAATAATAATATCAATAATATTCTCACACTCACCCTCCATTCCTTCCATATTTATGTATCTTAAATTAGAATCAAGGACTTAGGATATTGATACTTGATTATAGAGAATTTTTTATAAGTACCTAATAATATACTATTATTATGTATTTATAAACATTTCAAATAATCTACGGATTTTTATATCTGCTCTGTAAAAATATCATATAAACCTGCATGACTCATGAACAAATTAATGTCTCCTGCGGATTTCTGGCTTAGTAGACAAGGGTACTTACCACCGCAAAAGATTGCTGTGAAATCTATAATAGATATCGTAACTGTAAATTGGATCGGCATGAATCAACATCAGGCGAGATATCTTGCCATATAACAAAGCGATTTCGACCAAAGCCCTCACTTACATCGGAAACCCAACGTAGATGATATTCAACAGCGATAGTCGGTCTTACAAAAATTAGTATCCATAATTTTACTTTGAATACAATCGAAACGATCCATATATACAAAATGGTTGCCACTAATTTACAACAGAGATACTGCTGTCGTTCTCATACAATTGTTGTTGCACTAAACCACAGGTCACCGATATCGTTATACCAGCCTATGATGTCCACTGCTGAACAAAGGCCTCCCCCATCGATTTCCAAATGAAACGGTTTTGCGCAACCTTCATCCAACGGCTCCCCGCGATCCTTTGACTTTGAGCTTTCTGGTACGTGGTCGCCATTTTAGAACTTTAACGCCCCACCGGCGCACAGTGGGACATCCATAGGTCATAAATCTTAAAAACCTGCTTTCTTGTTTTACATTTTATTCCTTGTCGTTACATTGGATAGTTGCGGTACCTTCTGAAACTATAAATAGGTCAGTAATTAGAGTGCGCCTTCATTATCTATTGTGCATTCAAAGAGAGCGCATCGCCAATCGTAAATACTGTTATCAGTGAGTCATTAAAAAGCGTGACGTCATTTGTTGTCATTGCGGGACCTGTGAGTGCTGTGTGAGTTTTTTCTGAAATGGATATCCAAGAACAGGGTATGTAATAATTAATATTTTTATTTTAATTGTATCTTAGTATATATTTTCTTTAGTATGTCATTGCTACGAGGCGACTTTTCTTGGAGTATTATATTTTAATATTCAAAGTTTGAATAAACTTTTAAATATGTTCCCACTCGCTCCGACTATGGAGGTATATTGCACCATAATCTTTAGACTTTCTTATCTTAGGAAAATTAAAACTTGGCTGCCCTTATCTGCCCTTTTGGCGATGACAAGGGTGCTACGGTTGCCAGATTATCTCGTAGCATTTGCTACGAAATTAGTTTATTTAGTCTTAGTGCTTTGTGTAGGTTTTGTGACTGAATTTTAACCGTTTTTTTTTTGTTTTAGGTAATTTATATATATGCTCGTTTTCAAGAATGCATATTCTTGAAATATGGCTAACTGTCAATACCGATAATGACTCGGAAAAGTGTCGTCAAGTCCTACAAAGTTTGTTGACTACTCTGAACGATGCTGAGAACATTGATATTCATTATTTAGAGAAAATTGTTAATAATTTATGTAAAGCTATTGCTCGATTCTGGAAAAAATGTAATAGGGATAAAACCAAGCTTTTATATAAGAATTCCGATTGGTTTAATGTTATTGAAAAAATTCAACTTGTGAAAAATAATAAGCAATGTACTCCGTCTGAAACGTCGCCGTGTCATTCACGTGGTCGTCCTCGAAAACCTTTTACGCAATGTAGTAAAAGGACTAAACGTCGGAGAGTAGCTGATTTGTCAAAGTCTGATGATTCTACTGTGAGTGCATTGCTTGATGTTTCAGACTGTTCATTCGATTCGTGTATATCTAGAGTTAGCACTGATGATGTCTTGTCACTTGTGACTGATGCTCAGTTGACAAAACATCAGTATTTATTAATTAAAAACTTTGTTAATAGTAAGATTTCTCCTAATGTATTACCATGTTACCAACAAATTACTAAAGCGAAACAGAGATGTTACCCTTCTAATATAACTGTTTCCGAGTCTTCAGCTGAAGTTGAATTACAAAGTCTTTTTGATCACACAGCTTCTCGAATCCTTGAATCTCAAAAAGAGGTCTTAGATCAGATTCCTGATGATTGTTTGTCTAATATCTCTTTACTTGGGAAATGGGGATTCGATGGCAGCACTGGACATAGTGAATACAAACAATTTTTTTCAGATTCAACTTTAGAAGATAGTAGTTTGTTTGTAACATCTTATGTACCCCTTCAAATTATTGTAAAATTAGCTGAAGATAATTGTAAAATTTTATGGAAAAATCCTCGACCCTCTTCCACTAGGTACTGCCGTCCTATTCGATTTCAATTTTTGAAAGAAAGCACAGCAGTGTCTTTGCAAGAGGAAGCTTATTTTAAGGATAAAATTGAAAGTTTGCAACCTACTTTTATTCAGATCGACAATCGTGAATTGGTCGTTTCTCATAAGTTGCAGCTTTCAATGGTAGATGGTAAAATTTGTAGTGCTTTAAGTGAAACATCTACAAGTAGATGTTATATATGTAATGCTACCCCTAAAGAGATGAATAAAATAGACGAATGTTTACAAAAACCTGTAATAGAGAGTAGATACCAATTTGGATTATCACCACTACATTCTTGGATACGTTTCTTCGAATATTTTATTCATCTTTCATATAGATTAGACATAAAAAAATGGCAAGTTAGGCTAGATAGTGATAAACAATTGTTATCAAATAAAAAACAATATGTACAGTCCCAGTTTAGGGAACGATTAGGTTTAATAGTTGACAAGCCGCGTAGTGGTGGAAGCGGGACGTCTAACGACGGAAACACGGCCAGGAAGTTTTTTTTGGAATCAGCTGTATCTGCTGAAATTACAGGTTTGAATAAGGATCTCATAGATCGTTGTTGTGTAATATTACAAACGTTATCTTCTGGACATAAAATTAATGAATGCAAGTTTAAAGACTATGCATTACAAACAGCATACAGCCTGGTCGAGGAATATCCGTGGTATAGTCTTCCTGCTTCTGTCCACAAGGTGCTCGTACATGGATCAGATATTATAAGTTATGCATTGTTATCTATAGGAGAACTTTCCGAAGAAGCTGCTGAAGCGACAAATAAGTATATCAAAATTTATAGACGAAGTCACACTCGAAAAATGTCACGTGAAGTTACCAATCAAGATTTAATACAACGACTATTATTACATTCAGATCCTTATATTACAAGTCTTCGGAAACTTCCCCCTAAAAAGAAAAATACTCTGTCACAAAGTGTAATAGAATTGTTACATGTTTAATATTGTTAGAATAAGAATAATTTATTTGTATTTTGTTAGTTGTTTTGTTTTTTTTGTATTTAATTAATTTTAATTTATTTATTTCTATTATTTTATTATAATTAAATAATGTTATCAATGTTTTGACTCTTATTTTATTTAAAATATATGTTTTACATTCCAATTTTTAAGTGTTTGTTCATGATAAATTTAGGTAAAAGTATGTTATTGTTTATATTTGTTTTTTACTGAAGTAAACGTTTTTTATTCCGTAAATACATGTACTTCTTTCATTTTAATGTTCCTAAAACACTTTTACAACTATAAGTCACTAAAATAATACAATGTATTGATAGTAACAGGACTTTAACTATTTATGACCGCCCTTGTATGGAGCGTGTCCCTCCGTGCGGCGGTCTGTTCTGTCTACGTGCTATGTGCCCTGCCCACTGTCACTTAAACTTACTACCCTATGAGCTATGTCAGTGACTTTGGTTCTCTTACGGATGCCATTATTCTGATTCTATCTCGCAGAGAACATAGCCCAAAGTAAGTGGCACTGGGCAGGTCACATTGTAAGGACTGACGGCCGTTGGGGCGGAAAGGTCCTCGAGTGGCGGCCGCGTACCGGGAGACGCAGCGTTGGTAGGCCCCCCACAAGGTGGACTAAGGTGGAGCCGTGCATAATAGTGTGTTCGTTCATGTTGTACTACTGAGTTGTCTTTGCATTATGTTCTTTTCGCTGCTCATTAGGTAATGTTATTCATTTGCCGTGCTTAGAAGGCATAAAAAAACAAAGAGCTCTATTAACCACTGCGCTAGCGATCACCACATACTACAGTACGCCACAAAATACGGTACAACTTTCTATTTTTTTCATTCGGATACTTAATATAAGAACTTGAACTTAAGTAAAAACAATTCCTGCATAGCAACTCATTCGTAATACGAATAGTAATAAGTATTGCATTACTGATATCAAACTACTGAAGTTTATTTACCTACCTACACTCACCACGTGTAAAAGTATCAACAAATCCTCATCGCATGCTCCAAATGCGTAATCGATTTGTAAACGGACACTCGTTAATCGATGCTAACGTGAATCGATTATAACAAAAGTACCGCTCTACTAATCCAAATGTTTCCACACCGATAATCCTCTTATTTGCGATGCGAAATTCCTTGATGGGACGTCTTCATACGCCACTCGCGATGGATAGTTGTCCATGAAGTAGTTTTTGTAATTTAATTCTTATTTCTTAGGTAGTAAGGTGGTTTTCTAATTAGCTACCTGCAAAATAATATATTCTATAGTTTGTAGCGGAACATAATAATTAGAGCTACTGAAGCACAGCAAAATGATCTCTATTTACTTACGGATAAGATATGTTGAGCCTGAATACTGTGCGTAAGGTTTTTGTGGCCTATCATTGTAGTGATGCAGTGGGATTTGGATAATGGTTCGACAGAAAATTCATGTTGGGTTAACAAACGTGGAAACAGGTTTGCCGGATTCTAGATAGGGGAAATCCAGCAAAATTGTCTGGAAATGTGTGACGCTTGTACCACAAAGAGGACTAATTACCTGCCTTAATGGGGATAAAGAGTTTTAATTTTAGGGCAAACTCGCAAAATTAAATGAAAGTACCACATTTATCACGCTTTAGCGAAAATGAGCCGACTTTTATGAGCGTAATGGAGAAAATCTTTATGAGAAATGTGTTGATTCATCATACGAATACAGAATTGTACAAATAAGAAATGTTTAGTTAGCGAACGTCATAATATTATTTTGGTTTCATTGAAATTAATCATAACAAAATTTATTTCACTGGAAAAATATTGTTGTATTTTCTTCATTAAAAAATGATACGGTAAATTTAAAATCACCTTATCATTTGAGTATTAATTTAAATACTGCTCACATTTTTATGTCTATGACCTAATTTGTTCTTTAACTCGTCAAGCATCAGATCCTAGACACAATTGAGTTTTCAATTGTCATAGGCCTCCAAAGGTAAAACGCCGTTTGACAGAATAAGAGATTTATACGATATAAGAATTTGCCTTATAAGACTTCGAAATTTCGAATATACATTTTTATCATTAATATTGATTTTTATCTTAACGGGGTAACTCTTGACCTTCATCTCACCTGATGGTAAATGAAGGTAAGGCCGGCGATGGAAGCGAGCTACACCCGGATTCCTCAACCACAGAGGAACAGGTTATATTACCTCTAACTACCAAAACACAACAATGCCGTTAACATTATTGCTATGGCGGCAGACTAAGGTAAGATGGTGGTAGCTAGCCAGGCGGACTTAGAAAAGCTCTACCACTAACTAACCGAACAGAAAATTTCTGCCCCCACGGGAATCGAAACTCGGACCTCTAGGTCTGAGTTCGGTAGTCTCAACCACTAGACCACAGAGGCGGTGAATATTTCCAGGTTCCCATTTCATTCCTCAGAAAAAAGTAGGTAATCATTTAAAGTTATTTTAGACATAAGATAATTAACCGCACAAGTAAAAACCAAACAACTGTGGCAATTCCATGAAACGCATTTTTGTATTTATTTTAGATGCTATAATTATAAATTCATTATTGCTGGTAAATAAACGCAGACATCGCTGTCCAATTCCGGTAACCAAAAGTTCAACGCTTCTTCAATTTCTTAGCACCAAAAATGTACACTTCCATAAATGACAAAATTAATAAACTGTACTAATCACCAGCTTAAGACAAAATTATCCAAATTCATACAAAGTTTGGGATTTGAGGAAATTGAAAGCTACCTTAAACCGAAGCAAATGCAACACTCCACATCAATTCACCAATCATTCAACACACACACACACACACACACACACACACACACACACACACACACACACACACACACACACACACACACACACACGACATATACACTCAAATAACAAATACAAACACACATGTTAGCAAAATTTTTAATTTTTATATTTTGTTGTCAAAAAGTGTAATTAATATTTAAAATCCTCTTGCTGTACTTAAGAATTATAATATTGTAAACTTTATTGGGAAGGAACTGGCTCCTTAAATACAGATCATACTAGCTTAGGAGTCGGGGCTACAATTCACTGTTGTGACTTGTTCTTGGTACGATAAAGATTTATTATTATTATTATAAATAAGTGATTATTGTTTAATGTAAGTTATACTGTCAAGCCACAGCTTCTAGACACAATTGGTTTTAAATTGTCATGAGACCTCCGAAGGTCTTACGCGGCTCGACACGGCTGTTTGTCACACAAAAACACTAATGAATTCGACCCAAACTTGTTCAAAGTGGAATTCTTTTTAGTGTATCCTTTTACTGGTATTCTAGTATTCAAATACCTAAATGTTTCCTTGACCTACTCAGTTAATAATCTGTCAGATACATTATTGTTTACTGTATAACTTTTATCCTTACCAAATACTCTAACAGGCCAATATTTTCTTCGCTTATAGAAAACTTTCGGGCCGTGACTAAGTTGTCACGAAATAGGTCGTCTTCTTCATCATTCGTTTCTATTACTACTATTAAATAAACGCAAAAGGTTTGTTTGTAAACGTATTTTTACTAAAACAGATCTAATTAAAGGCGACCTTCTTTATCAATTAAGCTGTGAAAGTTACTTCCTTGGCCTATTTTTTAGATTCAGTTGTATTATGTATATGTAGGTATTCTTTGGTTGAAGTCTCTTGAAAACAATATATTTTGTAACCTACAACAAAAGTCTTTAAAAAATCATAATCGAACTCGTATAGAATTGTCGTCAAGAAGACTAAAGAACCCATAAAAATTCAATGGCGATTTTATCTAAGTATGGTTATTAAGAAATCTTTATTAACTACAAATTATTTTATGACTCGAATAAAGATAGGTGTAGACAGCTATCTCATTGGACGATTAATGTAGAAAGTTTCTTATGTTACACGAAAATAGGTTAATCTCTCTTTCGAGAACCGTTGACCCCATCGACTGTTTGTATCCTCTGCATCTCGAGGGTTTTGAGGTAAAAGTATCGAAAATAAATAACTAATCGAATAATCCGAGAGTTGTAGGTCAAAAAATCGTAAAATGAATTGATATTGGACTTATAAGATTTCCGGCCGTCTGGTTGAAAGGGCAGAGGTCCCGGGTTCGAATCCTGGTACGGGCAGATGTTAGTATGATGGATACGAACATTACTTAGTTTATGACTCATGGATATTTGTTTGTTATTTAGTATATGTCCTATATTTATATACTTTTATATCATTATTATCAAGTATATTTTTCTGTTGATTTATCCATAATACAAGCTCTTAATCTTGTTTAATTTGGGGCAGGTGACAGGTGCGAGTCTAAGAAAATTATTAATATTTTAAACTATGCTAAAAATAACTCATATATTTTTAATTTTCTTAAAATATTTCGGTCAGACTCATTAAAAACGCTCATTGAGCCTATTTAGTTAAAACGATGTTAAGCGTGCTTTATTTCTCTCGCTCGTATGTTAAATGAAAAAGACAACGCATATTAAACTTTTTGAGCAATGGTTCTTTAACTCAGGTAATAGAAGACCTTGTTTCTATGATCTGAGTTATAGACCCAGTTTAATAACTCCTTGGTCAACTATCAGTCGTATTATGTGTCTTTTACTAGGTGGTAGGCCCATATGTAGGGTCGCCTCGGTAGGTACCACCGCCTTTCTTATTTCAGCCGTGAAACAGTTCGCTGTGTTTCGGGTTGAAAGGAAATGTAGCCAGTGTAATTACATTTATGTAGATAATTGCCGTACAATATGGAGAACATTTCATCTTAGGCCGCAGGATGACAACGCACTTGCAGTATCAAGTGAATTTCCCTTGTTATTGCAGGTGTATAAAGGCGGCGGTACCCACTTACTACCAGATGGGCCGTCAGCTGTCATCTAGTTGTATAAAAAAAATTTGATGATCAATCATAATAATCGTTATTGTAATATTTTCGGTATGGGACTCTTTTGTCTAAAGCTCTAGAGATTCTCAGCTACACGCTTATCCTGACCTCCAGCATTAATTTATCAAGCTCCCTTGTGGCTTCCCATCCTTCGTTATTAGATTTATATTATGATACGATATATTATTATCATAACAAAAACTAGACAGATTTCCCCAAATACGATTACGACATATTAGATTAAGGAAACCTTACATATACCTGCATAAATTCGTGTTACTTTCAGACACATTTGTGATCTCACAAAACCGGCGAGAATAACGTTGTTGGGGATCCGGTTCCATATTACGGTCCTAAATGATCCCGGTATTTAAATAAAATAAGATTATTACAAAGAAAAAGAAATTGTATTTGTAACTGAAAAAATATTAAACATAAAATTGACAACTCTGTTATTTTCTTGTCGCTTAGCAACCACAACATCCTCCGAGACGCAAAAAATAAGTTATTAAAAATAGGAAAACAATTGTAAAAATAATAATATCAAACATTTTAGGAATTCATGTCTAACTCTAAGGGGTACAAGCATTTAAGAGAACGGGTATAAATTCCTTTAGTGGACTTGACTTTAGCAGTTCGGCAAATACCATCAATGCCCTTATAAATCTCAACAATTACGCCTAATGGCCTAAAAACACGCTTTTGTGGTGTTTCCACCAACACCACGTCCCCTACCTTCGCAAACTTAAAACAATGCTCCCGGCCTTTTTGAACCAATAAACTTAAATATTCCTTTATAAACCTTGACTTCAGATCTTCTCTAAGTCTCTGTAAATATCGGACTCTGACATTTATAGCTTTACCGTCTAATTGGTCTAAATCAGCGACATCGGAATACGGAATAGGCTGCAAAAATAATGCTGGGGTTAAGGGTTGTGTTAAAACATCTACGTCGTCGCCTAAGTAAGTCAAAGGACGAGAGTTAATTATAGCCTCACATTCAGTTAAAAGTGTTTGGAATTCTAAAAGTGAGACTGAGGCCCTACCAAGAACGCGACGTAGAAGTTCCTTAACCATGCGGATCATGCGCTCCCACCATCCTCCCCACCAAGGACTTGCAGGTGCTATTAAATGCCATTTAATTTTATGCAAACTTGCTCTTTCTTCTATGAGATCCCAATTAACATCTTTCAATAAATTTTTGGCACCGATAAAGTTGGTGCCATTATCTGAGTAAATGTCACGAACTCTCCCTCTTCGAGCAATAAATCTTCGAAGAGCTAATAGGAAATCATTCGTGGACAGACTTTCTACTACCTCCAAATGGATCGCTCTATACACCCCGCATGTAAATAACACTAGCCATGCCTTTGCTCTGCATTTTAGCACAAAAGGGCCTGCCAAATCGATGCCGGTAGTCTCAAAAGGTTTGCTATCCGCTCTAGTGCGGGTGGCTGGAAGAGGAGCAGGTGGCGTTTTGTATGAACTTGCCCTCTGTTTCTGACAAACCACACATTTCTTGGACACCCTCTTTACGAGTAATCTGACACCAACTATCCATAAATTCTCTCTCAAATTAGCCATTAACGTTTGTGTTCCTGCATGATAAAGCTCGACATGTTTACCTATAACCAACCTTTCCACGATCGGGTGCTTCGACGGTAACAATACGGGATACTTATAGCATAGTGGAATGTCTTCTGAAAAAAGCTTCGTTTTAACTCTGACTAAGCCATCACTATCTATAAAAGTACATAAATTACGGTAACTTTCAACCTCTTTGAAGTATTCTTTTTGTATACACAAATACACCGCTTTCTCTGCCTCTTCGAACTCTTCCACCGTCAAATTACAATGTGAACGATGACAAGCTTTTGACCGACAATTAAAACTAAATCTTAAAATCCAAGATACCATTCTTATAATTTTATCGTATTTGGAAAAATATAACAGACTATTTGTAAAGTAATCAGATGCAGAGTTAAATAGTACCGTATCCCCAAAAGACTTTTCTGTCACGGTTATACTATTTATAGGAAACGGCCATTCCTTCATATCTAATTTAAGCCAGCTGGGGCCTTCCCACCACCGTGAGCTCCGTAAGACTTCAGCATCACAACCCCGTGATGGAAGGTCCGCTGGGTTAAATGAACCAGGAAGGTGATTCCAGTCCTCACTTCTTGTTTCCTTCCGTATTTCTTTAATTCTGTTTTTCACAAAAACATTGTAGTTTCCATTATTTTTTATCCATGACAGTACCACCAATAGAGTCTGACCAAAAAAAGCACGAATGTCCCATGCCAAGCGTATTTTTGCTCTGTACATACAAGCGAACGGCTAAAATGGCAGATAGTAACTCTAGCCTCGGTATCGACATGTCTGACGTGTTTTTGTTCGGTGAGACTCTTGATTTAGCGGCTAAAAGCTGCACGTAAACCCTGTTTTGAAATTCACTGCGTAAATATAATGCTGCAGCATAAGCATCCTTGCTAGCATCACAGAAAGCATGAACTGTAAGGTCACAAAGGTCAATATTGTCTATAGTGATACGTCGCGGGATACTAACGTTGCTTAACGCTTCTAGCTTAGACGCCCATCTCATAAAATTTCTACTTATCGTTTCTGGTACCTTTTCATCCCAGCTAAGTCCCAATGCGTGAACTTCTTTTAATATAATTTTAGGCACAATCGAAACAGGGCTCGAAAATCCTATCGGATCAAATACTCTATGAGCTACGGAAAGTATTAATCTTTTAGTAACAGTTTCAGCGTTAAATCGTAAAGCGCTAGTGTTGACACACAAGGTGTCAAATTTGGTGTTCCACATCAAGCCTAAAGTTGACACCATGGTTTCTTTTTCAGAGGGACCAACGACCCAACCTCTAAGTTCCATTTTGGCCATTGCCATAAGTTCTGTAGATTGCTCTATAAAATTTGTTGCTCCTTGCCCTGTAGTACTAGTCAAGCAATTATCAACATAAAACGATTGCTTTAATATACTAGCAATGTCTTTTAGGTGTTCAGGTATTTTGTCACTTTCGAGGTGATGAATAATTGTTGCGTTTAATAAAAAAGGACTCGAAGTAACTCCAAAAACGACACGACAGTGACGGTACGTAATTAACGACTGCCTATCCTTGTTAGCCCACCATAAAAACTGTAAATATTTACGATCAATTTCAGTTAAGCTTATCTGTAGAAATGCCTTTTTTATATCGGCGGTAAGGCCTACAGATCGCTTCCTAAAACCAGTGAGCAATTTTGGTATTAACGATAGTAGATTAATACCTTTCTCTAATGAATTGTTAATAGAATTGCCGTTAAAGTCTTTCGCAGATGCGTCAAAAACAGGTCTAACCCGTGTGGTAAGACTAGACTCTTTAATTACGGCATGATGGGGTAAAAAGTGCCCAAAGTCGTCCGCTTCTATTTTTTCTATGATACCGCAATCTAACCATTCCTTCAGAGAAGAGTCGTATTCGTCAAAGTTACCTGTACACAGAAGTCTTTTAGTTGTAGAGTATAGACGCTTTACGGCCAATTCCTTATTATTCGATAGATTTTTATCTCCTTTCCACGGCAAGTTCACTTCATAACGTCCATCGGCATTCACCGTCACCGTATCTAAAAAGTACCTCATTAATTCTCTTTCCACTACTTCGCTATTTTTCACTTGTGTGGGATCTTTTATACCTATAGACTCTAAGTCCCACAGCTCCGCGATATGAAAGCTATTTATGGTCTGAGTGATGGTAGAAGCGCAAGCATTAACGGTAACTCCTTGTAAAACCCAGCCTAACTTTGTTCGTAACGCAACCAAAGAATCATTCACCTGAACTATCTCTCCCGTGTAGAGAAAACCTGAGTGGTCAGCACCTATCAACATCCCTATTTGTGAACAATCACCCTTATTGTCATTAAAAGTAATATTAAATTTGTCAAGCTTACTAAAAACCATAGGATCATTTAAACTTGGCAAATACCCGCAGAGCTTGTCCTTATCTAATACGGAAATAATGCATTCGAACTTACCAGTTAAATCTTGCACGCAAACTTTATAAACATTGTGCTTTGAAAGAGTAGATTCGATCCCGCCAAATAGACTATGTGTTAAAGACTCACTGCTTATCGGTTTTAGTCCCAAAGTTTTAGCGACATCTTTTGCTATATATGAACGTTGAGCGCCGCTATTGAATAATGCTCGTACCCTTACAACTTTGCTGTTATAAACTAAATTTACAATTAATGTCTGTAACAAAGTGGAATTATTAATTTTATGTGACAACAAAACCTTTTGATTTGTAACCGAAATGCTTTGACCATCATCGCGTTTGTCTTTACGGTCATCTTTTAATACATTAGCCATAACATTTGACATAGACGGTTGCTTGCTCATTAAATTAACCTCTGGACACATAATGTAAGTATGCCTTTTCGTACAATTCAGACATTTCGGATAAAAGCGACATCTGTTAGCAAAATGACCAACTTTCAAACAGATTAGACACGCTTTCTTTTCTTTCAGAAATTCTTTTTTCTGCTCTAAGGTCATGGATTTCGTGCGAATACATTCAGAACTATTATGTGTACTCTTCTCACACCAAATGCACTGCTTGTCATTCTGCTTTTGTTCATGGGCTATGCGCTTTACTGGCTGTTTTCGCTCTTCAGTTGCTGCAGCACACGCTGCTGTTGGCTCACGCGCCTTTGGGGTGTTGTTAAAACTGTTCATCGCGAGCTGAACCTTCTCCTCACAATCTACTTCTAACTTCAAAAAGTTCATTAGTTGTCCCAACAAATCTTTATTTGGTAACTTCGGTGAACGTTCCCAGACTCGTAATACGCTCTCCGGTAGCGCTGATTCAACTAAAGGATAAAGAATCGCCGCATTCTTATCGGTTGTAACTCCTAACGACTCAAGTGCGCGCAACTGCGTATTCAATTTATCGTACAGAGTACACAAATCCGACCCTTCCATATTATGTCTTTGCTGCAAGACCAGATCTAATAATTTTCGCACATACGTTTGTATTATAAGCTCATCCTTAGCAAAACGCGCTTTCAACTGCTCAATGGCGCTGTGGTAATTGGCTCCACTAGGAGGGAAACTCTCCACTAAGTCACGCGCTGGTGTTCCTGGTTCTGTGGCCTTAATCAAATACTGGTACTTATCATCATCATCAATAGCTTTATCATCGTGGATCTTACGGAATTGGCCCCAGAATCCGATCCAATTTTCTACACGTCCGTCAAACTGACGTAATTCAATTGCTGGCAAACTAAATTTACGTTTTGAAACTCCAGACTCTCGTGAACAAGTTTGACTATTGGAACGTACCTTTGATAATTCTTGTAATCTATTTGTTAACTGCTGGCACTCTAGTTGGCGTTCTAAGCAATTTTCCAGGTCCAAAAGGTCCATCATCTCTTCTTCTGAAATATTGACGGTGGACAAAATTTCCTGCAAATAATCATCAATATCTTTTAATGCCAATCCAGCAGTCTTAAGACTACTAAGTAGACTTTCAATATGCGATTCGTCGGCGGACTCCACATTTTCCAAAATTTTCTTAGCCTTGCTAACGACAAGAGTCAATGTGCGCCGCCGTATTGACCGTTGCTTTTTCGCAGATTCTATTTTAACTGCACTGGTCGCCACTTGTTGGGGATCCGGTTCCATATTACGGTCCTAAATGATCCCGGTATTTAAATAAAATAAGATTATTACAAAGAAAAAGAAATTGTATTTGTAACTGAAAAAATATTAAACATAAAATTGACAACTCTGTTATTTTCTTGTCGCTTAGCAACCACAACAAACGTAGTTCATTAGTAAGTCGAAATTTCGCCACAAATCCCTAACGTAAGCATTTGTTTATTACTATAAAAGTAGTTTTGTTTTTGGCTTTGCACGATAATTATTGCGATGAGCTACTAACTAATGAGTCTAATGAATGACGTACATTTATTATTTTGTAATTTAATTACGAAGAAAAACGTTACAATAGCATAATAACACCACAAATAAATGCAGTAGCGCTATTACATAGATTTGACCAAAGAAAGAATTAATATGCTGTTGGATATTTATGTACTTACCTCCCTATATAAGTAAATCTCAAACTTTTTTATACTAAGTTACATTTTCCTCGTGGTTATCATGGTAGTGGTTTTAAAGAATTATCATTTAATAAAATCGTTAACTCATACGATTACCTTGGATGTCCGCCCGCGTGGATGTCGGTTATCGCTCCAAAAAGTATCTTATGTCCTTCACAAGGACTTAAACTATCTCCTTACCAAATTTCATCTAAATCAGTTCAGTGGTTTGAACGTGAAGAGGTAAGAGACAGAAAGACACACTTTCGCATTTATACTTCTATGTTATTTCAAATATGAAAAGTCTGTCAGACTTATAACATTATGTTAGTAACGGTATAAGAGGAAATATAGGGTAATACTGTACTTGAAGCACGGATCATTATGGTAATACCTACGTGCTTTTTATTGGCTACAATACAAGTCGCAAATGAATCATTTAGGATTGCTGAGTCAGTTCGACGGCCACTTACTGACCGTCAATGTGAGTCACGTCTTTATGTAAATAGGACCTTTTGCAAATATCCGTCAACACTTTAAAGGTGATTTTATAACTCCATGAATATTTCATTTCTTTTGTTACTATTTAAAATTTATTTTCATATTTATTACGAAAGTTCTACAGTTCAATATTGCTTGACACTTCGTCACTGCGTTAAGTAGCTACTACTTCCTACATAGTGTGGAAAATATTTCAATTTACATAATTAAAGACGTCGCAAACACAATAAGTAGGTATAAGTATAGTTAAGGAAAAATAAGTGACGTCAAAAATTATATCTGTCAATGAAAATCGTTTATTTAGATGAGACTAAATTTTTTATCTTCCAGAATTCCCGTCCTGGCACTCGTCAAGCGATTACAAAAAGTATACTTATAAGTTAAATATTCTAAGCTTTTGAAAAATATATAGAGTTAGGTACAGCCTGCAGAAACGTATTGATTTAAATTCATTTATTTATTTAAGTTACAGAACAATACAGGCAACGTTATGTAGCAAAATACATACAAAATTCATACAGTGAAACTACAATATTTCACAAAAATATCTATATATTTTTAGAACAAATCTATACAAATAATATTGAACAATTCCAAAAAATGACAAGAAATAAATACTTATAATACCTACTGTTTAATTTTTCGAGACAAAACCATCAAAAATAGTGAGATAGGAAAAGCACACACTATAAAATAGTTCTGTCTCTATAATACGGGACAAATAAATGCGAATTATTTAATAGACAGTTTAGTAGTGTGTAAATTATATTTAAATCGTAGATATTGTAATAATGTTGAATATTATATTATGTTGAATATAAAATAAAATTGATAACAATTAATAATGTACCCAATCCTAATCGTCAACCGACATCATTATTATGAAAATGGAATTTGATTTCAAACGTATATTTTTTACAGGGGAAAACTAGACATAAATCATTGCAAAATTTTATACGCTTCTATTACACTGATTTAATATGAACTCCGTGAAAAATTACGTTAGGCTACCTCATTTGAACCAAAACGATATTGAGTTCCTTACCGTGACTAAGGCAGACGGATTTAGTTTCATTTTGCACAAAAAAGACCTTTTGACACGTGGTTTCAAATCGTAACACTCACGACAGAAATATTTATGTGTCTAGTGACTAACTTAGGTATTCAGTATTTTAATTTAGATCGTGCTACGTGATTTTATGAAAACCAGCAAAACGAAGCAATTAAAAGACACTTGTGCTGTAAAAATTACATAAGGATTTTTACTTACAGTTGACAGCACATCAAGCGTAACAGTTTGACCTTGAGACCGCCCTTGCTTGCTTTGTAATAAAGGCGGCTTTCGTAGTGCAAATGTTACACTTGATGTGCTGTCGTATGTACCTACATATAATAATAATCACCCACAAATATCTCACGTGATTTAAAGCGACAGCGAGTATTACTCGTACCATACGGTCCACTCGATTTCGACCTCCAAATTAAGTTTATTAGTGTTTGTGGAATACTCCAAGCATGTAGAAGAAACAGATCCTTTGTGCATATTGTCCGATAACTAAGTTTACTTTAAGTTATCTTTTGTATAAGAAAAAATTAATAATTAAATGCTTAAGAATACAGAGCTCTACTCATTCACTGAATGAAATATCACAAATTGGCACAGTCATCTATGCTATGCTAACTTTTCCGCTTCTTTGCTGTTTAAATATGTTATAGTTACCTGTTAACACCTTTCTAATAAGGACTAACACAAAATGTACGATAGCTAGAACCAACGACTTACTTTGCTACTTATTCTGTGGCTAAAATAGAGACATCAAATAACTGCGTTTAATATTACCGAGTCCAACTATTAATCAGTATATTTCCTCTGTAACGTTACGGTATTCTCTGATGTTAGTACCATAACATTAGTTATACTGTGACGTTACCACAGATTACAATACGTTCAATGAACAAAGCACGGCAATTGACCCAACACCACAAAGCAGTAAAATGAGTTCATCATCATCATCAGCCTATATACGTCCCACTGCTGGGCACAGGCCTTCCTACATGGGGGAAACACATGAGGAGCTTGGGCCACCACCACGCTGGCCCAATGCGGGTTGGTGGGTTAAAGTGGTTGCAGTAACAACCGGGACCAACGGCTTTACGTGCCTTCCGAAGCACGGAGACCCATCCCGGGACCGACCATGGCGAAAGTTGCTTTGTTTTCGTTATCGAAACCAGAGCGCTCAAACTACTACGCCACCGAGCTCCTCCAAAAGTCCATATCACAGATTAATAACTCCATATGCGAAGACAGCTAGTGCAGCTTAGACACTGCTCTAGTCTCCTCCACCTTGCCGGCCCAAAAAGTGTTTTTCACGCCTCTCTTGAAGGAACCCATGTTATAAGAACATGTGCTGGCAAATAATTCTAAGCTCTGGAAGTACAGCACAGAAACGAGGCACTAAATTTCTTTGTGCATGATGTTGAGGTGGAGACAGTGAATTTATGACTCCGAAGACAGGCACGCGTGCTTCTGAGCAGGAAGGGGGAAGGTGGAATAAGTTCGAAAAGCTCTTCAGAGCTTTCACCGTGATACAGCCGATAAAAGACGCTAAGCGACGCAATGTCTCGACGCAATTGCAGAGGCTCAAGTTTGTTTGTGACACCTATATCGCCAATGATACGGACAGCACGACGTTGCAATCTGTCCAGTGCATCGGGGAGGTAATTGGCGGAGCCATCCCACATAAAATTCTGTTCTATTCAATTTTATGCTGCGGTGATTGTACCTTATAATTTGTCATATTGCTCGTACAATTTTATTATGCAATAATGTGGTTCAGATACTTACATTGCTAAGTGGCGATAAACTTCGGAAGCATAATTATTATGACAATTAAAAACCTGTCTGGATTCAAGTGTCCAAGTTAACTAACTATAAGTTCTCAATAGTAAAGACCAAGACACTTTATTATGGCAAAATCATAGATTACATGAGTAAGTACGATAAAGCCATACCTATTTAAAATAGAAACATAATTGAAAATTTGAAACAACCCCCGGACTTATAAATCATATATCTAACACCATCATCTCATTCAGACTATTATTTTGAGCCCAAACATGCTATATCTGCTGTAATTTTCTGAAGAATTAAGCATCTCGCAGACTTTTTGAGGGTATAGGATCAGATCAAGGTTTGTATGTCATGGAAATGTCACCGAAGTGACAGTACACCAAATTTCAAATCGATCGGATCTGTGAAAGTGAGAAAAACCCTTTTATCATGTAAAAAATAAGCTGATAGTCATCAAACGTCTAAACTGATCTTCATAAATTATAGCAAAGAACCATCCTAGTCAAGTCAGTTCTCGAAAAAAAAACAAATCAAAATCGGTCTATTCGTTTAGGAGGTACGACCACAGACAGACACACAGATACACAGACAGACACATCAAACTTATAACACCCCTCTTTTTCGTCGGTGGTTAAAAACTAAGAATCTCAAAGTCCACGCTTAGAATTATTCTAAGAGTTCAAGTTTAAAAAGGATATCAATAAACCGCATTGTGGGCGCTGCTATTGTTACAATGAGCGTTACCCACTTAACATTTGTCGTGTTAAATTAGTTAATTGTCAGTGCATCGCTCTCGGGTCCGGTGTCTACTTCATATCGAGGCTTGGGCAATTGCGCTTCTTAAACGACGCCTACACCATTATTCGGTACACGGAACGGCCATTGTTCGTTACATCATTCCAATTGAGCGAGGATTAACTTCGGGGACTTTAGAGTTTCGAAGTTTCGAAATAGGTAAATACTAAATAGTTTATGTTTGAGACCAATGTTACACCATGGGCTTATTGTTAGATCCGTAGATACAGGATATTTTTTGTTAAAGAAGGTTTGGTTTTATATTAGTTTATGGCGATCTATCGAAATATTGTTTTGGCCGAAAGAGAGGGATAAAGATATGACTCACTCAGCGGGAGGAAAAAATACAAAATAGCGATCGCGCGTGTTAACTGAGCTAAAATGGACAAATTATTTTATTAAAAAATAACTGCAAAAATTACAAAAAGGCGCTTGTACACGATTCATTCAATGTAATTTCCTATTGAATACTAATACTATTAACTAAACAAATCAATACCAATTACATTTTGGTTTACCAATAATCTCAAGTTTTCTTATTTTTAACCGACTTCAAAAACGAGGAGGTTCTCAATTCGGCCGGTAAGGTTTTTTTTTCTATGTATTACGATTACGCCAAGATTACTGATCCGATTTACTTACGTGATTCTTTTTTTGTTAGATGCGGAATAGTTGCCATTTGGTCCCATAAATTTTTTTTCAAAATCAGTTGGGTAGTTTGGTTTTGATAAATAAAAAAAAACTGAAATTAGTAAGTCGTCTACGCATTTTTTTTCTTTGTATGTACACCGACTGCGCCAAGATTATTCATCCGATTTACGTGATTATTTTTTTGTTCGATGCGGAATTGTTGCCATAATGATCCCATAAAAAAATTTTCAAAAACAGTTGGGTATTTTGGATTTTAAATAAAAAGAACTGAAATCAGTAAGTCGTTTACGTATGCGAAATTGCAGATTTTTGCTTTCCTATGACTTTTTGTGAATACGATACGATAGTGGGAAACAATAAAAGTTGACGGTCACCCATCTAGCTTCGACCTTAAAAAGTTAACACTAAAAATTTTGAAAAAAAAAATTTAAACTCAAATTAAAACCGACTTCAAAAAACTGAAAAGGATAAAATAATTAAATTTAAGTTGTATTTAGACTCATCCCCTAGAAACATATTTTTTGGAGTTGGTGCTAAGTTGTTTCCAAAAACAATAGAAAGTGAAGCACCGACTCCAAAAAATATGTTTCTTTATCCTTTTCAGTTTTTTGAAGTCGGTTTTTTCCGAAACAAAATGTATCGAGGCAAAATCCTTTAATCGTGTTTTGGTTCTACATATGTCTAGATAAAGATATGAAAAAATGTGTATCTGATTTTCGGATCCATAAAATCTTTCAGAGAGCTCGTAAAGTGGGATTTTTCTCCTTAAACCTACTTAGTAATTGTATATGTTCTTTGGTAATAATGTCATAAGTCAGCTTTTTCCGGCAGAGACAGTAAGAGATAAAGCTACTCAGCGTGAAGAAAAAGACAACAATATCACGTGCGCGTAATATACGACAAATTTTAAATACATTATTTGTTAATAACTGATTTAAAAAAACCTACAGATAATTCCACTACTTTATTGCATTTCCAAATAAACTTAGTTTGGGTTTTAAATATAACATACCTCCGTATAATTGAATTTTTTGGTATCGACGAAATTGTTTTATTTCATGGTATGGATTTTGGAAAATATATTGATTAGTCTAAGCAAGAACCGAATGATATGACAGAATAATTGGACTTTAGCATTACCTAAGGCAGCATTTGGCAATATTAAGTGCATTTACACGGCGCATCTTTTCATGCAAACTTTCAAGTCGATTTTTTTGGAAAATAAAACCGTTTCTAACAAAATTTACGATTTTTAGTTTCATACAAGCTAAAAATTGTTACGGTAAGACTATTTTTCGAAAACTCCTCTGATAACTATTACCGATAACTATCTGATGACTATGTCTAGCTTGAATATATACATTACTGCACGGCCAGCAAAACAGGCATTGATGGACGAACGTGTAATAAGACCATCAATGCCTAGTTGTGGCCAAGGTTTGTATAGTACTCTTCTCAAATAGGTAATACGCGGAAATAAAAACTAAGTAGTACCTAGGCAGAATTTTTATTTAAAAATACAGTTATTGAATGTTTAATTTATGAAATTTAAAGTGGACTTCTTTTTCAATAAACAGCTTACTGTTTGGGAGCCAGTTCGAAATTTAAATAAAACCTATGATTAATCACCTCCTTGTTTACCACGTTTCGGAGTAAAAGATTGTTCTATTTTTAAAGTACACTTATTTGGCCGCTAAAACACGACAGATAAGGATTTTCTTACAACTTTTTCAGACCGCTGCTCGCATGTATTTGGCCAATACGGCAATTTCGATTTTTCTCAAAGAAGCTCGTCAAGATAATGCTCGAATTTCCAAGCATGTTTGAGAAAAGTTATATTATACTTGGTTTGTTCGTTTCCAATATTTTCGACTTGAAAGTTTGTAAGGAACGCTATGCGGCGTAAACTCTCTTATCTCTGAATAAAGAGCAGGCAGTGGTAGCGGTAACAGCAATCCGTAATACTTACAGCTCTGAGGGATAGCAAATTAAATTGAGCCCGATAACTTAATACAGTAACTTGAAACGTTCCCAATTGGTTTAATAGATTTAACTTGTTAGTAAACTGAATATTGAGTAGATAATAGAAGTTAAGTGGTTTTGTCTAGTAATCCAGAGGTTGTAGTAAATAATACAATTATGGGTAAATAAAAAGCATTATGATACCAATTATTTTACAAAAAAATATAATATTAATTTGGTAAACATTGAGGAGGTACACTATTCATGGTCACGATCAGAGGTCGTGGATGAAGAAAATGCTGATGCTGATTTGCCAATTTTTATCACACACCTTTTCTACAAGGGAAGTGACATTTCAAAGAACATTAAAGCAAGTTTTAAATATTATTAACCGACTTCAAAAAAAGGAGGAGGTTATCAATTCGTCTGTATGTTTTTTTATTTATTTTTGTTACCTCAGAACTTTTGACTGGGTGAACCGATATTGGTGATTCTTTTTTTGTTCGATGCAGAATAGTTTCCATTTGGTCCCATATAATTTTTTTCAAAATCCATTGGGTAGTTTGGTTTTTAAATCAAAAAAACTTCTGCTTTCCTATGAATTTTTAGTGAAATGATACGATAGTAGAAATCAATATAAGCTCACGGTCACCCATCTAGTTTTGACCTTCAAAAGTTATCACTAAAAATTGTGAAAAATAAATATTTAAACAAAAATTAAAACCGACTCCAATAAACTGAAAAGGATAAAATAATTAAATTTTATTAGGTACTCATCCCCTAGGAACATATTTTTGAAGTTGGTGCTAAGTTGTTTCCAGAAACCATAGATAGAGTCGGTTTTAATTTTTGTTTTTTGGATTTTAGAAGTTCCATTCCAGAATATCGTTACATTTTTTACGTCATCAATCATCATGTCATCATTGGTAATAATGACACGTTATATAATAGGTACATTTTAATATCAAAAATAATGACAATGTTACCCACGTTGTGAAAAAAATCAAAGACTGATTCGAAATGGAATTAGGTACACTGAAATAATGGAACAGAATCCATATTATTTTATTTTGGGCAGTTGTTATTGTTTCTGATTCCTATTGATATAAGGAAACTAATTAAATTTTGCTCCATGATAGCAGCGTCGTAATTGTTAATTATTGTTTTGCGTACTAATATGAATAAATTCACGTTTTGTTTATGAAAGTACTAAAAGCTTTCCAGTGAATTGCTTTGTTTTGACTACAAGGAAATCTACAATGGGCAAAACATTGTTAGTGTTGTATTCTTTTATAATTAAAAGGTTTTTAACAACAATAAAATCCTCTTCATTCCTTAAAACTGTTTTATAACTATAATTAGATTATTTTGGAGTAATAAGGACTTAAACAGAATTTTTCATTTCTAATTGTTGAATAAAAACATTCAATCCGCACTCAAAAAGTTCCAAATAGAACTATCATTCTGAAAAACAATCTTTAAGCTTTTTCTTTCCACGCATCACGTTCACAAGTTTGTTAAAATCATTCGAGTTCCAATAGTAAAACCAAGATCTCGTCTTGGTAATATTGATTGTTGATTCTCAGTGGAAGATAGTTTCAAAGCTCGGTTATCACTAATGGCTCTTCAACCTAATCTGTAACTATAACTACGAACTTACTTATTGCGAAGGTATCATAGCTGTTCTGTTACTCGAGAATTTACTCAAATACAAATATTTAGTGGATATCTGAATCCTTTTAGCGCTTGATGTCAAACCAGAACCAGTGTCGATGGAAATTGTTCTCTGCGGGGGACAAATCTCCGGGAACATTTTATTGGATGAAAAAGAAAAGAATCTTTTATCGTCTGCCAAATGTAAACAGGAACTGACGAAAGGAAACATTATTTTCTACGAATGTTTAGCTTTGAGTTGCGTTGAGACGAGTTTTATTTGTTTTTGATGCAAATAATATAAGTAATTGTAAAGAACATGTTATCTTAATGAATGTCTATGCGAAATCGATCTGCAAATGTAGGTAATGTATCTGAACTCTTTCGGATTCGATTTTGATTAAGTTACATGTAATTTACTTTTCTTCAATAACATAAATTAAGTAATAAGTATCTAGTGTAATTCATAGAATGGGTAGCTACCTAAATGTATTTTAAATATGGTTCAACTAAGTAGTTATTTTCATTGATTTTTATTCCAAAAGTAGTTTTTATTGTGAAGTCAATTGTCCTTTACAATTGAAATTGATTTAGAATTGAGGATATAAAATATAAATTACTCATGCCTCGGTGCTTAGAACTACTAGAGAAACGTGACAAAATGTTATAATATGATAAATATTACCTACAAAAGAAACGTCGGAGTATTATCTCAAAGATGAACGGGCGTGGTTACTCTAAGTGGTCTAAATTGACGTTTAAACAATTGAGCTGCAACAGTTGTCGTGTTAATTATTCGGTAAAACTGTAGACTACAATGTAAAAGACTTAATACATAATGACATTATTGTATTTGTAGTAGGTGGTAGGTGCCATCGTCTCACTTATTTCTGCAGCTGTGTTTCGGATTAAAAGGAAAGGGTCCCAGTTTGATTAATGGGCATGAAGGAATTTCATCATATGCCTCAGGATGACCACGCACCTGAAATACCAAGTAGTTTTTTCCTTGTATATAGGTATAGGGGACAATAGCCACTTACCACCAGGTGGGTCGTCAGCTTGCTTGTTATGTAGTTGTATAAAAAAATATTGGCAAGCGCATCAAATCACATACTTACTTATTTTTAAACTTTAAAATAGAAGCGTTAATCCTTAAAGAGGTATGTTTGTAACCACAAAATTACTACTGCTGAACAAAGGCCTATACATAACTATTTAGGTATATCTATCATAATAGAGCTCTTTTCATTTGTGTATTTGCTAGAACTAATTTCATCATCATCATCATCACCAGCCTATATACGTCCCACTGCTGGGCTCAGGCCTTCCTACATGGGAGAAACACAAGAGGAGTTTGTGTTTCTCCCATGCGGATTGGTGGGTTAAAGCGGTTGCAGTAACAACCAAGATCAACAGCTTAACGTGCCTTCCGAAGCACGGAGGAGCTCGAGATAACAAACTTTGATTGATCCATCCCAGGATCGACCATGGCGAAAGTTGCTTTGTTTTTCGTATCAAAACTTGAGCGCTCAAACCAATACGCCACCGAGCTCCTCAAGTAATCTCTAGCTCTAGTACTTATTTATTAACTACAAAAGATGACTTACACAAGAAAAGTAGAGCACGAGTGGTACTGAAAGGTTTTGTTCCAATGCTGATTTATACTTAGATTCTGTCTATATTAGGATTTTTTAAAGGAAAAGTAGAACGTTACGCTAGTAGAATGTTTCTAATTTTAATAATAATTAAAATTATTAGAGACATGTTAAACAAAAAACGTGCTTAGTAAGGGACTATCAGAAATTTTGAAAAGGACGATTTAAGAGATCCGCACAGTATTTTCAGACTACATTCAAATTCTATTAAACTCTAGATTTAATCTCCTTTACAGACGAATTAAGGCGCCCTTTACTATTGAATAAACGTATTCAGTATTTTTAAATTAGATGTGAGTTACCTGATCATGAACAGGATTTAAATCCTTCGTTTGATCTAATGTACCCTTTGAACTACTGTAACTGCGAGAAAATAGTAATATGTACAATGGGTAAAAGTTAATAGTTAGAATGAAATTGAAATAATAACCAATAGCTAAATATTTGTATGGAAAACAGCGAGCCTAAGTTCAGAAATAAATAAAAATGTATTTTTGTACGCTAACTTGTTTTATGGGCAAGTACGAGTAGGTATTACCTGCCCTTGGTGCTTACATATTTTATGATTTGATAAAATAATTATAGGTATTGATAGCTTCGAGTAAAACTTTATTTTGGGATTTTATAAACGTATTTTAAGACTACTGTATGTAACCCCATCGTCTGCCTCGTACCTAGATAGAACCAAAGGCTCGTACTGTTTAAAGTTTATTTTTTATACAAAGCACGGCGAATGACTCAACACCTGATGTGACGCGGTAAGAAGAGTCCGAATACGAACATAAAAAATTTACTCAACCATTAAGAATCAATTTATCCTAAGTAATACATAAGAGCTATATAAAAAGAGTCCTTTAGAAAAGAAGGATAATTAATTTCCTTTCCAATTAAATGAGTAGAAAAGCTTAATGTAGCTATCAAGTTATATATTCGAGGCTAGACATATTCAGAAGTAAGCTATCAATGTGTTATATCGTAGGTACAAAAGCTTTGTATATTTCGGGATCAGTGACATGTGACCACCCATTGTACAGTGAACGCATGAGCAGAGCGGGCGCGGTAGCTGAACAATATGACCTCACAAACTAATAACCATTTGCTTTACAACTCATGATTGCTTTCAAACCGACTGTAGTGTCGAATCAATTGTAAAGGTAAAATGTACCCAAATAATACAACGTTAGATTCAATTCATTTCCATTCTTGTAGGTACACTTGTACCTAGTAGGTATGTTTTATTTGAAATTGAATTGATTTTATCTTATTCGGTCTGCTTGTTTAGATACACAATAACGATTTTATATATAGAATAAACAATATAAATGTTGATAATCCTAAAATTACCTGATGACAGAGTAGATACTTTGCAGACGATGATGGAACATTCATGCAACCAATTATTGTCGCTTGCAAACTCTAAATTTTAAAAAAAACAACTCTAGTGTTTTGAAAACAGTTTTAAGACGGTCAATGATTGACTGTTATAGGATGTGCAATGAAGTCCATGAATCTTATTCCATTTGTGTGCAATATATTTGAAATAAATAAAAAATACTTTATGAGGTATACTTGACTATACCGTTTTACTTAAATCGATATTTATTTATATTTCATAATAAAGAGTTCTTCGTCTATAAATGCCCATTATTGCTAACAACATGTATGAGTAAACATGAAACCTGTTTTTAAACTATTCGACTGGTATCACGCTCCGTTGTAATTCTTAACATCCTCTACAAAGAAAATCTGTTGACTCACCTCCGACGACAACTGTACTTAGCCTATGACGAAGCAAACTTTAATTGGACAGGTCATTTTAAATTGTTCCGGCAGACTCGAGCCTCGTGTGATGTAATCCAAATACCCTAATATTAGAGCTCGGAGTTTCTATGATTCATTATTTAACTTTTTAAGCCCCGTAAGGCCCCCGGCAGCATATGAAAATTTAATCCAATTCTGTCCGGAATGTTAACAGAGAAAAACGAAAAATAATAATATCTATCCCAGGATCTCAAGCTGTCTCCATACCTTTCTAAATCGGCTCGGCGATATCAGCGTGAAAAAGTGACAGACCGAGTTACTTTCGCAATTATAATATTAGTATAGATTGTTGAGGAGACACGCGGCGTTTCTTAACACCACGAATTTATTCACGAACACTAATGAGGATGGTTTTTTTTATAAGGTTGACTGTACAAACAAATACAATAATTAAAAATACATTTTACGCAATGACTTTATTTTGCTCTATAAATTAATGCGATTTCTATTGTTTCAGATAATTCAAAATGACGGATATATTTAACATTACAGATGAAAGTTCCATTGGAGAGCCAGGCGTAGAGCCTAGTGAATTGTCCAAGTGAGTTTGACAGTAAACATTTAATTTGATGAATCTTTAATTGAATTTCATGACATTTGTTTAACAGAAATGTCATTATTTTCAAATGAATAAGCTGATGTATTTGAAAGTTGTAAAATATTTTTATGAACTTAATATAGCCCATGTTTTAATTTATTGTCGTTATTCATTTTTGGTTTTATATAATAGGGTCGTTGAAATAAATATTACATTTTATTACAAATACACAATGTTCAAGTGAGCGAATGTTAAAGAGAGAGATATATATATGCCCTGGCATAGTAATTCGTGGTATTTGCCACTCGAATCTAACGCTATAAGTACTGGGGCAGCACCTCCACCTTACTAGAAGATCGCAGCACAGCACTACATGGTAGTGCTGTCAACATAATGCTTACTCATAATTTTATCTTATCTATCTTATCTTATCTTATCTTATCAAAAATAAAAGACCCTGTAGTGTCTTATATTAGTTTAAAGCAGTAAAGTTACCTACAGTTGTTATCAGTGCGGCCGAAATGCTGGTAATGCTAATATTATATCTTTCAGTGTATTCCATATACATAATAGAGGTAGACGTTTTTTAAGCAAGAGTAGCGAACAAGCATAAGTTCTCTGCGGCCCCCATTGCGTTAGTATAATTAATAGCAACGGTAACCTCTTACCGCCATGTCCGCTTTGTAACACCAAGAGTGTCACCCCACCCAGTAAAAGAGAGATAGCATTGTGTTACATTCTCTGCCTGTGCCCAGCAATGATTGTGTTGCCAGCACAGAAAATAAATCCCTCTGCTCCCAACATAACACCCACTCGAAGACATCCGCAGATTTTCCAACTTAATCAGGAATCAAGAACGACCGAGTAACTGATGCCCAAAAAACAGACTAAACGTTTGACTAAGAACTTTAGCAATGTATTCCCAGGTTTCAGGGAGTACTGCTGGAATCTTGGTACACCTTTTTCATTGGTTCTTACCATTGAGCACGTTATTATGGTATTATACAGGTGTTATTTTTCAGACACAGGTACTAAAAATGTGGTCAGTGGATGCCAGTTAAGAAAATTAAGTACCCTATCAAGAACCGGGAAAGCAGCACTTACTCAAGATCATTTCGAGATGTCAGAAATAGCTTTTACCCTATACCTCTAAACTCTAGCCATCATCATCATCATCAGCCTATCTATATACGTCCCACTGCTTACATACATCAGCCTATCTATATACGGGCACAGGCCTTCCTACATGGGACAAACACATGAGGAGCTTGGGACATAACACCACCACACTGGCCCAATGCGGGTTGGTGTGTTAAAGCTGATGCAGTAACAACCGGGACCAACGGCTTAACGTGCCTTCCGAAGCACGGAGGAGCTCGAGATTACAAATTTGATTGACCCATCCCGCGACCAACCATGGCGAAAGTTGCTTTGTTTTAGTAATCGAAACCAGAGCGCTCAAACCACTACGCCACCGAGCTCCTCCAACTCTCGCCATAGTATGACTTTAATCAGTAATACATGCACACACATTTGGCACGATTGATGTAACAGAGGGCATACCCCGAAAAACTAAACATGCGAACGAAGCATCGTATTTTTAAGCCGACTTCAAAAAAGAAGGAGGTTATATGTTCCGCTGTATGTAGATTTTCAAAATTCTTTTTCATTTGATAGAGTATACTCCAGGGGGGTCCATTGTCTTCAAGTCAGGATCTGATGATGGGATCCCAGGGAAATCGAGGGCAAACCAAAATTTTTATGGGCACGTGTGACATATTTTACTTTTCTCCAAAGCTATTCAAGTATTTGCTTCTGTTAGTCATCATCTCATGTTTATGAGCTGATGGTGGATGGTACAACTCCTTAACGGTTAGGAGTTACAAGATAATTCTTTCACTGTGTATTTCAACCAAGGGCAGAAAAATCGGGAGTGCTGACGGTCACCGATCTTGCTTTGACCTTAGGAAATCACTTAAAAATGTGAAAAAAAAATTGTAAAAAAATGTGAAAAAGTAAAAAGTACTCATGCTCATACAATAATGATAGGCGGACTTAAAACCACTTAAAAATCTATTATAGCTGAACACAGGTTGAACACTGATAAACCATGCATTGTTTCTCTCACACATATATGTCTTTTTAAAAAGAAAACCATGTTTTTTAGTGTTTTTATTAGAATTGATTTATTAAGCAACACCGAAAAATTTACTTTTTTATATTTGTGACATTACAACTGTGTTTTCAATGTGATTTCTGAAGGTTCATTCGCTTCCCATTGTTTTTACAAACAAATAGCAAAATTAAGTGTACATTGTTATTAATACTTTAGTCAAATATAAAAGTATTTCATTATGAGGTTAACAACCTTGCGACTACTAGATGTGGAAAACGGTCGATATATTCCTTTAATGGGATTTCTTATATTTGACTTACATAAATGATGATTATTAATTTAAAATAAAGTTATTTTTAGCGCTATAAACGCAGCACAGTGTATTATCACTGTATTCTGCTTTTTTATTAAAATTTTTAAAAAATACTCACATATTTTATCGCCCAAAGTAATCAACATTAAGATCTTGTGTTATGGATACTAGATAACTAAAAAATATTGATACCTAATAAAAAACATAATAATATTAGAAATAATCATACTAAATAGCTGGATCCGGAGCCCACAAGCGGTATTGAACCATTAAGCCTAAGAGAGATTTTGCCTCCTTGTGTGTGTTTTACCGGTTGTAAAACGGAGTGTGTTCTGAGGAATTATTTGACATGATGCCCATGGCTTCTTTTTATCACCCCACCACTCGCCACCGGCAGGGAGTTCATCCTCACAAATTGGAACCAAAGTGGTCGCGTAGGTACTGTACGGTTTCAGAGAAACTTTCTCCCGCGTACGCTCAAGTTGTGGAATGAGCTCCCTGCAGAGGTTTTCTCGAATAAGTACAGCATGGGATTCTTCAAAAAAGGCGTGAAAAGGTTTTTACAGGGTCGGCAACGCGCAAGTGATACCCCTGGGGTTGCAAGCGTCCATAGGCTACGGTAACCGCTTACCATCAGGTGGGCCGTATGCTTGATTGCCACCTTAGTGGTATATAAAAAAAAACAAGCATCCATGATTCGTGAATAAATGAGATATAAGTACCATAGAATTCTTTATGTCGCTAGGCGTCCCACAAATATTGCCGATTTTGTTCGAACGCCGAATTTCGTGTAATTATCTGACTTACAAATCTTAGCCGTACTAATTTGATAATTACTTAGTTAATTCACGATTTCTTCGAGAATCTTAGAAAAGTGTAAATGATCCAATTCCAAGAGGTTTGTACTTAAGGCTTTAAACTCTAAGACATTCAAATAGGCATTCACTTCACCTGAGTTTTGCCGGAACAGAAATGAATTTTTCTATAGCAAGCTAACAATAGTGAGTACCAGTACTACGGAAATCTTTTCACTCACTTTCCTGCCCTTATTCAAAAGCCATTCAGTAGGTATAAATGTCCTTTGCTTCTGAGGGCTTGGTCCTAAATGCAAAACTGTCGTAAAATTTAAACCTTCAGGAAGTAATAAAACACTGTAGAGAATGGAAGGCGGAAAGGAATTATTTTCATGTCTTATTGTGTATTAATTTCCTGTGTATTTCTTAATATCATACTAGGTTTTATTAGATAAGTGAATAGCAGATTTTCAATTAAGACATTAGTTGGAATTTAAGTTTATATTTTGGAAGACCGATTAGAACTCCAAATTATAAAGTTTCAAAATATATACTTAATATTACAGACATATACTTACTTACGTTACAAAAACAATAACTGTGGTGGTAGCGTTTTCTTCGCCGAAAGTTTTAGACAAGAAAATTGCCTTCCTCCTGGGAAATGTATAAGAAAGGAAAACAACGGAAACTCCTAAAAACATAAAGAAACCAAGCATAATTCAGCAAAGATGGCAAAGGCTAACAAGTTCAATAACTTTGTATTTTTTTTTATTTTTGCTGTCAGACTTTTAGTCTCTCAAAATTACTAAATAAATGATCAAAACAGACCCTTTGAAGTAACAAGCGCTCAGAGAGACGAATGCTAATATAATATGTTTTTCTCTTTTTCAATGTTGTCGTTTAGCTTAGAATGTAAGTGGGTCGTTATTTTATTTCTATCTAATCAGCCATGAAATCAATAATATATTCTTTCTTTCAGATTTTCTCCTGGGCTTCTAACGTTTGCCGCTGTAACGACCGGTTTCATAATGGTGATTGGCCTCTTTGGCAACCTACTCACTGTGGTAGCCCTGCTCAAATGTCCGAAAGTCAGAAATGTCGCTGCTGCATTTATTATCAGGTAATAAAAGTTTTTATTTTTTGAACAAGACAGTTAAAATAATTATTAAATTAAATCAATGAAAACACAGTAGGTACATACTCTCTCTAAAAGTAATTTCAATCATTCTCTATCATTGCAATCGGAATAGAATTAGGTGACGTCTTCTGATATTTCTCATTATTCTTTGCTTTTTTGAAAGGATTGAACTCACATTAATTTTATAAAACCTACTTCGACGACCTACCTACGATCGAATATTTGAAAAATCACATTAGATTACTATTCAAACACTGTATATTCAACTATATACTTATACATAATTATAAAAATTAGCCCAAAATTTGTATGTTTATTTCAAAGGCCGATCGTCTTTAATACTGAAGACTATTTGTGAGATTTTTAAGTACCTACAATGTTTTTTTGGCCACTTAGAACTGGAATCATTTTGGTTTTTAGTTCTTCGTCACAAACAAAAACTTTGACCCTTCCAATCCCACTTATACTATAATCTTAAATACTAGACGGGGTGGGTCTAAGGCAGATTATCACATTGCAACGCAACTCGCTCCGTTTTGCGCGTTGCAGTGTGTTCTCCTCTTTTCTGCGTTTCCGATGCATAACGACGCATAGCAAAAAGGCGAGACAGATCATGTTCTAAAATTCAACGATTGACCTTCGACACACAATTAAATAGTTCGCATACCGTTAGTATGACTGTTAGTATTTATCACTAATCTATTAATTCCAGTCTCTGCATTGCGGACTTCCTATTTTGCGCGATCGTGCTCCCGTTTGCCATATCGGGGTTCTGGACAAGGACGTGGTCTCACGGGGGGGCTTTGTGTCAGATGGTCCCGTTTCTGAGGTACGGGAACGTGGGGGTGTCACTGCTGAGCATCGCGCTCATTACATTAAACAGGTGAGTGATTGGTATTCAAGTATTCGCTGTTACTTCTTTTAAGCCAAGCACGGCAAAGAATCTATATACGAAGACAGCTAATGCTGACAATTCGAATGATAGATACTACTTAGGTACACTCTTATTCTCTTATCTGACAGTTCAAAAATTGTAATGAAAAATAAAACACCCACGAACAGAATCAAATATCAGATTCCAATAATGGTATCCTGTAACAATGTTTTCTCGAAACATTAACAAAGGAGACATAAATTAATCTCGTAAAATTAGTGTATTTCTCGGAACCACAGGCGAATGACTGATTCCTGATAACTGATCCTTAATAACGTTGACACTGTAACATTTGAACTTTGAAACTACGAGTGTATGACACAAAACAGAGAATAAAATAAAAAATAAAACGTCAATTACTTACTTTTTAAAGATTCTTGTTTTAAGAATTGGAAGAAAAATTACTTTTGTTGCTTTTAAACAGATAACATCTTAAATACAAATATTTAGTCAATTACATTCCGAATACTTTTATGTCTAATATGTCTCTTAACTTCTCTCAAAGCAAGAGTGGGAACAAGAGTTATCCCGTTTATAATAAAAATAATAATAAAACTTTTCTACCCAGGTACATAATGATCGCGCATCACTGCTGGTATGGACGGGTGTACAGAAAACATAACATAGCCCTCATGATTGTGTTCTCGTGGATGTTCTCGTACGGCATGCAGATACCGACCCTCCTAGGCATCTGGGGTAAGAATTCACTCGATAAACTATTCCAATCCCGGCCTAAATTATCCTTGCACAAACATTTTTAAACTTCAAATCGTAATCGTATTGTTGACGCACGCTTAAATTTCATACAAAATCTTGAAAAGGATGACATGTTCGATGGTCAACAATGTTTATGCTTTCTTTGCAAATCACGGCAAATGTCTCCACTCCACCTGATGAGAACCGGTAAGAAGAGTCCACATGCGAAGGGCAGCATGAAAACACTGCTCTAGCCGCCTTATACACCTCTTTTAGAAGAACTCATGTGATACAAAATCCAAGTTTTGCTTGAGGCACTTACTAAAAATTAGGCTAAGCATTTATTATTGCAGTAGGTAAACTAAGACCTATCTTTAAAGTCCTGTCTCATATAAGAATTGTCCTTTAATTAAAACAAGTATAATTTCAAGAAGATGAGTATGTAAAGTAATATGTTTTATATCTTCCTTCAGGTAAATTCGACTACGACCCAGAGTTAGGCACTTGTTCGATTCTGCCCGACATGAACGGACGATCCTCAAAGACAGCTCTCTTCGTCATAGCCTTCATTGTCCCTGCAATGCTTATCTTGATTTGCTATGCCAGGATATTCTGGGTGGTGCACAGGTAAAAAGATTTTTTGATGATGAGGCTAATGATTTCGACTTAGGTATAACTTATTTATTTAAGTAATAAAGTTGTCATCCACTGCTCAAATTACATTAAGGGCCTGATGATTAAGTAGCGTAACTGCAAACATAATTATCCTCACTAATAGCGATCTCTGGCCCCTATATAGAAGGCCAATTTAATAGTGGCTTCTGGACTAACCAAAATAGTTCAGTGAATCGCTTCGTTAACCATCGTCGGGTCTTCTTACTTAATGCCCTACGACTGTTAACTCAAACTAAGCTATTTGGCTCCCGTTCCCACTAAATGTTTAAAGTACCTAAGTACATACATATAAGGATTCTAAAATCCGATAGACTCAACTTTATCCCGGAAAGTTGCACTAGCAGTAGCACTTATCAAGTCTACCTCTGCTATTTCGGGTATCTTCATGGAACAATAAAATTCTCAGACGCTCATGAAAACATAATTTATACACAATAAAAGTTCTCGATATTTTAGATGTTTTATTCCCTTTACATCTTTGTGCCTTCTTTACAGCTCCGAGCAACGTATGCGTGAGCACCAACGGTCCCAGCATACGCCTGGCTCTTTGAACAACAGCACAGACAAGCGGTCTACAATCAAAGACAACAGGGAGACGAAAGCGAGACGGAACGAGTGGAGGATTACCAAGATGGTGCTGGCCATCTTTTTGTCTTTCCTCGTTTGCTACTTGCCGATTACCATTGCGAAGGTCGCCGATAGTCATGTACATTTTCCTGGTATGTCAATTTTCTTACAATTACTTAGATAAATTAAATATGAATTAAAAAATATATATTCATTGGCAGCAATTGATCTTACTGTGATACAAATGACAAAATGTCTAATTTTCCTGCAAAGAGACTGTCGAGAAGGAAAACATTGGGATTTCAGAAAGAATAACATCAATCTGAGATTGCCCATTGCAGAGCTTTGAGAACGAAGCGTACTGATAGAATGAGAACAAAGAAAAGTATACCTCAAGCACAGCAGACATCGTCTTATCATTAAACATTCTCATTTTCAGTGTTCCACATAGCGGGCTACCTGCTCCTGTACGCTAGCGCATGCGTAAACCCAATCATCTACGTGATTATGAACGCGCAGTACCGCGCCGCGTACGCTGCGGCTCTCTGTTGCCCGCTCTCGCGGTTGTCGGGTCTCACCAGCGGTGCGTATCCATCTTCGCCCGTCGCATGCGCAGCCAAGCAGGAGCGCACCTCCGCCCTCGCAACATACGTGCGCCCGTGAAGGTATCATCCGCGGACAGTGTACGATCATCATAAGCACAAATTAATGATGCAATGCGTTACGTTTTCTATTTCTTGAAATTTCATATTTTTAGATTCTTTATGATATTCAATTATCTTAATCATAAATTGATAAAAAATACCAACTGGTTACATGTCAATTATGTATGTAGGTATATTTATTTATAATGATTATGACTTACCTACTAATAAGCCATAGCAACTTACTACAAATATTTTTAAAAAATAAAACAAAATTAACTTGTAAGTTGTAATAATAAATAAAAGAAACATTAATTGTAAACATTAATTTACCTACCTCACTATTGTGTAAAATCAGAGAGTATACCACCGAAATTCTTTACGTATTGCATCTAAATTCATTTTCTAACTCATTGAAACATTGGTATTGGTCTTTAGGCATGAATCACGATTAATTAATAACACCCGTATTAGCATCACTCGTCTGCACTGGCACTGGTATAGCGTGGGCCCTTCGCATGGTGAATTTTGTCATCAAACTATTGCTTAATGCTTACATTACAACTGGATTCAAAGTTTTGTTATAATGCATGATCAGATATATCTCAGATAACAGTATTAGGCAGAGTTATGTGTATGCTTTCTTATATTCAATTTCTATAAACATTTATACAGCATCAATAATTGTTTCAAAACTTTTTTTATACATCAGTCATTTACCGGAACACTATGTCATCTAGAATATATAACCTATAAAAATAGATTTTGGCCATAAGCTGATTATCAAAAAAAAAACAAACTGTAACACTATAACTTACTTCGCGATCAGAAATTTCGCGTCTAGAATTTACTGATTTTAGGCGAAAAAGTAGTTTCCTGTGGGTAATAATGTGCTTTCATCCACAGTGTATCGGTAAATGAGCGAAATTGAAAAAGCGCTTTCTACGCATAAAAACGACCATTTTTAAATAAGAATTAACTAGTTTCCCATTCTTTTTAGAGAAATGGAACGAGCGTCACGGGTACAGCTACAGCAACACGCGAACGGCGCTCAGCCAAGTGTCCCTAGGAGAGTCGAGGGCAGACCCTCGATCGATAGCCCCGGGCGGCCCTGGCGGACGGTAGACACCCTTCAGGGAGAGACGATAGCTGGATCCCAGCACACCGTCGACCCTAAGCTCAAGGAAGCGCTCAAGAAAGCTGAACCAAAATCTGCTGACTCATCATTAACCTTACACTCTAAACCCACCAATTTAACGCTCGCACCCAAACTAACCTCTTCACAACCCATAGATAATAAAGTAGGAACATCTCGCGTTGGACCGAGAACTTTGGGACCAAGTATAGGGCCCAAAGTAGGATCACTACAAAACGTAACAATAAAAACTGGGTCATTGAGAAATGTCGGGAAAACAAGGTCTCAAAACAGTATTGGACCAAGAATCCGATTCCATGTCGGTAGTTATAATGAGAGAGGTAACGATTCATCTGATAATGTGTGATTTGTCGCTCGTTACTAAGACGAACCAAAGTTTAGCATTTTTTAAAATCTTGAACCAAATAGTATTCTAGCCATAGGTTAGGTACGTGATTACGAATCTAATACTCTAATCTACTTATACAAAATGTGATTATATTTTTATACACTCTAAACGTAACTTAGCACAGTCCGTCCTAATAATGAGCGACAGATATACGGAGCTTATAAATAAGAGTAATACAAGACTGTATTGTCTATTTAATTATGTTCACAGGTTTTTAAGACCATTTATGTACATTTTGATTTAAATATAGGTCACACTTTAATTAATTTTTTGAATACCCAGGCAATTAGACGCCATAATCAACTGGGTTACTTATTATTATTAACTATCCAAACAACAATCGTTCAAGAAAACCGTATGATTCGTCATAATTGAGTAAAACTTGTGTAAAGTACGAATATATTAAACAATATATTTTCGATTGCGAGTGAACGATAAGGGACAAAAATTTATATGTCAAGAAAAACTAATAACATAATGAAATGGTTCCATAATGTGATTGTTGAGGTGTTGTTGGTGTTAAATATCCCATTGTGATAGGGCACTAAAACTATCTAGATGTTTTGCCACGATAGTGCAAGTGTTATATTAATAATAATAACTATGTAGGTTTACAATTCGTAACTTAATAATTATTTATTAAATTTAATTACCTGTGTATTCTAATATGTCCAAAAGTGAATTAAAATAGAATGAAAACCACCAGGTGGGCCGTCAGCATTTTTGTTATCTAGTTGTACAAATGTTTTTCATACCATGAAGTTGTGTGCTACACCAAATACAAATGGTGCCTCCATTCTATTCTACTTCTTTTTGCCGCCTTTTTCAACTGTGTGACTTGACATTTTTAGGACTTAGACATTCCATTTCTGATCACATTTTATATACATTCCCAATATGGTGTTTTAAAATAGGTACTTCTAAGCATGTGAACCAAAGATAAATTAGGACAATTTTATTATAATCATTTCAAAAAATCTTAATAAAATAATGACTGATTTCAGTCTCTCACTACTTAAGTAAGTTTGAATTGTATTGTATTGATATTTCAATATACATTTACATTGATCTGTTTTCTTTGAAATGTAACAAACTTTTTATCACACTTTAAAAGGACCAAACACTTATATAAATTCAATTAAAGGAGTTCCCCGATTTTGGGCCTAACGTTACACGGTCAATTTAGGTACCAAAAACTTCGTCTATCGTTTTTGCTTAACCCAAAAAAATTAAACACTGAATAGCAATGGCCAAATGGAGAAAATCGCATTTTATCACTTAAACTAAGACTTACCTTGTAAACGCAGTAGTTCTGGTAATTAACATTTAGCTATAAAAACAGTCTATTAAATTTAAGCAATATGTATCGACATTCAATCACTTGTTTCCACATTTTCCTTTCATTTTTAATGCTACAAAGAGACAGAATGACGATCTATCGCCTAGACTTTATTTATACATTGAGTAACTATCTTTGTAAATGAATTTAGTGTGAATTGAAACTCATTATTGAACCACGATAATTTCATCGTGGTCTTCCACCTCATTGATGTAGCAGAGTTTGGCGAAGAACTCTCGCACCCATATTTCATTGCAATAAAATGCAGAACTATAGAAATTATTATACATATGACATGGCTGTATGACCATAAATAGAACTGAACCAAAAAATCAATTGGAATATAGTAAAATATTTTTTTCCCCTCATTTTTATTCTAATGAAAACTATTTTAACTGTATTTAAACTAAAATAGGTCATTAATTATTTCAAGACCTGCATTAAATAACGCGTCCATTATACCAAGTCAAACCTAACCTATAATAATGTGTAGTGTAGTTATCATTTTAATGTATCAGGGATTAGGCCATTGCTGTTAGACGTGAAAATTGGGCTCACTAAACCTTTATGGGCGATGATTATTTAGACCAATTTCCAGGCCTGTAACATCAGACCCAAAGTTGTATGGAAACCGGGGGTGTCCTTTATCAACATGCCATAATAGATATTAATAAGACTTTTTCAAAAGACATTTAATACGATAAACGTAATTATTAGGTAAGTAAATATGAATTAAGCAATCACCTTATTTATTGTTTTTAATGTTGACAAATAGATAAACTTGTTGATGAAATAAATAAATTTTAAGCTCCCAATTGACTGAATTTTTATTTTCCTTAACGCATCTATCTATCTAGGTTAGGTAGGTACTTTTAATGTTTTGGCTTTAGTGAATGACTTTATTGATTAGTCAATTATACTATATTTAAAAACGAGAACAACAGAAGTAGGAAAAATAGAATTAAAATGTAATTCAAAATGCCGAGAATTTCAAGGTAGCCCCTTAATTCATAACAGAACTGCCTAGCTAGAAGAATACATTTATAATACAGGGTGTTTTGTACTCACCATAGCAAGCGGACACCTACCCCTGTAAACCAACCAAAAATCGATATTGCAAAATAATTTTCAAATTCCTTCATACAAATAGTCAGGTGAGTTAAACAAAATGAATGGGAAATTTACATAAGTATAAAATATCTAAACAAGAAAAATTTTACGTCCTCGAACCCGCGACCTTTCAAAATCCGGGCGACTACTCTCTGAGCTACCCAGATAACCTTTGGATAGCCCCTGTGAAATTTTTCTAGTCTATCTGTATTTGTTACTATGTCTTCTTCTTATCTTATTTTATTTATTTTATTTTATTTGGGGGGCTTACAGCTTACATGAAGAAATATACAAAAAAAATACATTGCAAGAAGCCAGTAACAAGCCTCCACAAGTAGCACTGATAATTAAATCCTAAGTTCTTACATTACTAAAATATACATTTTTTTTTTTTAAAACAATGCTATAATAAATACACAATAATGAATTATACAGCATTTAGTCACCTGCCAGCATTTTATTAACACTACTTATACTACTACAGAATAAATCTATGTTGTTGTTGCAATCTTCCCTGCAAACATCATTAAATTGTCCAACGACTCGAATCAAATAAGAGTTGCTATGATGCACTGTACGTGAGAATGGAACGTGAAGTAGACTTCTTGGACGGCAATGAAGAGGTGGAATATTTATATTTAATTTTGATAAAAGTTCAGGACAGTCAACTTTGGACTGAGCTATTCTCAACAAGAAACGCATGTCAGCTATCTTTCTACGAACCTCAAGTGGAATAAAATGGAATCGAATACAACGATCTTTGTAGTCAATATACGGAATTTTATGAGAGCCAATACATGGTAAATTGAAATTGTAAAGGATTTTTAACGTGTCTAATAGCCAAAGAGGTCTGTTTACCCCTGACTATACAGGCTTCTCGCGCTCACGGATCCCGGGATCGAATCCCGGTAGGTGCAAAGGTTTGTATGGAGTACGAGCCAAGAATGTGTATATTCACACAATTCTCTTATATGTATATGTTATAGTCAATCCTCGAAGCTCCAGCGCTCCTAGGTTTGACTAGTCAATCCTCAGGTCTGACTTGCAGTCTTAGTCAAAGCCCAAACAAATGAAGTTTTTCGGCCTCTGACTAAAGAATTTTCGTCAAACCTAGGACAAACTAATTCGGTCCGGCAAACGTCAAAACGCAATTTAATGAAATCGGAGTTTGACCAGTCAAACTTCAATTAGGTATAAGAAAGTCTTAGTTTGTTAAATTAGGTGTAATATTTTTCTTTTGGTTTTTATTTTTATTTTAATGTTTATTGTTGTTATATTGTCATAGTTTTGAGTCCTGAACATGTTGCCGAAAACAATTTTACCAACTAATAGATCCCATTGATTTTTTTTCACTTTTATAATTTTCATCGAATGAACTGTAGACCAATGTATGTACGTTTGACCAAAAAAGAAAAAAAAATACCAGGAAATCTAAGGCCTTAGATTTCTAACCTACCACGGCCGTGTCGGGCTTCCACGGACAGTTCTGTCTGATCTCATAGAGGTACCTACCTAGATTTCGTGGTTATTTTGTTTTTCTTTGTCGACGTTTGACCAAGTCTGCCAGTCGCTTCTAGGATCGACTAGGCAAAGCCCGAAACAAATTATTTTACTTTCGACGTTTGACTGAAAAGTTGGGAACATCTAGGTTTGACTAATAATACTTTAATCAAAGGCCGAAATTGGAATTTATTTTGGGGTTAGCCCGAAGGCTTTGGTCAAAATTAGGATAAACCAGCCATTCCGCGAAGAGACTGCATATCGACCTTTGACTATGTCATCATAATAATATTATTATCAATATTTAGTATCTATCCATAACACAAGATGCTTACTTTGGGCTAGATAATAGGTGTGAGTGTATGAATATCATTATTATTAAAGATAAGATAGCCAGTTCCTCTGTGGTTGGGGAATTTGGGTGTAGCTCGCTTCTATCCTCTCCCTTATCATCACTTTACCTTCAAGTGGGTAAAGGCCAAGACCTACCCCGTTAAGAGTAAAAAAGGTAATAAGTAGTATCTACCACTTTCTTTTGAAACTCCACAGGTTTTGTGACGTTTTGACATACGGTACATAGTGGACTTAATTGATTCAGCGTCGTCTTTAGAGCGCAAATGTCGAATCACATACCTTTCCCTATTAGCGATAGAGGTAGCGAATTGTCGAAAAGCATCTTGCTTGGGAACAGAACGTAATAGAGCTAAGTTGCTTGACGATAGGAAAATTCGTGAGAGTGGGTTCTTTTCAAGCAAGGAAAATGACTCAACACCACCTGATGTTGAGCGGTAAGAGGGTCCATATGCGAAAACAGCTAGTGCAGCTTGAAAAACACTGCTCTAGCCACCTCCACCTTGCCGGCGCAAGAGGTTACTTTTCACGCCTCTTTTGAAGGAACCCATGTTATAAGAAGGAGGGAACACATGTTCCTACCGGCCAAGAATTCCATGTTTGAAGTACGACAAAGAAACGAGTTACTCAACTTCTTTGTACATACGTGATGTTGAGGTGGAGACAGTGCATTGATGACTCTGAAGACCGGGACGCGTGCTTCTCCAAGGGGGGCGGTGGAAGAAGGTGAAAATGCTCTTCAGAACACTATCCGTGATAAAGTCGATAGAAGTCCCTATTAGTGATTACGCAATGTCTTGACGTAGTTGCAGAGGCTCGAGGTTGTCCGTGACCTCTACATTGCCAATTATACGGACAGCTGGACCCTGCATTCTGTCCAATGTATCGAGGAGGTACTAGGCGGAGTTCAGACAAGTGGGAGCAATATTCCACGCCAGACCTGAGTTTTATAAAGCTGGCATAAATTTTCAGGCGTGAAAAATCGTCGCAGGTATTCAGGACACCAAATTTCCGTGAGGCTGTTTTGACTACGGTTTCGATGTAGTTCCTGGTAATAGATCGCAGCATATCTCCGTAACGGGCAAGTTGATGCGAGCCTCGGCACAGGGCTCCAATAAAGTAGTGCCCCGAAGAGATGGGGGGAGAAGGGGAAGGAACGACGAGACGCGGTTGCTGTAAACGCGCACACCTGTTTTTACTTAGCATTGAACTAAACAAGGTTATTAGATCCCCATTCAGATGTAAGGTTTAGCACCCTTTTGAACTCAATGGTAAGATTCTCTCTCTCTCCATCCCATCCCAGAGGGTAGTCATCTTCAAATTCAATGTTTGATTAATTTTGGTAACAAAAAAGGTTGATGACTTCGCTCTTAAGGCAAAACCGGCATAGTAACGAGCAAGCCTCTTACAGACCCAGCCGAACTTCTCCAATTATCTTATTTTGAAGTAAGAATTTCAGATAAGATTAAAACCACGAGGTAACTAACTAGGTACTTTTCAAACTTCAAAAGTTTGAAAATATTTAAATTGGTATCTATTATAAATTAGGTAGGTAATTTTTTTAAATACCTCCACTTTAACTGTTTTTTACTAACTCACCCAAAGACGACGCAAATGCTTCTAAAAAAAAAAATTAAACTAAAATGAAGACCGACCCCAAAATACTGAAAAGGATAAAATAATTAAATTTTAGTAGGTACTCGTTCCCTAGGAACATATTTTTGGACTCCAAAAAAATGTTTCTAGGGGATGAGTACCTTGAGCTTTGAGTTTTAATTTTTGTTTAACTATATTTTTCGCAATTTTTAGTAATAACTTTTGAAGGTCAAAGCTAGATGGGTGACCGTGAGCTTATATTGTTTTCTACTATCGTATCATTTTACTAAAAATTCATAGGAAAGCAAATATCCGCAACTTCGCATAAGTAGACGACTTAATTTTTCCAGTTTTCTTGATTTAAAAACCAAACTACCCAATGGATTTTCAAAACATTTTTATGGGACCAATTGAGAACTATTCCGCCTCGAACAAAAAAGAATCATCAATATCGGTTCACCCAGTCAAAAGTTCTGAGGTAACAAACATAAAAAATAAAAAAAACATACAGACGAATTGATAACCTCCTCCTTTTTGAAGTCGGTTAAAAACCGGCAATATTATTTTATCTCAATGAGAACAATTAGAATTATATGAGCTGCTGTTTTAACGAATAATTGTAATTTAGCTGCTTCCCCGCTCTGACTTTACCAACAGATGGAAATTATTCCAAAAGATTAGCAAACTTCATCATTCACAGTACCTAGTGATTGTATGCCCCGGACCCATAGCTTATTAGATAGGTCTCCGACTACTCTACCAATCGGTAGTCAAATGTAAGATGAAGTAAGTACCTAAGTGTTTCTTCATTATGAAACTTTTTGTGAATGATTATTCCTAGATTTTAAGTAGGGGTGGCCCACCTAACGGTAAAGCAAAGCCGTGCTCGTAGCGTCGCTCGTATCGTAGCACTTCGACACTATTTACTCATGCGATGCTTAGGTACGTGTTAATCATTAGAAAATGTCATAGGTATAGGTAGCTACCGTTGGTATTACGGTGACTAAGAATTCTAAGCTTTTAGTTAATTGACTCTTCATTGTATAATGAGCAGTCAATTAATTAAAAGCTTAAAATACAAATAATTGTCGATAGATATTTTAAAACGTAGGCTAAATGCTAATTATCTATATGCAATTAACTAATGAGTTTCTAGAGTTTCTACGTATTACCATAAGGTATTGTGCTAACCTAGCTCAGCAGTTTTAGTTCCTTAATTGCTTAAGGATTTATATCATGGTAATTACTTATCTCTAATTTCCGAGGTAGGTGACAATGATTTGATTAGCTATTTGTGTTTAAATCTGCACGTGGAGTTTTAGATTTATACTTAGTCTGGCCATAAATACTGTTACAATTAAAAATAAACAAATATTACATTTGAATCTGGATAATATTACATTTGAGATTGTTCATTAAGTTTTCTCATTTTGGCGCCAATACATTGTACAATATTTTGCGATAATAAAATGGAGTGGGGTGATATAGAGAATCGAATTGCTGTGATTGCATTACACAAAGTAGGTATGGAGCCAAATGCAATTTGTAAAACTATCTATACGCTTGGTATAAGTAAAATGTTTGTGTACCGGGCTATTAATAGGTACAATGAGACCTCCTCTGTTTGTGACAGAAAAATATCTGGCCATCCACGTAGTGTTCGTACGAAAAAGGTGGTCAAAGCAGTTCCTACCTAAGGGAAAGAATTCGAAGAAATTCTATCCGAAAGCAAAAGATTTTATCTCGGAAGATGAAGATAGCACCTGAAACTATGTCGCGTACTAAGAGATTACCTAAATACAAGCATATTGAGTGTGATGAAAAAGGATTTTTGCAATCCAACCTAGTCTTTGAGATAAATATGCGCAGACACACATACAACATACATACGGCACCCATGTTCAGAAGCGGACATAAGCACATATAGGTACCTAATATAAACATACATACGGGTCGAATTGGTAGTCCTTTTTTGAAGTCGGTTAACAAAATGTTCTTAAAAAAGAGGAGGAAAAATCACATCTATCATTACAGGTTGCCCTAATGCAATAGAGTAAGTCTTAATTTACAAATTATGGTATGATATTAATGATATAGATACACACTTGAATACCTGAATTGTACAAGAGAATATGTCTATCTTGTCGGCTACTAGATTCAATATTTTTATCACCCGCGTCTATGGCATCTCTGATTGAAGCTTGGTTCTGCTTTGAGGAACCACGAATAATTTGAACCGCCCACATCACCCACTCCAGTATTTCAGGATTCGTGACTTTACTTCGGTGATTTTAATATAACACCCCCCCCACACACACACACACGCACGCACGATACGAATCGAATCCGTGAACCGACAGTTGAGAATAAGGGTGCGAGAGTGTTCTAAGGTTTTCGACCTCCCACATTCCCCCTTCCTACTCAGGAGCACGCGTGCCGGTCTTCGGAGTCATTAATCATAACATGGATTCCCCTAAACTTACATTACTCTTTGATGGATTCCTTCAAAAAAGGCGCGAAGAGGCACGTTATGTGAGGCGGCTAGAACAGTGTGTTTCAAGCTGCACTAGCTGTCTCCGCATAATATTGAACTCTTACCGCTTCACATCAGGTGGTGTTGAGTCATATGTCGTGCTTTAAATTTTAAAAAATCAGCTTTTGTCAACTTAAGGATATTTGATGTCATGATAATAAAAGTATACATGGTATATGATTTCATTTGATTTTACCTACATAGAATAGAAAATGAGCGGCAGTCGTATTAATTATGAAAACCATTTCCAACAACCAACAAGGTTTCCATGTTGCTAAACTAATTAAAAAATAGCTCCGTTTTTAGCGTGTTTTTCATCGTTTTAAAGTGTGAATCATTGCCTTGAAAATAATAATATACTTATTATATTTGTTTTGCTCATAATAGACTAAATCAGTCGGCTGACTGATCTAAATATCATCGCCTAAGCGTTGGAAAAAAAATCCAGTTTGACATTGACATTTATCGTCAATCAAAAAAAGCACTATTCTTTCAAATATTTTTCGTTCATTGATTTTTACTGCTATTATAAGCATTAATCAGAGTTAGTATGCGTAATTAGTGAAAGTTTTATATTCCCCGATTAACTAATTACACGGCCTTCATTCGTTGTGTTTTACCAGTGTTTGGTCAATGATACTCATTGATCAGTTTTCAGTGTACTTTACTAGTGAAATCACGTCAAAATGGATGTTGTCGGTAGTGAAATTGGGCAAAAAATGCGGGTGAATATTACTTATTACCATATATTTCAATAATCAAACTGAACTATTTATTTTTAGTCAAAAAATAAAATACTTTAATTTTTTCTTGATATGTGCCCTATATTTTTTTAATTAGTAGCTTAATCTTATTCTATTTTCAAAAATTTATTAAGTTATAACTAATATATATTATCATTACTATCTGCTCCTAATTTTCATTCGCTGTTGATATTTGTAAACATGATAGGTTATGTTTTGTCTAACATGGAGACCTTAAAATGTTGTCTTGTTATTGATTTTTATTGCATGTATATAGTTTACTTAGTAAGATATTGAGAAATAAAATGTTAATATATCTAGACCAATATTTATTAATCTTTGTGGATAATGTTCATACTCATATAATTTATTGCTTCATACATTGATTTTGTAACATGAAACCCACCAAGGTACTGAAAACTATTTATAAACAACATTACATTTTCAATATTACACTTCCAGCTCACATTAAATATATTTCTGATGGTAGATAATGGTTTTGAAAGATCAACAGCATACTGGACGTAATAGGTTTTTGATTATATGTATGGTGGGCTGGTAAGGAGCTTAGACCATTATTCATTCAAATGATCAAAAACAGTCTTTACCGAAAAGAAATTTCTGTAAAGAATTGTCCTCTCAAATCCCACTAATTCAGTCATAGTTGTGGATGTGGATGACAAAATAGTGCATTAGGTACTCTAATCTAAAAATAGGCCGGAATAGGAAAAAATTCTGTTGATCATCAAATGGATGTATCAAGTACAAGTAAACATACGTACCAACTCCTTCCAAATGCATACTTATTAACAGAATCTTTATTTTGCATTGCTTAACTTATTTTATTGATAAACTTGGAAGACACCCTCTACTGGGCATAAGCCATCCCCAAGGATCTCCAAACCAATCGGTTCTGCGTTGTGATAAAAATAATATTATTGGCATCACCAGCTTCTGTTATTAATTACTTAAGCCGCCTTATACTCTTGGGACTACAACAATTGAAAAATCAGTTCTATCTGGTATTTGGTGCTTAATAGTTGTTAAAAAAATTTATTACTAGTCAATGTTAATATATTCTGTCATACTAGATCAAAAACAGAACTGTATTTTGCCTCATAATTATAAAGGTATTTACAGGATGATGAATCATCATCATCATCAGCCTATATACGCCACTGATTGGCACAAGCCTTCCTACATGGGAGAAACACATGAGGAGTTTGGGCCATGGCACCACCACGCTGGCCCAATGCGGGTCGGTCGGTTAAAGCTGTTACAGTAACGACCGGGACCCACTGGTTTAATCTGCCTTCCAAAGCACTGAGAAGCTTGAGATTAGAAATTTTCAGTTGACCTATTCCGGAATCGACCATCGCGAAAGTTGTTCTGTTTTTTTAATGGAAACCAAAGCAATCAAACCACGATGCCACCAAGATCCTTAATAACTATCCATCTTATAGATGAACTATATCAAACCAATCTTCTTGATCTGTTGATCTTGTTTATGCATCCCTTTATAATTTGTTGATTTATGTAACCATAGTACCTAATACTAAATTATAATGAACAGCCAGGTTTTAAATTCCAATTTTAGAAGTTATAAAAGTTTTTTACGAATAGCTTAGTCTTAAATTATTTTTTAAATGACTGATTTTTTTGCAGTCGGCTATCAAAGCGAAGCTGACAGAACTGGGATGTTATGTTGGTAAGTAGCAGATAAAAACTCCTATTAACATAAATATATTTTAGAATAAAATAAAGATATGCTAATCATTTTAATTATGAAATTTTGTTGAGAGCCATTGGTTTAATTTAGATTTGCAACCTGCATCATGCAGACATCTGCACTGTCATTGTATGTTTTTAAACCTTTGTGTTGAGTTGTAATTAATAAATACTACATAGGCTGGCCCATGGTCAGTGTAATCCAGACCTGGTTGCATTGCAGACCATGGGCCTGTGTACACAACCTAGCCAAAATATATCAAAGCAAATGAGAAAGTTATTTACATGTCATACAATAAAAATAAATACTAATATGAGCTGAATGCATACCTGTATTATGTCTCCGTATAACAAAACGTCTTATTTCATGATTTGATTGTGATTTCCCAGATGATGAACTCCCGGATTATGTTATGGTAATGGTGGCCAATAAACGTACTCGCATACAAATGGAGGATGATTTGCAGCTGTTTCTTGGTGATAACACCAAGTTGTTTGTCAACTGGCTACACCAGGTGTTGAAGAAACTTCAAGAAGTCACTGTTACTACACCTTTAAGTAAGTAAATCCAATGGAAGTATTGTGTTGCAGTAATTATATTCTTTGTATTAATTTGTGAAGTAATACTTATCGCTCACAATATATTTTCTATTAAATTGATGTTAAATAAAAAAGCATATAAATTTATTTTAATTCTGTATTCTACGGAATACAAATTTACACATATAATTTTCTGTTCCTTATATATATTTAAAATTAACAATATGATTGTATTGATATTCAGAAACAGTTGAGCGTGAAATAAGCAAAGAAAGGTCTTCATCAAAAGAAAAGAAATCCAAAGACAAAAAAGATAAGTCTAAAAAACCGGACAGCGTGAAAAAAGCTAAAAAGAAAGACAAAGCAAAAGCTCATCGCAAAAAGGAAGAGAAGAAAATACATAAGAGTAAGAAGAAGAGCAAACATCATGAGATGATCCGTCCAAATATTCCACCTCTTCTAATGAATATAGAAAAAGATTCTGAACCTTCAATCACCGATGTATTTGCTGGGCAAATTCTTAAAAGCCATGGTATTACTATAGAGACATTAAAGGAAGAACCAAAAATACCAGAAAAGAAACCATTTAATATAGAAAACAAAAGACCCATATTGCCAATAATAGATCCAGCAACTATTTCATCTCAACCTGATCCAGATGCTGTTTTGTCAACCACAATATCTATTAGTCAAGAGCAAGCTAGTGTATCATCAGCTGGGGACCCAAAAGAGGACCAATTAAAAGAAATGAATGAGATTGAAGCCAAAATTCAAGGTTTAAAACAAAAGTTGGTAGAACAACTGGATTCTATGTCTGAAGATGAAGATTTTCTCACTATCAGAACAGAGGCTGAGGAGCTGATGAATGATTTTGCCGAAGATGTATTTCAGGTTATTAATATATAATAAATTTTAAAAATAGGTCTTTCTTTTTTCTGAATGAGAATATTAATTTATATTTAATTTCCAGGAAATATCTAAACAGGCTCCAGTAGAAACACCACCTCTGCAGATTAACAAGTCACCTAGTCCTCCCAAACAACCTGCTCCTAAGCCTATAGAAATACCAACTGTGGAAACCCTGCCTCATATAGAACTTAACCTACCAAAAAGGCCTGTGAGAGAGAGACTTGGTGCACGGGAAGAACCTAAAAAAGCTCCAGAAATAAAGCAAAAAGAATCCCAAAATAGAGTCGATATTCCTGAAAGGTAAATTTAAAAATATTGAGTATAATAATTATGCAATGTTTTCTTCTAAATTAATCTTTTATAAACATTTCAACTTTTGCATTGCAGATTTACCCCAGAGCGGGAGCTGGTACATCCTCCTCAAAATAAATCTGCCAAAAGTCGCCTCAGTGATCCCCTAGAAAGACATAGGAAAAATTCTGGGGACTCTGACAAATCTGAATCAAGCACAAAAAGGCTCACATCTAGGTATGTTCAATATATTAAACTGCTGTGTTACTCAATCAGACTGTTATGAGCATGTATAAATGATTAGATAAAGCTTACTTTAGTTTTTGGAAAAAAGTCTATCATTTTTAACCAACCTCAAAAAAGATGTTTTTTATGTTACCTCATATCTTAGACAGATCTAGATCTGTTTATATGTTGATTTGACTATTGATCTCATATAAATTTCGTCTTGATCTGATGAAAATATTCGCATCCTACTAAAAGCCGAAATTTCTATAGTATTTTTTGTTTGTTGGATAGAACCCTATTCCGTCCAATTACACAATTTTCATAATTAGGTACCTCACTAAGTCGTCGCCTTATAAAATTTATTATCAGCATAAGTTTCTGATGAACCCAATTTTAAAGTACGACCAATGATATAAAAACCTTCAAAGAATATTAATTAAAACCTGAGTGAATAAGTATATTTTCTTTTATTTTTTATTGATCAATATTAACTTGATTCATTGTTATAAATAAATTGACTGACATTTAACCTTCAATGAGGAAATATATATTATTTATGTTTTATTTTGCTCAGGGGATGTTTTGTATTTTGCTAGAGTGTCAATGCTGGAAAGTCGCCCCAGCCGTGTGAGCTGCGCGAGCGTCGTCCGCGTCAGACCGAGGCCTAGAGTGTCTGCCCCCGCTTCTAGTCTTTTACTGCGAGCTGTAGCTGATGCGAACAAGAGTTTATTGAATGTAAGCGTATTTTTATTACTATAATGCAGCTTACCTGCGTTTCTAAAAGGTAAAAAAAATGATTTTATTGACGTACACCAAAGTTCTTTCTGCGATAGTTTTTACTATCGCACGATTTGATAATAGTTTTATGTTCATGTTCTGCCCTCTTCCAAATTTTATTGAGGGTCAACGAATGTCTTTCTTTGTTATTCTCCGCCATTCAACATATCAAGGGCTGGATGTTGCCTACAGATCGCACAGATGATCATGCACATAGCTTATTTTCTTTGATTTTTCTATCCCTAAAAATTTATAATCGCAACTTAATTAAAAATGCTATAATACAAGTCACATTTAGTCAACCAAAAATGTTGATTTTAAACCATTTTTATCTGCAACATTATCACTACACTAATCGTAGTACCCATTAATAAACGAAATTATTGTTGATATTTATGATAAACAACAAAATATAACTCATTCTTTCTAAACCTCTTTGAGAAAGTGTTAACGTAACGCTTCCACAGTCTTTTACAGTGTAGCCAACCAGTTAGTACCGCTAGTGCTACGAGCGTCTATAAGCTACGTCTATTAGCATTGGCGGGCTTATTCGCTAAAAATGATTACTACCAATGCCTCCCACATTCTATACACTTTGCTATTTCGGATGTGAAACGCTTCGCCGACAAATCCATAGCCCTTTCCTTAAATACCGGACAAAATATCCAACTCTGCTTGGTCATAAAAAATAACCATATACCGACTAGTAATGCCACTATTTCTGTTGAATTATTTCAAGTGGTATTTGTAGAATGGATTTTGAATATCGAAGCATTTCACACCAGCTTTTTCCCGCCACAATAAAACGGAACGTTTCTTTGTGAAACAAATCTACGTTAAACAGTGAAGATTTTATCCATTGGTCTTGTTATATGAATTACCGAATACGGGGGCTGGTGAGTCGTATGTTTGTTTGCTTTGCTGCTTACAATAAACTGTCGTTAATCTTCCTCAGATACCACCGAAAGTGGATTTGGAGCCTCAGAAAATAAAGCGAGCGTTAGTCTTGCCTATGCGGCGTGTTGGCGAACCCAAAATTGTGATACAAGTTCCTACAAATGAGCCCAGACAAACGGACAGCCCCAGCGACAATTTAAGCCTCGGTGACAGTGAAGATGATAAAAGCTCTAAGTGAGTATAATTGAAAGGAAGTAGACGAAGATGTTAGACGGGCTGTAGAGGGAACACTCGAAAACGAAGCTGTTTCGTACTGTTTACTTCGCGATTTCAATTTTTTGAACAAATCGTGCTTAAAATCGCCAGCACTGCACCTTCTTTTACGAGAGAGTTCCCTTTACACCCTGTATCATCATCATCAACACCCTATAAAGGTACGTCCCACTGCTTGGCACAGGCCTTCCTACGTGGGAGAAACACATGAGGAGCTTGGGCCATAACTCCACCACGCTGGCCCAATGCAAGTTGATGGGTTAAAGCGGTTGAAGAACAACCGGGACCAACGGCTTGACGTGTCTTTCGGAGCACGCAGGAGCTCGAGTTTACAATTTTCGACTGACCCATCCCGGGATCAACCACGGCAAAAGTTGCTTTGTTTTCTTAATCGAGACCAAAGCGCTCGAACCACTACGCCACCGAGCTCCTCAACCTGTATAATAACTTAAAATTGGCCTCATTCGGACTACACGCGCTCAATCTAAATTTAAGCAGGTACAGCACATCTCTTTCCCATAATATGTGTAAGAGAGGGATAGCAAAAATTAGAACTGTCAAATTAATACTAGACACGTTTTATAGAAACCATAGACAATTTTAGAAGGCATATGGAAGGTGCTAACTGGAAAAGAATAGACAAGAATATCTCTATATTTGGACTATCTGGACTAATTTATCATGTTTATTTTGTTAGAAAATTACACGAGGCTCCTAATGTCAAATTATTTAACAGCTATTCTTTTTCCGACCATTTTAATAAATAGACATGTATAACTCCAAAATTGAGATTCAGTGTACCAGATTTGTGTCCATTACAACCGTTTTAAATAATCATCACCAATAAAGTAGTTAATCATATCAAATATTGATATCGTCGAACTAGGTTTATGCTAAAACTTTATATGCATTTTGCTTTTATTTGATTTTTATATATCAAAGAAAAATACATATTTTACTTTGATATATAAAAGCTCATTACTATGCTCATTACAGCAATTTAGTTTTTTGAATATAAAAAGACTAAAGAAATATAAGTATCATACCTACAATAAATACTCTGTTGAATTATTATAGGTAACATTATAATAATTTTTCAGAGTAAACAGTGACACAGATAAAGATGAATATACTCCTACCTCCATAACTATGAAGATTAAGAACACAGATTATGTACCATCCAGGCGCAGTGAAGGCAGAACGGCCAGTCGGAAAGACGACTCACTCATCATAGAAACTATGTAAGTTTTAATGTATCACTAATCAAAATATTAAATAAAATATAATATAACTCATTTCATTGCAAAATTAGTAGCGTAAAACATGACAAAATAAAATAAAAACTATGATACAAAATAATTAGTAGCTAGAATAGAATAATTGGTAACACACATGAAAATATTTTAGAATAAAGAGGTATAACAATACGTACATCAGACGAATATGTTATGTGTAATGAACAAATTCATAAATCCTGATGTTTCTCTTGCAGCAATATTCACAACCCTACCGTAGATAAGGATAAAAATACTCAGTTTATAGTAACAATGGATGGCTTTAATCCAAACGCGTTCTTAGCCAAAAAGCTGATGACTGAAGGAATCCTCAACGACGAAGATGACATAAAAAATGAACTCAAAGAGCCCACTTCAGTACTAAAAACTGCAAGACCCAAAGAAAAAGATTCAGAAAAAGTTAGTAGTATCGAAAAGGTTGAGAAATGTAGCCTAGAAAAGAAACGGTCAAGCAATGAGAGTGAAGAAAGTGAGACTAAAGTTATTGTTAACAAAGAGACGGAACCTGAAAAAGTAAACGTTGAAACTGTTGAAAAAACAGTAGACAAACGTAAAAGTGACACGTCAACAGATTTCTCGGAAAAAACTCCCGTTGTCAAAAAGAGAAAAGCGTCTCCTATAGTGTTTGACGTGCATAAGAAAGAGAAAGAAGTTGTTAAAGATAGAGAAAGGACTGAAAGTGTTAGTAGTGATAACCATGTTATAGTCACAACGACGCCGAACTCGCATAAATACGACACAGTGCCGCCATGTAAGTTTTCACCAATATATAATTCAGTTAAATCTAATCTCGACAATGATATTAATATCTTTCTCGACTCACTAATTTAGTTATCATACTCCTCCGAAACGGCTTGACCGATTTTTATTAAATTTTTATATGTATATTCAGTAGGTCTGAGAATCGGCTTAGACTAGCAATTTTTTTGTTTGGACCATTTTTATGGCAAAAATATAAATCAAGCAATATATTTTAACGAAGTCCTTTAAAATGTTTGTTTACAAAGATTTGAATATTTCGTTCATTAAGTATTGATCCTTCTATTTTGCAGTAACGCAAGCCGAACGCAAACTGGTGTGGTGTCGCTCGTTCCCGATGTGCCGATACGGAGCAACGTGTGCGTTTCAGCATCCGCGTTGCAAGTTTGCCGCTGGCTGCACCCGTCGCAGCTGCCCATACTCACACGCGCCTATATCTCCAGCTGCGCCCACCGTCTGTGAGTATCGATACATATCCCAGAACTAGTGTTCCCGAGGCCTATAGGTTTTTTTTCAAACCTATAGACTTTTGAAAGTGAGTAGCCTTTTAAAAGCCTACTATTCTATCACAATGACCCTAAAAAAGAACTAATAGGCATAATTTTAGGCCTAAAAGCATATAGGCCCCGGGAACACTACCTAGAACTATCTTGTAGCAAGCACTCATTCCATAGTCACGCGTCCATATATCCAGCTGCGCCCACCGTTTGTGAGTATCGGCACACACCCCAACACTATCTCGTAACAAGCACTCATTCCATAGTCACGCGTCCATATATCCAGCTGCGCCCACCGTCTGTGAGTATCGACACACATCCAAACACTATCTCGTAACAAGCAATCATTCCATAGTCACGCGTCCACATATCCAGCTGCGCCCACGTTCTGTGAGTATCGACACACATCCCAACACTACCCAGCACTATCTCGTAGCAAGCACTCATTCCATAATCACGCACCCATATAGCTTTGCTAGCCGTCTGTGGGTATCAACACATATTCCAGCACTATCTCGTAGCAAGCACGCATCCATAGTCACGCGGCTATATATCCAGCTGCGCCCACCGTCTGTGTGTATCGACACACATTCCAGCACTATCTCTTAACAAGCACTAATTTCATAGTCACGCGCCCATACATCCAGCTTTGCTCGCCGTCTGTGAGTATTGACACACATCCCAGCACAATCTCGTACAGGTCACATCTGTCCATACCCGTTTGATACCCGGTTTGGTTTCACACGCACCCATATTAGCAGCCGTGTCTACCGTCTGTGGGTATTGACACATATACTAGAACTACCCAGCACTATTTCGTACCCTGCACTCGTCGCAGCTGTACATACTCACACACGTCCATCTCTCCAGCTGCGCCCACCTTTTGTGAGTATCGATACTATCCCTAGCACTATCTCGTTGCCTACAACGTCGCAGCTGTCCATACTCACACGCGCCTATATCTCCAGCTTTGCCCGGCTACGGCTTTGCCCACCCTCTGTGAGTATCGACACACATCCCAGCACTGCCCAAAACTATCTCGTAGCCTGTTCTCGTTGCAACTGTCCATACTCGCACGACCCCATCTCTCGAGCTGCGGTCACCATACGTGATTACCGACACTCGTCCCAGCACTATCTCGTAACCTGCACTGGTTGCAGCTGTCCATACTCACACGCGGCGTTATGCAGCACTATCTCGTGACATGAAATGCGTAGGTTTTCCTCCCCAAGACATTTCCTTTTATCTAGTCTAGACAGTTTTCAAATGTATTTTTTAAAAGCTTTTATTTAACTTGCTTATGTTCGGGTGGAATCTTGCTACTCGATTTTGAAGCAGATATATTCAACCGATTGAGCTGAAATTTTGTATACACGCTTAGTTTGGATGACAATACACGATAAGCTGTGTGACGTCATTCTAAATCCAATATGGCGGACCATCCAAAATGGCGGAATAGTTATTTTTAATGCATTTCTACAATATGGGTATCAAATGAAAGGGCTTGTTGAGAGTAACTCGAAAAATAATGTGACGTCATTCAAAATCTAATATGGCTGCCGAGACTCAGAAACCTAGCCAGCGATAACTAAAAAGTAAAAAATAAATTAATAGCAAAAAACCTTTTTAAAATAAATTAATAGCAAAAAGCCAAAAAAGCTTTTATTTAAATGCTCTAAAAAGAAGAAAATAAAATTTTTCTTTAAAATTTTAACTATACACGAATAACCTCATTATACACAACTTATATGATCATAAAAGCTTGTCACGCGATTAACTTGTGTAAATAAAGTAATACCTTTTTAATTGAGCGACAAGCTTTTATGATCATAATAATAAATTGTTTATTATTATGATCATAAAAGTAAAAATTAGTTTATAGTTAAAATTTTAATGGAAAATTTTATTTTCTTCTTTTTAGAGCATTTAAATAAAACCTTTTTAAAAAAAGGTTTTTTGTTTTTAATTAGTGTTTAAAAAAAATTGAGAACAAAATGTTGAAAATTGTATCAAATCAGTTTTTAGGCGAAACAAAAGAGGATCTTTCCACGCGCCGTTCTATAACATCACTTGACAACAAACATTACTTTAGTATTGTAATTTACATGATAAAAGTTAACTTAAAGATAATATTGCTTAGCTAAAATATTTGTTTCTCTTTATTTAAAGCCTCCCACGTGGTCCCATCAGCCAATTACAAGACGATCACGAGTGCGCCTATTCCCAACATATGCAAGTACTACCCGAACTGCGTGAACCCCGCCTGCCCGTTCTACCACCCGAAGCCCTGCCGCTACGGCCCTGCCTGCCTCAACAAATTGGAGTGCAATTTCTATCACGCCGATGCTAATAAGTGGCGATATCCTGTATAAATTAAATACCTAGATTTAAATTAAATTTTGTTTCATTGTAATGCACTGGTTAAGTATGTACATAAATATTTAAGCTTTAATTTTGTAAGCCGCCTAAGAAGGAAGATATGTTGTTAAAAACCGTTTGTGTCTAAAATGTGTGGCTTAAAAGGTTAAAGCAGTAGTGACGAATTTTACCCAAGATATGGTAATAGTTAGTATAATATCATTGTAGTTAGTATTTATAACCATGAAAATGTGAAACTGGTTTTGTGATATTGTTTGTCCTTTGAAAATAAACAGAAATCCTTTGTAAAAGGATGACATGAAATTGAAACTACTTTGATTTCGTATTCTCACAAGCCGCGAGAACTAAGTTGTAGATAGATGATTCAGGACTGCAGTATACTCAGACAGGTACGCGGTATTCCTTTCCACTGAAGCCACCGAATGGCGAATAGGCGGTATAAACTAGTTACTGCTTGAGTAGCTCCTTTCATCTTCCAAGTGTGAACTTTTTTATACAGGTGGTAAGTGGTCGCCGTCGCCTATTGACATGTGCAATAACAAGGATAAATCACTTTGTGTTGCGGGTGCGTTGTCATCCTGAGGTCTAAGACGAAATGCCTTCCATGCCCAGTAATACTGGCTACTTTTGCCTTCAATCCGAAACAGCGAACTGCTTCACGGCGGAAATGGGAAAGGCGGTGGTACCGACCCAGGCGACCCTACATCCGTATGTAGGCTCGCCTGGATAGGTGGTAGGTAATTATAATTATACCTAGTATAATTACCCACAAACCGGTCACAATAGGTTTTCTGTTATTGAGGAGACGCCCCGGCGCTGGCGCCGCGTGCCGCGGCCATAAAGGTGGAATATTAAAATTTCCGTCCTACCCATTGCGTATTAAATTAAGAGACTCATCATCACCACTCTATATACGTCCCACTGCTGGGCATAGGCCTCCCTACATGGGAGGAACATGAGCTTAGGCCATAACACCACCACGCTGCGCTGGCCCAATGCGGGTTGGTGGGATAAAGCGGTTGCAGTAACAACCGGGACCAACGGCTTGACGTGCCTTCCGAAGCACGAAGGAGCTCCATATTATAAATTTAATTGACCCGTCTCGGGACCGACCATGGCGAAAGTTGCTTTGTTTTCGTAATCGAAGCCACAGCGCTCAAACCACTACGCCACCGGGCTCCTCTATAATACAAAAAAATCCTCTACAAATAAGAGACTATATACCTTTTTCCAATTCTCAATTCAACCAAACTTTCCAAACTGTTTGTTAACGGGGCATCAATGGCGCAAAGGACTATACATCCTATAGTATCTAGGCAGAGATGACAAGGTCAAGACCAATTTAGCCCAATTGTAAACAACTCTTCGGGCACAGATTTCATTATTACTATAGTTTGCTTATGCAACCTATTTGGTAAGTAACTACCTATACTTTTTATTATAACAATCACAAATAAAGAAAGAAAACGATGAAAAATATATGCTCCAGGCGGGAATTGAACCTGCGTCTCTTTATGGCGGGCTAGACGCCTTTTTATAGGTAATAAATATTAGAAATATACTAAATAGTCATATAAACATCCATGACTCGTAAAAAAATGCTCGTACTCATCATACGAACATTTGCTCCTACCGGGAGTCGAACCCGGGACCTCTTGACTGAGTAGCTTGTATAGCAAGGTGTACAGACCACTCGGCCAGCCTATCGTCAATTATTACAATAAAGTAGGCGTTTAAACGCATTAAACACATTAAAATATGATATCTATTTATTTTTAGAATTGGTATGTAAATATTTTTAAAGGGATGGGCTAATATGACCACAAAGGGGAACCCATGTTTTAGGAAGGGGGAAACACATATGCTGGCAAAGGATTCCAAGTTCAGGAAGTACGACAAAGAAACAAGTTACTATATTGAGACCAACTTTTTTAAATTAAACCTGTGATCTTAACGGATAAACCTTAGAATAGATCGATATAGAAGTAGCGTCCGCATGAACAATATGAAGCAGCGCTCCAAACGTCGGGCATCTCCCAGAAAGTACCATATGGCGTCACAATACATGAGGAATTTTATGATGAAAGCGAAATACATAATTTCTAAAATTCTACAAGCAGTAGTGATAATGGCCATGCGTCATTCATAACTAGGTACCTACACACCTAATAAGTCTTCAATAAAATCATGGCCATCTCAATTCAATTGATCTACTTCACACATCCTGCTAGACAAACCGTGCTATATCAATTTAATAATGCCGCATCCTCTGACACCCACCCATCTATCATTTGGTGCTAGGTGCTCTCGTCGTGAACCCACGGGACAATAAACCGGATCCGGGCCAAATTGAAAAGAAAAATCGAGGAACCGAGAAGTTTGGAATCCGTGAGATTTTAATTTGAAGGTAGGTGAATTAACACTGGCACGAAGGTAACTGTTTTCTGACTTAAAATATTTTCGTTGATAGTGTAATATTTCTTACCAGGCATACACTGCCCTTTAAAAGTTACTGCCTAATACCTCTACCTACTGAAAAGTGCAATAGTTTACGAAATAGTGTATTCAGAACGTATCCCGTAATGCAGAACGACACCGGGTACCTCTCTCAAAATATGCTTTGCTTCCATCACGTGAGTTATTCCTTCATTTAAAACTTTTTTAAGTCAATTGATTTAATGTTAAGAAGCAACCAGTAGTCGATTAGTACCTTGTCACGCTACGTCACTTTCAGGTGCTTATAGAAATCGACAAGAGTATCATTATAGGTTAATGTGAAAAGGTACGACTCTTAATCGTCTTCTGTTCCTGACTGTACGTGCGATTAATGGCGATTAGCACTATATCTTAAGTTTTATCTTTTTTCAATCCGGGCAACTGCTCTAACCAATTGCGAAAGGTCGCGGGTTCGATTCCCGCCTCAGGACATGAAATTTTTCTAGTTTGACATTATAATTACTAAGTAATTTTTCAAACATTTATAATAATCTTAATTTTTGATTTTAACATTATTATAAATGTTTGAAAAATTACTTCAGCAGCAGCAGTCGCCCGGATTGCGAAAGGTCGCGGGTTCGATTCCTGCCTCAGGACGTGAAATTTTTCTAGTTTTATTCTATTTTAATTATTTATAATAATGTTAAAATAAAAAAATAAGAATATTTGAAAGCACTGCCCCAACTTAACCTAATCGTAGGTATTTGTAAAAATACTCGTTTCGGATGTTGAAATGGAACATTTCGACATTGTAGGGTGGACGTTAGCTCATAAACGCAAATACAGATAGACTAGAAGAATTTCACAGGGATATCCCAAGTCCTGGGTGGCTCAGTTGGTTAGAGCAGTCGCCCGGATTGCGAAAGGTCGCGGGTTCGATTCCCGCCTCAGTACGTGAAATGTTTCTAGTTTTACATGTTTATAGCCCATGTTTTAATTTATTGTCGTATCGACAGCACCAAAACACAAAGAATACTGAACGACGCGAGGCAATAATAATAATAATAATAATAAATCTTTATTTCAGACCACAATTGGATCCATAGTAGTTAGTATATACACGGTTTTACTTACATGCCTAATGTTAGTGATTTAACAGAATATTGACAATAATTACCACATGAAACAATAAACAATTTTGGTTTTATTTGATTTGTATTGTAAAAATTAATTGAAATTAATTTTAGAATATTAATACTGATTGGAAACATTACTTGAAATTATTTTAATTCATTTTACCACAATTATAATACAATTTTATTCATTTTAAATTAAAATTACAGTCATCTTATTTTTTATGCAACGATGCCTGCGCGTTAGGGCTTTAACCGTATGTATAACGGAGCAATAGCTTTGTGTAACAGAACACGATGCGAAAACTAGCTATAACCTATTATAAGTTTTATAAGCTTTATTTCTCGTCCGTCTTGTCGTTTCTGGTCGAGAGGTCCGTACTCTGTAGGTACTAAACCTAAAGGGCTTTTGTGGCCCTTTGATGTCCTGGGTTGATTAGACCTCTTAAAAAGGTCTAATAATGCTTCGTCGATGTCACATCATGTATCTTACCACTCTGACCAATGCCATCTCTTAGATTAGAAAAGACTAAAAAGGTAAAGCCTTTCCCCCAGTTCCATTCGCCTCAAACGCAAAGAAACTGACTGCGCAAAAACCGGTCCATTCCGGAACATTTTCATTCCAGAAGATTCGATAGCCATTCGAAAAGTTGAATGCGATCATCATTCTATCTCGTCGAACAGGGTGCGAAGACCCGGTATACACTCCTCGCGCTTTACCAGGTACATACACGTACCTGGGCGTTTCTCTCCCGTCCCTCCACGACGCGACATTTCAATTCAAATTCGCTCACGACTCACCTGAGCCGAGGTCCAAGCCCTTAGGAGGCACCCTCAGGTTGGTTGCAGGGCTCGAGCGCCCTGTAGACTCTAAGCGTCGCGGGACACCTCCCCCGTAGGTGATACCTGTCGATAAGAAATCCTCCAGAAGCAAATGCGCCCCTCAGGGCTTAAGGACTCACCAAGGTTCTCGCCTCCTTAAAACCCCGGTTACATTGTAAAGGCCATCTGCGGCCAGCAGCAATAGTCAGTCCAAAAAAAGCGACCCTCATTGTTTTCTATCCTCATCGTATCGAGCAACAAGACGATAACAATACGAAAAATTTCGAATGAGACGAACTAAGTATAATGTCTTGTCCAAGTTTATACAACGTGTCGAAATACTGAACGTACTTGGTTGTTTTAGTTACAATTACATTCACTTAGTAGGGGAAAGTAGTACGAGTTGATCCCTTGGGGTAAGATGATCCTTTGCGATTGTGCTGAAGCCACTAACACTATCTAGTTGATTTCACTGGTAAAACATTGCTCCGGACATAAATATTATTATGATGTATGACTATTTTAAATAAATAATACGTTTCATATTTTTGTTTTTTATAACCTTTTTCTTTTTAAAAATATTTGTTTACTCGGATTGGGGGTAAGATGATCCCTATGATTATCTTACCCACCTTTGGGGATCACCTTACCCATAGGGGTGTACAAGATGATAATAAATATTATGTATGACTATTTTAAATAAATAATACGTTTCATATTTTTGTTTTTTATAACCTTTTTCTTCTGAAAAATATTTGTTTACTCGGATTGGGGGTAAGATGATCCCTATGATTATCTTACCTACCTTTGGGGATCATCTTACCCATAGGGGTGTACAAGATGATTACTTTGTAAGGTTTTAAAAAAAAGAAATATTTTAATGATACCTCAATTAATTTCTGGTTTTGAGTATTAGGAAAGTTGGGTAGATAGATATACTAGTAGTGATCGCCTTTATTTTTGGTTAACCTTGAATAATATTTATTTTACAGCGTTTCCCGCTTAAGGGGATCATCTCGTACTACCTTCCCCAATTATAATAGGATCATAGAAAAACACTAAATAGGAAAAAGTTGGTGCTTCACTTTCTATTGTCTCTGGAAACAGATTAGCACCAACTCCAAAAAATACTTTTCAGGAGGTAAGTAGGTACCTAAGTACTGAAATTAAATTATTTTTTTCCTTTTTAGTGTTTTGAAGTCGGTTTTATTTTTGTTAGAATATTTTTTTTCACATTTTAAGTGATTTCGTAAGGTCAAAGCAAGATGGGTGACCGTCAGCACTATCGACCTGTCTAGCTATTAGTCCTTGGTTGAAATACACAGTGAAAGAATTATCTTCTAACTCCTAACCGTTAAGGAGTTGTACCTTCCATCATCAGCTCATCAACATGAAATGATGACTAACAGAAGCGAATACTTGAATAGCTTTGGAAAAAAGTAAAACATGTCATGTCACACGTGCCTATGAAAATTTTGGTTTGCCATCGATTTCCCTGGGATCCCATCATCAGATCCTGACTTGGTGACAATGGGACCACCTCTGGAGTATACTTTAACGAATGCAAAAAGAATTTTGAAAATCGGTTCACAATTGACAGAGAAATCGGTGAACATACATACTTCATTTGCATGTCTGCCACTTGATTATTATGTGCTTCGAGTTTCCATTTTTCTATAATATTTCCAGCATCCGTTAGATAAAATTTAGTTTCTTACAGATAATCAGTACTTAGTATTAAATTAGGATCATAGGAAACACACAGAACTTATTAGACATCTTATTTATTTTAAATGTTGCCACTAATAATGAACTTATCATTTAATTATACAACAGTAGGTACTGGTCGGAACACTGTCTAGAAGATACATAAGGAACACGGTGGATTATTACTGAGCTTTAAAAACTAAAGAAAGAAAGTACAGATAGATTCCCAAGAAGGTTATTTCAGTAATTTGTCTACGGAAATTTACACAAATAAATTAATAGTCGCCCGCGTGGATGATGGTAATAGCGCCAAAAATAGTCTAGGTAGGTATGTCCTTCATGGGGTGTAGATAATCTATCTCCATGCCGAAATTCATCTTAATCTGTTCAGCGGTTTGGAGTGAAAACGTTACAGACAGACAGAGGTACTGTCGCATTTTTAGCAGGTATGGCGGAAGTGACTAACCCAAGTCAAAATAAAATTATTGAACAACGCTCCTACCTAACTCTTCCTAGTGTTTTCTGTCTGACTAGCGAGTTTAGTTTTTTATCTAGACAGCAAATCGATTTTACCTTCGCTTTAGACAGGTTTCAAACGCTATTAGGGATGTTGGCTATATTCAAATAAACATATAATTTTGACTCGTAGTGGTCGTTTAAATATAAATAAATAGAAATTAATGTATATATAAGGAACTTAAATAAAATTCCATGATAATTAAAATGCAATTTATTTAGGTCATGTGACAACGTAGGTACACATTTTTGGGTCACAGTTCTACTTAGGTACCAGCTTTAAAATGTAGAGAGCTAGTAGAAGCTATAAGTATTATTTTTGCTGTAGATTTTGTTTTTTTTTATGTGCATTGAAGAGATGTAGATAAGTAATTTGTTTGTAGGTGTGTGAAAGTACCCTAGTCAGCATAGGTAACATTTCAATACTTAGTTAATCTTGTTCTATCGTCACAATTTCAGGGTAATCTAAAATAAATCTCAAAACGAATGAAAAATATAGCCATGACTAAAATAATTAGGTTACACATTTGTAGTTTTAAACTATACCTATATTTTATTCATGTTTAAACTAAAAGTACCTATACCACAATAATACTTACCAGATGAGAGAACAATGCAAAAAATATTAACTACCACAATTTTATTTTATTTTTTGTACGTAAATCATATGACATATCTTAGCGCCATATTTCAAAGTTGTACGTTGTTGACTTACAGTTTGACATTGAGACCGGCCTTACTCCGTTCGTAATAGAGGCGGCTTTCGTAGTGCCACTGTTAGTCTTGATGTGCTGTCATCTGTACATGAATATACGAAGTCTCCAAGAAACAAACCAATTATTATTGTGTGAACAAAGTACGGAACTCAGGAAATCAGGCGTGATCTTGACCGATATCGCCCGAGTCCACAGTCTGCTATTATTGTATTAGAACATCTGAAGGTTCTAATCAAGCATTTAACTAATTAAGCCTTATTAGCACACGCACATCGTACAAAGTAGTACAAACAAACATTCGACGTGACTAATGTTCTGTTCTGCATAACGATGAATGCAGAATCGTCACGCAAAAAGTTAATGAAATCATTTATTGTTCATGTTATTAATAACCAATTATAGTTTAACGTCAAGTGAACCGAATGCTAGTTGCCGCCCTTGTGTTAAAACACTTAAGTAGGTACCTATTTGATTTCGCACATTTCTCTCTCCCTCTCCCATTAGCTCGATCCTCTCCCATTAGATTTTCATTCGAAAATCTACCGGGCTGGCTTAGAATGATGGATGGAATTGACATTCAATAAGTTTACATAGTAAGTATTAGGTTTGAGCGCTCTGATTTCGATACGAAAAACAAAGCATCTTTCGCGATGGTCGATCCTGGGATGGGTCAATCAAAGTTTTTTATCTCGAGCTCCTCCGTGCTTTGGAAGGCACGTTAAGCCGTTGTTCCCGGTTGTTCCTGCAACCGCTTTAACCCACGAACCCGCATTGGTCCAGCGTGGTGGTGTTATGGCCCAAACTCCTTATGTGTTTCTCCCATGTAGGAAGGCCTGTGCTGTTGGATGTATTAGTACTTATAAGTTGGTGATGATGATGATGAAGTTTACACTAAGGACATACCGAATAAATATTGTCACTTACTTAATTAGACATGAATTAACCTTAGAAATCAACATGTTTTTTCAAATATATGGCTTATGTACGTAATTGTTAATTTCACACTATCTTAAAGTTTAGGGTGTGTCTGAAAACAGTGTTGGCGAAGGAGTACCTTCAGATAGGCCGCCATGCACTGAGCTAATGCAAACTCTTACTTGAAAGTTCCATTTTATTATTTTTTATGCATTACCATCTTCAGGCATCTTAGGCCTCAGTATGACAAAGTACCTATATAGGTGACGGTAAACACGTATCACCAGGTGGGCCGTCAGCTTGTTTGTCATCTAGTTATATAAAAAAATGACCAAAAAGATATATATAAAACCTTTTGACTTAAATAATATAAAGAAGAAAGTAGTCTAATTTTATTTGTTAAATCAGACGAAATTGAGTACCTAAGTATTAGGTATTAAACGTACCTAAGTATTAACCGTACTAAGTAGGAGAGTCTATGAGGGCGGTGAAGATTTTTTATTTACAATGATTTTATACAGTGTCGAGTCGAGAAGTTCTGTGTTTTAAATACGTTACACCCGCATTTCGATACAATACCTAGTACCTACATCAATCAAACATGGCTGTATGTGGAACTCAGCCTTCGGAGTCATCCAATTTACTGTCGCCACCTTAACATCACGTACCAAGAAATTCAGAACTCGTTTCTTTGTCGTAATTTTAAAGCACGGGCCAGCACATGTTTTCCCTCCTTCCTTTAAAAAGGCATCGTAAGGACCGGCAAGGTAGAGGCGGCCATCATAATAATGTGTCCATGCTGCACTACTTAGCTCTATTCGCATATAAACTCTTCTCTCCGCTTCTCGTTATGTACTGTAATTTGATGTGCTTAGTATAAAAAAGTCGGTGTCATCCCTTTAACTTCTCTTTTGTAAGGAAAATTCAATGACCAAAAGTGTCCCTTTAGGGCTGCTCTCTAAATCAGACAAATCGGAGAGAATTTTGTGGCAAAAGAGATGTTCCAAAAATGTATAGAGTCCCGGCCAGGTCTATTACAGTAAACTGCAAAATAGGTAAAAATATGAAGAACAGTGTTAAATTGTCCGTTTTCTTTTTATTTGCTATTTTGCGTGGTACAAAACTAGGTTTTTTTATAGAAGACACAGCAACACAGTCAAATATTCAACATGGCGCCTATGTCACTTTGGTGACGTTTAGTTGACTTTTATGTCGCCCGCCATATTGACATATTAAATAACGGTGAAATCGACGAAAAATGTCAACTTTTGTGCAAACGAACTATGTATGAAAACGAATTATTAGTATTTTTCCCGGATTTAGAGATATTTCCTGATTTTTTGAGATAGTGTACATATATCTGGCCGGTTATGTATGATACATCTTCTTTGTGATTTTGCGACACTTATCAATGTTATAAGTCAAGGGTTGGTCAAGGGCAAGGCGCGTGCCCTTGCCCTTGACTCTCACTTGACGCTCACTTTCTGTTTTCTGTAAGAAGCCTGTTGTTTGTATCCCATTTCCCACCGACATTCAGATCAACGCGAGATGTACCCATTCGTCTGAAGTGAGTGGGCAGCATAAGTTCACTTGTTCATTAGTCATTAAGGTTGCAGTCAAGGCGCTGCTAAAGTATTAAATAAGTCAGCATCTGATAAGGTTAAACCTGAAATAAATCACGACTGTGTCAATAATTTCTGATGTGATGACAATACTACTTCCTAAGAAAGTGGTGTGTAGAGGTCGCCCGTCCGAGGCCATAACAAGCTAGACACAGCCTAGTCTAATCACTTACGGGGCGTGGCACCGTTTAGCGTAGGCATAGTTTACGGATAACAGCTTGTACTAGTTTTATTTTATGCCAAGGGTCGCCTGAAGCTAAGCGGATGCCGTATGCTACGGCTTCCGCTATAGGCGCTCGTAGCACATAGGACACTACTCACTCGCTGGATACCTTATAAAAATCAAGAGAAAAATGTAGGTTTTGTATTTTTGAGGATGTAATATATCGCTATGCCAAATTTCATCTAAATTGGTTTAGGGGCTTAGAAGTGAAAACGGTGTCCTTACTTATGGCAGGTGCTTTTTAGGTGTTTTTGAAATACTTACCGATTTTATAATTTTTCTCAGAAATTCACCAATATTCTTTCCAATTCATTGTAAAAACAAAACAACAGAGAAAAATCTAAATAGGTTTTTTTAACTTGATTCGATAATTTAATTTACGATTTTTTACACTGTTGGCCATAAGGTTGTAAATTATAAATTGATTGGTAGGTACTTTACAACGACTTTAATTAGTGATTAATTGATTAAATAGGTATGACATCTAAAACAATTGCCCTAAGCCCTCGTCACCATCAAGTGCGTGATAGTAGATGAATGTTCTGAAACAATCAAAATAGGTTATCTACCTAAATTAAGTTTGCGCCGACGCAGCTCATTATTGTTACTAAGAAAATGAACGGAGCAGTTATTTAAGACTATTTTTCATGCGATTCTACTTGCTGTATCTTTGTTATAAAAGTAGAACACTAATCAATCAGGATTGAAACCAGTATTGTATTATATTTTCCGTTGTTTTTGTTACATTCTTATTAGGTGGTTATTACGACTGAACCTAATTGTGCCACAAATATTTTCAGAATTAATTAAAGGCCTGCCAGAATAACAGCGCTTCTGCGACACTACGCCACAGAAGCATAATGCTGAGGCAGTACCTGTTGGCCTTGCACAAAGAAACTGTCTGTTAGTTTGTTAGTTTGTCTGGTTTTTAAGGAAATTATTTTATTATTATTGGTGTTATTGTTTTTACTTTGTATACTGTTGTCTTTGTGCTGGTGCCAATAAATGTTTTTCTTTCTTTCTTCTTTCAAATTAATCTGTCAGAAAAACACAGCGTTTAATTCTGCGGTATTCTGCAATTGTCGCTGAATCTTGAATGCTGCTGAGACAGGGAACTGTTGGCTTTACGCTTTTAAAATTGTTTTTTTTTAATTGTTAATTTAAACTTACCGTTAACGACCGACTCGGTAATCGTATTTTTTTTATTTTTTAAATAAATTATTTCATTTTTATTTTACTGTTAAATTGTGTTGTGCAAGTAATAAAAAAAAATTAAACAAAAATTAAAACCGACTCCAAAAAACTGAAAAGGATATAATAATTAAATTTTAGTAGGTACTCATCCCCTAGGAACATATTTTTGGAGTCGGTGCTTCACTATCTATGATTTCTGGAAACAACTGAGCATTTTTACTTTATGTTGAAATGCTTAGGTCGCAAAACAAGAAATCACTTCCAAAATGATTTGTCGAATTCATTTTCATTTAATAAACTTATTTTTTGTAACGACTGCTAGATATAAATAATAATAATTGGTATGAGAATTGGTATATTTGTCCGACTTATTTAGATTCGGACAGAGGCCTTCCCTATTTCTTTCGGCTAAAATGATGATGATAATGATTCATATTTTAATATTTATTTGGAATACAACAAACTTACTAGGTGTGGCTAGCTAAATAGAGTCCTAAATTAATCTTTGTTATTTGTGTTTAAGTTCTAGAGTGGCGACTACGTACCAGAAAGCTAGTCAGGGTCGCGGGGAACCGTTGGATACAGGCTGCGAAAAACCGATCCGGCTGTTAGTCGATGGGGGTGGCCTTTGTTCAGCATTGGACTTTATAGGATCTTATGATGATAATAATTATGATGATTTATAAATTTGGGTCTATACTACTATTTTAGTTTTGAGTGCCCGACTGGGGTAGCACCCCACCTTACAGAAGATCGCAGCTAAGTGAGTAAGCTGAGTAAGCTCGCCGGAGCGCAACGAGAAAGTGACGAGCAGATGTGGCAATGTGTGTGTGTGATGTGACATCTGCAACATTTGTCAACCCTAAAAATGCGTATTATCGCGTATCGTACGATACACTACAGTTACACACCACACACACACACACACACACACACACACACACACACACACACACACACACACACACAATCCGCGCACGTACTACGATATCAACCCCCCGCGGCCCCGCAACCTAGAATTCTAAATTTTATTTGGATACTAGATAACGGAGAAATAATGATAATAATATGTATATAAATATTAGAAATATACTAAATAAACATATAAACATTCATAAATCGTGTACAAATGCTCGTACTCATCATACAAACATTTGCTCCCACCGGGATTCGAACCCGGGACCCCCGACCGAGTAGCCACACCACACACACACACACAGTGGTACAAAACTAGGTTTTTTTATAGAAGACACAGCAACACAGTCAAATATTCAACATGGCGCCTATGTCACTTTGGTGACGTTTAGTTGACTTTTATGTCGCCCGCCATATTGACATATTAAATAACGGTGAAATCGACGAAAAATGTCAACTTTTGTGCAAACGAACTATGTATGAAAACGAATTATTAGTATTTTTCCCGGATTTAGAGATATTTCCTGATTTTTTGAGATAGTGTACATATATCTGGCCGGTTATGTATGATACATCTTCTTTGTGATTTTGCGACACTTATCAATGTTATAAGTCAAGGGTTGGTCAAGGGCAAGGCGCGTGCCCTTGCCCTTGACTCTCACTTGACGCTCACTTTCTGTTTTCTGTAAGAAGCCTGTTGTTTGTATCCCATTTCCCACCGACATTCAGATCAACGCGAGATGTACCCATTCGTCTGAAGTGAGTGGGCAGCATAAGTTCACTTGTTCATTAGTCATTAAGGTTGCAGTCAAGGCGCTGCTAAAGTATTAAATAAGTCAGCATCTGATAAGGTTAAACCTGAAATAAATCACGACTGTGTCAATAATTTCTGATGTGATGACAATACTACTTCCTAAGAAAGTGGTGTGTAGAGGTCGCCCGTCCGAGGCCATAACAAGCTAGACACAGCCTAGTCTAATCACTTACGGGGCGTGGCACCGTTTAGCGTAGGCATAGTTTACGGATAACAGCTTGTACTAGTTTTATTTTATGCCAAGGGTCGCCTGAAGCTAAGCGGATGCCGTATGCTACGGCTTCCGCTATAGGCGCTCGTAGCACATAGGACACTACTCACTCGCTGGATACCTTATAAAAATCAAGAGAAAAATGTAGGTTTTGTATTTTTGAGGATGTAATATATCGCTATGCCAAATTTCATCTAAATTGGTTTAGGGGCTTAGAAGTGAAAACGGTGTCCTTACTTATGGCAGGTGCTTTTTAGGTGTTTTTGAAATACTTACCGATTTTATAATTTTTCTCAGAAATTCACCAATATTCTTTCCAATTCATTGTAAAAACAAAACAACAGAGAAAAATCTAAATAGGTTTTTTTAACTTGATTCGATAATTTAATTTACGATTTTTTACACTGTTGGCCATAAGGTTGTAAATTATAAATTGATTGGTAGGTACTTTACAACGACTTTAATTAGTGATTAATTGATTAAATAGGTATGACATCTAAAACAATTGCCCTAAGCCCTCGTCACCATCAAGTGCGTGATAGTAGATGAATGTTCTGAAACAATCAAAATAGGTTATCTACCTAAATTAAGTTTGCGCCGACGCAGCTCATTATTGTTACTAAGAAAATGAACGGAGCAGTTATTTAAGACTATTTTTCATGCGATTCTACTTGCTGTATCTTTGTTATAAAAGTAGAACACTAATCAATCAGGATTGAAACCAGTATTGTATTATATTTTCCGTTGTTTTTGTTACATTCTTATTAGGTGGTTATTACGACTGAACCTAATTGTGCCACAAATATTTTCAGAATTAATTAAAGGCCTGCCAGAATAACAGCGCTTCTGCGACACTACGCCACAGAAGCATAATGCTGAGGCAGTACCTGTTGGCCTTGCACAAAGAAACTGTCTGTTAGTTTGTTAGTTTGTCTGGTTTTTAAGGAAATTATTTTATTATTATTGGTGTTATTGTTTTTACTTTGTATACTGTTGTCTTTGTGCTGGTGCCAATAAATGTTTTTCTTTCTTTCTTCTTTCAAATTAATCTGTCAGAAAAACACAGCGTTTAATTCTGCGGTATTCTGCAATTGTCGCTGAATCTTGAATGCTGCTGAGACAGGGAACTGTTGGCTTTACGCTTTTAAAATTGTTTTTTTTTAATTGTTAATTTAAACTTACCGTTAACGACCGACTCGGTAATCGTATTTTTTTTATTTTTTAAATAAATTATTTCATTTTTATTTTACTGTTAAATTGTGTTGTGCAAGTAATAAAAAAAAATTAAACAAAAATTAAAACCGACTCCAAAAAACTGAAAAGGATATAATAATTAAATTTTAGTAGGTACTCATCCCCTAGGAACATATTTTTGGAGTCGGTGCTTCACTATCTATGATTTCTGGAAACAACTGAGCATTTTTACTTTATGTTGAAATGCTTAGGTCGCAAAACAAGAAATCACTTCCAAAATGATTTGTCGAATTCATTTTCATTTAATAAACTTATTTTTTGTAACGACTGCTAGATATAAATAATAATAATTGGTATGAGAATTGGTATATTTGTCCGACTTATTTAGATTCGGACAGAGGCCTTCCCTATTTCTTTCGGCTAAAATGATGATGATAATGATTCATATTTTAATATTTATTTGGAATACAACAAACTTACTAGGTGTGGCTAGCTAAATAGAGTCCTAAATTAATCTTTGTTATTTGTGTTTAAGTTCTAGAGTGGCGACTACGTACCAGAAAGCTAGTCAGGGTCGCGGGGAACCGTTGGATACAGGCTGCGAAAAACCGATCCGGCTGTTAGTCGATGGGGGTGGCCTTTGTTCAGCATTGGACTTTATAGGATCTTATGATGATAATAATTATGATGATTTATAAATTTGGGTCTATACTACTATTTTAGTTTTGAGTGCCCGACTGGGGTAGCACCCCACCTTACAGAAGATCGCAGCTAAGTGAGTAAGCTGAGTAAGCTCGCCGGAGCGCAACGAGAAAGTGACGAGCAGATGTGGCAATGTGTGTGTGTGATGTGACATCTGCAACATTTGTCAACCCTAAAAATGCGTATTATCGCGTATCGTACGATACACTACAGTTACACACCACACACACACACACACACACACACACACACACACACACACACACACACACACACACAATCCGCGCACGTACTACGATATCAACCCCCCGCGGCCCCGCAACCTAGAATTCTAAATTTTATTTGGATACTAGATAACGGAGAAATAATGATAATAATATGTATATAAATATTAGAAATATACTAAATAAACATATAAACATTCATAAATCGTGTACAAATGCTCGTACTCATCATACAAACATTTGCTCCCACCGGGATTCGAACCCGGGACCCCCGACCGAGTAGCCACACCACACACACACACACACACACACACACACACACACACACACACATACACATTCCTACAATACTTTGAGCTGCGAACTGCTTTAATTTAGAAGTCTATATATATAAAAATGTTATGTTGGTTTGTGTACGCTTCAAAAACTCAAAAAGTTCTGCACCGATTGAGTCGAAATTTTAACATGATATAAAATCCGCATCAAGGATTGTTTTTATCTATTTTTTGCATCAGTCACATATCTGCGACCGCGAGAAAACAGTTTTTTAACGATGCGCCACTGCGAAGCATGGCAGGGTACAGCTAGTATATTATAATATATATGCCACTATGTCCTGCCTCTCATTATTATTTATATTAACCCACAAAAAAAAACGTAAAATAACATAGTTCCTCAATCACAGTTAAAACTAAAGAGAGATAAATTAACAAACAGTTCAATATTTCGGCTGATAACTATACTTACCGAAACCAAACCAAACAATAAATCTGATTGAGATCCAAAAACTTTTAAAAGCTCACCAAATCCATTGAGATAAAAGACAATAGTACATTATGATATAAGTGCGGTAAGTTGAAAATTACAGCCGAGGCGATGATGAGTCTACAAGAAATCAGAGGCTGTAATTATCAAAGCGCACGAATGTCATACGACGTTTTATAACATATTTGCGAGGAAATAAATAAAACTCGGACTTTCCAAACTTTTTTCCAACGAATAAATCTTCAATCACTTACTTGTCAAAGCAGTTATAAAAATTTGAACAATTTGTAAAATTGATTGATTTTTTACATTGAATAGTAGCACGACAATGAGCTTGACTTATATTTTTGAGACAGTTCCATGAAATAGGCTAAAACATACTTTCTGAAAATAAATTTGCATCATTGCTTGTTTTCCAAATTTTGATACGCTTTTAAGTATGTATCGGCCGATTTTTCGGGCAATAGGCTTAGAGTAGACTTTTTCGCTACCTCTGAGACCTATGGCAGTATTGAATAATAAATTTATCACTACTTGACGACATTTTCAAATAAAAATAATATAACCAAGACCGCGTGGAATTATTTTTACTTGTTTACAAATTAGCGACGCGCGCGCATCAGCGCTTTTCTTGGGCAAAGGCACTAAAAACAGCCAGTATTACTAATAAAGTAAATTAATATTTTTGTGTTTTTGTCACAGATAAATGGTTGTAATATATTGATAAAATTAATTAAATTAAAGAATTAAATGTTTATTTATTATATTTTGTCTCCCAAAGTTACTTAAATTCATAAAATGTTGACCACTTTCTGCCATAGAAACTCTTTGCTAAAATTTATAAAAGTACCGTTCGTTTTTAGACTGAGCCACAGATTAATAACAGTGCATCTTGATAAACCGTGCGTTTGACATTACATTACCGCACAAGTGCGTAATGAGATACATTACGATATTGAAATTGGTGAAATAAGAGACCCTTTACGAGCAAATGTGTTATAAACTATATAATATAATTAAATAATAATAATATATAACTATTACTATATACTAATATAACTAAATATATACTTTTATTGTTACTAACATACTAACAATAATATGGATGAAAATCTGAATATAATGTTTTATTATGATAAAAAGTAAATCATTGGATTTTTTGCGGATCGTTTTATTATTTTCGTGACCATTTAGCTTTTTTTGTGATCTCTAATATACTTATATCCAAATATTTAATTTCGAGGAATGTGTAATTATGTCAAATAAAGTTATTACTTTATAAACCAGGAATCTATTTACAAAAATATTCAGTAAATTATATAGAACACATTAAAAATGCTTCTTATCATTTTAATATATATTACATATAACATATACATACTTTTAACATTTTAATATATATATAACATATACATACATATAACATTTTAATATACATATCTAATATACACATCATGGACCAAATAATATAAACATACATAATTGCCATTATTTAAATGAAAGACAAAACATTGGATAGGTTCTTTATAATGTAAATACTTACCTAATAGACGGATACTTGGTTGCATTTTAATAATACGACAACCTTGTTAGTTTATGATTCAGAAAAATGCGTTAAATTTATTTATATAATATTTACATTATTTATAAAAGATTAACGGTCGAATACTGAAACGCTATTTAAATTTTAAGTCTAGCTTAAATTTTACGGAAATTGGAACGTTTGTCAATAAATTCTTGAATTTGACAACACTTAAAATATTTAAGCAGGCCCCATAAAGCATTAGTATTGCTACGTAAATAAAGCGTCATATTTTAATGAATACACTATTAAAATTATTAGTGATTTTGGTAAATCGTATTACAGCCGTAAACGCTACAATAGTTATTATTTTGGCCAGTAAAAAGATTTTGATATGAAATTACTTAAATTTTATACTTACATACTCGGCCCGATTCGCTCATGACGAGCTTTTCTATCATCCAAGTTTTATATAATATTTTTTTTTATACAAGGTGGTGCAGTCAATAGGACAATAAATTAAAAGATGGGCTTTATTATTACTCCATAGAAAGGTTTGCCACTTTTAAAAAACATCTTATTCATTTGATAATTTCATAACATTTCTATGAAATAATGCAGTCAATGTTATAGTATTTAATACAAATGTCATGAAATTATCAAACGAATAAGATGTTTTTGAAAGTTGTAAACCATTTCTATGAACTCATATGGCCCATGTTTCAATTTTTTGTTGTATTGACGGCACCAACTGTATAGTGTATACTCCTTAGCAATCTACAGATAAGTAATACCAAATTAATTCTCAATGCAACGTTTGTGTCATGTTACTGTTACTATAAGTGGCAACAATGACTCAGACTTCATCAATTTTTTATTATTGAGGCTCATGAACTTGGAGACAAAAAACTGACTTCAAAACACTAAAAAGTAAAAAATATTTAAATTTGAGTACCTAGGTATAGACTACAGCACATCAAGTGTAACAGCTGCACTACGAAAGTCGCCTCTATTACGAACATATTAAGGGCGGTCTCAAGGTCAAACTATTACGCTTGATGTGTAGTCGTCTGTACATGAAATGGTTTTTTTTTTTGAGTTGGTGCTTCGCTTCCTTTTATTTCTGGATACAGCTTAATATCAACTGAAAAAATACATTTTTATGTATCTAATACCTACTTGAATTGAAGTATTTTTCTTTTTAGTGTTTTGAAGTCGGTTTTATTTTTGTTATTTTTTTTTTACATTATTTGTGATTTTTAAGGTCAAAGCTAGATGGGTGACCGTCAGCATTATCGACTTGTCTGTGTCTTAGCATAGACTATAAGAGACAGCTCAAATACATAATAATATTATTTCATTATTAACGTATCGTACCACTAATAAAGTATTATCTAACTCCAAACCGCTACGGAGTTTCACCTTCCATCATCAGTTTACCCGAATAATCCGATAGAATACAACTATCGGTCTCTACGTACCTATAATGTTTAAATAATTATCTTCCAACGCCTAAACGTTAAGGAGTTGTATGTACTCTTACATCACCAGGTCATCAACAGGAGATGATAACTAACAGAAGCAAAAACTTGAAAAAAAAATCATCCTTATACGTGCCTATAAAATGTGAGGCAAAGCCTCGATTTCCCTGGGATCCCATCATCAGATCCTAACTTGACTTGACAACGGGGCCAAGTCGGTTAAAAATAGTCGCTTATGCGAAAGCTCAGGTGCAAATGATTTTTTCAATCGTATGACTGGATTTTTTTCCACGAAATTGTCTCCATATTTGTACATTTTTTCAATATTTGTAAGCAACTTTGTGCGGTTTTTATGCCACGCAACCGGCGACCGATAATAACACACTCAACAATATTTAAAATTAAACTGCTAATGATATTTGATTCGCGTACAATAATTTTTTTGCGGATCAAATGTAGAGCTTTTTTTGTTTCTATTACCGATTTGACCTTCGAGGTTGTGAAGAATTGGCATAGTGACTGTTTTTGGACACTGTAAATCAATGCAATAGTTTATCGAATCATACGGAACTCTGACACGTTGCGGAATGCGGCAGGTAACACGAGACTAAAAAAATGGCAGAAATGCCTAAATATAGTGACATAATCTCCACATAATAAGTAATTATATACAGGTTGGTGCCGTCCAATACGACAATAAATTAAAATATGAGCTATATTAGTGCATAGAAATGGTTTGCTACTTTCAAAAACATTATTCATTTGATAATTTCATGACATTTGTATGAAATAATATGCCGCATGATACATTTATTGTCGTATTGACGACACCAATCTGTATATGCTTGAGCTAGTGATTAATGGTTTATTGAATTAATAATGGGTAATTAGAGGTTTCTTTTATGTATGAACATTTTTCCGGGATACTTCCGACTTGAGGAGCTCGGTGGCGTAGTGGTTTGAGCGCTCTGGTTTCGATCACGAAAACAAAGCAACTTTCGCCATGGTCGGTCCCGGGATGGGTCAATCAAATTTATAATCTCGATCTCCTCCTTGCTTCGGAAGGCACGTTAAGCCGTTGTTCCCGGTTCTGCAACCGCTTTAACCCACCAACCCGCATTGGGCCAGCGTGGATGGATTATGGCCCAAACTCCTCATGTGTTTCTTCAATGTAGGAAGCCCTGTGCCCAGCAGTGGAACGTATATAGGTTGATGATGACTTCCGATTTTCCGAGTACCTAATCTAGTTTTACTAGGGAAGGTCGCGGCTCCGTATTATGCTCCTATCTATGGTGCCAAAAAATAGCTGAAATATGTCCTTTTCTCAAGATGTTACATTACAAGTTTTTAAAACTTAAGGAAGAATTTCCCTAACAAATTTTGTAAAAAATTTGGTTCAATAAAATATTGCGTATTATTCTTTTGAAGATGTTATTTAACTACATGAGAAATTTCATAGAAATCGAATTAATTGTCGTTACAATATTAGTATTTAACTTTACTGCACTCATATTAAAATTCATGACTAAAACTTCCTATAATTAAAGTTTGAACATTTAATCTCCTTTGTTGTAACAAGTAAATTATCATACAGTGCACCCACGTGGTCGTTCATAGCCAGCACTTAGATATATGTAAAATATTGACATTGAGTAGGTAATATGATATATAAAACACAATTTGCCGCTAAGTCGTAGCCTAATAAAAAAATCTAGGAAATGTTTTAATTTAGCCAAACGTACGGTACAGGTGGTATGTTACATACTAATGTTTGCAACAGTATATTTATAAAAATCGTAACTTGTTTGTCATATAAAAATATGCTGCTTATAGGTCTAACTTATTTAAGGCGATACCTCGTCGGAACTAGCGACGCCACTTGATTTATATTAATTGTGGTGAATATAGAACATAATAAACAAAAACGCTTTAGTGAATGACTAAAGAATGGTATTTGTAATTTTTTAAGATGTGCTCGGTATAAGATATTCCTCTACATGTAACCTATTTTTTCATTATTGCCGAAAGTGGCCACTTTTAACAATAATAAAAAATTTGGTTACTTATAGGTAGACACTTTATACAAGATACATCTTCAAAAATTACAAATACCGTTCTTTAGCAATTTCTTAAAGCGTTTTTGTTTATTATGTTCTAAATTCACCATAATAACAATCAATTGGTGTCGTTAGTGTGCACGAGGTAGCCCCTTAAGTTGGTGTTTTAAAACCTGGGTTTGATTAAATTCGACAAAGCACTTTTACCGAACTTTTCCTTTTTAAATTAAGTAAGAAAAGTACTTAAATAATAATTTAAGTACTTTAATTATTTTTTAACCCCTTAAATATTTTTTTTTGTCGAGAATAAAGAAGATGTTTTATATTTAATATGTGTAGGTATCTATATGTCTGAGGCATCGTAACCGTAGAGTACATTTTTAGATCGTAGCTTCCAGACGCTTGAACTGATTTTGATTTATATCGACGACAAGCTGGCCGAGTGGTCTGTACCCCTTACTATACTGGCTACTCGGTCTAGAGGTCCCGGGTTCGACTCCCGGTAGGAGCAATGTTTGTATAATGAGCACGAGCATTTGTTTACGAGTCATGGATTATATGTTTATTTAGTATATTTCTAATATATATATATACATATTATTACCATTATTTCTCCGTTATCTAGTATCCATAAAACAAGCTCTCAATGACGCTTACTTTGGGCTAGATAATAATAATAATAATCATACACTCACACCTATTATCTAGCCCAAAGTAAGCATCATTAAGAGCTTGTATTATGGATACTAGATAACGGATAAATATTCAGTAGCGTCAGCAGTCACCGACGCTACTGAATATTAGCTCTCGTGTGAAACATACAACTTTTCACCTCTCCAGCGAGAATATTGTTATAAGTGAGATACACAAACAATATTAATTCAGGCGTTAAACAATCATTTTCGTCACTCGATGAACTCATTTTTGTAATTAAATTAACAAAATAATGACAATTAATTATAAGCACAAGTCGAAAAACTAAACAATATGAATTTATTTTTCCCGCTTTGTCCACAGATTATATAGACTATTTTTGAGTTGCGTTTCAAAATTACAGTGCATGTAATTTTTTTGTAAAGTAAATACTAATTATATTTTTATGTAACGTGACATTATTGTTTACTGAATTATATAGTTATTGTTATTTTTCAAGAAAACGTCCATTAATTAAAATAGTTAAACTTATAAACTAAAATAAAAAAAATACATAGTTGTGCGCCTAGCGCTAGTCCTGAGTTTCGAAACGCGCTACTGCCTATCTCAAATTATTTAAAAACTTACTTTGCCTCACGCTCGCTGCAAAAACCGGTTTTCCTTCGAGATTTTACGAAGCCAAAGAGCTATTTTGCTGCTGGAGAGGTGAAAAAATATTTATCTATAAAGAATTAGCTCTTTATTTTTCATATTGACGTCAATGGAGATGTTTCATATCCGGCCACGTATAATTGTACACTATCTCAAAAACTCAGGAAAAATCTCCTGAATCCGAGAAAAATACTAATAATTCGGTTTCAACCATAGTTTGTTTGTACATTTTTTTAAAATTTTTCGTCGATTTCACCTTTATTCAATATGGAAATATGGCGGGCGTCATAGAAGTCAACTAAACGTCATGATAATTTTTTGACTGTTTTCCAGTTTTTTCTTGAAATTTTTTTGGTTTTGTACCACGCAACAAAGCAAGTAAAAAGAAAATAGACAATAGTTGATAACAGATTCACTTAGGGCCTTGTACGTATTAAGTTTATGACCTGCTATAGCCCGTAAGTTTTTAAAAGCATAGTCAAAAGCATTTTCATTTTATTTAATATTTATTGCTCTCTCGTTTTAATATGGGACAGTTACACGTGGATGTTTTATAAAAAACGAAACGATTGCAGGGTACGTGTGGATGTTAAGATGGAAAGTATCTTTTGGGCTGGAGACACCGGTTTTCCCAAAACATAAGTACTTGGTTTTGGTAGTGTTCGAGGATAGAAGAGTATCTTCGAGCCAGGAGGTGACACTACACAATCTGTCTTCCACTATATCTTTTACACCATCCCAGGTCTTGTGGTGAAATATGATAGCGGTGTCATCCGCAAACATCGTTAGGTTTGCATCAGGGAGCTTGAGTCTGCACAAATTATCGATATAAATTAGGAATAATGTAGGACCAAGCGTGCTTCCCTGAAGAACACCGTAGTTACAGCTGGCATCGCTACTCACATGTCCCCCAACACGGGACATGTTGGATTCGATCTGAGAGATAGCTCCGGAATCAATCATGTACCTCTTATACCAATGTTTTCTAGACGAGTTAGAAGTATTGGTATTGACACGGTGTCGAAAGCCTTTTGGAGATCAAGGAATACTCCCACGCAGCGATGCCCTCCATCTACGTATTCGGTAATTTGTGAGGTAAGACGCAAGACCGCATCCTCGATGCTTTTGGACACTCTTCTGCATATTTTTAACAATTTTTCAGTATACTGTACATAGAGCTGGCCGGGTCTCCATACGTTTTTGAAACATCTCTTTTATTATAAGCATTTTGTGGCTGTCCTAAAGGGTTGTACTTTTAGTTTTGTTTTTATAAGTCTAATTTAAGTAACATCGTAATAAATATATAAATTACCAATATAAGTCGCGTCAATATTTCCTCGATGAGTTAAGGCAATGAACTAAACCAACATTAAGTAGGTGTGCTTTTTGAGTGTAGACTATAAAAAAACTAACCAAGGAAAATGAATAAAAATAGCAATTTATTACAATTACTTGCTAGCCTAGCTATTTAATATCTAATATACCTAATAAAAATCTCCAAACTGACAAAGTCAAGTCAAAACAGAAAAACAACTTCAAAGTACGCAAGAATTATAGCTGACAAAAAAAAAGTAATGGAGCTAACATGGGAACACTGGGACGAGATGGCGATGTCGCTGGCTAAGCCATGGCTACCGCTGGCTACTTACCATAGCTAAATGAGGTTGCCAAATAAGTAGCCAGCGGCTTATTCTCAACTCAACTTTCGTATCACGGATTCGATTCGAAAGTCACATCCCGTCTCGCTTTTCCGCGCCGCGATGAAAAGTGACAGATATAGAGTTACCATTATTCGAATAATTTCCGTAATGACCGATTGTACGTCGCATTGTTTGAGGGGGGCGTAATTTACTTATAAACAAAGTCCTGGCGACTTGGCTACGCGTCAGGTCACCAGAGTAGCTAGTAGCCGGTTGTTCGTGGCTGTGTTAACTGCCATACCAATTTTTTGTACGGACTGAAAAACTGCTATAGTCAGTAACACAAAATTCGGGTATCATTTCGAACGGTATCCAAATTCAGAGACCCATAAAGATATCTAAAATTTACGGTGCGGTTTCACGCGGCTGATATATCAAAGCTCCTAACGGGTACCTTAAAGATTAGGGTATTTAATCAGATACCGATTGCACATGCTGGCAACATCACATGTAAAACCGTTTTATAATACGGGTGTCGAAACTAAAAATTAAGGTACTCTTTAATTAAATGATGGATTGGTAGCCTTTAAATCATGAATTAGTGATATCTAAATTGTCGGGTACCATTGTTATCAGTATTCAAAAGCGCTCAAAACGGTCAGGTACCGAAAAAAATATCCCGTCAAAACCATTTCAAGGGTACTGTTACAGTCTCTGGTTTAGATATGTAGCCGTGTCGCCATGACCCATGGCGTCACCGGCTTCCCGCGTTCCAGTGTGTAAGCGTTCTAAGAGCCGTTCATTTGAATTCATTTTTTGTCGGTAATCATGGAAATTTGAGGTTTACCCTAAAACATTATAATGGTAAATAAAATGTAAGACTTTAAAAAGTGTTTTTGCTACAATTTTCCGTGGAGGATTATTTCGCAAACAAATATTTTTTGGTAGACTTAAATGATTGGTATTATAATTATATGTTAACTGTATCATTTAACGCGAGCAGTTGACCTAAGCCTTAAACCACATCATTACCTACTAAAACAAAAGGTCCTTCAAGAAGTGAAAGTTCAAAACTCTGTCGTTTTGAATAACAGTTTTAATTAGTTCCTTGCGGTATATAAAAAGTAGTCTGCAGTTTTAGTGTTTACGTTGGCACGGACGTCACAATCATTTGCGTTCAGTTCAATGCATCGTTCACCGTGTGCTTACAACTCGTCACAAAACAGTATAATATAAAATTGAAAATTTTAAGTAACCTCCGGCGTCATTAATTATCTATATAGATATAACATCATCTCATTGAGACTATTCTTATGAGCCCAAACACACTGTATATGCTGTAAGTTTCTGAAGAAAAGAGTATTCCGCAGACTATTTAATGGCACAGGATCAATTCAAGGATAGAAAAAAACAACCAAAGTAAACCAAACCAAATTTAAAATCATTCGAATCTGTGAAAGTTAGTAAAACTCTTTTGTCAAGTAGGAAATGAGCTGATAGTCTTTAAACGCCTGAACTGATCTTCATGAATCATGCCTAAAAACCATTATGATAACGTTAGCTTTTTTAAAAAAAACCGAATGTATATTTGATATTCGTTTAGGGCAACGGTCCGAAAACCGCTAAAAGTAATTATCAGCACTATTAGCGCGCTCAAATGCGTCCCGAAATGCTGTAAGCGTTCGCCGGGGGTTGGGAACCGCGTGACGTCATCGATGACAACATAGCACACTTACAGCGCTAGCACTTAATGCTCTCGAGGAAAATCACTGTGAGCGAACTGTCAAACTGTGGTTTGTTTATTTATTTAGGTTATTTATGTTAAGCGGAATTGTAGGTGTCCAGAAAAGAGAAGTTGTATTGTTATTATGAATTCGCAAACACAAAAGTAATTACTCAGATCACACTGTTTTAGACTCGAATACTCAAATGCAATAGTATTGATATGAAAATTGACATTTGACAGGTTGACACGCTAAACTTCGGTCCGAAATCGTGAGTATGCTGAAAGCGCTGTGAACACTTTTATCGCGCATTTTATTTCGGACCGGGCGATTTTAATCGTTAGCGCTGTGAGCGCTGTAATTTGTTTCGGACCGCAGCCTAGGAACTACGATGCCATAGACAGATACACAAACACACATATACACAGACAGACACTTTAAACTTACCCTCTTTTTCATCAGGGTTAAAAAAACATACAGACGAATTGATAACCTCCTCCTTTTTTTGAACTCGGTTAAAAATGTAATTAAATCACTCTCAGATCACGTGACAACGAACACCAATCTCAGTGTATGACGTCACTTGTTGTTAGCATCAGACGCTGTCAAAAGGAAAACCATCTTAAGAAGCATAGCAACCTATCAGTTTTTGGCGACAGGTAACGTCAAAGTGGTCGTGATTAGGGCTTGGTATTCGAATATTCGAATATTCGTATTATTCCATCTGCTGTCAATATCCATCTGCTGTCAATATCCATCTGCTACTTCGTCAGAGCATCGGAAAATTTACAAATAGTTTTTTTTTTTTTTTTATACAACTAGATGACAAACAAGCTGACGGCCCACCTAAGCGGTTACCGCCGCCTATAGACACCTGCAATAACAAGGAAAAATCACTTGATATTGCAGGTGCGGTGTCATCCTGAGGCCTAAGATGAAATGCCGTCCATGCCCAGTAATTACACTGGCTACCCTTCCCTTCAATCCGAAACACAGCGAACTGTTTCACGGCTGAAATAAGAAAGGCGGTGGTACCTACCCAGACGACCCTACATACGGGCCTATCACCTAGTAAATACTAGTGGATTTTTTGGGAAATTGAAAACTTCCACAGTAAATTATACCCTTCGCATGCATCTTGACCAGATCCAAAATATGAGAATTCTACTAGATCAACACTAACACACCACTTTACTGAGAGCCTGCCGGAAACCAAGTAGTCAGCCTAGACGAAATTGAGATAGGTCTTAGACAGCTAAAAACGGAAAACACGGAGAAGATGGAATCACGGCGGAACTTCAAAGCTGGTGGGTGAGCACTGCTGAAGGAGCTCCAAAAAATGTTTAATTCTGTCGTCTTTTATAGGAGAACTCTAGAATTGTGGGATAGGAGTGTGGTTGCCCTCTCCCTTAAAAAGGCGATAAGACGCTGCTGAACAACTACCATCCAATTTTACTCCTCAGCCTCCGCTACAAGCTATTTTCAAGGATCCTATCAAATAGAAATGCGCGAAGATTCGAAGAATTCCAGTCCCCAGAACAATCTGGGTTCTGGAGAAAATATGGCACTATAGATTATTTTGACTCCATCAAGACCTGGGCGGTTGTAGAATCTTTGATGCAATGCCAAGTAGATATATCTAAGTGAGGAAATGCTTTCACGATTTAAAGACTGTGACCATCCAAGTACAGAAGCAGCAGAGTTACCTATTTCCCATGTTCACAGGTGCATCAGAGGATTGAAAAACTACAAGATACTGTAATGTAACAGTTACAAATAAAGAAAGAAAATAATGAAAAATATATTGCCCGCCTGGCATTATCCCGCCTGGAGCAATATATTTTTTCATCGTTTTCTTTCTTTATTTGTAATTGTTACAATAAAGTAGGTGTTTAAACGCATCAAAAACATTAAAATGTGATTACAAGATACTGAATTGGAACGGAAGGAGTATTAACATTAATGGCAAGAGAGATTTGCAGATGAAGTCGTCGATATAGCCGGAACACTGCAGGATCTGCAACAGATATTGCACGACCTAGCTAGCTGACTTATCTCAACGTATGTCTCTGGATGAACTTGGTGCTGTGGCGTGGACACTCACGGTAGAGCTGGTACAGCAGTTTGAAGTCGCTCCGCGATCTATAGAGAGGGCTTTCCTTAAAAGTTCACTGAAGGATCGAATTCACAGCAGAGAATCAACAGCCTACGAATGTATAAGCAGAAGTAGCAGCGGGGCGGCTTTGTTAGTGGCCGTCAGTAACTGGATCAGGCTAGCCAAAGATCGAGCCAAGTGGTGTTCATATGGAGTGGCCTGATGATGATAAGAATGGTGAATAAATGTTTAAAAACTTAGTTTTTCTTTTCAAATCAGTGATATTCCACTTTGATGTCAGAGAATTTTATAAAATCAACGAATTATGTGCTATATTTAGGTGATGATGATGTATTTTGTTCCTTAGATAAAAAGTATTCGAAATATTCGTATTATTCGAATAATTCGAATAAAATTTTTGGGAATATTCTAAATATTCGAATAGTAAAAATGGGCGAATATTACAAGCCCTAGTCGTGATACATGTATTGGAGTCATGGGGCGTTTGAAACGAATTTAAGATACATGACTAACAAACGATTGCCAAATATTTAAAGAAGTGAAGTGAAGTGAAGAGACACGATTTTCAAAACATTAGGCGAATTAAAATAATTATGATAACTATTTCGGGCGTTAATAGGTACATAAAACGACATGAAAAATTTTCCCAAAAAGACAGGGCCAAGATTCCATAGTGACTTTGCCTAGGTATCAATTTCCATTTACAGTAATGTTTAGTATCGTATTATTTTGCTGAATACCTACAGATTAAAATAAAATAAAAATAAATCCCAAAGAACTTCACAGAGAGGCATAGCAAACGAAAACAATTTTATTAAAACGCATGATGGTCAAAACCACTAAGCTAAGTGTATAATACTATATTTTGCTGTTAAAATGAATGTGCGACACTTAGATTATTATAAATGCCATTTTCCGTAACATATTCATCAAAATGTGAACGCGCTTGTTTCACTTCATATAATCCTAAAACAAACAATAGATAATATCATCATACGGAAAAACTGAAAAATCGACTAAGATTAAGAGACTGCAATGAGGACAGCTAACAGCTAATGTCACTTATCAGATCTGAGATCAGATCAGTCAAATAAGTTCCGTTCCATTTCAGGTATTTTTGGTGATAAAATATAATTACTTAAATGATGTTTCAAAAATAAAAAACTGTGAAGTTCTACGGGATTCATAAATATACCATAATTCATTATTTTATTTTCATAATTTGATACCTTAGTGATGTTCTTGTAAATGCTGGAAAGTGACCTAGGCAGAAATCAGCCATGTCCTTTGTCCGTGTGTTTGTATGGAAAATCTGATTTAATTTTCGCGATTTCATTTTTTTTTTCAACATGTGTTTAGGATCGATAGCACGATGCCATCAAACATCATGTTTGCATCCCGTTAACAACCGTTATGCAAACATGATGTTTCGTATCATTTTGGTGGCCGCATAATAAAATACTTTCGTATCATCCCGGTTAACAACCCGGATGCCTCCCTTGGCATTTCCTTGTTTTGTCCTTGGCATTAGAGTGTCTATAGGTGACGATAACCACTTACCACCAAGTGGTCCGTCAGCTTGTTCGTCACGTCATTTTCGGCTGAATCCGAAGATCGGTTTAACAGAATGTGAAACTTCCCATGTTATTTGTTTAATATTTTTAAAATTCTAACTCTATTTTTTAATATTTTTAACTCAAAAAAGGTACAGTGTAATCTAAATTGAATTACAATGATAGATATCATTCACGGCACCCTCGCAGTCTCGCTGTGACCATGGTCCATGTAACTGGATCAGAATATCATCAGGTAGCATTTCATTATCACTCACAATAATATAAGCAGGCGGAACTATTTGTGCGTACCTACGTCAGAGAGTAAGCTTTTTGCAATGTTATCTAAATAATTATTCGTTCGTAGCAATGAACCGGAGAACGTCTCATGCTACTAATTTGACATATTTTTTCTGTGATTTACATTATTAAAAATAGCAGATATCTACTTGCATATTCTTAGAGGTCCGGCTTGTTAAGACCCGGAATCATAATATACAACAGTTTTTCTACAGTTAGGTACAGTTGACAGCTCATCAAGGGTAACAGTTTGACCCTGAGACCGCCTCACTCTTTGGCTTTCGTAGTGGCACTGTTACACTTGATGTGCTGTCGTCTGTACATACATAATTTGTTTTCTTTATAATTATTTTCTCAAGCCGCGTAAGGTTCCCGGCAGCACAATTTTATAACCATTTTCTAGCTAGAATATGTGTCTTAATTAATTAAATTTAACTTAGTTTATGTTATCAAATGTTAAGCACCAGGCCTTCCTACATGGGAGAGAAACATGAGGAGTTTGGGCCATAACACCACCACGCTGGCCCAATGCGTGTTTGTGGCCTAAGGCGGTTGCAGTAATCACGTCTTAACGTGCCTTCTGAAGCACGGCGAAGCTCGAGATTGTAAATTTGACGGACCCACCCCGGGACTGACAATGGCGAAAGCTGCTTTGTTTCGTAATCGAAACCAGAGCACTCAAACTATTACGCTACCGAGCTCCACCCGAGTAACGACCCCAGTCGCATTCGAATTCAAGTGTAGAATACAACTAAACCTTTTCTTCTTAATATCTACCTGCTAATTCTACTAGATAAGGACAATACAATTAGATACTTCTCAGATATCCAAAAGCAGGAGGCTTTAGTTTCTTCGTTGTCAAGGGTATTATGTTAAATTAATGGCAGCTATTTTTAGGTTTACGAAAAGTTAAATCTTAATGCGTGGTAGTGCACCTTGAGAATAATCCACAGCCTCATAGCATTTTTATTATATTTCAGTATTATGATATCATCATAAACAATGACGGGTGATTGACATATCCTAAATAAACACCAAATTTAAATGAAAGAGATAATTTTGACTAGTTTTCAAAGTAGTCAAAGCTGAAATTAAGGTGACCGCATACTAAAAGACTTGAATCATTTTGGTGGCCGCATAATAAAAGACTTTCGTATCATTTTGGCGGCCGCATAATAGAAGACTTTCGTATCATTTTGGTGGCGGCATAAAGACTTTCGTATCATTTTGGTGGCCGCATACTAAAAGACTCGTATCATTTTGGTGACGGCATACTAAAAGACTTTCGTATCATTTAGGTAAACTCATACTTGCTTTACGCCCTACAGTCGGTAAATAATTAATTACATTTATAGTAAATGGCATATCATTCTCCGAAATCAAATCTGCATACAAAGCATGGATCTCTCGATAAGCAATAGTAGATTTATAAGCGTGGAAAGGAATCAATGTATACGTAGTTGTTAGACGCCCGAGCGCAGTGAGGGCGGCTATAGTCCGAGTAGGGTTTGATTTCTTTTACCCGTGTGTAGCACTCTACTTTTCATTTCAAATGCAAGGAAAATAAAAATAGTTTTTCTAATAAAAATACTCCTAATATGAGTAGAACCTATTTAGAATTAATTGTAAAGTTAGTACAATTAGTGTGCGTACAAGATTATTAACCCGCCAAAATTGTCTTTTTCACAGATTAAACAGAGTATGTATAAAGAGTATTTTTAAATTTGGAACTTATCGCGTTACCACATACTGGCCATTCAGCCGAATACTTTTTTTTTCTTCATTGCACCACAGATTGTGCGTAACCAAATTCAGTTCTATTTTTAAATTTTTTATTTCCGCCCTAGGAAAGGAACAAGCAATTAGTATGAGACATGAGTTTTTCCCGCCCGGTGGTGGGAACTAGCGTTTTCCTCCCAATACTCAGATCAAGAAAACGCTACTTTGCTACGCGCTTTCCGAGCATGAGGAATGAAAAGACATTTTTTACGAGTTGTAATATCAGTATGATAACTACCGTTATATAGAAATTTTATGTCAAGTTTTGTGGATCGATAGATCATACTCGCACGGAAGTAGACAAAAATTGTCAAGCAACACCTTTTGTTATCCCTTCCATACATGGCAAATTAGGGGTGTCTCTTTCCTGAAAATTATTTGGAATATACGGATTGATGAGGTTTTCATAAATCAAAATAACATTTAATTGACCATTTTGTTTTATTTTATGAATACAGTCATGTATCATTTACAATTTAATTTCAACTCAATTTACGTTTTTCCAACAATTGCTGTTATCCGGCGGAGTTCACTTCCACCTTGGCGTAATTGTTTCGCTATTCAAGTGGCGAGTAATAAATAATTGATCATCTTTCCAGCTTCTGCAGCAAGCAAGGTTTCATTCTAAGAGTTTTTTCAAAAATGAATGGAGACTCGGCCAGGTCTATGTACACTATACTGAAAAATAGGTACAAATATGCAGAACAATGATCAATTGTCCATTTTATTTTTATTCGCTTTATTGCGTGGAGCAAAACAAGAATCTTTATAGAAAAAACTGTAACACAGCCAAATATCCAACATAGCGCGTTTGTCACTTTGGTGACGTTTAGTGGACTTCTATGTCGCCCGCTATATTGCCATAGTGAATAACGGGGAAATCGCCGAAACATTTCAACTTTTGTACAAACAAACTATGCATGAAAACGAATTATTAGTATGTTTCGTGGCTTCAGGAGATTTTTCTTGATTTTTTGAGATACTGTACAATATACTTGGCCGGATATGAAACATCTCCTTTATCGAGCTCCCCCGTGCTTGGCCGGAGTCTCTGCAACCGCTTTCATCCACCAACCCGCATTGGGCCAGGGTGACGGTGTTGGCTCTAATACGTTATGTGTTTCTCCCATGTAGGAAGACATGTGCCCAGCAGTGAGGCATATACAGGCTGTTAATATTGTTAAAGTTATTTATGACTGCTGGAAGATATTTTCCAATATGAATAATCTATTTTTTTATTTTATCATAAATTTTTACGCGAGAAAATCTAGGAGCTCTCCAGAGTATATCTCGCTACATCCTAAAATACACCTGGAATGGTTTGCAAACAAACGGCAGAGTGCTTTCAGCCCGCTCTGTGAAGCGTTGCTCGGCACGTGAATAGAAATGAAAGTCTATGCTGCGAAATTATATGGATAAGAAGCAATTTTAGTTAGCAATAATATAATAAATGTAGGAGGGAATGGGGTAGTTCCGAACGCGGGGTCAATTTATACGTGGTTGTGTACATCATGACAGACAGGGATAATTGATAATCTCTCAATGCCAGGCACTGAGTAGTTACCCCGCGTTCATAGCCACTCCATCTTACTGAAAAACGCGGGAAGTGGAATTTGATTTCATTAAATTTTTTTTTGAAAAAATATTTCATTTATAAATTAATGACAAATAAGCTGACGCTCCACCTGGTGGTAAGCGGTTAGCGCCCCCTATACACACCTGCAATAATAGATAAAAAACACTTGTTATTGTAGGTGCGTTGTCATCCTGAGGCCTACAATGAAATGCCTTCCATGCGCAGTCATTCTCTGGCTACCTTCAATCCGAAACACAGCGGAAGAATATCGACTAACACTAGAAGAATTATTAGTTTTGGAAGTTTAGATTACTTTTTTCCATATTTTTATTAATTTTTGTGCACGTTTTTTGAGTAAGAAAAATAATAATTTATTTTAAATCCAAAATAAACATGTTATTCATGTTTACCTGCCAAAAGAAATATTTTTTTATACAACTAGATGACAAACAAGCTAACGGCCCTCCTATTGATAAGTGGTTACCGCCGCCTATAGACACCTGCAATAATAGAGAAAAAACACTTGTTATTGCAGGTACGTTATCATCCTGAGGCCTTAGATAAAATACCTTCCATGCCCAGTAATTACACTTTAATCCGAAACACAGCGAACTTTTCACGGCTGATATAAGAAAGGCGGTGATACCTACCCAGACGATCCTACATACACCTAGTAAATTATGTGTCATTTTATTGCTCTGTCATTTAATAAAAATCCAGACTTGAAAAGAGATCAAGCACAGGTTCCATACGTTTTAGTAACATATTTATTTTGTAAGGAACTAATTTTGCAGTTTTTTTTTAGAATTTTACTGTCATAAAAAAGTTTTATAAAAAAAAAATATGAGGCCAGTTATTTGGCGGCAACATCGAAAATCTTTCGGTCAATGTTGTTGGTGGTAATTTGGGTTTCCTATTTTCAAACTTACCAGAACAATTAGGCTTGTAACAAAATGAGTTCTCGTTTTATCTGATTCTTATGATATAAGTGCTAGGCCTAAGTAATTTGAAATGTATTGCACTAGCTAGAATGTGATGTGACCTTCACACATTAAAAGCTAACCTAAAATAGGTTAGTTGATACTACTGAAAACAAAGTGCGGAATTATGCTAATTTAAATACGGTGGCCTGCATAATGTTATACTCAATAATTAATTTAAAATTTTTAAATCTTTCGGTTCTTTTTATTTATTAGATTACGCAAAATGTCAATTACGGGCAATCAAGTTGTACGTCATTATGATTCTAATGAATTTCCTGAAATTGTAATTTAAGAATAAATAATGTAGGTATTTTAGGAATGCTTATTTTAAACTGCACTATAGTCTAGTGTCGTATAAAGTTTGCAGTAGATATCGCTAGTAACGGCACACACGCACAAATTCATTGTGTAGAGCTATGAGTTTCCTTTACTTTATATATAACACAGTAACCGCCGCCCACGAGGATCTTGTTATTGCGTCAAAAGATACCCATGTCCTTTTTCAGGATGTAAGTTATCTCCATGCCAAATTTAATCTAAATAGGTTCAGCGGCTTAGGATTAAAAATGTAACAAATACAAACAGAGTTACTATTGCAACCGGATTTATTTCAAATCATCATCATCATACCAGCCTATGATGTCCACTGCTGAACAAAGGCCGCCCCCATCGATTTCCAAATAAAACGATCCTGCGCAGCCTGCATCCAACGGCTCCCCGCGACCTTGACCAGGTCGTCTATCAATCTAGTAGGAGGCTGTCCTACTTTGCGCATTCCAGTACGTGGTCCCCATTCTAGAACGTCCCACCGGCCGTCTCTGGAGTGCTGTGGATATTTGTAAACATAATAAATGAATTATTATTTCTGTTGAACTAGAAAACATCGTAGCTAACCGTCAAGTATCAGGTTCCAGACACAAGTGATTTCTGAATTGTCATAGACCTCCATATGTATAACGCCGCTTGTCATATTACATACTTTTTAATGCTTTCGTACTTTTATAATAATGTTAAAAATAAAATTTAGAATTTTTAGGGATAATTAATACAATTGTAGCTATAATATTTTTACCCACTACGAACTTTCGTAGCTCCGTAGCGAGCGCAAGCGGGCTGGAAATAGGGGTGCGACCCATCTCCCGCAGTCGCTAGTCGTTATGAAAGCCATTTTAACTAGAGAGACACGTGCACTCGTTTATAGAGCAAACGTTTTGTAACACGGGGGAAAATTATAAATTCTAAAATTCAAAACAAAAGACGCCAACACTTTTATGATGCGAACAGCAAAGGAATGGAATTCCCTGCCTCCTGACGTTTTCCCCGAGCGATACAACTTGGAGCTCTTCAAGGCTAGAGTGAATAGGAAATTTTTAGGTGAGCACGAAACACCGTCGACCACATCGTCACTTAACATCAGGTGAGATTGTGGTCAAGTGCCTGCCTATACACGCATAAAAAAGACGATTCTGTTGGACTTCACCAATGGCATTTTTAAGACAGTTTCAGTTACTATAAAAACTTCAAAAAATAAAAACAAAATCGATAAGATTTTTCAGGAATAACTACTTATAATCTGATCCTGGTTGTTACTGCAACCTTTCACCTCCAACCCGCGATGGGCCAGTTGGTGTGGTGGTGCTGTAACCCAAAACTCCGCATGTGTTTCTACCTTGTAGCAAGGCCTGTGTGCCCAGCAGTGGGATGCTGTTGCTACTATTACTTATCTGCGTAGCGCTTATCCTGGTACACTTTCTGGTATTTGCTTTAATGATGAGTATTGTCTTTTTGTTTTTTATACTTTCTAAGAAGTTACTCATAGTAATATTTTAAACGCAAAGAAATCCTCATCGGCATCACCAGCCTACTGCTGGGCAGATACACACGGGGAGTGTGGTCCATCCAGAACACTACCACGCTAGCTCAATGTGGGTTGGTGGGTTAAAGCGGTTGCAGTAATAATCGGGGCCAACGGCTTAACTTGCCTTTCGATGCTCGAGATTACAAATTTATTGCCCCATCTGCGAGATCAACCAAGTCGCTTAGTTTTAGTAATCGAAACCAGCCTCCTTATTCGCTAACTTAAGGGACAAGGGTCGATAGATAAAATATTCGGTGCTTTTATGTACATTGATGTTTCACAACGGAACGTTTCGTTTCATTGTAGCGTGAAACAGCAATGTATATGTCGCAGCCATCTGGTTAACTTAACGCTTTTTAGGTCCTCCAATTCAATAGGGTTTTGCTCCTGTTCTATAATTTCTGATCCTCTATGAGTCCCCTTCCCTGTATCTGTGCTTTCACTGTGTTTGGGTTTTTAACTATTCCTAATTGAAACGCATTTGTCGTCGATATTGCTTTGCTAACTTCATTTCCTGAAGGGATAAAGTTATGTTCTCACAATGAGTTCTCCAAGCCTTTCCCTTTGCTTTCCTAGTTGTAGTACTATGCCGTGTTAGCACCTTCCTATAATCACTATAGTCGTTTCTAGCCTTTGCAAAGTTAAAAGCTTGCCTTGTCTCTTTTCTTATTTGAGCTATATCATGTGTTCAACAGGGTAATTTTTCCCCTACTGTTTTACTGTCTGGGCAGTTTTGCTGTCACACTGTCCCTACAGCATTTGTCAACATTTACGCTTCGAACTCGATATCAAGTACCGAGTTGAGGTTGCCATTTGGATTCCCTAATTCAATCCTAAGATCGCGTTTGTAACTATCCCAGTTAGTAAGTCTCGGATTCTTACCTGCATGTTTCCGTACCTAAAGCAAATAATAATTACGATCTGAAAGTGAGACCTCATTTAATACATGCCAGACTGTAACATATCTAGCTGCCTGCCCTATTTAAGTTGTAACAATTACCTCAGCTCTCCGAGCATTAAAGAAGGTGAGCTTACCGTTAACATTTAAGTATTTCAGTGCATTTTTAGATAGTGTAAATTTAAATACAATTTTTTATAACAAAAATACAATTTGAGAACATCAAAGTACCTGTTACTAGCTGAGAATAAAACCACGCGTATATTCATTGGAAAATGGCAAAGCGACTTAATCGAAACCTATTTGGAGCGTGGAGGTAGCTACAATTCATCTACAATGTTGATAGACTTATCAAACATGGATAGTAAGTAGGTATGCAATAATATTCTGGTATTTCTGAACTTGCAACCATCGCGTATTCGCTATCATCAAGGTAATAATTTATTCCTCTTTAGTAGTGTAGGTACTCCAACAATGTGTCCTACATTTTAATGTTATTAATACCACAAGTGATAAAGATAAAAATTATATAATACATCTTATATATAAAATTCTCGTGTCACAAATTTAGTTACCTTACTCCTCCGAAACGGCTTGACCGATTTTAATGAAATTTTATATTTATATTCAGTAGGTCTGAGAATCGGCTACTATCTATTTATTTTTTTGACAATTTTTTTTAATGGCAAAACAACGTTTCCGGGGTCAGCTAGTAAGTATTATAATATATCAACATATTTAATAGTTTGACGACCGGCCGGCCGAGTGGTCTGTATCCCTTGCTATACGGGCTGCTCGGTCAGGGGTCCCGGGTTCAAACCCCGCTAGAGACAAATGTTTGTATGACGAATACGAGCATTTGTTCACGAGTCATTGATATGTATATGTTTATTAAGTATATTTCTAATATTTATATACATATTATTATCAATATTTCTCCATTATCTAGTATCCCTAACACAAGCTCCTAATCATGCTTACTTTGGGCTAGATAATAGGTGTGAGTGTATGAATATTATTATGATTATTATTATTTCGACAATACAACAACACATAAACACACACACACAACAACAACACACATATAACATATATAATACATCAACGTTTTTTATACAGGGTGGTGCCGTCAATACGTCAATAAATTAAAACATGAGCTATATTAGATCATAGAAATGGTTTACTGCTTTGAAAAACACCTTATTCGTTTGATAATTTCATGATCTTTCTATGAAATAATGCAGCCAATTTTATACTATTTCATACAAAAGTCAAAAAATTATCAAACGCATAAGCTGTTTTTGAAAGCGGTAAACAATTTGTATGAACTAATAATAATAATAATATTTATACACTCACACCTATTATCTAGCCCAAAGTAAGCATCATTAAGAGCTTGTGTTATGGATACTAGATAACGAAGAAATAATGATAATAATATGTATATAAATATTAGAAATATACTAAATAAACATATAAACATCCATGACTCGTAAACAAATGTTCGTACTCATCATACAAACATTCGTTCCTACCGGGATTCGAACCCGGGACCTCTTGACCGAGTAGCCTGGGGTACAGACCACTCGGCCAGGCGGTCGTCAACTAATAAAGCCCATGTTTAAATTTATTGTCGTATTAACGGCACCATCCTGAATAGTAACTTTCGCTATTGTCCATCGAGGGATGGGTCAACCAAAATTTCTAATCTCGAGCTCCTCCGAACTTCAGAAGGAACGTTAAGCCGTTTGTCCCAGTCGGTCCTGCAACTGCTTTAACCCTCCAACCCACATTGGACCTGCGTGGTGGTGTTGTGGCCCAAACTCCAAGTGTTTCTCCCATGTAGGTGGTACCTACATTACATATAAGAATTTCTGTAAAATTTTGTAGATTAGAGTTAATTTAGAAATTTAATACAAATACAAACTATTTAACAAAATTTTTATACAAAGGATGACTATTATTCCACTTACACCAGATAAAGGTTAGGGCGTCCTTATGATTACGCTGAGACAGCAAGTGCAGCGTGCATGACTCATACTGTCCATAAGGCCACAGATAATAATAGTAATAAGGCGCTTATTACGCCTGTTTTGAGGAATCAGTGATAAAGGAAGGAATCGAACATTTGTAGTGGCTAAGATATTTAAATTTATTAGAGCGGTCGTAGCCGTAATTAATGATTTAGTATATATAAATCATTGATTACGGCTTTAGTACCGAGTAGAGAGAAGTACTTAGAGAGAATCAATATTCTCATCAGAGTATAACTCAGATTAAAATATTTATTCTCCCTACTACAGAGTAGAGAGAATAAAGGGAGGAGTTAATTCAATAGTTAAGTATGGTTGATCGAAAGTCAACTGATGAAATATTAATGTTTTTTTTTTATCCATATTTTTGCTTATTACTTAGTTTAAAATAATGGTTTCTAAATACAATAAAAATTCCTCTACAATATAATATATATTGTGTCTGATTTGTGGCTACTTCGCAAATCAAAAGAGTGAAATGAACAAACACTCATTAATCAATCACAACGCAACACATATTGTATCAATGATATCACATTTAATTTATTAAACAATAGATATTTAAGTAATCATAAAAAGCAATGTTTATGCATTGTTTACCTTGATAAAATTTATGCTAAGAAATCTTTGATCTTTTTATAGGTACTCGTTGCATATATGGAAATGGAAGTTTGCAAGGGCGGACTTATCTCTTTCAGCCAACTCATAAAAGAGTAAGACAAAAGCTCAAGTATTTTTACGTGTATCCTAGCTGCTGTATATCCCAATTTCTAAAGACAAAATAGTTTATTACCGAGTAGTATTGTCTTACATTTTCGCGAGCACTACAGATTTGAAATAAAACCAATTTACCGGATTTAACTCGCGTTTAATTAGATGCTACATTATTATGAAACACCTGACGTTTCGATTACTTTACAGCGATCGTGGTCACGGGAAGACTGAAGATGTCAAATGTCTTTGATAAGTTTTAACTACCGTCACTTTGTGTTATATTCGAAACGTCGGGAGTATCATAATAATGTAACACCTGATTAAACGCGAGTTAAATCCGGTAAACTGTTTTTATTTCAAATTATTACCGACTGTTACCGAATTAATAAAATGTGAGATTCTGGTTGCGGAGGCGATATCGTAGTATGTGCGCGAGTTGTGACTGGTTCTGTGTGGTATAACTGTAGTGTGTCGTACGATACGCGATAGTACGCATTTTTAGGGTTGTCAGGAGCAAGACAATATTTTTATTAATTTAATCCGAAAATCAAAATGGTCTGTAAGGTGTCAAACTTTCAGAGGTAAACTCTTGACAAGCGACACAACCACCCCCTTAAATTTTATTTCGATTTTTTGTAACACACTGTATTCTTGATAAAAAAAAATAAGTTGAAACATTTTCAATCTTTCGTCCTTTACTAGCCCGCCGACGCGCACGTACAATAGAAAATCTATTGTGTCTGATATGTAATGCCCTACTTCACAGACTACAATTTGAAGAAGAATAGATTACATTGGTTTTTCTTCTAAAATTTAGAGCACCTTACTGGGGTACCTGAGAGCACCTTACTGGGGTACCTTAGAACACCTAACTGGGGTACCTTAAAGCACCTTACTGGGGTACCTTATAGCACCTTTCTGGGGCACCTTGACATCTTCAGTCTTCCGGTGACCACGATCGCTGTAAAGTAATCGAAACGTCGAGTGTACAATAATATCGTACCATCTAATTAAACGCGAGTTGAATCCGGTAAAGTGGTTATATTTCAAAAAATGATAAATGTACTCGTACATATATATTTTTATCATAATAAACACAGCGATTGATTCAACAAAACTAAGTCTACAATCGCTTACACTCAAATATTTGCAATCATCAGATCATCGCTGGTCTTGCACGCTTATGAAGATAATATCTTTGTGCACTGACACTTAATTACCTAGTATTGCGTGGTTAAGAAAAGTTTATAAATAAATAAAAAATACCAGCATTTTGAAATCACGATATTATCCTGATGTCATCCAATCAATAAAGTTTCGTCTTGAAATAATTTTTGCATGAACATTATTTTAGTATTGTAACATTGAACTAGGATTATGTCAAAAAAAATTTTTCAACTTCAAATATTGACAGTTAACCCGCATTTTATGGCCCGTACATAGTACGTTTTAACCCGTATGTATTTAATAAGCGGTGTATTTTTATTGAATGTAACATGATAATTCAATTAAATGTATTTATAATAGTACCGTTGTTATGTCGTTAAGCAATATTTTGTATTCCTATAATGGTGCACGGACCAACATCTTGGTTTCTTATATGTTTTCCTAGTTAATCCGTTCACTGTTGGTGTATCTAAAAACAAATAAGTAAATAAACCCGTACTTGTTTAGATAGTTATATTGATTAAGCGTACATGAGCTAATTTTTGTTCTCTATATACTATATTTTTTTATAGAGTTCTTTTTTTAAATTTAAGTATTTTTTAAAAAAAAAGCACTTTAATTCAATCATTCTTACAACCTTACAAGTGCAACCCTTATGCAACCTGACAAATAACATTACATTGCTGGCCACATATTTTGGGCGCTTACCGCAACCTGCCTCACGCTGTCCCAAGCGGGTTGGTAAGTGACTTCGGTTGCTCTGACAACTGGGAGCTGCACCTTGTACACTACAGTTGGAAAACGTTTAAATAACGGACTCTATTCCTGTATTTTTTATTGCAATGCATCAAAGCGAGACAGGTGTGATTTTTGGAATCGAAAATGTTTTCCGACGATGTTGTACGTCATTACGTACAGGGAGCAGACGTTAAACGTGTCTTCGAAAACACGGAGGAGCACGAAATCACAAATTATCATTCAACCATCCGCGACCAACCTGAGCTTAGATATTATGTGCCTGAGCGAAAAATGTTTCTTTCGTAATCACAACTGTACTAAGACAATAAGCAAAACTTTATAAATACCATTCTGTGAATAACACCTAATGAGATACAAATTAAGATGAAAAAAAATGTCGGTATAGGTACTCCAGGCGGGAATCGAACCCGCTATAAAAACGTAAAAAAAGGGTAGCAAGCGGTGAAAATATTGGTATTTTACACCTAATACTCCGGTGGCGTAGCGGTTATTGCGTCTGTCCGGTGACCCTAGGAGACGCGGGTTCGATTCCCGCCTGGAATATTTCTTTTTTATCGTTTTCTTACATGAAGTAGGCGTTATAAACGGATAAAATGAAACATTTAAATGTGACCTAAGTAAGATTTTATAGATTGGCCTATAAAATCGTCTTCATTAAGTATATTATAATTATTTGGAATCGTAAAAATAATTCGTATCTATTTAATAAAAGTTCTTCTTTTATATTTCGATGGCGTTGATATTACTTTTTTTTTATTTATTTACTGAAACTTTGTCAACAGAAACAAATAACGTTCCTTAATTTTCTTTCACAATAGGAAATTAATTGTAACGTGTAAAATATTAATTTCGGGCCTGATATTATCCTTTTTGAAGCCTACTGCCTCCACAAAGTCACGGATATGAAAGGAGCGCGGGGGCGCGTTTTCAGATCTATTCACAGCTTTTATATAAAACGAAGCGCGCCGCGCTATTTAGTAATCATTCAAAGTCGGAATCTCGACGCGGTCCCACCGAGGTACGCGGGAGAGCCGTTTCTGAACGCACCCGATTTTTGCGCGGGAAAAGTGACAGTTTATTTTCTTTTTCAATATGGCTGTTACTAGTGCCAGACCCATCGTTAACATGAAGGAGAGCCACTTCGGTCACGAAAATGCGCGGATTAATAAATACACGGTAGGTATTTTTAACTATATCCTTTCTTTCTAGATAATGTCGCAGTTTTTTGTAGGATATATAATAAAATCATATATCCATATTTACATGGACATATTATTTTAAATATCTTATGACTTTACATGAAAAAAAATAATTAAAAATTTTGAAAACTATTCCGTTCGAATAGTTTTGAAAGTGTTTAATATTTTTTAATAAGAAATTTCTCTACACGAGTTTAGTGACAGTTTTTTTATTTAGCTTTAGGTTGGACTGATATCATTAGGCACTAACGGTAACAGTTAGATTAAACTATAAAATCGATAAAATGCATAATGACAACAACTTTGCCCATAAAATATCACAACTTAATAGTTTAAGATCTGTTATTTAATTGACATAGATATTAACTCTCTTACCATCGCATTGTGTTTATTACAACAATTAATCAAATCATTAAGTCGGTTTATAATAATAACTGATTAATTTTCAATGGCATATCTTTGAGTCGTATCCTAGGAAAATTTGCTTTTGACCACGACCGGGTTAAAATCAAATTTTCCTAGGATATGACACAAAGATATGCCACAGATGATAAATAATAACCGTGAATATAATTATATAAACCAACATAACTAGATTTAAAAAAAACAAATATAAAGACCGACTTTAAAACAAAAAAATGCAAAAATAACTTAATTCATGTACTTTAATCTAATATAAAGGTATTTTTGGTGTCGGTGCTTCACTTTCTTTTGTTTCTGGAAAGGGCCTAGCACCAACTCTAGAAATTCCTTTTTTATGGATAAATAGAATCTACTTAGATTAATTCATTAATACCTTTTTCGTGTTTTAAAGTCGAATTTTGAATGAAGATGGTCACCCATCTAGTTATGACTTTGGATAATTCATCATTTAAAACTGATTATTGCAAAAAAATTAAGCAATAACAAAATTCGACTTCAAAACACTAAAAAGGCATTAATGAATGAATCTAAGTAGATTCTATTTATCCATAAAAGTAGATTCTATATATCCGTTAGCGTTATCAACTTGTCTGTCTCTCAGTCTCTGGTTGAAATACATAAAAGTATTGTTATGTATATCTTGACTGTTAATCATTGAGGAGTTTCGTTCTCTATATTCGAAGATTTTCGTCAAATCCAGAAGAAATTCATATGAAACCAGCCTGGAAATATACTCGTTCGTTGGAACATAACTTTTTATCAAAATCGATCTACATTTGACGGAGATATGAGTTAAATTACCTTAAAATAGAAACTCGTCGAATTGATAACCTCCTCCTTTTTTGAAGTCGGTTAATAAATAAATAAATATTTAAAAAATATAAATTCGAAACTTCTCTGAAAAATCTGGTAAATTATTTGAAACATTTATAAAGTAATTTTCGTGTTCAAAAAGGAATTTCATATTAAGAAATAACTTTTTATGAACCTTCTTCTATTCCCTTTCATTTATAGTACCAACTTGATGAAATCGTACCTGGTATTTAATATCTACACAATAGATATCATTTAGTGGCATAAATAAATTAAAAGACTAGAAAATTTAATATACCTCAGTTAATTTAATAAATCTTCATTCATTTGAAAAACTAGCACTTTTAGCTGCCGTGAAAAATGTCAATAATGCAATATTTTTCCGATGTCTGAGCGAAGATGCAATGTATAAACAAATAATAACAACGTGCTTAAAATTAAATCTAACCTAGACACAATTAGGTTTACTACAAGGAAAATTTACATTTGCCATTGATTTTGACATGTTACGGCAGATAGTCATTATTATATTTATAATCAATCATTTCGTAGACATCGTTGACTTTTACATCAAGTAATACGTTGCGCAGATCTAGAATAATAGAGACACAAGTCATTATCATAAGATTTCGAGGCTGAAGGTCTGGTTAACCTAGGCGCCAATCAAGATGGCTTCTTAACATAAATGTATAGAATATTGCGATCACAGCTGCGATCAACGATCAAACTTCGATTTCCATATATCAACGATAATAATAATTAAGGTTTACATGGGTTTACCTGATAGATTTAACAAAGTCCAAAAAAATTGGACCAACTTTCTAATGTTTTGAGTCTGTAGTTGTGTTGTTTTGATTTTTTAGTAAAAAGTACAATTTTTTACTAAAAAATGTTTTATGTGGTAAAACATTTTTTAGTAAAAAGTACAGACGGAACGCTCAGTTTTCTATTCCCAGATTTGATAATCAACAACTAGATCACATAATTTTTGTAAACCTACACATTTACCGTTTCTAAACCTTAACATTTAATAATGCTTAATCAAAACAGTTCACATTGGCCACACTTGATTAGTTTCAGTATAGCAATGTGAGATAACGAAGAAAACAGCGGGTATAAAAGAAAGCGCTATATTTTTTTTGCGTGCACGTGCGTTTCATTTGAAAAATCACAAATTCTGTGAACAATTGCGTAAGTACTTACTTATAAAAGAAACTTTTTTATTAAACTCATTTTTAATAACAATTGCCCTATTCAATATCTTGAAATAAATTTTATTAGTGTTTAACTATCATGTACAATTACCAATTACAATTAATATTTGCATGTCTACAAAATTATGGTATTATATTGATGAAAATAGTAAATTATATACCAAGGGAATGAAGCAGTGTCTTATATCACGGGTGTGTTGAATCGCGAGCGTAAAGTAAGACTATGATTAGAGTTAAAAAAAAAATTTAAACAAAAATTAAAACCGACTTCAAAAAACTGAAAAGGATAAAATAATTAAATTTAAGTAGGTATTCATCCCCTAGAAACATATTTTTGGAGTCGGTGCTTCACTTTCTATTGTTTTTGGAAACCACTTAGCACCAACTACAAAAATATGTTTCTAGGGGATGAATACCTACTTAAATTTAATTATTTTATCCTTTTCAGTTTTTTGAAGTCGGTTTTAATTTTTGTTTAAAATTTTTTTTCACAATTTTTAGTGGTAACTTTCTACGGTCGAAGCTAGATGGGTGATCGTAAACTTATATTGTTTCCTACTATCGTATCGTTTCACTAAAAAGTCATTTGAAAAGCAAAACTTCGCAATTTCGCATATGTAGACGACTTCATAATTTAAGTTTTTTTAAATTTAAAACCAAAGTACCCAACTGTTTTTGAAAAAATTTTTATGGGACCAAATGGCAGCTATTCCGCATCGAACAAAAAAAGAATCACGTAAATCGGATCAGTAATCTCGGCGTAATCGGTGTACATACATAGAAAAAAAAAAAAAACATACCGGCCGAATTGAGAACCACCTCGTTTTTGAAGTCGGTTAATAATTTAAGAATAGAGTTCTGACAGCAGCAAGGGATTCAGCGCACCCAAGATTGAAGACTGTTTTTTTCCCAAGGAATATACTCTGCTATTCGTATTAATTGCGAGAACATAAGAACAAATTTACAAGACTGTAAAAAATTATTTATTCAAAATAATATAACTATAATAGATCAAATAAGAAATTTAGATTCTGAATTCTTTATTTAAAAAAAATGGAAGACTTGGCTGTATGCGCTAAAAGGGGAATTAACAGCTAAAACTGAGTAACATTACGGGACTAAATTTATTTATGATTTTGTTACATTATAATGACTCTACGAATTTTTTAACATATGCTGTCGATCCAAACTTCGGTTAACAATTAGATACACGTTTGTGTTATTTCAGTGTTCCAAATTCAAATTAATTCATTACTGTCTTGTAAAGGCCCGAGACTAAGTTGAGTTTAAAATGACATATTGTATGTCATTTTTGAGCAGGTGGTACGATAAATGTATAACTTAACATCTAAATTGTAACACAGTATTATGGTTATAAATTTTATTTTATTTTATTTCAATAAATACTTAAAATTATTTGAATAATAAAAATGATAGAGTCCAAAAAAACTTCGGGGGAATCAAAATTATCTAAAAGTCTGGTCAAGTCCAGTGCCCTACTGTGGACAACTGGCACTTCACTATAAAAATAATAGTGCCAGTTTACCACTAGTAAAATCAAAAAGGTATAAACTCGCATGTGTACCAGTTTTTTATTGTGCCAGTAACCTCCTAACTCAAACCAGAGGTCCAGGTTTCGAAATCCGGTGGGGACAGTTTGTATAATGAGTGCTAACATTTATTTAATTATGTATAGGTATTTTGTACAACAATTCTCTGTTGTCTAGTATGGGTTACACAAGGTCAATTGTCTAGGTAGAAATAGGGGTGATTATAAGATGATGATTATTATTAGTATTGAATCCTCGTTCACATCGTGCAACGTTAGTTACAAATCCTAGTGAGCTTTATTGTTTTTTTAAATTCTTTATTCTTATAATATTACACCGAAATATTCTGTAAAACAACTTTATGAAATACTAAAAGCCAATGAAAAGCTTTGACATTCACGAAGTATGATGATAAATTTACAGTTTTAAAAGTACTCCTTTATTGGTCAATTTCTCACACGAATTTGATATCAAGGAAATTATTGTAATTTTAAAATGTTACCAATCAGCCTTTACCAGCCCGCCGGTGTTTCCAGTACGTGTCATTACTACTCAACTTAACTTAGGTACCTATATTCTACTTCTACAATCATAACACTAATATGACAGAATCAGAATCAGAATCAGAATCTTTATTCGCAAAGAACATGGTTTAACAATGTTGGTAGAATTACTATATTGGCTCTACATATTCTGTCATATCAGACATGCAAATTTACAATTTCACTAATTAAAATAGGTATTCTTATTCTCACAATCATTTCATTTTAAAATTTTATAATAATAACTGTGTCACATCTTTTAGGAGAGTAATAGAATTAATAATTTGAACACTTTTGTGGAAGGCACATTAGCAGTATTGAAATAAATGACATATTTTAAATAAATGTGATATTTTAAATAAATGTCATATCTTAAATAAATGTCATAATGAAAATAAATGTCATTTTAAAATACAATAGAATAATAATAATTATCTCAAATTAATCAAAATTTACACACACACACATGAAGTCATTAGAGATCTTTCTTTAGGTAGTCAGACACCGAATAATAACACTTGTTCATAATGTAACCTATGATACTAAGTATGTAAAGAGGGAGTTGACAGTCTTAAACTTTGAAGGGCTATTAAATACACCTACCTTAGTTTCAACGGAAACAATGTCTCTTGAGAAAGTAACAGAATAAATTAACCATTGTACCTACATTTAGCTGTTCTCATTATAAGATAGAACACTTGATACGTAACTTTTAGGAGATTAAAATGAATTTCTTTGGGCTTGCTTGTCTAAATGATAATCCATTTAGACGTTCATGATAATAATTATGTAACAGAAAGTCATAAAGCCGCTATTACCTGAACTAGTAACACGTCATGGTAATACTCTCCCCTAATAATCCCCCAATAATTAGACCGTAGTAAAATTAATACCTACTGTCGCGCTCTTAACACCATTCGTGGAAAGACACTTGTCCACTTGCAATTATAACTTTTGCTAACGTTTTTTCTCTGTTGTTATAATTATAGAATGCTATAGAATACTTCCTCTGTGACATGATCATGCTATATGCCTTTTTTTATAATCGTAAGCTTCCTGTAATGCGACCTCGGTCCACCTTAGATCGGATCACAATCTTGTCGTGACATACTTACCTAAGATCCGTGTAATTTATCGATTCCATCCTGAATTTGTAACAAAGTAGTGTTGGCTTTAGTTCTGCGAATTTACATCCGTATCCGAGTTTGCCGATATCGAGTAATAATCGGAAATCAGGTTGAACAGTTACGTTAGATTAACATTTGTAGCTAAAACTGTGGTTTCTGTGTCTTTTATGTTTTGTACGAATATTACGACATCAATTTTGAAAATATAATTCATGGCTATAATGTCACAGCCCCATCTAGAAATGTTAACTGCAATTTTAATCTTCCTACCAGCAGGTGTAGACCATATTGGAATTGGATCTATCTGGAAAACATCACCTGAACCTAATTTCCTTGCTTTCGCTGACATAAGTCTAAAGTCTATTTAGAGACTAACAGACCAGAGTTGACCAGACATCGTATCGACATCAAGCCTCCTAATTTAAAACATGATAATATTTTGTATTAAAAATATTTCTTGGCTTTATTAATGATGGTTAACTCAAAACTCTTAAGCCAGTTTGATTTTTTTTTAAATGATTGCTATGAGCTGGATAATTTAAAGATTATAATATAATTTCTCATGGAATTTACTACGGCACTGCAATTAAATTGTGCATCCATTTATGCAGAAATATATTCGCAAGTCCGAGTATCCAAATTCTCTTTCATTATGAAGGATTTATCCAAAGCGATCGATGTACAGTCAATAGCTGATCAAGAGTAACAGTTTGATCTTGAGACCGCCCTTACTCCACTTGATATGCTGTCGTCCGTACTTATGTCAATTAATAGGGTAATTTTCTAAAATGAAAATGATCAATAAAATTGCGAAGAAATTTCCTATACACCAAGATGTTCACTAATAACTATGACATTTAATTTAAACAAATAATTAAGCATCGTAGCAGTCGGACATAGCGCGCATTTACGTATGAGCGCATGCCAGCGCATGCTTACGTCTACAAGAAACGGCGCGACCATGACAGTGGTAATGCAACCTAAGGTCGCTCATAATACGATAAAACAATGCAATAATGATAAATGTTCTGCGAACATAACTACGTTAATCGCAACAACGCTATGGATTGTAAGCAAAATGTGATTTTGCCTTATAAAGTATTTGTCATACTATTATGGAAGTGATACTGGGTATTCCGATGCTCATACTACATTTTTTTCCGATGACACTCTAAATAAAAAATATATATTAGTAGATTATTAACCAAGGGGATAAAGCAGTGTCTTCTGTCGCGGGTGACGATTTAAATCGCGAGCGTAACGAAGGACTCGAGGTTTACTCCCGAGCGTAACGAGGGTGTTAAAAACTTAAATCACCAGCGAAGCGAGGGATTTAAGACGAGTCCTGAGTATAGCGAGGGATTTAAGTTCACCCAAGACTAAGACAGCTTTATCACCGAGGAAAATACTCTACTTTTCGTACCATTTGCGAAAAAATTAACACAATAATGATATGAGATAAGCATTTATTAAAAATTATGACAATTAAAAGTTAACATTCGAAACATTGGTCCAATTATTGATAGAGAGAGTTACATTTTTGTGCGTATTCCTTTTTCAAAAAGATGTATAATGCTTTATATACAAACTCAATGATGTAGACACAGATGTAGTTCAGTATAAATTTCGGTAAGTATTCCAAATTTAAATCACATTCTCCCCCTAGAGGATCAATGAAATTCAGTACAATTTTCTTTCCCTGTTTTTAACATATTAAAAATGACTATTGTTATGTTCGCTTTTTGTGGCATAGAATGTCGCTTTTTGTGGCATAGAATGTCACTTTTTTGAGCAAGTGGTACGAAAAATATTTTTTATATTGGGAGCAGAGAAACATGTCTCCATAACGCTTTCTATCGGTTTTTACACGCTAGGGCAACACAAGTGTAGTGCCAAAGGTGCTACCTACGGTTACACTATTAGTTATTCTGTGGCTACGGTAACCGCTTACCATCAGGCGGGCCGTACGCTTGTCTGGCACCCTAGTATAAAAATTAATAAAAAATATGGTAAAATCTGACAGATTTTCCGCCGCAGAATACTCTCGGAGGGCTTATGACAATTAAAAAACAATTGCGGCCGGAGTCTAAATAAAAGTACTATTCATATCACTTCACCATTGCTGATCTTTGGAATAATCCTTAGAAACAATAATAACACTGTAGAATTGTAGAATTGTAGATTATAGGATTAGGTTTCCACCCCAAGACTTATTTTTTTATAAATGTCTTTCAAAAATGTATTATAATGATACAAATAAAAATAACGAAAAGAAACATGCCTGAAAATTCCAATTCCAATTTCGATCATCATCAGTATAAAGATAGACCCAGAAAGACTAGATCTTAATATGACTGGACTTTCCCAACATCACGACGTTAAACCTGATCTTGAGTGTAGGTAAGTTTTTAAAAAGAAAACAGTGCAGCCCTAATAACTAGTGGGGGAGATAATATTATATAGTCCTGTGGCTAGTAGACAATCTTTTTGTTGATTTTGATACTTTTGAAAATTATCCCAGATATATCTCTATAGTGTATATGTCTTATCGCGATAAAATTAATGTTACAAAAATAGCAGCCTTTAGAAACAATAAACGAAAATAGAAAACAGTAAGCCATGAAACGTTTTCTGTGTTTCATCATACTTAATTTTATCGTGTTTATTAGAGAACCCTATTCTCTTAGAATAATACTATTTTGTGTAACTCAGTAATGTTCATCATTAGTAAAAATTTGAGGTTTATAATCGCAATAAACCACACGGTACATAGCTTCGTGTTTCGTTTTATAATTCGTTGGTCTCCAAAGACGATATAAGTTATCTTATCTGTGTTCGAAGTTTGTCATATTTTTTTTTGGTTGATTCTCCCCTCAGAACAATAACTAAATCAATTCTGCCTATAAAAGGAAGGCAAAGGGAACTAAAATAATTTGTTATAGTAGCCCCTCTTATTCAGAAATCTTTTGTTCCAAAAAGTTTACATAGATTTATTACCAAACAATAATTATTAATTATTATGAAATTGACAACGGTTAAAAAGGTTATTCTATTTGTTCTTAAAGTTACATAAGTAATTAAAAAATATATTAAATCAACATTGATATCGTGGTATTTGTGACAGGCCTCGGTTACGATCAATAGCAAGGTCCTGGGTTCAACGCTCGCCTTTCACGGCGGGCGGTTCAAGACTTACTTCATTTTTTAGTATTTGTCTTTTAACACCGCTGATATTTATAGGGCGTACGGTTAAAAACAAAAGCAGTTTTTTTATGCTATTAAGAAATAGGTTTTAATACCGAAGCAACCTTTAAGATACGTTTTGTATTTTTTAACTTTAACAAGCATCCATACTCTTTCAGTATACAGTGTGTTCCGAAAGTCCAAAAAAAAATTAAGGGGATTTGGTTGTGTCTGAAAGTTTGACGCCTTTCTGACCACTTTTATTTTCCAATTAAATTATTAAAAACATTGACCTGCTCGTGACAACCCTAAAAATACCTTCTATTGCTTATCATACGACACACTTAAGTTATACCACACAACCCATGCACATACTACGATATCAACCCCCCGTAACCCTATAATTAAAAATTTTATATTAGAGAATTCGGTCTAGTGGTTGAGACCACCGAACTCAGATTTAGAAGTCCGGGATTCGATTACCGTGGGGGCAGAAATTTTCTGCTCGGTTTGGTTAGTGGTAGAGCTTTTTTAAGTCCGCCTGGCTAGCTACCACCATCTTATCTAAGTCTACCGCCATAGCAAGAATGTTAACGGCGTTGTTGTGTTCCGGCAGTTAGATAAGATAACCAGTTCCTCTGTGGTTGAGGAATCCGGGTGTAGCTCGCTTCCATCGTCGGTCTTATCTTCACTTACCAACAGGTGAGATGAAGGTCAAGGGTTACCCCGTTAAGTTAAAAAAAAACACCCAAAACACCCCTGTACAGTTGTATACAGTAGCAGATTAAACATTCTTCAATCAACCTTTCTTTGATGGTCAAGACTAGATTTTTATACTATACCAAAAATATAACGTTTATGTCTTGCCAGCCCATATCTCCTCAACAATAGAAAATCTATTGTATTTGGTTTGTGGGTTTTGGACCAATTACCGCATACTATTTAATCCTGTACTTAATTTACGTACTGAATATAATGATAGCAAATAACAGCTCCTTGAAATTAAATAAGTTTTTACACATGACAACACTTTTGTTTCCGATAGAGTTTACATAATATCTTATATACTACAGTAATTTAAATACAGATTTTATTTTCAATCTTAGATGCCGTAAGTAAAATTTAGGTAGTGACAATAATATTGTATTAGCTTTATTTTAAAAAATTACCTAAACTAGAAAAAATAATCACACCGCTCATCATCCCGCCGGTGATTGCTCTGACCACGTAGCTACCTTGGACTAGGGATAGCCCTATGAGTGCCTTGTAGTGTATCTGTTTTTGCATTATACGAGTAAGCTAACGACTACTCTCAGAACGTCTAAACTATTCTAGCTTTATTTTATTGTTAATATTGTTAAGGGAGCTCCTAAAACTGTCTCTATCTTATGGATTATTTTATTTATGTGGGTATAATTATAAAGTATTTTTTTGTACCTATCACTATTATTAATTTAATAAACTCCCTACCACAAGGTTGTCTGGTAGAGATCGCTTTAAAGCGATAAGATCGCCTTTTTTGCATATTGTGTTTATTTTATCTCTTTATGGTTATGTAAATGTGCAAAATAAAGATTTCTATCAATCTATTGTCGAAATGCATCTTGTCTAGGCCCTCTGGCACAGATTAATTTCCTCTGGTCTCTTTCTTAACTTTTAATGTTAATAGTGATAGAGTCATCCTAAGCTTGTTTCCTGTCCATTGCCTTGTTACAACGCAACATATCACAATGACATCCTCATAAAGCAGAGGTGGATTCGCAATTGATATCAGATGAAGGCCACTGTCGTTACCATTGGAGTTATTAGGACCTGGTTAACCTAATGTCGTCTCTATCTACTGTTATTAACAAAAACGAGACAACCACTGTCTTAAACCAGAACTTTAAACCATATACACTATTGAAAATTCAATCAATTTTAGACTTGGTAACATTAGCTATCCTACCTGTGGTATGTACTACGTAACTTTTTGCCTATATGCTTTCATTGACTCATCATTTTATATGGCGATAGAGAGTAGACTTACAATGACATGGTTAGGGGATACGGGGGGGTTCTGAACGTGGGGTAATTTTGATTGTGGGGTATTTTACAACTTGATAATCTCCTTTACTCTCTGGAGGAAGACCCATGTTCAATGCCAATCACTATCACTATCCTTTTCTATTGATGATGTAAACGGATTCATTCGGATTTATGTTACAAATTACCCCAGTACCTTCAATCGCAGTTCTAGCATGTTGCTTGATAGAAAACAATCTTTTTATTCAACAAATCTACTACAAACTATTGATCTCAATAAAAGTGTCTTATTTCTTGTTAGAAATTTAAGAAAAATACCATTTAAGATAATTAATAAGCGCTTTGGTTTCGCTTACGAAAATAAAGCAACTTTGCCCATGGTCGATCCTGTATGGGTCCATCAAAATTTTTACTCTCGAGCTCCTTCGTGCTTCAGCTGCAACCGCTTTAACCCATACCCATAGGACCAGGGGCCTTACCACCATCTTTATAAAAGCGATTCATATTCCGCTCGGTTCAGTATTGATTCCTAGACTGCACCGCTGTCATAGTCGTAGATAGAGTCGTAGTACGGACATAACGATTCTACTCAGTTTAGGTCCTAAACTGGATCGCGATAAAAGATGGTGGTACGGGTGCAGAGCGGTAGTTATGGACTTATGGCCAAAATACATCACGTCCTTGTCTCATGTGGGACGGTCTATACTCAGCAGTGGAAAGTATGTTTTGTTGACGTATATAGGGCGGTGATGATGATATAGTTAGTCAACTGGCTGCGATATAAAAAAAAATGTTGCAACAAGATCCACGTCACCCAGATAAATCTTTGAGAACGACATTGTCGAACTTCCTAGTAGGTAATAATAGCAAAGGTAAAGCGCAGTGCAATTATGTTGAACAATTACATACTGCAGTAATTAAACGACATTAATATCTATAGCAAAACTGTAGAGGTCCGTTTATTCATAATTTTATTAACCTTGTGAAACCTACACTTATTGTCTGTTTTCAAACCCTATTAATATTCTTAGTAATTAACCATTTATCGATGGGGTATGCTGTCTTAGGTTTTTCTTTACGAGAGTCATTTTCTCTACATACCATAAAGAATTAGCCAGTTAAAGTGAAAATGAGCAAGCCACATAGCACGTAGAACGAACAGTGATATACTATCGGGGATAACGAAGATATGTCTTAGCATGGGATGCGAACTCATGATAGTTCATAATTTGGGTGAGTGCACTAGCCACTGAGTTAACAAGGACAGAATGATTACGGTAAAAAATGTATGAAAATATTATCATTAAAAAGTAAGTTATACCTATAAAAAATAAATATTGAAATAGTGATATTTAACATCTGTTTAACATCGGTTTATGATTTCTAACATCTTTTAGGATTCTATCAGCAAAATATTTCGCAGATTTGAAACGAAGTAGGTTAGTAATGGCGGTAATATCGTATAATTATCATTTTCAAGTTCACCAATTATATTATCATAGTATTCAGACATACAATCTTGCCGAGATGTCGCGAGCAACACGAACGTATTGTTCTAAAGGTCCTAAACAAACTGACTTCTTCAATTGACGCTCATTCAATACGCAGTAATTAAGATAAATACTGATAATAATTATAGCGTGAAAATAGCTGCAGATTCGAATAATTATTTGTGGAACGTGCCAATGTTTAATCTGGAGTTATACTCAATGAAGGGGATTTACATTAATCAATTGTTGATTGTCGTTTGCACAAATTACGCCAATTAAGTCTACGACAAACAGTAGCGATAGTTTGTGCAAAAAATTAAATAGTTGTTAACTCACCGGTGTTTTTCAGTTCAAGGTTTTCGAACAAGTCAGTTTAACAATATTGACTTTAAGGCTGGAAATATTTTTACAGGAAGTGACGTCCTATTGTTTGATCCGTAATCAAAAAATTTTTTTTTTATATAAAACATGGCAACTGACCCAACACGACCTGATGTGAAGCGATTATGATAGTCCATATGCGAAGACAGTTAGTGCAGAATACAATGTACAGTATTATTTCTCAATGAAATAACTACGATAGCGTAATTTACCAAGTAGGTACCCACAAATCAGACATAACAGATATTCTATTGTTAAGGAGACATCGGCGAGCCAGTAAGTAGTTCTCGTCTTCATGATAAATCATTTATTCTTTGGATTTGGACTAAATATGTTAATAGTAATAGCATTAAAACTTGTTTACTGTAGTTAAATCAGCTCACGATTCTAATATGATGTTCGATAAGCTTCTATGAACTAATGATTAGCTACAAGTTATATAAGAAACACATTTTCCTACTACGGGCGTAATTGTAATGGCGAACCTAAACGGTGTACAATCATATAAACGACTTCTTTCTTAGTCATAAAATGTATTTCATTACTAACTAGGGTATAATATAACTTATTAAATGAGACCTAAAGTAATTGGCATATCATAAAAGTTTTCTAAGTCGTGCTTTAAACATACCTTAAGTAAGTATCTATCTACGTCAGCTTTTTACAACCCAAGGTTCTTTAGTTGGCTTAATTTTTGGCCCGGTACGGTCAAGTATCATTCCTAAGTGCACACTGTGCACACTGAATAAATAACTGTCGAATTGAATATTCAGATTTTGACTGACAGCAATTAAGACTAAGTAATCTATTTTTAGGATACAATTTACTGGAGCAAAAAAAATTAAACAACTTAAATGATTACTATCATAAAATTAACATACTTACATGTAGGCGTTATTATGGTAGTGCAATTTGTTTTGTGGATTAAACCTGTTATAAAAATAGTTGTTTTTTTCTTTAATTTATTATACAAACTAGAAAATTAGTTATCTCATACTGGAACAATCACTATCATCATGCCCGAAGCGTGCCCGTTTTCACAATGTGCAATTAAATCAATGACATGCTTCCATTAGGAAACATTCATTGCTATGCGGACGACAGTACAGTGCATGGGGGATATTACGGTCGCCCAGGGGCTGGGCGCGCTAAAACCGAGAAAGAGAGGAAGAATCTTACTATTGAGCTCAACAGGGTGTTGAACGTTATTTCTGAATGGGGATCTAACAATCTTGTTGAGTTCAATGCTAAGAAAACACATGTGTGCGCGTTTACAGCTAAAATGTCGCCGTTCCTTCCCCTTCCCTCTCTTCAGGGCACTTGGAACTTGCTCGGTATGGAGATATGCTGTGATCTCAATTCCAGAAACTAAGTACATCGAAACCGTGATCAAAACAGCCTCACGGAAGCTCGATGTCCTGAACAAGGTGCGTCGATTTTTCACGCCTGACCAGCTATGCCTGCTCTACAAAACTCAGATCCGGTCTTGCGTGGAATATTGCTCGCACTTGTACCTCCTTGATGCACTGGACAGATCGCAGCGTCGTGCTGTCCGTATCATTGGCGATGTAGAGGTCACGAACAACCTTGAGCCTCTACAATTGCGTCGAGACATTGCGTCGCTTAGCGCCTTTTATCGGCTTTATCACGGGGAGTGCTCTGAAGAGCTTTTCAACCTTTTCCCACCTTCCCCCTTCCTGCTCAGGAGCACGCGTGAAGGTCGTCGGAGACATCCATTCACTGACTCCACTTCAACATCACGCACAAAGAAATTTAGTGCCTCATTTCTTTGTCGTACTTCCAGAACTTGGAATTCTTTGCCAGCACATGTGTTCCCTCCTTCCTATAACATGGGGTCCTTCAAGAGAGGCGTGAAAAGGCACCTTTTGGGCCGGCAAGGTGGAGGCGGCTAGCGCAATGTCTATTCTGCACTAGCTGTCTTCGCATATAGACTCTCCTTACCGCTTCACATCAGGTGGTGTTGGGTCGATTGCCGTACTTTGTATAAAAAAATAAAAAAAAATGTATTTTCGGTACCCATGAATATACCCTTAAGCAAAGCATTACGAAAGCAAAACGAAACACAAAACAAGATCTTATTACAAAATAAGAGTAATGAAGACCCAACAGTGATCACTTATATTTACTGATGACTGTAAGCGTGACATAAAATAGAATCAATGGTCTAGTAAGAAAAATTACCATTTGTTTGCAGAAATATAATCTAATAAACCGTGAAAGACAATACTTTTAGGCTAATATTATAGCTCTAGGTATACGGAACTAAAATATCTATTAATTTCTGAGTTAGTATCCGTGTCAGGAACAACTTAGTGGATATAATATCATTGTTAAGGTTGCAGCTGCGACTAAACTGAATGCATATTTAGATACATAGTTACAAGTTTCTACGCAATAAAGGAAAGCTCACATTTGCATCTCGCTTTAGCCTCGCATCGTGCTTTATAGTTAGAAATCAACGATTATAAAGCACACTCTGTTATTACGTTCTAGTATGCTTATTTGAGTAACAATCGACTCATATCGACATAAGTCTTTACCTCTCTCTCTTCTCTATTTAAAAGAGACACTTGTACGTACGAGTCGTTGATGGAAAAGATAATCATCATAACATAATTTAGCATGAGGAAAAATACAATTCAGTCTAGACAAAAACTTTTCTCTCTCTTGGAAAGAGTATTTTTGCTCTTCGATATCTGAGTGCAAAAGCCGTTTTTATTCGCTAGAGGATGAAGTAAATTGAACTTAGAACACGGTGTGCACGAAGTTTGTGAATTCAAAACGTCATTAAACCTATTTACTTCTACCTCCATGGTGCTGCATTTATCATACAACCTTTTTTAATTTGTTAAAAACTGAGACTCGGCCCCTTCTTGGTGTACTTTATTTTTAATTCGCTTTGCGCGCGCCATTTTCTTATCACGGCATATTGTTAAAAACAAGAAACTTGAAAACAAGTGAAAAACCTAAAATGAATCATTATTCTGTAATAGGTATAATGTAGTAGTTATAAAAGTATCTTATGAATGTAAATGTTCTTTTTGCATTTAGTCATTTAGGCACTCAAGTGCAAAATTTTTTAACCTAGTACTCTTTTGTGCCCTCGCTAACGCTCAGGATTCTAATTTTAAATGGAGCACGCGATCAAAAAGCAAATTTGCACTCTTGTAGGTAAACAAATAACTATTTTAATACATTTGCTCAAAAAGTGGACCTTTCCATGTTTGTTTAGGGTGCGGAAAGTTATTGTTTTCCACACTAGTGTTTTTTATTTTCCTCCTGTATATTACATCCAAATGCATGTAGAATGTTTTTGATCAACGTTTCACTCTCAAATATAACACCAGAGGTGAACCACACACCGCCGTGTGTAAAGTAGTAACCAATAGTCTGAATCAAAACTTAATTTGCCCTCAATTCAACCATTGTTCAAGCTTTAATGTCAATTATTACTTACCCAAGGATTAAACTGTGTTTTATTGATTTCCTTTCGTTGTTGTATTATTTTCGCAACTGTATTTCGGCTTGAGTCAACAAACCGAGACTCGTTAAGAAAACTCGTCGAGAAATTGCATACTTTCCGCACTTGTATCGAAATGTACTATTTCTATCATATACTTATCACGCATAGGATACGTGTGATGGAATAACAAAAATTGACGTTATAACGGGACAAAACGGTCATGTTAATGTTTTTTTGGATAGATCTATGCTTGGTGCAAACTAAATAATTTCCGTTATTGTTAGAAATTTCAAAAGTCAAAAGTGAAATTTCAGTCTGTCTCACATTTTTTGATAGTCTTCGTTACTACAATACTTGGTTCACATTAAAAATGAAATCATTAAATAGAAGTACAAAACTTTGAATTAACTATAAATAAATTACAAGTTATTTGAATGGCAAGAATAAACTACAAGAAGTGAAAAGGTTTTTAATTAATCATTATTACAAAATTAGTTGGAAATTGGAATCCATGCACAGAACTCTTTCTAAAGGTGTTTTCTCTTAATAAGGATATACCAATTCTACATCAATGAAAGCCTCATCAACTGTTGCATTCTGGGAGCCTCCTTCGCATTGATGACAATGCAGCCCTGCGATGTCATAGCGTATTACGTTAAGACGTTTTCTTTGGTGTGGAGTGATGCGTCATGTCATACCGAATTTGATTTGTTCATCTTAGCGCGCTTCTCACCCACGTAATCTTAACATGCAAATTAATACTATAAAATAATATCTTAGGTATGTACGCGGCAATAGTGCATTCGTGGCTTGCTTGCATGACCTATAGGACACTACAATCGTGACTTAGTAACCATTAGTTGCTTTTAAATCAATCTGAACAATACTAACTGGTCTATAAATTATCTCGGGCCACCTGTAAATACCTATTAAAGGGCTAATTTAACGACTTGGGCTATGTTGTGCGTACAATGGAGCTCTTTTATTAAATAATGTGGTACTTACCTTTATAATATTATTTTATCTTACTTTATATTACTTTTATAATGCGAACAGCAAAGGAATGAAATTCCCTGCCTCCTGACATTTTCCCCGAACGATACAACTTGGAGCTCTTCAAGGCTAAAGTGAATAGGAAATTTCTAGGTGTGCACGTAACACCGTGGACCACATCGTCACCCAACATCAGGTGAGATTGTGGTCAAGTGCAAGCCTATACAAATATTTTTAAAAAATCTCCTAAATAATCAATAAATTCTTCGGCATGCTGACAGTTGTCTGTGACTATAAATTCACAGAGAAGGCACCTAATGACGTCATAATAAGAGTTCCGAACCGTCAACATTGATCATCGACTTTTAACGTTAGAGGTTTTTGTTTATTCAAATCACACAGCAAATGTCATACGAAGACAACAAGTGCATTACGAATATTGTAGAATGGTTTCAAGCAACGCTTTTGAAATTGAGTGACGAGCTAATAAAGAATTCCATGTTTTATTAAACAATAAATAATCTTGCTTTGTGCAAAATGTTGAGGTGGAAACAATAACTTTATGACTCTATATCATTTGAAAAAAGTGTCATGTCCACATTCATATTTCATTTGCAGAAATTGTTAATTACATGATCAGCGATTACTCTCCTTTTGTTCGATTCATATAAGTTCGCAAATGATTGCTGCACGTGTTGGTTACACACAAATGTTGACTAGCCTTTACAATCTGTTATATTATTATATATCTGACATAAAGGAGTTGTTTGTTTGTTATCATGATTGTTATGTATAGACGCTAAGCTTCCACTATGCACTAATCCTAGGCACAGCTGGTAACATTAAACAACTCCAATTCAAGGCAACTTAACCGGATATTAATGAGAACGTACAGAACTAAAAACTAATCACGTCTATAAAAACTAACACACAGTGAAATAGAACAATTAAAATAATTGCGGTCAAATTATTCTTGACATGGAAATTTTCACTGCATAGATTAATAATGTTCCAAGACCCTTTGTTTAATAATAATGTCTTCTTCTATTACCTACTTTAATTTATATGCGAAAGTAACTCTGTCTATATGTTACTTTTTCACGGTTAAACCGCTGAAACGATTTAGATAAAATTGATTATAGAGAAGCATAGACAAATAAAGGAGATATTTCATATCCGGCCAGGTATATATACTTATTTTTTTACGAGGAGAAAATCCATTAACAGACCTACCCGCCGCTGGCAAAACTGCGGGCGTATGCGAGACTCGCCCAGCGTCTAAATTGACCCGGAGGTTGGCCTTACGGCCCCGGATTCGCGCCAATGGAAATTACCCAGAAATTTTTTTGTAGATTATTTTCTTTCTTTATTTGTAATTTTCACAATAACGAGGAGGTTCTCAATTCGGTTAGTATGTTTTTTTTGGAGTCAAAATATTGTCGTCAAGAATTAAACCATTTAATATCATAAATATTAAAAAAGACGGTACATTCAAATTTACACTACCGAAACTCGGGTTAAACAGTCAGTAAAGTACAACATTATACATACGATGCTATAATACAAGATAAATTTAAAACCACAAAATATTCGCAACATATCTTTTTAGAGTTTATAAAATAGTCGTCGAGAATTAAAACATTTAATATTTAATTAAAACATTTGACGACCTGCTGGTCGAGCGGTCTGTACCCCTTGCTATGCAGGCTACTCGGTCAAGAGGTCCCGGGTTCGAGTCCCGGTAGGAGCAAATGTTTGTATGATGAGTACGAGCGAGTCATGGATGTTTATATGTTTATCTAGTATATTTCCAATATTTATATACATATTATTATCAATATGTATCCGTTATCTAGTATCCATAACACAAGCTCTTAAAGATGCTTACTTTGGGCTAGATAATAGCTGTAAGTGTGTGAATATTATTATTATTATTATTATATTAATATCATAAAAATTACAATATTTTAATTACCGAATCTCGGAATAACAGTCAAAGAATTGCAACATTACACACACGATGATAATTATGTACGTACTTGTAGGTCACGCACACAGCAAAAAAACGGCTTTACTTAATTGCTTAAAACGTTCTGTCATCTTGTTCTTATGGTCTAAGGTGATGATATTCCCTTACTCCGATATAATGAAGAGTTGTGGCAGGTTCTGCGAAAATCATTTCTACAACTTACCACAGACCACCATAGTGTCTTTTTCATTTATTTTTTATACACCACCTCCAACGAAGAGTCCATTTGCGAAGACTAAGCTAGTGCACTATGAACACACGGCTCCAGCCGCCTCCACCTTTTCGACCCACAAGGTGCCGTCACGCCTCTTTTGAAGGAACCCATGTTATAGGAAGGAGGGAACGTTTATTTGAACCAGAATGATGCAGTATTATCATTTGAATATCGGTCCGAGATTTGACGTTCCATGTCTTTTAAGCTAGGAACTGGTCTCGAACTTCTAGTAAATTGTGATGATTTTGTATTTTTGTCAAAATGCTGAATCCTGAGAATCCATAGATTCGGATCACTAAAAACATCTATTGTTCATGCCTCAACTCTACATTATCTCGCCTTACTCTACATAATACTTTTTTCTAATTAAAATGGCGTTGCTTTTATTTAATTGCTTCGGGAACCCGTTCAATAATTTGCAAGCGACGCCATAATCGAATATCTTGGCGCTCAATATCTTAAACAAAATCAATCACAATTATAATTCCAACTTTATAATTATTAATTAGGACCCGGCCAGTTCTATGTACACTATACTAAAAAATATGTAAAAATATGCAGGACAGTATTCAGTTGTCCATTTTCTTTTTGTTTGCTTTGTTGTGTGGTACAAAACAAAAATTTTGTAGAAAAAACTGCAACACAGCCAAATATTCATCATGGCGCCTACTGACACTTTGGTGACGTTTAGTTGACTTCTATGTCGCCCACCATATTACTTTCGTGAATAACGGTGAAATCGCCAAAAATTTCAACGTTTGTACAAACAAATTATGCATGAAAACGAATTATTACTGTTTTTCACGGATTCGGGAGATATTTTCCTGATGTTTTAAGATACTGTATATATACCTGGCAGGATATGAAATATCTCCTTTATTTGTCTATGCTATGAATGCAAACGAACTGGTTTCTATTCCGTTACAATAGAGTCTGAAGTCGATTAAAGTGGCCGTACCGTACTGAAACCACAGTTGCACAAAGCTATTTGGACGTACAAAAATATGCAGCTGCAGTTACAAATAAGTCTGGAGCTTTATTGTGAAACTGTAACTCTAATAAAATAAACCAAAATTCTTAAACTACTAATTATAATTTAGGTGATAGTAGCTTAAGTTCATTTTGTTACAAATATTTTTAGGTACCATCTTCATAACGCAAAGGAACTATAATGGATATTATAGAAAAACACATGAGTTTGGTGTCAATGATAACAGGTAAGCTATGTAATACACCTTTTGATAATTATTTAAGAAAATTAATTCTACTGTTGTTTATACTGTGTTCTTGAGCTTGTTTTAAGTTCTGTTCTAAGTATTTAATTGTGTTTGTGGTCACGTAGTCAACTGTAAAGCATAGGATATAATAGTAGGTAGCTTGAATGTTAAAATTATTCGGTTAATCTAAATACTGCGTTTTTATTCTATATCGATAAAACTAAGCTTAATGAATACTGGTAAAGTAAACTTTTACGATTACGACTTTAACGTCGATAATACCTTGTATTTATACTTTAACCATAAAATAGAGAATAAAAACGTCAAATATGCAAATTACATAGGTCTTGGCAACAATTATTTTAGCGCTAGTTTTAACTATGAGCGATAATGTTTTGTAGAAAGTAGCTGTACCTATATTGACACCAAAATAATGGTAGGTACTTTAAATGTCCATAACATAGACATGTATACTGGTGTCTATAACTTTAATAGTATTTTTATAAAGAAACTTCCAAATGTTATTTAAATCTTAAGCACCTGAGATGACAATTACTACTCTAATATCTGACAAAAAAAACACTGAAGATATGAGACTGACAATGGAATCGTGTAATAATAATAGAAATAAATGGGAAGAGACCACAAAAATGTAAACAAAACTGTTTGTCGTTGCACACAACAATATGATGACACAAGATATTGAATTACGAGCTACTGACGTCGTCACGTAAATTAGATGCACTTTGCATTTATGTCCTTTGCTGGTTTCATGTTACGTCCTCGTTGCAGCTGCTAGAATAACAATTTATCATGAAAAATTTTAGTGTGACATCAGACTGTCAACAAAATACTTTGTAAAGGATCGGGGTGATTCATTTATTTCGCATCATAGATATCATAACCATTACTAACTAGTTCACATTTGAGACACTCCACTTCATAGTGTATTACGTGTAGAAGTAGTTGCATAAGATCCAAGCTGCTAAGGTTAGGCGTAAATGCTTTTGTCAATAATAGGGAATAGGTCCATACTCACTATTATCTCAGAACCTTCTAGAACATCACGAAAGCCTATTTGGTCCTGCATAATAGGTCTCCAGACCTTAACAGGGCGTTTCAAGTATTTTTCTGCTGGAGTACCTATTTCCTGTGCTCTCATAAAGTGGGTAGATATTATACCTTTGAGTAAGCTAGATTTTATTTGTGAGGATTAATACAAAATTGATTGATAGGAGTTCAAAAAGTTATATTCAATGTGATTAATGTTACAAATGTTACAGCTGGCCGACGAGCTGCCGGCGCAGCTCTCGGAGCTGGGCCTGCGCCCGCGCAAGATGGCACAACCCGGGTACACCATCAGGAGGATCACAGTCGCAGAGAAACAGAAGGCTTTGGATTTCCTGGCGAGGTGAGAATCGTTGTACCTACTACAATAGTTTAATAAGATAATACAATAATTGGGACATATCAAAATCTAATTGAGGGTTTAAGCATCTATTTTTAATCGTCCATGTTTAAAATTCAAAAACGTTAACCGCAGCGTCTGCATTTGTCTAACTGGAGACGCTATATGGTCAAATCCACTTTACATTATTTTCCATTTCTTGAGGAGTACGAGCGATTTAAGCAAGGTCATGATCTTAGATAACGCTAATTTGATAATGAATAATAAGCAGCATACGGATTATGGTCCTTTTAATGGCAAGCAGTTACTGTAGCCTAAAAATATACCCACGTATACATATACGTACACAACGTTGGTGATCCTGTATCTCTAAAAAACTTCCAGTAGCTCGTCCCAGGTAGGCCTATGCCAGTGTATTATCTGTTGAAAATAATGACAGACCACTTCGGGAAGTAACATGATAATATAGCTACAACCGCCTTCTAGGGAAACGAGAACACACCAGATGATCGTACAGTGGACACCTGCATTAGTCTTTGAAGTGCTAGTTTCCATAAATGGTGCAAAGAGTAATTTGCAATTATTAATATGCATACATCGTAATATGTGATTAATATCACAAAAACAACTGCAACCAATCATTACCATTGTCTGTCCATATCCCAAATACCAAGATATTAAATATTATTATTATTGATTTTATTATTTTTTATTATATATCTATAAGGTACACAACTGCCCGCGACTTCGTTCGCGTGGATGTCGGAAAATAACAACTTGAAATTTGATTACCAAAAAATATGCTGCCCCTTTTTATGCTGTTCATACCGACCACATGGAGAGTATTCAACGAAAGTTCCTAAGAAGCCTTTCATTTCGCCAAGGGCTATATCTTAAATTAAATTCTTACACGGATAGGCCTAATAAATTTCATATGATAACGTTGAAAACCAGACGTAAACTCTTTGAACTAGTTTATTTTCATAAAATTCTTCACTCTATAATTGATTCCCCGTCTCTGTTGGCTTCAATCAACTTCATAATCAGTTACAGGTCTCGAGACCACAACCCTAAATTATTTTCACTCCAAGTGTACCGTAATAATACATCTTATTACAATCCTGTAGTACGCATGTGCCATCTATACAATGATTTGACTCGAGTACATCATGATATTGATGTCGTAAATCCAAGTCAGAATACCTTTAGGAGGTGTATTCAGAATATACTAAAATAATAATATTAATAACTACTTAGTACTATATTAGTTAGCTGACATATATTATGTGTTTGTTTTGTATATGTATGTATATATGTGTATATATATATATATATATATATATATATATATATATATATATATATGGGTATGTGTATTTTATGTAAAAAAATGTAAAAAAAACATAGATTAGATTCCTTTACTTAGATTGTTCTTGATAGGGTCAAAATAAAAATAAAAATACATAATAGTAATACATTATTACTTTTATAGTCATAGAAAAATCTGTATAAGTTTAGGATGCATGTTTTTGGAGTACAATTCAGAACTTGTATTTTTGTAATATCTCAGTGTGCTTTTATAACTGTAATCTGTTATGTGTCTAATAAATAAAATAAAATAAAATAAATAGTTATAGTGAGTCAATTTCAAATGATAGACATATACTGTCGCAGACTTTTTTTAGAACTTTTAAAGAAGCCCAATACATACATACGAGTATATGTTTTTTGCGTAACTTTAACCTTTTACGAAGCGCACGCAACAAAAGCTCTGGATAGGAATATTTTTTCCCCGTTTCCGCAACTTTTTTCATTGATGCTCAGCTGCTATTAGTTGTTGTACCAAACAAACAAACAAACTCTTCAGCTTAATAGTATTAGTATAGATATAAATATTTAAGATACAAATGGGTGACGTACAGATTACAATATACAAAATACATATTTTCATAATACATCTGAAGTAGTATTCTTAACCTTTATTTTATAGCTGGTATTTCGTAACTTTTTTTTTATCTTTGTGGTTTGATAAGATTTATAATAGTAATTTATATTAACGCATTAATTTAACCGACTTCAAAAAAAGAAGGAGGTTCTATGTTTCACTGTATGTATTTTTTTTATGTATGTTCATCGATTTCTCTGTCAATTGTGAACCGATTTTCAAAAGACGGACTTTTTTTTCGATAGAGTATACTCCTGAGATGATCCCATTGTCACCAAGTCAGGATCTTATGATGGGATCCCAGGGAAATCGAGGGCAAACCTCAAATTTCATAGGCACGTACGACATGTTTTACTTTTTAGGGTTCCGTACCCAAAGAGTAAAACGGGACCCTATTACTAAGACTATGCTGTCCGTCCGTCCGTCTGGCACCAGGCTGTATCTCATGAACCGTGATAGTTAGACAGTTGAAATTTTACACAGATGATTTATGTGTGTTGCTGCTATAACAACAAATACTAATAAACAGAATAAAATAAATAGGGAGCTCCCATACAACAATCAAACAACAATCCAACAATCGTGATTTTTTGCTTGGTTTTGCTCGATATTGATAACGACAACAGGCTTGTTTATAGATAATGGTACGGAACCCTTCGTGAGCGAGTCGGATTCTTATTTGGCCGGTTTTATTTAAGTTATATTACGGCATTATAGAAATGGAAAAAACATATTTCAAAGATGATTTTTATTTTACATGTTTTGGAGGACTAGGATTCCTCTGCTAAAGTGGTGATAACACAGGGTCTACTAGCAGTACTTTGGACTACTTTGTACTAGGGACTCTGAGACACTTCAATGCCTCAACAATAAGGAAATCTAGCTAAAATGTAATTAAAAATACTTTAAAAATATAACACATATTCGTCGAGTTCCCGTCGCCGACTCTTCTCTTTCGAGGGAATTATGAAGAGACCCTACCAAAAAAAAATGAGTGATCAGTCCCCTTATTAGCTAACTCAAATAACAAGTGCAGGTAGATAAAATATCGTTTCTAGTACAAAAACTGATGTTTCACAACTATATGCATAGAAAAAGTGGTAACTAAACACCGACATTTGTCATTTTTAGCGAATAAGAGGGCAAAAGTGTGAAGAAATTATATTACGTCTGAATTAAAACCATTAAGTACGTCTAACAGAACACAAAGAATTTTTTAAAAAAGTATGAGATAGAAAAACCTCCAGCTTTACAATGTTTGTACCCAATGAATGACATTTACTTATAATTACGTGTCGTATTATTTTCCATTGCAGGTTTTTCTTCCGAGATGAGCCGATGAACTTGGCGGTGAACCTGCTAGAGACTCCCGAGTCAAGATGCGAGGAGCTTGAAGAGTACTCAGCTAGCACTATCGAGCAGGGCTACTCAGTGGCTGCTGTGGATGACGACGGAGAGTTCGTGGGTCTAGTCATTAACGGACTGGTTACGAGAGAGGTAACACTCAAAGCCTTTCATAAAATTAGTTTCAAAAGCAATCATCAGAATCCCAAAGATCTTTATGTTTGGAGCAGATTGAAACAAAAGAAATACGAAACACGACTCTACCGAAAAGTTGGTTTGAATTATGTAGCACGTATATACCATAAAATATTATCTGAAGCATCGTCGGACCAAATTATGCGAGTTTCGTGACATTATAGATGTTTTGCGAGATTTGTATTCTTTGGCTTGCTTCATTAATGTTCTCTTTTATCCCAAATGTAAGATTCAAAATCGTGTCTCACCTTATATTAGCTCCGTGTTTTGTGTTTCACTATTGCGTTCGTCTCTGAAATTTCGCTTATCTCCATTAAATTTTGCATTTAGAATAGTATAACTTAGTCTACCATTGGTTTCTTATAGCTAAGTTTGAAAATTGAATAAAGTGAGCCTTCAAACGATTGCTACGAGCAAAGCAAGGCGCGATCGGCTGGTGTGTATTGTACGTTAATTGCAGCACAAACTTCCGTGCAGGTGTTGCTTGGAAATCACTAGGCACAGACTTTGAGTTTTAATTAAACGTTAACACAGTTATACACGCACGAACAAAAACAGAGGTACCATTGTCAGTAGAACTTTTTGTATTATACGTTTCTTTTTGAAATATCAGCTACCTATACACTTTACCGGATTTCTGTCGTGTTTAAATAAATATTGCATTATTAATTCATAACCAACGTACTTTACGGCGCCAACCAACCCGCATTGGGCCAGCGTGGTGGTGTTATGGCCCAAGCTCCTCATATATTTCTCCCATGAAGGAAGGCCTGTGCCCAGCAGTGGGACGTATATAGGCTGGTGATGATGATGTGTTGATGATCGTAGTTACGTAAAGACTGAATAAGTCAGTTATCTCTATTAAGTTTCGAAGTTAACTACCAACATTTTGCGTTATATTTTGAGTGTTCCGGTTCACGCTTACGAAGCTTACGATGTGCGTTGGTCGGCTTATGTTTATAATTCGCTTGACAGGATCTGAAGTTGTTAGTACCCTCCAAAAATCTTCTCTATTCAGCTTTCTAATGATCCATAATCGCTGTAAAGTAAGCGAAATGCAACAGGTATAAAATAATATCGTTTCATCTAATTAAACTCGAGTTGAATCCGGTAAACTACTTTTTAATTCAAGACAATACTTTATCTTTCTATTGGTCTCGCGTTCAAGACGACGATGTTCTTTTAATTATTGTTATATTCCTATTTCAAAGGCTGATCAATGCATTTTAAATTAATTAAAAATTCAATCAAATATTCATAATCTTGTTATTAAGTAAGTATAATATTATATTATCTTTATTACCGAATCGATTACTTACATATTTTAAATACTCAGTGTGAAAGTTCTTTTCTTCGATAGTCCGAGTTACAATGATATCTCAGAATAGTAAAAAAATGCAAACAACAAAAAATACAAAAGAAGAGATAATGCCACAACCAAAGTAACCACCAGCACGAATCGAATTGAGTCGATTAGGCTTTTCTTACTGTAAAAGTAATTAAGTAAGCATAACTTTTGCGAATAAACAGACAAATTTCCTCTAGATTCCTAACAAACCATAACAAAAAACAAAACACGGTTTCTACAATAAAGTTCACAATAGAGAAATCATTAAAAGCATTATAGAAAACATAGTTATTTTAGGATTCCAAAGTTATAACCTGAATTTATGGCATAAATCTTACAAATAGTTAGATATTTTTTGTAAGCAAACATAGAACCCTTTTAAAAACAGAAACAGATTAAGCAGTCCTTTTGTACAGATTCTATGTTATTTTCTGCAATAATTTCACCATCGTCACGTGTATTTAACGCGGGAAAAAACTGATACTCGCAGTCATGTGCTAACGAGAAACACGTGTTGGCTTACCATTGTTTAATACCTATTCACAAGTGTGCTCTAACCTTTATACTTAGTATGTGTATCATGGACCATAGTATACAATGCAGAGAGTTGCGATAAACGTGCCCATACTGTACATAAGATTTATGGATTGAAGATATTATATACACTCTTCACGTACTAGGTAGATAGACGACCAAATTCATATAAAGTATAACTTAAGCTAGTATACAAAATAGCATATTGGCACTTTATGCAATCGTGATTGTTTGCTGATGAGTTCAAATTTTTTTTTCATAATAGATATTTTGATTTGTAATAAAACTTCATTTTTATAAACTAAAACGTGTTTAATTATGCTTTATGTAACAACTAACTTACCTATGTGTTTTAAGTTTAATAAATGTACTTATTTTTACTGTATAGAAATTTACTGTCCGTCTATGAGTAGGTCCGTGATGATCGTATTTCACAAACTGACAGACTAACAATATAAATACAATTACATATACACGCTCGTAATAATTAGTGATAAATAAGTCACCATAATTTATACAAAGTATAATAATTTATTTAGCACGCTGTTTATCGTAATAACTATGTTTAAAAGTTTAAGTCAACAAGCAATTATGATGCAAAATAGAAATACTAGATAAATTATACTTGTAAGAATTCATTTGCGATTTAGCTGCGACATTGCAATTGGGCCTTAATTACAATAGTAATTATAAATATCATATTCATAGCACGTGACTAAATTCTTCAGCATTGTTTTAAGGATTTAAATTGTAAATAAAATATTAACAATATTTTTATGAAAATTTAAAATCTTAAATAATCTTAATCCTCCTAGTGGCTCGAGCTGTTATTTAGTATCTTAAATTCAGTGATAGAGTGCGTAATAGAACCGATGCTCCGCTAACAGATTAAGATACTTGTATGTTTTGCAAGTGTAGTAATTTTATCTATATAAAAATTAAATTTTGATTATTTTATTATAATTATACCTATGTTCTAAATTAAAAGTGTAGATAATATTAAAAATTGAAACAGTTCATGGCTGATGATCAATTCACTTTTTAAATAAGTTTTATATATTTCTAAAGTAGGCACTCAATCTACAACATCAGTGTCTAAAATAAAACTAAAAGAAACCTCCAAAACCTCTTATATTGTGAAGAAGAGGCGGAGTAATGATAAATATATCCTGGATCTAAAATCGATACTCAAATAGCAATAACATACTTTGAGACTTACCAACACAAAACATTACTAAAGTATCCTTTCATTAATAATCATCTTATATATTTTTATTTTTATCACTTAAAATACCTCAGAAGAAAATGTGAAATTTAAACGAATGATTAATTTACAGCGAAGTATCTAAAAAGATAATTATGTCTTCCAAATAGGGATGATAAGAATTGACTGCTCATACGTAACAAGAAGTAGTTACAAACTTTTTGGTTTTAAAAAATGTTGCACCTACCTATCACTGTCTAAATAAACTTTCGACTCATACAGGTATAAATAGATGAAATATGAACAGACTAACACGCAAGGAAGAACTAATAGTTTGATACGCTGAAGTTGGACTTATCGCTAAAATATTATCTGACTACCTTTGGACGGATAGTACTGACTACCGAGGAATAAAATTGGACTTTAGTTTTAAATATACAAAACGTATCACAAAATCAGCGTCAATGATGACTTTGCGAGTCATTGATGTTGTTTCTGCTAATGAAGTAGATACATCATTTAGCTCCAAGACTCAAGGACTAAAAGGAAGGGGTTACGGTTCAGTAGCCGATGTGCTCTGCTGATTAAACCGTTCAATGTAGCTAATGCCTTAGTTTTATGTTACGGAATAGAGATGTAGGTATAAGTAAGGTACTGCTGATCAATCTTCCTGTTTTGTTAGTTTTTTGCGTATTCATTATTCGCAGTAGTTGATTTGTGTAAGGGCCGATTTTTCTACCTTGGTTACATATTACTTGTACATTGGTAACAAAAACTATCTGAAAAATTAGCCCTAACTGCCTGATACTCAAAATTATGCTTCATGTGTTTAAGGCTCTCTTATAATATCAAAGTCAAAAGACTTTTGAGCATTCGGCCGTAAGTGACTTAATGTCCACGTACGCTCGATTAGAAGTCTTTGATATCATATCGAATTCGAATCAATACATCATATGTATATGATGCCCATTGCTGAAGAAATGTCTCCTCCACCCCGAGCCTGTATATCACCAGCTTATATACGTCTCACTGCTGGACTTAGGCCTTCCTTCATGGGAGAAACACATGAGGAGCTTGGGCCATAGCATCACCACGCTGACGGACCTGACCTGATGCGGGTTGATGGGTTAAAGCAGTTGCAGTAACAACCGGGAACAACGGCTTAACGTGCCTTCCGAAGCACGTAGGAGCTCGAGATTATAAATTTTGATTAACCCATCTCTGGATCGACCATGGTTAAAATTTCTTTGTTTTGTAATCGAAACCTGCGCTCAACAGAGCTTATAGTTTCTCCTAACCATCAAGTTGCGGCCCTGCTTATAGATTATTGTCTTGCACATCCACGAATTCGTAATACTTTGTGTGTACTTTTCTTGGCCTATATGCAAGCTTCTTATATACTTACCTTCTTGCATATTACCTTGTAGTTACAGTATATTAAAATCAAAGTCTACATATTTAAACGTCTTGGGATGTCCTTTACTAGTAGCATTTATTGCTGTGTTACGCGTATGGAAGAAATGGGTGATGTTTTTTGTATCACAAAGTACTGACTTATTGCACAACTAATGCGATTCTTTATCAAATCATTCGAATTTCATATTGCCTTTGTTCTAGGAAGTAGACTACTCAGACAAATCAGAAGACTGCCCTAATCCAAAGTTCAGACGTATCCTAAAAGTGCTGGGTCACCTGGACCGGGAAGCTAAGATGTGGGAGAAGGTGTCGGATTGCTGTGATAAAATACTGGAAGTGAGGATCGCTTCGACAGACTCCGCGTGGCGCGGAAGGGGTCTTATGAGGGTCCTGTGCGAGGAGTCTGAGTAAGTATCACTTTTTTTATTCCGATAAGCTGTATCATCATTAACAACAGGGTATAATATGTTTTAACCCGTCAAGCATCAGATTCCACAATAGGGTAGTTGACAACTTTTTTTTTATTTCATAAATAAGAAGTTTATAACTCATAAAGAAATATTGCAAAACAAATAGTATGTCTAACATCAATAGTTTCACATATATAGTGGTATGTTTGATGTGTTGCCGCGCATCGTCCAAAAATACTCCATAAAAAATCTACGGAACAGGTGACGTCACATGTTCCGAAATTACTAAAAAAGGTATGAGCATACTGACCAAATTATTAATAACTATGTATTATGTATGTTTTTATTAATAGTTGTCATAATAATAGTTGTCTTAATTGATGTTACAAATTTAACATCATTAACATTTTTGATAGAATAGAATAGAATAAACTTTATTTGCTTCAAATGTGGTTACAATAGGTCTTATGGGTAATGTTATACAATAGGTTTCTTCACATTTCACCAGACTTGGCATGCAAAATATAAAATATACTTAGGCATAGGTACCTACACTTTTTTTTGGCTTTACGGACAACGACAACACATAAAATCAGAGTTTATTTTTATAATCAAAAAACTCCTTCACAGAATAGAAAGACTTTTCCTGGAGCCATTTCGTTAAATTTCTCTTAAATAATTGGTTTGGCAGTAGTTTCATATCACTAGGTACAGAGTTGTAGATTTTCACGCACATAGCGTCACATTGTCGAAGATAATAGCTTAAATGTGGATAATTATTATAATCTAATTTATTGGGATAACGAGTGCTTCTACAGCTAATGCTATTTATTGTTTTAAAAAGATAAATATTACACTTTACAAAATTGGCTACTTCAAGAATGTACATACAAGGAAGGGTTAAAATGCCCAATGATTTGAATAAAGGTTTACAAGAACCACGAGGTAAGCTGCCACACATAGCTCGAACACATTTTTTCTGTACGAAACGATAAATTTTGCAAAAAAAACAGTACAACTTCCACAATATTCCATATCTTCTAAGTTTTAATTGTTATTATGCGGTAACAGGAGCGTATATTTTCCGAATTTATGAAAAATAGCGCAATATTCTAACTTAGGCAACATCCCAATGCACCCGTATTCACAAACGACACTATGAGGTCTCACAGTGCCCGCGGACGCACAGGGTGCCAAATTCCTATTCATAAACAATACTTGAGTGTCAATCGGCACTATGCGTTTGTCATAATGAACACTTAGCTAAGGGAGCCTGATAGCTATATTAATCAACGCATAGTGTCGAGCTCACCAAAGAGAATGTAATCACTTCGGAGTTTACGATAAAAAGCAAACAAACAATAAAATTGAAATGTCAGTCAGTGAAGTGAACTACGTAACACTAATCAACCAATCACAGAGCTATATTCAACGCTATGCGTCCGCATAGTAAAGATTCGTTTGAGTATTGTTTGTGAATTCAAAGGCTTGTCAAAGTGAACGCACTGAGAAATGCCTTACTTCGCTTAGTATTGCTCCTTCACTGACATAAGTATCGTTTGTGAATACGGGTGTAGCCTTCCGGAGGAATAGCGAAGGAAAAAGGACCGCTTTACAGATTAAACAAAAATGGGTTTGCTACGTTGAATTTTGCATTAAAGCGGGAATTCCAAATTCAAATTAATTTTATTTATTTAGATTCGAAAGTTCGAAAACAGCAGTTTGTTGGTTTTGGTTTGTTTTACCTTGCAAAAGGAGGGAAATTATAAATTTGACGTGTCTCTTCTGTATAACTGTGTGTCTTTCTGTAGCATTGTAGCTCCTAAGCGAATTTTGATTGAAAGCTGAAAGTGATCGAGATAGTTCTTAGCTATAATTTATGAAGATCTGTTCAGGCGTTTTATAACATAACTCATTTGTAACATGACAAAAGGGTCTTACTAACTTTCACAGATCCGTTTGATTTAAAATTTGGTTTACTGTTACTTCGGTACCATCGGGTAGTCTGCAGGATGTTCAATTCTTCAGAAACTTACACCAGATATAGCCTGTTTGGGCTTCTATGAATAGTCTCAAGGAAATGGTGTTAAATAGATGTTATATTATAATGTTTATATTATTTAATAGTAATTGATATGATAATGCTCCTAAATATACCTCATAATAATAGACTTCCTGAAAGTAACAGGAGCATTGTCTGGAAATTCTTTCACTCGCTGTACCTCCCTACATTTTTTTTCTGGATTTGGATAATTTTCAAGGGAGCAAGGGAACAATTTCAACTGCCGGTGAGGCGGTGAAAACCGTCTTTTAGAATTTGTGCAATCCCGTCCTAAGGAATCTTTGCGTCTTACAGAAGATGCATCAATGAACTTTCTTGAAAATTGTAAGTGTACCGTTGATAGCTAAAACTTCGATTACTTAAATATTATTATCAAATAAATCCTTAATGGTATTTAGGCTATAATAGCTACCTACTAAGTACCTACTAAGGGGATAGTGAGTTATCCCGCGTCCGCAATTGGACGCGGGGTCTCCGGACAAAGCCGTATATCATAATATATAATAATACTTGATAATCTATATCTAGAGGTCCACCTAAAGGACACCATACCTAGAGTCTGGTATTGAGCATGCTTATCATGATGCATATGCATACGGCCTTGTCCGGAGTTACCCCGCGTCCGCAGTTACCCCACTCTCCCCTAAGTGATTAATGTATACGTAGTTGCCTACTTAGTATTCTCAGGATTCGTTACATTCTATGGAATAAATACTTATCTACAGGCAAATTCAAGAAAGTAAAATGTCAATAATTCTAAGTAATTCTAATTACTTACAACTATAAGTGAGGTAGTGTAACCTATTATTTTTTAAGCAATATTAATAGAGATTAATTCAACTGATCACTACCTTATTGTAACTACTTAGTTACTGTAAACGAAAACGACTACATAATACATATCCTCGATAATTTATTACCAAACCGGTCTATTTGGTTCTTATTAAACAGTAATAAAACTTTTTTGTTATGTCATGCACATTTCTCATACACAAAAAGAACTTAATCTTTTAAGAAGTAAGGAATTCTTCAATGTTCCAATTTGTTTAACTTTGATTTACTTTATATGGTTTGCAAATTGTCTTTACCTTTTCAACAAAGCCCTGCGAAGAAATTCCAGAGTTAAATTCCCAATAGGCAAAATTAATATAATTTTGGTCCTACTCTGTATAATATAATATATCGCACGCTTAATGGAACACTGACCTAGCACATAAGTCAAAGTTGGCTTTAAATACAGACAGCATTGTCGATTCTACAGTCAATTCAGTCAATTATACAGCATGGTGCCGTCAATACGACAATAAATTGATACATGGGCTATATTACCGCTACCGCTTACCACCAGGTGGGCCGTCAGCTTGTTTGTCATCTAGTTGTGTAAATAAAATAAAAAAATATTAGTTCATAGAAATGGTTTGCCACTTTCAAAAACATTGTATTCATTTGATATATTCATGACATTTCTATGAAATAATGCAGCTAATGTTATATTATTTCACACAAATTTCATAAAATTATCAAACGAATACGATGTTTTTTAAAGTGGCAAACCATTTCTATGAACTAATACAGCCCATGTTTTAATTTATTGTCGTATTGACAGAACCACCCTGTACATCGTTGGGGTAACAGTCTAACTGCAAAATATTTTTTAAGGAAGACGATAGACGACGCCAAGACAAGCCCCTGTCCGTGTCTGTCAACCTCGACTTATGCACCAATAGGTCAGTTTTCCATTAAGCATGCGATATATCTGGTCCGTGTCTGTCTAGTTAGTAAAATGTCTGAAAAAAATACAAGTAATGTAATTCATAAGTTTTTCATATAACAAAATAAATCAGTTAAGTACCTACCTTTTAAAACAATCAAATAATGACCTAACCATAAACCAGACAATAGTTTGTCTATTGTTAATCTGTCATGCCACAGATTCCAGACACAATTAGTGTTTAATTGTCATAACCACCCCCCCGGTGGTCTTACGCAGCTTGATAAATTGAGACGTTCGGTGGGCAGGCTGTTAGCGAACGAACTGTTAAAAGCATTTAAGATTACAAACCAATTATATCTGCAAAAATAAATGCAATAATGATATACATATTTATAGTCCAGGCAAAAACTTGATTGAGTTTACGAACCCGGAAAGTCATGACGTTATGAGTACTTGCATAGATTTTTAATATTTTTTACGTTCGATCACAAGATCTGCATATTTGAATTTTATTGACTCGTACACATTGTTCCTGCATTGGTTTAATTTGTTGTAATTAGTCTGAAATAGATATGCTAGGTAATATTTTTTTCAAACTAAGATTGAACATTTTATAATATACTTACTATGAACAAAGTTTTTTTTTCTAGCACAGTGTATCTAAGTTTTAGTGTATATTTAAGATTTCGTAATTTTCACATTGGAATGTTTTGTATAATTTCGTAGCCAGAACGACAAAGACAAGATCCATCTCGCAGAAGGAAGGATGGCTCCTTATATAATTACCTACAGCGTTTTCTTAACAAAGTTTTTGTTTCGCTTACAAAACTATGGCTAGTAAAAAAGTTGCCTTTAGACTTAATAAAACATGAAATCGTTATTTTTGTCAATAAAAATCTTAGGGTTTATTTTTACTCACAACACTCATGTTGCTCATGTGCACTTTATGGACGCTTGCACTGTATAAAATAAGTAACCAGTGCAGTCAATAAGATAAGTACATAAGTTTAAATTAATTCCTGTCTGTAGCACGAGATCTTGAATTTCAATCGTTCGAAACTAGTTTCTTGCACAAAATAATACCATAAATGTATTCAAATCAAAACTGTAAACTTAACTCTTACATTTGTCTTCCGTAAAATAATCAGTGCGTAATAGTACATTATGGTACAAGTGTGTAATGTTGGTGATTACCGCTGAGGCGCATTGAGGCCCGAGCCGTCAGGCGAGGGTCTTAAGGAGCCGAGGACGGTAATCATCAATACACACGTGTATCATACAACGTTTTTCAACACACTTCTGAATAAAATAATACTTAAATAAAAAACCATTTTACATAGTAGATAAAAAGTTTATTTAGAGAAACAATTAGTAAATGTGCAGTTAGTAAAATTATAATTAACTATTTTTGATGATATAGCGGTCTCATCAGATAGATTATTTACTGAAATACTTTCATGTTCTATTGTTATTTGTGATGGTTCATTATTCGTGTAGGTAGGTGAAATCCAATCATTGGATGTACTTGGTATTTCGCTAGTAGGATGCGTCTCAGAATCAAGTTTAATTCTTTTTGTGATTTTCGCACAAATTTCCTTCTTGTTTTGTATGGAATCTACTACGTATGCAAAAGCATCTGGCCATGGTTTTCTATATCTTTTACAGTTATATTTGTTAATTCTTGTATCCTACAGGCACCAGTTACACCAAATATTAAAGCAACCTGAAACAAAAGAAACAATAATTAAAGTCAACAAGCTGCTATTAAATATTTAATTAAAATTAATTTAACTAACCTTTGTAGCCAAACATTGGTTATCTGGAGCATCTTTAATAAATTTTTCAATATCGTCAGATGATAAAACCTTTGATTTTTTGCTTCTAAATCCATCAGATAGTCTCTTTAGATAAGCTGACAAATTCGAGTATGTTTTAAGTCCACTCCATTCTTTGTTCGGACTGTACTTTTTAACATTGAGTAAATACACCACAAAGAGCTAGGTTTGTACTTAGAAGATAATTCTTTAAAGTACGCCATGAACACATTTTCTGAAAAAGACTGCATATTCTTGTTGTTCTGCCATTGTATGAAATTTTGGTACGCTAATAGATATTTTTCCTTTGAGTTTTCTGGTAGTAAACTTTCCATAACGTTCTGGGCTTCACATCTTATATCGGGCGGTGTACAACATAAATCATTTTCTTCATAAATTGTATTTGCAGACATCTTAATTAATAACTAACTAAATAACTTCAAAAGCGAAAACGAGACGAGTTGTGAAAAATGTTTCGTAATGGCGGGAAAAATTAATCAGTTTTCCTATGCGCGCGCATCGGCCATAGACTAAAAAATGAGGTTTCTTTTTTTTGGGCTTTTCGCGGATAGCTTTTTAGCGCAAATGTAAGCGTAACTCAACCAATAATATTAAAGAAAGAAAGAAAGAAAGAAAAATATTTTTATTTGACATGCACATAACAAACAACAACAAGAAGCTTAAACAATAAAAAATAAAAAAATAGACAAATACAAACAGTTTATACTTAACAATAAGTGCAGTCAACAAGGCCCTATCTCAGCATAAAACTTTTGCGACATTATAAAAAACGTCGCAGAAGCGCTGTTATTATGATAGGGCCTTGGGCGTGACTTTGGATTTTAAACTACATATACTTACACATATACATAAATACAAAAAAATACATATACTTACACATATACATATAGATAAGTGACATAAACTCAATCACATCAGACATGGCTGTATGGGCATTAGTTCCTTTTGCCTTCCCATTACAGGGAGATTTAACAACAAAAAAAGAAAAAAAATATATATTGGCAATTTTAATTATTAAAAAAAAAACTATTACTCACTAGTGAATAATAGTAATGAAAAAGTCACAGTTTGATTATAGGTGTCATTATGTGCCTAATTGCCATGGGATTAGAGCCACTTTATGAGGAAGTATGTTGAAAAAAATATTTTACATAGTTAACTTAGTAGGTAAATGACAAGGAGTATAAAAAGATTGCGGTGCCGTGTCTTATATTCTTTTCTATTTTTGAAGTGAAATAGAACAACGCATTCAAATTTTATTTAAACTTATAACGTGCATTTTGTTACTTTCTATAGTAATTTTTATTATTGTATTAAACCACTTGCCAATTTGACATCAAAAACTGCGATCATTAATTTGGCTGTTGCTGACAATGTATGTACCTATGTTTTGCTAAGTTCAAATATTATAGTTAGAATTTTCTTATCAGCTCTGGTTTATAAATGTCAAAAAATCTGTGTTCAAATTTTGAAAACACTCTTTAATTTTATTTTAAAATTTTTATGAATGTGTGAAAAATATATTTACTGTAATAGAAAAATATCTTAAGTAGAAAAATCGATCCAACCATAATGATATATGGCACTAATTTTAACCTATAATATTAGCAAATGGCGCCCTAGCAAATCACGCACTATATTTCCGAAGGGATATAATTTATTTATTTTTATATAAAAAAATAAATTTACACTAATTCGCACTTGGCCATATAAGGAAAATTTCAAACAGAGAAATTACTTTATCATTCTCCGCCGAAAGTTTATTAATAATTGATTCTATAGGCACTATTGTGTAACAGCCCACCAGCAAACTTTTGGAGAGCAAAAGGTAAAAAATTATAATTTTGGTATTCAAAAGTTAAAGTAGGTAAGTATAATACCTATCTACTTACCTATTATAACAGAACATACAGCGGAACTGAATGCAAGACCTTCTGGGACAGTCTACCCCCTGGCACTTTTGTAATGGGTGGTCTAATTAAGTTAAACAAATAGTCAATATAAACATTGAATTCGTGTTGCGAATAACTTTGACCAGTAAATCAACAGAATATCTCGGCCGCCAAAATTATTTCAACGCCAGTCATGATTAATCGACTGTCTCTGTTCTGTCAGTTACAGATAACAGATCACCTATTTTCTAAATTGTTATGTTATTATACAATCTAAAAACCCAGGCTGGGATAGGTCAGGAACTAACTTCCGACACTGTTGGCGGTAAACCACTTTATCGCAAGTTTATTCAAATTTGACGGTCACGATCGTTGCAATTTTATTACAACATGCGCTATTAAGGTAGGTCAGTTTTATTTATGTAAGCTTAATTGTTTGAAATGTTCGAGGATAGCTACTTGTCTAAAATACATATCATGAAAATTGTTCATGAACTTTGAATGCCTCGTCTTAATCAGATGTTTCATAATCAGGGTCGTTGGCGTTTGAAATATTAAAATTTTCGGGTCATAAGGATATGATATTATATTAAATAATAATCGTGTAAATTTACAATTGGGCATATAATGACTGCTGCACGTCAAGTTAAAAAAAGTTCAAGTTGAAAAACGTTCATTTATATACAACAGATAGAGGTATCCTCAAATATCAAATGTAAAGTGAAGTAAAAAGTGATATATTCAACTTTGACACATAAATATATTACAAGTACCTACACTTACCTACATAGTTTCAAACATTTATCATAATGTTAAAAATAAAATTAAGAACATTGTGCTATTATCTACTGTCCAGTAATAATATGTCAGTACGACAGTACCTAGGAGCTTAATTAATTACTTTTCTCTGTGCAGTGCTACATTTGCCAAAGTTTTATTTTTATATTGAAATAAATCAAAATAACTCAAATTCTTAAAAAAAAAATGATGAAGGCCTTGTCATATCCGAGTACATTATGCGGTTATAAATAAATCATATTAGAAATATTAATGTTTAAATATTTAAATGATTTCCTCATAGCAAAATTGTATTTTACCTTAAAATGCATTCGTAAGGATTCCAAATACTTAAGTGTCTTACCTAGTTTATTCATATCTTGATTATCATAGTAATATTTTATTTATTAAGCACTTTATTACTAAGAATAACAACTTATTTGAATTAATTTAACTAATCCAACATTTGCACAACTATGATTGATTGTGATAGTATTGCAAATTTTGCATTCTGTTTCTAATATGAAAAATATGAGTACTGGAATGGTTCAGTTTGGCGTTATAATTCAATAGCTTTACCATCATCATCAATATTAGTCCACTGCAGAAAACGGAAACTATATTGAAGATGTGTTTTTGTTGTCACCAAGCAAGGCAATAACAAATAAAATTAAGTACTATATAGATATTCGCTTTGGAGAAACTTTAAACGAAAATGGTGACAATCATCTAACTTACGGCCCAAGCGCACGGGCCGCCACTGGCCGTAGCCTGTAGACGCTCGTAGCACCTTAGACTCACGCGTCAAATCAAGAGAAAACGTTATTAGTTTAACAGCATAGGCACGGTAATGTTATGATCCGTGGCATAGGGGACAAGTCCCCCTGCTCTCAACATAACGCTGACTCAATGTGCTCTAGGGAACCTACTCACCCGCCACAGAGGCACACCAATAAAGTAAAAATCTGCGATCATCAAATACAAACACAAAATAATTTATTAATTTATCTGTTAGGTACTTAGCTTTAGCTACGACAGTATGGCGCTCAAAATTTAGTAATTGCTCTACCGTCTTAACAGTTGGTAATAGTTAATAGTAACCATTACAGTTAAATTATTATAATATTAAAATGTGTATTAAAGAATTGAGCATCTCGCAGACAAACTGACGGTAAATGATTAGCTCAAGGTTAGCATGTCTTGGAAATACCACCGAAGTACCAGCAAACCAAATATCAAATCAATCGGATCTGTGGAAGTTAGTAAGACCTTTTTTTCAAGTAGGAAATGAGCTGAAGTCATGAAACGCCTGAACAGATCTTCATATATTACACCATTTCGATCACGTCTGCTTTCAGGCAAAAAAAAACGAATTTAAAATCGGTTCATTCGTTTAGGAGCCACAGACAGACACACAGAAAGATACGTCAAACTTATAACACCCAACTTATTCGTCAGGGGTTAAAAATATGTAACTATTGACAACCGATTGCTTCAAGTAAATTTAATAAATATTAGATAACGTAATTATATAATAAAATATGAGGAGCTCGGTGGCGTAGTGGAGCGCTCTGGTTTCGTTTACGAGAACAAAGCAATTTTCGCCATGGTCGATCCCGGGATGGGTCTATCAAAATTTCTAATCTCGAGCTCCTCCGTGCTTCGGAAGGCACGTTAAGCCGTTGGTCCCGGTTGTTACTGCAACCGCTTTAACCCACCAACCAGCATTGGGCCAGCGTAGTGGTGTTATGGCCCAAGGCCTGTGCCCAGCTGTGGGACATTTATAAGCTGGTAATGATAATAAAATATACCTACGCTTATTTAATTGAGGTACATTTTTAATGACAGCGTAATTTTTTTAGAAAAAAGTCTCGTATAACGAGAGTTTTTTCTAAAAAAATACGCTTTCAATTTTCCCATTCTTTTTTAGTATGTAGGTACAGTCAACAGCATATCAAGCGAAACGGTTTCACCTTGATACCGCCCTAAAACTTTTCGTAATAAAGGCGACTTTCGTAGTACAACTGTGCCTGTACCTTTAACTATTCAGATAAGTTATTCTTGTATAGCTGCATTATAAATGTCACTCTAAATAAGAATGAAACGACATACGAAGCATTATCTTGTTACAATCATATTCAACGCTAACAACTCCACCACAATAATAATTCATACTTGAAAAATAATTCGCGTCAGTTGTCCTTACAATGTGACAGTGGCAAGTGATCTTAATAGATACGAGAGTTATGCAATTGTTACGTACATTATGACATAGCTCTGTGATGTGTTTAATAGGCATGCGAGGCTGAAGTCACGATATACGTATGTTATTAGGTGGCAAAAGTTCTGACTGCACATAGACATAGTGCATGTAAATAAACGACTTAGTATTAAACTGTGCATCATATTAACTTAGCCTTACCAACGAAAATACTAACTAAGGCATCTAGTAAATCCGATTCGGGCATCTATTTAACGATTAGATGCCACTTTTACTAGGTGGTAGGCCTGTATGTAGGGTCGTCTGGGTAGGTACTACCGCTTTTCTTATTTCAGCCGTGAAACAGTTCGCTGTGTTTCGGATTGAAGGGAAAGGTAGCCAGTGTTATTACTGGGCATGGATGGCATTTCATCTTAGGCCTCAGGATGACAACGCACCTGCAATATCAAGTGATTTTCCCTTGTTATTGCAGGTGTCTATAGGCGACAGTAACCGCTTACCATCAAGTGGGCCGTCAGCTTATTTGTCATCTAGTAGTATGTATATTATATTTAAAAAAAACTTTACGATTATTGTTGCCCACTTGGCATTTTTTAGTTGTTCAATTTATTATTATCCTAAGTAAATTAACATTTAAATAAGCTGCTTACCATGGTTTTGTGAGTGAGTAAAAAGTGAAAACTGTTTCAACTGCAATCTGCATTTCAGGCAAAGAATATTTTTTATTAGACTTATTGTATATACTTAATGTATTGTCGCCGCCATCTGGTTAACTCATCCGCAACTGTACGACTAGCCCGTTGATTAAACGCCGGCATACAATTGAATGCCTAGCCCGATAGTTAATTAAACTAGACTCACTTAACGTTTAACGACTTGGCATATTTAATGGATCGTCTTGTACTGAAAAGTTTTGGTTTAATAAGTAGGTTACTTTTTTATCGGTTCGGCGACTTAGGAGTGAAAACCTAAAAGACAGACGGAGTTACTTCGCATTTATAATATTAAGTATGGATTTAAGTATTACATTTTGTCAACTCAAAGTTAATTTTACTAACACCCAGACCACAGATTGCTCCGACGGCCGCACATTAGACCTAACATGTTAGTTGTAAAATGACTCGCGTGTGTACACTACCTGTCTAACTACCATGACATTCAAGGAAGCTAAAGAGTTTAAAATTAAATCTCTAGTATTGGGGTCTACTTAAATACCCACCCGTGATCACTTGAATTGCTTCCTAGTGATTATTGTAATTATGTAAGGTAGGTAATTGTCCTACCCGGAAGAATGCATTGTTATATCACTAAAATATTCGTCTATGAGAAAGAATTAAAAACAAATTATTTTTAGTTACCCGTTTATTTGAGGTCTAATGAATAGTTCCTTGTTTAAAGCCCATACTTAAACTAATCTACATACAGTTCGTGTCAAACAAATCACATTTTAGGAGAAGAATTTTTGTTGAGAAAAATAAAAATATTTTAAACTCACACCAATTATCTAGCCCAAGTTTACGTTATGGATACTAGATAACGGATTAATATACTTACCTACGTAATAATTCATACACATTAATTTAAAAATATAGTTTAATGAACATTAATCTACTACAACTTATTCATGACTATATATGAACAAATGTTCGTATTCATTATACAAACTTCTACCTCTACCAAAGGTCACTGGTACCTATTGTATGGTGTACCTTGTTTGTACCTCTTGACTACCCAATGATGAGGTCACCTAAATACAAGCCAGATTTTCAACCTTTCTTCTCTACATGTGGATCGTTTGTCTCCTCGTCGCGAGTTCCTCTCATTTGAGATTACAGACTCTACCTTTATTTCCTTATCACATGAATTTAGTGTCTAATTTTTTTCTTTTTAATTTCAGACGAATAGCCAAAGAAGAAGGTGCAGGAGCAATGCGCATGGATACAACCTCGGCCTTCTCCGCAGCGGCAGCTGAACGGCTGGGTTACAGGAGCGTGTATGAAGTGCTTTACTCTGATCTGTCTTACGCCCCACAACCCTCACCACCACATCTCATCGCCAAAGTCTATATCAAAGACCTATAAAGTAAGTGAAACTATTTAGAAATATGTTTTTACAAGAAAAAGTGTATGTGTAATCCTAGACAATCTCATTAGTATAGGGCGGTTCTTCCCTCAAACGACCTTCTTCTTACACTCCGCGTTCTTGAATAAAATTATCCGAATTCATGAATAACACTAAAGTCATTGTGTTTTAGTGACATCGATAGCTATAGAGCTAAGCTATTGATATTATGTCACCAAAAATCTAAAAAATCTTCGATTTTGTCTAGACATAGTTTTTATTTCTTATTCATTTCGAAAATTTCCAATGCGACCCACATAATATTTCACCGATAATTAAGAAGTTAAGGCAGATTTAGGTACTTATAAGCTGTTGCTAAGAAAAAGCCCACAAAACGTCATGTTTTTTTAAACAAAGAAATAATAATTACAAAATTAAAAAAATTAAATAACCCCCGGCGTCATTAATCATCTATCTAACACCATCTCATTAAGACTATTCATAAGAGCCCAAATACGCTATATCTGCTGTAAGTTTCTGAAGAATTAACTATTTCGCAGACTTTTTGATGGTATAGGGTCAGCTCAAATTAGTATTTCATGGGAATGTCACCAAAGTGACAGTGAACCAAATTTGAAATCAATCGGATCTGTAAAAGTTAGTAAAATCCTATTATCATGTACAAAATGAGCTGATAGTCATCAAACGCCTGAACTGATCTTCATAAATTATAGCTAAGAACCATCGCAGTCACATCAGATTTCAAACAAAAAAAACCGAATCAAAATCGGTCCATTCGTTTAGGCGCTACGATACCACAGACAGACACACAGATACACCGATACACAGATACACAGAAACACAGATACACAGACAGACACGTCAAACTTATAACACCCCTCTTTTTTCGTCGGGGATTAAAAATGGAGGAAGATCTCAAGTTAGGTATACATTTTTGTTCCACGTCTAACTTTTTACAGAGTACTCACTTTTTTTGGATAGGGTATGCCCGCCCATAAGCTAAAATTAAAAGGTTTGGAAATAAATAAAAAAAATTAAGCCCCTACAAACTGAAAAGTTAAATGCGATAGGCGTAGTGGTAATCGCGTCTGGCCAGACATCAGGAGTCGCGGGTTCGATTCCAGCCTGGAGCATATAATTTTTTCATAGTTTTTTTTCTTCATTTTGAATTGTTACAATAAGGCGTTTAAACGCATCAAAAACATTAAAATGTGATTGAAAAGTTAAAACTTAACTGGGTACTTTTATTTATTAGTTAGAATAGATAGAGCCATTAAACTTTCAAGCTTTCACCGTCAGTATGTATACGTATTTTAGTATACTATAGGTAATAAATACACCCTATAGGTAAATAACTAATAATAAATAGCGTTAGAGCCTCATCATCATCATCATCACCAGCCTATATACGTCCCACTGCTGGGCACAGGCCTTCCTACATGGAAGAAACACATGAGGAGTTTGGGCCATAACACCACCACGCTGGCCCAGTGCGGGTTGGTGGGTTAAAGCGGTTGCAGTAACAACCGGGACCAACGGCTTAACGTGCCTTCCGAAGCACGGAGGAGCTCAAGATTATAAATTTGATTGACCCATCCAGGGACCAACCATGGCGAAAGTTGCTTTGTTTTCGTGATCGAAACCAGAGCGCTCAAAACACTACGCCACCGAGCTCCTCACTACGCCACCGAGCTCCTCCAGCGTTAGAGCCTATTTGACTAAAATTGTGTGTTTTTAATTACAGGGATTACTGCCTACGGCTACACAGCTAATGACCACAACATCATCAGCCAATATACATATAGGAGTACCTAGGTACCTAAGACACCTAAGTTTTTCTTTATCTACGATCACTTACAACATTAGTAGGTGCCTGCGAATATTTTCTTTAATGTCGTTGTAAAATAACCTAGTTGTCTCTACCAGTCTAGGTATAGACCAGACATTTGCGACTCTATTACGATGGATTAAAGTACCCACAAATGTCAAACTGTTTACCTTGATCGGCAGGCATTTGTATACAGCGTTATAGAATTTCTAGGATTTTCTATCTGTTTTATGCCTAATAATTACCTACGCGAATAAGTTTGGGCATTAGGTATTTCAGTTTCTTTTGTATGCAGTATTTAAAATACCTACTTAGCCGTTTACATTGCGACAATGTGTTTTTAACATGTCACGCCACACATTCCAGACAAAATTGGATTTTGTTGACATTTTATATTCCTGGGGGTCTTACGCGGCTTAACAAATTAATATTAGGAACCTACCTAATTAGATAGGTACCTAAATTAAATATTCTATTTCGCAAACATATCTTAAACTCCTAATAAAGTTATTAAATAGGGAACCCAGAAGGATTGCGAATTCAAATTAATGTTTAGTACGTCTAATTATGTAACTTTGTGAACTAAGGTATTGGATACCGCAGGAGCAGATGTGCATAATTAAGACCTTTTTATTCTGTAACAATAAATATCATTTTATATCAGTAAATATAATAGAGAAAACTACAGCACATACCTACCGATAACTCAAAATATTCAATAAGTAAGTGCATATTTTCATTTAGACTTAAGTAAGTAAGTATTCAATAGTACCTAACTGTTGCCTTATAGATTGGACAAACATACCCCAATATTGTTACCTGTAGAAGATACCTGAAGAAGATACCTGTCTTTTTAAGACAGGTATCTTCTTCAAAAAAATACCGACCTAAGTATGTATTTCTCTGCATCATTTTCTGAATTCAACAAGTTAAATAAAATCGATAAAGAACTGTCAGTACACGAAAAAATATTTTGTTTTAATTGCTGGACAATTTATCAATTATATTTCAGTAAACTTAGGTGTAGGTAGTTAAATCTTTTTACCAACAATGTAACCACCAGTGACCGCCTGTGGTTATAAACTACGCAATAACATAGAACCTAACTACGTTGAATGCAACTTTACTGAAGGCGTTTCTTTCATATAGATCTTAGAAATCGGTAGTTCCTTATTATTTAAGCGTAAATTTAGATGTGATATTAGAATTTAATTATACAATAACCGTTTTAAAATCGATAAATGGTTTTCAAACGTACCTGTGTCAATTTAAAGTCAATGTATGCTACGTAATCAATTCTGTACCTAATGGTTATTGATTTAATAAATCTTAAAATAATAGGTGGTATTTTTATTTTTAATTAGTTACACCCATCTTTTTCTTTAGGTACACAGCTATGGACTTGAATAAACACATCGCCCTAGAATCCTCATGAATATTTTGAATATAACATCGAAAACCTTGTAAAAAAACGAGACACATTTTTACTTGTTACTTAACATCTACTTCCTTACCAACTGTATTATTTCTTGCTGGAAGAAGTAGGTACTCATTGACAGTAGTTTAATTTATTTAATATAACAAGGGCGGCAAACAAGTATGCGGCTTGATGACCGTAACGTGCCGTAGACTACAGACGCTCGTAGTACCTCGGGCAATTCATTACCTCCTCACGCGTTTTCTACCCTATACAAATTTAGAGAAATCATTATTATGACAGCATAGGAGGTAAAAGACGAGTCCCCAGGTCCCAATATTCTCAATGTGCGCTGGTGACCTCACTCAATGCTGGAACACAAAACTACGAATCAGTGGTACATAGCTGCAATCTTTTGTTGTAAGGTGAATGGCTACACCAGGGCTGAAAATTTGAGTGCTTCAGAGTTATTTGCGTATTACTGAGACACCCCACCTGCTACCAAAATAAGCCCTATTATAGCCAATCTTTAGCTTATTAAAGGAGTTACTTATTCTTCACCTCCGAAGTGGTGCCTCAATTCTCACACTGACAACGATGGATCTCAAAAAACACATGGCATCAGACACTCGTTTTTCTCATGAGTGATAAACTTTCCAGTGTTGTAATTTTATCACATATCGAGGTTATAAATAATAAGTAGGTATTTACATATTGATTGTTTTTTTTTGAGTTACTTAGGTAGTAATAATAATTGTGTCATTTTTCAATTTAAGTAATTATTTTTATTTTATTTATTTTCGATTTATATGGATATTATTGATTTAATGTTTAAAGTGGATTTTTCTGTCAGGTATTATTCATTCCTACGAGTATGATTGATAGTGGATATGAAAGATAAGAGGTAGGTACGTAATGCAGATAGTAGTGAAATAGGTACTTAAGTGCAACATTTCTTACGATTGTGCATGATTACAGGGTTCCTTAAAAATTTACCTACATTATTAAACAATCATCATCATTTAAGCCGGGAGACGCCCTCTGCTGGGCATATGCAACATCAACACAACACAATTTATTATTATTCATACATTTAAATTATGAAATACTCCTTATATTTAATAAAACCGGATTTGGTGACATGCTCAGCTTTTTTTATACAACTAGATGACAAACAAGCTGACGGCCCACACCTGATGATAAGCGGTTACCGCCGCCTATAGACACATGCAATAACAAGGAAAAATCACTTGATATTGCAGGTGCGTTGTCATCCTGGGGCCTAAGATAAAATGCCGTCCATGCCCATTAATTATACTGGCTACCTTTCCCTTAAATCCGAAACACAGCTAACTGTTTCACGGCTGAAATAAGAAAGGCGGTGGTACCTCCCCAGAAGACCCTACATACGGGCCTGCCACCTAGTAAAAATATTTAACAGCAGTTTATCCTCACTTTGAGAAAAATGTATTTACGCCTTCCATGCGATGTGGGAAACGAAAAATGCAGGGATATGTTGTGTTTCACATAATCCTGCATAGCCTTGGTCTTTAAAATCCTCGTATGTACGGAGTTGCTACTCGGTACGACGATATTAAAGACCAAGACAAACGCGTCTTTACCCATGTTATAGGAAGGATCCAACACATGTGCTGGCAGAGAATTCCAAGTTCTGGAAGTACGACAAAAAAACGAGCTACGAAATTTCTGTGTACGCGATGTTGAGGTGGAGACAGTGAATTAATGACTCCGAAGACCGGCACGCGTGCTCTTGAGTAGGAAGAAGATATAATATGCCCGACTTGGCTCACTTGTGGCGCATAACTGTGCACACTGCACATTGTATCCTCCGCGGCGGCACCCGGGAACATTCAGTAACGCCGCTACCACTACCTCGGGCCATAATCCGTAGTAGAGGGGTTTCACAACCCAATACTTACCCATGTGCCGCCAAATACCCTGAGTCCTCAGCCAATTTTATTCTTCGTCTTCTTTAGCGCTCATAAATACTCATAACGATCTCACATAGCATCATACCTAATAGATAAGTAGCTACAAATGTATAATTTTACTATCGTGACGATTTCACAAAAATGTTAACTAATGAACGCCACCAAACCACAGACACAGGAAGGCAGCAATAGTGGTTTTTTATCTAGCAAAGCTTTTCCTGTCTTAGTAGTAAGTATTCCACTGATAAAAACTTCGACGCATTTAAGTATAAGTACAGTTTTATAAAAATGTACTCAGATGTTATTTAAAAATTTATTGAAAAACTAGCTCTCCGAGCGAACTTCGTAGGTTCGTCGTAACCCCAGCCCAGATGGCATTATATGATTCTACTAAATTCACGTTCATCAAACGCATGAAGTTAAATTATATTAGTCGTTAAGTATTCTGAAATTATCCAATTTCCAGCGCAACCTTCTACAAAATATTAAAAAGATATATTAGATTGGTAAAGTCGTTGTGACGGTATTAATACATACAGAATGGTGCTGTCAATACGACAAAATATTGAAACATGGGCTATGTTAATTCATAGAAATGGTTTGCCACTTTCAAAAACATCTTTATTTATTTGATAATTTTATGACATTTGTATGAAATACTATATAATAATAGTAATCACATTGTACTTCGGAGTCTATTCAGGAGGTTCATGAGCTTATCTCACCTAGCCCATTTTACTTGAGGACTACCAAACGTTCGGCGGACTACCCACATGTGGGTGATATACCAAATATCCGCACCAAGTGCTGTTTGTCGTGTTATGCGCACGGCCAGAGTGGAATGCACTGCCGGCCTCGGTGTTCTCTTCTGCTTATAAGCTGAGTTCCTTCAAAGCTGGATTGAATAGGCACCTTCTGGGTAAGCTCGCTACTCCGTCACCTCCGCTTAACTTCTCTCGTAGCATAAATGAGGTCAAAAGCAAGCCCATTTTAATAATAATAAAAAATATGATGGTCTCCTAAATTTACTTCGAAGTTATTATTATGAATTAAATCAGTTATTGCTGACTCTACCTTAGTAGACCTAAGTAGACTCTACCTAAGTAGAGTCTAGAAAGTCTTAATAGTAACAGCTGGGTTATGAACAAAGGTAAATCAAAACTTAATACGTTATTGAATACTAAGAATAATTTGCCTTAGAATTTAGACATATTTACTAGCATTACCACACACGCGTTTTTGTTTCAATTATTGGTCGTCATTTTCAGTTAAATATTTTATAAAACATGATAAATATAACATTAGTTAGTTAGTATTGAAATATGCGATAGTTTGATATAGTGTTTTACACATTTTTCACTCTTCAAAATATTTATACCTAATAGTGGAACTCAACCAAATAGAATACATAAAATATAAAATAACAAATAACTTTCTGTTGAATGATAGAGCTATATATGTGAAAAATACATCGACATATTTACCGAATAACATTATGTAAAATTATAAAAAAATATTGAAAGTTTACTACCCAATAGATATTTCTGAAAAAAAAACGTAGACTAGAAAAACGTATTCTTTACTTAGTAGGTATGATGCGAACCTTCATATACTGGTAACTGTTACCTTTTTCCTACTGGTAGGATGCGAACCCCTGATCTTTCAAATAACTGATAACTGCTATGACCAATATGCTACCGAGGATTTGGGATATAGCTGGGGTAAAAACCTATTATTAGACACTTAGTTCTTCAGTAAATCACTCAATAAAAAAAAATTAAACCCATACTAGATGTGAATAATGTGTTACTACCAACAAGATATATTTTTAGATTGATCAACGATTAAAATTATTTATGGTGATTAGTCGATAAATAATCTTTGTCTCGTGCCAGCTTCGCAATCAGATTCCAGCCGGCGAAATAGCCTTTGTATAATTCATTCCGAAACGTCCAAAGCTACAAAAAAGACAAATAGAGATACGTTGATCAACGCACGCGCGCCTTAAATTTATTTTTATCATTCACCGTTATTATGGATGTAAATGTGCGAGCGTTACGGTCGTTCAAACATTAGTTGCTCATGCGCAAGTGAACGTTCAAAACCACTTGGATTTTTATCTATTGCATTAAAATGATAAGTTACCAGTGATAAACACAGTTCGGTCCAGTGCTGGTACGTAAAAATAGATTCTTATTTTTAATTGTTTAAAACTTGTTTTATAGAAAATCAATGAACGTGGGCGTAATCTTTTTAAATTGATATGCGTATGTTCTGTTTGATTATCCATAGTAAATATCGCTAGTTGCTTTGTTTTGATACCGAAGCCCGTCTGATTTTATCTCGCTCTTTAGGCCGAAAGTTAACACATTACTGTAGGTACCTATGTTATTATGTTAGCAATTATTAATTCATAATCTTTTATTACAAGCTCTACCATATTTTTATTTATCGTTACTATTTTTAATTTTATTAGGTAATTTAAGTTCCTAACAAAACTAAACTTTCATTTTTGTTATGAGTAACAAACATTCAAAGTACCACTGCACCATTTGCACTGTTAAATAGATTAACATTCACATTTCAATGTTTTTGATGCGTTTAAACGCCTACTTTATTGTAACAATTACAAATAAAGAAATAAAATGATGAAAAAATTATATCCCGCCTGGAGCATGTAGTTTTTTCATCATTACTAATGTCAAAAAAGTTAAAAAACAGTTTAAGTACCAAAATCTGAAAAGTATTATTTCCCGAAAAGTTCCATATTGTATGGATTAGGTGTTATATTACCTAGTAGCTAATACCTAACTGGTATTTTAAAATCATTTACTTTTCAATAACTTACACATAATTCTACTAAATACGCCAATAAATATATCACAGGCTATAATTATCTATAAACTATTAATTACCGACTGAATTGCCCTTTCCGTACGTATATTCATTATTTATACTGGCGTACTAACATTTAATAAAATAAATATTCACTGTAACCAACTACCACAAAGATAAAAGCTAATTAGTAAAGCCATGGCAAAGTATTTATTATTATGATTTAATATGATCAAACGCCATTGTAAAAAGAATGTCATTGTAGAATGACAAAGAAATGTTTATGCAGGTTAGCACCAACCCAATTTATTAATAGTAGGTTATTTTGTCAAACTTACACCTATCTAGCCCAAATTAAGCATGATTAAGAGCTTCTGTTATGGATAGGTAGGTACACACTAAAGAAACATAGATAATTATAAGTATGCGGAGATATAAATGGGTACCAGAATTTTTTATTTATTGTAAATGGTTTTACTCTTGATCCCACTCTTGGTCCGAAAGAAGTTAAGAGGAGTACGACGAGGTTGTTATAAGGTGCCTATGTAATCCAGCTTTGAAGGAATTCAAGTGATATGCGGTGAAAGTACGTACTCATACAATTAAATAAATAAATAAAAGAAATACCCATGAATGTCATAATATTCGTACTCGGGAGAGGGATCTCTGGTTTGTAAACAGGGGTAACCAACTATGACCACTCGACCAAACGGCCGTCAATCGGAGTTGTTTCCTCTATATTCAATACCTCAGATCATAGAAAGAAGTTCAATCCACATTGGCAAGAGCATCTGAAATCTGGATTTCTGATTTTGGATCCTTCTAACGTTCTTTATCTCCGCTCTACAATCCTTATGCTCTAGTTATGTCTCGAATTCTTACATATGTACCTACGACAGCCTTTCGTGTGTGAATGAGTGGACTTTTGGCATTTATTATTTTTGAAATAGAAGTTACGAATAGTCAAAATAGTTTTCTTAGCCATAACAAAACGTCACGGAACACTTCGACCCTTCGTCATCTTTTGCGAGTCCCCTGCTTTTATACTCTTCCCATGCCCAGAATATGGCTGCCATAAGCCTCACAGCTCACAACCTCACTATGTTTCTAGGCAGATAGAGTCTGTAGTTCTGGCTTTGGATACGTCTGCAAAATTATTTATTTTTTTACCATTGTATTGCTATTATTTCTCTTGACTGATCGACTGGGTGTTGCTGTAGCATATGTCCGTCGTTAGTACGAACAAACAAATGAAGGCTGTTCTTAAGAAATCGTTAGGTAGGTACAATATTGCTACAAATATTTATAAGTCTTAAGTAATTATGCTAATGCAAAACTTATGTTACAGCCTTCCTCGCGGCTCCGCTATTGTAATAAGAACGTAACGAGCTATTGTTCGACACAATAACATCAAAATGTCTCAGGAGTCGGATAAGACATACACAATACAACCTGTCAGTGCAGATGACGTGGAACAAGTCACAAATTTACTGAAAAGGTACATTTTAGTTTTCCTAATAGTCTAGCTTGGTCCGAGTTGAGTTCAATTGTAACTGTTCCGCTTTGTCAAGGTAACCGAAACTAATTCTTCCGTAACAAAATGCCCCTGTTTGTAAAGCATTAACTTTTTAACTGCTTTAAATAACAGGGCCGATTTTGCCGTTTGACAGTAAGTATAAACCTCTAATAACTCGCCCAGTATTAACGCCAAATACTTGTTCACTATGTCATTATTATGATGGACCAAATTATATTCTTGTTGTAATAATTACAAATAAGAAGTTCGCAAATAAGAAGTTTAAACGCATCAAAAACACCTCATTGAGACTATTCTTAAGAGCCCAAACACGCTACATTTGTTGTACCTAAGTTTCTGAAGAATTGAGCAGCCCGCAAACTATTCGATACTACTGCATCAGCTAAAAGTTAGCGTGTCTTAGAAATGCCACCAAAGTAACAGTAAACCAAATATCAACTCAATCGGATCTGTGTAAGTCAAGTACGGTACGAAATGAGCTGATTATAATCAAGGGCCTGAACTAATCTTCATAATTTATAGCTATGAACCAGCTCGTTCATGTCAGCATTCAAACAACAAAAAAATGAATTGAAATCGGCCCATTCGTTTAGGAGATATGATGCCACAGATACAGACATAGATACACAGCCAGACAAATCAAACTTATAACACCCCTTTTTTGCGTCGGAGGTTAAAAACCTATACATATACGTCCAAATGCTACATGTGGGAAATACAAGAGGAGCCATGTCTATTATAATACACCGGCCCACTAAGGTCGGTGCCATAGACTAGAGATTATACTGGTCGGTGCCCATTATGACTTTAATATTTTTAAAATAATAATTTATTTTAGGACATTTTACGTTGATGAACCTTTGAACGAAGCTGTGAATCTATGGAGTGAAGACAGTCCATGCCCTGAACTCGACGAATATTGCACCAGCTCTCTGTTGGAAGGCTTATCTTTCAAGGCGGTTGACAGACACGGGAACGTCGTGGGAGTCACCGTCAGCGGAGTAATACCTTTGAACGAGGTAAAGGCTGAAAATTCTACTCTCTCACGCATAACTCATCCCAATCTCTATTTTTTTTATATACAACTAGATGACAAACCAGCTGAGGGCCCACCTGGTGGTAAGTAGTAACCGCCGCCTATAGACACCTGCAATAACAAGGAATAATCCTGATTATTGCGTTATGCGTTATCATATCCTGAGGGCCTAAGATGAAAGCCTTCCATTCGCAGTAATTTCACTGGCTTCCTTTCCCTTCAATCCGAAACACAGCGAACTGTTTCACGGCTGAAATAAGAAAGGCGGTGGTACCTAGGCGATCCTACATACGGGCCTACTACCCAGTATTAATTATTAACACCAATATGTAACAGATACCTAGGTGAAATATAATATAACAAACAATCGCTATCTGACACAGCTAAAGTAGAAGAGAGGATGATATTTTACCTATGAATGAAATTCAATGACATGTGATATTATTTATGATTATACTTTTGTTCTTCTATCATATTATTAAAATTAATATCCTAATATATTTTCATATTTTATTAATAATATTGACAAATTTAATTTCTTTAATATTTCTTATGTTGAATCCATTTAATCATAGGTAGGTACCTACAAGTACTTTAAATATAGTACACCTAGGTATGCGTTAACCGTATAGCACTAAGCTTTCAATTAGAAATTATTTCACACTGTTAATGAAGTATTTATTAACATTTTTAATTGAACCGGGAAGTTTATTAAACATATATTTTCTGGACATAAAAAGAGGGCTCATTCAATTTATTATTGTGACAGAAAAATTCCTAATCCTTCCCCTTTTTTGGTGTATAATTTTTTTGGTGTTTAGCATTTCGTTTTACGCGTGATGTAGGTACCTATGTAACACTACATGTCTCTAGAATATACAGGTCGTTCCACGGCTATGCCATATGGAGGAAAAGTGCCTTGAATATTATAGATGGAACATTTTACTAAAAGAAGACATTATTTTAATTTAAAAAACAATTTAAACTGAATTTATAGATTTTTAAATAATTACATTGGTTGTACCGGGAATCGAACCCAGAAACAAATTGCCCTGTAGCTTTATCATACTGATCGAAAGGCTTCATCGTAAGGATTATTTTTTGCTAAATAAAATGTAATGTAATTTGCTTAAATTTATTTAATTAATTTGCTTTGCTTTGATAAAGCTACAGTGTAATTTATTTCTCGTTCGATTCCCGGTTCAACCGTGTTATTATTTAAAAATCTATGAATGCAGTTTAAATTGTTTTTTAAATTAAAATAATGTCTTCTTTCAGTGAAATGTTTCATCTACAATATTCAAGGTGTATATATTCTTTCCCTCCATGTGACATAGCCGTGGGACGCCCTGGGATATCATAATATGATACCTACAGACATATCTAAGATCATATTATGATCTTAGATATGTCTGTAGGTAAGCAAAATGCTCTTACTATCACTAAGTAATAGATTATATCTACCTCGGTCATTAAAAATGCAAACTCCGTATTTGTAATCTTGTTATCAAACTCCGAACATTTTGTCCTTGAAACAATCCTTTTACAAATACCTTTATCAATATTCTTATTAGATACTAAAGCCAGTTTTCACCAAATGAATTTTTATCTCTCTGTATCTCCCTTTAGATAGACAGAGATAATTATCATAGGGAATGGTTGGTGCAATCGCTTGCTACCTTATCTGATCTGTGGTGAAAACCGGAATGAAACCCAATGACACGACAGCGTTATACATCATCCACGGTCTGAAGTTATAGGTACTTGCCTACTTACACTTTTAGAACTCATCGACATATCCATCAAATTCTTATATAATTTTTGAATGACCCCATGAGTTTACAACTCAGGAAGTCAGGTACATTATATTAATTAAAGTTATTTCTGCTCCCTGTTAAAAGTATGGGAGGACGAAATATCTATGCTTAAAAATTATTTTGTTTTTTTAAAGGTCGCCCCTAGAATTTTTTAAACAATTAAATATAATTAACTAAGTTTTACATTTACTTGTAATTGGTGATACATGACATAATTTAAAGGTACTTATATAAGATAGATACCAAGAAATAAATTATTCAAATAACATTAAATTGTGATTTTATTTTATAGAATAACGGATTAGACATGCTAAAAGAGGCGGAGCAATGCAAAAACCCAAAATTCCAGAAGATTCTATATGTACTGGTGCAGAGAGAAGAGGGGGCTAAGTTATGGGAAAAGTATCCCGAGGACCGGGAGATGGTAGAAATAAAAGTAGCCGCGACAGACCCTAAGTGGCGGAAACGGGGAATCATGAACCATTTGTTAGCAGAAACCGAGTAAGTTTTTACATATTTTTTTAAAAATACAGACACGTTTATCAAGACCTTGGACTTTGTCTACAATATAATATTTGCTTGATAAAAATTACAAGGAAAAACGATCAGTTTTTCTCTCTTCAAGCAGAACAACATTGGGCTCAACTCGGCTCAAGTATGTAAGTAATTACCTACTACGAGCCATTAGATCAAAAAAACGAAACATGACAAACTTTATTGTACCTATTCTTAATTTTATTTTTATCACTATTAAAAATGTTCAGATAATATACTGGGTGGTGATGTCAATACAACAATTAATTGAAACTCGTATGCATTTGATAATTTCATGACATTTGTATGAAATAATATAACATTGGCTGTATCATTTCATACAAAGGTCCTGAAATTATCGAATGAATAAGAAGTTTTTGAAAGTGGGAAACCATTTCTATGAACTAATATAGCACACGTTTTAATATATTGTCGTATTGACAGCACCACCTGTATGGTACTTACACTACTTAGTAAGAAAAATATATAAGCTAGAAAAATTTCCTGTCCTGGGGCGGGGACCAAACCCGCGACCTTCCACAATTTTTGCTCCGGTGTAGATATTTTCTAAAACTAGGTTAAATAATTATACATGGCATGTATAAATGCAAGAATGTTTAAATTTCAGGAAAGCCGCAAAGCAACGGGGTTGCCATCTTCTTCGAATCGATACATCGAGTGCCTATTCTGCAATGTCGGCTGAGAGGTTAGGTTTTACATGCGTGTACAGAGCTTTTTACAAAGACATCAAGAAAGATGGACAGCCACTGATTGTACCAAAACCACCACACGACGAAGACAGAGTCAATATAAAGGTGTTATCAAATAAATAAAATAAGTGGAACAGCGTTTGTATTCATGCAATGAACCTACCTTGGATCTGATCCCTGTAAGTGCTAGGGTGGTATAGTTCCGATACATACCTATATCACTAATGTGTATTAAGTCCTCTATAGGTACCTACTACAAGTAAATTTATATTATTATGTAGGTAGGTAGGTCGTTCTTTATACATTTTACTTCAATTTTATTTATAAGATGTTTTTTTATCTGCATTTTGTTCATGTAGATGTAAAATAAAGACTTATAAATAAAAAATATATGTCGATGGTGGGTTGTCTAATTCGGCAGATCCTGATACGTCGGAAAATTGCATTGTCTAGATCGTTTAGCTAAGTGGCTGAGTCTAGATTTATTAAATAACCAATTAAAACTGAATTCATGTTGGTGAGAAGCGGTCATAAATTTATTATTAATTTGACAACCCTAAATGGCGTATCGTATATAACATTAATAGTGGGAGTTAGCTCAATCTGCGGGCTTATTCGCTAACTTATTTACGCAATTAAAGTGACAATTAACTACTGAGAAAATTACCTAAGCATTGCTGTTTACAAGGAATGGTACACTGTGACCTTCAAGTAAAGCACGAAATGGGTAGGCAATTTACACGGTTCCGGTGGTTATTTAAACTGTCAAAGTGAGGTAGCGGATAAGCGTGCTGAAGCTTATTGCAAATCCACTGGTCCTCTACTCTAGACGCGCGTAGAAAATTATGAAATAATGTCAAAACGCTCGAAATGGGCCCAGTTTATTACCCCAACCTCATGGGAACGGAGGTGAACTTCAGGCAATTACGTGATTTCGCGGGTAGATGGCTCAACATCCGGAGTGGGCTAGAGAGAGAGAGGTAAGGAGAGGAAACGCCGCAGAGGCAGAAGATCAGCACAGACTAAGCAAATGAGAGTCAGTGGTACCACTTCGTATGGACACGAGCTCTGCATAATTGGACGACAGGTGCTGAAAGCAGCATTTTTTTATTACGATCAGTCTACAAAAGAACCGAGTATTTATTTTTGATATGTACAGGTACTATACTACAAATTAAAATTCATAAAAAGTATATAGTATTGTGTATGTTACGTTACATTATTAATCATATTGTACAACTGAAATAAATATGAAGTAGGTACAATCATAAAACCCTCAAATTTCTCAATGTAGGCACCAACTTTGTAATATGTAATGAGGTAGATTACCCTGTAAACAAATATATTTTTAATGAATAAAATGATCAATACAACAACTGCGCGACGACATATCGAAAATCTAAACAAGCTATGACAAGATTGATGACGAGCCTGGACCACAAAACACTTTGCCTGGACACTCGTAAAATCTTCTTAGAGGCACAACGGTTTTACTCAGACGCACACAAATAACGTGCAACTGCCCTCCAATTCTGCTATTTTATTTTGATCTGAAACGAATCGGGAACGCTTAAGTTACATCGTTTTTGTATTCTGCTAACTCAACGCAATCGAAACGTAACCGAAACGCATCAGTTGGTATTCCACTAACAAACACGTAACGCGAACCATTCGGTTCAATCATTGTTTCGTATTCTGCTAAATATTTAACATTTGTGGCAGCCGAAACGCATTGATAGTTCTTTGTTCGAATTGTCCAAAATTAACAACTGTCTAGCAACTAAGCCAAAATATATTTGTTTCTTTCAATATTGCTAACAATTATCGAGCCGAAATTGAACCAACCGAGAGCGTTTCGTTAGCGTTCCGGCTTTATAAGCAATGATTATAGTGGAATACCTTTTTGTATCACAACCGCATTGGTAACGATACCGAACCGCAGCCGATCCGTTTACGAAAATAAATAGCAGAATTGACCCACTATTTGCGCACGCGCACGAACTGTAAGCATAGCCTACTACACGCCTGCATAGGCTAGACTATAGTCGTTTCGTAGAGGACCTCGTCGGCGCTCATGAATCGATAATCAATGACGGCAAAGCGGAACTGAGATTGGCGCGGGGCGGAGAGTGGGCATCCTAACTATTTAGGTACGTATTATATGCTATGACGTCACTACCACAATATCGGTCATTGATCAAAAAATTATACGGATACAGCTTTTCCCTAATTCTAACTAATTTTGAAGAAATGCCAAAGTGTCAGCCCCGATTTGTTAATGTCCCACACGTTCCGAACTTGTTCCGTATGTAAAAAGAGGTACTTACCTACCTAATAATAAATAAATAGGTAATGGAATTATGCGTGTTAATTATAATTAACACGCATAAATCATTACTAAATTATTATTAATATTATTAGAATTATGCGCGTTAATTATAATTAACACGCAATATTTCACTATGCAATATTTATTACTGCTGTACATTTTTTACAGCAGCAATGGCTTCAATTTAAACCCTATTGCTGTTTATATGGGAGCTACAAAATAAACTAGGACCTGTGCCCTTAGTGTAAATTTAATAAAATCGAAATGTGGTTGCGTTAAGTTCTCACTCACAAATGCATTGGTCGCAGCCATATCGTATAACACAAAGTATTACCATCTCCCTGTTTATGTGATTAGTAGGTTCAAGGTTTTTTTTAACTAAGTACATGAAATCATTTTGGTTATAAGTGATCATAAAAAATAATCCTTTACCCACCAATCATACAAAAACTCTTCAGTACTCGACGATCTACCTAGGCAGATTGTAATACGGCATATTATACGATATGGCTGCGACTGCGACACATACGACTTCGTATCGTAACGTTTCGAATATCGACTGACAGCAGCGCCTTAGTTTTGAATTATTGGAAACTTATTGTATATAATTTAAGAGTCAGGATTTCAGACTTTTTATGCTGACTTTTTAGGTTGTCAGACATTTTTTATACATATGTATATTAAAAGAAGTTTCCAATAATTTACAACAGAGGCGCTGCTGTCATTCGTCGTTCGAAACGTTTCGATTCGATTGAAACTCCCACTATACTTGAGCCAAATTCCATATAGAATGGTTTTTAAAAAAACGAATAATATTTTGTATGGGTTTGTCCCTTTTACTCGCTACCTTTCTTGCTCATCACTCATACGTAAACGACAGTGGCTTGTTTGAATTCATTCTTTATCGAATTCGGCTCAAGTATAGGTAGAGTAGTCATTCGTTATATGATGATAAATAATAACATAACCGCGATGCTTTAATGCACAAAAAAGGGGGGGTCCCATCACACATACCTGCAGGCCGTTATTGTAGGAACACATATCTTCTACTAACATGTCAGTTATCCCAAATTCTGCTAATAAGTTTTCTGTATCTCTGCAATTATAGTTTATTTATAATTTCTCAAATATTCTTAATTGCACTAACGGGTAGAAAGTGTACAAGGGCAACTTAATGTAAAGATATCTCGTGAAAGTTGTTTATACCGAGACAGAAAGGGTAAGAGATTTAACTTCTCAGCGCGAGGAAAAAAGAGAACAATATCGAATGCGCGCGTAATGTACGCATGGACATTGGAAAGCTTATTGTTTAAAAAAAATCTTTTGCTTATAAATCTTATAATTCAAAGCCCTTTTATTAAACTTAAGTTTGGGTTTTGAATGTTCCTTTTAATCTTGGATTTTTGTGGATTTTTCTATTGTGAAATTGTTTGCATTCAAGTTAATTCGCGAGGTATCGCCTTAATTATTAAGTACCTAACCTATAAAGTTGTAATTTTAAACAATTCAAACTGTTTAAATGTTTAATATATGAAATAAATCATTACACGTCCACAATGTCGTCCAGATAGACCAAGCAAGCTTCTCCAATGAGTCCGGCAAGGACCTCCATCATCCTTTCAAAAGTCGCAGGAGCATTACACCAACCGAAAGGCATGATTGCCAAAGACCGTGGCAAAGACCTCCAGTAAAAAATGTTGTATTTTCTTTGTCTTCTGGGTTTTTTCTAGTAACCACACTTTAGGTCTAAGGTCGAAAACCACTTCATTACTGCCACGGACTATTGCTGTTCACCCTTAAAGCGTAACCGGGGTTTTAAATAGGTGAGATCCTTGGTGAGTCCTTAAGGCTTGAGGGGCGAATTCGCTTCTGGAGGATTTCTATTCGCTGACGCTTAGAGTCTCCAGGGCGCTCGAGCCATGAGAGAGTTTTAATTCTGATATTTCAACTAATTCTCTTTTTCTTTCCTTTGGCGACGCACCATTACATGAACAATAAGTTTTTTCTTCCATTTTGCAGGTAAACTAGTTAATTATCACAAAAAATAGCCCTTTTTGTTTTGTTTACAAATAATACTCCGGTAAAACATTCGCCATTTAGGAAAGAAAGAAAGAAAGAAAAAATATTTTACTTAAATATGCCACAAAGTAGCACTTTTAGATCGTCAAAAGACACATTTTTATAACTATCACAAAAAATCTATTAACTAACAAAGTCATAGTCTCTGTCTGTCTGTCATGTCTCAATTTACACCGGTTCCAAAAGTTGAACTACCGAGGAACGCATACGCAGCGCCATTTACAATATCTTTGCGTTGCCAGAAGGTGTATTGTACAGTTGACACTAGGTGGTAGACTCGTATGTAGGGTCGTCTGGGTAGGTACCACCGCCTTTCTTATTTCAGCCGTGAAACAGTTCGCTGTGTTTCGGATTGAAGGGAAAGGTAGCCAGTGTAATTACTGGGCATGGACGGCATCTCATCTAAGGCCTCAGGATGCCTACGCACCTGCAATATCAAGTGATTTTTCCTTGTTATTGCAGGTGTCTATAGGCGGCGGTAACCGCTTACCATCTGGTGGGCCGTCAGCTTGTTTGCTATCAGGTTGTATAAAAAAAAAATCAGGCGTAACGGCCTGGCCACGGGAACGGGCGACGACGGCGGTGGCAACCACTGCGCGGTCACGAGGACGCGCTGCGAGGCCGACATCTAGACAGCGCGCAGTGGTTGCCGATTCGCGAGACGCGGGACGCGCGGGCGGTGAGTTCGGCCAGGCCTTACGCCGCTAGTAATGCAACTGTTACACTTGATGTGCTATCGTTTTTAACTTGTAGTGCTTGTACATACACCCACTGAGCACATTCTTCACAGCTGTTTTTAGATTTATAAATTTGAATTTCTGTTTAGTAATTATAAAATATGCAATCTGAAGATTTTAGGATATGAAATAAACTACATATTATCATCAATGGTTTATTGAAATGTGTCCATAATTATATATAATATATTCACTCAAATTTACAACTACAACTAGTTTATGAGTTAGCTACAATAATATTATGTACTCTACAAAAATAAATTGTGAGGATGTTGTATTTACAAAATATAAAAATATATTATTTCTACTCCCTATACTTTGTTATTTACATTTCTACATTGTAGTATTTACAACATATAAAATTATAGTATTTCTTATGTCTCTATTCTTTGTAATTTACATATCTACAGTAGTGGCTACTTATTAAAATATCAGATTTAAATTGGTTCATCTAAGATCAAGATTTTGTATCACAACCATTTCGTTTTATAGCCTAATTGCTTTTTAATGTCAATCTATTTATTTATTTATTTAATGAATATATGTTTTCTAGTATTTCATTATTTTTACAGCATGCGAATGCGACGCCTTAGTCTGAATTGTATCAAAATTCTATTTATTTTCCTTTGAAAAACGTAGTTTAATCACATTTTAATGTTTTTGATGCGTTTAAACGCCTACTTTATTGTAACAATTAAACGTAGTTTATTCACATATTTTTCGAAAATATATTACAAAGATGTTTCAGGTTTATATTGAGTCCCGGCTATGACCATACAGTGGTTTTTAAGTTAGGTAAATGGAAATAAAACATTATTTTTCAATTCAATTTCATTATTTTTTTGTTGTTTTCCAGAACAAAATACTTTCTGACGATAAGTGACAGTTTTATAATTATCAATATAATGGCAACACTGTGACGTCAAACGTCTATAATTACCTATACCACTCAAAATATACAGAGGAAAGCAAAAAACTTTAGTGTCTGTCAGACTACTGAGTCCATAATTCCATATTCCTAGTTTTAGTCTAGGACGGACACAAACGTGTTAAAACCATGGCGACAGATTAGAGAGTTTACAGTTTTAATATGGCCTCCTATATTGGCGTTCTTAGTTTTTTTCAGATGATTTAAAATATTTTTGGACGTAGTTTTGCAGTGATTTTAAAAAATTTTTGTCGTTTTTAATGTACTGTACATCTTCATAGCCGAAAATGAAACATCTCCTTTCTCAATTTGGAATGTTCTCTTTTGCTAGCACGGGTACGCATTGACTGTGGTTGATTATAGATGACCTCATCTTGCCTTCTTCACAAAAAACAAATTCTGTAAGTCACATTATTATGCAGTTTTGCTAACCTTTAATAGAGATTCGGATGTCCTATTATCCAACTTCTAATTACAATATACAATTTTCTATAAACAATTTCCAAGCTAAGTAAAATAATGAATTTATTACTTTTTTTCACTGGCCAAGGCTTGACCGAGCGATGCGGTCGCGACAGTAGGGTTAGCTGCTGTCACAATTTTCTCCAATAATAGTCTGCTTTGCAACTGAAAAATTAAGAAAGTACATATCTAAGTTTCCGTGAGTTTTGATTAAACTGAACTACTTAAAATTGCGTATACAAACCACCATTTCCAAGAATAGTGATTTTGCCACAATGACAGCTTTAATAAATGATGTAAGGTTGGGTTAAAATACATTGACACTAGTGCCTAAATTGGTAGGCATGTTTTTTCTATACAAGGGTGGCAAAGGGAGCCTAAAATGAACTCTCAAAACATTCAAAATGTGGTCATTGAAAAAACTATCTTATTAAGATAAACCTAAGGACAGTTTTTCGATGCAGAGATATTGAAGCAGTAATAATTTTTCAACACATTTGCTCAAAAAATGCATTTACGAAGTCTGTTCGAAAGTTAAATATTAGGTTGGGGAAAAAGTCTTTTCGCATTATAGTATGTATGAACTTGTAATAAAATCTCTTTGGCTGTACTATTTGTATCTGGCTGGTTTTGGTATCTTTAAAAGTTTAGATTTTAAAAAAGATAATTCCAGCTTCAAATTAGGAAAACGTGTTTTTCATTTGTTTTTCGTACTGTCAAGATGAGTGAATCTAATGAAGAAATTCGAGACATTTTAAAATTTTACTACAAAAAAAGTTAAAAATGCAATGCAAGCCGCGAAAAAAATTTGCGATGTTTATGGACCTAGTGCAGTGTCTGTGAGAGTAGCACAAATTTGGTTTAAGCGTTTGCAATCCGGAAATTTTGATGTCAAAGATGCACGTTGCTCTGGTCGCCTTATTACGGATAAAATTGATGCCATTTTTGAAAAACTGGAGCAAGATTGGCATATCACTACGTGCGACGTAGCTGAAGAACTGGGAATTGACGACAAAACAGTTTTGGCGCATTTAAAAAAAATGGGTACACAAAAAAGCTCGATATTTGGGTACCCCACGAGCTCACTAAAAGAAACCTAATGAACCGTGTACTCATTTGTGATTCTTTATTACGACGTAATGAAACCGAACCATTTTTGTAGAAGCTGATGACTGGTGATGAAAAGTGGATCACTTACGACAAGAACGTGCGAAAAAGGTCGTGGTCAAAGGCCGGTCAGGCTTCACAGACTGTGGCGAAACCCGGGTTAACTCGCAACAAGGTGATGCTGGGTGTGTGGTGGGATTGGAAGGGCATTATTCATTATGAGCTGTTACCACCAGGCAGGACCATCGATTCTAAACTCTACTGCGAACAACTGATGAGATTAAAGCAAGAAGTTGAGAGAAAGCGGCCGGAATTAATCAACAGAAGGGGTGTGATTTTTCATCATGATAACGCTAGACCTCACACATCTTTAGCCACTCAGCAAAAATTAAGAGAGTTTGGCTGGGAGGTGTTAATGTATCCGCCGTATAGTCCTGACCTTGCACCTTCAGATTTCCACCTGTTTCGCCCTCTTCAGAATTCTCTAGGCTAACATCACGAGAGGACTGCCAAAACCACTTGTCGCGGTATTTTGATCAGAAGCCCCAAAATTTCTATAGCAATGGGATCATGTCCCTACCTACAAGATGGCAAAAAGTTATCGAACAAAATGGTACCTACATACTTTAGTTAAATGTAAATAAACTATATTAAAAAATGATTTGAATTTTCTTAAAAAATGCGAAGAAACTTTTTCCCCAACCTATTATTACACACCATACAACGGAGAGAGCGGTGAAATAGGTACTCACACCTAAATATTACGCACCATACAACGGAGAGTGCGGTAAAATAGGTACTCACACCTAAATACCTGTTTTACCGCTCGTCGTTGTATGACGTCGAGCGTATTCTTTACGGTTTTTTTATTTCATATAAGATTCCACGAAGGAGTTTCACATTATTAGAATAAATAGGCTGAATGATCGAACCTTTTTGGAAGCGCTTTAGCTCAAAACAATTGTCTCATTTTTATACTAAAGAGACAATGAGATGAAATATGTAGTTCTAATTTCAACACGCGCACGTGGTGCCACTTGAAAATGTGCTCCATTTTCATATTAGGCACGTCAAAGATTAGTGCGACTTTCCGCCTGTTATTTAAAAACAAAATAATATTATTGTTGTACTGTTTTCTTGCAAATCTGCCGTAAAAGGTTGTATGACACGCGTGCGGATATTGGATTTACAAACTCGTGACTATGGTATGGTATGACTACTCGTTTGTAAAAACCAACTTACCGCGCTAGTATCATAAATACCTATAAAGATGCTATAAGAGCTCATGGTTAGGGGGCTGGTCTGAATTGTATATGGGGTCAACGCAATACGTATTTTACTTAGATTTTTTATATTAAATAATAAATAAATGAAAACCTACGTCATTGCCATTCCCATAAGCGGCAGCTCGTACTCTTTCCAGTTCTTCACCGAGATATTTTGATTTCTCTTTAGCTTGTCTCTGTTGTAGTACATACATTTCTCTGTAAAATAAATTAAAAACATTTGACGTTTCTTTTTACTATCATCTTCCTTACGTTACACTTTCAAATCATAATTGGCCAATGTACTTAATATTACCAACTGGTTGTTAAGGCATGACGTAATAACAAAACAAGGTACATAACATTCTATAATCTTACTGACAGAACCTATTGTAAACTATAATAATACATAAATCTCTTCTCTACACAATATTTTGTCAAACATGACTCTTGCTGTTCCTTGCCTGTTTAATATGACTTGTAAAAAGAAATAAATGTTGGCCGAACCTTGTCGAGTGTAAGCAAATTGTTACAAGACAAGTGCTACCGTTACCGTACAAACATTGGGCGACAAAGAAGACCAATCCCAATAGCAATAATGCTGACAAGATTTCGTGGAGCTGTCCACTCGTTGGGCGAGTGCAGGCCAACACCTTTAATTTGTGCAAAAAAACCGACACAGCTTCGAGGTGATACAAGTAGTGGCCAATGTCTGCAAGCTATGGTAAGTAGTGGCTTGCCATACGAGCGCCAATGTATATAGACTTCAATTGTAGTGACAAATGAAGACTATATACGTTGGCGCTCGTCTAAGCTCAGCCAGCTAAGAGAGCGACGGCGAGCAATGACGAGACAAGATAAAATGCCGTCCGTAAGTTGGTATTGGCCTTCACTCGCCTATGTTGGCCGAATGTGTATTGCCGGCTTAAATGCTGATCTTCAGGTGGTGTATAACAAAAAAAATATCACCAGTATATCGCAATCGGGCTCTTAAGACTTGTAGGAAGTGTCTATGCCCGCGTACGCTCAGGTTGTGGAATGAGCTCCCTGCAGAGGTTTTCTCGAACGAGTACAGCATGGGGTTCTTCAAAAAGGGTTTGAAGTTTTTACAGTGTCGGCAATGCGCAAGTGATACCCCTGGTGTTGCAAGCGTCCATAGGCTACGGTAACCGCTTACCATCAGGTGGGCCGTATGCTTGATTACCACCTCAGTGGTATAAAAAAAATGTCGCAGTCATCTGGTTAAATTACCCAGTTAATTTGATGCCTAGGCCGTTGATTAAAAGCCGGCATCCAATCAAATGCTTAGGCCGATAGTTAATTGAACTAGACTCACTGAACATTTAAAACTGTGCGTATTGAAAGTGAGCTCAACTGAACGCCTAGGCGGATAGTCTTGTGCTGAAGAATTTTAGTGCGATTGGTAGATTCAAGGTTATTTTTTATGACTACCTATAACCAAATATAAAAAATACCCTGTATCTACCCATCACACAAACAATCACACAAAAGCTCTTCGATTTAAACAACTTGTGAATGACTAATTCAACCAAATGGTTGACAGGACATTCAGCCATCTGGTTAAACGTTGCGCTCAATGACTTGGCTAGTTGTCCTTAAGCAGTGTCTAGTGTCCAATTTAACCAGATCGCTGCGACATCTATAATGCAACTTAACATTTTCTTGTACTATTTTTTTATATATCACTAGCCGACCCCACAAACGTTGTTTTGCCATAAAAAAAAGCAAAAAATAAAATTAAAATAGATAGTAGACGATTCTCAGACCTACTGAACATACATATAAAATTTCATGAAAATCGGACAAGTCATTTCGGAGGAGTATCGTAACTAAATTTGTGACACGAGAATTTTATATATTAGATTTTAATAATCACCTGATGAAAATCATCTGCACTAAACACCCTACCAATGCCAGGCCGCAGCACATGATGATGATCATGTAGTTTGGTATAGTTTTCATCCCAGTCATGCCATAGAAAGAACTGCTGTTAGTATTTGTCTGAGAATTCTGTGTCGGGTTCTGATAATGGTATTGGTAATTGTAATTACTGTTGTATGGATTCCTTCGGGCACTGCGAAAACAAATTTATTTTATGCATATCATTGAACACACACAAAGTTTAGTACCAAGTGAGTCTCCTCACTCCCGTCTTCTGGGGTCCGGCCAAACGTGGTAACCGCTACACCACTGGAGCACTAGGTGTAACCTACCAATTTCTTCACTGCTTTCTACCTTTATTTTAACGTTTTTATAGCAATGTTTATCTTACCACTCATTGAAGTTTACACCTCAATTAATCTGAAAGTAAACTTTTACAAGCATTTTTTAACTTCCAGTAAAGTATAGAAAGCTATTTTAATCACATTTAATATTAGCTAATTGGCGATCCCAAGCCCCTGACTGAGTACTCTGTATAGCACGGGGTACAGACTGCTCTCCCAGCCAGTCGTCATAAAATAATTACGTAATTATGTCTCAGGAAACATTGTGTTATAAAATTGGTATAGTTTTGTGAAGCGAGTGATTGTTTTGCCATACAATTTGAAATTCATGCAAATAAAATCACTTAATTCTAACAAATTCAATAGTGGTTTTTCACGTCATCATTCACTGGAGAGTATCACAGGCTATTGTTGATTACTGAAATTACACCATACGCACCCAAATTTTCTTGGTGTGAAAATAATTTTGATTGGGCGCCTTCTAGGGGCGCCAGGGTGTTGATGGCACCCGTGCACTAAATGAATTAGCATCGGCCCTGATTACTTGTAACACTAAACTTTAATATACCCCTAAAGCTGTATCCTATTTTTTTTGCCCATAAAACCTCATTTAAGCACTAAACTTTCTTATTCAAAATAGACCCTGAATTGTCATATCGTCGCAGACCGCGTAAGAGCAGTTTGCAATACCGCGTATTTACAAAGGTCGCAAAATTGAAATATCGCGCCAGCGGGCTCTTAGTACTGAATCGCTAATACTAGATTTGCATTAAACAACACCCAGAGAAATCCTAAACAAGTTCAGTCAAAGAAATGTGTAGAAATATACGAGATATATTTTTTCTTCCATCCCGTGAAATAAACAAAAAGCACATATACAGTATTGCAAACTGCTATTACTCGGTCTTGCACGCCCACCGACAATATTCTATGGATTACTATTAAATAAGTTCTTAAAAGATTGATTGTGTGATATTATTTTAAATGTCAAAAGGAATCTGATTTATTCATATTAATGATTAATTAAAGCTAATTGCTGTTTTTACGAGTAATTAAAAATGTGAAACTGCAATATTTTATTTTATTTTATTCCTCTTACAAACACACACAACTATCATCATTAATAAGTTAGTCATGTTGTATTTTCTTAAAATTTAACAATAAGTTACAGTAGTAGTGTTGCTTTTTTGTGTGTACATAAATTGTTAAATAAATAAATATGTTTGATACTTTTTTCTTCTTTTGCATGTTTTCCTCTCAAAATCTATGAAATAATATACATATAATAGTTATTATTATTTTCGGATGTTTGCAGAATAGCTTGGTATCAAAATTATATTTATAAAGAATCAATAAAAACTACCCTTCATTTAAAAAATACACATTTCATACTGTGGGGAATTTTGCTCATGCAGGATGCCGTGTTCTCATGGGTTAACATGTCAAGAAACACATTCCTTAGAAAATAGGTTTTTAAATGTCTAACGCTCCTGGGAGTCTCACACATCTAACAAATTAAATTGCAAGGTTTTATGGAGAGACTGGAGACTGGTTTTGAGGAGCTCGGTGGCGTATTGGTTTGAGCGCTCTAGTTTCGATAACGAAAATAAAGCAACTTTCGCCATGGTCCGTCCCAGGATGGGTCAATCAAATTTATAATCTTGAGCTCCTCCGTGCTTCGGAAGGCACGTTAAGCCGTTGGTCCCGGTTGCTTCTGCAACCGCTTTAACTCACCAACCCGCATTGGGCCAGTGTGGTGGTGTTATGGCCCAAACTCCTCATGTGTTTCTCCCATGTAGGAAGGCCTGTGCCCAGCAGTGGGACGTATATAGGCCTATGATGATGATGATGATGATGGAGAGACTGGCATTTTCATCTAAAATTGATTACTATGACATACTGATCATCTAGCTAGAACAGTACCCATCATTGAAAATGTAAGTACTAACCTGTAAGGGTTGCTGGATTTGGGATCATATGAATAGCTTGGAGTGTGTGCTGTGTTGTCATACTGAGCTCGGCTTCCAGGCTTGCTGAGGACAGTGTATGCCTCCACTATCTTAACAAACTTTTCTTGAGCTGCTACAGCTTTGTTTTTATCTGGATGATACTAGAAACAAAACCAGACTCTTGACGCAAATGATAATAGGTGATTTAGTTTATTTCGATTTAAATAACAACTTCAAAAGTGCTTCTTGGGGGCCTAATTGAATAAAGATATTTTCATTTTCATTTTCATTTCATTTTCAATTATTACAAGTCTTTACCTTACCTCTTTGCTCATTTTAATAAAAGCATCCTTTATTTCTTTGTCTGTACAGTTTTTTCGCAGCTTGAGTACGTCATAATGAGTTTTTCTAGCCAAACTGAAACCAAAATAAACACTGAAAGAATTGAATAAAAAACTTGATAAGAATTTTGATTATTGCTTACCTAAACAATCTTATAATAGTACTTATAAGCCTCGGTTCCAGTTGTCGTTTTACTAAATACATGTCGATTTTGGCTATTCAATTTATCTAAAATATCTTTGAAAATATTTCATGATAGATTTATTTGGAAATTTCCATTTTTGTTCTATAATATTTATTCAAATGTCAAATTGACAATCAATTTCTATCTCTACGGTCCGCAATGAACCATTTGCGCAGATAGCGCCACAGATCACTAATGATAGCGCGCTCACAAACGAACCGAAATGAACGTATTCGTGCCAAAGACAGTAAGTAATGTGACGTCATGAGCACAGATCATTAATAGACACGAAAAAGAGGTAGCGCAGCGCAATGATTAAAGAAACCTAAGGATAGGCTCTACCTACGAGAAAAACGTGTATATCTAATTTTAAATCTATTTGGGACTTAGCACCTTATAGTGTTGAGCACACCACTCCTTTTGTCGACTTACCTATTTAACAAAACAAAAATTTAAATTTTTATTAATTTTATTCTAATTTTGGTCAAGTACCTTGAGCACAAGCCGGGTACTTATTAGCGAGCCGTAACCGTAACTTATGTGATACAGTAACGAGGTTCTGGTGTGTACACGTGTTACAGTTTAGGCTCATGGCGTCGCCTAAAGCTGGGTACTCATTAGAGAGCCGTAACCGTAACTTATGTGATACAGTAACGATGTTCTGGTGTGTACGCGTGTTACAATTTAGGCTCATGACGTCGCCTAAAAGCTTTCACCGTACTCAGTTTGCGAGCTGTAACTGTTACCAAACAGATACTGTAACCAGGTTCTAGTGTGTACAAGCAGGCCACATCACTGTAACCGTAGTGAGAAGGCAAATCTGTCCGCAGTTTTGGTTTGTAACTCCACTATGTCGGACGAAGTGTCTCTCGCTTGTGCAAAATACATACTTATAGATGCTTTACTCGATGATCACAAACGACCACGTAGATGGTGGATTCTTAAAATTTATCAGGAAATAAGTGATCTACTTTGCATCATCTACAACTTCCCCTCTTGACGTCCACGAGCGCACTGCGAGCGCCCTTTGATTCGCGGAAAAAAATGACAATCGTCGGCTCGCTGCGAGTCGCTCGTGTAGCGCTCGTCGAAGGCTCGCGAACCACGTTCACACTATGTTTTTGGTAACAGTTACGTGCAACGTTACGGTTACAGAAATGTGTACCTTGTAATCGTCGGCTCGCTGCTAGCCGCACGCGTACCGCTCGCTGCAGGTTTGCGAACCACGTACACACTATGTTTTTTGGTAACAGTACATGCAACGGTTACGGTTGCAGCTCGCTAGTGAGTACCCGGCTTACGTCGTTACAAAACGTTACAAAACGTTCCGAAACGATATTACGTCAATAGCGTTGTGATGTGAGCGCGAATATCGAATCGGATCCTGCGTTGATACTGTTATCACCGTGAGTAGTGTTCGATCAAAACGGAAAGCCCTAATGAAAGAAATACTTTAACAACTTAAAACTTATAAAGTTAATTAATCCGTAAATACTGACATATCATAAACTTACTATATTTTTTTATTAAATGTAAGATTTTAAGCGCCCGAACAACAAGACGGGGCGTGGCGACCGCTCTGATAGGAATGATCAAAACTTTTTTTGTTCCCTTTTTTTTACTAATTAATACCATAATGTAACAATTACAAATAAAGAAAGAAAACAATGAAAAAATATATGCTCCAGGCGGGACTCGAACCCACGTCTCCTGTTTTCCGGCCAGACGCGATTACCACTACGCCGCCGGAGCTAATAATTTCTTCACCGCTTTCTTTCCTTTTCTTTCCTCTTTTCGATTAATTTTCCATTCAGAATTTCATTTCTTCTAGGCAAGCTAAAAAAGAAAATAATAATGTATTTATAATAGTTCATAGAAATGGTTTGCCACTTTCAAAACATCTTAATTACCGTCTTAATTGCCAGTGTAATTACTGGACATGGGCGGCATTTCACCTTAGGCTTTAGGATGACAACGCACCTGCAATATCAAGTGATTTTTCCTTGTTATTGCCCGTGTCTATAGGCGGCGGTGACCGCTTACCACCAGCCCCCTTATTCTCAACTGTCGGATCACGGATTCGATTCGAAAAGTCACATGCCGTCTCGCTTTGACGCAGCGCGATAAAAAGTGACAGGTATAGAGTTTCCGAAATTCGAATTCTTTCCGACAGTTGAGAATAAGGGGGCAGGTGGGCCGTCAGCTTGTCATCTAGTGGTATAAAAAAACTTATTAATTTGATAATTTCATGACATTTCTATGAAATAGGTAATGCAACCAATTTTATATTATTTCATACAAATGTCATGAAATTATCAAATGAATAAGATGTTTTTGAAAGTGGCAAACCATTTCTATGCACAAATATAGGCCATGTTTCAATTTACTGTCGTATTGACGGCACCACTCTGTATAATTATCATCTGAATAGGGATCTAATAACCTTGTTTCTAATAACACACAAAATATTGTCGTTCCTCACTCGTTTAGCAGGGCACACAGGTGGCGTGATATCGTTTTAGAACTTTTTTTGAACAATGAGCATCAAAATATTTTTTTTTCTATAAAATGATACATGTTTGAAATAAGATGTCACTAACGTTTTTTAATGTAAACGATATGATACTATAATGTTATGGAGAGAAATGATAACCTCGACTACATATATTTGTTATTAATTTATCTACCAATTACTTTCTATTTATACCACCACGACATATATTAACTCGGGCGCACACTCATCTAAGACGTGAGAAAATGTGCGATCACGTACCTATTTTGGTATATGAATTTTTTGTACAAAAAGTTATTACCCACTAGCATTTATCAACTTATTATTTTATTTCTTGCGGGCTTACTATTTAATACGAAACTATTTTGAGAAGTTCGGAATGATAAGAAAATTATTTTCTTACGGTTGGCAGATATGGCTATCGTTAATTGGTTATTTTATTACCCATAAATGTCAATGTCAAAGAAGTAGCCGCGAAAACAAAAGCTTTCAATTCTAAAAAAATTAAACAACATACATCTCCGTTTACTTTTGCAACTGTTTACCAAAATGTTGATATTAATGTTCAAAATGTGTTGAAGTGTTCACGAACAAAAAAATAAAAGTACCCCTTGGTAAGTTCAAATTTTTTAATGTAGATTACATTTAACGCCTTTTAAGTTACATAATACCCAATAATTTATTACATTAGCTACATATCGTAGTTGATGTACTATTATCTTTCAATAATAGAACCATACCTTTCAATGATAGATCTTGTTATCATCTTAACTTGCAATAAATATAGAGGGCTCATACAATAAAAAAACCTATTGTTTCAGAGCTACTTACTTCACAGATTAAGTACCTATGCCTACTGTGTATCACTTAGGTAGGTACCTAGGTAATACCTACTTAGGTATCACACTACCACATGCTTTTTAGTAGTTTTAGCTTAAGCTTGTATTCTGGTATTCTTATCTAATAATTACAAGCACTTATAAAATGCTAAATTTGTAATTGCTTTTAGCACTAATAAAAACAAGCCGACTTAAAAATATTGGTCAAACTTGCTTTTAAAATTATAATACATAATAATAATTTTTAATTAGATAAGCAGCTGTTAAAAATCTCTGTTATCTTAATATTTAATAGACTTAAATGTAAAGTGGGCTATCGGTCGTGTGTATTTCCAACCATTGCTTTCGCATTTCGCTATCCTGCTACATGTAGCGTACTAGACACTCAAAGAGTATACCTAGAAGAATACATTTGTAGCCAGCCACTAGCCTCGCAGTGGCAGAAAGCGGAGGCGGCGCGGCGCGGCGCGGGCGGGCGACGAGCCAGTGTTCGCGCGTTATTCGACGCGGAGGGACGCACGGTCATGCGAGAAGCGGCAGGCAGAATGGCCGAACTCGAGTTCGAAGCACCGCTCGCGCAAATCGAGGAAGCTGATGATTGTCTCACCACTGCGGATTACCCGCAAAAGACGATCAACGGAAATGATATACATCTCAATAACATTAACAATCTAAAAAGTGAAATGATCAAGATGAAAACTGACTCAAACAAAATAAACGATAATGAAGAAACTAAACCGGTGAAGTGCAAACAGGACAATATGCAGAATGGCGATGGTGACAATTTCACAGAGACTTTCTCTGGATCGCTGGAAGACTTGGTGAACACTTTTGATGAGAAAATCACTAAGTGCTTTGGAAATTACGAAGAGAGTGTGGAGAAACTGGCGCCTGTGCAAGTTCGCTCACAGGAAGAGATAATGAACGAATGCCAGTAAGTACTTACCTACCTATAAATTAGCACGATAAACACTAAATTAGAGCATTTAGGGATGATGTCTTCGGCAGCATTTTTTTTTTTTTAATTGTGGTGTTAAAGCCTTTAAACCCATAACAGTCATTTATATGACTATAAAATGCTATTCTATTTCTTACATTCAGTATTATGAAACATAAACAAAAAGGGCGGGCTTTGCGCATGGCTTTCGCAGTTCGTGCATCGATCGAAGGTCCGACTCCATCAAGGGTGGCGGGTGCGTGAGGGTGGGTGGCGATGACGCATCCACCCGCGCGCCCCATCCGCTTGGCCCCTTTTTTGTTTCCAACCCAAAGAGAAGGGGCATAGAAATACGGCACGCGACAGTGAAGAATTCAAACTAATATGAACGGATATCCACAAATCAAAAGAGAATTATAATTGGTCAATTTGCAAATGTAAACAAACTTATGGGTACTTATTCTTTTTTTAGAAATGGTAATGGTATGTGTTGTCTTGAAATATTACTGAATTTGCATTTTAGGTCAAGATTATTACAAATTAAACATACCTAGTTAATTCCATATTAATTTACTATATTATATTACTATAAATAGGTAAGTACCTACTTATTTCTATAACATTCGACATTACCATCGTCGTCAATTTTACAGTATAAAGTTAACAGTCACCAAAAACTTATTATAATGGAAAAAGTTTCTCACGTTTCTTTACGGTCTTGTTAATGAACATCAGCTACAGAAGAAAAGTTTTCGCTTCACAAATAGGATTGTCTTCATTGTAGTCGGTCATTTAAAACATTCATCGATTTTCTTGTGACATTTACCTTTTTATGCAAAAGCATCTGAAGATAAGCATGTAAGAAATTTATAATACACATCGACATTTTAAAGATAAATGGTTAATCATCATCATCATCAACATATCAGCCGAGAGACGCCCACGGCTGGGCATAGGCCTCCCCCAAGGATCTCCAAACCGATCGGTCCTGCGCTGCCCTCATCCAACGGCTTTCCGCTTCAAATGGTTAATATTGAGAAATATAAATCGTTTATTAATATCAATTTATACCACTAAACATTGAGAACTTTTATCTATTCTTCTATTTTATTAATCTATTTAAGTTTATTTCACGTTTCATGTATATTAAATAAAATTTAATTCCAAACAACTTTACAGTTGTAAATACTTATTTATTCTTTCTATGTCAAACCGAAACATATTTTGGACGTGATCCAGATGACCCAAATGCCAGTATGCCAGGGAAATAAATTTGAGTTTTCGTGGTTTTATTCATGAACGAAAAGAAACAGTAAAAACATTAAAATGATTATTTTTTATATTAAAAATAAAATTTTTCATATGTGTTAGCTAAACAACTAAAACGTCACAATACCATTAGTCCACTAAGTATTAAAATACCTATTATTTGTTTAATTATTAGTCCACAAAGGCCCTATCTCGTCCAATAGAAAGGTCATCGAAAATGTTATTATCCTGTGCTGTGGTCACTGGTCAGCTTACATACTGATTTCTGACCCGGTGTCTGAGTTTTCAAGCGGTCACGGTTCTCTGGAGTGTTTTAAAGCCTTTATCTTGCAATTGCCCATTAGTAAAGTACTTTCGTAGTCAATAGAGATATACAGGCTGGTGACGACATTACGACAATAAATTAAAACATCGGCTATATTAGTTAATAGAAATGTTTTGCAACTTTCAAATACATCTTATTTATGTGATAATTTCATGACATTTGTATAAAATAATATACATAACATTGGCTGCATTATTTCATAGTAATGTCACGAAATTTTGAAAGTTGTAATATACATTTCTATGAACTAATATAGCCCATGTTTTAATTTATTGTCGTCACCACCCTGTATACCTATATACAGATTCTGGTTACCTAATGAGTCGTTCATTAATCCGTAATAAAAAAAGGTTATACATAGTTATGAAACAATCGCACAGAACTTTTATTTATTAAAAATTTCGACAGCAAATCGTTGCAAGTTTCTTTACTCATGTCATTTCATGTGCTTAGTATATAAGTCTGTATAAAGTTGTTATCCTCAAAGCGTTAGAATGCCACTGATAGATGATATTTATTTGTGAAGTGACCGCCTAGCAAACAATGTATTTTCAGTTATGTGTGAATGCGCTGAAGGCCGCCGGCGGACGGGCTGGTATGGTAAGAGACGATATGCTGAAAAACTGTGTTCTGCCATTTTTGCAAACAGCTCACTCCGAGAAAATTAGTAGAAGTAACTAAAAAATACGGTTCACTTAATTTTTTTAGGATAACATAGTATTTTTAGCATACTGCGTAGAAAGAAAGAAAAGTATTATTTACCTATTAACCTTTCGCCCGCTGGCGCTCACACCATGGAAAATCTATTTTATCTGAAAAATACCTATACGGACTTCTCATGTAGATAAAAAAAACTCCAAAAAGTTTTCTACGTTTACTATTCTCTGAAAGTTTGACACCTTTCAGCCATTTTTATTTTCCGATAAAATTAATGAAGATATTGTCCTACTCATGACATTTTAAAAAATGCGTACACGCAATAGTACACACGCACGCACGCACGTACACACGCACGCACACACGCACGCACACACGCAAACACGCGCACGCGCGTGCGCACATATTACGATATCGACCCCCCGCAACCCCAGAATCCCAAATTTTATTTCGGAATTCTGTAATACCCGGTATTAATATCAGGTTGACTGAAAAATATAAAAAATATAAATGTTTTCATTTTATTTTAAATCCGTTTACATTTCCTTGCTTGTCATATATTAGCTCAAAATCGTCGACAAAGTCAGTCGACAGGTGCGGCGTGTGCATTGATTCCTCCCGTGATTCATGGTCGGCTATAGCAGATGTTGTAACCACCTTGCACGCCCGACAATCATGGCATTATGTACACCTTGCCGAATATTAAGTGATTAGCATATTTTATGGTAATTTAATTGTGATTATTTTAAACTAGGTACTTACCTGCTATCTGATTACCTATGCGTTTCTACTCCTATTCTTATCAGGATCTCTAGTTTTAGTTCTACGTCAAACTTAACTACCGCGTATAGTATGTCGTATGATAATTATGGTCTCCATTATTTCACAACAGAGGCGTTCGTGATGGTTCGTGTCGCTTTCATACGATTTGATACACAAACGCAGACGCGATAGTAGGTACATAACGTTTTACGAATATCAAAACTCAAAAGTAAATCATCAGCAGACATTTAAAAAAGTGATGAAAAATACAAAACATGGATCATTATTTATTATAGATAACTAGCTGCACACGGCATGCTTTGCAATGTCCGTAAAGAGAAAACTGTTAGGTTCTGTAATCCAGGAACCTTCGCCGGCGTCCCCAGAATAACGTTTCATTACAATCTGACTGATCAATTGTGTCGGAATGCATAGTGGACAAACATACATTGATTTTTATTTTATTCACATCGATGTATGATGATCTGCAGCTTAATGTCACAACAGTCAAATGTTTTATACTCTTGTATACTCACTTCCGATTTAAATTCAATACTATGGAAATATATTTTATATTCTTTTGTTCACTTAGTATTCAAAGCGAAACTTTTATTATAATAGGCCACGGCACACGACTCACGTCTGTCCGATCACAAGTCTTGAATAAGAATGAGTTGCAGTTTAAGCAATGGAAGAAACTAAATGTTATTAATACCTCATAATGTAACTTTTATAAAAAAAATTAATCTCCATTCTTTCCATCACCACCCAAATGGCTGTCAAAGCGAGTGTTAGTATCATGTCTATTTAGCCAGAGTCATATTCAGAGTCATACAGTTATATGATTGTATATTATTATTATTTATTTCTTCGCTATCCAGTATCCGAAACACAAACTGTTAATTATTTATGCTCAATTTAATCTTTTTATTTACATAATAATTATTATCCTTTGACGCCGTATGTCCAAATTTCAAAGTGAAGAATTTCAAGCCTGAAACACTTTATTTAACAAACAAGTAATTTTATATTTTACCACATAATTTTCAACATCAATGCATCAATTCAATACATAATATATGTACTAGTTACTACTTAAATGAAATTGTAACTATCAAGTGTAGAAAATATATACCTAAGTAAGTATTCTTTGATGTGGAAATACTTACAATCACAAAACGAAATCCTTCAATTTTACCGTTTCTTTATGGGTCTAATTTTATATTGCATTTAATTGGTTTGTTATACTATATACCTACCTAATGTAATTTTTCACGCTTAAATTAGCCTATAACCTTACCTGGATTAAAGGGACTTGCGTGCTTGAAATTAAATTTAATAACCACAACATCGAGGTCTCAGTTTCCAATCATTAAATTATTATTTACATATAACGAGATCGCGTGTCTATTGAAAATCTATATTACTTTCTAAAATAACTTGAAATCGACTATATCGTCTACATAAAACGTACTATGGTCCTTCAATAACGTAAACCATAACTATATTTTTTAAGGGGAAAACACTGTTGTGTGGTGCCCAAAATAAAATGTAAAATAATCAGTAAAATTAAACTAAACATTAACAGTTAAGTTAAAATTAAAAATCGGTAAGCGCTGTGAAACAATTCTTTTTATCAAGTCTCAGTTTGTAAGTTTATCGGCAGTTCCTCTGCGGAAGCATGCCCTAGATCTCGCGCTGTGCTAAATTACCATACTGTACACCTACAGCAAACTTAAATTTGCATGTGCTGACTTTAATTAGCATGACCTTACAACTGAACTTGAGCGAATTGACTGTCTCAGCTTTCTTTCCGTCTTCGATTTTGCTATTCCACGTGCTTCCTTGAGTATTCTTCAATTATACGACGTAACAAACAGTCCGTCAATCAATGCAGTAACGTACCTCTACTGTTATTTCACTTTCGATTCCCTGTCGACGATTTTAGTGTTAATATATTTTTTACCGAAATTTTAAAATCATAAGTATAGTATCAAAAACGTGAACATCATTTCAAAGATTCGAAGGTTCGTAATATGATCTAAACCTGAAATAATCTTTATTTTATTATTGTTTGTAAACTGCAAGAGCATATGAGGTATTTATTACCCAGTCTCGCTGTAGTTTCTCGGCACCCACACGTAGCATATCATGAAAGGTGAACGTCTGATATATAAATAACCATTGCCATTATCAACCATCTACTCTTAAACTCCATTTTCGCTAAAAAACAATTCTTTTATAAAATTCTCTACCACCCCTACTCATACCTGGTGTCAAAAATATTTTAGTAACAATTTTTAAATCTACTAAAATCTCTCTATAAAACGGGTACTTGTTCGTTTTTCACACATATTAGTTGGTCCATACATTCTCACGCTACGCTATGACAATAAAAGTTTAAATTTATAGAAGAAACAATCTGCAGAGTAACGGTCTTCTTAGAAGGTCCAGTTTTTTGTTTGTTTTTTTTTGTTTTATATTAGAAAATCTATTTAAATTCGACAATGCTAGCATCAATCGAAGTTATTTAATGCAGCGCGTGAGTCATTAAATTATAAGGTCATTTTCATCAGGTTACTGTTTAAATTATACATAAACGGAGTCTCATCAATCAAATTGTAATGATCTACTAACGTCGGATGACTCGGGCACAATATGAATAAAGAAAAATGGTTCTGTGCTTTATGACGAAGATACTAGTTTCTTAGATACTTAATCAATGTCAAATTTGAATATGCATAAGTTTATGAACATGCTGTCTCTTTGTTGATTACATATATGTAGGTATGTATTTTACACCTAACAAAAGAAAAATGAAAAAGAAAACTAACCACACAATTATTAAATAAAGTACCAAATATACAGAAAAACTGTTTTTCAAAACATAAACTATGTTTTTAAATGGAAGAAATATTACATAAAGAGAAATATTAAATAAAGCAAGAAATACATAAACCGTTTTTTCAAAACATTTTGCATAGTATAATATTTTATATGCAAGATATAATTTCTGAATCTGATAAAGTAACGCATCATTACTTTATTTATAACCTAAGTTTTCCATTTAACAATTCTAATGGACATAAATGTTATCGTCCCCTATAAAGCTAATAGCTTTTATGTGGGCGAGTAACACGTTATTGTAAAGCTTTAAACGTCTTAACGCATGGCTGGACACAGTGATGAGTTGATAACATGAGGGCTGTTCTCAAAAAACGATACGTTTTTACTTTGAATATTTATGTATGATAACTACTTAATATTAACATTAAATGGCGCTTATTTGATAGAAAATAAAGGTATTTGCGATTTAGTCTGTGAACAGAAGTTTTTTTTTAGATTTTGGTCTTGCACACTTCGTTTGATAACGTGTTAATATTACCACAATTTGGGGCAAATGATGATCCAAACATCCCCCGTTTGCTGAAAAAAATATTCACAAAAATAAATCACAATCTTTGTTTCATACATACAGGTTATATTTTGAGTTATTACTATAAAATAGAAGACCAATTTTTTATAGGACAATCTACGTAAAAATTCACAAAGTGGGAACACAAATGGAATTCATTTACGTAAACATTCAGTACATAAACAGCACATTAACAACAAACCATTGTCATTGGACAAAAACTGTACCAGAGACATGACCCGTAGTCCCGTAATACCGATATCACGCTTGAGTAAACCAGTGCATCGACTATGCCATAAAAAGCAGTTTTAACGAAGTAAAATGTAAACAGAGAAATTTGCATTTATTAGCATTGACATTGATATATGTGGATTGGATATATTGTACTAAATTAAAACCTATTGTTATGATAAAAATGGGAAGATTTAGCTGTTTGTTCTTGAAATTTTAACAAGACATTTCATTTTAATACCCAAATTGTGTCTTCTTTACTTATTCATAAAAATGTAACTTCTGTCTGTATTTTTGAATGCTTATAACATAAAAACCACTTAATGAATGTTGATGCGAATTTTACTGTAACGACGCTTAGGACGCTTTTAGGATTATTTATTATCACAGTGTAACGAAAGGGAACGGCGCAATGTGAAATTTTATTAAGCGTGTAGTAGTTTCGCCACTGTTTTCGAGCGCTTATATGCCTCAAGCCCTCAAGCTGGTGAGATACACGAAAATATATCAGAAAATTCTAGGTCTTAAAAAGCTTACGGAGGAGTCCGCGATAGCGTTTGTCACCCGCTAGTTGATTTTTTGATAATATTCTTTCTCTCGCACTTATAATCTAGCCCAAATTTGTCAAGCCGTGAAAGACCCCCGACCGAGCGGACATGAAGCCACAGACTCAAGACAAAAATGGATTTTTATGATTAAAAGCCATTTTTGTCTGGAGTTGTGACAATTGTGTGACAATTGTGACATTAACTAAATAATTAACACTTACACTTAAGTTACAATTATATGTTGATGTGCTGCGTGATCAATTGCTTCCTGTGGAGACTATGTATGCAAATAAATTATCATTATTAACTCTGAAAATGCTATAATAATAAGACGAATGGACTGGGGTGAAAGTATTATTGTCATATTGACCACACTTGTTTTAGAGCTCAATATCATTTTAATTATTATCAATCGGTACCGATAATGACGTAAGAATATCCGTATAAACAATGTGCACAGCGTAGGTATAAAATTTTATAATCAAGCAGGACAACTTGTATGACGCAGCCCATGCCATATGTCGCGATTTCCTTGAATTGGTCAGCAGCCGGCGCGTTTGCTGGCTCAGATTGTTTTTCGTTTGTTGATATTAAATAACGCTCAAATACTAAGGTTTTTATCTAGACATAATGGCCATGATATTTTGAACGTTGATGATTGTCGCTTTGAACTCCTCAAAGAAATATTTTGGCTCCATGGTCTATTTTTAATATGTTTGTTGGTCAATATTAATATCAGTAAACAATAATAGCTAGACTAGAAATTAGCGTCAACTGCACCAAGAATATCTCTTACGATGACCTTCCTAAAAAATATAGATTGTACCTACTTACTGTTACTCGAAACGACCCACACGTATAAACAGCGCGTGAGCAAAGGTGGACTGTAAGAGCCATTATTTTCAAATTGAGGGTACCTATTCCTATATTTTGTATTGATAAAACTATCTTGAGTGATGTCTTCATTTTAAATTCTCATAACATTTTATTGTATTATCGTACCGCCATACCCACCGAAAACCGGTTCCTGGACAGTTTCACACCATATGTGCCATGTGTTTGTATGATTGATGATGATGACGATCACTGTAAGCGTGGTAGGCAATGTCAACGTCATGATGACAAATACGAAGTTGCACTGAACCACAAGACCGGAGGTTGCACACTACTGTGTGAAGAAAGGCAAATACGTTCCTTACTTAGAACATCAAATTCTTTTTTACAAAGTATTGGTCTGTTTTTCGTCCATTGACGTTGATTACCTCAGACCAGCCCATGCTGTTTATAAATACAGTCTGCGGTTGGTTCATTCAAATTATTTTTGCAGGATTCACGTCATCTGTACGAGTACCGAGTGTATGACTTCATGTATGACTAAAACTGTAACTCATTGACCGTCTTGTTGTACTTCTGAGTAATCTTTACAAGAAGTACTTAGCGAATCATAAATCCATAGTAAGATATAAAAATTGATCTTATTTATCCTATTTTATTATTAATCAAACCACCTCCTTCCTATAAAAAGTAATAAAATATACAATCCTAGATACTGACAGTACTGAGTAAGTATTGAAAGGCATATTTTTCTACTAGTCTTACGTTTTTTTTTCGACTTTAAAAATTCCATTTCCTTGGTACACATACAAGATGCTTTCAGAAAAATAGAGCTCAGTTCAAAAAGAATTCTTAGCTTTAATGCTGAACGCGCAGGCTAGGAACTGTACGAAGGAACATTGTTGGTCATAATTTGTGAGAGACTAACCCACCGTAACGTAACCTTGTCTAAACACTCTTTCAAGGACAGACTACGATGGCGGCGCGCCGTCGTTTCATCCGGGATCTTTTCAAGAGACCTCCCTCCTCACTCCAGTTCTCGGAGTCCCCCTCACTGCGCATGCTCTTAAGTCTTGTACGCCCAAAACAAAAACGCTTACAAAATAACTTGATGATAATTATTGTAATACTATTTAGTTCAGGAAGACGCAGCGTTGGTAGGCCCCCCGCGAGGTGGACCGACGATTTAGTGAAGATCGCGGGAAGCCAATGGATCGGTCGGTTTGAAGATCCCTGAGGCTTATGCCCAGCAGTGGGCGTCTCTCAACTAAAATGATGATGATAGTTCTCATAGCCATTATGAACAGTAAAGTAGATCAATCGCATGCTACTTTAATTATAATATCTAACTCACATGACACTCGCACTTTAATCCTGTTAATGTATGATCGGTCACACATTACAGAGAAAAGAATCTGTCTTAAAGAACCCTATCCTTTTCACTCACATAACTTAAACCTTTCTTTATGACTTTCGTTGTCAACGTAGTCTTTTTAGATATGGTCGCGTCGAGAAAGCTATTTCTTTCGCACGCAAAAACATTTGCGATGGCTAGAGGAAACCGTGTCTTCTTGCTTGATACCTTTACATATAACCATTCGGCGACGAGCTAAAAGTGGTATGGCTAATTGTGGCTTCACCAAAATAGCATGGAATTTCCTTAGGGGCGGATCAATATTTGACATCTGTATCTAATCAACTCTATGTAATTTCATTAAGAATCAAAGTAATTTATTTATTCTATTAAGGAATAGTAAATAATACTGTAGTTTCTCTTCGAATGTGTGTTTATTGATAAGACCTTCAAGTTACCTTACCTATATTTTTCTTCATACCGACATGATTGTGATAATCCAGCATAGGTTCGCTTGATGGTAAGTGGTTGCCGTTAACTATAGACGCTTGTAACTGAAAGTAATGTTGACAGCTTAGGAGATAATTCGCTCTGCTCCCGACATACAAATACAAAATAGTATTATTAGGTAGGTTGCTATTTTCTGCTATGTTGAGACGCTTCCCCAGTTGGACATTCAAAGTTCGAGTCCAAGATACCATTACGCCACTAAATTTCATGTGCGAACCAGCTCAATATCTTGAAATCAAAGTAAGATTTGTGTTAGGGCAAGTCAAGGAAAGCTCCGTGTTGGTGCGTTCGGTCAAACTGGATCTATACATTCTCCGACGATCGACCGGTTTGGCCGGCGCGAATCCTGGCTAACGTTCGTAATAAACCTTTATTTTTAACGTGAGAAACTTTGTTATTGGAGATATGTACTAGAATTTATCTATCAAGTCATCCACTGTGTCTTAAAGCTTGCTTTAAAATTATATTTGTACCTATCTACTACTATTCTGTTTATCAATAAACTTTAAAAAGTTTCCCCAAGAGTAGACTTTGTTACTGGGCTTAAAATGAAATTCCCTTGCTAGTTAGACGTTGAGACTAAGTAAAAATATAATTTGAATATTGTAAAATATAAAAAAAAACACCAGCAGTAACAGCTTAAAAGTAGCGACTAACTAACATTATTTTTATCTAATAAAGAAACAAAATGTAATGTAAATGGATAAATGTAAATGAGTCCGCAACTTTGCATGCTTTATACGTATGGCGTTGTCTAACGTCGGTTAGAGTCCTAAGAACTTAGTTCCTGTAATTGGTAATATCAATAGTTTCATGCACGTCTCAAATACCTGTTTCGCTTATCGTTGGAAATAGAGCATTCAACAAACACTGCAAAGCCTCATCACGTGCACGCTGGAAACCGTAGCAGTGCCTGAGTGTGCCGTCACAAGCACTGATTACAGCTCACACGACCACTATAAGTATAAACAACCCCGTTTACGTTTTCTAGAATAACATAAAAGGGATTACTGCATGCACTCTGAATGAATGTTGTAAATATAGGTACCTAGATATACAAGTAATATTTATTATTTATTTCGTTTTTTTTTGTAATGCAAACCTACTATTTATTAAGTTTCAACTAAAGTAGATTTTTAATTCAGTATACAACTCAATCCCATGTGCCTATATTTTTTTTTGAGGAGCTCGGTGGCGTAGTGGATTGAGCGCTCTGGTTTCGATCACGAAAACAAAGCAACTTTCGCCATGGTCGGTCCTTGGATGGGTCAATAAAATTTATAATCTTGAGCTCCTCCGTGCTTCGGAAGGCACGTTAAGCCGTTGGTCCCGGTTGTTACTGCAACCGCTTTAACCCACCAACCCGCATTGGGCCAGCGTGGTGGTGTTATGGCCCAAACTCCTCATGTGTTTCTGCCATGTAGGAAGGCCTGTGCCCAGCAGTGGGACGTATATAGGCTGGTGATGATGATGATGATGATATTTTTTTTAAATATGTAAATTGATGGATATTATCAGATATGTTATCCAAATCTACAATATAGAGGGCTAACATCAAAATCACGACAACCGAAATGGGTTGATAGAAACATATTAGATCACTATAATATCTCTTTGAATATTGAAAATCTTGTAGATCATTAGCGTAGATTAGACTTATTCTAAAAGTGGGGCATTATTTAAACAGGCTGTGAGGAATTAAGGACTCATAATTTGATTTATTTATTAAACTTGACTAAATTCTTCAGATGAATTTCTTGAAGAGTTTTTCAAATATTGTGTGAGTATATTTTATAAGATCTTTTGTATTAGTTACTAGGCAAGAGTTAAATATAAATAAAAATTATAAATATTAAAATATTCCGCCAACCAACAATAGATAGACAAAGTTTTGGAAAACCTTAGTTTACTGGGATACGATACTGGGATACGATACTGGGATACGATACTGGGATCAACGGTTGAACTAATCACTTGTACCTGTGGGAATGACGGGAATTGTCTACCAATGGCTGGTTTCAATTTCCTAACCCCTATTTCACAGATAGAGATAGGTTTACCACAGTTAGTAACTACAGTGTTACTTTTTAAACATGAGCGAAATTTTCACAATGTGTTCTATCCATGGTTATGAACAACTTTCTCACTAAAAAACCAACTGTGAAATCACATAAAAATTAGCTGTTTCATACAAAAATTCAATTTCTACTGAACAAAATGTATAGAACAGTTGATTTGTAATGTCTATGATATTTGTATTTATTTGTTAGATGTACATTAGGTTTTTTTTATATAAATAACACGCTAGGTTACAAAACCTAAGTAGGCAGGCCTGCCACTTCTACCTGTGGTTAGAATAATGAAATCGGCCATAAAAGTGCAATGTTTTGATGACTTATACCAGGCCATTCAGTGAAAATAAGGATGGAAATTACCGACACAGTGGCATTTTAAACAAGTACGTAACAGAGCGAAAGTTAACGAAATTTTATAAGGGTATGTAGGTTATTTGCCTTTGCTCGAAACAAGTCGTTTATCTACAACACGAATGTACTTATCAACTTAAAGGAAGATACTTATTATGATTACTTTTTATAACTTATCCATTCTTTCATAAAATTTTCTTGTTACTTTGAACATACAATACAGGGGTAATAAACATGATGTGTTTAATGTACCTGATTCTAATGACTACATATACAATATTGCTAACAACAATTTACCTCTAACATTAGAGGCTAAAAAGTTAATAAACGTAGAAATAATAACTAGGTAACCCGACAAGTTTTGCTATGAATTCTGTGAAAACTGAGTATTGTTCGTATTTTATGAATAAATTAAAACAAAATAGATTCAACTTCAGCATGTTTATAATTGCAACATTACCTTTCACTGTTACAAGAAGTATTTTGTGATAAAAATACTCATAAACTAACTAACATACAAACTTACGGTACGTTAAAGATTAGGTAAGTAAATTAGCATTACAAAATAAGTTCCACGTTCTCTAATCGCAAAACGATAAAAACTAGAATTTCTTGTTCTAACTTCCTTTGTAAAAACTCTTATTCTGTTAATAATTGTACTAACCAAAATAAAATACGAAGTTATACTTGCCAAAATACTGTGAAAAATTAAAAACATACAGCAATAGGTAAATTAACTTTAGTTTCAAGAAAAGAGTCGAGGAATTCTATCTCCTCTTCTTATTCTTAACTTTCTTCTGCTTTATGTTTATAGACCACTATCTGCTTATTATTTTTATTTTCTTTCCGTGTAGCTTGTTTATTGTATATCTATTTTTCATTATTTCTATAATATGTAATTGTATAATCTTACACCGCATATACAGTCTGCCTTTCTTGTGTTTCTATTTTTCCTTTTGCGGGTCTGCTGAAAGAAATTTCGCTAAGAATAAGCAGATCCTTTGGGCATATTATCCATCATATTTCTTTATTGTAATTATCTTGTGTGCAATATTAAATTAAATTAATTAATATATAAATAAAAATTGTTTCCTTATATTATAAAAAACATTTTTAGAGAAGACAAGATGCTAACGCTTTGAGCTAGCATTTCAAATTGTAGGAAAAATGTAGTGAATAACATGATTTCCTCTAATTTACATAAAATTCTTTTAGATTGCAAGAAATATATATATAAAAAAAGATTGCATAAATATGGCAACATAAAGGTCATATACGTTCTCAAAATTAATAGCCATACATAGCCATAACGACGCAGTAAAAAATACCCTTGTATGTAACTAAGTACCTAGGTACATTGTTTCCTTCAACATGGCTAACTCTGGTGATTTCTTGAAATTAAAACATTATTTGCAGCTTTAATAATTCAAGTTGTATGGAAAATCTATGATTTATGTTTTTTTTTTGGCTGGTCCAAATCCCATACAAACTTTTACCATCTTTAAAGGCGTAATGATTCTGACAGAAGGCGTTCCGAAGGCGCTCCTCCTACACTGCTTGCTATGATGTCGGTTTACGTGTACGCATATTTGAATATTGAAACCTTGTCGGATAAAATTCCTTATGGTAACTATAAATAAATCATTTATCGCGCAACTATAAATGTGGAAAAAACTGTGAACAATTAGCCGCTTTAATAACTAACTTTAAGGCACCGTAGTGTATACCTTGTTAGAATTACGTGAAAACAAAATTAATGTTGATACAGTTAATTTTATAAATTACGCATACTCAAATAATCGATTAATCGATGCTTACGCAGATAATTTTACAAAAACTCGAGGTTTTCGTTACGGAGTTAACTCTATCACCTTTTCTATAAATACGAAATTCATGATTTTGGACGTATTAATACTTTCTAAAATTATCTGGAGAAATAAACGTTCGTGCTACTCGCAATGTCAGTAAAATTTAAGTACCTACTATAGTTCAATGCCGAAAACATTCAACATGGCCTTCAAAGCACAATAAAATAACTTTTAATATAAATCTTTTATTTTATTACCTTTAAATAATGATTTTGTCTCACCTACTGATGCAAAGATGGCAACGAAACAGAAAAGATGCAGAACAACAATAGGGACAAATAAGATTTAAGTTCCCTCTATTGGTTTCTTAAATGCACTTCGTATTTCCTGCATTGCACCAGTATGTCTCAAACATTTATGGGTTGGCTGGAAGAGATCTCTTATAGAGATAAGTCCACCTTTGTTAACTTATGTTACTAACATGCATTGTATTTATGGCATTTTAAAGTGCAACAAAGAGTATAATATTGTAGTAGCACAGAGGAATTCTGTGGTAGCAGCGCAGCCTCAAAAGATGGTTTGATAGTTTTCACGTCAATGTCACTGAACAACAAGCTTCATTCCTTTTATCACTGCAAAGAGCTTATGGCCTATATATACTGTATGATGATAGTTTAGCATCTGAAAGTAGGTGATTTCAATCGAGCTAAATTATGAATCCAATTTATATGTATATATAAATATCGTGAGATTGACACATCTTATGAGTAAAATACCGATTTCAAGTACTTAGCATGTAATTTTATTTTTGAAGAATCTGATTTATTCAAAGTGAACAAAGTGCGCAACTCTTTTCTACACGAGTTTGTTTTAAAAATTCCTCTTTATTTAGGTTTGTGTACATATAACTTCCAGCATCTGGAACAATAAATGGAAACTAATCGCAATGTAAACAATAGATGCAGTGAACGAGCTGCGTTACGTTAAAGGTGCGGACAAAGCGGCTCTATGAAACTATCTTTATCAGAATACATTCATTCGCCTTCACAGTATTTTTCCAATTCCCTGGATGATACGTCAATTACGGGTGTGACAAACTACATACTTACTTATAGCCCGTAATGCGGCATCGCGTCGTTGAATAGCGACCTACTTATTACACAAATCAGGCCACTTAACTAGGGTTCGTCCTTTGCTATAGTTAGTAGAGACAATAAGGTGCTGTAAAACGCAAATATTATTTTATCACTGTACTTACTCATAGTGATAAATATTTTCATGTTATCTATATGTGTACACGGTACTACACCTTGCGTGGTAAATATCGCTTGGTAAAGCTTTAAATTGCCCTGCCCTGTGTATAGAACTTATTATCTTTTATAATTACAATGATAGTTATAATTTTCCTTCGTTAAGGGCCCCATACGGTGAAATTCGTCGTAACGATCCGTCGTTTCAGCCGATATCGTATCGACGAATCGACGGTGTATGTCCATCTACTTGACCGAAGACGATATCGCAACAAAAACTCATGCAATCATGCATATCGTAACGTCAAATCGACAGTGAATGGCTCTTTGCGATCTACGATTCAGTTTATGTCTCAATCTGTGCACAGAGTAGGTACATTTTTTATACGGGTACAGAGTCATCAATCGAATAAATTGGTGATCTGATTCCATCCAATAATATTTTATTTTTTTCTTGAAAAGAAAATTTATGTAAAATAAAAAAGTTTACTTTATTTATTTTTATTTTCAATTATTTTTTTTTTCGCCAGGTTTCTTAATTAATAATTACCGCCACATAACATAGATAAAGAAAAAAGTTCATTTTCCATTTACAATACACGTATTGAATTATATGAATCTCTGTCCGCGATGGAACGTCTGTGTTGAAATCGAAGCGATCCGTCGTTGCAATCGATCGCAACGATGGATCGCACCGTATATGGGGATATGTACCTCACCTTAATAAAAAAACAAAACATATCTACGTATTTTGAATCATTTGGTAAATAAAACATACCTTGTTTAGCATTTTTATATTTCCAATTATGCTTAGCCGTAACTATTTCTAATAATAATACGATATGATGGTAAAATTGACTATTAATTTGATCATTTCCATAAATTTGGTACGTCGATTGAAGTTATTTCGATAGACCAGGTTGTTTGTTTAATGTTAAACCAACATAAACATTGATTCGAAGTGACCTTGTGTTGGTAGGTGTGAAATGTGACTCAGCATGAACACAGGAATATTTAACTACAAATAATTTTTATTAGCCTTTTAATATTTTGTTTTATAAATTGCAAAAGTGTGTTCTTTATTCTGTGTTATTGGCTATGATTCAAAATATTTAGTGCTTTAAGTTTATTTCGTTAGTCCCTATCTACGACTAAGATTATGAATGAAGCATGGTCAAAGTTCAAATAACTTCAACTTTGACCATGTCTAATTTATTTTTGATGATACTTGTTTTTTAAGTCTTTCTAAATGACTCTTGTATCGAATCGTCTCAATCTCAGCTCAATCTATATTGCTTTCAGCTATTAAAACGTTTATAAACGACATTAGCGCCTCTGTTGTGAAACATCGGAAAGTACTTTTTAAAGTATAATTTTATGGATTTGACAGCAGAACGAAATCGAGTTTGAGACGTTTCGATTCGATTAAAACTTACACTAGACCCCTAGGTACCCACCTACCTACGGATTAAAAATATGCCTATAACACTTTTAAAGAAATTAGTTAAAAATTAGTTTGTGCATACATTCGTGTGAAGAATATATTGTTATTATCAAGAAAAATATCGCAGGCAAAGTAAAATATCATTTTCACCTCTCCATGCTGCTTTTGCTGTTTAAAAACTCGCAGCAAAGTTACTTTTTGCTAACATGTGAGCTAAATTTATTAAAATTTCGAACATCTAAACCATGTTTAAAAACTCTTAATAATCGGCCTGATTTTAATTTTATTATAAAATACTAAAAATGTAATTTTGATACGTATTTGACATTGTCATAAGCTGCAATTTTGCGAAATTGCAGCTACTTCACTTTTGACTTTTAATAATATAAAAAAGTTTTAAGGTATAAATAAGTTTATTTTTGTCTCATTTCCTACTAATATTCCGTACATACGTAGTCATATACGTTAACTGATTTTTGCAGCCTAATATTTTTCTCGCTGGGAGAGATGAAAAGTTGTATGTTTCGTTTTGCACGAGAGATATTTTTTTTATTGTTTGTATGACTTTAATTCACCTGCAGTGCTCAGTAGTCTATTTTAATTCAAGATCACTTCGCTGGTTCGTAACTCAAAGTCAGCAGCACTCGCAGTAAAAAATAACATTGCTAACTTATTGAACAAATAACTATTATTTAGCCACACCCATGCTGTTTACTTTAATAATTTGAACGGTGTAGTCAAGGAATCCGTGTCTTCAGTTAATTAGGCAACACATCGGGTTCGCTCTGTCAAATATTGCCCAAGTGAACAAACTGTAGGTGGCCTAATAAGATGACCGGCTTGAGCGCAAAGGCCATATGGTAATGCAACGCTCTTGTCTTGACAATCATTGACAAGCGACCCACGTAAAGAGCTACCGACAAAGACGCTTTTAAAGTCAAGTACAAATAGGGTGCCCACTAAAATTATCATAGATTATTTGAATATTAAATACTAATTATTATTGACAGTTTTATTATATTATTATGATACTTAATTGAATATTAGGTACGCAACTTGTTGTTTGTTATTATCTAAGTATGTATAGATAGGTAATCTCAATACTTCCATTATATTGACGTTCTGTACATTAATCTGCAGTATCGAATTCGACATTATATAAACAGCCTATATTTTTTTTATTCTATGTCTATTTTGTGAACAGTGATCCCGTAAGCGTTGTAAGTCCATACCATCTGACAGTAGATACAGATACATACTCCTTTCACAATCCAATTAAAAGGGATCGTGTGGAGCGATAAACTTACATTTCTTTCACCTTTTTGTGGACGGGATAAATAAAACGCAGACCGAAAGAATCCCACATCATTAATCAAGCTCTCGGAATCTATATGGAGAGTTCCCGTTTCCTATTAGATTAATGTAACGTAAAAAAACAGAATTCGGAAAAGAGTTCTTATATTTTTTAAATACAATTAATATTTTAATCGTCTTACACTTTCTAAGCTGCAATCTATTTAACGCTTTCTTAGATGACTATCCATTTCGTATTTTTTTATTGAGTAAGTAAAAAAAAGGATTTATTTAACTTCTACCTGCTCAAATGGTCGGTCGTACGTATCATATCGCACCTGCTTTTCACAAAAAATGTAAACAGAGTGTAGCTATTTTGGGGGCCTCTAAAAGCGAGACAGTGAACTGAGAGTTATGAATGCGACGTTTCTGTTACGCGTATTTTTTTAGGCGACATGTGTGGTATTTTTTTTTAAATTCTAAAATAACTGTACTGTAGAAGTACAGAACTTCTATTCTGCAGTTGAAATTTGAATTTAACCTTTTTTACGCTAGCTTAACAATAAATATGTTTTTATCTAGATGTTAGGCACAATACTAATTTTTCTTTATATTTCTACCCATTTACAGTTTCAGGTACTTACCTAAATATAACATTTTATTTAGTTTTTCTAAAATCCCATAAAAATATTTAATACACTTTTGCATAGTAAACTAAAGTGTAAGTGTGACCCTCAAAAATAACCCTATAGCAAAATCAATTTAAAGGTCTACAATACAGTTTTAAAAAATAACAAATTTTAAAGCAACTATTATTGTTCATATTAAATATTTGAGTATTTTTCAATTATGACAAAGTGCAGATAAAGAGGTAGGTAAACTCAAGAATTTCATGTAGGTATGCGAGGCGACATATAAAAATCTAACTTTGGATCTCCCCCACAGTTTTACTTTTGACGCGATGTCATATCACGCGATGTACTTTAGATTTTATTTTTATTAGGTAGACAGCGCGGACGGCTGGCTTCCAAAAATAGAGCATTCTTGTAACGCTCTATTTTTTCGTGAGCATTATATAAAATATTAGAAACAAGACTAATTACTAACATAAAAATAAATACCCGCACTAACGACAGTGACAAACCGAGAATTATTCACACTTTCAAAAGTCCGTTAAACCATTGTACAGAAAATTAAGGGCCGTCTATTGAAAACAGTTTCAATACAAAAAGAAGTTCATACCCAATTATGTAGGTACTAAAACTTACATAACGCAGTTCTTTACTTGCGTAACTTTAATGGACTTATATGCACGTGCAACTAGTGCAACTCAAACTAAGATATAAAAATACCGTTTCGTTTCTACTTTCATCTAAAAAAAAATGTGTTACCAAATTACAATAACTTAAACGATCCAAGTACCTACCTATACCTACTATACCAAGTTCCTACTAATCATGATACGAATGTCAGATATAATTAATTTTACTTGCTAGATTTGGCGCCTTCAATTTATTTTTTAGAATAAATATAGAATCAACACTAATGTGCACCATCTCGTATTACTACAATGGAATAACTTCCATTTTTTCAGAGAAATTATAAATATTTCTTAATGTAATAATATATTGTAATATTTAATTTTTAAGTTCGATTGTAAGTAAGTAAATATCATAATATCATTTAAAATATAACCACTTTACCGGATTTCGCTCGCATTCATGTATTGTATAATTGCTTGACACAATAATAAATGTAAAGGTGGTAATCTGGTAATATGTACCTATTAGTAAAATAATTATATTCGTATATTTTTACGCAGCTCCTTATATTAGTTGATAACTGTGACTATTGTATGTTATATAAAACCCTGTTAATGAATTAACTGCATGCATTAGCACCTCCAGTAGGAATTAGCCCCTTACCTCACCATGCCATATATGGACAAATAAGTTTAAAAAAAACTTGGAAAAAAGACTCAAATTATAAGAAACACGCAAATAATAGTTTTTTCTCCATTTCGGTTATATATAATTCATGCGGTAAGGGGTTAAAAAACCACACAACACGAATGCTGTCATTATTTTTTTGATAATTTCCGTAATATGAATATACTGAACAAATATTGAATCAAATTTTCTTTGTTTATTGAACACCACAAAAACCAAAAAATATTTTTGGAGCTTAAATTGACAAATCGCTAGATAGATTTAACTCCGGTGATTTAAAAGCCATTTGGTATTAAATATAATATGTCTGAACAAAAAAAAATTGTTTATAATGTATATCTTCCATATACTAATATTTATCCATGTAATCTGCGACTTGAATGGCTTCAGTTTGCGGAAAACTTAGACGGCCGCAATGTGGCGCCCACGAGTCGGGGTTAGTGGGGTAGTATTGCGGTCACCAATCAAGCTAGTCTCCGATCGATAACGCATCGTCCGTTCAAGCTTCAAATGACTGCCTGGGCATGTTATTTAAAGAAAGCTTTTTTGCCGACCTCAACCTATTCTGAACTATCTCAAGTCGCGTTTGTTGTGAGAGAGCCTAGTCAATTTTTCACTGCACTTCTATGTATGTATAGGTATGTATAGATAATATTTCCCTACAGTTACATTACAACAGACAAAAGGGGTGTTTGCTTGTCGAATTTATGTAAAGGTACTTGTGCTTACTACATAGGTAAGTATCAAAATGTAAATGTCAAAATCAAAATGTAGTAATTCATTTTTTTTTCAAATAAATTATTGTATTTAATTTTAATTATGGTAAGTACATTATGGTGTTAATACATGAATAGCTGCTCATACTTAACTGTGAAGACAGTGTGCAATATAATGAATTAAATAAGAAAATAAAGAATGTCAAGTAATCCAGTAATAAATTTCGTACTTTACAAACTCAAGTACATGAGTTACAAACTCCCGATGAATAAAATCCTGTTAAATGTTGATCAATTTAGCAAAATGTTCTATCATATGGCTCGTTGCCAATTTGTTAGAAATATTCAAGCGGACTTTAGCGGACATGTGGAATAACCACTGTTTCAATTGTATCTTCAGTCTAGAATCACGTTTTAATGTATCCCGAAGGCTTTATATGTAGGTATCACTAAACTAGAGTAATTTGATATTGAATAAAATAATTAAATAAGTGTGTTTAGTAGTTAGATACCTTAAGAAGTTGAATCAAAAAAATTTGACCTAGATATACGACATCAAGTGCAATCGATATTTTTCGATTCGGGTTTTGTTGGGTTTGAAATGTATCATAATGACTTCATTACATATTTGATTGACTTTTACATAAATATATTAAAATAAACAACTTTTTAGTTCCGGCTTTTGTCGTCGAAAGTATCGCTAACGGTTGTCATATGGTTATCAAACAAATGCCAAAAAGTTATGACAGCGCTGCCACAACCACGAATTCAATGCTGCTGTCAACCTTAAAAGAATCGCATAGTAGCTCTCCGGCGCGGTGTATTCTTAATTTTACACACACGAAGAATTCAAAATTTTAACCAAATTCAAACCTAAAGACACTATAAGCCGTCCTCGACATATATTGCTCATATCGTTTCTAAGTGACAACTAAGTATTAAAATAGCAGGTACCTCTTCCTACAATACTTACTACACACCGTTATTTTGTGTAAAACATTGTGAGAACGATCGAACATTTCACTGACTACAATACAACAATAAGTAAAAGTAACGAACATCAAAGAAATAGTTTGACCTTTAACATCGACAATCGATTTCACATGCACTTGCCTTACCTACGTTGTAAGTACATATCTACCTTACAATGTCTTAGATACCTACTTATTAATCTTTTATCATACATGACTTAGGGCAAAACTAAATGGAAAAGCACTACTTAAACTGTTCTTATTTTTCTTTGGAATACCTACGTAGAACTAGGCGAGATTATCCATATTCGATCTATTTGTAACAGTCAGTAGATAGTAACTATGTAGTAATATGGATACATTTAGGTTCTCTTTCGTATTTAATTCAATTTATGGAACTTACGACTATATGTATATAGTACAGTTGTTTTTTTTTCTTACACGTGGGTCTCATGAGATAACATTACCGTGCCTCATGTCATGTGTCGGATTTTTGTGTTACTTGGGTAGAAAACACTTTATTTTGCTTCACCCATCTCTCTACACCATAATAATATTTATCATGATTAGGTATAATCTTAAGGTTTCAAAATGGTCGTACCATTTTATTAAATGACAAAATGAATGTTTAATCTATCATGTATTGTACGAAGTATTGGTTAACGAAACAAGACGAATATTGTAGGACGGTCTTTAAAAAAGTTTATTGTAAACTTTCACGTTTTCTTGATCTACACGAAATACTCTTTAAATGCTTAAAAAACAGTGTCCTAAAATAGTTGTATACCTTCTAACCAGGTACCTACGATAAGCACAATATTCATAAAGGGCAAATAATGCCAAAGGTGAAACTCTTACCTTGCACTAAACGAAGCTCTGACCTCTATCTATAGAAAATGTCGCTGAATTGATTATTGATAATGTCAACTAAAAAGGTTATGAAGGGCTTACAAATAAAATTAATCTAATTCTACCCCCTCAATATAAGGTATGAAATAAAAACTAAATCTTGGTTTTTAAGTGTGTGTTTTATTTGATTTATCAGCGAAACGATTCTAATTATTTAATAAATATTTACTCATCGTATAGTAGACTCTACATGTGAGTATTTATAAATAATGAAATGTTTACCTACTGGTATGTACTGCCTACGATGCGTAATAAACCGTACTTACTATCTTACACGAATTTTAGCAAATAGAATTTGGTAATGTTTACGAAGTTTAATATTTAATCTATAAGTGAGCATAGTATAATTTAATTGAATATAATAGTGATGTAGTTCAATATTTTATTAAGGTCACCTTCGATTCTCTTATCTTTTTCAACCTTGATTCCAAATCAAATACTTATAACTATACAAGTAAGTATTAATCTTACTCAATTTATAAAACGAGTCTTACTTAATATTATGAGCTATAAACATAATTATAAAATAAACTAACACAAAAATTTAAAGGACGGAGATATTTTACTAGAAAAATAATGACAGAGATGCTCTAGATAGCTATAGAACAGAACCGGGGGTCAAAAGTGTTCGTCCAGTCATTAGGAAGGAGTCACCTGACAAAGTTGACCACTGCTACTGGGAACGTTGTTGCACCTGGGCCGGGGATTCTTTCGGAAATAGAAAGCTTCTACGGTCATTTATATACTTCGCATGCGTCTCGACCTGATCCCGAAAATGAGAATTCTTAGAGAGCACCACTAACACGCCACTACACTGAAGACCTGCCGGAAGTCAGCCTAGACGAAATTGAGATGGCTCTTATGAAACTAAAAAATGGAAAACCTCCTGGAGAGGACAGAATCACGACGGAACTTCTGAGAGCTGGTGGAAGAGTTTTTAATTTTGTCCTCTTCTATGGAAGAACTCCGGAAGCGTGGGGAAGGAGTGTGGTGATCCTGTTCTTCAAAAAAGGAGATAAGACGCTTTTGAAAACTACCGTCCCATTTCACTCCTTAGCCACCTCTACAAACTGTTTTCCAGAGTCATAACATATCGTCTTTCGCGAAGACTTGACGAATTCCAGCCTCCAGAACAAGCCGGGATTCGAAAGGGATATGGCACCATAGATCATATTCACACAGTGCGGCAGGTTATACAGAAGACCAAAGAGTATAACCTGCCCTTGTGCTTTGCCTTTATTGACTATGAGAAAGCTTTCGACTCCATCGAGACCTAGGCGGTTCTAGAATCTCTGCAGCGATGCCAAGTTGATTGGCGATATATCCAAGTGATGAGATGCCTTTACGAAGAAGCGACCATGACCGTCCAAGTACAGAATCAGCGAAGTAACCCTATTCCCATGCATCTAGGAGTGAGACAAAGGGACGTCATATCCCCCAAGTTGTTCACAAATGCATTGGAGGATATGTTCTAGATGCTAGACTGGAACGGACGGGGTATTAACATTAATGGTAAGCGTGATTCTGGCCGAAACGCTGCAGGATCTACAACAGATGTTGCACGACCTAGCCGAATCATCTCAACGCATCGGTTTCCGGATGAACTTGGATAAAACCAAAGTTATGTTCAATGAACATGTGATTCCGGAACCAGTTATGGTGCAAGGTGCTCCCCTCGATGTTGTTAAAGTGTATATTTGTCTCGGACAGTCTCTAAAACTGAGTAAATACAATGTTGAGGTGGGGACCAATAGAAGGATTCGTCTGGGTTGGACAGTATTCGGCAAACTACGTCAAGTTTTCTCATCGCCTATCCCACAAAGCCTAAAGACAAAAGTCTTCAATAAGTGCGTCCTTCCCGTCATGACATATGGTGCTGAGACGTGGATTTTACAGCTGGTACACAGGTTTAGAGTCGCTCAGCGATCTATGGAGAGGGCCATGCTCGGAGTTTCTCTGAAGGATCGAATTCGGAATGAGGTGATCCGACAGAGAACTAAAGTCATCGACATAGCCCACCGAATTAGTAAGCTGAAGTGGCAGTGGGCCGGCCATGTTATCCGCAGAACTGACGACCGTTGGAGTAAGCGGGTACTTGAGTGGAGACCACGGTAAGCGCGGTGTGGGACGTCCTCAGGTTCGGTGGAGTGACAATCTCCGCAGAGTGGCTGGCAGCAACTGGATGAAGCTGGCCATGGATCGAGCCAAGTGGCGTTCTTATGGAGAGGCCTATGTCCAGCAGTGGACTGTTGTGGACTTCATTCGAATAATCACAAGAAAATATTAAAACTATAAAACACAGCATCAAAACATGACAATAAAAAAACCATTAAAAGTCAGAGATCGTTATGTCATAAAACAAAGAAAACAAGCAAACATACAGACTACATACTAGACTGGATAAATTAAGGAAATATATGTTGTTAACCCCCGACGAAAAAAGAGGGGTGTTATAAGTTTGACGTCTTTGTATCTGTGTGTGTGTCTGTGGCATCGTAGCTCCTTAACGAATGGACCGATTTTGATTTGGTTTTTTTTTTGAAAACTGACGTGGCTAGGATGGTTCGTAGCTACAATTTATGAAGATCAGTTTAGGCGTTTGATGACTATCAGCTCATTTCCTACATGATTGAAAGGTTTTACTAACTCTCACAGATCCGATTGATTTGAAATTTGGTAACATTTCGGTGACATTCCCATGCCATAGGTCTAACCTTATGCTGATCTTATACCATCAAAAAGGCTGCGAGATGCTTTAGAAACTTACAGCAGGTATAGCGTGTTTGGGTTAATAAGAATAGTCTCAATGAGATTGTGCTAGATAGATGATTAATGATGGGGTTACTCAAAATTTTCATTTTTATTTATGTACCCATTGTTATTTACATTTAGTTGTTTCATGTACACGATCACATAATTAAAATTTTTAACCATGAATTTCTTTCATCCAACACTAATATTTTTATGGTAACGTACAACATTTCATTACAAAAATAACAAACATAACATTTTATTCTTTTCATTTTCATTCTATTTGATTGTATTGTAAGTATTGGTAATAAAATATAAAAAAAATTACCCCATAGGTAAAGTAGACTTTGCATCATCATCACCAGCCTATATACGTCCCACTGCTGGGCACAGGCCTTCCTACATGGGAGAAACACATGAGGAGTTTGGGCCATAACACCACCACGCTGGCCCAATGCGGGTTGGTGGGTTAAAGCGGTTGCAGTAACAACCGGGACCAACGGCTTAAGGTGCCTTCCGAAGCACGGAGGAACTCAAGATTATAAATTTGATTGACCCATCCAGGGACCAACCATGGCGAAAGTTGCTTTGTTTTCGTGATCGAAACCAGAGCGCTCAAACCACTACGCCACCGAGCTGCCCACACCCCCCGAGCTTACATACACTTATACTAATTACGAAAGCTTTCCTAGAAAATTGCCAAACGAATGGCTGACACGTTGTCAGTTATATCCTGAACCTGAGGGAGTTAATGTCGCTATTAACGGAAACTTGTAATTACCAGAAATACGTTATAAATTGGCCCACAGTTCATCTACACATGTCTGAATTTGTGAAAAAGTGAAATAGTGTGCTAAACACATTTATATATTCACAATACCTATGTACAAAGGGTTTGCATTCTATATTGAATAGGTATTTTTTAAATTAATTTTCTACAATCTCATGAGCTTTTTCGATCACAATAACAATATCATCCATAGATAAGTAGCTATATGCCTACCTACATCAAATTTACCATACTTAAGCCCCTACGTAATAATAAGTCGATGAATAGCCGATGTCCCAACATCTGAAAAAATAATAAATTTTGAAAAAAATAATTATTATATTCACTCACTTTCTCTAAATTACATTACATCGAGCATGTATTGTAATTTGGTAGTACCAATTCGTATAATACACCTGCCAAAAATTACATCTAGGTACATTAAGCTATTAAATAATAGCTCAATCTAGCTAGTCTTGGTACAATTTTTTTTTAAACCTGAAGAAATACATGACCTGAGTCGGGCAAATAGCTGTGAAGATTTTGACCGAACAATGGAATGCAGACACGAAATCCAGTCTTACGATTCCGGGAACTCTCCGAACGTTCGACGCGAGTGCTTAAGAGCTTCCCTCTGAAAGCTTTTATGTTTTACTTTCTTGCTAACAAAGTTTAAACGTTCCATAAGTAATACATTTTTTTGGTGCTATTACCTACGATATGTATGTATTCTGTGATGGGAGACGAAAAAAACAAGCCCAAATTAACATTTCTGATATTTTTTGTATGTTTCTTTACTTACTTATAACTTAACACAATTTTCTCGCAATATGATTAATGCTTTCTTTGGATGGCAATAATTCTATACATATATTCAATATCACAGAATAAGTACAGTCGACAGCACATCATGCGTAACAGTTTGACCTTGAGACCGCCCTTACTCCGTTCGTAATAGAGGCGGCTTTCGTAGTGCAACTGTTACACTTGATTTGTAAAATAATAGTACCAAAATAAATATTACATTAACGTACATTAGCATAGCCCTGCTAAAAAATTCCGAAGTCACTTATATTACTTACATCATAAAATCATAAAACCGCCGCATAAAACTAAATATCGATGTTTGAAAATGGAACTCTTTAGCTATAAGATGCGGTTTTTTTCATCAATTTTCTGGTAGTACCACCGCCTTTCTTATTTCAGCCGTGAGGCATTCACGGCATTTCATCTTAGGCCTCAAGATAACAACGCACCTACAATATCAAGTGATTTCCCCTTATTTTTCCCCTTTTTCCCTTTATTGCAGGTGTCTGTCTATAGGCGACGTTAACCGTTTACCATCAGGTGGGCCGCCGTCAGCTTGTTTGTCATCTGTTGTATAAAAAAAACTACAGATAACTTCTGTCCATTTTGTTTTTTTTTTGTCTACTACCTTACTTAGTCTTCTTTAGAACCGAATCCTTATAACGGTGCCCACTAATTTGGTTCTCGCAGTGAAATCATACATTAGGGGCAGTGGACCGATCACCATATTGGCAAGCAATGTTTTCATCCATACTTGGTAACACGTAGGTTACACCGGAATTAAAGAAACATACAAAAGTAATATTTGTTACAATGTTATAAAACTGCTCATCAAATCCAATCTGGATTTGATGAGCAGCTTAACTATACCTAGTTAACCTACTTATACATATAGTGTAGATACGTACTTACCTATGTGTGTACATTCACTTCACTGCTAAATTAGTATCAAATTGAAAAGTGTTTGTTGCAAGATATCGCTCTGAGATTGTAACGTGGTGTAATACCTAATACTTCATCACCATTTACATATGTTTCTCATTGAGGCTTTATAGATACTAAGATAGTACCCACGCCCCACGCTTAACCTGTATGAAATGACGAACCAAGAAAATCAAATTATTTATGACGGCCTAGTGGCATGCTAGCAGAGTGGAGAGTTTGGATACCTTAATTCCATGACAAACTTCTCCACGAGATCGGAGTAGAGATGTGTAGGTCCGGATGGATACGGATCAGCGGACCTGTATCACACGCATTAGTGATGGATGTATATCCAACGGCCAGTTGGATACCAATCCCCGGAGTTACATTATAATAGGTACGCGATAAGGAACTGAATCACGCACGCGTGGATTACGGGTCGGGAGTTCAGGAGTGACGGCGCGGTGGGTGCGAGGCGCGGCAGGAAACTGCATCGCGTTCTTAGGATTAGGTTTAAGATGTATGTAGGTATTCCGTTCCATCCCCATACTCAATCCGCATTCCATCCGATGACCTGAGTTCGCCCGCATATCACGGCCGTTTGGTAAGACCTCCGGACCCATATAGGTCCAGCGGATACGGATCCCGGATGTAGGTCACTATAACTGGATGCATATCCGGATCTAGATCCCAATTTAGAGCGGACCTACACATCTCTAGATCGGAGCCGCGAGCAGAAGCAAGCTTATACAGAGTGGTGCCGTCAATACGACTATTTTAGTTCATAGAAATGGTTTGTCATTTTCAAAAATATTTTATTCATTTGATAATTTCATGACGTTTCTATGAAATAATGCAGCCAATGTTACATTTTTTCATACAAATGTAAAATTATCAAATGAATAAGATGTTTTTGATAGAGGCAAATCATTTCTATGTTTCAATTTATTGTCGTATTGACGGCACAACTCTGTATACTATTTTTTGTTATTCATCTGTTATTAATATCCATAACACAAACTCTTAAAAAGTGAATACAAAATATTTTTTAAACGTTAGTAGACCAGACAAGATAAGAGTAAAAAGCTCTTATCTTTGTATTGTCTTTTATTTATTTTTATTGATAGTACTAATAAGTACTTACTTATATTAAAATATATCTAACTCTCTAACTGCACACAACCGATAAGTAGTTTGATTGAAAATAATTTGATAATTATTAAACACAACCCTTCTTTAGTGTAAGACGTAATTAGAGCCGGCTATATGAGTATAAATATCAGTACAAATATAACTTGACTCGAACTATTGTGTTCTCAGAAGCAAGTCGGTCAGCATTTTATACGAAGAACAATATCTGAGCAGTACCGTTTTAAAGCGCTCCAGAGAATAATCGAGTCAAATATATGACTCAGCGTTGATAGAGCATTGATCGGTCAGCCCGAATATTTAAATCTTTAGTTTTGTTATAACAACGTTCATTAATATATTTCAAAATTATGCAGACTATTCATCTATACCAATATTTATAAATAATGAATCTGACTTTGTTATAGAGCGAATACCTATCATCGCATATCTAACACTATGAGCCATCTGGTGACTGTGATGCAACGCAGACATCCAATCGGCTGTGTTGTTGATATCATTGCGGTCATTTCGCTCACATTTTGCTGGTTCACACTGCAATCGATAACTGTTTGCTCATCCCGATAAAAAGACTGAGATACAAATTCAAGACATTATAACATAATACCTACTGTCGTATCGTATCCCTTCCATGGGCTAATACGCATGGGATATTTATTACTCGATCTTACGCGTTGTCAAAGATTTTTAAAAGATTAAGAGGGTATCGTGTGGTTAAAACATATGTAAATTAATATAAATGATACATGTGTTTATTAATTTTATCCTTTTTAGGGTTCCGTACCCAAAGGGTAAAACGGGACTCTATTACTAAGACTCCGCTGTCCGTCCGTCTGTCTGTCACCTCACCAGACTGTATCTCATGAACCGTGATAGTTAGACAATTGAAAATTTTACCGATGATGTATTTCTGTTGCCGCTTTAACAACAAATATTACTAAATAGAATAAAATAAATATTTAAGGGGGCTACCATACCAAAAACCGTGTTTTTTTTTGCTTGTTTTTGCTCGATATTGATAACGCCAACAGGTATACGCTTGTTTACCTATAGGTAATGGTGCGGAACCCTTCGTGCGCAAGTCCGACTCGCACTTGGCCGGTTTTTCTGCTGAGCGTGTTGAATGCTTCTTTGTTTTTGCTTTTGAATATCGTTTAAATCAGGTGTTTTAACGCACTGTTGCGACAATTTTACGTTCGCGGCATATTTCGTGCAATTTCTACAAAAAGCAAATTCTAACAAAAAGAGAATAAGAAAAAAAAAGAAATAAAAAGGAAAAGAGAAAAAATTAAAAGAGATTTTGATAAATCAATAAAATGTCATTATTAAAAATGTCTACAAAAATCGCAAGTTGATGGGAATAACAGCAAAAGAAAACGTTTAAAATAGACTTTACTATTTTGATTTTTGTAAATAAATGATGTCAACTTGGTAATCACAATTATGAAAAAAAAAACGAATGAATATCAAAAACTTGTTTTAGCTGACAACAGCTGTCAATTTAGGTTACGTGACCATACGGGGAGACCTCAGATTGTGCATGACCTTATGTGACAAGACAAGCAAGTACCTACTCACGAGAATATATATATTTTGTGACTCTTAAGATGAGGACTATAAAGGCGTTATTAATCATGTACTTACTTACATAGCCATCTTTATTACCAGTAATTTACCTAGGTACCTATAACATTAACTATAGTTTTCTTTTCTGTAGGTACTCGTCATACTCATAAACCAAAATGCGAGTGCATATATTTGTACTATTATTATGCTAAAGTTATTGATCACAATATTTATTTTTATTAGGAAGGTAGTGTAAAGGTAACTCCTCCTCATCAACTGTGACCCTGCCTCCTCCTACTCCAACCTCCTAGTCCTCCTACCTCCTACTCCTTATTATGTTTGTTTTACAATAAAAATACTTAGGTACGTATTAAAATTACATCTTATTGTTTTAGAGATTAGGTTCAAATTCGCTTAAATGTATTTACGTTGATAGTGTTGATACTACAGACAAATAAATAATTAATACTAAACTAAGCCGTCAAGCGTCAGATTCCAGACACAATTGATTTTAAATTTCCATAGCCCTCCGGAGGGATAACGCCGCTTGACAGAGTAATACCTAATATACGTACGTACGCTATTTTTGTAACTTCCAGACAGTATCATGCACAAAACATTAATTTTACAATCAGAATCAGAATCTTTATTCGCAAAGAACATGGTTTAACAATGTTGGTAGAATTACTATATCGGCTCTACATATTTTGTCATATCAGACATGCAATGTAAAATAATATCAGACAAGTAGCACTTACTTTTATAATTACTCGCAGTCGTCTGATTATAATAGCAAAAGATACAGGTACCTACCTAATAATTACATTATAATGTAGCATGCAGAACTATCATGTGCATTGTGTTTATTTCAGAACGATCTGGCATGCTATTCTGTAACAAAACTCACACCTCACTTCGCCAGTTACTTCGAATTTAACTGTTTCTGAATTAAAGTTTTTCGAATATAAAAAATTAAAAGAACTGCCGCCTCTGGAGGTGATTTTTTTTTAGTTTAAATACTTACATTTTTATTAATAAATAATTTTTCAAACATTTATAATAATGTTAAAATAAAAATAAAAGAATTTTCAGTTCTTTTAATTAATATAAAATAATGAAATTTAAGTGGGTACTCATCCCTTTATAGCCTTGACCTTAGAAAGTTATCACTAAAAATTGCTTCACTTTCTATTGTTTCTTAGCACAGCAGCAGCACTTCTTTGAAACAACTTAGCACCAACTCCAAAAAATATGTTTCTAGGGGATGAGTACCCACTTAAATTTCATTATTTTATCATTAGTTTTTTGTAGTCGGTTGCATTTTTTTTTTCACAATTTTTAGTGATAATTTTTTTAAGGTCAAAGCTAGATGGTTGACTATCAGCTTATATTGTTTCCTACTATCGTATCGTTTCACTAAAAAGTCATAGGAAAGCAAAAATGCGCAATTTCGCATACGTAGACGACTTACTCATTCCAGTTATTTTGATTTAAAAACCAAAGTACCCAATCGATTGTTTTTTTTTAAATGACGGGACTAAATGGCAACTATTCCGTATGGAATAAATAAAATCACGTAAATCGTATCAGAAATCTCGGCGTAATCGGTGTACAAACATAGAAAAAAAAACATAACCGAAATGAAAACCTCTTCGTTTTTGAAGTTGGTTAAAAATCGAAGTGAGATGAGAGATTCATTACAGAATACAGCTATTGCTCTATTTTTGTAGGTAGGCGAAACATTGTGCTATTATTTCCATGAATAAAAAGTTCTTTTGAAAAACACTACAATTAGCGTTTCTCGTACTCGTAATTTCAAGATAGGCATAGAGTTACCAGTTGGTAATCAGTAAGTATGTAGTTATCTTTAAAATAGCCAAAGAACAAAGACGATATTATATATAAATCATAATACATATTATTTATAAGTGTGTTTGACAAATTTGGCTCTTAATTATGTTGGTACCACGAAAACAAAATAGCAAAAGATCGCATTCAAATAACTTGTGTTCCAGCAGCGAGTAAGGTCGACAGAGCTCATAGAGAAAGGGTTAAGTTGGGAGCACGAGACTTGTCTGTCTCACGAGCTTTGAACATAATAGCTCCTCTTGATTCTTACAGGGCAGACATCGCGTGGTTGGTGCCTATGCCATTGGTGCTAAGAGAGTTTATAGGCTACGGTAACCGCTTACTGCATCAAGCAAGCCGTACCTAGGCCAGCTTGAAACCCTTCTTTCGTACTATCGTGTTCTTTGTATTAGATTTGGTCTACTATGATGGTAGTTAATGGTAACACTGTCCATTAAAAGCATGACATGAAACCTTTTACCGAAAAATATATTCAATTAAAAATGGAAAACCCACTAAAGGTATTAACCAACACAGTTATAAACTAGGTATTTACATAAAATTAAATGTAAACTACGTCGATATGAAATAGTTATGGTCTATGGAAATAGTATTAAGAATGTTAGGTAGATATATTGAGCAAAATGTAGCAAAAGTACTAAGTTGATAATTTGACACCTTACATACAGTGAGTACATACCGTGCATAGGTATGTACATAGAGAGAACCGTGACACATTCCTCAATTGAGTGGTGGCATGCCGCGAGAACTCGAATTAGCGCCAATTTATGACTCCGGCACTGCCGTCGTTGACTCACGAGCAAAGCAACTAACTACAAACAGTACCTAGGTACCTATATGATTTTTTATCCATACGCTAAAAAATCTATGTTTTCTGCTTCAATCTACAAAATAGAAATAAAAGGTGATGTTTGTCCCCTATGCGCTTCGAAACCATTGTCCAGATTGTGATGAAACTTTGAACTGATAAAAGATTGTGATAAAAATTCAGGAACCTTTTTTAAAATTATTATTTTAAAACCTAACAGTTTTCTCTTTACAGGTAGGTATTGCAAAGCATGCCAGGTAAAGCTAGATTAATGAAGAATAAATAAGTGGTCATTCGGAAATTATTTTCTATAATAACAATTTTCGTATTCTTCGTAAACGGTTTTTATTTAGTTTTTATGTATTATCTAACGTAACGATTTCCTAAAAAATCCTATCTCCCAATCACATTTCGGCAAGTTAATTTAAGGCTTCGCCAAATTATGTCTACTCTCTCCTTCATTATCAAAGTTTGTGACCGTCTGCGTCGTTTGCTGACTTATTACTGTATATTGCGGCGTGGCTGTCTGCTAGGCTAGATAGATCCCATAGAACGTGTGTACATGCACTGTACATGTAGAAAAAAGCGGTTATAAAAATAACAGTATAATCAAAACAGTGAGGCACCTTGCACCGGCCTTGTGCCGCGAATTGAAAGACTGACGCAATTGAACTCATCCCACTGGCTTTGGCTGGAGTCGAGGAAGCCACATTATTACTCATGCTTCCACAGCTTTGCTATTAATATGACCTTTTTAAGAACAAGGTCAAATTACGTAAACGCAAAACCACAATAAGTATTCCTCGACATCGTAAACCATATTGTTTCACGCAACACAATGCTTTGTGGGGTCATAGCCATAAAATAACCTCAGGGAATCGTGCTGCTCATGTTTCAATATTTTTAATCCTGTCGAAGGGCTTAAAAAGTAATTTATTAATGTCGCTTAAATAAGGACTGAGAAGAGAACGACGTAATAAGTGTAACTTAAAATAAGTATCTACCAATTCTTTAGATTAATATAGTTTACTATCTAACACACTAAACTGATGAAAGAACGCATTGTATTCGGGTCGGATACGACATGCTTGTTTGTCCTCTTTGATTATTGATAACATATTCTACTCAACAATAAGCTTTTGAAGTAGTTCTGCGTAGTGCTCTTACTGACGATTCTGCTAAGCCGACTGTCAATTTAAAATAATGTGATTGGCTGTCAAATATCACGATATTATAAAAACTATTTGATAACCAAGAACAACGATTCTAAAAACCAACTATCAGTCTCGACCGACGATGTCCGTCGGGTCGAGTGATCAGTATTCATGTCTGTCTAATAGACAGACATGAATACTGAACCAGAGATTCGAATCCTGGTAGGGGCAGGGCAGATGTAAATTAATATCATCACACGTATTGTAAAAATAAAACTCTCCTTTGTGTATTTATAGTCCGTTTTGTTTGTTTCCAGAATGTGGTGGACAATAACTGGAAACTTCGGGAACATTCTCCCGATTGACTGGACGAAGTCGTTTTCAAGGAAGATGCATATACCAACCTTGAATCTCGGTGACAAAAAGGTGAGCAAGCAAAATTACACTAGATTAGAACTACAGGTTGATCAACGATAGAGGATACAGCACGGAGAAGATCGATATCTGAACATACAGTTTCAATATAAATTTATAAGGTGATCCTAAGACCTTGGTAGGTGTGAAAGTAAAAATAAACATAAAAATAGAAATCTTAAAATCTATAAACTGATGGGCGTTATAAAGGTGACATAACTTCCATAATCGTATCAAATAATAAATTGTAGCATTTTCTTTTATTTGGAGACACGATTCAGTAATCCATAGCCTGATTAATTTACTTTCGGTATTAAAATATTGATTAACGTTCTAAACATTATATTTTTCGTAATCTGCTTATAACTGTAAATAATAATTGCGCTTACGGTTCACAGTTTCTTTTACAAATAATTTAATACCTTCTAAAGTCAAGATGGTCGTCTAACGGCTCAATTTTTATTTAACACAGTTCTTTTGTTTTTAATGTAAAGTTATACCGTCTGGACTGGACGGGTGTTACTCGAGTATCTGATTACACTTAAGTACAATTTCGTGGGAATATAATTTGTTGCTTCATTAACATTAATTATTTATTACGCTTCAGTTTCTTATTCTTCTTTGTGTCGAGGAATGTCAAACAAGTTGATGACCTCCCGAATATTGCAGGTCCACTGACATCCTGGAAAGAAGTGTTGTTTATTCATTTATTTATTTTCTTTAGGATAGGTAGCTAAAAGCGTTCTTTTCCTTTCGGAAAAAAGAAAGAAGCATTAGAAATGTGAACATTTTTTGAACTTTTTTTTACAGAGCTTAAGAGGCTAATGCCTCTTCTAAAAATACTTTTCCTTAATGCCTCTTCTAAAAGCACTTCTCCTTAAAACAAAAACATAAAACATAGCAAAAGGCTGTGTAGGTAGGTACCCTAATTGAAAAGGCGGTGGTATTGTATGTATCCTACCCAGAATCCACAAGCACCCTGGAAAAGCACCTATCACCTTATAAAATCGTAGTTGGTCAATTTTAAAATTATTTATAAAAAGTCCTACTTATTTATATTTGGAGAAAATAATTATCGGTGATCCAGCAAAACGACGAGAAAACCTAACAATGAAAATATTTCGTAAAGATACTATAACATGTGTAGTGCAAGGAGGGCAACAAGCCAGAAAATATTTTGTAAAGATACTAATAGGTGTAGTATAAGGCAGTGTGTGCAACAAGCCACCTTTGCTTACAAAGTATGAGAAATGCAAATAAATAATTGAGTATTGACTAGCCATTTAATGTAGTGTAACAATTTAGGATAATTAAGAAACTTACGGTTGTCTAGTTTTTGGGAAACCTAGCTTCTGCTATGTAAAATATGTATTTACAGACTAAACTTTACTTAACTAAAATACATTTATATTCCAGTAACATATTCTTAATAGGTACCTAAAGGTTTCGATCTATTCCTAATTGTGTACCTACTTAACATTCTTTATTTTTGTACTTCTTTGTAGAATAAGTGCACATTTTTGTCACCGTTTGTGATAAGTTATGATTTGGCCAGGGTGCTATGACGCCAGATGACGAGATCCACAGCTCGGAAGATGAGGCGGTGGCTTCGGATCTAGACATGCACGCCCTCATCCTGGGCGGCCTGCATCAGGACCACGAGTGCCCGGTCAAGACTGCGGATGAGGTAAACTATAAATAACTATAAAACATTACACGAGATGCTAATTGAAATTAGAATAGTTTACGACCATCAAATCAGAATTTGAAGTCATACTCGTACAAATTTAATACCACTGTAACTAGCTGTTCTGATATTAAATCAACCCTCTCATGGCACATTTCCAGGTTATCCAAGAAATAGACGACATGATGCAAGAAACACCCTCCTCCGAAGGAGACATCATAGAGTATAATGAGGCACTCGAGAAAGGCAAGGAGGTGCTTAGCTCGCCGCTTTATGAAGACAGTAAGTACACTACACATATTAGTACAAGGAAAATGCTTCGTAATACCAGTCTTGAATTAATTAAAATGTACCAAGATTTTCTTTTTATATTAAATAGGTATAAAGTAGTACAAAATATACAAGATATTAATCATTTTGTTCGTGTACAAATAGACAAAAGTTATAAAACAAAGTATAGCTACGTTACTGATACCAAAAATACACATATAAAAGAATATCTCTAATTCTAACAACATGTTGGTTGTATGTAAAATGGATGTTTGTTTAATAGATCCATTTTATACTATACATAGTATCTACACGAAACAATTCTTGAAGTGCGTTATTATGACATCAAAATTATTATAGTTAAATCTAATGAACCATCATTATGGATAGGGTACCGGTGGATAGGGCTCTCTACGTTCGCCGGTGTGTAATCATTTTAGAAGGTAGCTTTTGGGTCAGCATCTGCAATCATACCTCTTATTAGTAAACTGGCTAGAGGACCGGTGTATAAAGATATTACGACACCATTTTGACGAAATCTCCAGCAATTACTACCAATATAATAGCCAATTAAATAGTAATGGTCAGTCAGTACTCCAGCAAACTTTGAGTAGGTAGGTAATCCTGTACATATATTGATGGTGATTACGTGATAAAATTAACATGCTTCAAAAGATACAGGCGTAGATCGCGTGTAGAAACCAAGAATGAAGTTGTTGGTCCTCTGGTTCTTTTTAGAATGCGCCCCGAGGATTAGCTTATCGAATGCCAGAAATCTACAGGTTACTAATGCTCTAAAGCTCTAATATAAAACACAGGAGTACAAGGAAAGGCATACCTACTATAGATCCAAGACGGTAGAGCTACAATTATTCTTTGTTTCAAATTCAGGAAACTCGCTGTAGTAAAGTATAATAACGGTCTCTTGAGTAAGTGGGTTTATCAATTCAGTTCCGAATTTACAACTTTTGCGCAAGAGCAACAGTGACATAAGTTCAACAATTCCGCGCCAATTTTGTACGCACTTGTAATTTTGTTGCGATTACGTGTTTTTGTCTGTTTCCCGTGCCGTGAGAAAACCTCGCATCACCGCTGTGATTGGTCGTTTCCTTTTAACTTTAATGAACCTGAAACGTTTCTAAATTTAGGCCTTTGAAATCTGTTATGAAAATTAACACGATAAATGTATCGCATGGCTTATAAATATGTTCCGTGTTTCATATTTAGTATGTGTGCCTCCATTTTTTTCTTTTGGTTCTGTTATACTAAGTGGGTAGTTATACCTAGGATGAACCATAATTATAAAATTTTGTCATCTGTTACTTTATCGAAAATAAGACCTGAGAACCTGTTATTGCTGCGAGAACCTGTGCTTACTGCATTATCTTTGAAAGTTTTTTTTTTTTTATACAACTGGATGACAAACAAGCTGACGGCCCACCTGATGGTAAGCGGTTACCGCCGCCTAAAGACACCTGCAATAACAAGGAAAAGTCACTTGATATTGCAGGTGCGTTGTCATCCTGGGGCCTAAGATGAAATGCCGTCCATGCCCAGTAATTGCACTGGCTACCTTTCCCTTCAATCCGAAACACAGCGAACTGTTTCACAGCTGAAATAAGAAAGGCGGTGGTACCAACCCAGACGACCCTACATACAGGTCTACCACCTAGTCAAAAATAAAATGCTAGGGTAAATTTAGGACAGTAAGTTATTTTCGCTGCCAGTTCGTAAGACAGGTTTTAATTATATTTTGGCACTACATCCAGATTTTCAAGCTCCTTGCTTATTCACAAATTTAGAACTGTACCAATACAACCTGTTTGCACCTATTTCTCGTTATCTTTTTACCGACACAGCATCAGGTGTCGGTATTCAAACTTATCTCTGCCCGATGAGTAACTGTGCATGCAATTTAAAGTTTTGCATATCTACCCCTCGCTTCGCCGAACAGCTGTAACTTTGAACCAATTTATCGCGAGGCCGTTAACCTCGGATGCCTCGATTGATTCGCTTCGCATATAATTGCGTCTCATATATCTTCCGGAGATTTTGAGATCAGTGTATCTAAAATAAGTAGCAAACGACTTGTTAATAGCCAACTAAATGCCCTATGCCTAAAAATTCCCAACGAACATCGAAACGTATCGTTACAATTTGTTTCTTAAAATTTATATCAAATGGATTGCTTGTCCCAATTATTTTTTTCTAGTCTCCAGACGTAAATGACAACGCCGCCAGCGTCGCCCAAAAGCTCTTATGAGGCTATGACTTAATTTGATCCAACTAGGAATTTTAAGACGCTAAATATTTTAATAATTTCTTTTAAAGCAATCATACTAAGTATAATAAGCAGTGGAGAGATTACAAAAGTAACTCAACCATCATTTCTTCTCGCCAGAACTCCGGCAGCTGTCCCTATCCCAACTCAACGAAATATTTATGGAATTAGAGGTTCTAATTCGCGAGTTCTCCGAGACATTGATCGCTGAGCTCGCGCACAGAGATGAGCTTGAGTACGAGAAGGAACTGAAGAACACATTCATATCGTTGCTGCTGGCGGTGCAGAATAAGCGGCGGCAGTACCATATTGAGAAGAAGAAGAGGTCGGGTCCACCGCGGTCGCCCAATCTTAATACTAGTACTTCAGAACCAAAGGTGAGCGATTTCCAAATATTGTTTGCTAGAAAAACTTTGTATGTAGCTACGATCAGTACAAGGAAAGAAATTCGATAGATTAAATCCTTAGGCTGTCCGCCCACGTCAGACTTTTTGTAGGACAGATAATCGGGCCGATTTTTCCTCCCAATTCTTAGGAGCGATTTTTGACCGACTTTTTGTAGGACGTGTGCGTTGCACTATTGCTATCAGTACGTTCTATTTTTCTCTTACAAAAAATCGGTCACCGATTATCGGACGTGGGCGGACAGCCTTATCAAAATTCCTATACTACTAAATAAATAATATACAGGTGATGAAAATACGACAACAAATTAAAACATGGGCTATATTAGTTAATAAAAATGTTTTGCAATTTTCAAATACATCTTATTTATCTGATAATTTAATGACATTTGTATGGAATAATATAACATTGGCTGCATTATTTCATAGAAATATCAAATCAATTATCAAACGAATAAGATGTGTTTGAAAGTTGCAAAACATTTCTATGAATTAATATAGCCCATGTTTTTAATGTATTGTTTATTGTCGTCACCACCCCTGTATAATTATTTATTACCTTTCAGGACCTAATTTTAAGTAGGTACCTACTGAGTAAAATGCAAGAGCTCGTAGTGGGGGGCTGGGCTTTAGTGTGTCTCTAGTGTTCTTAAAATAATGGTCATGTTTTGACTTTACACGTACATAATTATAAGTAAGTATTTTATTTTTTCCAGTACCTAACCACGGTGATCCCCTTTCATCTCGACAACGGCCCGCCAGACAACCAGTCTCTCCAAATTCTCATAAAAAGTACGTAACTTTGTGTCATTTCAAGAAATTAATTATATTTTTTTGGATTCATTCAGTAGATATTTATAATTGTTGTTTTTTATTATATAAAAGCTCGGAGGAGCTCAGTGGCGTAGTGGCATGAGCGCTCTGGTTTCGAGTAAGCAAACAAAACATTTTTTGGTCATGGTCGACCCCGGGATGGGTCAATAAAATTTGTGATCTCGAACTCCTCTGTGCTTCAGAAGGCACTTTAATCCGTTGATACCGGTTGTCACTGCAACCGCTTTAACCCACCAACCCGCATTGGGCCAGCGTGGTGTTATGGCCCAAACTCCTCATGTGTTTTTTATCTCATGTAGGAAGGCATGCGCCCAGCAGTGGGACGATGATTCCATAAAATATTTCACAAACGCAAGAGTGATTTCGTACTTAGAAATGTAGGTACAGTATTATGCAAGTTATTATTTTTTGTTTCAGTTTTAAAGGCGATAAACGAAGATAGTCCCACAGTACCTACACTATTAACAGACTACATATTGAAAGTTCTCTGTCCAACATAAACCACTCGCGTCTCTAGCCAATTTCTCTATTTTCATCAATCATTTTAATATTTGCACATCTATTAAAATGTACAGACGCAAAAATAACTGTTTCAGCATTTTTAAATGTCATATAATGTCTATGGATTTTTACATAGAAAAATGCTAAAACATTTATAATTGTCGCTGTTGAAGTGTTTCAAATATCAAAGTCACTTTCAATAATATAAATTAAATTATACTATGAGGCAACATTTCTGATTGATAATACTAAAAGTCTGATTTTAATAATGAATAATTATTCGAAAAAAAAAATATTGTAAAATTATTTCAAATAAATATTCTTATTTTCGTAAATGCAAAATCAGAATGTAATGCCCCATAGTCTTATAATATCTCAGCATATATCATATAAGTAAGTCAAATACACATTTTACAATTAGACAATTGATATTATTGTTTAAAAGTTGTTTATGTTTAACATTTATGGCGCTTTCTATTAATAAAAAAAATGTTGATTACTCAAACTATTGTTAAGTGGATATTATATTGTAACGAGAAATTATTTAAAAATAATGTCGCATTTCGAAACTAGTTACTAACTAAACCTCAAAGTTTTTTTATTTAAAAAAGAAATCTGTTTGAGTAAAAGTTGCCTCCTAACCTCCTTGCCTCATTTTACGTTCTTATGTCCATCGTACTTCAAATTTTGGTTCATTAGAAAACGGTTCTTATGGATTTCAATTGTATTTTTATGATGGTTGAACCCAAATGTGAAGAACGATTTTGAGAATGTTTTGAGGTCGAAAGATAAGTAATTTATGATTTCTAAGCCTTGGACACAAAAATACTTATATTTACCTCTTCATATTTTTAGTAAATAGCCAGATAATGTATGGAGTTTCTGTTATGTACATAAATTGCCATAACTATAGTTCAGTGATGATGTGTTACACTTTATCCGTCTTGTACGGTCACTTTATTTGCATAAATGAACTGTGATATCATATGGTAGTTAATTAATGCTTCCTTTTTAGATTTAAATAAGTATGTTATTTTTATTGACGTCGTAATTTTATATTTATTTTAGTGGATCCGGGATTCTAGGGAAGATCACAAATACGTGTAAAAAGATAATTTCAGAGGTTTACTTAATTTAAAACTAATTTTAATTTACATACTTAAAAATTAGTTTTATTTTTATTTACTGTAGTGTATTAGCCTTTTGTTGTTTGAATTAAACAATAGCTCCTTGCCAATCTTAAGTGCTCGTAGCGTATTACCCTCATGAAGTGAAGGTACAATGTGTTTTTATGAATTTTTCAGGAATGTAAAATGTTATTTGACTTCCCTAGGAGATTCCCAAACCTATAGTTTTACTGTCAATTGTCTCTGTCAGAATGTGAATTCGATATTATTGTAAATATTATAAAATTTATATATATAAATATAATATTGAAAATGGAATTGTCCTCTCGAAATAGTGTCTAAAATTTAATTAAGACAACATCAGCTACGGAGGCTTGTAAATAGTTTTAATATTTGCTTGGACGTTATCATAACGTTGATTTAAGGACAGTTGTTTATACAATTGACTTGTTCTTGTTCGGTAGACTTACACGTCTCATCTGTCAGAGTATGGTGTATAGTGGGCTAGCGAGGATGGGGAGGTGGGCATAATCTACTTTACATGATCTTGAGTCTAAATCATGTAAATTTGATAACTATTCTGGCTACTACCGAAAGCTAGCCCAAAGGTTTTGACAAAGTTTGCACAGATAAGACTACAGACTTACTTTGTTGAATAATTTTAAAGAATCTCTATAATCTGTAAACCTCTGATTAACAGTTTTAATCACGTGCCTAGTTATTTATTTATTTGAACATCGAAAATGTATTTAATTTTCATTACAATACGTGTGTAGAATTAGCTTAGTAGTAATAAATCAGCTATTCCACTAATCATGAAACTAATAGGTTACAATAATTACGGTAGTTGTAAATTTATTTATTTTTTAAGTTACATCTAGTCTCAACAGCTCTTAGTCATAATTTGTTAATTTTAAAAGTGTCAGCGATGTTATTGTAAGTGAAATATAACCGATTTAAATGCATGGTATAAATGTATGTGTAAAGATGTATAAGTTGTTGTGATTTTGAAATTAATAATAATTTCGATCGTAAATTAAACTTTTGTTCGCGAATATACCTACAAGGTTTATTTAGGCTTCTGTCGCACATTTTGAATTTTAATACCTAGTGACACACGTGAATTGTTGTGCAAAGTATAAAATAATTGTGGTATGATGGAAGGTACCTTAAAATGAAATCAGATCACATGAAACACTATGTGTAGGTTTGCCATTTTCACCTCACACTGCAGTTAAAAATATATAAATATCTCCAGAACAAAACCTTTTGTAACATAATGTACTTTCATATATTCTTAATTTTTGATTTTAACATTATTATAAATGTTTGAAAAATTACTTAGTAATTAAAATAGAATAAAACTAGAAAAATTTCACGTCCTGAGGCAGGAATCGAACCCACGACCTTTCGCAATCCGGGCAACTGCTCTGACCACTGAGCCACCCAGGACTTGGGATATCAATGTGAAATTATTCTAGTCTATCTTGTATTTGCGTTTATGAGCTAACGTCCACCCTACAATGTCGAAATATTCTATTTCAACATCCGAAACGAGTATTTTTACAAATACCGACGATCGAAGGTCGTGGGTTCGATTCCTGCCTCAGGACGTGAAAATTTTCTAGTTTTATTCTATTTTAATTACTATGTACTTTCATGTTCAAAACTGTTAAGAATATGTATAAAAATTCGTAATTTTATTTTTATATATTTTAGAATAATATGTAGAAAAATATGTAAACTAGAAAAAATCAAGGCCTGGGACGGGAACCGCGACTTTGCCAAATCCGGGCGACTGCGGTGACCACTGTTACTAAGGATTTGAAAGGGCTCCTTATTTTCAGCTTATATATTTTTCTATTTACAAAATTACTTGAGACTTAAAATATCGTTCAATCTTTCTCAAAACGCTAACAATGCAAGGCGATTGAATATAACGCCTCATTTAGAATTTGGACTGCTTTAAAAAAAAGTATTGTCATTACTACAAACAAAACAGTGTAAATGTACCTACTGCTACTTGTGAGTGATAAAATATTAACAATCCAAATATGCGCTAAGTGTTTATGTTGGTGTAAGCTCAAGGCTCGATCTGAACTTAATGAATGAATAGGGCCTCGTGGATGGTACCTTGTTGGAATAAAGGAGCTTGAAAATAAATATAAAGTATTTTATTGACCCTTCGTTATTTTGTTCAACTTAGGTACTGCATTCGTTATGTGAACGAAATTTTTAAAGTACATTAAAGCATTCAACTTGTAGCATAGGAAAATCGACCTTATCATCAGTATCTAAAAACTGTGTTACATGTAGATACTATCTAATAAATTTTTAATGAATCTACCAGCTACGTTGAATGAAACAAAAAACTAGACTAGAACTAGACTGAATGGTTAGGTGCTGATGGTACAGTCAGACTAACATAACTCGAGCGGAAAATAAATACCGTGCTATAGTGTAGGTAGGCACTCTACCTAATAAATAGATACCTCCCTTAAAATAATTACGATAGCACGATGAAACATATTTTTTTAATTTTTAAACTTTTCAGGATTCTATCCATATTAAAATGACATAAGAATATGTTTTAACAAAAAAACTTGACTACCTAAGTAAAATAATATCTACCCTAACGAAGTAAAATAATAAAAACAAAGGTTTTAGCAAAATTGTGTGTAGGTACAAGTAGGCACTATTAATAATCATATAAATTATTTAATCAAGACGAAGTACTAACTTATCAGAATAGATACCTATCAAAATCTGATTTTTATTGCTATCTTTTTCATATAAGAAAATATCGCCAGGGGACACTTGTTATATAGGTATCTCCACTGTGAGGTCTTATAAACAATATCGTGTAATAATCTCAATAAAAATGGACATGAAATTTTATTTATTTAAATAAAAATGTAGGTTATTGTAACCTGTAGAAGTTACTATTAATTGCATACCTATTATCCTGGGGATATTAAAATCCTAAGGTGCCTTTACTATAAATCGTTTACAGATACTTTCACATTTCGCGTCGCGTCGCATATTTTGTCAAATTGAGTTAATTAATAACTCATATGTAGGTAACAAATAGGTACTCAATTAGGCAACTACTTACTAATGATTTATCAAATCTTTAGATAAAATTAGGTATCAAATGATAAAGGTTTATTTAAAAGAGTGACTATCAGTCACCCATCCAATATTGGCAAAAATGAAACAATATATGTTACTAGTGTTATTGGTGATAGGGTCTGTTTTCGCAGAGCCCCAAGTGACCACGCCCAATGGCTATCATCAGGATATTGGTATTCCTCTAGCTGGCAAAATCAAGGAGGCTGAAGGAAGTATCCTTGATAGTAATGATGAATCTGACAACAGAATTATTGGAGGATCCGTATCTGCTTACAACTCACATCCTTACTTGGTAAGTTTAAGTTCTTTAATACTGAGTACTGACCTATAGTTGTACCAACCACCTGATAAAAATACAAAATTGGAAAAGAAGGCGTAATCTGCGCAATAGTTGTACCGCTCCTATTTGTTCAAAGCGAATGAAAAATACTAGTTGTACTTTAAGTAGTGTATGTAAACACCAAACTCCTACACATATTTTCGTTATAAAATATTTAGTATAATCGTCTCGTCAACATTATTTTGCACTACTTTCGGTACCTAGAACTAGTGGATTAAACCAACCACTGAAGCAAAGTTTGATTTCAGTTAATCGATAGATATTTATTATTTATCAACTCTATATCATTACCTTCGTAAAGTTGAGGCTAATGAGGGCCCAATTATGCGATCTACTTATAATAACGCAAAAACAGATACTTAACAGTATTAATATTCGTAAATAATACTGTGGTAGCTCAGTGGGCGGAGCACTCGACCGGGCTGTGAAAGGTCGCGGGTTCAATCCCGCCTCAAGTTCTCGGTATCTTCACAGTATTAATATTCGTAAATAATACTGTGGTAGCTCAGTGGGCGGAGCACTCGACCGGGCTGTGAAAGGTCGCGGGTTCAATCCCGCCTCAAGATCTGATATTTTTCTATTTAAGATATTTTTATTTATTTCCCCGGTTGGCCTGTGGAGCGTGACGTGGCCGCTTACAATGGGCCTCATAAGAAGGCCCAAAGTCACCCAAAGGGCAATGGAGAGGTCTATGCTCGGGGTTTCTCTGCGTGATAGAATCATAAATGATGAGATCCGCAGGAGAACTAAGGTCGCCACATAACCCAAAGAATTGCGAGCCTCAAGTGGTAATGGGCAAGCCATATTGCAAGGACTGACGGCCTTTGGGGCCGAAAGGTCCTCAAGTGGCGGCCGCGTACATGGAGACGCAGCGTTGGTTAGGAGGCCCCCCACAAGGTGCATCGATGAATTATATAGTGAGGGTCGCGGGAAGCCGATGTATGCGTGTAGCGCAGGACCGATTGGTTTGGAGATCTTTGGGGCACTGCCTATGCTTAGCAGTGGGCGTCTCTCAGCTGATAATATGATGAACATTTACTTTAAGAATAAATTAGATATTTATTAAAAAAAATCGGAAATAAAGTCAACCTGATTATGGTTTAATTAATTGCTAATTCGATAGTTTATGAACACACGACAGCACGCCAAAAGTATCAGTTGCACTACGAAAGCCGCCTCTATTACGAACGCAGTAAGGGCAGTCTCAAGGTCAAACTGTTACGCTTGATGTGCTGTCGACTGTACATTAGGTTAGGTATGTATATACCTTTTATTATTATGTAGATAATTTTGCGTTTCTAGGGTGCTCTCCTAATTACTTTCTGGAACATCGGCGGAACATCAGTATGTGGCTCAACACTGCTGTCAGTGAACCGCGGGGTAACGGCAGCTCATTGCTGGTGGGACGGCGTCAACCAGGCCCGGGAGTTCACCGTCGTGCTCGGCTCCAACTATCTGTTCTCCGGCGGACTACGTGTCCCTACATCCCATGTCGTCATGCATCCGCAGTGGAACCCTAGCAATTTAAATAACGACGTTGCTATGATTTACCTTCCTTACAACGTTCCTCTTTCTAGTAAGTTGATCAAAATAATACCTATATATTTTGTATCTACAATATCAATCGATATAAATTACACAAGGACATTATATTTGGATGAGTATTTTTCAAAAATAACGTAACTAGGTACCTACTTAGTTAGTTTGATTTTATTTTATTTACAATTGATTTACATACAAATAAGCAACAATTTTCCCTTTTGCCGACACAACACAAGGTTTGAACGGAATAGATAAAAAATGTCGTAAGTACCTACCTCGAAATGAAATTTTCTTGAGCTAATAGGCTTTGAGGTCCCAATCAAAGAAAATTTACGTTTCTATGTGTAGGCGGGATCTTTCTCTAGCTCATCATGCCACAAGGACAGGAGGATATTTTATGGTTCTTCAGCGAGGTTTTTTTATACAAATAGATGACAAACAAGCTGACGGCCCACCTGGTGGTAAGCGTCCATGCCCAGTAATAAAGACGGTGACATAAACACCTTTCTCATGTTGTTTCCCTCAAATATTTAGGGATAATAGTTAGGTATGTCTAGCTAAATTTTTATAAATAGTTTTTACTTTACATTTTTACAGCTGCCATCCAGCCCATTTCACTTCCAAACCTGCAACAGCTGGGAGAAACCTTTGCTGGCGAATGGGCCATAGCAGCAGGCTTTGGAAAGGTCAGCGATCGTAAGTAGCAATACCTACTTTATTTTATTTATAATCTCTTTGACTGTCGTGGAGCTTCCAGGAGATTTTTGTGTGCCCAGTCGTCTCTAGGATCTATTGAATATAAGGAAGATAGATAATTTTACTGCGCTTTCATGACTTCCTGGCCAGTACTAAAGTGAAGGAGTCGTATTAGATAAACTCTGAAAACATTATTTTACAGTAATCATGTGCCTGCGAAATGTTTTATGAACCAGATATTAGACTTTGTGTTGTTTGAATGTGGGTAATAGTGGGTAGAAATGTCCGTGTTAAATCGTCGAAATTGCTCGGTGCCGAGGACCTCGGTGGCGTATTGGTTTGAGCGCTCTGGTTTCAACTACGGAAACAAAGCAAATTTTGCCATGGTCGATCCTGGGATGGGTCAATTAAAGTTTGTTTTCTTTAGCTCCTTCGTGTTTCGAAGGCACGTTAAGCCGTTGGTCCCAGTTGTTCCTGCAACCGCATTAACCCACCAAGCCGCATTGGGCCCGCGTGGTGGTGTTGTGGCCCGAACCAGAACTCCTCATGTGTTTCTTCCATGTAGGAAGGCCTGTGCCCACCGGTCATCAATGTAATACGAGTATTTTAAGCTCAATGTGTTCACTGCTTGCGTCTTCTTGGACGTGCAGAGGGCTGCAAAGAAGCTTTATTCTAAGCGGAATCCCCTTTTAATATCATCAAAATACTTTATACTGTGTCAGGCGAGTATAATTATTTTTAAATTTGGTGTGTACAAGGCTCGTATAGTGCATCCAATCCATCTTTCTGTACTAAAAAACCTACTGTATCTGGAAATGGAATGGGAACATAAATTTATGTTTTCTAAGTAAATGTTCCGGCCCCATCTGGCGTGCGTACCTACTTCACAGATTACCTACGCCTCCATTGACTTGGGGATTAAAAAACTTTTTAAATATTACAGAACAACTTGGAGCATCTACTTACCTAAGCGAAGTGTACCTGCAAGTGATAACGGTGGCTCACTGCCAGGCGGTGTACGGAGCCTCGTTCGTGGTTCAGAGCACCCTATGCACCAACGGCGCTGGTGGTGTTGGCGTCTGCAGCGGCGACTCGGGTGGTCCTCTATTTGTGAACAGGGGTGGACAGAGAATACTGGTATGTCTACATTTTGTTACAGAGTGGCCGTAACTGCGTTACTTCTTTTTTATACAACTGGATGAGAAACAAGCTGACGGCCCACCTGATGGTAAACGGTTACAGACACCTGCAATTACAAAGGAAAATCACTTAATATTGCAGGTGCGTTGTCATCCTTAGGTTTAAGATGAAATGCCGTCCATGCCTAGTAATTCTCCTTATGTTGCTTAATTTAAGAGTCCTCCACTGCCACTACGGTGTTAATTCCTCAACGTTTCCTGTACATACCTATCACAGAAATTGCTATATGTTGTCACTTGTAAGCTGTGGTGATAACATGTCTAATATTTTACTTTCATCCACATTTTGGCATACATCATCTAGGTACTTATTGAATTCGTTTTTACAGATCGGTATCAGTTCTTTCGCTGCAGCAAATGCATGCACACACGGACACCCTTCAGGCTTCGCGAGGGTTACCAGCTTCTACAATTTTATAACCAGTCACATGTAAGATATGGAAAAAATAAAATAATGCTCAATGTAGTCTGTATTTTTTTCTGCACCTACTTACCCCTAGCAAGGAGATTTGAAATATTCGATATTTTTAACTAACTTACTGCTCGATTTAATACCAAAGCATACTAGTTACTTCGAATGTCTTAGAAGTCATAATAATATTAAAGTAACCCAGTCTGCCTGCCTCTCTCTGTCTGTTTTCTTTTCATGCTTAAACGCTGAACCGATTTGAATGTTTAGTATGGAGATAGGTTGATATCCTGCATGGGAATTGTAAGGACGTACATTCGATACGTAGAGGTGTGATACACGTGGGTGGAGACGCAGGTGGCTACTAGTTTACCACGAACGCTCTTGAAAGCATAGACTCAGCTATTTCATACTAAATTGTTAATTTATACACTACACGACCCGTTTGTATTATATACATATACACTTCCTGACCCGTTTGTGTTTATACCTATACACTACACGACCCGTTTGTATTTACACCTATAGATTACACGACCCGTTTGTATTTATTCCTATACACTACACGACCCGTTTGTATTTATTCCTATACACTACACGATCCGTTCATATTTATACCATATACACTACACGGTCCGTTTGTATTTATAATACCATATACACTACACGATCCGTTTGTATTTATAATACCATATACACTACACGACCCGTTTGTATTTACACCTATACACTACACGACACGTTTGTATTTACACATATACACTAATTATTCTTCAATATTTTTTTCAACTACTCGTTTTATGGTCCCCAGCACTGCCATCTGCCTTTATCTTCGAGAATGTTCCCGAAGTTATTGATTCGCTGAGTCGCATGCAATAGAATTAAAAATTCACACAAGATTAGGTAGGTACAGGTGTTTCTTTATACAACTAGATGGACCATTAAGCTGATGAACAAGTTGGTGGCAAGCGGCCTGTGTAATAGTGTGAAGGGTTGGTCGTGTTCCGTGTCAAGAGATAGGTAGCTCTAGAAATCTGACACTTTTCAGACCACTTCTATTTTCTGATTAAATTTATAAAACAACGTCACAGCTGCTCGTCACAACTCTAAAAAATGGGTACAATGGCGTATCGTACGACACACTAAAGTTATTCCACAAAAAAACACACACACACACCCGCGCACATAGCAATATAGCAGGAATTCCAAGTTTTATTTCTGATTTCTGTAACACTCGGTGGATAGGTACCTACGTGTTTCGTAAGTTATGCCCTTTGTTTACACAGCGGCATTTCACTCCGGAAACATCTTGGCTTATCAGTTCCTAACTTCATTGGTAATATCGAGATATCTGTATGAGTTTTGACAAGATACGATAAGAAATCGAGATATTCATTTCTTCTATCCATGCCAGATCAACAAGTATATTTTAGAAATAAGATGTTTGGTAAATTTATTTTCTTTTGTTTGCCGGTGATTTTAAATGCAATTAATTTTTGTGAAAACGGCAATTGTGGAAGCCACGATGCAAGGATTGCAGGTCCTGGCGGAGGAGTGAGCGAACGACACTCCAGGCCTTATCAAGTAAGTAAAGTACGAACTAAGTAAGTCTGTTCGTGTGGTCAGCCAGCACCTGTCTACTAGAGGTCCCAGGTTCGAATCCCGGTACGGGCAGATGTTCGTATGATGAGTACGAACATTGTTTAATTAAGATTCATGGCTGTTTTCGTGTGTTTATTTAGTACATTTCTAATATAATGTATCCCTACACTACAGACATACATCCAATCTTCGTTGTTTGGGCTAGACAAATAGCCCAAATAAGCATCACCAAAGCTAGTGCGAGTGAGAGAAAATTATTATTGTTAATAACAGATTCTAAAATATCCAGTGAAAGTCTCTACGCTTGTGGAAAGATAGAGCCATAGACTAGAGATATGAGGGCATTTAAGTAATATCACTGTTTAGGGCACATAACGTGCATCTCGTATAGTAAAGAAGTTTAACGGACCCATAAGGTATAAGGGTGACACAGTTATAAGGGTGAATAGCTAAATTCACCCTTATAACTGTAGACCTTCTTATTGTTGCCGGATCCATCAAATGATCGTCTCTTAAGTAGGACGATGGGTTAAATATGTCACCTACCCATAAACCCCAACACAATAATACATTACTGTATTGAATATTTCTATGTTGATGGATGATAAGTTAAAACGGTCAAAAAGTTAAGCAAGTTTTTACCATAGGTGGCGCTGTACTCACGTGTTGGCACTACTGGCCAGATAGGTTTCTGTGGAGGGAGCCTGATCCATCCACAGTGGGTCGTGACAGCCGCTCATTGTCTCTTCCATGATTCGCAGCAGGTGGATAATGTGCAAGTAAGTACAGAGAAAGATAAGAGAGAGAGAGAGGACATGGTAGGATAGATATTCGATAATAATCAAAAAAGAAACAGGATTAAAAATGTTGGAATATAAATAAAATAATACAAAGTTTAAACTATACTAACACACGGAATTAATGAATTCTAAATTATGCTAATCTATCAATAACACTCTCTTTTCACCTGTAAAGCCACAGATTCCAGACACAATTGGTTTTTATCGGTCATAAAGCCCCCCGAGGGTGCTATACGGATAGACAAATTGTATTTTTTAAAGATTCGAACTTTTATGATTTTTAGGCAATTTTAGGTGCACACTCTCTGTACGACCGGTACGAGAACGGGCGGCGCATTGTGAATGTGGACAGCGTGGTGGTATACCCCGGCTTTAGCCCCGATACCTTCGCCAACGACATCGCGCTCCTGAGGCTTGCCAATGTGTTGCAGATAACCGGTAATTTATTTTCTATACATACCAAAGTTTCTCATGACTATCTACCAAACCAATTAAGTTAGCGCGTGGTGATGTATGTAGGTCATCTAGCATAAATTTTGTTTGAAATGTGTAATTCATTTTGATCCCTATACCATTGACATAAGACACAGATCGAATTATCAAAATATTTTTTATGCTCAAATCCATCTGTAGCGGCAAAAAATCAATAAGATAAATCAAATGTTTCTTACATAAGAAAATATTTTTTGGAGTCAGTGCTTTACTTCTATTGTTTTACATAGCAGCAACTCCATAAAATATTTTTGCGTACCACTCTTGCTGAAAAATGACATATTCTGTGTCGATCGGCGAACGGTGTCGATTGAATTCAACTTAACGAAAATCTGACAGCCTTTACAAGACAAGGAGAGAATGTAATACTGAATTTCATTCTATCCCTAGGGATAGAATTAATTTGAATTTGGAACACCAAAGTAACACAAATGTTGATTGAAATATGTCCTAAATTGTTAAGCGAACAAAAATAATGATTTTAAATCGACAACATAAGCTTATTCAATATTAAATGTCACAATATCATAAAAAATTTAGTCCCGTGCTTCCAGTTTCAGCTGTTAATTAGTTGTGTTATAAGCGGAAAAATAAAGGGATCGAGCGCATACACCAAAGTCATCCATGTAATTTTTCATAATAGAGAACCTCAAAATGTAAAAAAACTTTTGATTTATTAAATCAATATTACCATGGACCAAAATGGGGCTAGATAATAGGTGTGAGTGTATGAATATTATTATATTGTGTCTGGTTTGTGGATCTGGAGTGTTCAAGAATTACTACTTAATGATTACAGAAACAATAGACATTGTGCGCCTGCCGTACCTGAGCTTGGTGAATGCTAACTTCGCTGGACAGGGTGCTATAGCATCCGGGTGGGGCATCGCTGCTGAAGGTACGTAACGCCTCCCTGGACTTTTACTCACAAATTATACCCGAACTAGTGCTTTCTTACCCAGAGACTACTGTACATAGGTAGCTACCCTCAAACGCCGCTTCAATTTCACGTAGTATGTACTTTACTGGATTGTCATAGACCAATACCATGATTCCTTCTTCTTCCATAGTTATACTTTTTTTAACGGTTGCCGACGTCACTATTTAGCTTAGATTCTAAGCTATTTAGGTACCTACAGCTTGCACCAAACCTCTAGTTCTCTCCTGTGGTTCTCTCTGTTCTCTGTGCCTCTAGTGTATTCCATCGCATTGAAAACGTTCGTCGTCGTGACAACTGTTAAATTGTATGAAAACTACATCTACGCCTCTATTGTAAATAATTGTAAACCACTTTTTTCATCTGTCAAGCGGCGATATACCACCGGAGGGCTATGTCAATTGAAAAATCAATTGTGTCTGGAATCTCATGCTTGACGGGTCAATATGGATTTGAGAGGTGAACACGACGATGATCGTTTTCGTTTCGATTCGATTGAAACTTACACTAGGGGTACAGAGCACGAGTCGATTCACGGGAATGGCGGAACAACGCGCGGTATGGGCGGTAGCTGCTTGCAGATGCGTAATATTGCGCGATGCAACGGAGCTCTACTATTGACATTTCATTAACCTTTTACATGATGATATATAGTCTGAAGCCCTCCTGAAAAATTTACTGTAACATAGGGGATGTTACAGTAAATCACATGAATCTGTCAAGCGGCGTTATATCTCTGGAGGTCAATGAAAATTAAAAATCAATTGTGTCTGGAATCTGATGGTTTACGGGTTAAAATGCAATCATTAGTTCCCAAGTTTATAAGTGTACAGTCGACAGTTAACCATACTCCGTTTGTACATAAAAGAGGCGGAGTTTCGTAGTTCTATTACAATCGTCTATACAAACAGGCAGACAGTGATTGCAACATACAAGAATATACATATAAACTTTTTTACATAGGTGTTACATTCATATCACCGACGCTCCGGCAGTACTTCATGACGGTGTTGACCGACACGGCGTGCCGCAACGATTACACCTTCGATCTACCGCCCAATGTAATGTGCGGATACAACGAAACCTCCAGCACTTGTAAGGTAAACAAATAGAAGTAGGCCCTTATGTAGGGTCGTCTGGGTAGGTACCACTGCCTTTCTATTTCAGCCGTGAAACAGTTCGCTGTGTTTTGGATTGAAGGGAAAGGTAGCTAGTGTAATTACTGGGCATGGACGGCATTTCATCTTAGGCTCCAGGATGACAACGCACCTGCAATATCAAGTAATTTTTCCTTGTTTTTGCAGGTGTCTATAGGCGGCGGTAACCGCTTACCATCAGGTGGGCCGTCAGCTTGTTTGTCATCTAGTCGTATAAAAAAATAATAATAATGGAATCCAGAGACCTACAATAAAGAATGTTCATGTAGAATGATCGTAAACAAACCAAATGTCATTTGGTATAGGTTTGTCTCTCTTCACTCGATACCTTTCTCGCTCATCACCACAGAATAAATAACACAACACTCATACAAAATAACAGTGGTTTGCTTTTACTCTTTATCGAAGCGGCTCTAGTGTAGTGAGTTTCAATCGAACTTAAACTAAACCGTTCATCGTCGTGACAACCATAGACTTTTTTTTTGAATGACTATCGCTGTTGTTAATTTGTTTTAAGGAGGCGAGGACCTTGGTGAGTCCTCAAGCCTTAAGGGGCGAATTCGCCTCTGGAGGATTTCTAATCGCCAGGCATCACCTCCGGGGGAGGTGTCCCGCTGACTCTTATAGTCTCCAGGGCGCTCGAGACATGGGGGAAAAACCATAGACTAGTATAGGTGATAATGATAACTGTCAATTCTGTCAAATCATATGATATGAATTATGAACTCAGAACAATAATTGTTCTGAGGATATGAAACAAGTGTTCTCTGATCAGCGCCTTTATTGGAAACTTTTTTATAAGTTTAGGGATTCGATGATCGTTTTCGTTTTGATTCGATTACAACATACACTACCTAGGGGTGTAAGTTTCAATTTAGGGGGTAGACCTTTAGTTGATGATTGGTTAAAATATGTTTGTATTTTATAACATTTATTTAATAAGAAGACAATATAATAACACCGCGTCCGCCGCAGAATATACGGACCTCCAGTGTAACAGGCGCAATACGAAAACCCCCCTCCATTACGACCGGAGTAAGGGCGGCCTAAGGTCAACTGTTACGCATGATGTGCTGTAGCTGTACATAAAGTTATACTTATGTTTTCAGGGAGACAACGGTGGTCCTTTGACTATTTACATCGAAGCTACAGAGGAAACTATTTTGGTAATGCAATCATTATATTTACTACCCCAGCTATGATAAAGGTATTCCGTGCAACATGACGAATACTTATTTACAAAAATATTCAAGCAGTACACTTAGTACTAAAACTATAAATATTTATACAAATTTTAATTTCAAATAAAATCTAGGTTTATATGAGAGCAATTCAATTTCTTGCGCCGGATGTCGCTGCATAGGCAATAGGTATCAACTTATTTCAATCTGCATGCAGTGACCCTAATTCTGGCGAACACATGCTAAGTTTAAATTTAAGTTCAGTCTATTTCTTTCTTTCAAAATGAAAAAGAAAAGGATGGCTGTCGTATAAATTGACATTTAGAAAGGTGCGTTCAATTTTCGACCTCATTGAACGTGATAAAATGCAGTGTTTAGGCGGCACCTCCGTACATGCCGTCTAAAATTGTCTATGGTTTCTTTGAAATCTATCTAAATTTAAGTGACAGCTCTAATCTTTTGATCTGCGGAGACGTGGCGAGTAAAATAAGTACGCAATATTTGAAACTAAGCCTTATATTATATTATGTAATACGGTTCAAAATGACATACCAAGTAAGCGGAGGCCTGCAGCGCGCTCTCATGCAGCCACGAGAGCCGTCGTGCGACTGCTATTTTAATCCTTAAGGTTTATGAAATAAGGTTTAGTTTGATTTGTTCTTTTCTTAGTCTTTTCGCCACCCTCTGCAGATCTGCCTAATAACTACAGAAAAATCAGGATTATCCGGATTTAAATGTAGGTGTGAATTTCAGTCTCGATTTTTTTATCTATTCTTTCGAAAGGAATACTAAAACTAGTATTTTATTATATTTAATATTAACCATTAAGTTTTTCCAGGTGGGCGTGACTTCTTTCATAGATGCAAGTGGGTGCAACGGTAACATGCCATCAGTGTTCACGAGGGTCCAGCGATACCTGGGCTGGATCAGCGAAGTTACCGGCATTGTACTAGACTGAACTTTATCGTTTAAGATATAGAAACTATATTCTCTTTCCATATTTCACCTTTTTTAAGCAATTGTTCTATGTAATATTTATTACGTTATTATAAATTAAAATACCTTCCTAATTTTGTAGTGTATGTTTTTTTTAGATAAGATTACCAATTGTTATAAAATTCACCAAGCACATTTTACATTGCATCTAGATAAATTTTTATTGTAAATACACTGCTAACTTTATTAGTGTATTAATAAACTAGTAACTAGTTACTAGTGTGTTTACACTAAAAATTGACTTTTATTAGAATACCAAAGACAATTTTAAATTATTTATAAGCCAGAATACAGATACCTTAATCAAACTTAGGAAAGTACCAGACTGGGAATCAATTACTATCCGTGCGGTGACGGATTAAGAATACAATTCACCGCCCCATTTCTTCCCGTGGGTGTCGTAAGAGCAGTGGCGGCGTAAAGGGGGGGCGGAGGGGGCGGTCCGCCCCGGGTGCCATGCACCAAGGGGTGACAACGACAACTAATACCCTACACTAAAAGAATGAAACCGTTAAATCCCACAAATAATGAATCTAAACAATACAAGGCCCCAAATGCCCGGCGGTCCCGGAGGTCGCGCCGGCGGTGACGTACGTCGGCGTGGCGCCGAGACCAGCCCCCTTATTCTCAACTGTCGGAAAGAATTCGAATTTCGGAAACTCTATACCTGCCACTTTTTATCGCGCTGCGTCAAAGCGAGACGGCATGTGACTTTTCAAATCGAATCCGTGATCCGACAGTTGAGAATAAGGGGGCTGGGGTGCCAAGAATCTCCGGGTGGCGAAGACATCCCGTCATACGAACTTGGCCCTGGCAACTTATAACACACGCACACTGCGGACCGAGGAGAAGCTGCAGGAACTAGAGGAGGAATTGAGCAGGATTCGCTGGAGAGTAGTAGAACTTTCTGTAGTCCGATGAGAGTGAACCTGTTCTATTTCCGGGAGGGCGAAGATATGCCCCAAGGTGGTATCGGGTTTATTGTCCACAAGTCTCTCGTGAACAACGTTATACAAATCGGAAGTGTGTCGAATAGAGTGGCGTACCTTATACTCAGAATCACCAAACGGTATTCGTTGAAGGTCATACAGGTATACGCCTCGACGCTACCCCGACGAGTTCCAAAATTTACTACACTGTCGTCATGGGAGACTTCAACGCAAGACTGGGCAAACGTGGCGATGATGAGTTGAAAGTGGGGCAATTTGGAGCTAGAATCCGGAACTATAGAGGTCAAATGCTAGCCGATTATATGGAGAGGGAGGGACTCTTTATGATGAACTCCTTCTTCAAAAAACAGCCGCATCAAGAATAGACCTGGAAAAGTCCGGATGGCGCAACAAAAAATGAGATCGACTTCAGCATGTCGACTAAGATTCGGGTAGTCAATGATATCTCAGTGATCAATTCGCTTAAGACGGGAAGAGACCATCGAATTGTAATCGCAATCGAGAGGTATCGACTAATGAAGTCTACGCTCCGCCCTGCGGCTATCCAGATCCAAAACCCCGAACGCTTTCAACTGTTCTTCAAAAATGGTGACAAGACTTTATTGAAGAACTACAGACCCATCACGCTCCTGAGTCATGTCTACAAGTTGTTTTCGAGGGTTATTGCAAATCGTCTCGCACGCAGGTTTAACGACTTCCAGCCTCCCGAAAAAGCCGGATTCCGAAAAGGCTTTAGTACTACCACACATAGACCACATTACACCACATACATACGCTGCAGCAGGTTATACAGAAGACCGAAGAGCACAACCTGCCATTATGCTTAGCGTTTGTAGACTATGAGAAAGCCTTCGATTCTGTCGAGACCTGGGCCGTGCTTCAGTCACTCCAGAGATGCCAAATTGACTATCAGTTCATCAAAATTTACGATGAATTTTCAGCAGAGGACATCGTGTTGGTGATTTTAAGATTGAGGCGCCATTTGGAAGCCGCCAACATTTCTGCCCAAGAAGCGGTTTAATGGACTTTGTTGGAGCTTCTCAGATTCATTATAAAATGGGACTATTCTGAGCCTGTTCCAAGTTTAGCGCTATGTTTTTTTAACAATTTGTGTTTCAGTGGCTTCAGATGACAGAAGCTTTTCGAAGTTAAAATCAATAAAATCTTACTTGAAGTCAACAGTGAGCCAAGCGCGACTAACCAATCTTTCGATTTTATCAATTGAAGGAGACAGGGAAGCCAATTTTAATAATGTGATTGAATATTTTAGTAAAATAAAGTCTTGTAAGCATTTTTAGTATTAGGTGTTTTATTTTAAGTAGGTAAGTAGGGGTGCTCAATAAAAACCCGCCCGGGGTGCCAATGTATCCTACGCCGCCACTGCGTAAGAGGCGACTAAGGGATTACCGAGCTACCAACTGCTCGACTGGTGGTAGGGTCTGAACACCCGTCTGGTTAGTGACCACCCTACGCATGGCGTAAAACCCGCCAAGTGACCACTTGTGGTCGCGTTCCGGGATCAGTCAGCGTACAAGCAGAGCTTGGGGGGACGTTGCGGCGATGGATACGGTCAGTGACGGCTTCCGTCTAACCAGAGCCAGGTGGACTGCATTGACCCGCCGACCAGGGAGACCCGAAGAAACGGCTGTTCCGCTGGCCGCCCGTGGTACAGTACAGGGGCCCAAGCGAACCTAACCAGTTCGTGAGGCTGCCCTATCATGCCACGCATAATCTTGGGGTGGTCCGTCGTGCCGGTTGGTGACCGGGTGGTGGGGTCCCGGCGGCCATTCCCGGGGGGGGTTCGGGGGCCCTTCCGTTCGGCGGGTCAGCGCTTCTCTACTGTCGGCTATTACCTGGGGAAACAGGCCTCACGCTTTGACCGTATATATCGCGGCAACGTCCCCCAAATTCACGCCTCTCCTCCTTCTAGCTTCAACTATGGCAGCGCTCAAAAATAGTTCCGGTCGTTCAGCGGTGCACACCCCCACCACAACCACGCTGTTTGAGGTCGGGCTCACTAACATCCGTGGGCTCTATGCTAATCTCAATGCCGTCCACCAACATCTCGAGACGGCTCGACCCGAAATGCTGTTTTTGACGGAGACGCAAATACTCCGCCCGGCAGACACTAGCTACTTGGATTACCCCGGCTACGCTCTTGAAGAGTCCTTCAAAGCGAAGGCCGGGGTATGCTTGTTTGTCCGGGCGGATGTTTGCTGTCGCCGTCTGCGCTGTTTGGAGGACCCTTCCTACCTGTGTGCCTCTATAGATCCCACAGCGGTGACATGGAGACAACTCGACTTTTCGAACACCTTAGTCGGGTGGCAGATGTTGCGCAGGAGCAGTTTCCAACCGCGGAATTGGTGTTTTTAGGGGACTTCAATGCTCACCACGAGTCGTGGTTAAGTTCCTCTAAAACTGACCATGCTGGTAGAACTGCCCACGCTTTCGCTCTCACGCACGACCTGACCCAACTGGTAAACCAGCCCACCAGGATTCCAGACATTGTCGGTCACGCGCCCTCATTGTTGGACCTGTTAAGGTTTGATACATTGAGAAACCATCCTCCTTCTTCAGCTTGCATCGATGGTCTAAGTTTTTATATGTCTCTGTTTTATTGATTGACGTTTGGTTGTATTGTTTTGAAAAATCAGAAAATAAATGTTATACCTTTTGTTGATAAATGCTTTATTAATTATTCAGAGATATTTTACATATTGTGTATAGTGATATCGGTAAGCTGCACATCTACCAAATAATCTAACAGGTTATGGGCCCAGCACGCTTCCACTGTGAAGCAATAGCCTGTCCTGACCACATTTTATGGATGAAGGCAATGGAAAATGAAATGAACTCACTTCGTGAAAATGGAACTTGGGTTTTGGAAAAGCTGCCCAAGAATAGAAAAGCTATTCCATGCAAATGGGTTTATAAGATCAAGCTGAATGCTGATGGAAGCGTTGACAAATATAAGGCCAGATTAGTTGCTAAGGGATTTAGACAAAAGAAAGGCGAAGATTACGATCAGACCTTTAGTCCCGTGGCAAAGATGGCAACGGTAAGATCAATTATAAGCATCGCAGCAAGTGAAGGATTAACCTTAAGTCAGTTTGATGTTTCAACGGCATTCCTATATGGATCTCTTTCCAATGAAGAGATATATATAAAACAGCCTGAAGGTTTTGATGACGGTTCTGGACGCGTTTGTCTTTTGAAGAAAAGTCTTTACGGCTTGAAGCAGGCTCCAAGGTGTTGGAATGCTACGATCCTTGATTTTTTCAAGAAAGCAGGTTTTCAGGTTAGTGAAGCTGATCCCTGTCTGTTTCAACGCATCACAGAGAGTGGCAAGATCATCGTAGCTTTATACGTGGATGACGGATTGGTAGCAGGAACCAATCAGAGGGCTATAGACGAGTTTCTTGAACAACTCAGATCGAAGTTTAAGATAACCACGAAGCCAGCCACATACTTTCTCGGATTGGAGATTTCAAGTAGAGAAGACGGTATATTAGTACACCAAAGGTCGTATTCACAGAAAATACTGCATAGATTCGGAATGGAAAACTGTCGACCAGTTACTACTCCGATAGTTAAGGAAGATGCACTATCGAAGTTAGATAAAGTAGATCTAAACTTTATTGATAACTACAGACAGATAGTTGGTAGCCTTGCCTATCTTATGGTTGATACAAGACCCGACCTAGCATATGCAGTGAGTGTAGCATCTCGAAATTTAGAAAAACCTACAGCAATAGACTGTTTAAGGGTAAAAAGAGTATTTAGATACCTGAAGTATACTCCAGACTTAGGAATATTGTATAAAAGGGATCATAAGAAAGGAATATTAGAGTGCTATAGTGACGCTGATCATGGTGGAGATATTTCCACCGGCAGATCAACATCAGGTGTGCTATGCATGTACGCAGGTGGAGCCATTTCCTGGCTCAGTCAGAGGCAAACTAGCGTGGCCATATCGACCACTGAAGCTGAGATTGTCGCGGCCAGTGAAGCTGCTAGAGAGACAATTTGGCTAACAAGATTGTTCGCTGGTTTAGTCGAGCTAAAGCAAAGACCTGTCTTGCAAGTTGATAATGAAGCAGCACTTAAGCTAGCTGAGAATCCAGAGTTCCATAGGAGGACAAAACATATCCGGACAAGGCATTTCTTTGTAAGGGAACTCGTAACAGCTGGAGATTTGTGTGTGGAAAAGGTGAGCAGTGAGTTGCAGTTGGCGGACTTACTCACAAAACCACTGCCACGTCCTAGGCTTCTAAAGCTAAGTGAGAAGTTAGGTTTGCTCAATGAGAGAAGATGTTAAGGTTTGATACATTGAGAAACCATCCTCCTTCTTCAGCTTGCATCGATGGTCTAAGTTTTTATATGTCTCTGTTTTATTGATTGACGTTTGGTTGTATTGTTTTGAAAAATCAGAAAATAAATGTTATACCTTTTGTTGATAAATGCTTTATTAATTATTCAGAGATATTTTACATATTGTGTATAGTGATATCGGTAAGCTGCACATCTACCAAATAATCTAACAGGACCTTCTGCTGACGACTCGCCCGGATGGATATCGGCTAGAGGTTCGTGCTCCTTTGGGAACATCAGATCACTGCCTGGTATCCGCTGGGGTGCCACGGGCGTCGCCACCGGTACCTATGGTTGCCAAACGCCGCATCTGGCACTATGCGTCGGCAGATTGGGACGGTATGCGGGATTACTTCGCATCTGTCCCTTGGAGGCAGCGCTGTTTCAGTAAGCTGGACCCGAGCGCTAGCTCTACTGCTGTTGCTGATGAGTTCATGTTAGGGATGGAGTACTATATCCCTCACTCCGATCTCATCAGTAGGGGTAGGCGTAACCTCTGGTTCAACCGCGATTGTGCCTTAGCTGTTGAAAACAGACAGTCGGCATACCGCGCTTGGATCAGGGGCCGAGCTTGCGGGGATCCCAACATTGACTCACTGAAAGCAGTCTATAACAACGCCACCAAGTCCTGCAAAAGGGCCTTCATCAGAGCGGATGCACAGCGCGTTGCACGAGTTGGCCAAGAACTTCTTACGCATCCTACGGGAAGCCGTAGCTACTGGCGTCTGGCCAAAGCCGTGCAATCCAACTTTTGTCAACCCTCGCTGCCCCCGTTGAGATGTTCTGACGGCTCGCTAGCTCACAAGCCGCAAGAGAAAGCCGATCTCTTGGTAAAACTCTTTGCTGCTCACTCCCGAATCGATGACTGCAACTTACAGCCACCAACACTCTCCCACTGTGGCCACACAATGCCTGATATACGTATTAGGCAATGTGATGTACGTGCGGAGCTACAGTCAATCGACGTCCGGAAAGCTAGTGGACCTGATGGCATTCCAGCGATAGTACTGAAAAACTGCGCAGCGGAGTTGTCTCCTGTCTTAACGCGGCTATACCGTCTTTCTCTCTCTTCTGGGTGTGTGCCGGAATCTTGGAGAGAGGCCAATGTGCAACCGGTCTCCAAAAAGGGAGACCGATCAGACCCAGCTAACTACCGCCCGATAGCTGTCACCTCAGTTCTTTGCAAGGTCATGGAACGGATCTTAAACCACCAGCTGATCCGTTACCTAGAAGATCACTCATTAATTAATGATCGACAGTACGGGTTTCGGCCGAACCGGTCAACGGGTGATCTTCTAGCGTACTTAATGCATGTCTGGGGTGAAGCTATTGACAAACGTGGTGAGTCACTGTCAGTTAGCCTTGACATTGCCAAAGCGTTCGATCGGGTCTGGCACAGGTCTCTTCTCTCCAAGCTCCCGGCATACGGTTTGCCCGCTCAGCTCTGTAACTGGATTGCCGGCTTCCTGCATGAGCGAAGAATCCGTGTCCTCGCAGATGGATGCGCTTCGCGGTTCATGTCAGTGAATGCTGGTGTACCACAAGGCTCTGTTCTATTCCCCACGCTCTTTCTTCTTCATATCAATGACATGATTCCGTTAGGGAACATTCATTGCTATGCAGATGATAGTACAGTGCATGGGGGATATTACGGTCGCCCAGGGGCTGGGCGCGCTGAAACCGAGAGGGAGAGAGAGAATCTTACCATTGAGCTCGACAGGGTGTTGAACCTCGTATCTGAATGGGGATCTAACAATCTTGTTGAGTTCAATGCTAAGAAAACAGGTGTGCGCGTTTACAGCCAAAATGTCGCCGTTCCTTCCCCTTCCGTCTCTTCAGGGCACGACTCTTTCGGCACAGGGCTCCCTCAACTTGCTAGGTATGGAGATATGTTGCGATCTGAATTCCAGGAACTACATCGAAACCGTGATAAAAACAGCCTCACGGAAGCTCGGTGTCCTGAACAAGGTGCGTCGATTTTTCACGCCTGACCAATTATGCCTGCTGTATAAAACTCAGGTCCGGTCTTGCGTGGAATATTGCTAGCACTTGTGGGATGGCTCCGCCAAGTACCTACTCGATGGCCTGGACAGATTGCAGCGTCGTGCTGTCCGTATCGTTGGCGATGTAGAGGTCACCAACAACCTTGAGCCTCTGCAATTGCGTCGAGACATTGCGTCACTCAGCGCCTTCTATCGGCTATATCACGGAGAGTGTTCTGAAGAGCTATTTGACCTTATCCCACCTTCCCCCTTCCTACTCAGGAGCACGCGTGCCGGTCTTCGGAGTCATCAATTCACTGTCTCCACCTCAACATCACGTACAAAGAAATTTAGTAGCTCTTTTCTTTGTCGAACTTCCAGAACTTGGAATTCTTTGCCAGCACATGTGTTCCCTCCTTCCTATAACATGGGTTCCTTCAAAAGAGGCGTGAAAAGGCACCTTTCGGGCCGGCAAGGTGGAGGCAGCTAGAGCAGTGTCTGAACTGCACTAGCTGTCTTCGCATATGGACTCTTCTTACTGCTTCACATCAGGTGGTGTTGAGTCATTTGTCGTGCTTTGTATAAAAAAAAAAATTACCTTACTACATAAGTGAGCCAGCAAACATTATTGACTACTTACTACTTATATGTCGCATTTATTAATTTGTGAAGTACTCTCAAACTAGAAACAATAGATTCTATTGTTGGAGAAGGGCAAAAGGATAAGTAACAAAAACCGATATTTTAATATCTCTATGAGAAAAAAAATTTTGGTCAATTATTATTTCGTCTTCGGATTAAACACGATCATTTAACTTTCTAAAACATTTCATGTTCTTTCAAACTGGCATTAATTTTTTATTTAATTTCTTCTTCTTCTTTAATATTATGGCTTCTCGTTTTATCGAATTCTGCCAATGTCAAGTCAGTCATGGGAGTGACACTATTATTTGCTGCGGTACGGTGTATTTTAAAGGAATGATTTAATGTGATATGTAGCCTATTTAGGTATCTGATTCACTTCTTCAAAATTAAAAGCAAGACAATACTTTGATAGGTTATGATATAGTTCCTATCTTAGATACTGTGATAATAATAATGGTTTATCGTAATTTATCGCGCTGCAGTTTTATTTCATTGACAGTGATTTAATAAATTAATTAACTTATCTAAATCCTGAAGTCTGATTTACAGCGGACGCTAGTAATAAGGTATTATAAGAAAATGTATTGTTGTTATTACGAATATCTGCTTACATTGGAGCAATTTAGTCTATTATGCCTCAAAAACCACATTATATTAAGAAAACTACCAAGCAGACTTATAATTCTACGCTATTATCAATTTAGAAAAATCAATATTAGAGTTTTACCCGGTAATGGTAAAATTTTCTTTGGTTTCTTCTTCTTCCAACAAAGAAGTTTACAAAAGATGAAAAAAAGAACGCCTAGATTCAGAATTTCTTTATATTTATATTGTAATACTCTAATATACAATCACCGGGTGCATTGATTGGTAATTAATTAAAATACAATTTATTTAAAAACATCTTTATTATATTTTCATCAAAAAAGTAAAATTTTAAAATAAAATATTTAAACATAGGTTGACATGCAATAGTGTGAAACAATGTGGCAGTACAAGCCGACAGCTCCGACTTAGCACAGTCTAGTTCAGGCTACACACACCGTCCACACTCCATTTATACATCTTAACAGAACTAAAAATGTGTGATCGTAATATTAAAATGTGTGAATTTAGAAAGGATCGCGTTGACAATTACACTCTGTGACAAATTGGCAGTAAAGTAAGTTAAAATTAATATTTATAATTATAAAGACACATTAATGTAGAAGCACTTACGAGGCGATCAAGCATACTTACAACTTCGAACACTCTTCGCGCCGGTGTCGCTCCCTGCGATACACTCCGTACCGTCTCTAGTCTATCATCTACTCGCTTACAAATAGAGTCTAATGAAATTCCGAATTATTTAAATGCGATATCAATACCAAGGAGTGACACCGAGGCGTCGGAAAGAAGAAATTTATAATGGAAATTAATTCTAATACAATTACGTACCTTACGTTATATCTGTGAACGTTACAGTATTGCTCTGATGTAGCAAAGCCGTCCATCAATAAAACATCGAACACTGGGAAATCAACTGTAGGACGTAAATGCGGTTACAATCCGTAGTCATTCTTTATATAATATTAGAAATATCATATTGCGGTATTTAAATTCCATAAATTGATATTTGGTCAATATAGAGGCAAGTGAAACTTCCAAGATTGAATAATTAATAGATCGAACGACATACATTTCTAGTTACTGAATTTTATATTACACTAGTTTCATTTTATAAATAATTAAAATATATATATATTCTCAATCTGAATTTAAACACTTAAAGTCATCTATTCATAAATAGCGTCGCATTTAGAATTTAAATAATGTAATTTATTTATTTCTTTTATAATTCACATTACAACAATTATACATATTTGGGGGTGGGATCATACATACTCGGTTGATATATCTATAATAATAATAATAATCGGCCACCGGTGAATAAATACAGAAGGCGAATCAAACACTCAGTTACCATACAGTCTTAAATAACGTATTTGTACGCAACAAAATAATAATTAATAACATTTAATAAATTTTCGACAGTCGATAGGTGCCGCCGGTGGACATGATTTCGTCATTAGCAAAGCTTACTGCGGCAAGCGTCGTGAGAAATGTTCGGCGTCCGTCGCGAGCTCGCGGACGAGGGCTCTCAGGCGCCGCTGCGGCGCGCGCGCCGGCTTAGCTGCAAACGACACGCCCGTTACACACCGACCAACAACACGCCTGTCTCTCTTACACTTACTACGTGCGAGGGAGACAAACAGTATGGGTTCAATCTTCGAGTAGATTACTACTTGTTAAATTTTATATTTCATTCATGCGCATGCGTTTGATTTGTACGCTGCTAGGTTTTTTTTAAATACACTGCAGAAAGTGGTAAAAATTCACTTGTAATAAAATCACAAACGTAATAAACTAAAAATCACACTAGATTTGTATCATATTTATCATATTTTATAATCAATTTTTCATCACTATCTTATCGTAAACATGTCTGTGGCAATTATTTACTATATGAATATATTATTGATAAAAATTTGGGAAGGTATACTAAGGTACAAAAACGTATACATTTTATATTGGAATATAAATTCATTAAGATGTTATAAGAAAGAAATGTAATAATGTTTATAATATAGATAAGTCATAGTTATAGTTATTTAAAAATTTACTGCTATCTTTGTTTGTATAAATTTAATTGTATGTAACATGCAAACTTAGTAAATAACATGCTTAAATTAAACATCAATTATATCAAAGCAAAATATTATGCTTGCTTTGTTATTTGAAGCTTAGGAACTGTTTTGAAAATAATTATTATTTACTTATTTGGATTATTGTTATTTTATTAGTATAGGATATGGGTGCCTGTGGAAACTAAAGGGGATGTAGTATAGGAACCTTGTAGGCGTTACTTAAACTAGGTAAAATTAATAACCATTCTTGAATTATTGTAGAATAAATAAAAATGAATGAACTATTATAATAAATTATCTAAGGAAGCCCTGAAGTTATATACGAGAACTTTTGTAAGAAGCTTGGGATCGATAGTCATGTTCAACTTTTTCAGGAGCAGTATTTAATTGGACAAAGATTGTAAAAGGAATGGTAGTCGAATTATAGGGTTTCTATAAAGCCAGTTGACTGATGCATCAACTCCCAACCGAAACTACTGCAGATAGAAATGTTTGGACAGTAGTTTCATTTTGTGATGTAGAGACTCACTAATAAGGGGTTCTTTGCAATTCAACCCCTAATGGAGTGAAGCGGGTGGTTAAAATTGTATGGGGGCCAAAAAATCTATATATTTTGTCTTCAAATTAAACAGTTTCGTCAAATTTCAGTCTCTAAAAAAATTGAATTGTGTAAATTATGGGTTTCATTTTACATGATAATAAATGCGATGTAACTGTCTGTTGCGTTTTCACTCCTAAACTTATAAAGTAGTTGATATGAAATTAGGCATGGTGATAAGGATTACTTTTAGTTTAGTTTTTAGTTGATTTCTTGCAGGACAGGTAAGGATAGGGTGCAGTAACAAAACTAGGTCTTCACCTATGATATTGCCGTTTTTTCTTACATTTTATTATATTTGTATGTTTCACATAAAATGTAGTTATATTTTTCTTAATAAAATTTTTATTGTTTCAATAGTTAAATTATGTTAACTTTTAGATTTTATAAATTAAATTTCTACTGCATATTACGTATAGGGAAGTTATTGAAAACACGTCTATGGTTTTAAGTTATTGAAATACGCAGTGCATACCTTTTTACATCTAATTATAGCATGCAATGGCATCAAATTCAAAAGAACCGTAAAAAAAATGTATCGAAGAACTATTATTCACAATTCTGTTCATCACCATCAGTATGATGTACACTGCTGAACAATTGGACTTGTCCATTTGTCCGACACATCGGCAATTTCACAGGTAAACACCTATTAGGATTGTTAGGAAGCTTAGGCAGTAGAGTAGATGTGTAAGTAATGCGCGTAATATCACAAATGAGATATCACTTAAACGCGTGATGTTACATTACGCATCACTTCGAGAAATCAAGTATCACTTTAAACATCACTCGTAATAACATTACACCTCCGCGCCAGCTCCGAGCGCGAGCGAAAGGGACCGACCGAAGCTCACGTATAGCTGTGATGTGATGACTATGTGATGTTTCATCTAGCGCGCGTGGCGTGCGTATCGCGCGATACGCAGCATCTCCTCTGTTCGGGTGATGTTTCGAGTGATGTGATATCTCAGTGTAATATTACGTCTTCGTAAAAGTGATGTGATATAGCTTTACTTTTTGAAGCACTGTTTCGCGCATGTCTATTAGGCAGCTAGTGAGTAGCAAGCTACGGTGAGAATAAGAATAGAAGGGGCTGCACTGACTTCTTCTTGAGCGTGAAGAAGGAGCGCCGCTTGGGCTTGGTGTTGGCGGGCGCGGGCAGCGTGTGGCTGCGCGCGGCGGGCGCGGCGGTGCGCGCGCGCAGGGCGTCCAGCCACTGCGACATCTCCGCCTCGTCGTGCGCCTGGAGCAGCCACTCTGCACCGCTGCTCAGCCTGCGCACACGCACCGCAAGGGTTAAACACAGGCTCCGCCGGCAAATCAACGGATAACATCCGCTTCCAGTTTTTAGAAGCGAAATAGCCTTTGTACCCGATGAGTCACAACATTTTGTGTCACACTATTACTCAACGGGAAAAATATTCCCGATGAGTAACACCGTAACTCAATGCCACTATTTTTTTCCCGTATGTATGTAGCTGGATCATCCCCTGGAGTACCAGGCTACCATATCTATGTAGGAGATGTTTAGCATACTCTTATTTTATTTATATAATAATCGTAGGGGTACAATAAATAACCTCTCAGATGAGGGGATGATTCAGCTACATACATACGAATTTGAACAATGATTTTACCCAAGAAGGTGTTACTTAACGGGAATACAGCGTTCTGTTTAGTTACACTGTCACTCAACGGGAAAAAAATTGTGGCATTGAGTTACGGTGTTACTCATCGGGATTATTTTTCCCGTTGAGTAACAATGTGACACAGAATGCTGTGACTCAACGGGAACAAAGGCGAAATAGTAATGGTGCCGTCAATACGACAATAAATTAAACATGGGCGATATTTGTCACTTTCAAAAACGTCTTATACATTTGTTAATTTCATGACATTTGTATGAAATAATGCACCCAATGTTATATTATTTCATACAAACGTCATGAAATTAACAAATGAATAAGACGTTTTTGAAAGTGGCAAACCATTTCTATGAACTAATATAGCCCGTTTTAATTTATTGTCGCATTGACAGGACCACCCCGTATGAATATGATCTCAGAGCTGAACAGTATATTGACATACTTTTTGTCACACATAATTAAAGAGAAAATTCAAAAACAACCTGTAACACATTGAACTACAGCATTGGTTCGACTCATTTTAATACAAATATTTTTATTAAAAAATAGCAAATCTATGGCAAAAGTGTTTCAGGCAGCCAAAAACTTTTCAGTAGGCTAGATGATGTGCCTAGGCCCTAGGCAAATAGAAGTCTGCTGAATTCAACCATCGGCCTTCGACACATACTTAAACTTTAACAAAATGAATTTATGTTTTTAGAATGTTTGATCCTGGACCATGGCCATTCATGAGGATCCATGACCAATAGTGTCGATCCTGTGGTCTTTCTTCAAAGATAGGCAGATAAAATTTATGTTATCTATTTAGTTCAATGTGGAAAGAACTACGACTTTTAAACATAGTAATTTTAGAAACTTCAAACAACGTTACCGGATTTTAGTAATACAAAGATAATAAAGCCCACTTCACACTGCGAGCATGGCGGACTACATTGTTCTACTACATTAAATAATAACTCAAGCACTTCTATAAAATGCACCTGTGTTAATCAATCGGAATCCGCTCCGCACGCTATCAGTGGAAGGCGGGCTTAATACTTCTAACTTTTGACTGACCTTATCCAGACGTGATAAGAGCAGTTTTATAGCGCTACTGTTACACTTGATGTGATGTCAACTGTTTGTTCATAATGTAAAATAAGAAACAAACATTTTTTATTGTTTTATTATTTTAACACGTATAGACGTAAATACATTTCCAACATATACCATGTTTCTTACCCAAAGCAAAAACATATGTACGTTTTTTTTATATATATATAAAACTAGATGACAAACAAGCTGACGGCCCACCTGACGGTAAGCGGTTACCGCCGCCTATAGACACCTGCAATAACAAGGAAAAATCACTTGACATTGCAGGTGCGTTGTCATCCTGAGGCCTAAGATGAAATGCCGTCCATGCCCAGTAATTACACTGGCTACCTTTCCCTTTAATCAGAAACAAGAAACACAGCGAACTGTTTCACGGCTGAAATAAGAAAGGCGGTGGTAGGTACCACACTGGTGGTAGGTACTGGGTAGGTACCCAGACGATCCTACATACCGAAATAGTTATTTACAGGCCTACCGCCTAGTATTGGACATGGTTGGATCAATTATTCGCTTTATTGAATAAATTGGTCAATAATGGCTAATTTAATTTTGATTTAGAATCCAATAATAATCATGACTAATTCCTGTTGGACTGAATTATCATATTTATATCCATACCTAAGTCTGAAGACGTGCTTCTTCTTGGTGTAGTTGGCGGCGACTTCGACGATAGCACCGTTGAGGTCGAGTGGGGGTTCCCCACGCCAGTGCTGATCCGGCGTCGATTTGTATGACTTCTGGTCTTTGTAGAACGACATGCGGCCCTCCTTCACTACTACGTACAGCTTGTCCCATGATCTGAGATAAAAAATAGTAATATACTACTTGAAACTATCACATGGATTTAATTGAACCGACTATTATACTTGGTTAAGAATTAAATAAGTTACAATAGTAGTCATACTGGGTTCGTATGTTAAAAAATATTTAGATTACAAATGAAGTGAATTAATTTTCCAATTGTGAATATTTCCTACAGTAAAGTAGGCACTACTTTAACAAAAACTGCTTCTTCCTTTTTTTAATACTTACTCGAAACGTATATTGAGAATATTTTAAACAGAATTAATAATGAATCTGAATGGTGTACAATCTTTGGAACGCCTAAACAATTAGCATTATTTTAAGACAAATTTAAAAAAAGACAAATAAAATAGCATTTTGTAAATAAAATCAGATGCAGTTTTAGAACCAATCAAAATCGAAACAAACATACTTATGAAACATTTTATAGACTCGAATTGTACACGTAGAAAAAATATTCTGTTATTGTATGTTCATTCGAAAGCACATCAAGCGTAACAGTTTGACCTTGAGACCACCCTAACTACCTTCGTAATAGAGGCAGCTTTCGTAGTGAGACTGTTACACTGTGCTGTCGTCTGTATAATAACTTGTTAAAGCAAGCTTTGAAATCTAAGTAGGTACATAAGCCAAGGTATATACTGACCTGTTGGAGGCTCGTTTCGCTGCGGATTCCCACTCGTGCTTGCGCACCAATGTACCATCCACGCCCTCGTCTTCGCCCGCGGGGCTAGCACCTTCTGCGTACATACTGCATGTTAATACACAACCCTAATTTCATCTGCCACTTTAACACGACAATAGGGTAGACGACACTAAGAAAAATATTATCGTTTGTAAATTTAATCGAGGTGATGTGAAATAGAATATCAATTTATTGAAATTAAGATTAATTATTATTTTAAGAAATAAATACTTAAAACAAGACATAAAACAAGTTACATACACTCGAGCAAACAGAAGTTTATATGAAAAAATGCAAAAAAAAAACTTTTTTGGTACTTTATTTTTTCCATTTCATTTCTTTTGAGCTACGACTTATCGCTTTTGAGTTTAATAGTCAATTCAATAGAAAAAAGCGAAAAGTTGTACCCTCTGAACGCACCATTACTAGCAGGCGTGACGTCATCGAAGATGCCATGGCAGTTTGGAACATTTTTGGCATCAATAATATCACTGTTTACAAATGACAAATAAACCATGTACCTAAATATTTGTATTTATTTTAAATGATAATATTTTGTCATCCACCCTATTATCAGCGTTTACGATACATTTTATTCTATAATGTATTTGTTTGTATAGCTGACATATGCCGTTTATTATTTTAAGAACCAAAACCTAATTGTGTTTTAGAACAGGAAATAAATAATATAAAATTATCACGTGATTGGTTTGATACATTTCTAAGCCCTAATAATAAAAGTCATTATTAAAAGTATCTTTATTGATAAAAATCACACGCAAAGTTTACGTCGCATGCGCACACAAACAACAGCACACTCAAAGCTTTCATCACGGGATCACAAACTTATTATAAAGAACGGGAGCCAAACACGTCAAGTGTACCTTCAGTTTATTTTTATAGTATAGATAGACTATGACTATATTTTGTGTGTTGGTAGTAGTACAATTGGCGTGCTAGCCGTGTATATAACTATACTGTGAGTAAAAATTTGGCCGCCAGAGAAATCGTGGCAATCTTTTTAGAGAATGATTATTAAGTATTATAAAATGTAAGCATGAACAACTTGAATCTCTTAACTGCTGTTTATGGTCTTTAAAAAACCGGGAAAAGTGAGTCAGACTCGCGCACGAAGGGTTCCGTACCATTATCTATAAACAAGCGTTTACCTGTTTCCGTCATCAATATCGAGTAAAAACAAGCAAAAAAAAATCACGTTTGTTTTATGGGAGCCCACTTAAATATTTATGTTATTCGGTTTATTAGTATTTTTTGTTATAGCAGCAACAGAAATACGTCATCTGTGAAAATTTCAACTGTCTATCTATCACGGTTCGTGAGAGACGGACGGCCTGGTGACAGACGGACGGACGGACAGCAGAGTCTTAGTAATAGGGTCCCGTTTTACCATTTGGGTACGGAACCCCAAAAAGAATAAATAATTCGTCTCGTGGTGTGTGTGATCGATGAATGGGTATTTATTATTAATAAATTCGTAATAAATTCGTTGTATTTATACGAAATTCGTGTTCGTTATCAAAGATAAAATGTTATACTCTCTTTCAATAATACGAAAATGATATTACTTGTTCTCATTTTGGCCAAATGTCCACTACCACGATTACCTTCGTCGTCGCTATGATGAGAGCCGGCAATAAGTTTTTTTGCAGTGCGCCATCTGAAGCTCCGGAATGGTGACTTGCTTCGCGAACGCGACTTCACCTTACCGGAGCTCGAGGGCGTCGCCGGCGTCGAACTCGAACCAGGCGCTATACGCGTGACATCCGGATGGGTAGTAGGGAATGGGACACGTGCGAGTTAAAGCCAGGGTGGTGATTATGGAATGAACGTATGTGAAGAGTCACAGATTTCGATAGATATGTGTGATATGTGAGGGATAAAAGGATAAGGTGTGTCGATACAAATAAATTATTGAAATAAATGTAAGTGTCGAAGGAATGAGGATGTCGCGAGGGGAGAAAAAAAAACAAATAATTCAAAGCAACAAAAATAAAACAAAATCTGCGTCGCAGCAACAACAAAAGCGGTTACATGCGATTCTTGGATTTCATTTTAAACAACAATAAACAAAAATGTAAATAACAAAAACACAGATGTTAATAAAGATAAGTAACATGCATGTAGACATTCGTCATTGGACATTCACTATACAAAACGTTAACAAGAACATTACCTCACATACTTGTTACATACAAACTATTTGAACTTTGCTTTGATTCCATGACATTGATTTTCTCATTACCACTACAGTCTACTAATAAACAAGAAAAAGAAAATAAGTCTGTCACGCTGGTATAAACTTTGTTCTAATTCTTTTCATAACCGCCCCTGAATTACCATTGACCAACGACTTAGTACATAAAACCGTTCCAGAAATCAAAGCAAAATTCGTTGTTATACGTACCATACACTACTTAAGGTGCATACTCACTAGAGAGGCGTGCAGGTTTGGCGGGTGTCTGTTTCGAGGCGGACGCGGGGGCGGAGGCGGGGGCGGAGGCGGAGGCGGGAGCGGGCGGCGGGGTGGCAGCCCGCTCGGGCTCCGGGACTTGGGGGCTCGCCACTACTTCTGCATGCGTACATCTACGTGCTAGTTACGTCTACACTACGTGCTTAACATGCTACGTTATACTATTACATGCTACGGCATCGTACTTGTATATTTTAGAGAATAATTAAAGCAATATTTCAATATTGATTTTTTTATGTAGGCCATTTTAAAGTCAATTTTTAAAAATTATACAAATACGGCCCTAATATTAAAAGTAACTTTGTAACAACAAAACATGCTACGGAAATCAAATAGTTCAGTAAGGTTAGTCCTACACAGAATTCCGACCGTTATTTTATTACCTATATTATTTATCACAGATAAGTAAACCACTTTGCGAGTTCGTTTTATTTATTTCGTTGCGTTTTCCGCATTAGATTTTAAATATAAAGCATTTTATTGCGTTATCCCCAATTGAAAAGCATTATGAATGATTATTAACTTAGAATAAATAGTATAAAAGCCAAAAAGATGAACTCATTTACTGTAACTATTTTTTTATAAGAACACCTAAAGCAAGCATGTATAGCTATAAATAATCTAAATGAAATAAAGTGCTGTCAAAAATATAGTGCACCTTATAATAGTATACAATATAATAAGAAAATAAAGCTGAAGTTTACAAGCGAATACAGACAAGATACCTACCTTTACTGAAGACAGCTTCGAATAAATATTAGAAGGTTGAAATTCACTTGACAGAATTTAATAATTAGGTGAAGGATATAGTAATGACATAATTATCTTAATAAGAAAGAGTATCAAACCATCACCGTGATTAGAGTAATGAGACGACATATTAAAATTACATCTAAAGTATGAAGACTACACATATATATGAAGTTATGAATGTATTGAAGTAAACATAGTGAAAATCAGTGCATAAAACATTTTATTGGTTAATTTTGACATTGCTATTGTATGTTTCATTCACTGATTTAATACCTTGTGAATATGATGTAATGGTGGTGAGCAGAAGGAAAACCATCACCTAAATTAAATAAATAGTGAATCGAAGACAATGTAATCGTGCAAAGAAAATTGTGCCATTTAGCCCCAACTAATGATACGCAAAATAACCTACAAAATAAATTGTTCAGGACTTAAAATCCGTGTTTACATAAAAAGCTATTAGACTATGTTTAATTCACACATCTACCCCTAGAAAAATGTGTTGACTACAATCTGAGCGCAGTGTAACCCGACAATATTAAGAAGACACCCAATAATAGAAACTACCGTGGAAGCTCATGCTCGTATCCGGGTATCTTACATCGGTAGCGGTATATAAGCGCTCTGTTACCTGGCTGGGAATGTGGTCGCTCTTGGGCCTTCTCAGCCGCTTTAGTGGATGTTCTCCTTACGACTACGCGTGTGCATGTGTGGACAACACATCGGTAAGTAATGGACATTTTTGTCACACACGCGCACTCGGTCGGCAAATGATCATAGATAAGTAGGTAGTTTTTATGTTATATTATTATTGTTAGGATATTTGACTGTTAGACTGTTATCAAATCGCATATATTTGGGCTTCAATAAGAGAAATGATTTTAGTCAAATTATAACAACAGGTCTAAGTATTTGCCTATATGTAACTTTAAATGTCTAATAATTATGTCGTAAGAGATTTTAAAAATAGATTTTGTTCTTTTATTTTATAAATAACATGTTTTATTGGAAGAAATATGACAGCCAATTATCCTTTTAAAACTTTCAAAATATTTTAGTCTTCATTGGCCGACTGAGCAAGCGATAAAATGGGGAATAATATAAAATTCACATGGAAAGCGGCAAGCAATGCCGTAAGCCTCTTTGGCTGTATCGCAGTGCGAACTGTGCTGTCTTCAAGTTGTTATAGAGTTTAACACGGTTTATTTCAATCCTACCCTCAACTTAAATATAGTGTTATTGCAGTATGCAAGCAGCATTCACCAGTTAATTGGTGAAAGTTAGTGGAGATTGACGTTTTGTTTGAGAAAGTAATTTTTATTGTGCTAAAAGACGTTACACATGCGTGCTTACATTGCAATTCGTGAATCGAGGTGATGTTAATTTAGAGAGGAATGTAATTAATTGTACTGTGTTTTTGAATTAATATTTCTTTGTTTATCAAATGAAAATAATTTACCAATTTTCAATAATCACCTTGGTACTGTTATAATACAACAAATAATGTTTTCTTCCATATTTTGGAATGAATACGTTACTAAGAATCTTAGTATAAAATCACAATTTCGTACCCAATATAAAAACGTATAAACACAGTTTTGAGCGATAAAATCGCACGTTTTTACGATCGGGTGCAGTGTAATTCGTGTCTGCAGGCGCCAAAGTAACAGCCTCTAAACGTAAGTACTACTACATCCAAAAGCTGTTCTTATTTGGCAGCACGACAGCATAACGGCGCAATTTAACAGAATGCTGATTCAACTAAAAATGATAGGATTAATGATGATAAGATGCATGTTCTGAATTTATTGAATAAATTGTAAAACTATTTTTGCTTAATATTTTCTCGTTAAATCCTTGTTGCTTTTGTAAGAGAAGTGTAAAAAAATCATCACCACAATTTCACTCTTACTGTACTGCACTAGAATGGGAAAAACGTTGGAAGGTTTTAAGCTGTCTGTCCACTACGGTGTCTCATATCATATCATAACATGAATGTGACCATATCGGCACAACCAAAACAATATTTATAAAAGACAATATGAAAGAACGTCGACGGGTCCGTCACAATGCTATGGCCATGCAGTTTGACAGCAACCGTTTTATTAAAAAACATATTGTTCATGAGACATAGTTGTTTGTATTTATTAATAATATTTCTAGTTTTCAATAATCTATCTAGTAACCATAAAACAAGCTCTTAAGATGTTGTGTGCTGGATAATAGGTGTAAGTCTAAGAATATTATATGTTCGTCGTAGCACGAAATCGGTATGGAATGGAACGTTTCAGTGGGCAGACAGCTTTATCCTTTCCAAAAATAATATGTATAAATTGAAAAATAAATCTTTGATACCTGAGACGCTACCATGAAAAAATCTACCCGGATCTTAGAGGACACGAAGCTACTATAAATTTTATTTTGATTCTGAACCTTTCGTTTTCTCTAACAGTGACCACTGGTAAGGTGAACGAAAGAATAGGGCTTCCAACTTAAACACTTTCATGTCACGGAAGAGCTTAAATTTGGTCCGAATCTTCGGATAACGTTTCACGACATGCAATAGGCATGCTGTTTCACAACGAGTCCTGTTTTTTTTTTATACAAACAAGCTGTCAAAGATGGTAAGCCCACCTGATGGTAAGCGGTTACCGCCGCCTTTAGACACCTGCAATAACAAGGAAAAATCATTTGATATTGTGATATTGCAGGTGCGTTGTCATCCTGAGGCCTAAGATGAAATGAACTTCATACCGAGTAATTACACTGGCTACATTGCCCTTCAATACGAAACGCAGCGAACTGTTTTACAGCTGAAATAAGAAAGGCGGAGGTGCCTACCCAGGCGACCCTACATACGGGCCCACCACCTAGTTTGTTTGGTAGTTGAATCAGCATCCTGTGTCACGTGTTCTGTGTAGATGTGTGTAAGGGGGTGTGTATATGGTGGGAACTAGTGGGAAGCTCACCGTGCGGTTGCGGTTCGGGTTCGGCGGCGCGGTCGACGGCGTCGTGCGCGGCGGCGGCGGCTTCGGCCGCTTCACGCTCGCGGCGTTCGCGTTCCGCCGCCTCCGCTGCCTCTTGGCGGCGTTTCATTTCCTTCACCTCGAACTGTAGTGGAACGTGGAATGGGTGTTACTAGCCAATTGTGATTTTAATGTTACTGGCAAAGTGATTAGATCAATTTATTGGGTTTAGGAAAATATCTAGACTATACTTGAGGCCAAATTCGATAAAGAATGAATGTAATCAAACTACTGTCATTTTTGTATAACTGATGAGCAAGAAAGGTAGCGAGTGGCAGGGACAAACCTACACCAGTACCCCTAGTGTAAGTTTCAAACGAAAGAAAACGAAAACGATCATTATAAAAGCGGTTTCCAAAAATTCACAACAGAAGCGCTGCTGCTGTTTCCATACACTTTGACAGTTATCACGTCGACGAACGTTTTTGTTTCGATAGAAACTTACACTAGGGGCACTGGAGCGGTAACTGAACTCTTCCTGACCTTTCACAATCGACATGTCGACATTGTGGAAGTAGACGTTTGCTTATAAACCATAAAGACTGCAAAAAAATCTACGGTTTGTTCTAAATCCTCCGTAGCTGAGTGATCTACCGAGGATTTGGAATAAACTATTTAATTCATAATGTCGCAAGCTCAGTTCGCATTAGAAGCAGTCCCGCGTCCTTTCACAATTTGGGTTGACTTTTTATAGTCTAGATATTTACCTGAATATTTATTATAATGTTAATATAAAATTAGGGGAATTATCTTTCTGCTAATTACTACTTGAACAAAATTCTCCTTTTTGACAAGGATGTTACTATACTCACACAACCAATTTGTAAAGGATTGGCTTATCTTCGGCTAACATACAATAAAAAAATCGATAAATTGTCGATTTATGGTGGAGTGTTGGAAGATCAATGATTGATTGGTGCCAAATTACACAGAAAAAGTCTATGATAATATAACCAATAGAAGCAGCAGGGAACTTTATGTCATGTAGAAAGTTGCAGATCAACATCAATCAGATGAGTGTGGTAATACCTAACATGCACATAGATTATGTCATTTCTTTTAAGTTTTATTATTTCCGAAGATTTGCTAAATTATTTAGATATAAATAGACATATTTTGAAATCATGCTGATTTGTTCAGTACTTACGTTATATTACATATTTCATTTTTAGTTGGTTGTCATGCGAAGCGCATATGAGAAGTTAATATTAAGGTAAAAAGCTTGGATAGCGTCACTCCATGCACATACAAAATCAAAACACTACACTTACACCATCCAAATAGTTAAAATACCATGCACCTTCTGGACAGAGGAGTGATCTAGTCTGGGATAGGAGAAGCAATGAGGAATTCAGGGGAATAGTCTTCACATCCTTTCCTAAATCATTAATAGTATTAGTGCTTCCCGTCAAAGTTGGCATAGACAGCACTGCAACTTCACTCTTAGAATCAGAGTCGGAAGATTTACTTTTCCTTGACAATTTATTTATAATTCGTTTCACACTGCCAGATCTAGAAGAGCTTTCACTTTTTGAGCGTCTCAGCAACGCCACGTTGGGAAATACATTCTGATAGGATAACCTTTCCCAGAGTATGAAATCAATACACGATAAGAACTCGTTTGATTTTTCAGTTTTATTGGTATATTCGAAGAAGACCGGGCTGTAAATTTCTGGCGACATCGGAGCATAGAACGGGGATTGAGGGGGACTGCTCGTTTCTGAAATAGTAGACAAGCTATTGTTGGTCACCGATTTCCACAAGTGCGAATCGTTTTTCTTACAATTTGAATAGTCCAATTTTAAAATCCTTTTAAATTTTTCTGGTGGTTGGTATTTATCGCTACTTGTTATAATTTCTTGAACTACTTCTTGAACGGGGCGGTTATTGGTTTGATTACATGACACAGGAGTAGATTCTTGGGAAGGAGGTGGTAAATGAAAGGTGAAGTTTTTTTCGTCACATTTCTCCCATGGCTGTGTGGTAGGCCAGAGAGATGATTCACGAAGTTCAAGCTAATGATAAAAAAGAAATATAAGAAAAAATGAAAATAAAACAGTGCAAAGATAAAAAATGATGAAGAAATAAAATCAATGTGCAATATAAAGTCCATCACCAACATGCAGATGATTTAAGTTTAAAGTGTTTATTGTTTGTTATGATACTCAAACTCACAGTGGACAGTGTTTCGTGAAGTTCACTAAGTAAAAAAGAAAATAATTTGCATTCCAGGCAACTAATAATCAAAACTGATGTGGCTGTGAGAGTGACATCAGATATAATTCCATAACTACTATTTCTGAAGAGCTACAGTTTGTGTTAATACAATCTAAATTTAAATTAACTTATCTAATTATAAAACCAGCACCAATATCTACATATTAATATACCATAAGATATTTCACCTACCTATTTAATAAAAAGAAATGAAAAAAAGAAAGAAACACAGAAACTACTGCGAGATGCCACTACACAATATACACGATCTAGTGAGAAATCCTGTAGTTATTATATTTTACCTATTCCATTATTCTGTATTAAATGAATTACCTACATGGAGATCTTAAGCATTGTATATGTCGCCGCCATCTGGTTAAATTCGCCGCTTAATTTGGCGCCTAGCCCGTTGATTAAACGGCGGCCTCCAATTGAATGCCTAGCCCGCTAGGTAATTGAACTACACTCACTTAACGTTTAACGACTTAGCGTATTTGTACTGAAAAGTTTTGGTTTGATTTGTAGGTTCAAGGTTATTCTTTTGTATCGTTTTGGTTGTAAGTGGTCATAAAAAAATAACCTTGAACCTACCATTCACTCAAAGAGCCACACCAAAGTTCTTCGATTTAAACGACCTGCCAAGACGTCAAATTCAATAGCTAATTTAAACCAGACGGCTGACATGACGTTCAGCTATCTGGTTAAACGTTGCTCTCAATGACTTGGCTAGTTGTACTTCAGCCGTTTGATTGGATGCCGGCGTTCAATCAACGGGCTAGGCGTCCAGTTAAGCGGCTGATTTAACCAGACGGCGGCGACACATACATAAATAATAATTCAAGCCTAATGAAAGGTCACCGTCAAAATCAGCTGATAACGATTAAAAACACAAAACACCATTGAAGTTTCGATATACCTTACGGCCCGAAACACGCAAACAATGCATACGTTACAAACAGTACAAACGCCTTGCGCCGAATTTAATACGGTGCGATGTACGCTGTTTGCGTGCAATCAATTCGGACCACACTTTTGCTCATTCACAGTGTACTCCTATCAATGACACTAAAAAAAATCTAAGATTTTACGTTTCAAAGAGTAAATTTTGAAGGTATTTGTAGCAAATTAAGTATGTTAAGAAGTTTTTATTAATTCAAAAATAAAATATTTACAACATTTTTCAAGTCTAGGTCATAACCTCAAATTTAACATTGGCGCACACACTGCACTCACCTCTTTTTCGTGAGCACCGTTAGCACGGCTTCATGACGTCACAATAATCTCGTTGGCACGAATACGTTCAATTCGGTTCGTTTGTAAGCGCGCTATTGGCGCAAATGGTTCATTGCGGACCGTAGGCATAGTGTTTGTAAGGTAATGTCATGTCTGTTCAATTCTACATGCTTACTAAGCTATTTCTTGCACGTTATACTGACCGTTGTAAGCCGTTGTAGAGCGCTGAATCTATCCTCCTGCGCCGCGGCTGACTTTTCGAAGGCCTCGTGTTTTTTGATCAAGCTCTCGACCTCGTCGATGGTGTGGCCGAGCTCTTGAGACATCAGGTACGGTTCTTGGGCGATCAGCCATGCTTCCGCCACGGCAGCGTCACGAGCGAATTGATACACTTCGAGAACTGTGGGAGATACGTTATGTTTAATTAATCAGAAAACTTATTATTAACATTACTTAGATGATAAATTTACGATTGGATAATCAATACTTTTTTATTTATAGAAGTCATCAATTCACTGTCTCCACATCAACATAACGCAAAAGTTTAGTAACTAGTTTCTTTGTAAAGTCGACAACACATTAAGTGTAACAGTTTGAACTTGAGACCGGGCCTTACTGGGCTTGTAGTTAAGGCGGCTTTCGTAGTGCAACTGTTGCACTTGGTGTGCTGTCGTGTATACTTTTTTTATACAAAGCACGGCAATTGACCCAACACCACTTGATGTGAAGCGGTAAGGAGAGTCCATATGCGAAGACAGCTAGTACAAACAGTACAGACATTGCACTACCCGCCTTCACATTGCCGGCCCAAAAGGTGCTTCTTCACGCCTCTCTTGAAGGACCCCATGTTATAAGAAGGAGGAAATACATGTGCTGGCAAAGAATTCCAAGTTCTGGAAGTACGACAAAGAAACGAGGCACTAAATTTCTTTGTGCGTGATGTTGAGGTGGGGACAGTGAATGGATGACTCCAAAGAAGGGGGAAGGTGGGATAAGGTCGAAAAGCTCTTCAGAGCACCTTTCGCGTTAAAGTCGACAAAAGGCCCTAACGACGCAATGTCTCGATGCAATTGTAGAGGCTCAAGGTTGTTCGTGACCTCTACAACAATTCCAAAACTTCGAATTCTTTGGCAGTACATGTGTTCCCTCCTTCCTATAACAAGGCATCTTATGGGCCGGCAAGGTGGAGGCGGCTGGAGCTGTGTGTTCATGGTGCACTAACTCCCTTCGCATGTGGACACTTCTTACCGCTTTATATCAGGTGGAGTTTAGTCATTTGTATCAAAAACGTGTGTGAGTGCCGTGTTGTATATAAAAGATCTATTTATGCATTACACCTAAAAAGGTGTTATTAATCCGTCAAGCGGCGTTAACCCACTGGAGGGCTATGGCAATTGAAAAATCAACTGTGTCTGGAATCTGATGTCCGACGGGTGAAATTTGAATGGTGGGAAGACAATGAACCTAAATTAAGTTTTGAAGATCGTAATAAAGAATCGGGACTGATTTCGACAAAATATTTTATTTTATTTTATTTTATTTTATTTATTCAACAAAGTTTCTACAGCATACAAATATTATATTACACAATTATGATTAAACAGTACATAAGCCAATTACAGAAACTCATTATGTTACTAGACATAATTATAACATTATTAAGTGGGTAGTTTCATAAATAGATTATTACAATGGGAATAATTGAGTCATAATATTAATTTAATTTAAATCAATAATAGTAATTATATAAGTTTTATAAGTCGCTTGATGTTGTGTGTGGATGTGTAGTGTGTAGTGTGTTTTGTGTGTATGGACGTGTAAACGTGCGTGTGTGTGCCTCCATGTGCAAATATTCAATTCAAAGTTACTCGTCTAGTCACCTGGTAAAGTTATATTAGTGTGGTATTAATGTGGTATTAATGCCGGCTTACATGGCGCAACTGTCAATAATTAATTATTATGTTTATTTATCTGTTAAAATGAAATGAGATGAAAAGTAATTATTTCTTGAATATGTGAAATATATTATGCATATACGGATATAATATAAGGAGATAGTAGCATAATGAGATCTATAATATACTTACTGAGTTGCAGATTTTCCCAGCGTTCTTCCCAACGGCGCAACAAAGCGTTTCGTTGGTTCGTAAGAAGTAATAGTTTATCCTTGATATCGGCCGAGGCGTAGTGTTGCCTCGACAGTAGCTCCTTGCCAAGGGATATGCATGCTGAGAAGTTGTCTTCGCGAGTGTCGATTTCGGCTTTGAGGGATTGGTGGTTGTTCATCAGTAGCTCTACGCCACTGACGTCTCTGTTAGAATAAAGAGGTTTATATTTAAAAAAACGTAGCGTGCAAGTAAAGTAATAATGGAGCATTTTGACGACATTGCTTGCTTTAAATAACACAAAGCTCTTTTATTTTGTGCGAATAAATAGATAAATAAAGTAATGATTGCAAAATGGCAACATAGAACTTATGAACGTGTCCAAATGTGTAATGTCTACAGCTATAACGACGATGTTAAAAAGTTGAATTTAATATCATATGGACATTTTTTTAAATTGTCATTTCGTATATTTCAACCGTGAATGTTTGACCATGATTATGAAGAAATCAGATGATAATATTCAACGTAAAGAACTAAATTGTATATTAATATTGACATTTTGTTTTCTTTAAAACTCTGTGATGTTTTTCGGCAAATTAAAACATTTTTTGCCACTTATGAAATAATGGGCCTAATTCCGAAGAACACACGCTAAGTCTTAATCGTACATCTCTCTCAATAGGAATACAAAAAGGACTTGGAAAGGTGTGTGCAATTTTCGACTTTATTAAAGGTGATAAAATGCAGTGTTTAGAGAGTACCTTTCTACATGCCGTCTAAAATTGTCTATGGTTTCTAATTTCCTATAAATATGGAGAGAAAGAGATACGCTGTACTTAAATTTAGATTTAGAGTGTGTCATCAGAATATGGCCCTGTTTCTTACAATAATAACAGTACAAAAAATGGTGCTCATGAGCTGGCACAAATCCCAGCAAACTTTGACTATGTCCTTTCAACGTGTAGTCGCCTGGGTGCGCACTTGGTTCAGGAACTGGTACAGGTGGTCGGCGTCCTGGAGCTTGGCCGTGTACAATGAGCGTTGGTACTCGCCTGGGCTTCTCGCCGGTGTTCATCTGGCGCACGACGTCGTCCATCCAGAGCGTGAGGGTGCGCACTTGGTTCAGGAACCGGTACAGGTGGTCGGCGTCCTGGAGCTTGGCCGTGTACAATGAGCGTTGGTACTCGCCTGGGCTTCTCGCCGGTGTTCATCTGGCGCACGACGTCGTCCATCCAGAGCGTGAGGGTGCGCACTTGGTTCAGGAACCGGTACAGGTGGTCGGCGTCCTGGAGCTTGGCCGTGTACTATGAGCGTTGGTACTCGCCTGGGCTTCTCGCCGGTGTTCATCTGGCGCACGACGTCGTCCATCCAGAGCGTGAGGGTGCGCACTTGGTTCAGGAACCGGTACAGGTGGTCGGCGTCCTGGAGCTTGGCCGTGTACTATGAGCGTTGGTACTCGCCTGGGCTTCTCGCCGGTGTTCATCTGGCGCACGACGTCGTCCATCCAGAGCGTGAGGGTGCGCACTTGGTTCAGGAACCGGTACAGGTGGTCGGCGTCCTGGAGCTTGGCCGTGTACTATGAGCGTTGGTACTCGCCTGGGCTTCTCGCCGGTGTTCATCTGGCGCACGACGTCGTCCATCCAGAGCGTGAGGGTGCGCACTTGGTTCAGGAACCGGTACAGGTGGTCGGCGTCCTGGAGCTTGGCCGTGTACAATGAGCGTTGGTACTCGCCTGGGCTTCTCGCCGGTGTTCATCTGGCGCACGACGTCGTCCATCCAGAGCGTGAGGGTGCGCACTTGGTTCAGGAACCGGTACAGGTGGTCGGCGTCCTGGAGCTTGGCCGTGTACTATGAGCGTTGGTACTCGCCTGGGCTTCTCGCCGGTGTTCATCTGGCGCACGACGTCGTCCATCCAGAGCGTGAGGGTGCGCACTTGGTTCAGGAACCGGTACAGGTGGTCGGCGTCCTGGAGCTTGGCCGTGTACAATGAGCGTTGGTACTCGCCTGGGCTTCTCGCCGGTGTTCATCTGGCGCACGACGTCGTCCATCCAGAGCGTGAGGGTGCGCACTTGGTTCAGGAACCGGTACAGGTGGTCGGCGTCCTCTAGCTTGGCGCGGCGCGCGCGGCAGGCGGCCTGGAGCGCGGCCCACGCGTCCGCCACCTCGCCCGCGCGACGCGTGATCTCCGCAGCCTTGTCGCCCGCGTACGACGCGCCCAGGCGGCCGCATTCCGATGTTATCGCTTCCACCTGCACAGCGCATTAGGGATGTTCACGACAAGCAAGAAGTTATAGTCAAAATACTTTATTGCTTTCATGTGCGAGTACAGATGCTGAAATATCTTTTTGATACAACATGATGCCCGTTGAGCATGGTAAATAAATTAAATATCTAAAATTCGTATTTCAATTACATAATTTTTTTTTAATGAAACTTAGACCTAACAAAAAACATTCTTTTATTTTTCTATGTAAACATTATTATTTATTCATGTCAATTTATCATTAAAAATTCATAATTACTTCACATTTTATTGTTTTTGATGCGTTTAAACGCCTTCTTTATTGTATAGTAACTTTTCCTAATTAATAAAGATTTGATTTTGTTAACGAACTTATTAGTGTTCTGTTCATTTCTTATGGCATTTGGTAAGTGATTATAAAAATGTCAAATATACTATTAGGTATTTGACAAATAGTATGTTCTTCGCTATACAACTAGCCCACCTGGGAAGTGGCTACCGTCGCCTATAGAAAATCTTTGATTAATACGAGACAAATTTTAAGACTGCTATTTTGGCGCCATCGCTGATATTGAGCAGTAAAATGTCGTCCTCGTCATCAGTAGTTTTAATCCACTAATCATTCGTAACTTTAAAGCTGTTAAGACTGGTTGATTTAAAGTGTATTTTCGATACAATATCAACTGACCTGTTGTTGTAGCGTGCTCAAATCTTGCATGAAGTTGTGATGTTTCCGTTGTAGGGCGCCCACGCTGATAGCGTCGCGGCCCAACTCGTCGCTTACTCCTCGCGCTTTCTCATTCACGCGTTGAAGGGTGTCTTTACAGTCGTGGAAATATTTATGAAGTTCTCGGGAAGCTGCCAGCATCTAGGATATATTTTATTACAATTTAGTACGACAGCCTAAACGCTTGTAAAATAAGCAGAAATGTGCGTGTAGAAACATTACTGTAGGGAATGTAATTAAAAACACCTCAAAGTATGTAGCAACAGAATAGAATTGATAAGTAAGAACAGCTAATTGATTACCGAACTAATTGTGTTTTAGACGGAACCACCTTCCAAAGATATTTATTAAATTAGCTGTAAACACCCTCAATATCTATTATTTATTTTATTGTCTAAGATCTCAACAGATGGCGTTAGTAGTGTCGAAATACAATTACGAAATACTTTAAATTTTTACATAAGAAAATAAAGCACATAGAAATGCATCGCTTACAATCCGCCCCCTTAGTGTTGAACTACGTTTCAGCACTACAGTCCCTTGACGCCAGTAAAGCGATGCGTGTCACTGGCCGTCTAAGAACCCCTGTACGCGTACGTACATCTACCACCCTAACGCGTCCATCATCACCAGCGTGTGTCGCACTCACTACTCCATGGCGCCATTGTCCACGCTCTAAATTAGGATCTACAATTAAAACATAGTCTCCATCTCGCAAACAATTCCCCTCAGTGACCCATTTCTGCCTAGGTAAAAGTGTAGGTAAATATTCCCTAAGCCAACGGTGCCAAAACATATCCGTTAACCTTTGAGCCACTCTCCATTTTTTTCGTAGGCTCAAATCAACGTCACTATACTTACCAAGAGGAGGGCCGTTAGAAGACGTGCCAATCAAGAAGTGGTTAGGTGTTAAAGCTTCAGGAAAGCGAGGATCTACAGATACATGGGTTAACGGGCGGCTATTAACTAGGGCTTCAATTTCTGTCAACAAGGTAGTTAGGGTGTCAGGGTGAGGTGCTCGTTCTTTTAATATTACCCTCAGCGCAGTCTTTACGGAGCGAACCATCCGTTCCCATGCTCCTCCCATTTCAGGTGCACCGGGTGGTATAAAACGCCACTCTATCCCTCTTATAGAACCATCCTCTTCTAGCCTATGTCTATTTAAGTCCTCTAGGCTCCTTCTCAGTTCCGTATCAGCGCCTCTCAAATTCGTGCCATTATCCGAGTATATGACACTTGGCTGACCCCGTCTTGCTGCCATTCTACGTAATGCCACTATAGTGGAATCGGTTGTGAGATCCTCTGTAACTTCCAAATGTATTGCACGAATAGTCAAACAGGTGAAGACAACACCATAACGCCTCTGTCGTCTTCGACCGACAGTTACCTCCATTGGGCCGAAAAAGTCTATGCCGGTAAATGCAAAGGGACGCCGATTATGCTGTAGCCGTGCTGCTGGTAAGTCAGCCATGCGCTGCGGTTACGGTGTCGCGCGACGAAATCTACAAAACAAACAGCGACTGGCCACCGCTCGTACTGTAGGGCGCAATCTTAGCATCCAATAACGCTGACGTATTTCATTGACAACCAATTCATTTGCACTATGTAAGGCGCGCCTATGAAAATAATCAACGAGTAACTGTGATATCTTATGTCGGCCATCGAGTATGTAAGGTTGTATAAAATCATCGGACATACCGTCAACCTTTCCGATGCGTCCTCCCACGCGTAAGAATCCTTGTTCATCGAGAATTGGTGTCAATTTTATTAGTCGATTATTATTGGAAGCTAATTTTTTATTTTGTTTAAGAGACAGAATTTCGGCGTAAAAAGAATCATATTGACACTTTCTTAAAATTAACTCCTCAGCCTGTTTCATTAAATTATGATCTAAATTAACCATTTGACCGCGACATCTTTTAATAAACAATAATAATCTAGCAGTGGAACGCACAAATTTAATCCAAGATGAAAAGCGACTTTCATCTGGTATTGAATACTTAGTTACATCATGACAAGTTATAATATTTATATTGCGTCTTTCACAATCAGCCTCTACAGTTGATGAGACCATCCTTTTAAGACCAATAGGCCAACTTTCCTCTGGTTGACGTAAAAACTCTGGACCCTGAAACCAAACATCATCATAACGAAGTAACGGTGAATCTTCCTTAGTAGCCCGATCAGCTGCATTTAGGGACGTTGGTACATATCGCCATTCTGAGACACTAGTCAATTCGTCAATTTCGCCAAGCCTATAAGCAACAAAGGGCTTGTAGGACCGAGGATCACTAGAAATCCACTGCAGCACAGTAGCGGAGTCTGTCCAAAAATAGCGTTTATCTGGTTTCACAGTCTCGTGCTCGTGTATTACTGTTTTTGCCAAGCGAGCTGCTATCAATGCTCCTTGCAATTCCAATCTCGGAACAGATATAGGTCGAAGCGGGGTCACCCTACTCTTACTGGCTGAAAAACACACATTAACTTTACCATCCGAACGTGTAAACCGCCAGTATATTACTGCTGCATACGCTTTAATCGAGGCATCACAAAAAATATGCATTTGCGTGTCAATAATAAATAGACCGTCAGTGGCATATGACTCGGTAGTTGGGTTATAGCACTTTGTCCATGTAGCCGTGTTATCATACCAGCGCGGTATGCGTAATGTACTAATTTGCTTTAACTCGCTAAGCCACTTTACCCAACGAATATTTTCCTCCGGCTGGATGTGGCATTGCCAATCGATACCACTGCGATGTACGTCCTGTAATAATATTTTACTTTTTATTAAAAAAGGGGACAAAAAACCATGAATGTCGTAGACAGACATTATAATACTTAACATCTTTGCTTTTGTTGGTTGCTCCATGCCATTCAATATGTTCTCTGGAATTCGCTCTAATGATATTTTAAAACTAAACGAGTCGTCGGTAGGATGCCACATCAATCCCAGGGTGCGCTCACTTATATTCGTCGCTCCATGTTTAAATTGAATGGCAGTCTGCGCAAGCGCTTCAGTGGGAATGCTATCTAAAACGGACTTACTGTTGCTTGACCAACCTCGTATCTCAAACCCTCCGCTTTTATGAATAGAAGTTATTTCGTGAACTAATTTAATGGCATTTTCTTCATTTTCCGTACTATATAAGCAATCGTCCATGTAATGACTATTTAAAATAACTTTTACGGCCTCTGGATATTTGTCCTCATATTTCAAAGCATTTTTATTTTTTATAAATTGTGCAATAAATGGCGAAGAAGTTTCACCAAAAATTAGACTTTGCATAACACAGTGCTTAACGGGCGAATCGGGTGACTCCTGATCCTGCCATAAAAAACGAAGAACATGTTGATCTTCATTTCTTATTTTAATTCTTAAGAACATCTCCTTAATATCTGCGATAAAAACAATTTTTTTCTCGCGAAATCTCAACATAATACCAAGTAATGAATTATATAGGTCCGGCCCAGTAATTAAATAATCGTTTAAACACACATTGTTTACCTGCCCGGCAGCGTCGAAATCTAACCTCAATTTTCCGGGCTTATTTGGGTTTTGAACACCAAAATGAGCCAAATACCATACGTGAGGAATATTTAATGACAACTCCCTATCACTTAACTCCCGCGCATAATTACTGTCAAATAATTTTTTCATTTCTGTCCGGTACCTACACGCATATGAATCATCATTTCTAAATTTTTTAAGTAACAATCGGTTTCGCATGAGTGCATATTCATATGTACTAGGCATAGTAAATATATCCTTTTTAAATGGTAAACCAATCTCCCATTGATCACCCACCATACGTGACGTATCTTCCAAAATTTGTAACGCCCTAACATGAGCCGTATTTTCGCGACACAAGGTTGATATTCCTACAGAATCTATATCGAAAGACCTTTTAATAGTTTCATTCAATTCGTCAATGCTAGATGTAGTACCTTCTAAAGTGTGAGCGAGATGGAAAATATGTTCACTTACCTGAGAGTGAGTGCGACCGCTATAACCATGTATAGACCATCCCAGACGACACTTAGTTGCGTACGGCATATTTCTACTACCATGTTTTATTTCGAGTGGGGCGATAAGAAAGTAATTATCTTCACCAATAATTAACTGCGGCTTTACACACTCTTTACACACAAATTCCTTAATAGGTGACAAATGCTTACATGTAATCTTATTTATAACAGAGAGATTTTGAATAGGTAAATTTAATTGAGACACTTTTCGTAACATAATATCGTACTTAATATTGTTATTTAGGCTATCACTAATTCGCGCAAGCACTTTCGGGGCGTCCGACTGGTAAACTTCAAGTCCGAATGCGTCTATAAACTTTATCGAATTTGATTGCTCACTTATTAGTCCTAACTTTTCGGCCAAATCGGAATCAATAATCGACACTGACGCGGCATCGTCCAGTAAAGCATATGTACTAACCGTGCCAGAAGGGCCACACAACTGCACTGACACTACTTTCAGTATGACGTCACTAGAGGGTGGCTGTGAGATGTCATCCTTGGTAGCCACATGAGCCACCGTTGCATCGTTGGTGGCAGACGAACTAGACTCCTGGCGTAGATCAGCTGACGCCGAAGGCGCCGGCCAATGTAGTAGGCGGTGATGCGCGAGCCCACAGTTGTTTACATCACATAAGGGCGCCGGACAGCTGTTTCTGTCGTGACGGCTCAGTAGACAACAATAACACAATCCGTGTATCTTAACAAATCTCCATCTATCTTTTCGCATAGCTCGTTGAAACCTGCGGCAGTCAGGCAACGTATGGTTTGTTTTGTTGCAATATTTACATGCATTGTATTCTATGGCGGTCGTATTGAATATAGGTCGACTGCGAAATTTCGCGTCGTCCGGTCGCTTCACTTGATTTTCCGGATACTTTCTTGATTCTCGAGGGCATGATAAGCCCACAAGTGATAACATCTCGGCTTCTTTCTTTAGAAATGTGGCTAATAGTTCAAGCTTCGGTCGCCCTTCAGATAAGCTATTAAATGCGTAGTCAGTCCATTTTCCGATCAAAGTACTTGGTAATTTCGACAAGAGTGCAGTTGTAAGCTCGGGGCTGCGTAAGTAATCTTCTTGACCGAGTGCTCGTATTGTTGCAACACAATTGTTTACTTTGACCGAAAAATTCACTATCTCGTGTTGATACCAGGTGGATAATGGTGTCAACTTCCTTAATTGTGTTGTGATATTTTGAATTATAATATCTGACCGCCCAAACCTTAATTCCAGCGCTTCCATCACAACCTGAGGTGGAGTGTTGCCGATCAATAAGTCTGTCACGGCTTCCATTGCCTCACCTCGTAACGCTTTGCGGAGTCTCCAGAGGTTCTCGGAATCACTAAATTGGCACACGCGAGTAGACTCTTCATATGCACTTTTGAAATGTAGCCATTCTACACAGTCCCCAGAAAAATACGGTAACTCTCGCGGAGTAGCAAGGCGGCTGAGCAGACGCTGCTCCTGCTGAACTGCCCCCTGGTTAATCACGAGATCCCTCAATGTGTGTGCTAAATGCTGTATATCAGAAATAGGTTGTTCAGGAAGTGATTTTATAGGAGGCCCACATGTATGATCCAACCAGTTTTCAATGTGATTACCCAGTTGTTCTTGCGGGAGGTCATTGCCACAGGAACTGGCTGTTTCTCCCTGCTCCTGCTCTAATTCCTCTGCATCTATTTTAGCTAAGTTTACCTCCAACTGCTTATCAATCAGTTCCATCTGTATCTTGGCTTTAGCTTCTGCAGCTTCAAGTTCCAGCTGTTTTCGTAGTGCTGACGAAGATGTCGACCTCTTAGACTTAACGGAACCCACCACGGAGTGTGTCGTCTTTTTGACAGTACCATAAAGTGACGACTTTTTTACGGGTTCACTTCGAATTTCCTCTTCAGAGTGCAGCCTAGGTGCTAGATTAGTGCAGCTGAAGCTGTGTTTCTGCATATCCGTGACAATATTCGGCTTAACTCCGACCTTGACTGGAGCATGTTCCGACCTATCATTGTCCATTAGTTCCTGTCGCTGGCGCCGTCTGAGAACTCTCGACGGTGGTGGTGTTCTAAACGCCATTTGTACTGATTACTTTTATCTAGATCCGCTCGAAGACCAAACTTATTGTAGGGAATGTAATTAAAAACACCTCAAAGTATGTAGCAACAGAATAGAATTGATAAGTAAGAACAGCTAATTGATTACCGAACTAATTGTGTTTTAGACAGAACCACCTTCCAAAGATATTTATTAAATTAGCTGTAAACACCCTCAATATCTATTATTTATTTTATTGTCTAAGATCTCAACAGATGGCGTTAGTAGTGTCGAAATACAATTATCGCTACTTTAAATTTTTACATAAGAAAATAAAGCACATAGAAATGCATCGCTTACACATTACTATCAATATAACTATATTTTGAAATTCCATTGCAGAGAAATACCGAAAAATCATAAATTGTTCTTTCTTTATAAGAAATATAGAATTGTTAAGTGCCAATAATAAAATTAGAGTAGTTGACTATGTGTAGAGAAAAAATCTCACAGAAATAATATTATGGAAAAATAAGAATCTAATTCAACAATCGAGCATTCTTTATAAAGGAAATTTATACAAGGATAAATAATGGACTGTGAGATACAGGATCATAGAAGATAAGGTTGTTTCAGACAAAAGTAAAAGTTTGCAAAAGATATCCAAAACGACAATGTTAATGGTTATGAAAAAAAATATTTCACCTGTGTCCTTGTATCTATGAGCTCGAGCAAGTCCTGCCAGGTCTCCTTGAGGCCTTCCTTCCACTGCGCGATGGTGGCGTTGTCGGAGTGGCCCATGGCGATCATCTGGTCCGCGATACGTTCCGCCGTCGCTACCCTTTCGGAGCCAACTGCTTGAGTCTCGCGAGCGAATTCTTTGAACCTCTCCCATAACAGCTGCGAACAATAACGGTGCAGGTATTAAAAATTGCGATGATACACGCGATTGAAAATTAATTTATTCTTAATTTTTGATTTTAACATTATAAATGTTTGAAAAATTACTTAGTAATTAAAATATAAAACTAGAAAAAATTCACGTCCTGAGGCGGGAATCGAACCCGCGACCTTTCGCAATCCGGGCGACTGGTCTAACCAACTGAGCAACCCAGGACTTGGGATATCCCTGTGAAATTCTTCTAGTGTATCTGTATTCTAGTTTCGTGTTGTTAGTGTCGTGTTTTTTCTAGTTTTAGATTTTAATTACTTATTTTTATTTCTTTTGTAAGGTGGTGTCCACTTATTACAAGTATAGATACTATTGAAATGACATCCTTGGCAATTTTGATATAACATGTACTACTATATTAGTAAAATCTCTTCTTACCACTTACCATCAGGTGGTGTGGCGTCATTTGCAATGCTTTGTTTACTTACCATCAGGTGGTGTGGCGTCATTTACAATGCTTTGTTTAGAAAAGTGTGTGAAGAGCATGTGACAAACTTCTAGTTCGCTCTAAACACGAGTTGAATCACTGCGCATTATCAAAATATGAAGCGCGGAACAACGCGGTATGGACGGTAACTGCGGGCAGCTGCGCAATACACCGTAAAGGAACGTCAGAGCGAACTGTACATAATGGTGCCGTCAATGCGACAATAAATTTCATCATGGGCTATATTAGTCCATAGAAATGGTTTGCCACTTAATTTCATGACATTTGTATGGAATATTGTAACGTTGGCAGCATTATTTCATACAAATGTCATGAAATTATCAAATGAATACGATATTTTTGAAAGTGGCAAACCTATGGACTAATATAGTCCATGTTTAAATTTATTGTCGCATTGACGGCACCACCCTGTATATTAAGTGCAAGCTTTATCTAAATTACTTACAGTGACGTGATCGTAATCCTGGCCCAGCTCCTGTGAGCTAGCCACAAGTTCTCGCTCGGTGATCCATTGTTCCAGGTCGTCGACCTCGCGCGACAGCTGGAATAGACGCAAGGCTTCGTCCAACTTGGCACGACGCTCGCCCGCTAAGTCCTTCAGACCGGCGTATAGTTTGTCCACTTGGGACTGTTTCACTGAGATTTGTTCGCTACAAAACATAAAACAACTGAATATAGTAAATAGAAAGATAGCTTTGTGGAGTGACTTGTCTAATAGCGACCAGAAATCTCTTTAAGGACTGATGTTACAAACAACCTCCCATTTAAGTGAAAATCCTCCATATTACAAAGTTGCCTGTATGAAATGATCCGGCTCCTTTATTCAGAAACTATCACGTAGTCGATTTGAAAAGTCACATACCATCTCGCTTTGACGCACCGTGTTCAAAAGTGACAAGTATAGTCTATACTGTTGTGAATAAAAGGGCGAGTGTTATATATAGCTCAGTTTACATGTGGACGAATATAAAGTCACAAGTATTTTCACTTTTTTAATTTTAGCGACCTTATTATATTTGCAATAAGGGCCCTACCGGGATGGGATAGCAACGTTGCCGGACGTGTTCTAAAAATCATATTGAAATGGGAGTTAACGCACTTGGCGCATATCGATTAACGTCGCTGGTCGCCAATCGTTTGGTTACGTTGAGTTATAGTTCACAAGAACAGTAGAATATTCAACTATAATTCGAGAAGCATTATTTGTATTTACCTCAAAGGATGTTCCTCTGAAGTAAGCTGGCGGACGGTCTCGCCCAACTGCCTGATAGTCTGCGCGTAATCATCAACCGCCTGTTCTAAAATTTCATGTTTCTTCATGAGGTTCTGCGCGGAGATCTCATCCTTGCCTCGGTCTTCGACCATCATGTATAGCTCCTGCTCGCTCATCCACGCCTCAGCTTCGTTCGCGTCGAACAAGTACTGCTGCGCCTTCTCCCATTGGGCCAGGTTATTCTTGCGTTGTTCGATGGCATCTGTGCAAATAAAATTATTACAGGATACTCTTAGGCTACAGTCATTAAGATCAAATGTAACTATAGTATATTATTTCTTTTAATATTACTAGAAAAGGGCATGTGTCCTTGTGGGACTTTGAAGAATAAGAAGTATTAGAGTGTAAGAGTAAGAATATATTATTATGGGAAGTTCTAGGAAGCATCTGGTGGTCTAATAAACCAAGCTTAAAAACTGGGCATTCGTAAAGTTTTTGTGATTCTAATGACAGCTGTATTCACACAAGAGTGAAAGCGGGAGAACAAAGAAACATTAAAAAAGATTTAAATTCACAAATAAAAGTGATCGTAGGCCTCAAGACGTAGTGATAAAATAGGAATTTAACATCTTGAAAATACAGAATTTATTTGTGAGCTACCTAACCACCTATTTTTTATGTATTGTATGTAATTAGTGATGTACCGATAAACTAGAGACATTATTTTATATTCAACTGTTGAAGAGTAACAAGTCTAAAAGAAATATGTCTAGAATATTCTATTTCAAAGTTTTGACTAATAAAAACAATTAATCTTTACCTTTAAGTTCTCGCCACCTCGCTGTAAGTTCTTCAATAAGCTGTTTAAACTCAGGCGTAGCCTCGTGGCCCTCGTCTATAAGCTTCTGCCCGTTGGAGATGACCGTCAGAATACGCGGCTCATGGTTGTCCGTCTCGGTCTTTAGCGATTGGTTCTTCTTCTGTAGCATTTGTACGTTGAACAGTGAGTTGCCGTAGTCCGTGCTGGTAGCCAGCGGCATCTTCTCGTGAATCCACAGCTCCTCGTCTTCGATGTCTCGTCTGAACTGGAATGCCTCCTTCTTCTTCGCCAAGTGGTTCTGACGATCTAACAACGGCGCCTTCAGCTGCTCGAACCTCTGCTCCACAGACTTCTTCTTCTCCTTGATCTCCTCCATCTTATCGGGCACAGTCTTCTGCAAGTACTCGGCCTGGGTTTCCAGTTCCGTGACCTGCTTCGCCTTCACAGCCATCTGAGTCTCGATCATCTGTTGCTTCTGCATTAGAATGTTGACAGACGCCAGATCAGTGCCGGTATCGGTGTTCTCGATTTGCTTCTCGAGCTCGTTCATCCACGAGTCGATGTCATCGCAGGTCTGGTGGAGTAGTACTTCCCTGTTCGCGTCGAACAACCTCTCGCCCTTGTCTTTTGTAGTGGTTTGGAGATTTTCGAACTGATCTTGTAATTCGTGCATCTTCGGTGAAATGACTTGGACAAATTCTGGTTTTTGTTTCATGAGTTCTTCAGCCGCGTTTTGGACGGCGAATAAGCGTTCCTTGTTGGCAGCGATTTCCGCTTCGAAGGCTTGATGACGGGTCCACTTGGAGTGTATGGTCTTGGCGGAGCGATACGTATCGTCCTGAGCTGTAACGTTTTTTTCTTGTACCCATTCGGCGAGTTCGTCACAGTCCTGGAGGAACTGGTGCAGCTGTAACTGATCTTGAAGCTTCTCCATTTGCTGTAGAGCCTTCTCGCGATTGGCATTCCTTCTCTGTTCGATATTTTCGGCCTTGCGCTGGATTTTGTCTGAGTCGAAGTGGCGTTCCTCGACGAGCCGGTTGGCGAATTGAACGACGGAGTTGATCTTATCGTCGTTAGCCTCCATAGTAGTGAGGAATGCTTCGTGCTCCTTGATTACGTTTTCAGCTTGTTCCAAGTTCGATGGCGGTTCGGTCTTCGTCAACCTATGGACAGAAGGTAACATGTAACACATGAGTACAGCATTGCTTTTGTTATTTTTGGTTATTCTTTTAAGCACTAGTTCCAGGACAACTTTTTTACGGGCTAGCATCTAAAAGATAAAGACATTGACGGCATTATCTGAAATTATTTTCATATCCATTGCTAGGCTACAAGCTAATTTGTCACGGTATAGAAAAAGTAATAGTGCAGCAGGAGCAATTTTTTTAAAAGTGAAGTCCATCACCATAGTGTGGTACAATAGCAATTAGAATCAGTAGAATAGTTCTGTCTACTCATGCTAATTTCTTTAGCTGTAGCCGGTTCTTCTACCAATTTTAATATTATTAACATAATTGTTGTAGGCTGGCTGGTTAGCAAACAATGTTTTCATATATTTTGTTTATAAATTAGTATATTATTTCTACTTTATATTGTTTATTTATTGAGTCTTATATACGTGGAACTATATGGTGGTTTTATTCTATAACGGACATCCATTTAAGTGAAACCAGATTCCTAACCTAAGTTCTTGATGTGCAAGCAGCACTTCAGCCTGCCTGGCATCCCGCTGCAGAAGCTGTAGCTCCAAGCTCTGCGCTAACAGCTGTTGCCGGTTCTCCCACATCTGTTGTAGCTCCGCCCAGCCCTCGCGGAGAGCCTTGAGGCGCTCGCGCAGGAACATGTATTGAGGGTCGTCTTGGGTTGACGGCTCCTACATGTAGAATTAACTTAATAAACAAACTCTAAAGTAATTTAGATATAAAAAACGCGACTAACTAAATAACGTATTAAAAATTTTCGATATTACATTTTTTAAATATATGTATACCCTAGAGTCTGTCTAGACACTCCAGAGAAAAATATGAATTTAATGTCAAGCCGTTTAGGCTACAGGTCACAATGGAAGAGACATAAAAACTCACATAGATACAAAGACTTGAAAAACATAGCCCTCCTTCTGGCGTAGTCGGATAAAAATACTAAGCAAATTCATACAAATTTAATGTCTATGAAAAAGTAAAATAAATACTTTATTTAAAATCAAATTATACTGCATTTTATATTGAAATGTATCAAAACAAACCGCAGTGATCTTCTCGCCGTACTCCATCATCTTAGCGTACTCGTCCTTGTAGTTGTCGAGTTCCTCCTTGATGGTCTGGTGCTGGGACAGCAGCTTTTCTGCCTCCGCTAAGCTCGATGGCGTATCTATTCGTAAAATTCAGAATAATCATTAAATTAGATAAAAAATAAAAAAGCTAGAAAATATGGATAAAGATAGAAATGATGGAAACACTTTTTTGCGGAATTTATTTAAAAACGAGGCGGTGCACCTTATTTCAATAAACGAAGGTAGGTTATGAAATGATGATTTGAAAATCAAAAGTTAGAAATAATTTGAACTCAATTTCAATCTTATCTTATCTAAACTGTAATAAGTGTATAGTCATGGAATATAAAAATGTTTATATATGTTACCTTCTGAAGCAACGTCGGTCTGGGTCTTGGTGAGCCAGGCCTGGAAGTGGTCGACAGATCGCAGGAAGCGGTGGAGGTCGCCGGCCTCTTCAAGCTTGGCGTCGCGTTCTTTGAGCTAACAAGAATAAAAATCGTCTTCACAGCAAATAATAAAAAGGGTCGATTAGTATAGTTATTTAAATTTTATTTTGTTCACAATTTTTGGTGAAACCTTTCCAAGGTTTAAGTTGACAACTTTTCTGCTAGTGGCTGGTCGAAATACATAATTACATAATTGTCTTTCCATCGCTTGACTTTTGTTTACTAAGAAGTTTCGATCTTTAACTCCGATGGCCTTCACCAGATCACTAGGCTATCAAATTAACATGGTATCAATTCAGTAGCATTTATACTCATTATAACAAAAAAAAACTATCGATATCGCTATTTTATGAAAATTTTACGAAAAGAACATACAGTGGAATTTTTGAAGTCGTTAAAACAAATTTACCATATGCGTAAGTTGTTCCCAGTTCTCGGTGATGAGGTGCACGCGGTCTCGTATGAGCTGAGCCTCCTCGGGGTGGTCGTCCTCGATGGCGCTGGCTTCGGCCTCCAGCGAGCTGATGCGGGCTTGGATGGCGGCCAAGTCGCGCTCCATGCCAGACAGCCGCCGTTGGAGAGTCATCACACCTGTTCAATGTTGACAATTTACTTAAGGGATACTCTACCCATGAACAGTAGTAGTTGAGAGTAAAAACCATAGTAGCGAGGTAGATTACTTACTATACCAATGTAGACAGCGTTGGTAGAGTAGAGTACTATCAAAAACTGGAAGATTAGTAGGTTAACTCTACCGTTTACTCTAACCCTTGAACAGAAACTTTTATAGGGTTTTCTTTAATTAAATATGATACTAAACTAACATACTTTAAATCTGATTAATGATATGCGACTATTCAACGGCAAATGGCCCATTTCATATATCTTGCCGGCCAGATATTATTTTTTAGTTGCTCAATTCATTATTAACCATTCACTAACAATACTGCCCTAATCAGTACAGAGAATACGACTAGTTAGGCATATAACTCTAAGGTCTATAATTGCTCGCGCATCTGTGTTATTGCAATAAATAAATATAAATTATGACTTATCGACGGAAAAATCATAAAAAACAGCTTTTATAAACTAAAGCTGTAACTAAAAACAAATACAACTCACATATAAACATTCCAACTCAGTTAGATAAAATTAATTGCATAGATGCTTAACGTTATAGGTTGCTGTATAAACTTCAGTTCCTTTTAAACCCATAAAGGTTTAGAAGCTGTCCAAAAACACTGCTCAAAAATACGATCATGTGAGTATGATATTATTGATTTTTCTTTGCACAGTAGTAACAATTGGACCTTAAGATCGCCCTTACTACGTTAGTAATAAAGGTGGCTTTCGTGATGCAGTTGTTACATTTGATGTACTGTCGTCTGAACACTACAAAATTAATTACGAATATCTCACCGTTGAGATCCATCTCAAGGTTGTCCGTCTGTTGCAAAATACGTTTCTTGTCCTCGATCCAGGAGACGGTCTCGCGGCACTCAATATGGAACGTTTGCACGCCTTGCGCAGATTTGAGCTCATCTTTCTTGCCTTCCGCCTGGAATTCACATGTCAATCAAACTCTGCTAACTCAAAGTACATTTACGAGCTATATTACGTCTCTACTTTTAGACAGTTAGTGACTTATGGCAAGGTTGTAAGGAGGCTGAAATGTTCAAATAGGGTACACATTATTGCTTATGGCTGTACCTGAATGTAACTACTTCAAAGAAACCTTTAGGCGTTTGAATTAACATTAACTTTTCACCATAAAATTATCTTGTATCTTGATACAAAGAAGGGAACTATGGTACATTGGTATTCTTCAGGTTATAAACCCTCCACTACATAAAATGTTTTAAATGTAGTCACCATTGTTTAACAACTTTTAGACACAATAATAATTTTGGGAGGGTAGAGATACAATCAAAGTATTTCATGGTGGTCAGGTAATGAAATTGTATGAAATTGGTACTTGCCTTATCCCTGAGCGCAGACCAGGCGTGGTTGAGTCTCGCTTGTCTGTCCTGTATGGCAGCCGCATCAGGGTGTTCTACGTGGATCAGTTGACGAGCCAACTGATTCACGACGGCCACGCGGGAAGCGTTGGCGTTCATCTCCTTATCGAATCCGTCGTATCTACGTAAGAAGGTGTAATTTAGATCATTTCATATTTCCATAATAACCTAACAAACTAGTTTTATAATTTTCTTGACAGCCTCTTAATTATAATGAATGTGAAACAGTCGTAAAAGACTGTTCCTATCCAGAGCAATTTAGGATCAATATAAAGTCGAGTTACTTTTGCGTGTTTCAATTAGATGTATGCGATTTTGATCCCTATTGCACTTAATATAAGACAATGAATACATCATTTTGACATTGATTGTAGGTACTATGTTTAAAGCTGTCAGTCTATTCGACCTAACGATGTAGACTACTGTCAATCAGCAGTCTTATTTACAAAACTCTGATCACGCATTCGATGCGAATTGTCACATCCCGTCTCGTTTTGACGCACCGTGAAGGAAAGTGACCGGTATAGTTTCCAATTTTTGAAATTTTCCCGACAGTTGTGATTGCGAATAAGGGGCAAATATGGTTTCATATACATACACATAATATTTTTATGAAGAAGGCAGACATCTTATAAGTTAAAATAAACAGCATTCACATCATGTCATAGTGAACGAGCACAACCCGTGTTTATCACTCCCAACTAAGCTGAAATTGAAAAAGCATTTAAATAGTTACCTGTGCTTCATAATCTCGACATCGTCGATGTCCTTAGGCGGCAACATAGTATCCAACATGCGGTCTTTCTCAGCGATCCATTGGTCCGCGGCGTCAGCTTCGGCGAGTAGCTTGAATAGCGACAGCGCATCCAACAAGCGTTGTTTACGAAGACGCGCTAGTTCTGCCAACTCGCCGTGTCTCGCGTCAATTGCGGCTAGTCTCTCACGAACTTCAGGACTGTTCGCATCTTCAGGGCTGAGCTCGCTTGCCTGCAACAAAAAATCAATTTTAGTACACATAACACTAAACCTTTTCAAGACATTTCATTATGTTAGTGTACTAACATAAACACTGACATAAGCCTTGGCTGTGTAGGTTAGACTCCTTTGTTCTTATCACATAGTAGGAAATTAAAGAAAAAGTTTAGTTTTTGGCGCGATTTGATGGTGTCGGTCAAGAATTTTATTACTATAATTACAAATGTGTAACCACCATTTCCATGCAATATTTGCAGTATTAAAAAATATACTTAAGACATAGCTGTATCGGCTAGATAAATTAAAACCAAACAAAGCAAATAGTGTCGAATTCATTTACAATTTAAAATTCACGAGAAAATGATATATAATCAAATCACCTTTTTAAATTTAATAAACATACCTGTTGTTTCAGCTGCTGGATGACGTTAGCGTAGTTCTTGAGCTCGTCGGTTACATCCTTGTGCTTCTTCAGGAGGCTCTGTACCTGCGCCTCGTCCACGCCAGTGTCTTCCGATGACACCAATCTAACCAACAAATATATTGGTTTCACATTTTTTATCTAGTATAGTTATAATTATTTCCATGTAAAACAAAAAAGCCTTGGTGTCATTTTTACTTTTTAAAAGGAAAAAAAAACAATGTTTAGTGTGATTTTACTTATAAACTCACCATTTATACCGCTCAATGTAGGTGGATATGTGATAACACAATATCAAAGTTACATTCAAAACAATCGCTTAAGTGTTAACAAAAGATAAAACACTGATTTTTAGCTAATGTCGAATGAAATCTTTTTTTTTAATGATAATGATATAATAACAAATGTCCAAATAAACATAAAACAAAATAGTATAACTGGAAAGTAAAATAAGGTTCAGTTACCTTAGCGTGTCGAGCATCCAGTTATCAATATCGTCAGCGTCAGCGAACAGTTGATGGTAGCGAACGGCGGCGTCCAAGCGGTTCTTGCGGAGAGACACCACGTCCAGTAAATGGTTCCACTGGGACAGGATGTCGCGGAGACGGTCCTACCGAAAATATTAGTTCTTTAAAAACAGGTCTGATTAAAAGTCTGTTTTATAATGTGACTATTTTAATTTTGTATATTTTTAACACTGAATTTCAAATAAATGATTTCACACGGGCGAAACTCTCCGATATTGGTCTATAAGAGAATCACAGAAGAAAACTCGTAACCAATCTCACTCACTCTAAGCCAATCTCACATTCAAATATTGAATTTTAGGAGTATGTCTATAAATGAAGAACAAGAATCAGCAGCGCTTGTCTGAATTATCCTTCTTAATCAGGTAGACTTTGATTTTTACAACTTTATCCATATGAGCCATTTTCCTTTGTCAGGGCAACTGTATCCGTTTTTGTAAGCAGTGGAATTCAAAATGCTAATGCCTTTATTATTGAAATCTGAATACTTAATAGGAGTGTTTGGAGTTCGTTTTGAATTAACTTAGTTTTTGATGTCAGTTTAACGTGTCTGTAAACTGAACACTTACGATGTCGTGTCATATTTATATTGGCATTGTTCTGCTTAATTTTTGCTTCTGATTTGTGTACTTAATTAATGAGTGTAATGTTCGCCGTTTTGTGGCATGCATCAGAATTGTTTGTATCTGAGACCTGATAATTTTAATATTTTAATGTATGTTATGTGGCAGTACTAAATAAATAAATACCTGTATCCGGTCAGCGCCGAAGTGTCCTTGCGAGATGAGCTCATCGCCGACGGCCGCTACGCTCATAAGCTGTGGTTCGTGGGCGCTTACATCGCCTTCCAGCGCCTTGTGCTTCGAGATCAGCAAGTACACTGTGATAGATTATATCATTATTAACGACTAATCTATACTTGGCTACAATATAACCTATTCTAGCGACGCGGGTTTCGGGAAACTTGAGACCAAGAAATATAATGAATATGAAAGTTGATAGTCGTACTGAAGGAATTCCATCCAAACACAGCCAAAAAATTCAAATGTGTGAGAAATATATCCGCCTATTTGCACGCTACAAACAATATAACGAATTGTGAAGGTTTTAAAGTGTTTTTTAACACTTATTTAATGCACTTTATTACATTTTGTTTTTGTCTCTTTTTATTGAAATATGTAATTAAAATGAATAGGTTTGGAATAAAAAGATATGTTATCATCAATACTTGTTGACTATTATCAGCACATAACAACCTATTAACTATAATAAAAACGCATCAGCAGCGAAGCCAGTGACTCACTACGGACTGAACAGATCAGAAAATGAGTTCAAAATTATATTACCTATATTCGGATTTTAGTGTGTCAATTATATTGAAGTTTATTAACATAAACTGACCAGTGGTAAGATCGTGTCCGATATCGTCAACAGAGACGATCTGCTCCTTCTCCTTGATCCAGTTCTCCTCGTCAGCCATGTCCCAATAGAACTGCCACAATTTGCGGCTGTCTTCCAAGCGCTTTCTGTATCACAAAACAGTTGGAATTATTAAAAAGTTGTCCAGATTCTCTTTGTTAAGTGGCTTTGCGCGTAACTTTTAATTTTTACAAAAAGCATGACAAAACTCCAGAATCCGAAATATAAAGATTTCTGTTTCGAGCCACTCGCTGCGATCTTTTCTTGACACAAAATAAAGCTGTATAGAAATTGGAATAGGAGTAAGCTGTACCGATGTAGACCAACGAAGTGTCGGCGAAAAGATTATCTGCATGCAAATACAAAATCATTCCTATTCCAATGTCCATACAACTTAAATTGAGTAAAAATAAACAAATAAGATAAAAATCTAGTAGCAGTGAGCGGCGTTTATACACGTATGCTAAATTAAATACGTTACATTCAACATTGGTCATATAATTCGTATGGGTGACCCATACAGTATTGAATTTCAACAAGAAGGAATAAGTATAGCATACAAAATTTTTTCCATTAGACATGCTTGCATGGCAATAATTAATTAATGATGATAGTGTTATTAGGAATACATTACCTGCGTTCAACAGCGAGGTGAACGAGCTCAGCGTAAGCGTTCTCGAGCTGTTGAATACGCTCCACGGTGATGGCGGGGTCGCACGGACGGTAGCCGCCTTCTTCTTGTTCCAGGAAGCGTTGCGATTGGCCAACCACTACCTAGAGTCGAACAAATTCTTACTTTTTTACTTACTTAAAATACTCCTATTTTTGTGCATTTCTATATACATATACTTATTATCATCTATATTTCTCCGTTAACCGTAACACAAGATTTAGTTGTGCTTAATTTGGTTTAAGTTTAAACCCTAAGTGTAATTGTAATAATAAACTATTATCTTTAAAAATACTGTTGTACTGTCGAGAGAATATCAAGCGTAAAGCGAGGTTTAGACTAGCAAGTTCTTGCTGCAAGTTTTGAGACAGAGCTATGTGTAAGAGGGAGATGTAATTATTTTTCACTCGCTCGTGCATATAGCGCCGTCTCAAAACTTGCAGCAAGAACTTGCTAGTCTAAACCTCGCTTAAGAGTTTGAACTTGAGCCCGCTCTTACTGCTTTATAGAAGCGGCTTTCGTACACTTGATGTGCTATCGTGTGTACGTACAATGAGAATTCCAAAGAGCTACGATAAACGGAGTAGGAACCATCCTATTTAATGCTTGCTAGGTTTCCTTTCTTTTGATAGCTGTGTTGTGTACAATGCAGCGAGCATTTTCAGACGGAAGAATTCTTTACTTTAAATAGAAAGTATTTATATATTTGCGGTAGGTCAACGGAACTTTTCTAGGGAGGTTACCATCAATAAGCTTTACAGACAGAGCAATGTTAAAATGATGCAAGCTCTCATAAACTACAGTAATAGTGGCTTTGTTCTTTAGATTGGTATCTTCACTGTAAGTTAATAAGTGAGTGAAGTAGTTTTTAAATAAATATAATGTCACATTACCTTGACACGTTCTCCGAGTACGTTGATATCGGCTTCAACCAGCGCGTGCTTCTGCAGAAGGTCTTCAACACCCATAAGATGTTTGCCGTAGTCGTCGGTCAACAGGCGCATCTTGATCTCCTCCATGGAGTCCAGGATGTAAAGCATTTCCTATGGAAAACAATAGGCTGTAATTTCAAATTTGGTCGATCGATAGAGCCATGCTCGAAGGATTCTGTAGACATACACTAAATATAAACTTAAGTAGTTAAACTACATATATATTTGGACTAATTTTATAGAAACCGATAGTTTTAGAAGACATGTAGGTTCATCCTTCAACTTAAATTTATCACGTTCAATAAGGTTCAAAATTGAACACTTTCTTTGTTAGACAGCTGTCCTTTTTTAATAGCAACATATATGCCAAAACGAGATGTATTGTACGGGTCCGATCTAGTAGTTTTCATTACGCCAACGATCCGTAGTGGGCCAGTAATAAATGTACACCAAATGTCAAATCGCACAGATTGCAATTTTATTGATTGAGTTAGATTCAGCTCGCAGTCCCCGCTATTGTTGTATTGTAATGCCATTCTACGCAGTCACAAGTCACGTATACCAGTTTATTCACGCATCTTACATACATGATAATTCTGTTATGTCTCATTCTTAGTACGTACGCACCTATGACGGTTTTAGCTGTAAGTCTGTATTTGTTATATATTATGTGTCTATTTGTAAGTGCACAACATACGTAGCGTAGTTATGTACCTTAATTATGATGAAACAATAATATCTATGTACTTTTAGCGATGTCCTGGTTGAAAGTTGTAAATTTTAAACGTCATCTATCAATCAACAGATTTTTCAGCATCATGATCAATTAAACAATCAATCAAAAACTCTTTATTGCACATAAGAACACAGACATAATAAACTATAAAAAATTAACAAAACAATACAATTGGCGGCCTTATTGCTAAGCAGCAATCTCTTCCAGGCAACCAGGAGTGACAGAATATACTGCAGAAGGGAAAAAATAGAGTGGGTGCAAGAAAGATAAACACTATAAAATAAAATAAACTTATACAAAAAAAGTGTATGGGAATGAAGCCATATCTATTTAAAAAAAATAAAATAAAAAAATGAGACAGCATACGACACGAACAGCTAAGGACTAGAGTTGAGGAAGTGATTCTCAACCTGGATCTTGAAGGACTCCAATGACCGGGCTTTCCCAATATCCTCAGGTAGGAAGTCATGATATTTATCAAAAGTAGTAGATACCTGGAAGTTCTGTTGTAGCTGCAGCGAGAGTTCGAGGCGAGCTCGGCGGGCTCGCAGTAGTTCCAGCAGATACGCCCAAAGGCGAAGCACGTTGTCTCGACGAGCGCACACTCGCTCCATATCATGGTATCTGTGGGAATGTAAATTTAAATTTATTTCTAGGAACAACGACAAAGGTAGCATAGCATCTAAATGGCAAATAGAACCCGCGAATTATGCAGATTTTAGTCCCTATTATTATCTCTTTGGCCTGTAACATGCGGAAAGTGATGAAGAAGTAATTTATGTTGACAGCTTAAGTGACGAACTCTCACCACAGGAACATAAGTCTACTTTAAAGCTTTTCACAAGCAAGCAATTTGGCCGGCGTTCCATTAGGACGTGACGCTCGTGAATGTCGAAGACCACGCAGAATCCCAAACAATTCAAACAGCAATGTCACGCTCGTGTATGGCCACCTTTACTTAGTTCTTATCTTCTGGAAGTTGGGGAGATTCTTCAGTAACGCGCTCAAACTTCAAGTGTACACCCCCCCCCCTTTATATCCCCTACCTTTTATTACAGTATTGCAAAATAAAATTAACAATATTTAAAGTAATGCCAACTCAGCGAATCGTAGGTATTTGAAAAAATCATTATTCGAAATAATGATTCAAATACAATATTTCGACATTGTAGTGTATACTTAAGCTTTTAACGTAAATATAGGGAAATTCACAAGATTATCCCAAGACTTCGGTAGCTCAGATGGTAAGAGCAGTCACACAAATTGTGAAAGGTCTCAGGTCAGTCTGAGGAGATGGATTTTCTCTAGTTTAAATACTTTTCAGAACGAGATCATTTTGATCTTAGTAAAATGTAAAAACTCTGACTATTTATTTCTTCCAATTCGAATGTTCTTAAGCTCACCTCTCAGCTTGTAACTCAGAGCAAACTCCGACAACGGCTTGTACGCGCTCTTCATAAGCGAATATGTCCGTCTCGATGGCTTCGTGCTTCTTAGCCGCGGCTTCGACGGCTGCGAGATCGAACCCGAAGTTGTCCTGGCTGACGAGACGCTGGTTCTCCGACAGCCATGTTTCACGCATCTGGGCTTTGCGGTTGAATCTGTCACGCAAGAAAAATGTATGTAATTAAGGTTACTAAATAAAAGAAGCAATTGAAACAAAGTATCAAAATTCTTGGTCACCGTACAAAGCATTTTGTGCATGTAATGTATCTATTTAAAATATCTTGTTATTTTTACAGTTGACACGCCCTTACTCCGTTCGTAATGGAGGCGGTTTTCGTAGCGCAACTGTTACACTGGATGAGCGCTCGTCTATACATGCAATAACATTCAACTTTATGACGTGCCAAATGAATTTTCGACTATGAATATGTATGTACCTTAATATTGTAGACCAATCACTTCGAAAAGTTAAAACTGACATGTTCGAACTCATAACTTTTATCGTTATTTTATCCCATTACCGCCAATCTTGTTGCATGTAATTTACTTATATCGTCTTTGATATTATTTTCCTTTTTTATAGTTATACTAATGGATGTCGCTTATCGCGCCAAAAGTAGCTTGTCCTTGCAATGCATAAATAAGCAAGTCAGGCAAGTTTCTAGGATAACAAAATTGCCAGTGGATTTTTCGAAAAGGCCAATTAAAAAAAATGTTACTGCTGAAAAGTTTAAAATTGTTCTTAGTCAACTTTACTACTGTTTTTCAAAAAATACTGTACAATTTTTTACACTAGCCTGTCTTGGTTATGCATGAAAAGTCTTATTCGAATCGGTGTAATTGTTTCCAATATTATTGACATGAGAGTTTGTATGAAAAACCGTGCAACGTTGACGCTTTTAAGCCGTCACCGATACTTATATTTAAAAGTTACCTAGCAGCCAGTTGTTCTAGCTTCTCCTGCCGGATGAGTTCCTCGCGGAGGGCCAGCTCGCGCTCATGCTCCGACTTCTCCAGCCTCTCCCAGGCTCTGTTGATGTCGTGGATCATCTTGCCTTCCCGAGGCGTGTAAGGCTTTTGATTTGCGGCCCGCATACGAGACTGCAGTGTGAATAATAGCACCTCTAAGTTGCCCTTTTCTACGAACCTGTGAACAAAATGATGTACCATATATTATTGAATGTAAATAAAAAAGTTAATTTTAACGTCTTCCAAGCTTAAAACTTGGTATAGGCCTTATAGATTCTCTGTCCTAGATTGCGATCTAACGAACTGTCACAATAAGGGTAACGGTCGTGACTTCGCGTCCCACCATAAGGCATGTATTTTTCTAGTCTAAACATTATTCTCAATATGTTTCAAGTTTAAGAAATTTGAGAATAAGTTTAAAGGTAAATATTATAATTTTTATTCAGATTATCTTTATGTTAGGCTACTATAAGAGAGTCTTATGGGCAATACATTCGTGTTTCAAATATTTACTTCAATTAGTTGTGAAAAGCAGTACCCAACAATGATAAATTTCCATGAGAAATAGAATAGCATTCTGTGTGGAAAACTGAAATTATTATACAAAACAACTTCAGCTTTAAAATTGATTACTAATGATTACTTACTTGGGTGGTTTTTCAACAGTGCGGTAGTTGGCAAACTGTATTAGCTGTTGACGCACGCCTTCCAGGGAGTTGGCGAATGTTCTGTCGCCAAGAGCTTCGATGGTACGCTCGATCCATTGCAGGAGGTCACTGGAAAGTTATGAGAACCATCAAAAAGAGGCAAAAAATATATTAAGCGCCCGTTGTGTTCTTTCTGTAAGAGGACTCATTATTGCCTACTACTAGGACTTGTATAGTTAATTAATTTACTCTTTTTTCATATTTATTAAGCCTTTCAACTAAACTATATAGAAGCCTTACTTCAAGGATACCCTGGTTTTGCAACTCGCAAAAATAGTCCTTAACAACAATTTACGTATAGCACTCTCTCTTTAACTATTACAGGTTACAGGATCGAAAGCTCACAAATTATTTAGGAATTTTCAATAATATTCACCTTGTAAGCGACTCATACTCCTGCATCATCTTGTCGTTTTCCATGGCAATGCCGACCACCTTGCCGATCCTCTTGCCCTGGACTGTCTCTTGCTTCATCTTGCTGAAGTAGTGGTAATACGTCACCACATAGGTGATGATAGATTTCTCATCAGGATGGTCTACTGCGATGTCTGAAATCAGAAACAAATTATAAGTAAAGGAGTTAATCCAAGAGCAGTCTTTTTTAAATCCTAATGAATGTTCCTTATGTATTGATTTATTTAACTCAACACTAAATTATAAGCTTTGTAAAGCTCTCTACATTCAGGTCAGATGGTCTAGGTAAATTTAAGGGATGAGATGAAATATTAAAATAGAACATCTTGATATATTTAGCACATGGAAGGCCAAGGGCCATCGGTATATTAAAGGTACAATAATAGACTGATCAGCAGAGGTCGGAATTAGGTAGAGTTATTTATGTAATTACATCGAAATGTTGATATTAATATGGCTCTTCCTGGGATTTCAAATTTTGCAACTTCGGACATCCGATGTTGTTGATGTAAATTTGGCAACGTCGCGCGTGCAGTGGTTTAAATTGTGTAAAAGTTTATAACTTTTTTATTTAATAAATCACGGTATTTTTCTGTTATTTAAAATTAATCTCGGAATTTGAGACATATCCACATTTATCTTTCGCTGTATGAAATCAGTGTAAGTACATAAATAGCTCTACCTAACCACGACCTCTGCTGATCAGACACTAAGAATTTAAAATGTTAATATATTTAAACAGAAGAGATTTTCCATCTGTCACTCTTTGATTGCGAGGTGTGTTTTCTTTTAATTAACGGATCTGTTACAGGTAACAAACACAATAAATTGCTAATGTAGAAAGCATATTATGTCTAACAGTTACACTTGCAAAAGCCATCCTTATTACGACTTCGTAAGGTTGGTCTAATGTGAAATATAAGTGTGTTTTCTCATCGGCTTTAGATAGGATAGTTTATGGTCAGAAAATAAGCAATTAATGGTCGCCTTTACGTGCATTATTATTAAATTGATCATTAATTTAAATAATAATAAATTTAATATTCCTCACCTTCAGCATCAAGCAGTTTGGTAAGTCCGAGTTTCTCTTCGGCTACATTAAAGGCGTTGTTAAGGTTGTGGATTGGGTTGCTCCTGTGCAGCCTCTCGAACTGTATCAGGTCCGGCCGGTGCTTGTGGATGATGGCGTTAAAGGCCAGGCCGTCTCGCCACGAGGTGGTGAAGTTGCGGACGTTCACGTTGTTGTAGCCGGCAGTCTTCATCTGACACCACAGCAGGAGGGCGTCTTTGGCGGACTTAGTTTCCTTATTGTCTGTTTCCTCAATTGTGATGTCTTGGATCTGGATGAGAAGAAATTGATGTAAATGAATTTGACTAACTTTAATCAAAACAAAAGTAAGAAAACTTGCCACCAGAAACTAAACATGTTCTTATAAAGACTTTTTCATAATTCATGATTATACCTTTTTCAATTATATTTTATTTAGCTTGGGTAATACTTTACAGGTAATACTTTACATAAAGTAACGAATTGTCTTCATACCTGGAACCGCAAGATGATGGTCCAGATAAGACCGAGATTAAGCCGGGGATTCCCGTCTACGATGTCATGCGATCCCATGTTCTCGAGGTGCACGCGCTGCTCTCGCAGGAACTGTAGAGCTTTGTCCACGTTCTCCAGACAGTGGATACGCATCTTGCCTTTTGTCGGGCGTGGCTGTTAAGAACATAATGTTACTTTAGATTAGAAAACTAACTATTATTGAATGACATTGATGAAAGTCAACTTTTTGACAATGATAAACATGATTATTTAGGAGATATTTTCTTTTTACTTAGCTGGCAATAGCTTATGGATTTGCCATCGTTTTTATCTAAGATCTTTTTTCAATTTAACACTATGAGAGTTTATCAATATTCTCATTGCCGACATAATGGTAAGTGCTATAAAGGCTCTACTTAATTGGAATGTGATAATCTGAAAAACTTCCAATGTCGGAGCCAACGATGACGCTCGAAGTGCTCAATCACATGAAGTAGCCGACGAAGTGGAATGAAAGACGGAAGCTATGCATAAACTCAAGGTCCTTAAAAATCATCCCCTTTTTGGCTCTACAGCAACATATAAATTTGCGCAAAACACCTTCTTACTTTTTTTTTATAGAATGTGTATTGTAGTTAGTACTAAAGAAATATGTCTTATTGCTAAAGGAAATATTGCATTACTAATCTGAACACAAACATCGGCGAAAATTATTCACACTTATATTTATGCCCGTTTCTTGGCTAATTTTAGTATTGGGGCGAGCTTACAGAAGAGGGAATGACGGTTATATTATTCAAAATATTTATATTTCTGTGGTACTTTTAAGTTGTAACTTCATACACTTTTGTTGCTATGTAGTATATACAAAATAACTAATCACTTTTCTTACTATTCGAGTCACTAGTGCCATGACTGAAGAGAACTAATGTTTGGGAGGACCCATGGATAGTAGATAGGTATATTCTAAACCAGCCTAGCGAATTAAGATTTAAAGATGAAATTTCCTTGCACCTCTGAGTCAGTAGATCTAAGCTCGTTTTAGATACGTTATCGTAAACATTTGATAAACGTAAATGCCAGCATAGTTTTTTGACCGGCTCTATGAGGACCAAGGTCGGAGCAACGGCTTTTGTCTACTTCAAATAGAAACACTTTGAATACGACCATCAAGGTCAATAATAGATGCTGTTGAAATATTCTCGTTGTGTTAACTAGAATTTATAGTAAATTACTTTGTTATGTGCATATATTATTTTGAGTGCAGTCGAAATGTATGTAATTGTATTCCATATGCTTTTGGGTGGAGCAAGAAAGTTTGTCAAAAATTTAATTCCTTTAAAAAACTATGTATAGTTTTTTGGGCAGGACATTAATTTTAGAATAAATTATTCAATAATTGCTTACTAGAGGCTACTAGAGGTTTAAAAACGTACAGTTTTGATTAAAATTTTAAGTATTTTGTACTAAAATGAAGTGTTAAAGTAGGTACAGTCAAAAGCATTATGAAGATGTAGGTATACACTTTTAACACTCAGTGGCTCATAATGCAAAGAGAATAAGGCACTTGAGATGTCAAAATTGTTTACAACTCAGTGCTCGACTTGACTGTACACAGAACTCGAAAAAAATTGTGTTTTTATCAGTAATGCACCAGGGTGAGCTATCACATAGATAATGAATGTTTGCATCTTGCAAACATTCATTAGGCTACAATAAGCTTCTACCGTACCTACGGGTTTTAATTTTATTCTTACCAATCTCTCTCCGGAAAGCACCTCGAGCAGTTTTATGAGCATCTTGCCGTCCCTCATGTCGACGTAGAGGTCGCCGATGCGGCACCCCACGCGCACCAGGTGTGAATTCACCCATTTTTGGAAAGTCTTCTTCTGTACACTCTCTCGTTCGTCTGCAAAGACACGGCCGTATAGAGCAATAATATCAGAATACAGATGCAAAATAAGAAATTCAGACTGATGATGACGACTGATGTTCGACAAATTATTTCTGAAAATACGTCCTACAGACCTGTCGATTGGAGAAAGATATGTACATAAAAAACGTTCATACTAAAAAACTCGGTAACTTATAAAGGAGTGAATGTTAACACATTAACCGCCAGTGGGGTTGCCCGCGGCTGGGAGACCAGAGCGGAGGCTTCGGCCTTCTGGCCACTGGAGCCCTGCGGCCGTCTGCAGCTGGCGCGGACATCGTATTAACTCCGGTACACTCCCGGTATTGGGTTCGGTAATTAATATTGTAACGTGATCACTGGATCGTATTGCCGTGATCTGTTCGCAGGCTTTAGACCGTAAAGTCCTAGATACGTAGGGTGTTGTGCAGAATTTAGTTGAATATTTCACATTAAATAAATGCTAACAAGTTTTTAATTTTATTCACTAAATTTTAAATAATAGATAATCCATTTTATCCAAGTTACCAAAACTTTGCACTTACAGTCGAAAATGTTATAAAAGTAGTGTTAAGGCATGGAACGACCTGCTAGCAGAAGTAGTATCACAAAAACTGCTTAATTAAGGACATATTAGACAAACACAGAAGTAAGTTGAGAATAGCAGGATACCAACTGACATCAGTATGCCTCCTGTTTACAATAAAAATAAGGACGTAATTGGCCATTTTTTATCGATCTCATGGCTCAAGATGCCCAGGTATGTTCTACTTTCTAGAAGCCCGTTCATTCTAACTTATCTTAGTGAAATTAACTTTACTTTTTATTGAAAACAGTACCTTTGCATAATATTGTTCTAAAGAATATCAATTATTACTTTGCAAATACACATTACTATGTAGGAGGCAGCAATACAATAATTATCATAACGGGGGAATAGGGAAAACTGTTAGAAGTTATTTTCAATGCAGGATAGAGGCTAAAAGGTACACTTTGTCACTAGGTAGGTACTTAATACGCTAATTATAAAATCACTTATTTTATTCCCAATTTAAATGGCACTGTGTTATCCTAACATAAATCTGAAACACTGCACACGTTCACACACATAATTTTATCAGAACGAACCTCTTAGTTCTAGCACCACCTTGTCATAGTACGCTTCTAAACCGGGCACTTCTATATCGACACCCCTCTTGATGAGGTCGTAGCACTCGGTGGATGTCATGTCACCAGCACCGAGAGCCAACTGAGGCCAGACACCGGCCAGGCGAAGGAACGGGAACAGTTATTAGAGCGACAAAATTCAACTGCCCCACGGCACAAGGATATTCGATACTAGCGCTCCAGATGACGACAACCGGTTTTAATTAATAATCACTTTAAAACTATCGACATTTCAACTTTGACAAGAATATTTTGAATGAAATATAAAAATATGTAACCGAATAGTTAAGTAACATGTTAACACCGACTGCGTCGCCAAAGATTAAACACACCAGAGAGTTTGGAATCCGATAGACTGATAGTGCTGTCTTGCTGATAACGCCTCTAACATTTTAGAAGGGCTACACAGACAAACTTACGTGCTGTAAAAGTAAACAAACAAATCTTTTAAACCACGCTTAAGATCTATCAATAAATAATTATTATGATATACTTTACACAAAAGGTTTAGAAAACCTGTATTTTATAGGGAAACCGGACATTTGTGGTTAACTGATAAGCTCTGCATTGGCACAATACCGTTGATGATGATATAGAACATGACCCGCGTAATAGATATTTTTTTTAAACTGTTCACATTTACACCATCGAGGTATAAACGTAGAACACTTTAATTATGTAATGTATATGTCGTTACCGTCTAGTTCAATTATCCAGTTAATTGGACGCCTAGGCCGTTCATTAAATGTCCAGGTCGATAGTTAATTGAACTAGAGTCACTCAACAGTCAGCTCAATTGGATGTAGGGAATGCAATTTTGTTCTCGCGAGATCTCGGCCTTTTTTAGCGCGATTGATCTCGGACGAAAAAAGGGCGAGATCTCGCGAGTTTAACGAGATTGCAGTCGAGCATAAAAACCTCTTATTCGAAGCGCGGCCTGACACGAACGGAGTTATTTAATTGATAATAATATCTCATATAAGATGAAATAACAATTAAAGTTTAATTGTGTTTGGTTTATCGGGCTTTGATAATTAACTCAACTTAGATAAAAGTTTCATTTTTTTTTTGACTTCTCATTGTTTTGTTTGTAATAAAAGAACTGTTTTATTACTAAAAGATTTTTGTTTGATATTAGAAGAGAAGATTGGTTGTTTCTTTCATTTGTTATTTGATAGATACGTACGTCAAAGTTTACTACTCAGAAGTTTATTAAAAATTATAGACAAATACGTCAAACAATGTTTGATGCATAAAAGTCTATTGAAAAATTCGTGAAAATAAATCTTTATCTTATAATACTTATAATTTTTATTATTTATTTCTAATTTATTCAAATAATCGCTTATTTGCTAAAAATACACAAAACTGACAATCTCGCGAGATCTCGAAATTCGCGAGATCTCGCAGTATTGTTCATAAACTCGCGGGATCTAGCTTGAGCCCCAATCTCGCGAGATTTGCATTCCCTAATTGGATGTCTAGGCGGATCGTCTTGTACCTGTGCTTCAACTGAGGAGTAGGTTCCAGGGTTTTTTTTTATGACCACTTATAATAACCAAAATGTATCGGTGATGATAAGTGTTCATAAAAAATAACCTTGAACCTACCAATCACACAAATAGTTACACAAAAGCTCGTACTACTAAACAATCTACCTATGACTATGACTTAATCAGATGGTTAAACGTTGCGCTCAATGACTTGGCTAATTGTCCTTCAGCCGTTTAATTTAATTCCGGCGTTTAATTAACGGCCTAGGCATCCTATAAAGTGGCTAATTAAACCAGGTGGCTATGACATAATATTACTTAAAGAGATCATGAATTAAGATCATTATATTCATCCACCAATTTGTTTGATAATTAACTATTTTCGCCCCCATATCTATTGCACGATCTAAGCTCTATTATATAAATACATTAACAAGAAATACTAACACTATTCTCCAAATTGTATAAAGATAATATTATAACATTAAAATTTTTGAAAAAGAGATTAATATTGAAGTATTTCCATTATCTAATATTTTCAGTTACATACTGTATAGGCACCTTAGTTATCTTTCCCGCGTAATAATTTATTGATTATTATCGTTAAAAAAATCTATTAAAACAGTTTGCGTTGCTTCAATTGTTGCATTTTGCACTTACCTAATAAAAAAATTCTGCACCTTTTACCTTCTTTTGAACTATTACGCTCATATGAGTCTCGAGTCCTCGACCAATAGGATTTACCTATTATAGTATGATAATATTGTTACTATCACATCCCGAACAGCACGTATCTACGTAATAATAAACGCGTCCTTATTGGTATTACTATTAAAGATTAATTTATTATAACAACTAACCAGCCAGCGCTTTAATGCGCGATCGTTCGAATAGCCTTGAGGAGGAGTTGCCGCCATCGTACTCGAAATCATCTATAATCTCCTGCCCGTGGCCGATGGACGGGTCCCAGCGGGACACCGAAATGTCGGTCGTCATCGCGACCAACTGCTCACCACGCCACGCTCAACACCTGTCAACAAAGAAACAATAACGTTAAAAAAGATTAATTACAAAAGTCGAACTATATTCTTGTCTTGCCACTAATAATGCAACATGTTGGAGAAAGTTTCCTTTGAAACTATAATTCGGTGATTTGAGAATACCGGTGTTGACGATATAGTCAGGCTTCAAGTCGAAAATTCGTATTGTCTCTGAACAATTTTATGAGTAGGGAAATAATATATTCTAACCCAAATCGCATACCTTTGATCGCTACATTCGATAAATATTATCTAACTAAATTTCCGAGATTAATAAAATAGAAATCTTCTAGAATATCAATTGGGGTAAGTATTTGACTACGACACATCTACCTTCTTTTGTTTACCCTGGCTGATAGGATTGTATAAGTAGTTTTTTTACAACGAGGATAGCAAACGGTTAACAAAGCATGTGCCCATGCTTCCAACACAACACTAGATAATAGTGTTACTTGGCTGGGAACTTCTGGTGGGTGCTGCTTTCCCAGTCAGGCGCCCGAATTTGGATAATACAACTATGCCCTGCCTCCCTTTAAATACATATTTTCCGACGTATATTATTTTACAGCAAATGTAATAAAACAATTGAGGGGGAAGTACTCCTTACCCCACCCTTATTTGTTGTGATAGAGAGGTAAAGAAAGTAAAAAACTTTTATTGGGAATTTTAATTCTAACAGACATAACATTCATAATTAAAAACAAATAGAGTTGATGAGGTTTCATCTAGTCCTTTAACATTATTGACAACATATGCGTCTCCACGGTGAAGTTTTCTTTTTTATTATATAAAAAAGAGCACTTTAAAAATACTTTTCTAATTTGATGGCATCTTCTTTTTTCAAGCAGTGTCACGATATTTTCAATTATACAAGGATGTTTCATATCCGGCCACATAAATGTACACTATTTCAAAAAATCAGGAAAAATCGCCTGAATTCGGGAAAAATACCAATAATTCATATTCACGTTTTTTCACGTTCACGGGTTTATCTTACTTGTACAAATTTCTAAATGATTTATCGATTTCACCATTATTCAATATGGCAATATGGCGGGCGAGAAAGACTAAGTCAACTAAACGTCACCAAAGTGAAATAGGCGACATGATGAATGTTTGGCTGTGTTGTACTTTTTTCTATAATAATTCTTGTTTTGTACCACAATTAGAAAGAAAATGGACAATTGAAAACTGTTCTGTATATTTTTGCATATTTTTTAGTATAAGCATAGACCTTGGAGAACTCTATACATTTTTTAAACAATTCCTTTACTCTATTATAGAATAATTTTATACCTGCTAGGTACGATGAGATTAACCCGTCAAGCATGAGATTCCAGACAGAATTGATGTTTCTATTGTCATCGCCCACCGGTGGTATATCGCCGCTTTACAGATTAAATGTGAATAAAGTAACTATTTCAACAAACTGTACTGTCAAGAGCAATAGCATGTGCCCACATCTCTCGGTTCGCTACTCTTATTGTAAATGTAATAAGGGTCACAAACATCTAGGTCAGTTTTAAAGATAATAGATAAAATGAAAATTATTTAACTAACGTGTAGTGATAACTGTAATAAAACATGGTCTCTCTCATCCACAAGATTAGCCCGTCAAGCATCAGATTCCAGACACAAACACAATTGATTTTTAAATTATCATTGCAACGCCCCGCTTGAGGGATTAATGATAAAAACACATAAATTGTGAATAATTATTTATACTCGAAAAATAAGCAGAACAAATGACAAATTACAAAATAAACAATTAATTACCTTGGAATTAGACAGCAAAACGAATATTGTAACAATTAACTACTCATAAGATTTCACTTTACAATGAAATATCTACAAACAGTACTATAGACTGTATTTTGTTTTTCGTGACATCATGCCGGTGATAAGATAAATGATATGCTATCGCCACTCCTAGGAGATTGCAGTTCTTCAGTGTTCGTTATCAACACAATGGTGCAGTTAATACATCGGTTTAAGAACATTGTCGAATTCTCCTTAGAATGTTGCTATGTTGCCAAATCTCCACAACATAGTGACATATTGGCAAATCTGGCAATTGATAAATTATATTATGAAATAGGCAACATGCACTAACCTACATAAGATACAATACAATTCCTCCATCGAAAGTAGTAAAGGTAATGAAATAGCCGAAACGTACTGTTGCACTCAAAAATAGCGATGATTTCAAATGCCCTCTATGAATCATTAATAAATTCTACTACAGATAATGCCGGTATCTGAATAAGCAACTATATTTATAAACCCAAATACAATGTGACGAAGGTTTATTCATTTCCGTGGATATGATTGGAATCAATTCAATTCATAAATAAACTAAAGGCTTTGGGAGAAGCTTCAATGTTTTAAAAAAAAATTGAAAATAACAACTAGAAAAAATAGTTACATATTTTTATATGAAAACATATTTTTCACACATTTACAATAATGTTAAAATAAGAATGAAATAATACTTTCAGTTATTGTTTACGGTCCTTAGAAACAAGAATAAAATAATCAATACAGCTGTAGAATCGAGGAAAATAATCATACATTATTAGCTATTCAGAACCATTTGATAACTAATTTGTAATCTATGAAATCGATTACATTATTTTGTTATAGGTCACATAAATGCTTCGTCAACAAATTTCTGGTAAGTATCTCATCTGCTCTTTTCCTAAATTTTGTGCAAATAAATAAATCTTTTCTATCCTTAAATAGTTCATTACTTACAAAACACGGATAATAAAAATATATTTTAAATATCCTATGTTTGAATGATCTAAAAACACATTTAATGTATGAATTGCTACGAGCAGACCGGATGGCATAGTAGGTACGTAGTAGTACGTATGTAGGGAGTAAAGTCGAAAGGGAATTTAAAATATTTTTACTTTTACTTACTTTAAATTCTATCTATTGGTCAATTAGTACATACCTACTTCCGCATGTACTATACTAATTAATTTTATAAATATAACTTTTGCCCTCGGCTTCGCTCGCGTCAAATTCGGGATAGGTAATCTTAATTTTAAAAACGTGGGACTTTCTCTGAGGAAAACAAAAAGTACAATTCAAGATCCAGCTTTAAAGATAAGTACTACATATTAATACACATTGCTCATTTGAAGGTTTCAGAAAAACAGAGTAACTTTGCAGAAGTAAATTGTTGCCTAAGATGGAAGATCTTTCATCATACTTTTCCGGAAGACCCAAGGGAAACGTGCCGGTGAGATAAAAGCGTGACATAAATGGTAATGTCCTTGTGTAAGATTATATGCACTGCAAAGTGCACTACAGTAACAGCAGTAGAAGGTCTGTCAACGACACAGCAGCGGCTGAATCCTTTGAAGGATCGAAATACACTGACGATACAGTAGGTTAATCACCCAGTAGAGTTCTTAAACACTTTAAATATAATGCAACTGGTCTGCCACTATCACAAACTTTTACCACGTTTCGATACGCTGGTCATGTTCCTAATTAGCTAAAAATTTGTTGTGAATTTGTCAAGTCAAGTCAGATAAAGGTCTAATATTAGGTCTTTAATTATAAAATTGCCGTTTTGTATTAAGTATTTTGTGCAAATTACCATACTGTTTACTACACTTAATTTGAAATTGGCTTGACCAATTTTTTTAGAAATTTTCAGTGTTAAGTAAGTGCAGTGAAAAAATTAAATTTCCGCTCGCGCAGGGGAGCAGATATAAATGAATTGGTATCTATCTACCTACACGTACGGTTGTTAATTAGCTTTATTGTCTATGATCCTGTTGGAGACCTTTCGTCTGGCAATGTCAAGCAATTAATTACTTTAATAATAACTAGCGACCCACCCCGGCTTTGCATGGGTGCAATGCTTATGTAAATATTATGCATGTATTATACATATAAACCTTCCTTAAGAATCACTCTATCTATTAAAAAAAACCCGCATCAAAATCCGTTGCGGAGTTTTAAAGATCTAAGCATACATAGGGACAGACAGACGGCGGATAGCGACTTTGTTTTATACTATGTAGTGATTAGTTACTCAGTAAGCATTCAGTGCCAATACATTATTTTATTTATATGCATTACCTACATGTATACGAGGCTGCATAATCAACTTGAAATTCTAATTTCTAAAGGGTTTTCAAATAAGATCATTTATATTGAAAAATGGCATTTTTCTTTAAATATCAAAATAACACCTCTTATTATATATTTATACACTAGATATTATTAAAACTAGATATACAGACAGTTTCATACAGATAATCTCTAATATCGTTCAAAGTATAATAATATCTGTGTATATCTGTATATGAGTGAGACTGAAGATAGTGAGGGTCTATAATGTTTTAACAAAACACTCGAATAATTCTTATACTGATACGAAGACTGCAAATAAAAAGTTGAAATTGTCTAATTTGTACACAACCCGTTCGAAGCGTGGCGGGCAACTAATTTAAAATAAAAAATAGCTATAGGTACTTAATCAAAAGTTACCTTGACTCGCGATCAATGAAGTAGGCTGAAATGTAGTAGAGTAACTAGAGAAATCAAAGAAAAAAAGGTTATTTCTTATTCGATTTTTGATATTTTCTATTTTTTTATTATTTTATATTTACTCAAATAACTATCTTTAAACAAAACTATTACACAACACAGACATTAATAAGATTAAGAACCGGTTTCCCATCTGAATCATAGGTGCCCAAACTACATTATTATGGTAATGTAGAAGATGTATAACCAAGAGAAGGATACATTAAAAATAAATTTTGGTTTCATTTTCAATAATTATTTATTTTCAGATCGCAGAAAATGCAATTTTTTAGTGAGCGAACGCGTTACCAGATCTTCATAAACTGCAATCTCTAAAGGCCCTCTAAGTAAGATGGACGTAAAAACCTATTGGTCAATAAGTACATAACTATTTCCGCATGTACTATACTAATTAATTTTGTAAAGATAACTTTTACCCTCGGCTTCGCTCGCGTCAAATTCGGGATAGGTAATCTTAAGTTTAAAAACGTGGGACTTTCTCTGAAGAAAACAAAAAGTACAATTCAAGATCCAGCTTTAAAGATAAGTACTACATATATTAATACACATTGCTCATTTGAAGGTTTCAGAACAGAACAGTGTAACTTTGCAGAAGTAAATTATTGCCTAAGATGGAAGATCTCGTCATACTTTTCCGGAAGACCCAAGGGGAACGTGCCGGTGAGATAAAAGCGTGACATAAATGGTAATGTCCCTGTGTAAGATTATATTTGCAGTGCACTACAGTAACAGCAGTAGAAGGTCTGTCAACGACAAAGCAGCGGTTATAAATGCTGAAGTCCTTTGAAGGACCGAAATACACTGACGATACAGTAGGTAAATCACCCAGTAATGCAACTGGTCTGCCACTATGACAAACTTTTACCACGTTTCGATACGCTGGTCATGTTCCTAATTAGCTAAAAATTTGTTGTGAATTTGTCAAGTCAAGTCAGATAAAGGTCTAATATTAGGTCTTTAATTATAAAATTGCCGTTTTGTATTAAGTATTTTGTGCAAATTACCATACTGTTTACTACACTTAATTTGAAATTGGCTTGACCAATTTTTTCAGAAATTTTCATTGTTAAGTAAGTGCAGTGAAAAAATTAAATTTCCGCTCGCGCAGGGGAGCAGGCCTCACGTTCACGTCACGTAGGTACTTTATAAAATACAAAATTATAAATTTTAAGTAACCCCCGGCGTTATTAATCATATATCTAACACCATCTCATTGAGACTATTCATAAGAGCCCAAACACGCTATATATGCTGTAAGTTTCTGAAGAATTAAGCATTTCTCAGACTTTTTGACGGTATAGGATCAGCTCAAGGATAGTAAGTCATGGGAATGTCACCGAAGTGACAGTACACCAAATTTCAAATCATTCGGATCTGTAAAAGTTAGTAAAACTCTATAATAATGTTGAAAATGAGCTGATAGTCATCAAACGCCTGAACTGTGATCTTCATAAATTATAGCTAAGAACCATCGTAGTCACATCAGCTTTCAAACAAAAAAAACGAATCAAAATCGGTTCATTCGTTTAGGCGCTACGATGCCACAGATAGACACACAGATACACAGACAGACACGTCCAACTTATAACACCCCTCTTTTTTCGTCGAGGGTTAAAAAATGCACTGCATTTATCGACACGCCTAGAAGAATCGCACGCTTCTGACGGATGGGGCGATAAATACCAGACGAATACCTGAGTGGGTGACACTGTAGCAAGAATTGTTCAAAAGTTATTGAACAATCTTACAGCCTGGGAGACAATAGTCACCCTCGCGAGTCTTCTAGTGTTATAATGGATGTTGTTTTCGTAATCAGCGACCTCATAAACCATACAAAAATACCCATGTTGATTTTCAAACATTGTGACTGTGACCCCATTTTAAATTCAGGAAAAAACCTGAAACGCTTGTTTACTCTATATCGATAGAAGTACTCCTGTTAAGTATCGAATAAAACAGTCTAACTATTCTTGTTTCTCCATACAAACTTTGGATTTCGTTTCGCCACCTTACGAATTTACGTGCCAAATTTGGAATGTCTGAGTAGACCCCGGCACGCACAGCCCAAACCGGTAATGTCAGTCAGTTTCTTTTTTATATATTTAGACAAGAACAATTTGGTAAAATGAGAACCTAGTACAAATAATTACTTCACTGAAGTTAACTGTGTTAATGTACGTCATAGTACATAAACCTTGATTGACACCATCAAGCCGTACAAAACGCCACCCATATCGAATGGCAAGAAGGCAAGGCCATTGACCCACCCGGGCAGACATGGCGTCGTCGATATGTCGCCGCCATCTGGTTAAATTTGCCGCTTAATGGCATGCCTAGCCCGTTGATTAAATAAGGGCATCTAATTAAATGCCTAGGCCTATGGTTGATTGAAGTAGACTCTCTCCACGCTTAACAAAATGGCGTATTGAAAGTCCGTTCAATTAGATGCCTAGGCAGATCGTTTTGTACCTACTGAAGAGTTATGGTGTGAGTGGTAGGTTCAAGGTAATTTTTCAAATGACTTGATGACGCACAATGACTTGGCTAGTTGTATTTCAGCCGTTTCTTGGATGCCGGCGTATAATCAACGGCCTAGGCATCTAGTTAAGGGACTAATTTAACCAGACGGCTGCGACATATACCTACACATAGCAGCCAACAACCATCAAATTACGGCGAGCCTAGCCTTTATTTCAACTATGTAGGTAAGTACCTATATCGGAAACTAGAACTTACTGGGATAAAATTGTAACAACGGTGCACATAATACCGTTATGTCAGACGATAACTAGTCTTGAATCTTCTCGAGTCTTGACGCTTTGTCAATAACTTCATTGAATGTTCTAATATGCCTATAATATCGGCTCGTAACCTTTTGTGACACACTTGACAAGGGAGGGACTGGCTATACTTTTATAGTAAGGAATATACAGCTGTACTGGTCTAATCCGGCCAACACAAACATTAAGGTCAAAATACTCCTAAACCGTGATTATGGTAGCCGCTTACAAATTCGTGCTGTATACAGTTCTTCAAAATCAATCTCAGAAGAAGCTACAAGCTACGAAGAATTTGCCATTGAAAATGTATTGCTTTATAGAGTAAAATAGAGTAGTAAAGCAGTAAAAGAAATTCGATGTATTGGCTATTAACATCGCAACATATAACAAATATATGTAGCGATGTTATTTTTTTATCAATAAGAGAGACAGGTATCGAATAATACTGGCTTGTATCAAATTTTTTGTAATATCGGTAAGAATGGTAGATTTTTGGTGTGTTTACGATTAGACTGAGCTCATCGTGGAGCTTTTGGTAAAGGTCATACATTTCCAAAGCCTCAAGGTCCAGCAAGCAGCAACTAGTTCATTAACATTAAATTTGCGCTATCAGTTTCGTAACGCTTACATTGTTGAGTGAGACTCGCTTATATATTTCTTATCCTATTCCTATCATAAAAATACCAAGCTATAATAATTATATCCAAAAACTAGGCCGTATTATTAGGTCTCTGCCAATATAAGCTCTTGCATCCCGGGGCAGGTATTATTAAAATGTTAATACTAACCCCGCCTTCTTTCTATGATCTGAGAACCCCGCCGATTTATGAATTACTGACCCAAGGATAATCTTTCAGTAATACAAATCATAGCAAAATATTGGTTGACAATAACGTTAAATTAGTAATGTAGCATTATAGAGCATAAAACACGCTTCTCGGGAAAAAAAGTACCATAACACCAAATATTTCAAGCGTGAATCAAAAATTGCAAAGTAAAAAAAAATGTTCGTTAGCTGCCCAAATATGTCGTTCGGTAGTCAACTCACTCTCACTGCGCATTGACCGCAACTGGGTAGCCTCAGCACCCGTACCACCATCTTTTATCGCGATTCAGTTTAGGACCTAAACTGAGTAGAATCGTTATATTCGTACTACGACGCTATCTACGACTATGACAGCGATGCATTTTAGGAACCAATACTGAACCGAGCGGAATATGAATCGCTTTTACAAAGATGGTGGTAAGGCCCCTGGTCATGTTATGCGGTCGAGCTGTCACATCCAAACATATGCTTTATTTCTAGTGTGTATAGTTTTAGAGGAACTCTCTTGTTAATACTTACCTCTGTTAATTGTAGCCCCGGCCTCCCCTACTAAGCGTGGCATGCATGCTCCCTGTCATTTTCCAACTCTAGCTACACGGCTAGACGTCACGCAATCATTGCGAGGGGGACGTAACGGCGGACGATGCCGTCAGACTCAACACACACAAGTCCATGCAAGCCCGCTTTAACAACGGATATCCTAATCCTATTTCGCTGAATGGAACGGAATAGCTTTTGGCTATCTACCTTAACATTAGTTATTCTGTGCCTCAGTCTAACTAAAACATAAATACCTACTACGAATTATATACGAAAAATAACTCCTATAGCTATCTAGGACAAGTCTGAAGCCAAAAAAAAGAGTCTGAAGGCTAACGGATGGCTTAGCAGAATAGACGTTCAATAAATGAATAATGTTCCAAACTTGAATAAAACATTTTTTACTTTTGACAAAATCTTTAGATACGTTATCAATTTTTTGTAATCACTTAAATGTAGATAGTGTGATATGATTGGTTACTGAGTGGCAACATAATATTTATTAACCAAAAATACATTATTTGAAATAAATTATAAATCGAGGAATAATCAACAAATTGGAAATATAAAAAAAAACTCGTAAGGTAATAAAACTCTAAGTTTCTTCTTTCCGTTCCTCTCAGGACAAGGCCCCAAGGCCCCAACCCCGGTAGATTAATGGTTACAAAATTGTGTCGCGGTGGATATTGTAATATAAAATTTGTTGAATAATTAATTGAATAATAGTATTGGTATAAAGTTGAGGAGCTCGGTGGCGTAGTGGTTTGAGCGCTTAGCTATGCGATTCTCTAAAGTCAGCAGCCTTGAATTCGTGGCTGTCAGCAGCACTGTCATACCTTTTGGCGTTTGTTCGACAATCGGTGGCCACACTAGCATTCCGACGACGTGAGCCGGAACTAAAAAGTTCTTGATTTTTATATATAGTTAAATTATATTTTACTATATTTTTATATATATATAAATATATGTAAAAATCAATCTAATATTGAATGAAGTCATTGAGATACATTTTAAACACAAGAAAAACGAAATAAAAAATTTCGATTGTACTTCATGTCATATATCTAAAACAGCGACAATCATACACAGCCATGAGATCGACGTAGATATTAGTGAATACGCTTCCGCGCAGCACAGTCCGCAAATGTCAAAATCAATGGCAGCTCGTAGTTTTGTCAGACGTCATGCTCGATGTCGAATATTTCTGTTTGTGAATCCCACTTCTGGTTTCGATTAGGGAAACGATCCGACTTTCGCCGTGGTCGATCTCGGGATGAATCAATCAAAATTGGTTATCTGAGCTCCTCCGTGCTTCGGAAAGCACGTTAAGCCGTTTTTCCTGGTTTTTACTGCAACCGCTTTAACCCACGAACCCGCATTGAGCCAACGTGATGATGCTATGGCCCAAACTCATGTGTTTCTCCCATGTAGGGCCTGCCTGTCGTGATGATGATATAAAATTGGTGGTTAAGTGGAACTAGTGAAGTGTTGGCAAACACTTTGGATAATCGGGTTCACCTTTTTTCGCAGAACTTTTTATGTACTAATTTCATTATGCATAACAGCGGAAAGCATAAACTTTATTTGGCAGAAAATCATTTGGCACACATTCATTAATCTTATATTCAAAACCCATAATTTTATAAGTCAGAATCATCTTTAGGCATATATTTAATATCCATAATAATTAAGAGGCAGAACTATCATATCGCAGAAAGTTTATATTCAGAATCATCTTTATGCATAAATTTGATATCCATAATATTAAGAGGCAGAACCATCATATCGCAGAAAGTCAATATTCAGAAGCAATACTAGCATCCACCATGCACGCATGCAGTATGCAAGCAACAGTCAGCATGCAAGCAAGCATGCAGCATGCAAGCAAGTATGCAGCATGCAAGCAAGCAAGCATGCAGCATGCAAGGTTTCTGACACGGCTCCAGCGCTGCGAGGCTCCGGCTGTCCCACGCGACCATAAATTACACTCGAAGGGTAGGGCAGACAAGACTACGTGGAGTCGGTTTTGCAGAGATTAGTTTCTGTCACTAATGTAGCACAATCTGCCACCATCGTAGTATGCCAAGTGAAATTATACCGAGTAATCGTCGCACTAAATAAGTGTTATGCTTAACGAAAATATGCGTAATGAAATTTTGCTAAATGAAATTATGCCTAGTGAAAATCTGCAGTCTTAAAAGTATGCCATTGGGAATTCGGACATATAAACATTCGACCAAAAGATAATTTTACTAAATGATTTTTATGCATTCAACATATTCGTTTAAAGAAAATTATTCCAAGTGTGTTATGCCAAACAAAATTCGTAACAACAAAATTCTGCCAGATAGAGGGAACCCTGGATAATCATTTAATAACAATGAGGACTTGCTGCGAAAGACGTTGAGAATTTAATTAACCGTGAATTCAACCGTGGTTAGGTACTCTACCACATCGAAGCATCAGTTAGTTTATTACAGTATTCTAGGGACCTATCCCTGCCTGCAGTTATTTCTAAACCGTCCTAAGGGCTACCTTAAGAGAGTTTTGCAATAACTGCAGAAATAATAAAATACATTAGGCATGGCTGAATGAGTTTGATTACTTTCCTTTTATAGGGAGCAATCAACAAAAAATATAAACCAATCGGTAAATTTTTTCACGTAACATTTACGTTATGTAAATTGCAATAAGAACATTCAACATCATAACCGTTATGTACATTACTCTTGTGGTTATAAACGAGTGTGGAAGCCGACCGACTGCTCGTCGGCTGCTAATGTAACATGACGATCTCTACAGTAGGTACTTCATCATTTGTAGTAACCAAAATCTTTTTACGAAAATTTTATAAAAGAATGCTTTAAACAAATTCCCGAATTAATTTCTACGCAGTCATTAACAATAAATAGTTTTACAATTGCGTTAAATTATTTTACGGTGTATCATTATATTTAACATTGGCCTGGATTAGAGACGCCATCACACCATCTCTGCATACAAATAGCACTTTTGATTGCGATGTGCATTTCCAATTCTTATTCAGTCGCAGGATGTGATTCCTATCACTCGTACCAGCCTATAGTTAAAACGAGACCACCCTTATTATTAAACAGTCAAAGTTCATTTCGCCTAGGCAAATGCAACAACAGTTAATTGTTTTAGCGGATGTAGAATTATGTTCGTCACAGTACACCGCGTGCCGACCTACAGGTTGCTTGGCGTTTGCCGCATTTCTAACCGCATTTATGCTTTCTGTTTGTTTTTGTAATCTGAATAGCTTTTGTATAGTCATAATTTCTGGATCTAATACCCATAGATACGTAAATTACCACTATATTATTTATTGTTTTAGCATTAATACAAACACGCAAAATCACAAACAAAACTTGCAGAAGTTTTATTGAAATTCATAATACTTATGCCCAGCGTAGTGGATCTGACGTAAGCATAACACGGCCGGTCATATTTAAATATAGAGCATTTAGCTCTCGACGAAAAATGAGAAGAGAAGTTATCTATCTACTATACTTTTATGTATGTATATAAACGGTTCAAATACTTCATAAATGATTGTGTAACTAAATAACTAGCGAGATGTTAATAAAAAAACTGTCAAACAAATGTGAAAATTATGTAGCTACCGATAAAGAAGCAGAAGTTACGGAACAGACAGTTACGTGTGATAATCTGATAATAAACAGTTTTTCATTTAATTAACTTTTACACCGGCCAAGGGTATCCTTTGGCCTTGGGGTTACATAAGCACTTTCAGGCTAGGACCGGGCCGTAATGTGCATGCCGACGAATATAAAAAAGTTATTGCTTCGCCTGCATTATTATTTGTTTATATTAAAAAGCAAAGAAATTTTCAACTATAATTGTTGACGTAATCTTGACACTGCGTCTACAGTTACGATTTACACAGCGAGTGTGGGTCAACATATAGTGGCCGACATCAGCAGAGGCGGACGAACTAACAGGCACTTCCCATGCTGTGCCGGCGCGCGGACGAATCCATTAACCCAAATATAGAACCGCTCCCGAACACCTCGCTTCAGGTTCAATCAGGGGAAAATAGCACTAAACAAACATAATTAATTATGTAACACCCCGGGAAAAAATGATTTTTTATAATATTTTCACTGAACAAATATAAAAATAAAAAGTAGGGGCACGCGCAGTGTAGGGTTCCGTAGTTACCCGTCACAATCACAATTAATTGTACTTAGAAGGGGGTTTGTTTGTGACCTACCTACTAGGGCATGCTCCCGGGAAATCCCGTTCTCGAGTACCGGGAATTCCCGGACTTCTAACGGTTCTTCCAGTACTCCAAATTAATATTAAGAAATTGTTAAAATCTTCCGACGCTGCTTTACGTAGGAAAAGATTTCATTATAATTTTACATATAGCGATAACCATAGGCAGGAAGAAGAAAATATAACACTGGCAGAACTAACGCGGAGAAGGAATGATTATAATCAAGAAACTGATGATAATTATCATAATATCGATACTAAAACAAGATGGTGTCGATTTTGCAGTGGATTAGGTATAAACTTCCTTCCGGAGTCAAGATTTAACCATACCTAGTCTAATATGAAAACTACAATATGTAGCAATTCTCCGTAAATCTTTTAAGAATATTCACTGAAAAATCTCCTATGATAAATTTGTAAAAAAAACAAAAAGGAATATGCTTTAATTTGAGACTGCAAAACTACATAGAGTTCAATTTTTAGATAGGTACTAAGGTATGCCTAAGAATGTTATCTTACTTAGATATCATGGCCGCTTCATTACCAAGTAATATCCCGAAGCTATCGGTAAACAGATAAAACTATGCAAGCATCGTATAACCAACTCACCGGTGCACGTTCGTTAATTAGATGTAATCAAAAGGCTCCCTCACGTGAAAGCGTTCTCTATAACACAAACCATAAGCGCCCGTTATAAATAATAAACAAAAAGATCACTGACACGTAACTAAATAACGAATAAAGCTTCCACAACAGAACAAAAGGGTATCCGTTTAAAACACTATTCTTTTAATGCAAATTATTATTTTTTGAGCGTCTATCTTCAAATGACAGGGTTATGCAAAAGCTGCCGAATTATTATACTGCTGCTGTAATGAGTCCAGTTCATTTAAAAATTTATTCTGTTACTTAACTAACTATTTTATGTAGAATTTACCACGCTGAAGGAGTAACGAAACAAAAATCCAATTTAATTAATAAAAATGTAGAAGGATTATGTGGAAAATCTCGTCAGTTTAATTTATCTCTCCTCTAAATCAAATAGCCAGCTTAGTAAACGACATAGTCGTGATGTCGGTTCTGGGGTGATGACCAATAAAATAGCCGATACACTGACCCACACCCCCAGTTCTTGCACACCCGCCCCACCTACTAGAGAGTGGCGCTAGCATTCAGGGAGACTGGACGTCACTGACCGGACATCGGGCAACCCACGGCTCTTGGCAGTACATTTTATTAGATACATATACTACGTATTATAAGTAGAATTGGTATTTTTAGATATGCTTGTATACTAAAAGTTTTGAGATTACTAAGGAAACGAGGCCAGTGATTCGGCGATCGATTTTTGTTTGTTTTGTCTAATGGATGTTGTTTTTAAAATATACTTATACTTAAGTCGTCTTGAGATTTTAATGAATATAGCAGACATAGTAATCACTAACCAAAGAACTAGGTAGATGCAATAGGAAAAGAAACACCTAAACTAGACTAATTATTACAAATAAAGAAACTAAATTAGTAATTATAATATTTATTACAAAGATTATTCTTGAAAATTAAATACTCTTGAAACATCAATACCTAGGTTTTTATCTAGACTAGAAATAAATTCGTGCTTAGTGTTAGTTAGTTGTTATAAAATGCAACGCAAAATTTATGGATGTTTACAACACATTGTGGATATTGTCATCCGACATCATCTATCCAAATAGAATTCACGTCATATTAGCAATCTTTATTTCTTCGGGTGATATTATAGTCAATAAGATTAAGCGTGGGTGTCGGCACTGAACTTTGGAGTAGGATGCGCCTCATTTGTTGCCATCCACGTACATCGGCCTATATAAAGGGTCTTTTAAACAAGTGGGAATCCTTTCTGCTGTTTATAAATCAATGCGCCTATCCGTAAGAGCATTTTTCTCAATCAAATAATTCAACATTTGTAAGCCCCGTGATGTGGGGCGGGGAGTGGCTGCCCCAAAAACCACGACGTTTGACTATACATCACAAAAGCATCACTAATAATAAATTGGGCGAAATATTAAGTACGCGTATAGTAGTATATCAGAATGATGATGATAGTAGTTTATCGAATATGTCTGCCTAATTATTTTTGCTCGTTCATGAGCATGACTGACTGATAGTAAACAGACCTAATATCACTGTGACGCAAACACAATTTGTATACCGATCGCATCACAACTTGCCATTGTTCTAAATAAATTGTCTGGCGTCAGACGGGTTTCTTCAAACAGTCATGCACAACGAATCATCTTTACAACGGAGAGAATGTCGTGAATCTAGTGAAGCGTGAAGGCGTAAGTAAACGCGTAGCAATAGTATCGAGTTGGCAGCATCGTTAGTATAGATCAATGAGTAAAGAATCATCAAATCAATGCGTCCTGAAGGCTAAAAGGCTGATCTTCACGTCAATTTGGCGTGAACTGATCGCGGACTGTCTGTGATGGTATGACATAAGCGTGGTGAGGTGACGTCACCGGGCGTCGGCAACAGCAGCGAAGGCCGATGCTGTTTGTACGCCGAGTCGGACGACCGGTTTTATAAAGCCACACACCAGCCGCCCGGGGCGGCGGCGGCGCAAGACTCGAATATGACATGTGATAAGTCTTCGGTTCTACTCAAAGAATACACACAATATACTCTAACATTAGTGAAAATAAAATTTTATCGACACCGAGAATGTTTTCGTATCTATAAGGAATAGACGGAGTCAAATGTAAAACAATTACAACAGTTAAACTAACTAAAATTGATTGTAACATGAGTCCAGATATATACCAAAACGTTACCGTATCTACTTTATCTCTTGGAAGTATCTAAATTTCAGTCTAATGAGGCACTTATTGAAAGAAAGAAAGAATAAATAAAGAAATAAGTGATACCTATTATCAGTTGTCACGAAACGTTTAACATCTGGTTGAATTATTATATGGCTGATTATTAAGTCAAATTAATGTTTTTATTTTATCCTATACAAACCAAAAAATTTTGATATTGGGATTAGGGCATACATTCATTATTAGTTATAGTATAACAGTACAGTATTTCTTAGAATAGAAAATAGGTGACGTTTGTATAGTACTAGCTCGTGGTAATAACGCACCATGAATTATTCACTAACTATAAGATTTACAATGAAATTCTCTGCGCAGGCAGGTACTTACGTGCGCATTGCTTTCCATAACATTAATAGAAAATATTGCTTACTTAAAGTGAAAGCGTATTGACAAATTGGTTAGTCTCGTTGACATCAGAGGATTAGCATCATGTAAATTAAAACCATGTTAATATCCGTACGTCAAAGTATTTTACCCATGCTGTGTCTTAACATTCTTGATGCGCAATAAAGAAAAATTTTGTGCTTTTCCTAAAATATTTGGTATTTAAATCAGCACAACGGTATAAATATAAACTATAGAATAAATATAAGAAAGCATATTAATGAAACGTTAGTTATAGGCAAGTCCAAAAGCAGGTCAAGCTAGCGCTCCCGTGAATTCTCCGAACTTGGATGGAAGCTGGAAATAAAAGTATTCCTTGTCTCGATTATGGTAACAGTAAACTTGTTGTATTGTAGTTACGTTATCTGTCTTTAATGGTAAACCGATTAGCAGAAAATGAATATAACAAAAGAAAAAACAATATCATCTTTAGTTGTCTTTCAAGACCAACCTTTACACTTATAATATAATATATCATTCATTATTTACTAGTTCTAGAATGTTTTCAGATTAAATAGGTATTTAAAAGAGCCTCCAATATTTTGTTGTGTCTCTGTTAAATGAACCTACCTATTTATTGCGCAAACATTTTGTCCGTGCGGTGACGGATTAAGAATACAATTCACCGCCCCATTTCTTCCCGTGGGTGTCGTAAGAGGCGACTAAGGGATTACCGAGCTACCAACTGCTCGACTGGTGGTAGGGTCTGAACACCCGTCTGGTTAGTGACCACCGTACGCATGGCGTAAAACCCGCCAAGTGACCACTTGTGGCCGCGTTCCGGGATCAGTCAGCGTACAACCAGAGCTTGGGGAGACGTTGCGGCGATGGATGCGGTCAATGACGGCTTCCGTCTAACCAGAGCCAGGTGGACTGCATTGACCCGCCGACCAGGGAGACCCGAAGAAGCGGCTGTTCCGCTGGCCGCCCGTGGTACAGTACAGGGGCCCAAGCGAACCTAACCAGTTCGTGAGGCTGCCCTATCATGCCACGCATAATCTTGGGGTGGTCCGTCGTGCCGGTTGGTGACCGGGTGGTGGGGTCCCGGCGGCCATTCCCGGGGGGGTTCGGGGGCCCTTCCTTTCGGCGGGTCAGCGCTTCTCTACTGTCGGCTATTACCTGGGGAAACAGGCCTCACGCTTTGACCGTATATATCGCGGCAACGTCCCCCCAATTCACGCCTCTCCTCCTTCTATATTAACTATGGCAGCGCTCAAAAACAGTTCCGGTCGTTCAGCGGAGCACACCCCCACCACAACCACGCTGTTTGAGGTCGGGCTCACTAACATCCGTGGGCTCCATGCTAACCTCAATGCCGTCCACCAACATCTCGAGACGGCTCGACCCGAAATGCTGTTTTTGACGGAGACGCAAATACTCCGCCCGGCAGACACTAGCTACTTGGATTACCCCGGCTACGCTCTTGAAGAGTCCTTCAAAGCGAAGGCCGGGGTATGCTTGTTTGTCCGGGCGGATGTTTGCTGTCGCAGTCTGCGCTGTTTGGAGGACCCTTCCTTCTCTATTCTTGGGGTGCATGTGGACCTGGGCACACATTGCCGAATCTACGTGTGCCTCTATAGATCCCACAGCGGTGACATGGAGACAACTCGACTTTTCGAACATCTTAGTCGGGTGGCAGATGTTGCGCAGGAGCAGTTTCCAACCGCGGAATTGGTGTTTTTAGGGGACTTCAATGCTCACCACGAGTCGTAGTTAAGTTCCTCTAAAACTGACCATGCTGGTAGAACTGCCCACGCTTTCGCTCTCACGCACGACCTGACCCAACTGGTAAACCAGCCCACCAGGATTCCAGACATTGTCGGTCACGCGCCCTCATTGTTGGACCTTCTGCTGACGACTCGGACGGATGGATATCGGCTAGAGATTCGTGCTCCTTTGGGAACATCAGATCACTGCCTGGTATCCGCTGGGGTGCCACGGGCGTCGCCACCGGTACCTATAGTTGCCAAACGCCGCATCTGGCACTATGCGTCGGCAGATTGGGACGGTATGCGGGATTACTTCGCATCTATCCCTTGGAGGCAGCGCTGTTTCAGTGAGCTGGACCCGAACGCTAGCGCTACTGCTGTTGCTGATGAGATCATGTTAGGGATGGAGTACTATATCCCTCACTCCGATCTTATCAGTAGGGGTAGGCGTAACCTCTGGTTCAACCGCGATTGTGCCTTAGCTGTTGAAAACAGACAGTCGGCATACCGCGCTTGGATCAGGGGCCGAGCTTGCGGGGATCCCAACATTGACTCACTGAAAGCAGTATATAACAACGCCACCAAGTTCTGCAAAAGGGCCTTCATCAGAGCGGATGCACAGCGCGTTGCACGAGTTGGCCAAGAACTTCTTACGCATCCTACGGGAAGCCGTAGCTACTGGCGTCTGGCCAAAGCCGTGCAATCCAACTTTTGTCAACCCTCGCTGCCCCCGTTGAGATGTTCTGACGGCTCGCTAGCTCACAAGCCGCAAGAGAAAGCCGATCTCTTGGTAAAACTCTTTGCTGCTCACTCCCGAATCGATGACTGCAACTTACAGCCACCAAAACTCTCCCACTGTGGCCACACAATGCCCGATATACGTATTAGGCAATGTGATGTACGTGCGGAGCTTCAGTCAATCGACGTCCGGAAAGCTAGTGGGCCTGATGGCATTCCAGCGATAGTACTGAAAAACTGCGCAGCGGAGTTGTCTCCTGTCTTAACGCGGCTATACCGTCTTTCTCTCTCTTCTGGGTGTGTGCCGGAATCTTGGAGAGAGGCCAATGTGCAACCGGTCCCCAAAAAGGGAGACCGATCAGACCCAGCTAACTACCGCCCGATAGCTGTCACCTCAGTTCTTTGCAAGGTCATGGAACGGATCTTAAACCACCAGCTGATCCGATACCTAGAAGATCACTCATTAATTAATGATCGACAGTACGGGTTTCGGCCGAACCGGTCAACGGGTGATCTTCTAGCGTACTTAATGCATGTCTGGGGTGAAGCTATTGACAAACGTGGTGAGTCACTGGCAGTTAGCCTTGACATTGCCAAAGCGTTCGATCGGGTCTGGCACAGGGCTCTTCTCTCCAAGCTCCCGGCATACGGTCTGCCCGCTCAGCACTGTAACTGGATTGCCGGCTTCCTGCATGAGCGAAGAATCCGTGTCCTCGCAGATGGATGCGCTTCGCGGTTCATGTCAGTGAATGCTGGTGTACCACAAGGCTCTGTTCTATCCCCCACACTCTTTCTTCTTCATATCAATGACATGATTCCGTTAGGAAACATTCATTGCTATGCAGATGACAGTACAGTGCATGGGGGATATTACGGTCGCCCAGGGGCTGGGCGCGCTGAAACCAAGAGGGAGAGAGAGAATCTTACCATTGAGCTCGACAGGGTGTTGAACCTCGTATCTGAATGGGGATCTAACAATCTTGTTGAGTTCAATGCTAAGAAAACACAGGTGTGCGCGTTTACAGCCAAAATGTCGCCGTTCCTTCCCCTTCCGTCTCTTCAGGGCACGACTCTTTCGGCACAGGGCTCCCTCAACTTGCTAGGTATGGAGATATGTTGCGATCTGAATTCCAGGAACTACATCGAAACCGTGATAAAAACAGCCTCACGGAAGCTCGGTGTCCTGAACAAGGTGCGTCGATTCTTCACGCCTGACCAGCTATGCCTGCTGTACAAAACTCAGGTCCGGTCTTGCGTGGAATATTGCTCGCACTTGTGGGATGGCTCCGCCAAGTACCTACTCGATGCCCTGGACAGATTGCAGCGTCGTGCTGTCCGTATCGTTGGCGATGTAGAGGTCACCAACAACCTTGAGCCTCTGCAATTGCGTCGAGACATTGCGTCGCTTAGCGCCTTCTATCGGCTATATCACGGAGAGTGTTCTGAGGAGCTATTTGACCTTATCCCACCTTCCCCCTTCCTACTCAGGAGCACGCGTGCCGGTCTTCGCAGTCATCAATTCACTGTCTCCACCTCAACATCACGTACAAAGAAATTTAGTAGCTCTTTTCTTTGTCGAACTTCCAGAACTTGGAATTCTTTGCCAGCACATGTGTTCCCTCCTTCCTATAACATGGGTTCCTTCAAAAGAGGCGTGAAAAAGCACCTTTCGGGCCGGCAAGGTGGAGGCAGCTAGAGCAGTGTCTGAACTGCACTAGCTGTCTTCGCATATGGACTCTTCTTACTGCTTCACATCAGGTGGTGTTGAGTCATTTGTCGAGCTTAGTATAAAAAAAAAAAAAAAAAAACATAAATATAGTAAGTAAAACCATCTAAGTCTTATCAATAAACAGAAGTTAACATTAGATGGACTAGACTGTATACAAATTAGTTAGTAGTTGGATAATATTTAGTTTTTCATTTTCAACATAACATAATGTTACCAGGCAACAGAACTAGGTTGACAAAGCGCTCAACAGACTTGATTCCCACAAATTGGTACTCAACAACCGGTAAATTATTCGGACGAATCAACTGTTCTATTCACTGTACAAGCTTTTTGTGATTACGGATGGCCTCCTTACAAACTAAAAGATAGCAGAGATGGAATAATTCTTGGTTAAAGTATTGTAAATACGCATGATTCGTCAAACGATTAACACGAAAAGCAATACATATTATTGAATTGAACTCAACTCCTTGTGTTTTTAAAGATGTTCATACTCGACAAATAAAGATTAATACAAGATAAACACTATTATCAATGGTAAATGAACTCTACAGGTATACCTAAATAAACCACACGACAATTATGATGATGATACTATAGCTCTTTACAAATGTAATGTTCCAAAATGGTTCACTGAAAAAATGACAACTGAAATTTCGTCTACCTTTTTTAGCTCAAAAAAGTGACTACTTACATAACTTAGGGTAACACCTAGTCAATAATTACAAAATTAAAAATTTTAAGTAACCCCCGGCCCCAGGCCTCATTAATCATCTATGTAACACCATCTCATTTATTCTTAGGAGCCCAAACACGCTATACGTGCTGTAAATTTCTGAAGAGTTAACCATTTCGCAGACTTTTTGATGGTATAGGATCAGCTCAAAGTTAGTATGTCATGGGAATGTCATCAAAGTGACAGTACATCAAATTCGAAATCAATCGGATCTGTAAAAGTTATTAAAATCCTATTATCATGTAGAAAATGAGCTGATAGTCATCAAACGCCTGAACTGAGCTTGATAAATTATAGCTAAGAACCATCGTAGTCACATCAGCTTTCAAAAAAAAAATACGAATCAAATTCGGTACATTCGTTTAAGCGCTACGATGCCACAGACAGACACACAGAAACACAGACAGACACGTCAAACTTATAACACCCCTCTTTTTTCGTCGGGGGTTAAAAATAAAGTTGCATAGAGATGCACCGTTTTGTTAAATAAAAAATAAACTACAATTACACCTTAGACCTCGCTAAATTTTGGTCGAACATAACATAACTAATGTAACCGAAGTAGTTTGGCTAAATATTTTTTTCAGTGTAAATTAGAAAACCAACCACGATAAATTATATCGAAAGCTAATTAGGTAAGTGCTTTTGTAAAATATTTTTATTTATCTTTAAACCCACTCCTTTTTTAATAAATTAGAAAATAAAAACAAAATAGTATAGGAAGAAGTAAGCGGAGTTATTTTAAAACTATGATCATATCATAATCTCTTATGATATTCATTGAAATCAAATGATGTAAATAACAATTTTGTTCAAAGTTAAATACTTATGATGAATAAAATATTTTATTTTGATAAGGAAAAATATCAAGTTTATAAAAATACCCTCGCAGAAAATGCATTATTTTATAACAAATTTAATTACCAAAAAAAGGTTATAGTGACTCCACCTTAAAAGATAGACATATGCTGTCGCGGACTTTTTTTTAGAACTTTTAAAGGTGAACAATTCTGGCATACTCACATGATTTTCGCGCAACTTTGACTTTAAAACGAAAGCTATGAAAAGGATTATTTTTTCCTGTTTTTGGAACGTTTTTCATTGATGCTCAGCTCCTATCGGTCATAGTGTAATGCTATATAGCCTATATAATTCCTCGATAAATGGACTATTCAACACAAAAATATTTTTTAATTTGAATCGGTAGTTCCTGGGATAAGCGCGTTCAACCAAACAAACAAACTCTTCAGCTTTAATATTAGTATACCTAGATTGGCAAACATTGCATGATAGTCAATACTCTGATCATGAATACATTGAGAAATGTACAAAACTAGCTAGAACCAGCTTCGAGGAAGACTTGTAATCAAAAGTACTTAAAAGTAAGTTGAAATGTGTTATGTACAGAAAGCGGTTGTTACGTGAGCCGCGAGTGCAAGACATGGACTGGATTCAAGTTCGTCGACCCCAAAAGTGCGGGACTCAGGACTTCTCAGCTGGAATATTAATTGCGATTACCTACTGCTCGATTCAAAATTTGTAAATATTTATCACAATCAGAAAAAAAACACTTAATTGTATTCAATATAAATCAATAAATGAACTAATTGACAAGTGTAAATTTAATAATTTAATATAAGATTAAAATAATAGAGTTGAGTCTTTTGTCTTAAGCCCAGCCAGTAAGTTTTAATGGAAAATTACCGTTTAGAAATTTAACCAATGTTTAAGAAATCTTCCCGCATAATACATAATACTGACGATTGATTGTGGAAATGCTTTCTACCGCCGCTGCGTGCCCCTTTGTTAGCACAATTAACGCGTTCACCGGCCAACCGTGAAAGGGCTATGGACGCCATCAATTTGAAACTTTCGGTTCCATATGATTCGAAAGAATTGAGGTCATTTGAGGCGAACACGACGTGAACTACGTTCGATTTAAGTAAAACTTTGTTTGCATCGATAGGTATAAAAAATCAATTTTGAGGATTTATGAACTTAATTGTACCTAGTTCTATAATGTACCTAAACCAAAAGCAAGATATTAAACATAGTATTAGCTATTCTTCGAGGGAATGGTGTTTAGTAATCTGTTAAGCGTTTGTGGCTGTTACTATTCCATAAGGCTATAATTAGACATCTATATAAAGTACTTGCGTGAGTCGGATTCCTCAGGCCCTGCCTGACTATCAAAGATTTACAATAATAGAATCAAACTTATATTTGAAATAAGTAACAAAATATATTTGGATAAAATATAAAATTGAAAATTTTAAGTAACCCTTGGCCTTATTAATCCTCTATCTATCTAACACCATCTCATTGAGACTAATCTTATGAGCCCCAACACGCTATATCTGCTGTAAGACTGTACTACTGAATTTTGAAACTCGATATATCGAATTACTGTATTCATAAAGTTCATAAGTACGATCTTCGTAGGCTAAAAAGTATGCAATTACGAATTACCTTATCGCGAATGTTTATCATACCGATGTACGGAATCTCGAAAATTTGCTATGCCGAATTTCTTTATACCGATTGTGTGCGATCGCGATGTACACGTTGATAAAAAAAATGACATGGCTATTAAATTATAGCTAGTTACGTTTAAATAAAAAACGATAAAACAAAAAATATAAACATTTTTTAACCGACTTCAAAAACGAGGAGGTTCTCAATTCGGCCTGTATGTTTTTTTTTTCTATGTATGTACACCGATTACGCCGAGATTACTGATCCGATTTACGTGATTCTTTTTTTGTTCGATGCGGAATAGCTGCCATTTGGTCCCATAAAAATTTTTCCAAAAGCAGTTGGGTACTTTAGTTTTAAATGTAAAAAAACTGAAATTATGAAGTCGTCTACATGTAATTGCGAATTTTTGCTTTTCCAATGACTTTTTAGTGAAACGATACGATAGTAGGAAACAATATAAGTTGACGGTCACCCATCTAGCTTTGAACGTAGAAAGTTATCACTAAAAATTGTGAAAAAAAAATTTTAAACAAAAATTAAAACCGACTTCAAAAAACTGAAAAGGATAAAATAATTAAATTTAAGTAGGTATTCATCCCCTAGAAACATATTTTGGAGTTGGTGCTAAGTGCTTCACTTTCTATTGTTTTTGGAAACCACTTAGCACCAACTCCAAAAATATGTTTCTAGGGGATGAATACCTACTTAAATTTAATTATTTTATCCTTTTCAGTTTTTTGAAGTCGGTTTTAATGTTTTCTAGAACAAAAATCAAAATGGTTTAAAATGGTGGTGATGGCAGTAAAATTTTTTTGTTCATGAAAAATAGTTATATTTTTTATTTTGGAATCATTGAAGGCTTTATGTTGTGTTATATTACGTTTACTATAATAACAGTAGAGAAGTGTTATTTTATGTTCAAATATGATCGTGTTGTTTATAGACAAAACCGTTTTTTATTTAAACGTAACTAGCTATAATTTAATAGCCATGTCATTTTTCTGATCGATGTGTACATCGCGATCGCAAACAATCGGTATAAAGTAATTCGGCATAGCAAATTTTCGACATTCTGTTCATCGGTATGATAATCATTCGCAATAAGGTAATTCGTAATTGCATACTTTCTAGCCTATGTAGATCGTACTTATGAACTTTATGAATACAGTAATTCGATATTTCGAGTTTCGAAATTCAGTAGTACAGTCCTGCTGTAAGTTTCTGAAGAATTAGGAATCCCGTAGACTTTTTGATACTTTTTGGTATAGGATCAGCTCAAGGTTAGTATGTCATGGGAATGTCATCGAAGTGACAGAACGCCAAATTTCAAATCAAGCGGATCTGTGAAAAATAGTAAAACCCTTTTAGCGGAATACAAGATAGGAATATAGGAATTCAGTTTTTAAAAAAACTTATGAGTAGATTGAACTTACACAGACTCGGAGAGTGCTAATGATAAAGATTGTTATAATGAGAAAAATCTGATACTGAAATAAAATGTTTCCGATTCTAGTTCAGAACCCAATTTTTGTGCTAGTGCAATATTTAGTGAATAACTTTTAATATAATATGCAGGAGTGATATCTTAAGTGGATGTCTATCTATGAAGAGAATACTACAGTTAACTTTTTAAATAAATTCTGATAAAAAAGCAAATTTATTTAGAATTGACGAAAATGATGTTTCAGGAGTAAATAATAAAATAGTCGAAAAGTAACCTAATTCCAATCTGATGTTGAAAGGAAACAGGTTTTGCTATTAAATATAAATCTGTAAAAACTTTTTTGAAAGTAGATTAATTTTCAAAATAAAGCTGAGATAAATAATTTCGTAATCAATATACCTAACTAGGTACTTATGTGTAATACCCTAAATAAAAATATAATTACTAAAGTGAAATAAATAATTTAATGCAGCATAGTAGATGATGATGAATTACCTGATTTAATTTTATAATTTTAAAGATTTCATTTGATTACTAATTAAAATCCAAATAAGTTGATAGCTAAAACAAATATTTAGACTTTACTGAATTAAAATTTATAATTTCAAGTAATTTGTCTTGATACAAAGTTATAATCTATGCCCAAATATGTTAAATAGAGGTATTATTGATTTTATTTTGAAAGAAATACCAATCCCCTGGATAACCTATTACTCCCCTGTATCCAAATTTAACAAATATGGCTATAGATCGCAAAATATTGGGCGAATCTTAGAGCTTTGTATTAGAAATGTAAAAATTGCAATTATTTATCATTTAAATCACGATATTACAGTTTAAGTAATAAAAATGTGCAGGATACTTTTGGCATGAGATTTTCCCGTTTATAGAGAAACACCCAGGTAATAATTTTTTGATGTTTTGTCAGATTTTCTATATATTAACTGTCAACTTTAACAATTCTCTGGATAACTGAAGATTGAAAAATAGGCCTTTTAAAATGTAACAAGTTAACGATGCGTTATATTTATTATTGACAATAACAACACATATGGCTGTCGTCGCGTTGAAGGTTACAAACACTTGTCAACGTCCATTGCGATAAACAGCTCGATTGAACATTATAAAACACTTATTCAATAAGAAGAATACTGTTATGTGTAGTCTCAGAAATTCCATCGTAATCGCCGACGCGATTAAAATTATCGCAAGTTATTAATAATTTCCGAGCAGAGGAATTCATTGAATCAGTTTCAAATTTTCGATTGCCGTCAATTTTGTCTCGAGTAAATTAGGTGTATGTAACCCTCTTTATACAACTGTGTCATAGAGATGGTATGCTTCAGGGTCAATTAAGGGGTCATTCGACTATATGGGAAGATAACCATACACTCGGCTTCTTAATTGCTCGATAAGGTTGTCAAAAATATGAACGAAATGCAGTCCCCTATGAACCAGATGAAATTTATTACAGAATCTTCTCTTCCAGACGTACCGTAGATAATTTGTTTTCATTAAAATGATATGTTATGTGGAACAGAATAGCTAACATAACAGATAAACTTAAAGATAAAGTTGTTTAAAATTATGTTAATCGATATTACGAAAATAACTCACTTTTCACTGACATCTACTTGAGCACACATAATAAGAATGCTACATATTTTAACGCCACCTCATTGTTGTTGTATAGATTTAGTTAACACTAACACAGTCTTAGTATGAAACATGAACAAATACACGGGACTTTGAACAGTATCCAAATCAGATGTTTAAGTAATTCTTAAAACATCAATGGTCACTCTGTTGTGGATGGTGCGTCGATGACATCATCTATTATTTTCTGTCATTAACAGATGAGCCTAGGGGCATTATCATACTTGGCGAGGTTGACTGAGTCACTACAACGTACCTGTAGAAAAAGGCACACTTATTCTGTAATCTACACGCGGTAGACGGGCGTGGCTTCAATATACATAATTTAGTTGTTGTGTTAATAGTTGCGTAACCAATAAGGTCTAAGTATTGAAAATTTATTATCATTTAGATATCACCTTGCCGTTTCTTTACGTGTTTATGTATCATAGGAGGTTGCTGCTTAGGAAATTGTCTATACATAGGTAGTACAGACGACAGCACATCAAGTGTAACAATTGCACTACGAAAGCCGCCTTTATTACGAATGGAAGGGCGGTCTCAAGGTCAAAATCCGCTTGTTGTGCTGTCGACTGTACATAAGGGATACGATTTACCCTGGAATGTCATAGAGTTGCCCTTACAAGTGTTTCCTTGCCTAGAAACCATTTAAGACTTCGATTTTTAAAAATAAAAGGTCTATAATAACCGGCCAAATAAACGCAAATTTAGATGACATGCCAGTACACATATTTTATTTAAGTAATTTTATCATACATTGCAGTATGATATCATCAGTCTACAGATGGAACAATCCGCATGAAGCTAATCTTTGAAGCCTTGAGTTTATTTCGTAAAAAGGCTACATACATAGCAACAGTTTATTAATGAGACAAGTAGCAGAATGAAATAAAGAATAACTTTTATTTGGCATGACTATATAGTGCCTTCGGGTTCCTCCCAACGTTTACACCGTTCAACGAGATTCGACTGTCTATTTAATTAAATAATTGATCACCTGAGCAAGGTGATCTCAATGAAGTCAAGCTAGCAGTTCTAAATTTAAATCCTGACTAGCCTAAATCAAATTAAACTCTACACTGAAGAATCTGTCAGTTCAACGATGCTGAACAGAGTTTACTTTCGAACTTATTGACCTAGCTTATTCGCTTTTGAATTAAAATCTATTAAGTTGTCGAATAAAAAAGAGTACTTAATAGCGTATATTTTCTAAAATATTTACTGTAGTCTATGCTTAGGTAGGTACTGCAAAAAGACGTAATTAATTTCATAGTTATTACCCGATTCGAGGTAGTTGAAAACTCAAATCATAGATCTATGATGGAAAAAATGTAAGTAGGTACTGATTACTGAATAAGTAGTAAATTTTTTACGGTGGATTGATGGAACTAACAGATCACAAGGTCGGCTTAAATCTGTTCAAATTAAAATAGGCATCACAATTAACTAATTGCGAAAAGAGCTTGAATTTTTCATTTTAAAAGAAACTTGAACGTTTTGTACAGGAAACAGGGAGTTTTTATGACATCATTGGTCAAATCTCACTATTGATCTTGTAATCAACCCCAGCAAACACCGGAACCTAATGTTTTGATACTACGTGATTGAATACTGTAAGCCATTCACATACCACACACGAAGGACTATCTCATTTCTGCACATCCAACAAAATGTTCACTGCACTGGGGTCCAGATTAGTAAAGGCACAAACACACTAGAACACGGAACGGACGGCGCGTCGTGCCTCGCACTAGACGGAACGAGCTGTGAGCCGGAATATCGATCGCACTCCTGGCGCCGGCGGGCCGCATATCCCTAGTGCACGCACGCCCCTCCCCTGGCTTGCCACCCTACCATAGTGTCATCACTTTATACACGGAAATTAATTGACTATTCTAAAAAAGTGTCACTCCGACAAGCATATACTTGTCACTTATAACACCAATAAAATAATGCTTGGTATTTGCTACAAAATGTGATTTTTTCCCCAAAGCAGGGGAACACCCGGACACCCTTCCCCTTTCAGTGCGACCTTGTCACGCAACGCAAACATCATTACCCCCTAGGCGTCAGCGGAAGATCAGACTTACATAATCTTATCTAAAAAACTCGTGAATTTCAGGAGTAGTTATTGAACTCTTGACTTTAATAAGACAATTTTCAGGAACATTAGCTCTGTAAATATCATTAACTATATTTTCGGCTTGTTCTTATAGTCATTTTGGTTATATTTTTTATATTGTACTTACACCTTAATATTTTTATATTGGAATATTGTAAATTATGCTAGAAATTTTCATTTTTTTTTCTTTAGTTGATTCATAAGTGACAATATTTTATGTCATACTGTAAATAAATAAAAAATATTTATATACCGTGCCGTCAATAAGACAATAAATTAAAACAAGGGCTATATAAGTTCATAGAAATGGTTTGCCATTTTCAAAAACATTGTATTCATTTGATAATTTCATGACATTTGTATGAAATAATATAACATTGGCTGCTCTATTTCATAGAAATGTCATGAAATTATCAAATGAATACAGTCAGTACAATGAATACGTAAACTAATACAGGCCATGTTTTAATTTATTGTCGTATTGACGGCACCACTTGTATAAGACATTTTGGCAAATAATACTTGAATCGTAATAAAAAAAATGTAGTATTCCTAAGTAAGTTGTAGGTATATTACGAGACATTGCCTAAGGCATATTGCATGTTTCACAAGAGTTGGCTTGTTGGTACAGTATCAAACGTTCTGTATAGCAGTACAGAGGCCTCATAGTGCATTCTCTTTTACTAATTGTAAAAGCTGTAGCTTTGAACCACAATCAAGAAACAAGAAATACATGGTATAGTAGTACCATGTATTTATCAAAAAAAAAATCTGACCACAGTGCAACTACAAATTAAATAAATGTATTATATGAATTATTTTGGCTATAAAAATTTCACTATTAGGTCATTTATAAGTCGCAGCCGTATCGCATAACACGCCATATTACAAAAAGGATGGCCTTTTCGGCCTTTAAGGAGGCGATAACCTTGGTGAGTCCTCAAGGTTTGAGGGGCGAATTTGCCTCTGGCGGGGGGTTTCTAATCGACAGGCATCACCTCCGGGGGAGTTATCCAGTTGACGCTTAAGACTTCAGGGCGTCCGAGCTATGAGGTAAAGTAATGCGGCTAACTAATGTTCGTTCAGCCGGATTTTAGTAGCGATACGTTCTAGAAACCGAAGCGGCGTCTAACTTAGAGTGCGATTTTAGAATCTAGCAGTTCTTTATCTGCCTAGGCATGATTGGTAAGGTTATTTTATATGACCGCTCTCAACCGAAATAATTTTGGTTATAAGTGGTCATAAAAAATAACCTGAACCTACTAATCAAACAAACAATCTTCATAATACACTATTTTCACGAATTTTATCAACGTTTGCACTTCAATATTTATTTTTAATTTTCGAGCGGGACGTATCGACTTAGCCTTAGCCGAACGCCAAGTGCTCATTCAATGCGGCATACTTTATTTCAGACGTATTGAAATCGGGCTGAATGTGAGGTCGCTGGCTGCATGACATTACGGCGACGTTTTTCAACCCGGCGCGCCGCATTGTAATACGGCGTATTTTTTATACGATACGGCTGCGACATATAATATAGGTACATAATTTTTAAAACTTAACGAACTCAAACGAACTTTATAAAACTTCATAGGTATTAAAAAAGTGGCATAAAACGACTTGGCATATTGAAAGGATCGTCTTGTACCAAAGAGTTTTGCTTTGCTTGGTGGGTTCAAAGTATTTTTTTCTACTCACTTATAACCAACATCACTTTGGTTTTTAGTTTGGTCATAAAAAAATAACATTGAAGGTTCAATGTTATTTTTTTATCTAGTAGCTATTTCTCAAACAGTCACACAAAAGGTCTTCAATTTAAACGACTTGCCTAGGCGTCCAATAGAATGTCTAATTTCATCAGATGACGTCCAGCCATATGGTTTAACATTGCACTTAATGACTTGGCTAGTTATCCTTATGCAGTTTCATTGGATGCTGATGTTCAATCAATGGGTTAGGAGTCCAGTTAAGCGGCTAATTTAACCAGATGGCTGCGACATATCTATTAATATAAACAAGTATGACTTGAGTGTGTCAAGCCCTATAAAAAAGTATCGGGAATGGATGATTTGATAATGGTTCCAAATTTATTTTTTTGTTTTATATGTTGTGCGATTGACACAAGTGTTTTCCATTATAGCACAGAGTTTATTTTAGCTAACAATATTAAACTATAAGTTATTAATCCTTCTGCATATAATTATCCTAACGTACTGTAGGTATGTAGATTCCTATATTCATAACGAGGTGATGGTATATGTTTGTGACATGTTTTCTATTGCAGACTTTGGGATAACTTCAATGGTACATGATAATTATTATTATAACATGTATCTGTCATAAACTCGACACTGGCAGAATTTGTCTCAATGAGAAGCCATTAAATTAAAAGAAGAAGAAGAGTTGCATCTGATAATTATATTAAATACAGTGCTGTTTTTAGTTACCTACACATATCTAGTGTGTATTGTGAATTTCATAATGGACAAAAACATGGAACAAAGAGTTTGTCTTAAATATTGCATCGCAGATAAAAGTATAAAATAAGTCTAGTCTAATGATGTCTAGTTGTATATTAAAAAAAAAAAAAAAAAAAAGATGGAATTTCGTGTTCGGAGATTTCGTGTTCGGAGTAACTGAAAATGTTACAGAATGCTTACAGATAATCGACTTTATAAAAAACACGTGCTTATGAGTGGTACAAAGCGTTCAAAAGCGGTCAAGATGTGATGGAAGATTTGCCTCGCTCTGGTAGGCCATCAACGTCAGCAACTGAAATTAATATCGCAAAAGTGAGGGAAATAGTGACTGAAAATTCTCATTCAACTTTGAGAGAGATAGCCCGCAAACTTTCTGTATGTCATGAGTCAATCAGTACCATTTTAAATAATCACTCGGGTATGAAACATGTTGCCGCTCGGCTAGTCCCAAAAGACCTGCTAGAACAAGTCAATTTCAACCCAACATTCATGAAAGGCATTTTTAATGGTGACGAGACATGGGTTTACGAGTTTGACATGCAAACTAGTCAACAAGTTTCGGAGTGGCGCCTTCGAATTCCAACTGAACCGAAACCGAAAAAAATATGTTAAAGTCGATCTAAAGTCAAAGTCATGTTGACTGTTTGAATTCTTGCAGGAAGGTCAAACAGAAAATAAAGAATATTATTTGAGCGTTATGCGGCATTTAAGAGAGCAAATACGACAAAAAAGGACAAATTTGTAAAAAGAAAATTCTTGGATTTTGAACCATGATAATGCGCCTTCGCACAAGGCCTACATTGTGAAAGAATTTTTCACCAAACATTCAACAAATACCATAGAGCAACTACAATATTCACCAGATATGGCTAAAGCCGACTTCTTTCTTTTTCCTAAACTCAAACTACCACTTTGTGGCAGAGACATAAAGGAGAATTCGCAGCAAGAACTGAACTCAATTCCGGAAACAGTATTTTGTGTGTTATTATAAAAATAATTAGGTAAAAATTGTTACTAACATGCACTAACAAACTATGGACTCTGGTCATTTTAATAAATTGTCTGAAATAAATAAATAATAATAATAATAATTGATCTTTTCCTGGTACTTTCTTGACAGAGTAGTAAATATATTGTGAAATTATAGTTTCTCTTCATTATATTAGAACCTTTTAATTCACATGTTGGCACAAAATATGTTAATATTTAAATAATTGGGTTTAGGGGCAGTGGAGAAGTGCCCGCCTACTTAAAGTTAAGCTGTCTAATATAAAATATATACAGTTCTAGCTTTTGCATTTTTTTTAAAAAAATATATTGAGAAAGAATTTTATAAAACATTAAAATAATGCAAAAACTTTTCATATCGGACACACGCTGACACATGCACATTAGAATTAGGGGCATCTTCAAAAAACTGAAATTAGAAGAGTTATTACAATATCATTAGAAATCATTTTCAGAAAATTATTATCTTAGGTTTATTATTATAGGGTTCAAACTTATTTTTATTTCAATTGTCAGACACTAAATTGTAATTACAATACTAGGCACTACCTATAGTGCCATGCACCACTTGCTACATTTGTGTAATTGGTCTGACTTACTACAACCACAGATGGTTTCTAATCTCACTTTCAATCATATTATTATGTGACTACCAACTTGATTTTAGACACAGATCATGTTTTTTCATGCAGTTATTTAGCTCATAGGAATGTGTGTCCGGCGACATCATGTAGAAGTGAAACTAGTAGTAATCAGAACTCTATTGTTTATAGAACTAATATTTAGGTCAGTGTCGAGAACATTGATGTATCCAGATTTCCAGATGATTCAAAATAATTACATTGACTAAATAGTGAAATTTTCAGCAGACCATAAAAAAATATGAAATAAATCATATCTTTGGGTAAATATGCTGTTTTTCTCGTCATAGTCGGTAGCAGAAATATTACAATTTAATTATTTAGTATACCGCAAAGCGGCTAATTAGTAAAATCATTGAGGAACAAGCCAAATAGGTGTGGATACCTACTTAGACTCATCGACGATCAGAATTTTAATCTTGGCGAATCCAATTACTTTTATGAAAGTCTTTTGATAAAATTAGAATCTTACCTTCTATTATATATTCGGGAATGCTATTCCTGTTCGGTTACACACATAAATTCGTCGACACACATAAATTACAGCACTCGATTGCGGGAACTATGACCAAATTGTCTCCGATTCAAAATATTCAAATTCACGTCTCACGACACAAACACTCCGAACAAGTATTTAGTTTTAAATACTTAGCCTTTTTATAACGGATACTATTCACAACTCACACAAGAATAACTAAATTATCTTAGGTGACTACGAGTACGAACACGGCTTACAAAGCAAGGCGAAAAAGATCGTCGCGAAAGAAAGCATAGCGGCTTCCTTCACCCACCTTTCCGTGCATGTCATAGATTATATAGGACAATATCAGATGTGACAAATCAATATTTTACTAGCATGTAAAAGGACAAGTGGTCATCAAGTAAACTTTGATTATAATGTCTATAATCAAAGCAAGTTACAGAGAAGCAATTCTTGAATTTTTAAAAAATAAGACATAATTCTTATTTTTTAAAATAAGGGTATCAACCGAAAAATTCCTTACTAAATTAAATGGATCGCTTATTTTATTGAAAAAAAATATTAATAAATATAAAAATGGAATTGTGATTTTTTATCTTTGCTTTCTTTTAAGTAACATAAAATTAGGAATATTTACCAGTGACACTAACAGAAAAAAAAGTTGAAAAATTCACACGAATATAAACATTAAATCTAGCTTGGCTCTCTGTTCATATGTACTCTTTGAGGAACATGATGTCATACTGTGAAGTTAGGGACTTCCAATCATCCAATGGTTGTCTATGGCTTAAGTCAATCGATTTACAGTGCTTGTGAGACGGTACTTCGAGAACTGTTTTGGACGAGCGAGACACAAAGGGATAGAAGGATATAACTTCTCAATGAGAGGGAAAAAGACAACAATATGGCACATGTATCAAATTAGACATTGGACCAACTTGTGAAGAACAAATGCTAAATGTAAATTAAGGTTCAGTGTTCATGAGAGAGAAAGAACGATCTTTCGCTCTCAATATGAATACAAAAAGGACGGCTGTCATGTCAATTAGAAAGGTGACTGCAATTTTCGACCTCATTGACGTGATAAAATGCAATGCTTAGGCAACACCTCCATACATACCTGCTTAAATAACATAATTCCCTTTTATCCGTTTTATAAATAAACGGATCAATATTTAAAACTCAAACTAAGTTTATAAGAAAGTCAAGAAAGTGTTATTTTTTTAATACATAATATGGGCCTAATTCTGAAGACACACTCTAAATTAAAATTGAAGTATAGTTTATCTGTTTCTTGCAATATGTATACCAAAAAGAAAGGAAGAATTTGTTAGAGCCGTCAACTTTTAGATAGATGAAAAATGTCAATTTTAGACGGCATGTTACAGAGCTTTTTTTTGTCCTTTTCTTTTTGTTAGGGTAAAAAATTGAACACATGTTTCATCTTCTTTTTGGTTGTTGGCGTTGTCATTGATTTCGCCAGTATCCAGTTTTCAGCTCAGATCTAATTCGTGTGATTTGTAATCCCATACACACGTTTCTAAGTGTCTAATTATATGACAGCCATCCTTTTTGTATTCATATTGAGAGAACTTAAATTTAGATTTAGCGTGAGTTCTACAGAATTAGGACTATTGTCATTGTAATATCTCCTCTTAAAGAGCAACAATGGTTAAGAAATTTAACTCGGTGATCATCACATTAGCCTGCCAGTAGTATCTAGAACTTAATTTGTTTTGATCGATGCACAGGTTAATTAGTCGTTAAATTTAAACCGCCTAAAATAAATCTTAAGTTTTATTACATAGCTTAAAATTGATATTTGTAGATTGACTCCTAAATGAAACAATAATATATTTTCTAAAGTAAAAATTTTAACAATCTAAACAAGAAACAAGTTTAGTCTATCGACTTTGATTGTAATTTTTCTCTACTCGCATCACTACAACCAAATTATAGACTTTTTTTGTTCTTTTTCGGTTCATTCTCTCTTTAATGGGAAGGCAAAGGATACTAATGCCCATACAGCCATGTCTTCAGTATTTCTTTATTTCTTCATTTATTGCATTAAAATGCTGACGTAACACATTTCAATGCATCTTGGGAGTATTTGACGCGAAGTATATGATGACAGTCTCCATACGATGCTACTTGATGAGGTGGTAACCAGTAACCACAAAAAATCTCATCGTCTTTCACATCTTAATCACTTTTATTCTAATAATATTTAAGTTGCATGTCAACACAAACACTTGGTTTACAAAACTACGCCACTTTTATAACACAAAGTTCGCTCGGACACAATTTTAATTATTTTAATAAAAATCTTGACTAACACCACAAAATCCCGCCAACCACACTCCGTCTTCTTTTTTTGGTTCATTCTCCTTGTAATGGAAAGGCAAAGGGAACTAATGCCCATACCGCCATGTCTTCCGTATTTCTTCATTGATTACATTGAAATGCTGGTGTTACAAATTTTAATGCATCTTGTGAGAATTAAGCGTGAAATATATGATTATAGTTTCCATATGATGCTATTTTATGAGGTGGATAGTTACGAACAAGTTCTCATCACCTTGCAGACCATAATCCCTTTTATCAAATCTAATAATCTTTTAGTACGTCAACACAAGCACTTGGTTTATAAAAATACACCATTTTTATAATACAAAGTTAGTTTAGACACAATTTTTAATTATTGTAATAAAAATCTGCACTGACTACTCAATCCCGCCAAACACTCGATCATGTTTTTGTTTTAGTATTCATTGGTGGCGATTCTGAGGGCCTAGACAAGATTGTTTTGATTATGTGATTGTAGAACGCCGCCCAAAATTGTCTATGGTTTCTTAGAAAAATATAAAAGAGATGTTCCAAAAATGTATCGAGGAAAAGGCGCGGGAAACGTTGAAAAGTGTGTCGTGCATTTTATTTTTGATAAAGTTTATTTGTTGATATCAATAGTAAAATAGAATCTTGATACATAGTTTATTTTCTTATTTTAGTTTATGTATGTTAATTTAATATTTTTTGTTTTTCTCCAACGATTGGGTAAGTTTTCTTTTTAACCGACTTCAAAAAAAGGAGGAGGTTATCAATTCATCTGTATGTTTTTTTTTATGTTTGTTACCTCAGAACTTTTGACTGGGTGAACCGATATTGATGATTCTTTTTTTGTTCAATGCGGAATAGTTTCCATTTGGTCCCATAAAAATTTTTTGAAAATCCATTGGGTAGTTTGGTTCTTAAATAAAAAAAACTGGAAAACTTAAGTCGTCTACATATGCGAAATTGCGGATTTTTGCTTTCCTATAAAGTTTTTGTGAAATGTTACGATAGTAGAAATCATTTTAAGCTCACGGTCACCCAACTAGTTTTGACCTTCAAAAGTTATCACTAAAAATTGTGAAAAAAAATATATTTAAACAAAAATTAAAACCGACTCCAAAAAACTGAAAAGGAAAAAATAATTAAATTTTAGTAGGTACTCATCCCTTACGAACATATTTTTGAAGTTGGTGATAAGTTGTTTCTAGAAACCATAGATAGTGAAGCACCGACTCCAAAAATATGTTGCTAGGGGATGAGTACCTACTAAAATTTAATTATTTTATCCTTTTCAGTTTTTTGGAGTCGGTTTAAATTTTTGTTTAAATATTTTTTTACAAATAGTCTTCAATGAATGATCCTGACGACTCTGGGGGCACAGTCCCCCAGGTGTCGAATTATGTGACTATCTCATACAATTATACTGATGAAATGGACACCGAGGGTTCTCTTTTGGATACTGATTGCTCCGACAGTAACATTAGAAATGCAAAACGAAAAAGGGCGTCTTCGGCCCGTAAAGTGTGTAAGCACTGTAACAAAAATAGGAGGAATAATAGCAAGCATTCAACAGTCTCATATAACTCTTCTGATTGCCAGTGTAATCAGATTGTTGAAGATGGGGGTCGTTAGCGCACTATTACTCAACCCTTATCAAGCACTTCATCTGAAGTTCATACGCCTAGTCGCATTTCAGTACCTATTGGCAGAACAGTGTATCAGACATCAGACACATCCCCATACGGGATACATAATATACAGAGGGAAAATGCATCTGCATACTGATAATATTTCGATTCATCCAGTATCCTTTGGACAATTTCTAAAGAAACACTCTTTTAGAACATGTTAATGGTAGTGTCAAAAAAATAGGCCGAAATAAAATGTCAATTTCATTTTTTCATTTTGAGGATGCAAATTCATTCATAAATAATGGTGTATTAAAGACAAATCGGTACAGAGCTTATATTCCTTCATTCAATGTGACACGTATGGGTATTGTTAGAGGAGTCCCGCCCCTTATTCTCAATTGTCGGATCACGGATTCGATTCGAAAAGTCACATGCCGTCTCGTTTTGACGCACCGCAATAAAAAGTGACAGGTATAGAGTTTCCGAAATTCGAATACTTTCCGACAGTTGAGATTATGGGGGCCGGTCGGCTAACTGGTCTGATGATGAAGTTTTAGGTAATATTTCAGTACCAGTAGGTTGTCGTAAAATTGTTAAAATAAGACGTCTGAAAAGAAAAATGCCAATTAATGGAAAAATTGAATTCATGCCAATAGAGTGTCTTGTCTTGACTTTTGATGGTCAAGTTTTACCTAAACATGTTTTTCTGTGCTATAACGCTTTGCCAGTTGATCTATATATTTTTCCGACCAATCAATGCTTTCATTAGTGGTAGTAGTAGCTAGTGTATCTATTTGTAACGGGCTACAGACAGGACTGGGCAGTATTTGAATTACTAACTTGTAATATTAACTTACGTATAATTGAAATACAAATACGAATTTAGTATTTACAATTCAATTACTTGCTATAAATGTAATCTGTAATTGGTATTACAAATACCTAACGCTGAGTTATTTTGTAGTTAGTATTTGAAATACCTAAGGCTTCAAAATACATTTGAACATTTAGCGTTCTGCAGAAAATGGCGCCAAGGGTCGATAGCTTTCGTAAGCAAAATGGTGACCACTAAAAATCTCAATAATCTTTAAAGTTGGCAATACTGGACCGGTAGGTACTGTACGTTAAAATTAAATCATCAGCCGTAGCGTGGCAAACTCCCTGAGGAGTGGTCAAAAGGTTGTCTTTTCTTAACGTCCAATAGTAAAAAATACTTTTTTAAAATTATTAACGGGGTACGTCTCTTGACCTTCATCTCTTGACCTGATCGTAATAATGCTGATAAAGATGGAAGCGAGCTACGTCCGGATTCCTCAACCATAGAGGAACTGGCTATCTTAATAATTGAAAAGAGTGACTACACGAGTTTGTTGCCGGAATCTTCTCGGTAGTTCAACTTTTGGAACCGGTGTAAATTCAGACAGACTGACATATAGATAGACAGACTGACTGACACAGACTGTCAGGCTGACAGACAGACCGATAGACAGACTGACTTTATAACATTGTTAGCTTACGTAGATCTAGACAAGACAGAAAGACAAACATTATGACATTGTTAGTTAATATTATTTTATGCGTTAGACATAGTGCTTCTTGAGGGGCCTAATTGAATAACGATATTTTCATTTTCATTTTCATTTTCACCCTCCAACAGAACTGCCGGAACTCAAAAATGCTGTTAACATTATTGTTATGGCGGCATACCCAGGTAAGACGATGGTAGCTAGCCAGGTGGACTTAGTAATGTCCCATCATCACCAACCAAACCGAGCAGAGGGCCTAGACAAGATGCCTTTCGAAAATCGCTATTGCTATCGCTAAGTGGAAAATGTATGGGATTTGATATAAGCTCTCGATTGACTTTCGATTGTAAATGTCAAATCCCATACATTTTCCATTTAGCGATAGCGGTAGCGATTGTCAAATGGCATCTTGTCTAGGCCCTCTGATGTTTTTATCCCCACGGGAATTGAACCTACTCCACACCTGACGTAGGTAGTCTCAACCACCACACCACAGTGGAGGTTAAAGAGATAGAACGCATTTTGTCTCTTAATAAGTGGACATAAAGGGTTGACAGAGATTTTTTCCACAAACCATGCTACGGGCTACGGGTGCAGGACCAGTAGAATGATTGTTTTCTATAGCAGGTTTTATTCACTCCCCAAAGAAAGGCAGTTTGTCTGAGAGTACATTTAAAAATCTAGCATTTGTAAAAGGAATTCTTCTTTTATTCTTTTTATATAACCACCTGACTGTATTTCCTGACTGTATTTTGTAGTTTATATATCGAATATACACCTCAAAAGTATTTCATATTTCTTATTTTAAAGGTAGCCAGTGTAATTACTGGGCATGGACGGCATTTCACCTTAGGTCTCAGGATGACAACGCACCTGCAATATCAAGTGATTTCCCTCGTTATTGCAGGCAGTCTATAGGCAGCGGTAACCGCTTACCACCTGGTGGGCCGTCAGCTTTTTTGTCATCTAATTGTATAAAAAAAACATGCGAGACAGTATTTTGAAATTTGTATTTTAATTTTATTAAAGCAAAGCATGGCAGCTCGGAGGAGCTCGGTGGCGTATTGGTTTGAGCGCTCTGGTTTCGATATGAAAAACAAAGCAACCTTCGCCATGGTCGATCCTGGGATGGGTCAATCAAAGTTTGTTATCTCGAGCTCCTCCGTGCTTCGGAAGGCACGTTAAGCCGTTGGTCCCGGTTTGTTTCTGCAACCGCTTTAGCCCACCAACCCGCATTAGGCTAGCGTGGTGTTGTTATGGCCCAAACTCCTCATGTGTTTCTCCCATGTAGGAAGGCCTGTGCCCAGCAGTGGGACGCATATAGGCTGATGATGATGATGATGATGAAAGCAAAGCATAAATTTTTCCCAACTCTGACTGAGTACGTTACACAGCACGTCAATACATGTTGTCATCCTAGTTGTATAAAAGAAAATAGCGAATTGAATGAAAAGTTTTGCATTTCGTTTTATTATTTTTATTTCAAATATTACAATAAGTATAAAAATATTTCAGCCACGTTTAAAAGCCAAATACACCAGGACATCGGAATGTACTGATGATTGATTGACTTGACAAATGATTGTAATTATCACATTTTTCGTAAACATTGTTGTATACTTTTAAAATATAAATATAGTGTTCACTTACATATCTATATTTATGAAATTAGCACTATTTGTCGAGGTAGTGCTCATGATAATGCGTCGATGGAATGTAACTTAATAAAACTCTTTAGGTACCTACTTACTACTTACTCTACCTAGTTTGAAAACACGAACGTACTAATTATCAGTAGGGCTTGCGCGCCTATGTGGACGACTTACGCTAAGTATTTTCCTATCTATAGGTACTTTCGTAGCCGTAAAAATGACTCTCATCTGAAAGGATGCGAAGTGCTACCTTCTTTTTTCAGAAATCTGTGACCAATTATCACGACTTTAAATATAAAATATTTATAAGAATACTTTTGACGTTTTGACGGATTTTTGCAGATTATCTATCACTTGTCAAAGTTATTCTCTGGGTAAATCCTACGTGGGGATTGGAACGCCCTAGAAAAATCCGCCGTGCTGGTGCCGGTTGACAGCATATTCAATCTACTCCAACCACGGTTGATTTAAATTTTAATTTTTTTCGATCTTATGCTGTTAACCTATAAATTATTACTATTTACCTACTTGCCTACCCATTCCCTAACCCAAATCTGTCAACATTTATATCAAAAGCACCACCTCAAATTTTATATACCTACCTCTTTGATTTTACATAATCAAAGACCTACCTACATTACTCAATTAAATAAATAAATACAATATTTCAATTACCATTAAAATAAAGAGAGAAAAGCTTTGGAAATAAGCACGCTTTGAAGTAAAGTACAGTCTTATTAATCTTTTAATTATTAGGCAGATTTAAAACAAATAAATAATGTTTTGGATCAAAATACAAAAATAATTGTTGTTTCGAACATAATTACATAATGATTAAAAAATATCCTCAGAAAGCTCTAGAATATGGCCAATTATTACTAGAAGATGAATGATGATCTAAATACGGACTATCTGTTAGCAATAGTTTGCTCCCACTAAGACCAGAACTAGAACTTTCGCTAGAAGAGAACATGCTTTTGCTTCCAGTATAGAAGGAGAGTGATGTATGCAATGGTTCTCTGCCTAATCGTCGTCTCGCTCTTACTAAAGAAATAAATGCTACAGCAATCGCACAAAGGAAAATGACTCCCAAGACACAGAAGGCTAATGCCATTTTTCCCGGTGACAAGCATATGGTTTTGTCTCCTGGGGAGAAACCTCTCACGAACTGGTCTTCTTCAGATTCAACTCTTCGTGAACCTGTAAATCGAAAAGTGAGAAACAATTATATTTATAAGATAAGAAAACAACAAGTGCTTTGTAAGATATTTGTTTTCTATACCTCGTATAGAAGATTCATCTTCTAACTCTATATTCGGTGCTAAAACTTCTATGCTGTTATAAACCTCCAGTCGATCAATGACAACTCCTTTCGCATCTTTGTCCAAGCGAGCTTTTCTCACCAGACCATCTCTTGTTTGCTGAGGTTTTTGAAGCATTTTGCAATCTATTGGAGGACAATGTCCTTTGCAAAGTTCAATGCCACAAGTCAAATGTAATTTTGATCGATCTGGAAATTTAAAAGCTGCAAAAGTGGTTAAGGCATGTTGATATGTCATTATATTCTTAAATATATACTCAGGGTCGGCTTTCATTTGTTTAATGTTTGTGCTCTCGTCAATATTTCGCTGGGTATCCACGGGCTCCAAATCTGAGAAGTCAATCTCAGTGCTTTTGTGTTTGTGTTTGTGAATGGTGGGTTTACTGAAAATGGTTTCGTCTATTGGGCAGCCGGCTTCATCAAGAAGTCTCTGTGATGCTTCTCCCAATCCATCGTGAGCTACGCAATTGGTTACACGAAGTCCAACTCCAACTGTAAATAAAGTTCTAAGCATTAAAATTTTATATTTTGAGTGACTTATTGGCTGTCTAGAGTGATTGATGTGGATTTGATGAGATGACTGATTACTTAAACAACCCCTAAGGAAGGGGAACACAGTGAATAGTCTATATTCTATGTTTCAGCTTGAATTGATTACCTGTTCAGCAAGATTGGAGAAATAGTGAACTTTAAAAGCTACCTGGTAATGTGCACTGTATGAGCAGCCGAGTCGGCTGACCAACTTCGACAGTGGCGGGATCAGTACTGGTGGCGGCCGGAGATAAGTCCATCCAGGCTCTAGCTGCCTCCATCAGTAATTCCCTCTGTTCTAATATAGCTGGATTCTCGAAACCCTGTCGATTACGGCCGGTTCTGAAATAACAGTTAATAAATTTATAAGTTAAGTATTTATAAACCTCAACAGAAAAAAATGTACATATATTACTAGTTCAACAGTAGCATGGAATGCCGGGGCCTGAAAGACGTAGGATGATTTAAGAGAAACAAGTCGACTAAATTTTCAAAATCAAATCACATCTCTTAGCAACAGCTTTTTTAAGGCATAGAGGTATCGCAGGGGAAGCGCATCCATCTCACAGAAGATCGCGGCCAATTCTCACTCCTTTGTATTTTGTAGTAATGAGTAACCAGAGCTCATTGGAGAAACCATCGTGACGGGCAATTTTCTTCATGCTGTCAAGAGAGTGCATTGCTCCTGATTCTTACGGGTTAGGGAACGCGTGGAAAATAATACATTTAGTGTTGCAGCTTCTATTGGGCTACAGGCGAACGTTTTCCACCCTAGTTGTACTAAGTTTGCATTTCATTTAATTACCTTATCTTTTTTGTCTCTTGACCAACTAACTCGCGCATCTTCGTTTGTATTATGTTTTCTAAGGCTGTGCTGACTATGCGGACGGCGCGAGGCTGCAGTCTGCATCTGAAATTGAGAGAGTAGCAATTAGAACCAGAGATGTTTGATAAAGGGCCTAGTTGTATTTTCCATTCGGAACTCATTTTATTTCCTATAGACATCTGCATTAACAGGGGAAAAATAACTTGGGTATTGCAGTTGTGTTGTCCTCTGAGGCCTAAGATAAAATGCCTTCCATGTCCAGTAATTACACCGGCTACCTTTCCATTCAATTCGAACCACAACGAACGGCTTTGTGGCCGAAGTAGGAAAGGCGGTGGTACCATCATAGAAAGATCCAACCTGTCAATTTTAAAACATTTTCGCTTGAAATTTGTAACTGGGTACTTTAGCCAGCCCCCAGCTTACCTACCCAGAAGACCAGTCATATTGGCTTACCACCTAGTAAGATGAGACATTGCAGAAATCTTATAAATAAAAACATTGTTATTACCTAACTAATAGTTCTTGGTCAGATGATTGCTGAAGCTTGCTGTCCATCTGTACGACCAGCTCGATGTTGTAGAACAAGTCCTCCTCATCATCTGGTTCGGCTGCGGTCTCGTTCAAAGGTGCGGTTCTCACGCCACATGCGTTAGAAGGCAGGTGAAGCGAGACCTTCTTCTGCAGGTTACCTGTAATTTTTATTTAGATTTGTTTGGATTATGTAGGATCTGTTTGTATTGTGATAGGCTATTGTGGCAACTAAGACTCTAGCCGTTGCAGAAGAAATCAATTTTAGTACCTACTAAAGAAAAAACCAAAATAGTCGGCACAATATTATTAAAAGGCTTCACAACAGACAGTCATAACTGCATGTTGCCTTTTACATAAAACAATCAAAAGATCAAAGTCGTAAATGGCTGGTTGGATAATTGATGATTTATGTTCTTAATTTTATTATTTTCAACAATTCCATTAAAAATCTATTAGAATATTCTAAAGCATTGTGTGGCTTACCTTGTACACGACACTCCCTGGAGAAGTCTTTGCTGAAGACAATGCCTTTGAAAGGCTGCTCCATCTGTAGGTTGACGGTGAGGGCGCTCTTGTCGCAGGAGGTGGCCACGTCTAGCACCCGGTTGGGCCGCTGGCCCTCGATGCAGCCTACCAGCCACGCCAGTAGTATTGCACGCCACATTCTGACGCGCCCTGGAAATAGGACAAAACTCATTGCGTTTACGAGTTGAAAAAGTATTAGGAACCCCACAGACGGGAAAGGGTATAGGATCTTTAATTGATTGGTTGTGATTTGTATTAAATTTTGAGTTGTCGGAAATACAACGAAATTTTCTAGTAGGTAGGTAGGTATGGGTACATTACGAATTGTTGGTGATAGTGCTGAGACTGCTAAGCTGTCAAAGTCTTTGTTTTTGGTATTAAGTACCCATACTTCTGATTACCAAATCTGACATCTTTTCCTTAAATTTTGAAATTGTGCCTTCATCGGTCCTTCGAGTCCGTTTTTAAAGTGATTGAGTATTATTTATTTAAGTACCTGTTATATAGTTTTTTTTTATGATAGCTTACAGCGTTATCATCAAACACACAAACAAAATAGCAACAATAAGCCATTAACTAGCTACCACATTTATATAGCCAATTAACTTTCATGGAAACTTATACTAATGTTACTTAATTCATAAACAGGTAAAACGAAAAACTACTGGTGCTCAAGTAATGCTCTCTTTATGCTATATAGACTATCTCGAAATATATCGATATCATTATTATTATTGATTTTGTCAGCCGCAACGCTGGCCCTGATGAGAAAACTGTTTTGTCTGTAGTTAGTGTGAGCAAAGGGGACATTAAAAAGCTTAAAATTACTACTGCGAGGTATGCGTGATGGTACTCTAAAATGAATTTTCTTCAGCAGGTCAGGACAATCAACCATTCCTTTAATAATTTTTACTAAAAATAATATATCTGAAATATTACGCCTAACAAAAAGCGGCAATATATGAAACCGAGAACAGCGTTCCTGATATGTAAGTTTGGGAATCTTGAATTTATAATTAAGAAAGCGTGAAAATCTTTTCTGAATTTGTTCAATTCTAGCTACATACAACTCATAGCACGGGTTCCAAATTGAACTAGCCTACTCAAGATGGCTGCGGACATAGGCACAGTAAAGAATTTTAATAGTTTTCATATGTTTGAAGGACCCGGACATACGTAAAATAAAACCTAAGGCACGAGATGCTCCATTAATTATTGCATTAATATGTTTATCAAAAAATAATTTGGAATCAAGCAAAACTCCTAGATCCCTGGCTTCCTGTTGCACAGATAATCGTTTACTTTTAATGCTGTAGTCGAAACAATATGGTTTAGGTTTACGAGTAAAGCTAATGGAAAAGCATTTAGAAATATTCAGGTCAAGTTTATTTTGCTGGCAGTAAATATCCAATCTCTGCAAGTCAGCCTGGAGTTTAATCGCATCCTGGCTATCATTAACAACTCGAAAAATTTTCATATCGTCCGCAAACAATAAATAATCGGAGTGGAGAAAACATTGACCAATATCATTTATAAAAATTATAAATAGAAGAGGCCCTAAAAGGGATCCCTGAGGCACCCCTGAAGGTACATTTGTCCAGGAAGACATATAGCCATTAACCACAACTGCCTGAGATCTATTAAGGATATAAGAGGAAAACCATCTAAAGAGATCACCCCTAATACCCGCCTCCTGAAGTATTATTATACTTCCGTCTATAATCAACGTTATTTATTAAAATTGCTGAACAGTTTCTGTAGGAACTGAATTTGTAGTTACAAAATTCATATCAATTATTTTTTGTTTATCGAAGTTATATACTTTTATATTTTATCCAGTTAAATTTCGACGAGCAAAAATGTATATAAGTGTAGTAGTTTCATGACTAACGAATAAGGCGTAGATAAGTTTTTAAAAGAGGTTTTTTTTTATCTTTGATTATATAAGCTAACAAATTATTACCTATTGATTGTCATTTTTTAGTATTTTTTTTTGGATTTCAATTAAGAAAGTGACCCTGTGTAGGTAGGTAGGGGAAGGGTGGTCAAGATGGATAGGAGGGGCAAGATGATTAGTGTTAATAATTTATAAACTAAAAACGGATGAATGTTGAATGCATGAATGTCGGGAATGGATGGATGAATGTCTATTATTATTAAGATATTGTGCCTCCGACCCAGCCTTGATGTGTTACCTAATGGCGTAACGCAATACAGGGTGGTGCTGTCAATACGACAATAATTTTAAACATGGGCTATACTAGTTAATAGAAATGGTTTGCCACATTCAAATCATCTAATTCATTTGATAATTTCAAGACATTTGTATGAAATAATATAAGATTGGCTGCATTATTTCATAGAAATGTCCTAAAATTATCAAATGAATACGATGTTTTTGAAAGTGAGAAATCATTTCTGTGAACTAATATAGCCCATGTTTTAATTTATTGTCGTATTGACGGCACCACTCTGTATATACTTTTGTAGAAAGTTTAGTTCATTTTCTACGATACCTAAAACATCGAAGTTCGTAAGGCAAGTGAAGTGATTTATTTTTTCATTGTTTCAAATTCAATCGCGTGAATTACTCTTTATCGTAAGTTTTTATGTGATGAGTGAATTTATGCGGAAAGATAGAGCGTTCAAAATGAATAAGTCTATCTTGCCTAAAATTCGTACTGTTCGCCATTTTAAAAACAAATTAGCATAAGTTATTAGGGGACAAATTAACATTAACATAAGTTATTATATTTTCTAGTCATGGATGTTTTTGTATTTTTTTTTATTGCCTTTACATAATTATAATATAATAGATCTACCTTACATGTTTCTTCGTTATCTTCTATGTATCATCTTTTAATTTTTATTTATTCTAATAGTACCGTCATTTTGTCGGAAATAAAATTATTAAATACCTTTCTATGATCTGAGTTTACTCCTATATTAAAATCATAAATTGCTACTATCTATACATTAATATGTCCTTCAAGAATGATTCTTACTAATATTATCTTTATATTGTTTGTTACTGCCAAACGTGTTTTATTTTATGTAGAGTCCAAGTTGTTGTCCAAGTTTTTTTACTCGATATTTTGTCCACAAATTCTCCACGTTTGATTTACTTACTTATTACTTATACCTACTCTTTATCAGGTACTATAGTATCGACACAATTGTCGTCACTATAGTACCTAATAAAGAAGTATTTTGGCAGAGATATTTTTATCGTAGGAATGTTAAAACGAACATTATTGATATCAACAAAAATTCCATGCTCTTATAATAATTTTGTCAGTTTTTCCTACGCTTACGCTTTTTGTAGCATAAACTTTCTAAAATGACAGTACTATGGTAAAGGTAGATAATGTTTTTATGTAAGAAGTTATGAAATAATTGGCGATAAACTTCGATACTTAATGTCTGAAAATAAAAGACGGCGAGGCGTGCGGTCGGTGGCGCGGTCGCCTTCGCCGACATGAAAGCAATTTAAGACTACGTTACGTCTCTACATTTTATTGATCAATATCGAGAGAATTAGGCCTACTCATGTAATGTTTAATTTTTATTTTATTTTATTCAATGAATCATTAACTGAATTACAAGTTCACGCATGTCATTAACAGAATAAAATGTACAACCTTAATCCAACTAGGGATCCGTATCGTTCAAAGATTAGGTTTTTATGTATGTAAGGTAAGAAAAACTATATCACATTAGGTATCAAATATCAATAAAAACTAGGCTTATTTTTATTTTACTTTAAATATAAAATTGATAATTTTAATTAACAGACTATTCTTATGTGCCCCAAACACAGTATATCTGCTGTAAGTTTCTGAAGATTCGAGCAACCCGTAGACTATGGTACAGGAACGGCTCAAAGTTAGCATGTGTTGGATATACCACCGAAGTAACAGTTAACTAAATTTCAAATCAATCGGATCTGTGAAAGTTAGTAAGACCTTTTTGTCAAGAAGGAAATGAGCTGTAGTCATCACATCAAACACCTGATCAGATCTTCATAGATTACATAGCTAAGAACCATCTTGATCACGTCAACTTTCAAACAAAAAACTGAATCAAAAATCAGTGCCATGATTTTTGATTCAGTTTTGCCACATACAGATACACAGCGGTAGAGGTACACAGACAGACGCTACAAACTTATAACGCCCTCCTGTTTTCTTTAAAACAGTATGACTCTTAAATTTGATATATAAAATATTTAAGACTACCTCTTAAACAATTTTTATTGCGTATTATCAATACACAATACTTCCCCAACAAAGAACACATTTCTCAACAATCTCCGAGGCCTACTTAGCTAAAGAGCCTGTATTGTCAGAGATACCGCTACTTCCGTTCCTAGTCAGTAATCTCTGATAGTCCACTTCGATTAGCCTTTAAACTGTCTGCTGATACTTGCAGAATCGCATTACAGATATTTTAGGAGTAAGTATAAAAATTGCTGAGAGGTAGAGTGGTATTTCTAACCAACTTCAAAAAGGAGGAGTTTCTCGATTCAGTTGAAAAGTATGTTTTTTTAAAGTTTGTACACCGATTATACCGAGATTTCTGATCGGATTTACGTGATTCTTCTTTTGCACGATGCGGAATAGTGCAATTCGGTACCATAAAATTTATTTAAAATCAATTAGGTAGTTTGGTTTTTAAATCAAAATAAATGTAATAAACAAGGCATCTGTGTACGCGGAATTGTGGATTTTTCCTTTCCTATGATTTTTTTTAGTGAATATATTTTTATATCTATATTATTATATTCCCTAGGAACGTATGTTTTGGAGTTGGTGGTAAGTTATTTTCAGAAACAATAGAAAGTGAAGCACCGGATCCAAAAAAATATTTTTAGGTAATAATTATTTAAATTTAATTACTTTATCCTTTTTAGTATTTTGAAGACAGTTTTTATTTTTGTTTATACGTTCCACTTTTGAGCGCTCGCCTGGGGAACAAACTCTACCTTGAGACCCATTTACACGAAGCAAGTTTCTTGACCGTAGCGTACAATCAAATTGAAGTAAGAAATAACTTGCATAGTATAAACAACACATTAGACTATATGCAAGTCATTTCTTAGATCAAATTTGTCCACGCGCGGACTTAGCGCTGCAGGATACCGAGGGGCGCGGTGTGAAGGAGCGGGGGCGAGCGACACTATCGAGGTATTAACAAATTAAGTGTATGATACAGGCATAAGAATCTTCCATCGTGTAAATGGTAAAATCGTGTAGAAGATCGCAGCTAAATAACACTACTTTGTAGTGTTCTGTTGCTCAGGTGAGTAAGGTCGCCAGCATTGAGGAAGCGTTAATTATATTGGGAGCGAGAGGACTCGCGTCTCCCATGCTGTCTCTTGAATATGTATACAGGGTGGTGACGACAATACCACAATAAATTAAAACATGGGCTATATTGAGTCATAGAAATGTTTTGCAACTTCCAAATATTTATTTTGTAATTTGATACTTTCATGACATTTCTATAGAATAATATAACATTGACTGCATTATTTCATAGAAATGTAATAAAATTATCTTATCAAAGAGACGTATACGTCAGTTGCAAAACATTTTTGTGAACTAATATAGCCCATGTTTTAATTTATTGTCGTACTGTCATCAGTACCCTGTATACTTATCCAAGAGACAGCATGGGAGACGCGAGTTCCTCCCGACATAATTGTCGCTTCCTCAATGAGCTCTCACGACCTTACTTTCCTGAGCAACAGAACACTGTGTGAGTGTTTAGCGGCACGGAATCGTTTGCCATCCTAGTTGTATAAAAAAGTAAAATAAACTGAATATTCTAGATAATTCCATTAGAAATTTGTTAAATAAAAGAAGAAAGTCACAAAGATCTCAGATTACATAGGTAAAGGTCTACTTCAGCTTGTTTAACATTAAAAAGTTCAGGATCTGCGAACTGGATATCATCAGGAATTTCAGGTTTAATAATGGACACTTGGTATGCTGGCAGAGGTTCAGTTATCTCAGAAATAATATAACATGCTAAACTTTCATCATCGTTTTTTGTATTGACATCAGCAGTGGTGACCATATGTGAAGGGATTTTTAGCTTAAATCTACTTGACTTATATTAAAATGCGTAGGTCATTGGTCTTCGCCTTTACCTAAAAAATCTGGCCCGTGCCACAACAAACTTTGTTGCGATAAGTCTTTGGTTCCACGTGTAAGTAAATCGGCTGGGCTACTTTCAAACTTAACATTCACTCAATTGAAAATGGTATACACTATACATTTATTTATGTTAGCCCGGGTAGCACCGCACAACAATTACATAAACAGCTACGTCATATTGCGTAATCTTTAATTAAAGTATTTAAAACTGTACAAAGTGTGGGACTTGGACGCCTTGTGCGCGGGCGTCGCATACCCATCTACTACCGCGGCCGGTACTAGGCGCATAGGCGCGTGTGAATACAACTCTAAGAATCCTCAAGTTCTTAGTAAATAGAGGTACTAATTAGGCTAAAGATACTAGTGGCTCGTGTCAAATATGAATGCAGGTAGAAAAAGTTGCGAATGTCTCTTTGGAAATTTTAAAATATTTTAATGTAATTCTTGCTAGATTTACGCTTTGATTTTGTTCACGACTATATTAGATAATAGTTATTCTTTTTAGGTTTTAAAATTATAAGGTACTACACAGTATCAATTTACGAAACTGAAAGAATTTTAGAAGAATATGTATTTGTAAATACCCGACTTGCGTCCCAGTGTACATATGTCTAGTCTATGGTTGCGTCCTAGACAAGGGGATTGGATATAGACTTTGACGTCACAGTACACGCACGCAATACATTTCCCTTATAAAAAGTTGTTTTAGAAGGAGACGATATACCTACTGCAATTCTTGATTCAAATATCTCGGGAAAACTTTGGCTGAAATCAATTTTGTTTTCAGTATATTTTATTATAATTTTACGAATTTTATTTATAAATATTTTATGTCAGTATATTTTATCCATGCATATTCCTCATTTACTATTGTAAAAAAAGGAATATTTAGTATTTAATTCATTTAGTATTAAGTATTTCTAAGAAAGTTTTTCTACTTAAAGTTTGAAACCTATGACAACATCTATGACAATATGCAAGCTTTGATAATATTGATTAGCTTGCAAGCAACTATCGAAATTATTAAACTGATAAAAAATATATTTCTTAAATAAAAATAAATAATGTAATTATGATATCATAATTTACATATTATTGTATAACTGATTGCAAAATATCGTATATTAGTAACATAACATGATGTTTATTGGTTATTGAAAAATTGATGACGCGTTGATGTCTTTTCTTCGGAGAAGTGTAAAAATCGAAAAATATTATTATTTTCTGGAATAAATATGTATAATCATAAGCATACTCAAAAATATGTATATTTCACCTAACATGTAGTAACTGTTATCTAATTTGTGACTTCACTTTGATAAAGGGTCGAAAGTAGCTCGAAATGGTTCGTGTAATATATTATTACACACAGCGCGTTGCCAGTTCCTGTTTTATGAACTTGGCTGGACACGCTGCCGCGTGTCTAGATACCCAGATACACTTTCCCCGTATAGATAAGGCACCTTGCGCCAAATAAAATACTCATATGACCAATGTAACCTACAGTTTTGTGGGTAAGTGACCCATCATCTGTGGGTCAAGGTAACGCCAATCGCAGCGTGATCAATCTAACAATGTATCGGTAGTCACGCAATGACCACGCATCTCTGTAAGGTCGAGCTTATAACATCCAGTGAATGACTGGGCCGATTTAGAAAAAGCAATCTCAGAGCGTGCGTGATCAGATTAGATTTAATACTTTTAATCTAGCCAACCAATTGAAGATGACGTATCTTTGATTGTATTTTTGCTATCGAGAACTCCGAGACATTATAGTGGCCTACATATTTTTGAATAAATATTAAAATATGAAACACTTTTTCATATATTTCTAATTGTAAAAAATTAATTGTGTGCGTACTTATAACGCCGATGACCTTAGATAGACGGAAAATCAACATTATTACTTATTGATCACTTATAAAGCGTCTGTTTTTTGCTTTAGGTCTGTCTTTCTTCAGAATGATAATTGAGAATTAATATTTATTCGCATTTTAATTCGAAAAGTTTTATTAAAACAACATTTATATAAGTATATATAAATCGACGTTATTTATTTGTAAATATTTTCTTATATTAGATGACACAAATTTGCATATACTTAAAGCTCGCACAATTTATCCCGCTAAAGTAAGTACAAGAGCATTGTTTCACACCGCGTACCATAAATCGGAGAGGTAATAACATGTCAAAAGATAATAACGTTTATAATCCCTCGTTGAATGCGCAGTGTTTTGTTGTACACCGAGATCTAAGACCGGCGAGTTCATTGGCTCCTAATTTTGTACGGTGTTGAATGATGACCAATTTTCTAAGGTAAATGATTATCGATTTAGTGAGTGAAATATTTCATAATGGCCATGAAAATTGTGAGCTCACGAGTCTCACGACACAGTATTTTCATAAACTTACTAAAAATGCTAGTGATCAAATAAAATTGTTTATGATTAAATTAAAGTAAATTATATCGCGAAACATAAATTAACTGGACGACTATCTAGAACAAGCCGTAGGAGATGCTGACATCAAAACCGTCATGTACGCATGTTCATAAAAGTAAAATTACTTGCAAAATAAAGTTTTTTTCTTTATTCAAAGCACGAAAAATGGCTCAACACCTACTGATGTGAAGCGGTAAGAAGAGTCCATATGCGAAGCCAGCTAGTGTAGTTCTGACACTGCTGTTTATTTATCTATAGACTTCATTATTGCTTGGTACATACTACATATAGATTGAGTCTCTTCTATCGAGGATCGAAGAGGCATTTTTTATTTTTCTTTATATATAAAAGTGTATCACTACCTCAATTTTTTATCAATAATAAATAATAATAGACAGGAGCGTAAGAATATTATTATAATTATTATATGTATGTTGGTTATTATTAGGCACAGCATTAGGTATTTTTCTAAGTATATTACTACATTTATCATTTAAAAAATAAATGCTATTCTAATAAACTGTCAATCAAAAAAACATCTACTTTGTAGAGTCTATGCAGTGAAATCTATGAATTCAACAATATTTTTGTATCAGAACGTAAAATTTAGCATCTGCATCACAGTTCTTAATGAGGACATAAAATATACTATAAACATAGAAAGAAAGTGTAATATGAATAACTAACACTTGCATTATTTATGCATGCGCTATCGCACTCTTATGAATGTCGCACCTAGGCGCTTAATACCTATGCAAATAACAAAAATATAAAGAAGCATTTACTTTCAATAAATCCCTACATAGCAAGCTCGAGTAATATGTTGAGCCAAAATAAAAAAGTACGATTTATCGCGGCAAATATGATAATTTAAGCTATGGATAGTCAAAGATAAGAAAATGAGCAGGTATGGGTATACATGCAGTATACCCATACCTGCTCATTTTCTTATCTTTCAACCATTCAGATAAAATAATAAAGTAAATGCAGGATACTTAGTATTATCTTATATTCATTCTTTTTCACTTTACCGGATTTAACTCGTGGTTAATTAGATGTTACATTATTATTTTATATCCCAGTCGATTATATTACAGCGCACATGATCACGGAATGACTTCCCGTGACCACGATTGCTGTAAAGTAGCCAATGTAAGTAAGTACTTTTTTTTATACAACTAGATGACAAACAAGCTGACGGCCCACCTGATGGTAAGCGGTAACCGCCGCCTATAGACACCTGCAATAACAAGGAAAAATCACTTGATATTGCAGGTGAAAAAGGTGCGTTGTTATCCTGAGGCCTAAGATGACATGCCGTCCAATGCCCAGTAATTACAAATAATTTAATAATTAATTTTATTTATTTGTAACAAATGGTACGCACCAACAGCAACATAGTTAAGTTTTAACGTCAAAATCATTGATATAAATAAAAAGCTCTTTTTTCATATTAATGGTTAAAATGTTATTTATTCAGATTTCTTCTTTTCTCTCATGAAATCTTTTTTAGCGAAATAAATATAAGATACTATTGTTCGATGACTTAATTTATTTCCTCGTATTATTTTCCTATTTATTGCGATCAACATTGTTATAATAAGCCGCTCCGGTACCAAAAGATTTCTTATCAATCGTTGAGCTAATGACATCGATGTGCGATATAAATTGAAAACGAATTAAAACTTTGGAATGGTTGTTTGTGGTAAGGGCTTTATGTGATAAAAACTCAGGTACTTAATCAGTTTTGTTAGTCAAACCTCATCATCACCAGCCAATATACGTCCTGGCACAGGCCTTGATACATGGGAGAAATTGACGAGATTTAATAAAATATCTACATCTAATGTAAAGTAAGTGTAAAAAGTTTGATGACTTTTTAAAAATTTTTGGGAACGCAATAACTGGCTTAATTTTGTTAGTAAATTACTTATCAAATCATAGTAAGTATGCAGTAATAAAGATGCCCTATTACACTTCATAATATAACAGAAGTCATTAGTTCATTTTTAGCGCTGTTATAAAAGATGAGCACTGACACAAATATTTTAAACGCTTTACATTACTTTAATGTTGATGGTTAAGTCAAAACGGCCGTAATATGTTTTAAATCCCGTTAGAGGCAATGTTTTAGTCGCATGATGGAGTTATTATATCTTTTTAGAGGTTCCAATGACTGTTTCTTGTGGACTGTGATCTCTGGAACGTTCATCCTGGGAAGTGTGAGGGTTTGACGTCTTCGACAATTGGCTACAGGCTTTCCTACATGGGAGAATTATTTTTTTAACCTTAACGGGGTAACTCTTGGCCTCCATCTCACCTGATGTAAAGTAAAGATAAGGCCGACGATGGAAGCGAGCTACACCCGGATTCCTCAACCACAGAGGAACTGGCTATCTTACCTCCAACTGCCGGAACACAACAATGCCAACATTGTTGTTATGGCGGCAAACTTGGGTAAGATGGTGGTAGCTAGCCAGGCGGACTTAGAAAAGCCCTACCACCAACCAAACCGAGCAGAAAATTTCTGCCCCCACGGGAATCGAACCCCGGACCTCTAGATCTGAGGTATAATATGAGGAGTCTGGGTCATAATATCTCTAAACTGACCTGATGCCGGTTGGTGGGTAAAAGAGGTTGCAGCAACAAAAAAACACGCAGCTCATCATGCCTCCCGGAGAGAGAAGGGTTCACAGATTATTCTTGTTGACATATTTGGGACCAAAGCCAAAAGTATACTTTTCCTTTCGTAATCCAACCAAAAATTCTCAATTAATTATGCCAATAAGCTGCTACGATAAGACAGTTAATATATAGCCAAGTACGTCCATTGGCAGGTAATGCTTACTAAAAGTCAATATTTTTAGATTGGGAATCCATCCTGACCTAAAAAAAACTATTTCTTACCACTATTTTATTTTAAAAGATAAATTATAATCTTCAACCTCAATCAGAGCGTATCATTTATGGACACAGGGCAAAGATAATCTTTGTGCTAAATTCCTTTGGAATCCAGTATGGTATAGTATGGTATTTTAAGTAAAAGTCCAAAGCATCATAAAGCAAGATAGCAGAAAACAGGTGAAAGTAAATGGTGTATATGGTATACTACAAGGGACAGATTTAGTGATCTCGTTCAAGTCCCCGGACACTGACTCCCGTGACATCTATAAACGTACACTGGATAGTCCAGTTTGCCTGACTACTACATACGTGCAGTGCAAGTCAATTAAACGTGATTTTCCGAACAAACTTGCTTCTGCTAGACTATGAAGCTTTACATTATTGAACTTGACAGCTTTTACGCAGTACTTTGAATCGTGATGTAATAAGAAAAGAAAATTATGAAATAAAGTTTTAATGTCAGTTTTTGTGTCTATTTTAATTCTCTAAAACTGAGTATGCAAAATTTTACATTAATCCGATCCATATTTTCTTGCCGGATTATAATGATAGAGCCTGGCATCGACATTTAATTTAGGTTAGAATAGTGTCTTCAAAATATATATATTCAATAAAATGTTAAAATATAATTAATAAGCTATTAACAATCAATGACTAACAGTTCGAGTGTTGAAATATAATTATTTCCATCGACATTGTCAAGGTAGACGCCGTCTTATAATTTGTAACTAATTTCTCTCATTCCATGTGAAACGGACAAGTCAAACCAGGTTTTTCATAAGAAAGAACCTGACAAATAAAAGGATTAAAAATTGTAGGAAGATAAGTATTTATTGTCTTTTTGTTTCATGCCTGTTCTCATTCTTATCTTTTTGTACTTTTATATGTGTAATTATCTACCACAAGTATGTATTACCTTCTTGATGCTCAGCTTCATCTAGTTTCACACGTATTGTAAGAGTTTCCTCTTAAAGAATAATCGATGGATTTCTCTTCATTGTTCTAATTCCAATTGCTTCAATGAATACTGCACTTGGGATATTCATAGGAAATTACTTACTCATTATTGTTAAACAGGGTCGTTGAAACAAGGAAAGTATAATTGTGAACATGTACTTATAAGACTTGATCCACCGATTATTATAGATCAATTTAAGACCTACTCTGCACGGAATGGATCTAATTAACAACGTATTTATTTTAGTTTAAATAAATAGAATATTAGGGCCAGAGCTTAAGGAACGTATCTTGGAAACCTCCATCTTAATGTGAATAATTTTACAGTTGTCAATGTCCTCACTTCTTGTCACTTGTGCTTTACGTCTTCTGTTTTGAAATAAAGTATTTAGATTTTATACCTTTTGCTCCTCAATCCGCATTTTTCTCTGCTGCCCCTAATCATCCATCATAGCCCAATCTGTATCGTCATTTTCGTATTTTGCAATGATTTTCATAGCAAAATCTTTTCACACTTTTCAACTTAGATCTTTGAAACAAGTGGCATTTTGCATTAATAGCAAAACCTTAACACTGACTTACGCCTGATGCGAGACCGACACTTATTGAAACATAAAAGTTTCATCAACTTGAATACGCTATGTTATAGTATGTTGTTCATAATCATAATAAACAAAATTTAGTAATATATTTGTACCATAGAAGATAAAGACAACTTAATGCACGATGGAGACCGAGATTATTTTCTCAAAAACCAGATCTTTATTAGTGTCTCTGTTGAAGTTTAACCAGGATATGAAATTGTGTCAAATAAAACAAGTTTCGTTTTACTTTTATCATTTTTAACTCGTGACTCCGTGATCTGATCACGTTCGACTGCTCTGTCACACTTCGAACACATTAGTGTTGATAACTTTGACAAATCTGTGAATGTAATCAGCCGTAAGTCAACATCAATACCTGATGACCATAATCTGTGATTCTTCCAGAGGGGGTTTTTGACTCCAAGCCTAGGCACTGTCTGGCATTGGTAAGGTCTTATAATCGTTATCTATAAATGCAAGATAGAGCCTTCTACCGATTCCTCTTTCATGGAACAACCTCAGCTAAGTCCCAATTTCTGAGTAACTTAGAAAAAAGCGAGTCACTAAGAAATACCATAAGAAAGTTTAAAATAAAAACAGCCGAAATTTACGGTATTTTATGATGGCAACGGTGATCTTCGTGACACAGTTCGTGCACAGAACGGATAGACGATGTTTTGGCGGAATACTGGTAGACGCATTACCCGAGCAACTGGTACGCGAAGACTGACAGTCAAGGTCTAACAGTTGCAGACTCCGTTAGTCGACAACACATGCTCTGTAAGAATCAAGACATGGGAATGCGAACGGGGGAACGGAACATCCACCGTTTTTACACCATTATACACAGCTGTACATATGAAATTTCATTGTTCAGATTTAAAAAATCACAACAAAGAATATTGACAATGAACTGATTAAGAGAGAAATGCTGTTCATTACCTACTTTAAGTATAATAAATTAGTTTGGAATTTAAATAATAAGCACGATGCAATTCAAAAAACTTTTTTTTTCACTTGAGTACAAATAATTAATTAGAAACATGTAGGTAATCTTTTAAGTGAAAATAATATTGGACATCATTCAAAAATAATGAATATAAACATATTTTAGTTTTATATTTCATATTTTGTTACTTTAGTCACGTTTACCGCCGCGGCGTGCGTCGGTATAAGTTTTAGTAACTTATCATTTTAGGATGTCTTTATCGGTATCGTAATCATCACAGAGAGTTAGAATTGTGACAGTGTCAGCATACTAATGACGCTAGTTTAAATTCATTTTGAATTTTTAGTTAGAAATATCGAAAGTTTTAAAAGTTTACAGAATGAATGATTGAATTGCACAACTTCCAATAAATCAATTATTAATAAAAATTATAAGAAAGTATATAAAGTCGTAACATCCATAATATTTGCTACTTAACGTGATAAACTCATAAAAGTTATCAATTGAAGCATTTTTATAATAATGTATAATATTTTATTGTAGGTATATACAGGGTGGTGCTGTCAATACGACAATAAATTAAAACTTAGGCTCTATTAGTTCATAGAAATGGTTCGCCACTTTCAAAAACCTCTTATTCATTTGATAATTTCATGATATTTGTATGAAATGATATAACATTGGCATCATAATGTCATAGCAATGTCCTGAAATTATCAAACGAATAAGATGTTTTTGAAAGTGGGAAATCATTTTTATGAAATAATATAGCCCATGTTTTAATTTATTGTCGTATTGACGGCACCACCTTGTATACAATAAAATATATTATTTAATCAAAACTCTTATTTATCAAAATAAAATTTTCTATGCAGGGTGTAAAAGGGACGCTCTCTATAACGAAGGCAGAAGGCAGTGCTGGTCACCCTAAGCAAGACTTGATAAAAAATAAATTAGAAATCGCTGAAAAAAAATCAGCTGTTCCATACAATTAGGTCGCGTAGATATTACAATTTGTATGAAACAGCTGATTTCACTGCCATCTCTTTTACATCCTGTATATAAAACATTTTATTTCGATAAATTCATGTATTATCTATGTAAATTCTGACCTGAGATTAACAAAATATATTTTCACGAACACAGAGCTTTCCGTATTAAAGTAATAAAATAATGGATTTACCTCCTTATCTAAATAGCATAACGAGAAAAGAAAATGATTAAAAATTCATAATTTAAAATATTTAATTGAGTCAGCTTCCGCATCGTGTTCATAATTTCATCTGTTCCGCTGTAAAAGAAGTCCAACTTATGTCATCTGATGAATAATGCGCAAATCATTAGTGCGTTATCACACGCAGTCTCCGCAAATTGCGCGCGCGCAGGCGGTCGAACCGGGACTTACGCACGCTGTACAAACTTTGATTAAACACACCTTGTTTGTTTTTTTAAATACAAACAACTACTATTACTTGTTACTACTTAGTAGAACAACTACTACTAGTACCTATTACGAATCCCTAAATTTGTAACAATCTGATTAGGAAGGACAACAGCAGATGGCCGGTAATACCATTTATCGTATCGAAAATGGATATTCTAAGGCTTTTTAGCCTTATCTATAGACGTGCCTATTAAATTAAGCTAAAAGTGCTTGGATCAGCTAAGTGCTAAGTGTGTGTACTTTATTTATTTGAAAATCGTTTTAAATCCCAACTGTCGTGACGTCAATAAGAGTCGTTTCTATCTCTTTCTTATTGTAGTAGAATAGAAGACAGGCAGATAACTTGACTTTTGTTTTCTAGAAGACAACAGAATCGAAGCCATTATATACCTAATACCTATGCTATATTACCTGAGTCTAAGTAAAAAATATAGGTACCCTAAAAAGATGCAATTGAAGCGGCTCTTTTATTTAAGAATAAATAATAAAATTGAGTTTTAGTCCTAATGTTTAGCAATGTCTTACAATCGAATGATTCACTGATGTATTAGTTGATCGACTGATCTTAAATGAGTCGTAGATGAATAACAAATTTAGTTGTTATTAAGGTAAAACACGAGAAAAACATGTTATAGTGTAATACCTGTAATAGCTTTCCCACGAGAACGTTTGCCATCTCAATTATCTATATAATGTATTAAAATGTATATAATAAAATACAGACTAGACGATTGACTGTCGTCAAGAGGAAATTGGTGCGGAAACCACAAACTTTTTTCTGTGCGATTGTAGTTAAATAAGAAATAAATAATAATGGCGTGACTAACCACTCCAGTTCGGTGCCGCCGTGGATTTTTTTTTAAATAAACACTTATTTACAACAATTTTAATTGATATCCCATTCATAAGACACCTTTAAGCTCAGAAATAGCTTCTTTGAGTTACAGATCATATCATGACAAAAAATAACCCGATTCCTTTTTGCCTCCATTTTCACTGTTTAACCCCAAATATGTTTTGTGTAAGTAAAAATAATGTGGAATGAATCCACTTCCAATCCAAGTATTGTGGAAAGAACTTCCTGTGAAGGTTTTCACAAGAGACTATATATCTGCAGAGTGAGGCATCAAAAAGTTTATAGAGGGACGAAAATCAGGTGAGTTATACCCTTCGGGTTTCACGAGTGTCGTTAGGCTGCGGTAACGGCCGCTTGCTTGTTTACTACTCATATTTTTTAGAAACTAACTCAAATATGAAAGTAATACCAGGTTTCACGTTTTGCATAATTAAAGATTTTAAAATTGTCACCCCTAACTTGTAATTGTCTAATGAAACACACCAAATCTTAAAAATAAGAAAAAATATTCTCAATTTCTTTACTTTAGAGTACAGAAATTGAGAATTTATAAATTTATAAATTCAATTGACTTAGAATTGGGTAGCTAATTATCCAATTCTTAATTTAAATCATTGAATGAAGGCTTAGAATAAATTTAATCTAACTCCGTTGTACACGCACTATTTTATAAATATAATAGATACTTTGACTTCATCAAGTTCACATGAAGATACACTAATATGCCCCTCAAGTCATCTGGAATGTGCCTTGATGTTACATTCATTATAGATAGTGGTCGCTGCTTCAAGTGGGTCGTATACTCTTTAACTTATTAACATAAAAAAACGTTCAACCTGGCGCCATCAGTAGATCAGCCGCAATCATCGCACCCATTGCCCTTATTGTAGGCTCCGGCGCAGGCGGCGTCGGCACCGCGGCAGGGCGACAGTTATTTGACGTAACCATCAAAGGCACAATCACATGTGAATCCAGCGGAACGCTTTCACTCTCATCGTCTTATTCGATTGTTATCTAACTGTAATGTTATACGAGTGCATGAGGTGTTCAATGTTACACTAACTTTAGGTAATCAGGTGCCGGTTGGCTGCTGGGAAAGATGCTACCTTTATGCCTACACATTCATCGAACCATCACAGATGTAACGTTTCGTTATTTTGTTTGGCTTCAGAAGGCACATTAAACCCTCGTTGCTTCCGGCTTAGGAGATGAATGAAACCAGAATGAAAGACACAATGTCGGTTCTAATTTTCTGGTCACAGTGCTAATCTAATATAACCAAAATATGTTTGGTTTTGTTTCCAAATTATTATTACATTAAGTACTAAAAATAGATTAGGTATAACGTTATCAATATTCAATGAATCTTCTACCGAAAAGGTATTTGTGACCTCACAATCTCAGTTACAAGTTGCAAGTTTTGAGTCAGTCGAATAAAGAATAATTTATACCTATGTCGTTGCTGCCTACAGTGTCTGGTTTGACCACAGGCTCGGCTAAAACAGGATCAGGCGGGATATAACACGGGCATAGAATACCTGCAGCTATCTAATACAATTTAGCTAGTATGTAGAGTCCTATGGTATGGTAGAGTCCAAGAAGTCTATAAGGAGGCATAGAGCACACGTATTTTCTATCACTGTCGATTCCTGTATATTTCTATTTTGTAGAAACGTTTTTGAATTCATGTGGAATATCGATAGGTAACCTATTTACTCAAACTCTGAAAAGAATTTAAAAAATGCTAGGTTAGGTATAATATAAGGAACTGAAAGTTGATGAAATTAAATTGTATATCTAACACATAATTTTATTTCATCAACTAACTTTCAGTGATGAGGATGAGTGAATTACCAATTTTGTTTTTGAGGTGATTAAATTTTATACAAAATAATACAGATAATGTGTAAGTTTTTCCACATTTTATTTAATTTAGCATTTACTTTATGAGCATGTAGGTAGTTTTAGTTTAAGTATCAATAAATTTAAGTCTTGTCCAGTAGAAACCCACGTAGTAGTCAATTTTGTCTAATTATAATTCTTATTTGGTAATTATAAGTAACTACATATTTGGTGTAACACTATAGTATTTGGGCAATTTATTGGTTTACGTATTATTTTCTGTGCATCAAGTTCTCTCATTGTAACTTTAGGTATTTCCAATAACAATAAAATAAGTTTAAAATGTACTAAGTGGGATATATTTTTAGAATAAAATATAGTTTCATTTCAACTTTAACGCGTAGGTAATTAATATTTTGTAGTTACTTAATTCTTAGATAATAATTAATGTTGAAATTTTTCAATTTAAAAATGTTCAACGCATATGAATCAACTCTATATAAAAAAACAGAATGGGTTATTATCTAAAAAAAAAGTTTTTTGTTATTTTACTCTTTAGAGAAGCAGAAGCTAGGTGATCAAACCTTTTTATGTAATAGTAAAGATTTTCTAGCCAAATAGCCACCTAAAATTCTCATTTGCATATTAATATACGTTTGTGTTGCATAGTAGTTATTACTAGTTCGTAGTGTTGCGTTAGTTACGATATGTTTTATATTATGAACATTTGAATAACAACCTGTTTTTTATTGCCCGCGCATGTTTTGACTGTTATTTATAATACCGTGTTATTTTCTTTTTATTTCATGTGTTACAGTTAAAACAGTTTCCATTTAAATGTGCTTCTTTAACATTTGTACATTTTAAAAAGAAATATGTTTAAAATTTTAACGACTGGAGATGCAATAAGTAATGAATAACTGATGGCGGTCTCTAAAGAAGAAATGAAGAGTAGTAATAAATAAATTCACGCCTCAAATTAATACCTATTTTCTATTAATGGAATGTCATTCATTTTTATTTGAATCATAAATTAATTGTAAGTACCGGTGTCACAGACGTACCGCTACATCGCATACTTCCCAATGTTCACAGTCATACCACGTATTAATGACAATTTTATGTCCCATTATATTAGTCCTTCTTAACCCTTGACGCCTTTGTAATAGAGTTCAAAATATTGCGTCTCTATTTCTGTCTGGACATAAGATCGATTGATATGGGGCCCGCGTACCGAGTGACCCCATGAGCCTGTGACCTATACAACTTTGATTCGTTTTAGAAAGTCGGGACAGGTAGGAATCGAGAGCAACAAGCAGTCTATGTTATGAGACATGGGCCCTAGTTCTGTTGTGCCACTCTTTCATTACAATAGTACAAGAAAAGGATAGATAACAGGTGATGTCATTTGACATTTCTTAAATGGCAATATAAATTCACTTTTACATCATAATTATCATCCTCTATTATCTCACATCAAAACATGACAAATAAACGATAATTAGCAGAACTAGTGAGGTGACGCAACTCGTGGCCAGGTAACGTAAACAAACAGCCCTAATACGGTGGTAGTCACAATTAACGCCTATTACGGAGGTACTTTTATTTTCATTTTTTTTTTATACAAAGCACGGCAAATGACTCAACACCACCTGATGTGAAGCGGTAAGAGCCCACATGCGAAGACAGGTAGTGCAGTTTAACACTGCTCTAGCCGCCTCATCTTGCCGGCCCATAAGGCGCCTTTTCACGCCTCTGTTGAAGGAACCCATGATATACGAAGGAGGGAACACATATGCTGGCAAAGAATTCCAAGTTTTCGAAGTCCGACAAAGAAACAAGTTACTAATCTTCTTTGTCCGTGATATTGTGGTGGAGACTGTAAATTGATGACCCCGAAGACTGGCACTCGTACTCCTGAGTAGGAAAGGGGGAGTGGAATAAGGTCGAAAAGCTCCTCAGAAAACTCGTCATGATAAACGATGCCAATGTCTCGACGGAATTGTGGAGGCTGTAGGCTGTTCGTGACCTCTACGTCATAATGGATACGGACAGCACTATTCTACAATCTGTCTAGTGCATCGAGGAGGTACTTGGCGGAGCCATCCCACAGGTGCGAGCAATTTTCAACGCAAGACCAGACCTGAGTTTTGTACAACAGGCGAAAAAATTCATGCATTTCATGCATGAATTGGTCAGGCATGAAATATCGACGCCCCTTGTTCAGGACACCGAGCTTCTGTAAGGCTGTTTTGATCACAGTTTCTACATAATTCCTCTGATTCAGATCGCAGCATATCTCCATACCGAGCAAGTTAATGGAGCCCAGTGCCGAAAGAGTAGTGCCCTGGAGAGAGGGAAGGAGAAGGAACGGCGACATTTTGGCTGTGAACGTGCTGACCTGTGTTTTCTTAGCCCTGAACTCAACAAGGCAACTCTTAAAATAAAACTAACCAATATCTTATAGCTATTTTCATTTTCGTGTTTCATTCTTGTTTGGTTCTACAAAGAATAAAAAGATACATCCGTAATAGGCGTTGAATTTGACTACCGCCGTAATAGAGCTGATTATGTTACACCATTATAGGAAAGTATAGCTGATAATCTCTATCTGCTGGCTGAGAGCGACCCATATGTTCAATGCCAGGTACGGAGAATGAGGTTTTTTATCATGAAATTTCAAGTGGATTCATTCAGAGTTACCTTTTGTTTAAAGTACCTACCCCTCGTTAGAATATGTCCCGCTCTACCCTGCCGCAAGGTATTTTGTAAGTAATTTTATTCCTTTCCTTTGACATTGCAGTAGTGACGAACATTGCTAGTGTTAACCGGAAAATCCGGAAATTTTATCAAAACACCTATTTCGTTGCAGTGTTAACGACATAGATGGAATGTGAAATAAAATACCGGTCAATAACACCTCAAAAAGGAAACAAAATAACTAGTTTTTTAATAGCAATTTTTTTCTAATTTTAGCACGTTTTGTTTGACATTTTATATTTTAATTTATTTCGATTACTCCTAAATATTTAAAGAAGGTAACCTTTATCAATAATAGATAACACTACTCGTATCTTTCCTCCCATCCATAAATTCTATTTATATCTATGTTATTTTATGAATATACATATATTTAATTATTTATATTATATTTGATTTATTGTATGCAGGTAAGTCTGCATTAATTACATCAATATATCCTTATCGCAGGTCTGCTGGCAGAAATTTCTTTAGAAATAAGTAGAGCCTTCGTACTTGAATAATCTTAAATTGTCTTCTTTTAAATATTGTGTGTGTTTATAAATAAATAATAATAAATAAATCGTTTCATGTAACCTAAGGTTCCTAGGTGCACTACGCCATGACAATGAAATTTATAAGAAGGTCAATATTTTTAAAAAGGCGCTTAGGTATAATAAAAAATTACCTACAATGAAAAAAAAACGACGTAGAACGTCAATAATAAACTTTTATTTTAAACACCCATCCGTTTGTTCATTTCGCGTTGGGAAAATAATTGTTTTCGTCAAAGGCTCGTAAACTCAAAGTTCTCACGGTGACCGAAACGGATCTACAGCATGTTGTAGGTACGACGAAAAGGCAAGAGGTCTCAGTCCTCACAACAAGTCTAGTAACGAACACCACAGGCACGTTCAGGGCCGCGTCGAGGAACTAATGTCGGTCCCAGCGCCACCACTCCGCGGGGAGGACTTTATCTCCCCTGCGGAACTGCGCAAGGTTGTCCACCGCTTACCAAAGCGGAAGGCACCAGGACCTGACGGTATTTCCTCCGCGGCCCTCCTGCAGCTTCCCCCGAGGGGTCTGGTAGCACTCACCAGACTCTTCAACGGCATCCTGCGTACGGGTCACTTTCCAGAGGCCTGGAAGACCGGGCGGGTCATCGTCCTCCCGAAACCAGGGAAAGACAGACGTCTTCCCTCAAGCTATCGACCAATCACACTGCTTTCCCACGTGGCCAAGCTGTTTGAGCGTTTGCTGCTGCGTCGAGTCCGCCCGTTTATCCCTTTAAGGGAAGAACAATTCGGATTCCGCAGCGGCCACTCAACTACGCTCCAACTGGCACGCGTGCTCCACCACCTAACGACGGCCACAAACCGGGGTCACCAGACGGTGGGGGTCTTTTTGGATATCGAGAAGGCCTTCGATCGTGTTTGGCACCCCGGTCTCCTCTACAAGCTGGCCGCCACCGACCTGCCGCCCGCCATGTGGAAAGTAGTGGCGTCATTCCTGAAAGGTCGTAGCTTCCATGTTTCGGTCGAGGACGCGCTATCCCAGGCCCGCCCGATCCTAGCAGGAGTGCCCCAAGGAAGCTGCCTGTCGCCGTGCTTGTATGCCGCCTACACCAACGACATCCCCACTCTCCAGGACAACCTCCGAGAGGGTGAGAGGGACGTGGTGTTGGCACTATTCGCCGACGACAGTGCTTTCTTCGCTTCGTCGCGCAAGGTGGCGACCGCCGCCGCCAAGATGCAGCAGATGCTGGACGTGTTACCTGCGTGGCTGGACAATTGGAGAATGGCCGTCAATGTGAGTAAGACGGCCGCTCTACTGGTTGGGTCGAAGCGACGCTTACCACCATTGCCGCTTAAGCTCCGAGGTCAGGACGTAGAATGGCAGACCACGGTGACGTATCTCGGGTGCCACATCGACCGCTCGCTGCGCATGACGCCGCAGGTGGTCCACGTAGTCCGCCAGGCGAAAGCTGCGCGAGCCATGCTCCGTCCGGTGTTGGCATCCCGGCTACCCCTACGCACCAAGTTGATGGTCTACAAGACCTACGTCCGCTCGCGGCTTACTTACGCCGCGCCAGCGTGGTATGCGCTCTGCTCCCCAACCCAGCGTTCCAGACTGCAAGTACAACAAAACGTCTCCCTCCGCGTACTGACAGGTGCGGGGCGCTACGTCCGCAATGACGTCATCGCCCGGGACGTGCGGATACCGACGGTGGAGGAGTTCATCGCCCGTCTGGCGCGTCGAATGTTCGACAGCGCCGACAACGGGCCGCACCTCCACCTCCACAATATTGCTCCCCTTCCCGACGTCAATACTGACGCCCCCCCCCCGGACGTCCTACGCCCCGCGACCTCCTGTCACCGCCTACGGCGGAGAGGGAGACATCACCAGCACCACCACCACTAGCTGCATCCCCGCGACGAAGCGACCAACCCCGATTACGACTGCGTATCGTGTACGGCTCGCAGCACGCCACAGGACCCTCACCCCTGTGTGCCGAGCTCGCTGTACACGTTACGCCACCCACTGGACTGACTCGTGCTCAAGTGCGCGCCCACGAGGCTGCGTACGAAGAGCACATCCCACCGGACTTGACCCCCAGCTGCCTCGAGCTGAGCGCGCGACAGATCGCGCTGTTCGCCGAGGCGCCACTGCAACCGCTATTGCAACCACCATCACCACCAATGCCTATGCATGGCTACCACTTAGTCCCCCCTACCCTAACTCCAAGCTCCCCTGGCGGAAGTATAAGCCGTGGCCCGCTCGCAGGCGCTCAACGGGCCTTGACCAACGTCAACTCACCTGTGGGGCTGACCGCGCTGAGGGCCGCGCCTCCAAACCAGGGTCGCAGCATAGGGGCGAAGAGGGGGCCGTCGCCACTAGGGCGATGACCGAGGACCGGTGAGCACCAGCTCACCGAGAAGATGCCCGGGCAATGAGCCTAAGCTCGAGGCCCGTAGCCGTGCATAGGCACGAAGAAACCCAGAGAGAGAGAGAGACAAGTCTAGTAAATAGTGCTGCTTTTCGTATGTCAAATATGAATGGCATTCTTTGCGGTCGCCCGCAAGTTAGAATTCAGACAGCTAAATATAAGATGTTCCTTGTGTCCAGACTCGAATGGGTGGCCAAATGATTTGTAGTGTGTCAATCTGTATATCATGCTTCCGTAGATTAAAACTTACTTGTAATTAGAGAGTAGTAAGTAGTCTAGAGCACTCGTGACTTTCAATAGTACTCCTAGGTCCCACTTTTGCCACAGGCGCCACTATACTACCTGTTGGTAACGCCACTTAATAGTACTAGCAGCGCTGAAACGCTGGGAAATTTTTAAATTAAAATTTTAATTAGTATAAACAAAAAAGTTAGGTGAGAAATGTGTTCAAATCCTCAAAAAATGTGACGACGCAGATGTTGAAAAAATTGAAAGGAATTGTAAATTGATTGAAAGTACGAGGAAGTTTTAACTTTTAACCACCTTGGTCTAGTAGTTGAGGTTCGGGGTTCGATTCCCTTGGGGGCAGAAATTTTCTGCTTGCCTTGGTTGGTGGTAGGGCTTCCACCATCTTACCTAAAGTCTATCGCCATAGCAATAATGTGTTCCGGCAGTTAGAGGTAAGATAGCCAGTTCCTGTAGTTGAGGAATCCGGGTGAAGCTCGCTTCCATCGTCAGCCTTATCTACACTTACCATCAGGTGTGATGAAGGCCAAGAGTTACCCAGTTAAGATAAAAAAAGAAAATAGTAGCTATGATTATAAAATTAAAATATGGTCTGATGAAGACTTTGAATACACCTACACCTCTTTTAATCAGTATTAAAAAAAGAGCAGCTGCTATACACGGTGGTGCCGTCAATACGACAATAAATTAAAACTGTGGGATGGCACCACCCTGTATAACTTGACATTTAGAGATACCTTAAGTTTTCCCAGCATTACATCGACAACTTGATCAAGAGAATTTGAACATACACTGTCGTTATTTTCGTAGCTCGTAGCAAGCTCACAGTGTACTCTCACCTCACGTCACGACAATAATTTAATATAATTTACAGATTTTAATATTTTTGAAGCGTTTAACCGCATTATGCGTTGCGTTTTAACGCATATTTGTAGTTGTTACAATAATTTACAGTCACGAAATGTCAAAAGTTTCATCATCATCATCATCATATCAGCCTATGATGTCCACTGCTGAACAAAGGCCTCCCCCATCGATTTCCAAATGGAACGGTTCTGCGCAGCCTGCATCCAACGGCTCCCTGGCGCAACCCTCACCAGGTCGTCTGTCCATCTAGTGGGAGGCCGTCCTACTTTCCGCTTTCCAGTACGTGGTCGCCATTCTAGAACTTTAACGCCCCACCGGCCGTCTGCTCTGCGTGCTATGTGACCTGCCTACTTCCACTTCAACTTACTAGTCCTACTAGCTATGCCAGTGACTTTGGTTCTCTTCCGGATGTCCTCATTTCTGATTCTATCTCGTAGAGAAACACCCAACATAGCTCGTTCCATAGCTCGTTGTGCGACTGCGAACTTGCACAGAAGGCCCTTAGTAAGCGACCACGTTTCACAGCCGTATGTCATCACTGGCAACACACACTGGTCGAAGACTTTCGACTTCAAGCACTGTGGAATTTTGGACGAGAAGATCTTACGCAATTTCCCGAACCTCTTTCTCGAAGTTGGCCCTACCTAGCTGGACCATTTGTCCAAGGTAAGCGTACTCGTCAACAACTTCGAGAACAGAACTCCCAACTATAACTGGTATAGGTTCGAGACGGGTATTCGACATAACCTTTGTCTTGTCCATGTTCATTTTTAGACCCACCAGTCGGGAGGTTCTGTCGAGATCGTCGAGCATTGTATTCAATTCTTCCAGGGATTCTGCCATGACAACTATATCATCGGCAAATCGAAGATGAGTGATGTACTCGCCGTTAATGTTGATGCCGAGTCCTGTCCAGTCCAGTAGTTTGAAAACGTCTTCCAACGCAGCGGTAAACAGTTTCGGAGATATTATATCTCCCTGTCTTACCCCTCTCTGCAGTTGGATAGGTTTCATATACTGATATTGTACACGGACTGACATGGTGACGTTCTCGTACAAGGATCTCATCACCTCGATATACCGATAGTCAATGTGGCACCTCTGAAGAGACTGAATAACGGCCCATGTTTCGATCGAATCGAAGGCCTTCTCGTAGTCCACAAACGCCAAGCAAAGTGGCCGGTTATACTCCTCGGTCTTCTGTATAACCTGCAGCAGCGTATGTATGTGGTCTACGGTACTAAAGCCTTTACAGAAACCGGCTTGTTCGGGAGGCTGGAAGTCGTCAAACCTGCGCGCGAGACGATTCGTGATAACCCTCGAAAACAACTTGTAAACGTGACTCAAAAGCGTGATGGGTCTGTAGTTCTTCAATAAGGTTTTGTCGAACAACACTTTTTTGAAGAACAACACCACCAGGCCTCTGCTCCACGCTTGTGGCGTTTCTGATGTTTAAAAGTTTAATTCTTTGTATTTACGAAAAGCGTGATTTGAACTACTTCTCCCGGCTCTAAAATAGTATTACCGTTTACCAATTATTGTATTGCTATTCATTATTCGTTTAGTTTGTGATTTGTAATTGTTATTTATCATTTTAATAATATTTTATTACGTAAGTTAAATAATAATTCTTACATACAATTGATTAGTCTAAATGACAGCATAACCGATGTCTTTTCGCTCTAATAGTTTGGCTTACCCACTTAGAAAAATTTCCAAACTAGAAAAATTTCACGTCCTGGGACGGGGATCGAACCCGTGACCTTTTTTCAATCCGGGTAACTGCTTTAACCATCTGAGCTACAAAGATGGTTAGAGCAGTTAACTGGTTTACTTGTTTCTGTGATAAGGTTGAAATAAAGTAAAGTTGAGAGAATATTACTAAGGGGAAGTGAAAATAGTAGGTACAAACACTTTAAGGATAAGTAAGTAAAAATTGTGTGAATTTTTATAGGCCTTCACCAATTTTTATAGGTCATTACAGTTAGGGCTACAAAAAACTATGGCTATCCAATCATTCTCTCATCGTTGGCCATCAGAAACTAGTTAAGATCTTAAATTTAAAGGTTCATTTTCTGATCGCGAAAGGCTTATTTAACCAACTCAAAATCGAAAGCCCAACAGCCCTACTAAATATACAAGAACAGTCTAAACTGTATAAACTCTGACAAGATCTCACTGTCTTCTGATCATGACTTAAAGGCAAGAAAAGTGCAAACTGCAAAAAGTAGATAATAAATTGAATAAATTTCTTTTATTTTCCCTTATCTTAGTACACTTTGTTATTACGAGAATAATACGTGCGGTCGGACCTTTGTAGGGCGACTCGCATTCCGTTAGCTGACCGTGACCGTCCATTCCACGATGACTGGTCGTTTCCTCTGTCTCCAATACAAACACATGATTCCCCTGTGTTGTGACCTTAAGTCTGAGTGCGAAGGTACCACGTTACTGTTGTATTGTTTGTTACCGGACTTTAGTTAAGTCAGACATCATTAATTTAATAAGTTCGCCAAATCCCTAGATTTATCGATAGTGAGTTAGCGTTGCGCTCTTAATATTAAAATTTGGAACTTGATAATTAACTACGTGCCTCTTATTAATTCTTTTAACATTATTTGGGTTGGTAAGGGAGAAAAGAAGTTAAGATATCGTCTCCTCTGTTTGGATGGGAAAGTATAATTATTTATAAAGGTATTTATTATTAATATTTTTATATAAAAGGCATGGAAGCCATTAGCGTCTTCTGTATCTATCCTTGCTGATTCCTTGTCTCCTTAATTATCTGCTTGCTTGTCGTTCTTTGACATATTAACCACACATTTAGAGTGGTTCAATAAGCTGATGTAATTTGTACCCTACCCACTCTAACCGCAGACACAATAGATGATATTCTATTGGCGAGGAGAGACGCTGGCGTGGCGGCTGGCTGGAAGTGTCAAATAATAGATAGTGCGAACAGAACTTTTTTAACATTCAAGTTTATAAAAATAAACAAAACAATACTGATCTCGTAAATAAATATTATTCATTTGTTTACTACATAGACAGACCTCCACGGGCATCTTAAGATATAATATTATTAATTATATAAAGAATATATTATAATTTACCATTACACTCAGTGTTTAAACGCCTATTTTACTGTAACAATTACAAATAAAGAAAGAAAACGATGAAAAAATATATGCTCCAGGCGGGCCTCGAACCCGCGTCTCCTGATTTATGGCCAGACGCGATTACCACTACGCCACCGGAGCACTAGGTATAACCTGTTAATTTCTTCACCGCTTTTTTCTTTTTACAACGTTTTTAAAGCAACGTCTATCCCACCACTCATTGAAGTTAACAGAGTTAACACCTCTAATGATCCGAAAGAATACTTTTACAATTATTTTTTCATCGTTTTATTTTTTTATTTGTAATTGTTACAATAAACCAAGTGTAATATCAAAGATATTCACAGTAAGCTCTCTGTGTCTATAAGATAAAAATATCTGATGAAGAACATAACGATTACCAATAAATTTAGATAATTAGGAGACAACTACGATAAGATATTTATTTCTGCCACTATACCCGGACCCACACAAAATTTGGAATTTGCTCGTGAGTAAAGTTTTTCCCATTCAATCTCAGACTCAGCGACTCAGACTACAAAACATCTTTCGCCGTCAGCACTAGAGCCGATGGTCAAGTTATGTCAAAGCTATCGTCTGCAGTGATGTAACGAAGTGGGAGCCCTAATGTAGGTCGCCGTTCCGTTACACGGAACGAGAAACGGGTCCTTACCATTTAGACACAGATGCTATACTTGACTAGTATCAGGAACTAAGATAGTGATTCCACGGCCAAGTCATTTACTCACCCAACGGTACATTATCTTGGTGCACAATACAAAACATTGGCTTGAAGTTTATTGGTGTACAAACATAAATTCTAATATTGCTCTAAGTACCTATTGGTTTTGTTTGAAGTCCATAACAAAAGCAAGGTTTACCGTTAGATAATTAAGGGAATACATTGAGAAATTCCCATTTTCATTAAATTTGTGTAATGTTTTGCAAAGGTGTTGGCGTTGTATTTTTTTAAAATGTTATTGTCTTTCTTACACCCACTCTCTTTATTTCATTCTGTATTATTTCCTGTCACTCTAGGTTGCCTGAAAGAGATTGCTGCTTAACTTTATGTTCTTCAATAGTATCGTTTTTCTTATTTTTTTGTTGTTGATTATGTATGTGTCCTATTGTGCAATAAAGAATATTTGATTGATTGACTCTTGTGGTGGATATTCATGATATTGGTGCAGTGCCTGCTGGTCACAAAAATAATCTGTTATGATAGAACTATGTTAATCTTGGTCAAATTATTGACTCTACTAATTTCTTATTTACTTTTGAATGTTGATTCATGATTTTTTTACTTTTCAATTGTTGACATCTAAAACGAAATTTTGTTCGACATGTGGACCGTGTTAATTAGCTTGTAAGTTGTAGTTCAGTGGTTTGTTTAGAGCATTTACCCTGTTTGCGAAAGGTCTTGGTACTATACCACTTTAGGACTTGCCTTTTGTCTTATCTTATAATTTCTTGTATTAAAGCATAAAAGGTATAAATCAAAACAATTACAGAGAATGTATTTTCCTCTATTTATTTATTGACTTTATGGTTTTTAATTATTAATAAACTCCCTTAAGTTGACTATAAAGTTTTGTGGTAAATATCTCGAATATAAAAGTATTAAGAGCCATATCCATAAAGGTTTTTTGCAAATTCCGTTCAATAATTCTGCTAGACGGCAAAGCTTCGGTCATGTAGATATTAACCATAAATCCTAAGTTCTCACCGTCGAACTGCGGATGTTTCTGTGGAGAGACGTTTATGTTAATACCGTTCGTACTCCGTTAGCAGGCTGAACTAGCAAACAACCTCTAAGGTACGGTACCGTTAGAAACCGTGGAAATGATCTGCGGAATAATCTTACGGTTTAGTCGGAGAATTAGTTCAGGCTCATTTTATAAACACACTGTAAATCAAATTTGAAATGAATCTGTGCCTTATCAACGTTGCTAGGTTGCCGCATCTATAAATCAATCATTAAATCTTTAAACGTTTTCTTACTTTCTTTATTTATTTCGTTCTATCTTTGTCCTAATTATAGTTCAGATCATATCATAAGTTCATTTATTGAAACTTTTTAATTTTTATTTTATCACTATAACTTTATTTTTTGATACCTATACATTACTTTAGTTAGATTATCACATTTACTATCGTAGATTATATCATTCTCACGAAAATTGAGATTGTTTGTGCAGTCTGTTTATTATACATATTTTATAATACAACTTAACACACTTATTTGTATAAATTTCAGAATTTATTGTAGTTAGTGAATACGAGTATCTAACTTAATATTATTTCTACAACGAACGTAGTACACTAATTAAATATCAATAAAAAATTCCCACGAGTTTTAGTTATTAAAGTATAATTATAAAATTTTATGCACTATCCTGGTAATATTCTTAATGAAAAAAACTTCAACCAAAGAAGCATTTTATTTGATATAATACATAGAGTTGTTATTTACAAAGCATGGCTATCAGATTCAAGGTAAGAAGTTCTACGTGTAGTTCACGAGTTTACTATTAATTGGTGTAAGAAATCATCGAACTCGTTTGTTGTTTCAACATCCACTAATAGTTCCCATTATGATTAATTCCCGTCGAACACGCAAATCCTATTTGTAAGCTTTATGGTTGTTATCAATAAGCTTCTTAGGACGTGTTCTGATTATCCAGTTAGATGATAAATAGAGATTGAAAGCTTCATCCCGGAAGTTCTTGTCACTTTAGCATTGCCTGGTATTATATTAAATAATTTTATTAGATTTATCTTAAAGATAATCTCTGGACTCCCGTCTGGTTAAGTGATCAGCAGAGGTCGGAATTAGGTAGAGTTATTTATGTACTTACACTGATTTCATACAGCGAAAGATGAAAGTGGATATGCCTCAAATCCTGAGATTAATTTAAAGAGTGGAAAAATACCGTGATTTTTTAAATAAAAAAGTTATTTACTTTTACACAATTTGAACCACTGCACGCCAAAATTGCCAAATTTACATTAACAACATCGGATGTCCGAAGTTGCAAAATTTGAAATCCCGGAAAGAGTAAATATCAACATTTAGTACATAAGTAACTCTTCCTAATTCCGATCTCTGGTGATCAGTAAATGCCTACCGGTCCCTGATTCGAATCCCGGTAGGGGCAGATGTTTTCTGATGAGTACGAACGAGTCACGAGACTCATTGTCATGACAGATGTTTATTTGATTGTTTAATATTTAAATACACACTCTGACTATGTTTCTCCGTTATTTAGTATCCGTAGAATACAAGCTCTTAATGATGCTCTATTTGTGAAAAATAATAAATAGGTTTGAGTGTAAGAATTATTGTTATTATTAATGCCTAATATAGATGCAGGCATGTGGCATGCATAAATAACCTGTTACAAACATGTCTTCATGTAAAGCTGCTTCTTAATAAACTAATAATTCTCGTTCTCTGTCAAAAAAATCTGAAAATTGAGAACTAAATCAACTTTTACGTAAGTTATAAGGATTCTAAGAAGCGTTCTAGGAGAGTCAGAACTTTAGACGTTATATCTTTACCTTGGTGGGTAACTGCCCTTATATCGGACCATGGGAGTCTATAGCTAGTGTTATGCCGTTAGTTAGACTCAAGATCACGAGCGTTGGTAATCCGAGAGTGCCGTGAGACTGGTTCGTTCGTGATAATACTGTACGGTGCCGACAAATAAAATCTAATTAATCTGTGGAACGGACTGGGCAGTGCCTCTCATCCAACTAGGGGCAGATGTACCTATATATGATGAGTACCTAGCCTACCTCCGAACATAATTGTTCACGTGTCATGGATGTTTGTATTCTTATTTAGTATATTTCGTAATCTTGAACTGTCAAGCCGAGTAAGACATCCTGGGGTTTAAAAAAATCTGTCTGGAACCTGTGGCTTTACTATTTTTAACATTATAAGTGTTTGAAACATACGTAGGAGAATATTTTAACTACGAAAAAATATGTCCTGGAGCGGGTAAAGAACCCGCGTCCTTTCAAAATCCGAGTACCTAACTAAGGACTTACTATTATCGATAGCAGTAGCAAATTATTATGTTATCTGTGGTATAGAAGGTCCAAAGAGTATTTTCTAATATTTAGGTATAACATCATCATCACGTCTATATACGTCCCACTGCTGGGCACCGGCCTTCCTTCCTATGTGGAAGAAACACTCAGGAGCAACAGGTTAAGAGAAAGTATTTGTGTCTGTAAGTCACCTAATCATTATTTTAACTCCGTGATTTTATACCAACTTTTTGTCACTAAATAAAATATATTTCATTTATATGCATACTTACATTATTGTCATCAATATTTCTCCGTTAACTAGCTCATAATGATCTTAATTTGAGGTATGAAATAGGTGTTATGATTAATTATCATTTGAAAGCAATGTATGGAGCAAAGGACAGTCATGTACAGTGACTGACACATCAAGCGTAGCACTTGGGACTTGTTTTGATCTGTATTTGGGCTACATTACTGGTCGTTGTTTACCTTGTTACACTTGATGTCGGCTGCACAAATCATGTAAGTACCGTCAGCATTAGAATCATCTGACATCTGAGAGGAATCAAAAATTATTCTAGTAAAACAATAGAGTCGTACGTTCTAATAGGGAATTATAATGCTATAGTAATACGGTTGCTTTTACAAATCGACATAGTTATTTATGAAAATTTTGAACACTGAAAGCTAAGACAATTCTGATGCAGGCTGTACTCAAACTATGATATTAGTTCGGTGTACCTGCCTTGGGCTTGTTTAATGGTTAATTGTCACATTGTAATGTCACTGTATTCCTTGGTACCGCAATGTCAGAAGGAGATAAAGTGGTAGGGTAAGTATTTATTGAATATTAAGCCCGTAACGGTAATACAGGGTGTTTGGTACTCACCATAACAAGCGGGAATCGAACCATGTTAACATAGTCATATAAATACTATACTGTTAACAGGAATTAAATTTTGTAAAATGAATTTAAAATTTCTTTATCAAATAGTTTGGCCAGTAAAAAAAAATGTATGGGATTTTAAATTTATTTTTAGAATTTTAAACTTTTGATAACATTTTAGTATTTTTACATCTATGTTAACATGAGTTGGTGCCCGCTTGTTAAACCTACCGAGTACCAAACACCTTGTATACTGTATCTTACAAATTACTTAAATAGATCGGCAGCGATTCGGTATCGTTACTCTTGCAGTTTTATTAAATAAAAAGGTATTCCACTAACATTACTCATAAAGCCGGAACGCTATCGAAACGCTCTTGGTTGGTTCAATGTGGTTTTAAACTTTCAACTATGTTACAACTAAAACATTTGTGACTGTTTTTAAAAGTTAAAAAATTTCGGAATACTAAGACGTTGTGAATGAAGTGTTTCTGATCAAAATACAACAATTAGCACGCAGACACAATATTAATGGTTTTCACGTGCTCCCGGGAGTCTTTTGCGGCTACACAAGTGAAATAAAAATTTATGAGTAGGCCAATAAGTTACAATTTCATGTAACGACAAAGCATCAATTGATTTAGGAAAGCATTTTCGGAACAAATTTATCTTGGTCACAAATACCGACTAGTTTCCGAACCTATTAAATCGTTTTCCTGTTAATAATAAATCTCATTACGTTAATCTCATTACGGTGTATTTCTCTATAGCTCTTTGGATTCGCATCCTCTCTCCGAGCACGATTTTAATGTCTACATCCCGACCGAAGCTACCACTCTGAAGACTCCCAACTATTCATTATTCCTCAACTAAGGCCACTAAACTGTTTCTCATGCGATACTCACGGAAGTACTAGCCGTGGTAGAACTTATGCACCCTATTCATAGCGCAGTGTAATCAACCTGAACCCCATTGTTCTAGTAGAAACACCAGCTTATCTAGATCTTCCTATCCTCCCCGGCAATATAGAAACACGAACGAGCCAGGGCGAAGAGTGCAAATGTAGAGGTCCGGCGTGAATGGACAAGCTACGTGGATGCACGACGCAGATAGTAAATAAATCGGGACGAAAGCTTTATGTTCGAGTTACAATAATGGGTTATTGAATCGATGCTATGATACAGGTTTCTTTATGTGTTGGCCTGAAAAGACTGGACTCGGAACACCTACCCAGTATCTGGTCTGCGCTTAGCACCCGACCTAAGTTACTCCTTATTATTCTTATCTTATTAGACCACGGAGTGTGATAACGCCAATATACATTTTATTAACTGTTATTGGAAACAGGTTTCGAAATAGATCCCATATATATTGTTAATTATTTGAAATAGAAATAATGCGATGGTAGATGTTGGAATCCACATTTTTTGAAATCTTTTCATTGCTTACATATTTTTTTTTACTGATTTCATGGATTTTAATATTTTTGAAACAACTATTATTGATACGTAAAGGGAGGGAATTTATTTGAAAATAAAATATCAAATATGTAATATCTAGCCATCTGTTGGAATAAGAGCAAAATGTTTCTAGTCATGTTCCCTATGACAGGCATCACTTTTAGAGTACCGTAATCTACAAGAATCCTTATAGTACCGCCATAGCCCTCCATCTGCCTGTCTGTCCGTGGCTTAGCTCAGGGACATTGGGTATGGGTTTTCATTCGTATTTTATTCAACATAGCGGTAATATAAAATCTTGAAAATTTTTCTTTCTTATGGAATACACACGCGACAATTTATATTTTATAGGGTCTGGTACAAACCTACTGACATACATAATAAATATAATAAAGTGTAACAATATTTAGTAAACTAGAATGCAGATAAAATCCTAATATGAAACAGTAAAGAAACTTACAAAAAGTTTTTTCGTTCACTAATTTATTTTATCAGCATTTTAGTTTACTAAATTATTGTTAAACTTTTATTATAATAACGATATTTTAAAAATAATAAGACGGTCGGCTGGTTGACTGGTAAGTACTTCTGTCTACTAAACCTTCTGGTTTTCGGGCTCGAGTTTCGGTAGGGGTAGATACGTAATCGTATACCGAGTACCGATCATCGATGTTTATATGTATATATATTAACTAAGTAGATATCTATAGCACACGCTCCTAACGATACTTGATTGCTAGATAACAGGTGTGATCGATGATCATAATTAATGCATGACAATGTAATGATCTTCCCACTTAGGAAATTAACGCACAAACCTCTCAGTTTAAAAAAGAAGCTTAATAAAAGTACCCGGCTGTGATATTAAGATCATCATTGGAATATTATGTGATGGAATAAATGATTATGATTTTAACATTATTTTTATTTTCGTTTATACTTATTATAAACCTTACAGTGTATATAAGTATATATACCTTTCTGAAGATTAGCCATCTTAACTATTTTTAAATAGGTGTAGTTACACTGGGAGACCAATTCAAGTGTCATTTAAACTATAAAAAACAGTAATACTTTTTATTTGTAAAATGTTAGCCATAGCTTGCCAGTTCAGTGGCCATAAATAACAGCTTTGAAAGAAAACACAACGTTTATTTTCACAATAAGGCCCATTGTTAGCAGCTTTTTGCAGAACAAATCCTGAGTCGCGTTCAATGGTCGTAACATTGATGGTAGCATTGCTTATGTTCTTTTTATAGTGGTTCAACACGTGAAAGGTGGTAATATGTTATTTTTCCTAAAAGAAATAATAGGACAACATAATAGTTTCCTTTTTACATTTCATATTTTACGATTTGTTATACAAAGCCGTGAGAATTCCTTTGTTAGCGGACAATGCTAGTGATGTTCGATTATACAGAAGAATTAGTCATTAAAATATTAGCTTAATAAAGGCAGGTATGGGTTTCTATCTTACTGATGGGAAATTCGCAAACAATAAGCGCGCTATCAATCTCATTCGCCTATTTTAACCAGAGATTGGTCTGCAATTACCTGGACGGCTTTTTAACCTTTTTTCAACTTCAGTAAAAATTTGGCTTGCCAGCGTACGCGCCTTAGGTCTTGCCAGCATGCATTTATTATATTATCTCAAATGTTCGGAGTTTTATCTGTAGTGTAATAAAAGAGCGATTTGATAATAGTTTTACAACTACATATTTGGTAAGCTTACAGAAAATTCTCAAGCAATTCATTCTAAAAATGTATTTTAAAGATCGTGGTCTTCCACCATTTTAATGCATCATGGTGCTTTAATGTGCTGGCTTTAACACAATGTATATTATCATTAGTCTGGCGGGACATTATGAGATACTTTACCGTAGTATATCTTGACCAGGATATTGTTTTTGCTGTGAACATTATATACGGTTGCTATACCATTCCTGACATACCGCGAGCGTGTTGCGGGGAATGGTGTTCCCGTTATGAAATGTAGGAGGGGGTAAAGACACGGCCTCAGAGCTCTCCTAGACATCTTAATAATACAGGCGGTCCACACCCATCTAGCTAACCACATCCACATCCATCTAGTTAACCCGGTAAACTTAGCACTAGATGCTTTGGAATGGTATGGTGGTAATCACGTTGCAACTATGTCATTTGCACTAAAAAAATATTACTATATATAACTTTTGACTAAGTACCTATTAGTTGTAATTTCTTTGTAACGAAAACTGCTTTACCGGATTTAGCTCGCGTTTAATTAGATGTTACATTATTATTATACACCCGATTCGATTACTTTACAGCGATCGTGGTCACGAGAAGACTGAAGATTCCAATCGTCTTTGATAATTTTATAGTGAACTACCGTCACTTTGTGTTATATTTTGAGCTGACCGATTCACACATACGGAGCTGACGGTGTCAGTTTGTCGGACAGTGTGAGGACAGGTTTGGGACCTTATTATTCGCATGATGGGTAGAGTGTAAGTACCACCGACTTGGGATTCTCAATTGAAATCAGGATGTTTTTTGATTTCAATAGCATCACGTAACATTGTAGGAATTATTTTATTTCAGATTCCTATTAGTAGGTAACTTAAAAAGTGTAAGGGTCATTCATAAGTTATAGATACAAAATACAATATTTATACTTTTTGACGTCTTTTAGTAAATTCTCTACCCTACGGATTTAGAGTAGAGACCGCTCGTTAACCATATGACCGCCTTTTTTTTTTTTTTTTACACTCACACCTATTATCTAGCCCAAAGTAAGCATCATTAAAAGCTTGTGTTATGGATACTAGATAACGGAGAAATAATGATAATAATATGTATATAAATATTAGAAATATACTAAATAAACATATAAAAAACATCCATGACTCGTAAACAAATGTTCGTATTAATCATTCAAACATTTGTTCCTACCGGGATTCGAACCCGGGACCTCTTGACCGAGTAGCCTGGGGTACAGACCACTCGGCCAGGCGGTCGTCAAATTATCATCTTGTGTTCAAACGTGTTGTTTATAAACGCGTGAAATATCTATAGATTTTTGCATAATTTTGGTAACCGGATTGCACGATTGGTTGGCAGTTTTATTGCAGTCATGCCAACTGCATTTAAAAGCGTTTACGTCGCATGACTTTTCATACAAATCACTTCGCTAATATTGGAAACGAACCAAGCAATTCTTATAATACTTTATATGCATATGTAAGGCTTATAGTGTAAATAGTTATCAGAGGATTCTTCGAAAAAAGTAATGTAATAAATACTAATAAAAAAAGAAAGCGGTAAAAAAATGTATGCTCCAGGCGAGAATCGAACCCGGGTCTCCTGGGGTTCGGCAAGACGCGATAACCGCTACGCCACCGGAGCACTAAGTGTAACCTACCAATTTGAAATTACGGAATTAGTATGAATAGAGTGAACAACATAGTGTGAGTGTGACGTGGTACTAAGGTCTTCTGTTGTTGACCGTACTCTTCGCGTCTTCAGTTCACTGTCCGAGTGGCATGTATTCCTTACAGTAATCGCTTACATAATCATAAACCCTCAATTAATAACGATAAAGACCCGTTGAGCACAATCAACAGAACGATACAAGATTCGTCCTCTTTTCGCGGCGACCTTGTCAGTTACGAACATGCAACGAGTAAGTAGATTTATTGCATTCGTGGCTTATAAATTAAACTTTATTACAATAGTGTAAAGGACAAATTATTTGTAAGCACTTTTAATCGTTACCTCGCTTAGCACGCGAAAGTGTGCATCAGCGCGAGTCAGCGTATAAGTATATTTTAACTAAAAGTTTTAAAACCCATATCAACTTTATTAATTTCCACTGTATACTACGGTTTTTATGATGATTCTTACAAACTAACTGCAGCTAAATAACTAAATAAAGGCCTAATTAATTTATGAATTTTTATCCAAAGTTGTGTTACTTGTAATAATTATTTACTACACATATTTAAAAATAAAAAATGTCTTTTGTACTAATCTGGAAAATAAACTTTTTTATATACAACTAGATGACAAACAAGGTGGTGGTAAGTTGTAACAGCCGCCTATGGAGACTTATCAAAATATATACTTAATTTAAGTACATATTAGAAACTATTATTGTCCATACCAGGTAGGCATAATGACCACTTTTATTACAAAAAAAAACAGAGTAGCACTGAAGCTATAAATAAATAAAATCATTTTACGGCAACCCGTAAAGCGTTGAAAACTTCGTGGAAATAATTGAAATAGGAATCCATTGCATTAACCTGTACGAACAAAACGTACAAAGTGGAATAATTAGCGTTCTTTGTTCGGCACAAAACCACTCTGGTGGACGAGCGATTGCAATCTATAAGCTCACGAGTTTAGTGAGTAGGTAGTATAGTGGCAAACAAACAAAAGGAATTGTTTTTAAGGTTCCGTAGCCAAATAGTAAAACGTAAACTTTGTGATTACGCACTGTCCGTCTATAGGTCTATGTGTCAATTATCATCATTAAGTCCTATTGCTAAGCACAGGGCTTCCTACATGGGAGAAACACACGAGGAGTTTGGGCCATAACACCACCACGCTGGCCCAATGCTGGTTGGTGGGTCAAAGCGGTGGCAGTCGGGACCGGCTTAACGTGCCTTCCGAAACTCGGAGTAACGGACGAAATCGAGATAATAAATTTTGTTTGGCCTAATATGCCGAGATCGACCATGCCGCTTACCAACAGGTGGGCCGTCAGCTTCTTTGTCATCTATTTGTATAAAAAAAAAATGGCGAAAGTTGCTTTGTTTTCTTAATCGAAACCAGAGCGCTCAAACCACTACGCTACCGAGCTCCTAATCATGTGTTATTATATCGCAGACTATAGATTTAGTTTATATAGATTTCTTAGACCTATTAAATTTTGCCCGAGAATCTGGAATACTAATATATAACTTACTTTTAGAAATAACATTACTAGTTAATTTTTTTTGTAGTCAAAAAAAACAGCGGGGGAAGATTTCCAAAACATCTTTACACATAGGTACGTATATTTCAGCAATAACAGCTACTGTACCCTGAATCAAACATGCCAGATCAAAACATATCTCAGATCATAGAAACCGTAATCTGATATGAGATTTACACCTATTGCAATATTAAAGAGTTATGTTATTGTGTGATTAGATTAATCACAGGTAGGTAAAGGCTTCACAGATTTGTGAACCATAAATACCCACATAATAAAAATGTATTTAAACTACAAAAATTTCACGTCCTGAGGCGGGGAATTTGTCTAGTTTAAATACAGACGTGAAATTTTTGTAGTTTAAATACATTTTTATTAGTAAGTAATTTTTCAAACATTTATAAGAATGTTGAAATCAAAATTAAAGAATACCCACCATTTTTTTCACGTAATTTATAATTTAGTCATTCAGTCTTTTGTTCAGTCTATACTTCAGATTTGAATCAAGACTGTACATTATACTTAATTTGATTGCGATACATAATGATTTGTTTACTTAATTTTATTTGATACTAAATTTTGGCCAATTAACAACAAGGCAACTCGCAAGTGATACCCCTGGTGTCGCAAGCATCCGTTGGCTACGGTAACCGCTTACCATCAGGTGGGCTGTATACTTGATTGACACCATAGTGGTATAAAAAAATGGCCTTCAATAGGAAAAACGAAAAGACTGGTTCTTTGAGTTTAAGAAACCCACTGCGGTGGTCTGATTAAAGACCAGACAATAACCGTAGAATCCATTGCCTGTGAAACTCCAAGACCACACATCATACTGTCCCGTAAATCGTTCACAAACTGTCCTCGATCTATTCAGAATGATTCGTTTCCTCCATTAGACGTCGTCGTTGCATAATTATGGAAACAGCAAAAACACATACAAAGTAAAACAAACTACTATATCGTGAATATTTAATATGTTCTGCCGCTTTTCTTGGGTGGAATGCACCTGGTCAGGCAAGTATTGATGGTGATACATGGTCAGGCACGACATCAAGTTGCGAGGCATTATATAATATAACAAAGTAGAATAATGGGCTATGATTTGTGCCAAAGCTTACATTGTCATCAGTTGGATGTATGTGATTTTTTCCCTTGCTATGGCCACTATACCACAAGGAGGACGTCCGGTTTCGCGTCGTCTAGTTTTATAAAAAATCTTTCAGCGTAGTCATTATAATAAGGATTGCTTCAACTTGACTTTCGTGCGTGTACGAGGCGCTTCGTGAAAATTCGGTCAAGACTATATGAACGATCACGAGGTCTTCTTAATAATGCATGCAATCTTTTGAAAATCGCTTTACTTTTCATGACGAAAAAGAGACTTTTACTTCTTAAAATATAAAGTCTTGTGAACTAGCTGATAGAGTTCGAGCTTTTGTAATTTATGATAATTAGCTACAGCAGACATTCTTCAACATAACAATTCAACATATTTTTAAAAACATCTATCAATTTTAATTGCACAGTGTGCCTCCAGTACCTATATCTAGTGTAATAATGAATTAATGATCAATTCAAATACCGCTCATCTAAATAAGATGAAAAGATAAGGCGGTCGTTGCCCGCTATAAAGAATTATCTGTTACCTAGCATAGGCCAAACGTCTATCATCCTTAGCTACTAAATATGATTAGATTTTTTTGTCACATCTATAAAATAAGCTCTAACTGTAGATTTGTAATCATTCCGAATAGCAGGGTGCCTTTTTGTTATATTTATTAGGATTTTGTTGCGAAATTAGTGTATTATTTATTTATTTATTTACAATGCTGAAGTCACAAAAATGAATAAGCACTGATTTTAAAGTGTTTTAAAGCGGCATTTACTGAAATACCTTTTCTGATCGAAAACTTAAAATCAATTCTAATTCATCATAATCTAACGTAAGTTTAAAGTATTATACAAGTTTTATTTTGTAAATAACATAATTTATCAGTGATTAAGAGGAAGCGTGTGATATTTGAAAATTTTTAAGACACTTAAAAAAATATGGTTACGAATCTATTTAAGTATATTTTTTTATAATTCGATAAGAAATTTTAGATTTCTAAACCTATTACGATTCGATCTTTAAACTTACGCGTTAGATAATGATGAATTAGTTTAAACGAATGTATTTACTTTAAGTTAAATACTGATAAAATGAATTATAAGAAATATATGTGCAGTTAGTATTTTTGTTAGCTACGTTAGGTTTAGTCTGATGTTCAGTAAATGAAATACAACTCTTTCTTCTCTAATTAGTCCTGAAACGGTAGTACCACTAGTAGCAAACTATAAGAGAAGCGCAGCCAATTTCTTTACACCAAGAAAAAGTGTATGTTAACTCCTTAGTTATTATGACTGGCGAGATAAATACTATCATAGTAAACGCGGAAACCAATTTTGCGAGGGTTGACATTTGAAACCTGATACTTAACACAGCCGGAGATCTGGGCTATTTTAAGCCCCGCTGGCCGGCGCGCAGCGGTCTTTGCGGCATACAAATTGGTACTTTTCAATGAAATTGTGCTAAAACGTATGCACTGGCAATACTAAATTCCTCCATAAAAGCTGTCTTTTCTTAACCGATTTCAAAGACGAGGAGGTTCTCAATTCGGCCGGTATGTTTTTCTTTTCTTCTATTTAAGTATGTACACCGATTACGACGAGATTTCAGATCCGATTTACGTGATTCTTTTTTTGTTCGATGCGGAATAGTTGCCATTTGGTCCCATAAATTTTTTTTACAATCAGTAGGGTAGTTTGGTTTTTGAATCAATAAAACTGAAATCAGTAAGTCGTCTACGTATGCGAAATTGCGGATTTTTGCTTTCCTATAACTTTTTAGTAAAACGATACGATAGTAGGGAACAATATAAGCTGACGGTTACCAATCTAGCTTTGACCTTAGAAAGTTATCACTAAAAATTGTGAAAAAAAAATTAAAACCGACTTCAAAAACTGAAAAGGATAAAATAATTAAATTTAAGTAGTTTTTTCCAGAAATAATAGAACGTGAAGCACCGACTCCAAAAATATATGTTTCTATGTGCACATCACATAGAAACATATATTTTTGGAGTCGGTGCTTAAATTAAATTATTTTATCCTTTTCAGTTTTTGAAGTCGGTTTTAATTTTTTTTTCACAATTTTTAGTGATAACTTTCTAAGGTCAAAGCTAGATTGGTGACCGTCTACCGTCTACCGAATTTTTTTTTCATTATAGAGTGTAAGTACTTAGAAGGGTTGAGTTACTAAAATGATTGAAACCTTAGCCACCGTCCCATTTATCCGTAAACAAAATACTTAATTGGTTGCAGTAATACAGTACGATTTTACAGTGTCACTTGCGAAACAAAAATATCACGCATCTCACTCAATACCAATAATAAACATATTGAACCATATATGGTTTCAGAGCAAAATTTAATGTAACTAAGTAGTTATGCTATGAATAACTCTCTCTCTTATATTAGAATTCAATTGCCAATATATTGATTGCCAATGCCACGAGAACTTATGAGTTACGAGATGAGAAGTTGGCAATTACTTTAACACGAATCCATATTTCTTGCGTGATAAAAGCAACCTTCGAGGAAAACGTCAATATCCTTTTAGTTGCATAAAAACCTATAAATCTTTGAGTTGAAATTGAAATGGTCAGGCCAGTACAGAAAGCAATGATTGATGATTTTGAATGAATGAATGATTTTATTTTTATCAAAGCTTATTTAATTATGGCATTATACAAAGGTGATGGTATTATAATATAACACAGTAATTCTTTTTGCTTACATATTAATAAAGAAGGTAGTCCGTTAAAGAAGTCCGTTATGTTCATGACTAAAGTAAAACGTATTTATAAAATGATGAAATTAATAAAGATCGTAAAGATGATTAAATTGCACAATAAAAATACGTAAATTGCAGCAATTTATAAAGTATTTATTGCAAGTACAGATAAACCTGTAAAGTGTACCATTACATGTTTTCTTCTATTTTATTACTAAAATCAAGTTGCTAATGTCATACATCATAGCAAAACAAAAACAGAAACGTTTTGCGTGGCGAAATAGAATTTAAAAATGAACATTATCTGTTCTGTTCAAAAGTTATAATTCCTGTAGCAAAAATTCTCAAGCGATCCATGCTAAAGAATTCTAAGCTATAAAATCTTCTTTTGCACTGGGAAACGTTTTACAAATTACCAAGCTCTTTTTTTAGTTCAATGAATGCATGCCCAGTGAGGTGTAGTGTACCGCGAGACCTGAGTCGCTTTAAGCTAAATTGATAGAGCTTCGTTAGATACCATGCCATTTTGTTATCTCAGTAGTTTTCAATAGCAAAATGAATAATACAGTATCTTTTTTTCAATGTTAGTAATACAAACATACTTGAAACATTAGTGTGATTTTGGTCGCGATCTTTGGTGAGGTAGAGTCTTTCTCTACCTCCTTTTAAGCTTAAGTAGGTATTTTATTTTTTACATTGAAATCGTCAGCTTACACAATAATTTAAAAAGGTCGTCATCTTATTTCTTGATGATATAATACTAGATATAGATACGTATAATTTTAATAACACATCTCATAATTAATCGAATACAAAATAAAATTAATGTAAATATTAAGTAGATTAAAAGACATAAGCCTCTGTAAGTATATTATTAATTAACTACCTACGTATTATTTTTGTAAATATAAACAGAGAAAGTAAATATGAATTCAAAGGAAAAAATATTATATAATTATAAGTAATCTATTTTAATATTAAAGCAAATTGAATTAATAAAATTACGTGTAATTTACGATTTTTACATAAAGCCTCTGTAATAATAAAATGTTGATGAAAATAAAAAACACTCAAATTAACAACTTATAAATAAAACGATTAGGATAACAAGTTATACATACCTAACATAGCGATACATAATATTATTAGGTATATTTCTAATATTGTAGGTATATTTTGATATGAACAAAATATCTGCCAAAATATTTATCATACAAATATCTGCTTCTACCGGGATTCGAACCTCTTATTTAGTAGACATAGGTAATTGACGTAGTGCCCACTGACCACCACCGTAAATTGATACCGTATTTGGTGTAATAAGATAGCTATCTAAAAAATTCTTCAGGAATCAGGAGTGATTCACTAACAGAAATATTCGTCATCGAGCTTAGTCTGATTTTGACGACAGCGCTGCTCGTAAGTGTATTCACTAATCTCTACGTCCATCTCTTGGCTGTGTATGTATTTAATGGCTAATTTAAACCAGACGGCTGACATGACGTTCAGCCATCTGATTAAACGTTGCGCTCAATGAGTTGGCTAGTTGTACTTACTTCAGCCGTTTGATTGGATGCCGGCGTTTAATCAACGGGCTAGGCATCCAGTTAAGCGGCTGATTTAACCAGTCGGTGGCGACAGATAGGGACATGATGTACCTACAATCGATATTTTTCTTGTGTTTAAAATGTATCGCAATGACTTCTTTCAATATTTGATTGACTTTTACATAAAGATATAAAAAATAAACAAATTTTAAGTTCCGGCTTACGCCGTGCTCGTTGTTGACACGCTAGTGTCACCAACGGTTGTCAAGCAAACCCTAAAAGGTATGACAGTGCTGCAGAGCAGACAGCCACAAATTCAAGGCTGTTGACTTTAGAAAATTGCATACTTAGCTGCTATAAGAACCGCAAACCTTTTTGGCTCTTTGTAAACGATAACAGTAGGTAATAGCTAACTGCTAAATATAGACCACTAATGGTGAAATCTGTGAAATATATGTCAAGTCATTTGGAACACATTACGATCTTGGGTAAAAATGCCCCTGAACAATTTTTCTTTTGTGTAAAATTCGTCGCGCATCACAAAAGTGAATGCAATATTTCTATCAAATTAACATAAATATTACATGTTTCGTGTACACATTTCATTTTCAACGGTGTTAAGCTTAAGGATTACTTAATTTTCTCGACCAAACTCCGTGTAATCCTGTTTACATTGCGCTTAAACTATTGTTTAATTCCGTGGCCTCATACATCACACGTAAAAGTCGTTTCGTAATCGATATACAATGGTCGGATGAGTCGGTCGATGGTACGATTCGGCGCGGACGATTTGACCGGATCTTTTGCAAGGTGCAACATCTTAGCACATGACCTAATTAACAATGCGTGACACCCTTTTTAAACAGTCTGTGAACCTGATTAATTTAGACAATTCGAGCATAGGTGCATTCGAGCATGTAATGACGGTGTTTTAACACTTATCTTAAAAATTAAGGTTTCCCAAGTATTGCTGATGGCTAATCAGCTTTTTAGAGTTGTTTTTTTATTCTGTTGTACCTATGTCATTTTTTTTATTTATTTGCAGGTGGTTTCTAATCGTCTGTCTTTATGGTTTACTAATCTGGGGTCATTTCAAGATGTGGTTTCCTTCTTTCCCATCTCTAAATACAGTCCAATTGCTCCAGACTATCGGATCGATTATTCATTCATTCGAATATAGTATTGTTAATTCGAATGACATGTTTAATTTGAACAAAAGACATGGTATAGAGGGAGACCTATGCTCTGTACTTCAACTAAACATCTTTTCCTATGATTGACATAGCTTCGTTCTAAATTAACCCGCTTGATCTCACTCTTATTTGCCACCAACATAAAAAAATTAAAATATCCGTTTACATTGAATGAATAGGTACTCCTTGGTAATAATCACGTATCATATCTAATCATTTTTAATGCGAGTTCTGCACTCGTCTTCGCATGAATAAAAAAACTTTCACTTCTTTTATAGCTACTTACCTACATATAGTTTTGTATTATTTCCAACGAACAAAAAAAGTCTGATCTTTTTCGTGGTGCCGACAGTATAATTATTAGAATCCTACGCATTATCATTAGCAAACCACAATGCTACGATTACGAAGTTGAGCCAGATTACTTAGATGGGATTTTTTAGCCCCAGTAATATCTCACTTACCATCACGTTCGTCGTATTAAATTATGCGAATGCTATATTAGTTTTTTGTGCTCCATTTTTACCCGACTACATCGAAGCTGAAAGGAAGGGTAATGATTTTGGCAGTCTATGTAGGTATGTTTGTATATTTCACCATATCGCCTAAGCTACTGAACCGATTTTAATGCATGAGGTGTCATTAGATTCGTGATAATGATATACAGGGTGGTGCCGTCAATGTGACAATAAATTAAAACATGGGCTATATTAGTTCATAGAAATGGTTTGCCACTTTCAAAAACATCTTATTCATTTGATAATTTCATGATTTTTGTATGCAGTAATATAACATTGGCTGCATTTTTTCATAGAAACGTAATTTCACTACTTTTTTATGAAATAATGCTGCCAACGTTACACAATTCCATACAAATGTCATGAAATTATCAAATGAATACGATATTTTTGAAAGTGGCAAACCATTTCTATGTGCTAATATAGCCCATGTTTAAATTTATTGTCGCATTGACGGCACCACCCTGTATATTAGGTGAATCAATAGGTTTTTAGAAGTTAACAAGATAATGTCTATTGCAATTATATCTACAATTAGATTGATTTAGAGTTAAAAAAGCAAATATCCCGCGACCTACCATAATCCGGGTCTGCTCTCACCTACATTCACATTTACTCTACATTCTGTTTTACGCGCATTATTAACAGTTTCAGTCAATTCAGTCGGCGTCAAGTTAACTTCTTCGACGCTAGAGTCACTCAATTTAGGTTGATTTTCAAACCTATGGCTCTAACAAATATGTCGTGAAAAGAAAATGGCGCGCGCAAAGCAAATTGAACAAAAAGTACACCAAGAAGGAGCCGAGTCTGAGTTTTTAACAAGTTAAAAAAGGTTGTATGATAAATTCGGCACCATGGAGGTAGGAGTAGAGTAGTAAGGAGGTTTAATGATGTTTTGAATTCACAAACTTAGTGCACACGATGTTATAAATTCAATTTTACTTTATCCTCTAGCGGATAAAAACCGCTTTTGCACTCAGATATCGAAGAGCAAAAATACTCTTTCCGAGATAGGGGATGAAAAAAACATACATTACCTATTTTAACTAAATAAATATAAGTAAACATAACAAATACTTCATTTCCCATGACATAATGATGTTAAAACCAAAAACAATGAAACTACTGATATCCTGGGGCGGGAATCGAACCATCTAGTCTATAAATCTTTTAAATATGTCATATCGTCCTGATATTCTTCGATTCTTCTTTATGCTACAACGTCAGCAGTATTTATAAATTATAACACCGACGCTAATTCGTATAGAATAACTTTGTTATTTTTGTTCAGGAAAAGCGTAACTATAGGTAGTATACCTTGTGCAAAAAAGTATATTAGGTTCAATGGGTGTAAATAGCGTTTACGTCACTCTGCTTTCATCCAATTTTTCAAGTCGAGAATATTGGCAACGCACAAACCGAATCTAAGAGGTTTTTACATGCAAAGTTAGGCTAACAGTTGTCGGAATTTTTTCGAAAAACACTAATATAATTGAGTAGGAGCAATTATTAGCTTTTCATACAAACCAAAAATCGCGAATAATTTCTTTATTATTGGACTTTTCAAAAAATCCTTATCACCCATTGAATCGTAATGTACTTTTTGGCACTAGGTTTACCTACCACAGTTATGCCTTTCCTGAACAAAAATTACAAAGTATTCTATACGAATTAGCCTCGGTTGAACTAAAAAGTGCAAAAACCACTAATCTATTTCCCTGTTCCTGGTGGTGCAAAGCGATGAACCATCACGCAGCCTCTCGCCCGGAACGGAAAACCGCTCGAGCATACCATCGGTTCTATTACCTCATGCGTTAGTCTCAGAACATGGTCTGGAGAGCGACAATATAATAACATACTAGAAGTGCAACTACAAATCAGCGCACTTAACCCCTCCTACGCGACACGAATCTGAATAAGTACTCAAATTAAAAGTTTGCAAGCGTTCGCGTGAGCGCTTCGTCGCTTCCTGTAGAAGTGTTAACGAAACGTCATTAGCTTCAAATAGCGGCTGCCCGCGGCTCTACATGCGTGGATGGCGGTTATCGCGGCAAAAGGTAGCAAGTTTTTCTCAGGATGTATCTGTAACAGCCGTCTGGTTAATTTAGGCACTTAATTAGACTCCTAAGCCGTTGATTTAGCGCCGGCATCCAATGAAGCGTCTGGAGGACAACTAGCCAAATCGTTGAGCGCGACGTTAAATGATTTAACTAGATGGCTGAACGTCGTGTCAGCCATCTGGTTAGTTTAGCCATTCAATTAGGCAGGTCGTCTATTACGTTACGAATAGTTTTTGTATGACTGTATGAGTGATTGGTAGGTTCAAGTTTCTTTTTTTATAATCACCTAAAACCGAAACCATATGGTTGTAGGTAAGGGTCTTAAAAAATACGAATCACCCAATTGAGCTGATTTTCAATACGCCAAATGTTGTTAAACGTTGAAAGATTCTAGTTAAATTAAGTATCGGCCTAGGCAGTTTATTCGATGCCGGAGGCGTCCAATTAAGCAGCTATTTAACCAAATGGGTGCGACATATCTCCATACAAAAAAAAAATAATGCCTATCTTACATCCTTATTTGATGGAATCGAATAAATGCTGAGAACGGCGTTTATTTATTTTTATTGAAGAGTATTTATTTTATTTCAGAGTTTTAATTTGGAGACCCCCATAAAAATCTTGGCGCCTTCAGAATGTTACATCATCTGACTGAATGTGACTAATATTTATTTATCATACTAAGTAAAAATTATCTCACAAACTATAGATTGGCAAAAAAATAGTATGGACCCGATATCTCTAAAAATTGATCTTATTTGTATCTCACTCACGAAGATCAGCGTAGCGTAACCGCTGTAATATTAAAAAAGGCTTCGAGAGTTCAATGGGTGCGTACTATTGTTGATATTCATCGTCCTACGATACTTTCCCCATTATTATAAGATATAGCAAAAAAACCTGTCTTGTTTACTTTTTTAATGAAAGTTATATTTAAAAGAAACTCCCTCTTTAACACCGAATCCATTTGAAGAAATCACGTTTTATGTAACAGAGGTATGACCATAATACCAATGTTACCTATTTATACCTAATAAAATATCTAAAGTAATCTAAACTGGAAAAATTTCATGTCCGGCGGTGTCCGAACCCGCGACCTTTGCACAATCCGAGTGACTGCTTTAACCTTTGACAGCTTTAAGTGTGCGAAATTTTATACTCCTCCATCCGCGAAATTTTCGTAAAAAGCTATAATATTATGATTATTCGTATTATTATTTTTTCACATATTAGTATACTTACTTACTCAAACAATGTTAAATTGACACGTTATGTCGGTTGGAAAATGACTTTAAAACAACGGAATCATTAACATAGTAAATGTGAGTGTTACGCGTAATATGCCGTCGTGTGTATGCAATGCAATCGTGTAATGCCATGGCAGGAGCAAGTCTAGAATCCCTGACGTTTAAGTTATAATAAGATATATCGACGAAACAATTTTCCTGGGGATTTTCCACCTTAATATCAAGAGTGGCGAATATTCATGGTAGAGTTACAGCCGAAAACTCAAACGCTACTCAAATTTTGAACTACCCCCCAATCAGACACTAAGCTGATGCCGTCTCTATCTATTTTAATAATAACGAGGCAGCGTTTAACTACTTTACTCCAGTGGTATGCGAATGGGCTTAATCCGAAATTCGTGCGTTACTACGACATTGTGATATCTTGCCCTGCAACGCAGCAGTGGATAGGCTAATAACCTGCAGATGCTCAATTGAGCTCGGTAGCTTAGTGGTTTGAGCGCTCTAGTTTAGATTAAGAAAATAAAGCGACTTTCGCCATGGTCGATGCCAGGATTGGTCGATCAAGATTTGTAAGTAACTAAAAATGAGATTAAGAGATATTATGGTACAATTAACTGGCTCCTCAAACGAGTTGCTTCAGTATATAGATTTGAACGGTCAAATCTGGTTAAGTTTATTACGAAATTTAAAACCGAAGATAGGTAGATACATTTTGTAGCAAATCCTACTGAATGTAACATGGAGCCCTGTCTTGTAGAAAACCTATAGGTAACAAGATATTAACTTTTTCACAATTTCCTAAGAAGTTATTTTGAGGGGTGTCCATGAATACTTAATAATAACATAGGTACACTACTTTTCAATGTTAACAATTGTTAACGAACTAATAAATATCAAACACAACATATTTCACATTAATTAACTCGCCATAGTTATCATATTGATGAAGAAAACCCATAAGATAACCTTACGGGTTTTCTTTATTTTTAACTAACCGCCCGCGTGGGTTTTTTGAATTGAATTCCAAAGAGCATGGAATAGGGGTTAGGTATAGTTTTCTATGAAACTTATTATTCTCTGAGTTAATTGACTCAAGTCAAGTTGCTATCAAAAACTTAAAACTTTTAGGGGCTTTACTGGGCTTTCCACACAAACTTTCTAGTCGAAAATATAAGAAACGAACATACCTATTCTAACAAAACTTGCCATGCATAAGTGAGTCAGGGTAGTCTAATTAGTTATGAGGATTTTTAGTTATAGAAAGAAAGAAAAATATTATTATTGTATTGGCATACACCAAACATAGAAATATAGGTACCTAAATATCTACAACATAAAACTTAGACAATAAAACAAAGAAAAAGTAGGAAAATAAACAATTAACAGCAAAAGAATTTATTGGTTTATATGAGAAACTGAAAATTGTGCTCTTACTCAATTATTGCTTATGCATGTAGTCTTATTATATTCGGGTTGTTCGTTTCCAATATTTTCGTATGAAAAGCCGCGCGGCGGAAACCCCCCTAAGGGCTAAAATCAGCACCAAGTGAGTATAAATGGTCCTCAGTTTTTATTATAACGACAACGGCGGAGAGCTCTAACGTATTAAACGCAATGGAAGTAGATAATGTGATTTTTAGACCGAAGCATCTCGTTTGTGGAGCCAGTTAAAATGGGCTATATCTCTAAATTCACTTAAAATTAGTTACCTACTATATTGTCCTACAACTCTACAAAATGATACAGAAATTTCATGTTGATTGAACTTTTATTTTCTTGGAAAAATGTAGGTACGCGTCGAAGTTTGGTCTGGGGAGCCACATAAAGTATTGTAGGTTTTTTGGTTTCAGCCCTACGGAGCTCAAATTTTGAGTAGGTTCTAATTAATATTAAAAATCATATCAATTTTTTTTAAATAATCATAATATTCCTGTTCTGAGGTTTGAGGAGGCACCGTTAAAGTCATTTAACTTTTGATGTATTCCACTACAAAATCCAGGACCGGGGCTTCATATTTTTTAGGCTACTACAAAATAACTGTAGTAATCCTTCTAAGATGCGAAAAGTGGCTCCTCAATCTAAACATACATCAAATACTGAGGTTTCGATTGCTTTACAGCGATCTTGGTGACACGGGAAGATTTAGTTGGTTTTAGTAATTAAGTAACATTTTTATTGTTCTTTCCTCTTCTTTATAGCTAGTTAAAGCAGTACAATATCGATAACTTAAATTAGTGAAACCAATCTTCAATTAATATAACGTCAAAACGAAAAAAATAAAATACAAAACGTAAATAGTAGGGGCCATCGTTCTAGAGACCTATCTATGGCAGGAAAAGCTAATGGAAAGCTCAACATGGCATCTCGCAGTATTATCATTCCAATTAAATTTGCAATTACAAATACTTCATACTTTATGATCAACGAAGAGAAAAATACTCATCGCAATTACGTGTCGGTAAAGATGCTTACTAATTATTTATTTTTATTTAGTCATGGAAACATAAAACTAATTGAAATACTTTTTAACAACTTATGAAGCAAAAGTGCACATTAATATTTTAATTTCCTTGCAAGCTTTCTTGTTTATTTATTAGTGGGGTGACTGTTTATTTTATTACCAAGTAAGAACTGATAAATAAATTTAAAAGTTAAGTAGGTATGGTTGCTTAGTTGGAATACCTATTCGGATAAGTTTTTTTTTTATGAACCACAAATTTAATGGTAAATTTTCAAGTATAAATATTCTATTTGTTGAACTACCTTTTATAAGTTACTTTATAAATGTCGCTGGATTTGTTCAAAGTAAATATAATATATGTACAATACTTACCTTCTTTCAACACTAAATTGTTAGAAATGTTTTTGTATACTTTTTATCTTTATGGCTTTTGAAGGTATGTGAATGTGCCAAAATGAACGTAGAATTTAATATAACTAGCATTTCATAGAAATAATTTTGTCTCTGAATTCTATGTAAAGTTGCATCTATTTCATAAAACAATCATCGCCTTAAACGGTTTAAATAGTATAAACATGTTTTTCTTCATTGGGCCCTTGAGTTAGCATTCGACCAATCCTGTTTCACTTACCACTTAAGTTATTAAAGTCAGGCTCCTCATCGAGTTCGTAATGACGACACAAATTATTTTATGGTTCCATGGGGTAGTTGTGCACAATAAAAGTTTTGAGTCATTACACACATACACGCGCGATTCAAGCCTTAGGCGGCGCCAGCGCAGCGTGCGTGGTACCGCGCGCTTGCGTTAGAACTGAGAATTTTCTTAGACCCCTTCTACTCACTCCACCTGTCACGTTAACGGGATGCGCTAACTCAAGATCGCCCGCTAGATAGACCCGGGATTTAATTGGCGGCGAAAGGGGTAATGGACCAATAGATACCAATTAAAAACTTTGTAAAAACAATTTATTTATTAGACTCTAAACTTATACATATAAATATTTTCTAGCACAATAACAAGCTAATTTGGTGAAATAATATTTGACTAATAAACTCCTACATGTGCTGGAACGTGTAGGTACTAGGTAACATACCTAATTGAATCACTTTGACTGTATCTAATACTTACCTAATAATAATTTTATATTAAGTACCACTACAATAGTAGGTTATCAAAATAGTACATGTGTAAAGTTAAACCTAGTTAATTACAATTAGTAAATTCCCTCCGCAAATGTAACTTCATTATGTTTCATATGAGAGTGCTTATAATATGTATTTAAATGACCATGAATTTGGTATTATTAATATTAACACCCAACATTTTATACCCAATGTTCTGTAGAATAAAATTGAAAGGTCATAATTAATATTTTGAAAAAAATCTCTGTAGGTATCTATTTAGATACTCTTTATATATTATTTAATATTGAAATCATTCATTGAGAACCTAAGTACATATATTTAAATGAAAAATAAAACAGAATTAACAAACTTTGCTCAAATGGAAACAAAAAAAGTTTTGTTTTCAATCACTAACAAATTTTGTATCTTTTATGGAGTTTTAATGAAAAAATACTTATCTAACGAAATATTATTCCATACACATAAACATAGAACGCAGTAAGTCATAAACTCCGCCGTTTCATGTAACGTTTGATGTTTAATTAATCACTGTCCCTATTATTGACTCGGTTATGTATAGGTGGAATGGTTTGTTCAAACATGTGGAATACGTCAAGTGACCACGTACAAAGATAGGCATGCGACGGTTTTTTCGAAATGGCGAGATTATGACTGACCTGCTACATAATAGGTACATAGTATAAAAATACAATTACAGTCTATTCATTCAGGTAAGAAGTAAGAACTACTTTAGATTAATGTTAATGGAAGCTTAAATGCGTATCACATACTTACAAAATCCCCAATTTTAAGAAAATAAGGAGTTTATTGGAAAACTAAATATACATTCACCGGCAAATTACCGAGTCTGAAATAGAAACAATAGTAAAGTACAATAAATTAGAAGCTCATCTAATAGAAATATCCAGGGCCAGGACCAGAAACCACAAGGAAAGCTTTTTAAGCGCAAATACAGTTAAACTCATCGAGGATAGAAAGAAACTAATATCAGATAGAAGAAGAAAGGAAAACCAGAAAGAAATCTCAATCCTGAGCAAACAAATAAGGGAGAACATGAGAAAGGACATTAAATTAAGAAAGACAGAAAAGAATGCAGACACTGGAAAAATATATACAGAGTGCTGGAGGGACAAGGAAAGCACTAAAAGAACTCCATGAAAAACGAAAGGAATTGATTCTAAATGCGAGAAAAAGGGATTGGGATGGCAACGGACTACTATCGCTCACTATACTCGGAACAAAAAAACGCAAGTATATCAAATACAAGACAGCAAAAGAGAAATACGGAATATAAAGAAGAAACGGTCCCAGATATACTAGTAGCAGAAGTTGTGACACAATATCTAATGAGGTTTTACGTGGTACGGTTGAACAAATCAGTCCGATATTGACCAGACTCTTTAACGAAATCCTAACCGCTGGTAAAGTTCCCAGCCAGTGGGGAAACTCACATATAATATTGCTGCATAAGAAAGGCGCAAAAGATGACATAGGAAACTACAGGCCCATATCGCTAATTTAAACATATACAAGATCTTTGCAAAAGTTATACTGGAAAGAATATCCAAACAGCTCGACGAGAACCAACCAAAGGTACAAGCAGGATTTAGGAAAAATTATAGCACAATTGACCAAATTCACACCATCAAGCTGATCATGCAGAAATATAAAGAGTACAACAAAACCCTCTATCTAGCCTTTATAGACTATTCTAAAGCATTTAATAGCCTTAACCATGATCATATCTGGCTGTCTGTTGGAACAAGGAATCAATACAATATACATCAATGCCATCAGAAACATCTATAAAGAAAGCGAACCCAGCATGAAACTGGAGTCATTAGGAGATACCTTTCCAATCAAAAGGGGCGTCAAACAGGGCGACCCACTTTCTCCAAAGTTATTCTCAGCCGTTTAGGAACATATATTCCGGAAAATGGATTCTGATCATCTGGGCCTAAATATTAACGGATCTCGTATCAACCACCTCAGGTTCGCAGACGACCTGGTAATTTTGGAAGAGGATCCTAAGTTACTAGAATACATGATCCAAAACTTGGCAAATAAGTGGCGAAGTTGGATTGGAAATGAATTCAACAAAAACAAAGGTTATGACAAATATGGATGCTGTGGATATAACTATCAATGGGCAGAAATTAGAATATGTGGACGTGTATGTGTACCTAGAACAAACAATATCCCCAGAAGACCAAATGATGAAGGAGGTCGAAAAACGAATAGCAAAGGGATGGAAGAAGTATTAGTACGGAAGAAGTATTATGGAAGAAGTATTACTTAAAGAGATTATGAAAAACAACGAATTTAGTAACAAAATAAAAAAAAAGACCTTTGAAACTTGTATCCTCCCATGCATAACTTATGGCTGCGAGACTTGGTCACTAACCAAGCACCAAAGAGACAAGCTCGCGAAATGCCAAAGGGCTATGGAAAGAAGCATGCTAGGGCTAAAACTAAAGGATAAAATAAAGAACGCCGACATTCGACATAGAACAAAGTTGACAGATATTTTAACTCGGATAGATCAAATGAAATGGAGGTGGACTAGTCATATGCTGCGCTGCAACAAAGACAAGTGGAGCAAACAGGTGACTCTATGGTACCCGAGAGACGGAACTAGAAGCAGAGGACGTCCTATAAAAAGATGGAAGGACGATATCAAGTGAACTGTGGGACCTCTCAGGACTAGAGTAGCAGCAGACAGGAAGCAATGGAAGAAGTTGGAGGAGGCCTATGCCGAAAGGCACACTAAGGTAAGAGATTTTAATAGTGTGTTTAATAATTTATTTTGAAAAGACGCACTCTTAACCTAGAAATACAGGCAATTTTTATTTATTATTTAATTTAAATATACATAGTTTAAAACTCGAAAGAGTAATCCTTCTTTAGAAAGCCTTTTAACTGTTTAATCAGTCACTCTTCTCAATTAAAACAGGTAGGTAGCTATCTTAAAATAGAATAATAAGTTAAATTGTTCATATAATATACGTACAATACGTATTTTTTTGTCTGCAATAATTTTACACAACACTTAATTACTATATTGATTTTTTTTTATTTCATTTAACTTGACAACTGTCTACAAACATATTTAAAGAATATATTGGTAATAATTCAGATATTATACCATAATAAGACTGATAAAATTTATCAATATAATAAAAGTATTTCAATGGGCCTTTTTATTCAGATCTAATTTGTGTATAATTTAACAGAATAAAATAAATATGTAATTAATTACAAATTTAATGACACACTTCTCATTGAAAACTTGAAATGTTTTAGATATTTTTTGTAACTTAAAAAATACAGATGAAAAAATTGACAGGATTAAATAAAATATTAGTTTTTTAAAAATTACGAATATTTAGTGTCTTGCGAGTGATGGACAAATAAAGGACTAAAAGATGGGTAGTTGATATGAATAAAAATTGTGGATTACTTATATTACGACAATTTCGTGTGTGTATATTTATAATAGTAGAAAACATATTTATTTTATGATTCTGTTTTTGATATTGAATGAACTTAAGCATGCAACGCAATGTTTATCAAAAAATTAGGCATTGCATAGAAACACAAAATTAGGATTCAGTAATATTCATTGATATGAGAAAGAAACACAAAACACAACAGCAGGGTTACCTCTGAAAATTTAACACCTTTCAGACCACTTTTATTATCTGATTAAATTAATTAAAACATTGCCCTGCTCCATCTTATCATTTTTAATCATAGTTTAAGAGGGTTGAACTTAAATCACCGTAGTTTACGCACTTGTATTGGTTGCGCTTCATTCAGACCGTTTATTTTTTATATGACAAACTGACGGCCCACCTGGTGGTTAGTGGTTACCATCGCGTTTAGACACCTGCAATAACAAGGAAAAAACACAACCATTGTGGCTTTCTTGACGGGTTAAAAGGTTTGTAATTCCTTAAATTAATCCATTCATAAGGGTATTAAATAACCTTTCAGATGGTATGTGTTTTAAAATAATAAGACTAACAATATCAAGAATGATAACCATGAAACGTAACAATTGGGGGTTGCACCATTTATTCGCCCTGAAGTGTTTATAATCAGTTAAAAAGCCATGGTTTTAGAAGTGAAATGTTATTAAAATCAAAAATATTTATTTTTGGTTATCAATTTACTATTAGAGTTTTACTACCTTCATATTATATTATATTTATTCATTTATGAAACATTTTCGCTTTTTATCCTTTTTTAATGCCTAGTGAAATACAAAAATTATCAACATGAAAATAAACATACATATCATACCACTAATGTAATTTATGTTTCCTCAATATTAGGATTCTCAGAGAATAATTGATGGTCATTATATGTTCGTAGATACTTCCTTGTTGTGCAGTACAGTATAAGGCCCCACTTCATCATCATGAAGGACCACATGAGTCTGATGATTATGCTTGATTCAATTGGTAGGATTTCTGAAAAAAAAGAACTCATTTGAAATGTTTATTTTCAATATAGTGAAAACTGGTTATAGTACTTTTATCTCATGAAGCAACTTGCACTGAAATGTAAGCATATAAATTTTAACAGATAGAAATAAATATTATACACGGTAATTTTTTCATCAACCCGGATAATTTTAGGGATTATTCTACTCATGAAAACAAACAACTTTAAAAAAATACAGCTGTTCTGTACAATTCGATTAAATATTTATGCACTTTTGTATGGAACAGCTTTTTTTTTCGCGATTACAGTTTTGGTATGAATTGGCATGAATTATAAAGCCTATTTTTATGATGATTTGGATTTTATCTAGACCGACAGAATGATTTGCGTTGCAATATTAAGCACTCTATCTTGACACAAAAAACTTTTTGTCTGAAAAATCATTAAAAGGTTTTCATATACAAACTATTTTTGTAAAACAAAGTTGCAGCAGAAATAACACTATTATTGTTTTTATGAACAATTTTAAAACAGATGGTAAGTTTTATAAATAAATATTAAAGTTAGTTTGAAACAAGGGTAGCACTTGTTTAAAACTGATCTATACGGGGCATTAACTCACAATTTATTATTCACTTAACAAATATATAGATAATTATTTTGTATTTTATCAAACTACTAATTATGTACAAGTGGAATTCTTGTTGATTACAACTATCTAAGCTTTTATTTGAATTCTACTCTGCTGTATTTTATTCTTATACCACCATATAGAACATGGTGATATAGTGTGATTGATGTATTTTTCATTTAGATACTAACTTACCAGCTTTATAATATATTTCTAGAAATATGTAGAAAATGGTGAGAGCAAATCCTGATGCAAATCCAACCATGCCACAGTCTCCAAGGTACTGCAATGCCTTCCGTGAGAAATTGACATGAAGTGATTCTTTCAAGTAATGGCAGTGTAGCATCATATTAAGAGCAGCATGTATACCTAAGCACAAACATATTATAAAATTCGTAAAAATTAGTTACTTAATATGTATATTCTAAAAGTTTTTTTTTTTTAAATAACGCTGTATGTATTAAGTAACGAGAAATAACAAGTAAAAGTAACGAGAATCAACAAGTAAACTAAGGCTGTTTACTGACCCAATAATTTCAAGAGGATTTTTGGGTCAATTAATTTAACATTTATTTAGCCCTCTAACACCCCGCCGGCGCCTACACATAATAGAAAAGTCTATTGTAATTGATACATGGATATTATAAAGATTTAAAATCTAATTTACAAATACAAAATAAGAAAACACACCTGATAATAACGCCCACATACCCGCTTCGACATTTGCGTAAACAAGGCAAAAACAAATAAACGCGGATACGCCAAGTATAGCACCTATAGCACTAACCGCTATATGAATTTTTGTACGCAACATCTTCAATATAAAACAAAAACAAACTCAATTATTAGAAGAAATATCGCAATGAATATTTAAAAAATTATAGAGACGTTTGTTTTGTTATTTCATTTGATACGATTCTCACCACAGACTATTAAAAAGCACAGATCACTAGTTCTCTAAAGTTAGGATGTAAGTGTGTAAGTTCCTTGCTAAGAGTAATTCTCACTTTACTTCAAACTTCAAAGCACAGATTAGAAAGAGTATCTTCAAAGGTAGTTCACACCACAGATTGACTTTTACAGATTAAAAAAAATCTCTATGGAATAAAACTATGACGAAGGAATAACTACCTACTGAGCGTGCCTACCTCTGTTCTTTGTCGCATAAAGATGGCTGCCTCTTCAGTGTTGTAACTCTCTATGTGCATCTGTTGTCGATATAAAATTTAAAAACTTATTACGGTTCTGAATAATTTCACGATGAAAATATTTATTTGCAAAATGAAATAAGATGAAGGATCCTACAAATTTTGTCATTACCTTTTTCCGTAAAATCTATAGATCTGGCTTACGGGCGCCGCAAAGTGTAGTTCTACATGCATTTTGAGCAAAAAAAATTATTTCCACATTACCTTGAGGTAAAAAAATCGCCACGATTTTTTTTGTAAGCTTAATAGGGATATCACGATAAAAAAATACGCCGCTTACTTTATCTAAAGGTGGTAACAAAAATTAAGTTTTTGTCTAAACGTATTGACTCTTGTCGCAAACTGGCTTCAAAGGTACTTGCCAATGACGTCACAGAAAAGAATTGCCAAAAGAAGTACTCAACAAGTAATATTTATCCCTCTTTTCAAATGCAACATTTGCTTGGTTAAAAAGAGACAACATGACGTTTGACGTTTTTATGTTGATATGATAGATATTTCTATAATCACAATATGTATAGAACATTAGAGCATCTCCATCAGCGAACGATCTCCATATAATCCTGTCTCCTCTTTTAAATTTTTTTATTCCTTTTTTTGTTAATTCTCCCTATAAAAGGAAGGCAAAGGAAACTAATGACCATACAGCCATATTTTCAGTATTTGCATTAAATTGCTTCTTTTATTGCATTAAAATGCTGGCGTAACACATGCTTCTTGGGAGTATTTGACACGAAATATATGATGACAGTCACTTTATGTGCTACTTGATTAGGTGGATAACCACAAAAAAGTTCTCATCGTATTTCACACCATAATCACTTTTATTCTAATAATCTTTTAGTTGCACGTCAACACAAACACTTGAATAATATAACTCAATGTTCACTCTGACATTATTCTTTAATTATTGTAATAAAAATCTCAAAATATTGACTGACACCACAAAAACCCGACAAATACTCTCGTTTTTTTGTTTAATTCTCCCTTTAAAGGGAAGGCAAAGGGAACTAATGCCCATACAGCTATGTCTTTAGTATTCTTTTTTTCTTAATAGAATGCATTGAAATGGTGGTGTTACACATTTCAATGCACGTTTAGAGAAATTGACGCGAAATATATGATGACAGTCTCCATATGATGCTAATTGATGAGGTGAAAAACTACGTAAAAATTTTCATCGTGTTTCGCACCATAATAACTTTTATTCTAATGATCTTCCAATTGCACGTCAACACAAACACTTGCTTCATAATTATAACTACACTTTAAGTGGAAAATTTATGCGATTTCACATGAGCCCTTGTCGACTATCGATTGTAAGTATCAAATCCCATACATTTCCCATTTAGCGGTAGCGATTGTCAAATGGCATCTTGTCTAGGACCTCTGTGTCGGTTTTTTGATCATATCAAAGCGCGCGAACTTTTAATCTTCGCGTAGCCTCTCACACATTCATGCGAGCAGCTGTAATAGTTCTCCTCGCGATAGCGAAGCTAACAGACGTCTTTAGAAATATTCACTCCAACCTTGAACGGAGGGCATTGGGTCATTCTACACTGATACATCGGTATCGCAAATCGCAAGGGATTTCTTATTTTTGAAATAAAAATAATAGTACTAATATTATAAATGCGAAAGTGTGTCTGTATGTTACCTCTCCATTCTTAAACCGCTGAACCGGTTTAGATGAGATTTGGTTTAGACATAGTTTGAGTCCCGGTAAAGGATATGAGATACTTTTTGGCTCGATAACCGACATCCTTATAAATGTTATTTAGTTACATACATTACCTAGATTACGCTGGGCCCAAAGATTTTATTATTTTGTTTGATCATAGCCTAATATCTAGAACCGACTGAATTATTCTATAGAATTTAGTGACAATGGCTCCAATTCTGGAGAACACATGTTAAGTCCTGAAATTACAAAATGAATACAAAAAGATTAGCTGTCATATTATTTGTCATTTAGAAACGCGCGATCAATTTTCGACCTTACTTAACGTGATTTAATGCAGTGTTTAGCAGGCACCTCCGTACATGGCGTCTAAAATTGTCTAGGTCTAGGGCTTCTTTGAGATCTATGTAAATATAGTTAACGGCTCTAAACAAATTCTTGCTATCTTTTTCCTATTACATATTTCGAAAGAGAGTTAAACAGTACAAGAATTCATAATAAGTGTAACAGTTGCACTACGAAAGCCGCCTCTATTACGAACGCAGTAAGGGTGGTCTCAAGGTCAAACTGTTACGCTTGATGTGCTGTCGACTGTACTTAATACTTCCCATTCTATTTAGTTAATAGTAATACTAATAATATCATATTCACTATCCATACTTAAGAAAATTTGAAAAACAAACTGATAAATATAAAATTAACAAAAAACTTGAGGTAACAAAACTGAGACCATCGACTAGAGATTTAGAGAATGGCACATTTAGATCGGTCAGTATGGGAAAGTCTTAAAAGATAACACATACGAAAATCTCTTCTTAGGAACCATGTCATAGATTTTAGTAATAAGAAAAACTGCATTCAAACCTTTTAAAAAAACATGTAGGTACTCAGCTCGGGAATCGAACCCGGATGTTTTGAAAAATAAAACTAACACTTTTTCTATTTAGATATCGATTGTGTAGATCTTAAGCTTAAGCAGTAAAGGTCACTATAAAACATGATGTCTAAAATGAATAAAATGCATTGTTTTCATATCCTTTAATTTATTTTAGTAAGTATTCGAAATTACCACTATTTTTTCAATATAACATTTAACTCGTTTAGGTGCGTGAAATTGTCTTTATGGTTGTTTGTAGCTCTTTGCTGATAGGCTGGGTGTCGCAATTTGTTACATATAAACTGCTTTACATATTATTATCTGCGATAATATTATCTATCTATGATTGTACCTAATTTCTTACTTCTATTAATCACAGATTATTGATATATGTATCCTAATAATCATACTTACATTAGTAATCAATTGAAAAGCCCACTTAGATAAGTATGTAGATACAAGGCGTGATTTATAAACCTCATTTGAAAATGGAACGTCTTGGTTTGACTGGCCGAATAGTAATAAATTTAGAAAAAAAAATTAGTGTCAATGTTTTGGCGGGAACTTAAAGTTCGGTTCGGTTCCATTCCCGAGCCGAGTACACTTTTTTTGAAATGAATGAATGCAGTTTTTCTTATTACTTAAATCGATGACATGGTTCAATAAAAGATTTTCTCATGTCTTATATATTATATTCTTTAGTTTTAGACTTTCACATACTGACCGATCTAAATGTGCCACCCTGTATACTGGTAGATATTTGTAAGCATGTGTAGGAAGCGCAAATGTGTTCTTTAATGAGTATGCGAATCCTTCGGGATTACGAATGAATTTCCGATGGCCCTTCACATGCGTACAAAGATTCGAACATTTTGCGAATATTTGCTCGTATGTGAGTAGATAACCGGGGCAATTGGCAATACGAAGAAAAACAAATCTGACTGACAGGTTCTAAACTTGTCAGATTTGATAACTGCTTTTCAGATTTGACAGGTTCTTTAAAACTTTGAGAGATTTTAAAAATAAAATTGTAAAAAAAAACAAAATGACAATTAAAAAAATTCAATACAGAAAAACTTTAAAATTTGATAAATCTTTATTTAACTTTTTTTTTGTTACGTTATTGTAGTCTCAACACAAACAGCTTAAAACAGACAAAAAAAAATAGAATCGTACCATTCAAACCCCCTCTCAAACATTACTACCTAATCAGAAACATACACAGTTACAATTTTAGTGGTGTTTAACTTTTTTCATTGTCTGTTTTATGTCATTATTGCACAGTTTATGAAAACAATCTATTAATTGCTTTTACAATTATAATTGTGTTCGACTTCTTTATTGTCTGTTTTATGTCATTATTGCACATTGTATGAAAAACAAGCAATTCATTGTTTACTTTTACAGAAAAAAACCCAATTGGATTAAATATTTCATGTGAAACATTGAGAATGAGATAATTTTTATTATTAATAGTCATGTTCCATTTCGGAAACGATTTTCGCGTCCAAGATCACGGCGCTTACACGTTTCTTCTAGCAAGGTTGGCAAGCAACCGAGTGTAGCGCGGTCGCCACACTTAAACGGAACATAGTACTGACGGATGGTGTCTTCTCTTTACACAAAATTCTTTATCTCAATGACATAAGATGAACTCTTATGATTCTTTAAACTTTACGTCTAGGGCGTTCCTAGGATTAAACTTTAATCTTCCCCAAATTGCAACCAACAATATACATATAAACGAAATACTTCAATAAACTTAGCTATTTAAAAACAATAAATCATGTTATAAATATCATAACAGTCAATGCTTAGATTTTAATAGTAACTCTCGTTACTTTTATAACTTATATTGGGTGCCACTAATCAAAGGGTAAAATAGACATCTCTCTTCGACTCCTTAGGACATAAAAACAATAAATATATTTCTATATGGTACAGTATAAAATTTTGTCTTAATGGGAACAATCAATAAAAATTTTAGATAATTATGTGAATTTATAAAAACAATACATGATACTATATCTAGCATACCACCGCCTCCGCTGCGAAATTATAGCCGAGAAGCCGCTTATTCCACCACACAGATCACTATTTCCACCATTACTTGAAATATTAATAACAAAAACAGAAAGAGAGCTGAAGGCGATACCTCGCGAACTTCGTTTCGGCCGAGAAGAGAGAGATAGAGATATCAATTGTAAGCGAGAGGAAAGACGACGACAATAGAGTACGCGGTCTTAGCATAGGCAAAAAGGTAATAATAATTTTATTTATTTATTAAAAACTTAACGAATGGTCAAGAAAACTCTTTTGAGACTAATTGAAAAAAAAAACTAAAACCACAGCAGTGGGTGGCAAAATTTTAATTTTGATTGACCCCTAATGAAAGATTTGATCAAATCGAAACTCGGAAAATGTATGGGAATTGACTCAAGCCATCGAACGTATTTCGGTCGCAAATGCCAAATACCATACATTTTCCTTGCGGTAGCGATTGTCAAATAGCATCTTGTCCAGGCCCTCTGCATCGAGAACAATACTATCGAGTACTCGAAACTGTATGTTTCTAATTTGATGTGTTTATTTCTTACCCGCGCGATTACGGTGACACGCATTGTCGCCCGGTTACTTCTCCGCGTCGTTTCGCGAATTTGTTAATGTTTCGCTTCATAAATGGTTTGCCGTGGTCAGCAGTTTCTGGTAGCAAATACGAGTTGTGCGTTAATTTCCCGAAAATTAACTCAATAGGTCAGAAACTGAACAATTGTTCATTTAAGATTATAATAATAGTTCATAGGTACTCCTCCGGCTCCAAGACAGGAATTTTGCGATGTTCTGCCACGGGAATCGCGGCAGAACAGCGTTTTCGTTATATTTATCTACTTACTTCGCGGTGGAGGCGTGCTTACGGCCAAATACAGCAATAAAATTATTGCCAATAATATTCTTACTTTTGTGTCTAATCAGATATCTTAAATATTACTTTATATTTATAATTTTAACATCTTAATTTTTGTACAGAAGTTTCAGTCTGTGAACTTACAGTAGGTATGGTATTTGGAGAAACAGTAATATTTCTTTTTATTTGAGGTTTTTTAAAATTTATTTTCATAGTGGCAATGGATGTCTACAAGAATAATAAAGTTTATACTCAAAGTTTTATCATTTAAATTACTCAAAATCGTAAAGAAATCAGCTGATCTATTTATGTTGACTTAGGAAACGTTGTTTTAATAAAAATTAATCACTATCTTTAGAAGCTGTTTCTAAAAACAATGATACAAAAGGACTTAACATGTATACAAAAAGATGTATACACTTTCGATATTTTAGTGCTTTATTCTCTTTGTAATAAGAGTCACTGACTGCCAAAAGTTTAAACTTCTTGCATGTACAGGATTGTTTATAGAAGTTTTAGTAAAAAAATATTCCTTATTAAAATCTCCTTTGAAAATCCAATTCCCATTCCAAGAACTCACAGACTGTACTTAGCGTTTGTACTAACCAATCTAAATGCTCATCGAAAGTCTTTCAGTAGCTTCAAATAATTTGGTCTTATTTTACTCATGGTTACGGGATCTATTTCTGCTAACCTATGTATACGTAAGTGACTTTTCATATTGCATCTTTGTGCATAGCCACGGCCACAAATAGGACATTTAAATGGAGTTTCACCAGTATGAAGTCTCATGTGTTCCCGTAAATAGTCTATGTGGTAGAAGCTTGAGCCACAAATGTCACACTCTGCTGGTCTTTGCCCTGGAATACAATAAAATATATACATTTTTTTAAAATTGAAAAACTGCAACATAGAAATATTAGACAAATTAAGCATAAAATAAAAGAAGTTTAAAGAACTCTTAATCTCACAGCACAATAAATATGCCCAAAAAACCAAAGTGTACTGAGCAACTGGTTTTTAATTCTATTTTATTGAATAAATCAATGTTTAAATTGAATAAGAGAGTTCTTGGTTGCTCAATTGGTCAGTAGCCTGCCTGCTAAGCTAAAGATGTGAGTTCTGAACAGTCTGCAAAGTTCTTTGTGTGCTAACATATTTGTTTCGGGTCGTGATGGCATGTATGCAGGTACAAATAATAAAAAAATAAAAACATATATTATTAAGTTCTAATATTTATCTATTTCAAATATTATGTGCATGTTACACTTCATTATGTACCAACACAAGTTCTTTACATTGCATGTCTTACCAGTCTGCCAGCTCTCACACAGTAAAAAACCTAATGGGTCTCATATGTGGGTGCTTCACAGATTACTGATGCAAAGGGTATCAGTAATTTTATATTTCTTTTTATTTATTATAAGGCTAAAAATGGAAGGAAGCTACACCCAGATTCTTCAACCACAGAGGAATTTGCTATCTCACCTCCAAATAAGAGAACACAACAATGCTGTTAACATTATTGTCATGCCAACAGACTATGAGATGGTGGTAGCTAGCCAGGCAGACTTAGAAAAGCCCTACCACCTACCAAACAGAGAAGAAAATTTCTAGCCTAATTGAACCCAGGACCTCTAGATTTGAGGTCGGTGGTTTCAACCACTAGACCACCGAGGCCGATAAAATTTATGAGTGTAAGATTATTATTAAATACAGTCTCTTAAGTTTGAAGTCCTACATAATTTTTAAAAAGTGATTAATATGACTTTAAGTAGAAAACAAAACTTTGACTATGACATTACTTAAGATTGTTGTGTATCTCAAATTTAAGAAGCTTTGTATTCGCTTGTTAGAAATTAAGCAATAATTTAAACCAACTTTTGACATTTCAACCTCCTTATTACCTTTGTAATAACAGTTACAGTGTAAAGCCACACATTCCAGACACAATTGATTTCAAATTGCCATATGCTCCTGGAAGTCTTACTCGGTTTAACAAATTAATGGTAGTGACTATACAGGACAATTTTATTATTCTAATTATATTATTATTTAGTAATTAAAATATAAAATTTAACTAATTTAAACATTTTTTAATTTTATTTTTTCAAACATTTATAATAATGTTAAAATCAAAAATTAAGAATATCTTATTATTCTAAGTCATTTACCTGTATGAACTGATCTCTCATGTACTACTATTGATTTGGCACATTTATAGGTTTTATTACAAAATTTACATGAAAAGACTTTTTTTGGACGCTGCTTATCATGAACACTTCGGTTATGTGTTGATAGTTCGCCTTTAAATGCAAAACCTTTTCCACATATAGCACAAATGAAATCTCTTTTATTCTCATGCTTCCTTAACAGATGCCTGTTCATATAATACTCTGATGCACACATTCTTGGACATTTTGGACATTTGACTGGATTTTTGAAATGCACTTTTCTTTTGTGAATTGAAAGTTTATCTTGATTTTTAAAAACTTCTCCACAAAGGTCACAAAGCTTCTGTGGGTCTGACTTTGTCTTTTTAATTTTAATTACCTTTATTTCTCTAGTTCTCTTTTCATCCTTTTTAATAAACTGTCTTTTCTTAGGTACTTCTTTCGCTTTGCTTGTTTTCAAGCTGAAAGTTTACAGAGTATGATAAATTTTATTTTTTATTTTTTAAAGAAACAAGAACACAATCTGTTTAAAGATAAGTATTAATGTAAAAAATATTACCACCATTTATCTCCATTCCAAGTAAATTCACCTTCTAACAGTGAAGATGCTACTTTATTAGTGTTGTTTTTAGTTTCTAATTTAATCTTTTTTATTGTAATTTCTTTGTTTAGTTTAATTTTGGCTATTTCATTCTTAATCCTTGGTCTGATTTTTTTCACCTTTAAAGGCTTAATCAATTGCGCGAGACATTCATTATCTTCAATTTCATCAAAAGTAGCTTCAGTTTTTATTTCTATTTCTATCTCAGAGTGGTCATGATCATTGTATTGATCAAAATCAATGGTTTCATTTTTAACAACATATAATCCACTTTCTAATATCTTTGATGATTCCTTGTATCTCTTAATAAAATTACAAACAGTTTCTAATGTTTCAATACACATGTTACAGATATTTTTTGGATATCCCTCAATATCTTCTACCTGAAATTTACAAATAAAGTTGTTTAGAGATTTACTAAAAATAAAGCAAGATAGTTCTATTTGATGTCTATTTTTACCTTTTCTTTCATACATAATGAAAGTTTTGAATAAATGTTTTCTTGTTTACCACTGTCTCCGAATATTGGATGTGTAGCTCCATCTTTCAGACAAATCCTACACAAACTTGTGTCATCGATGTTTGTCATTGTTGCTGATCATAGTATTATTTTAGATTTTTTACGATGGATATGTGAATAACATTTTAGTCTCGGAAGTTACGTTTTATGTTGAAATCTATCTAGATTCCAATAAATTTTAAATGGCACCACTACCACCAACTACCACTGTAAAACTTTTTCACGAAAATTAAAAAGAGAAAATATGACATTTGCTTGCTGTCAAAAGTGTCAACTTTTTTGTTTTTTTTTTTGTCATTCTCCCTACAATGGGAAGGCAACAGAAACTAATGTCCATACAGCCAAGTCTTCAGAATTTTTTATTTCTTCATTTATTGCACTGAAATGCTGGTGTTACACATTTCAATACATCTTAGGAGTATTTGACGCGAAATATACGATGACAGTCTCTTTAAGATGCTACTTGATGAGTTGGATAACCACAAAAAAGTTCTCATCGTATTTCACAACATAATCACTTTTATTCTAGTAATATTTAAGTTGCACGTCAACACAAACACTTGGTTTATTTGAGCAAACTTTGTGATATAAAAGTAGTGTGGTTGGTAAACCACACCACTTTTATATCACAAAGATAAAGTGGATAACCACAAAAAGTTCTCATCGTCTTTCACACCATGATCACTATTATTCTAATACTTTTTCAACACAAAAACTTGTTTTATAAAACTACATCACTTGAATAACGCTACGACACAATTCTTAATTATTGTAATAAAAATATACACTTCGCTTCACTTTTTTAAATTATGGCAATCGGTCGTTCTTATCGAAACAACCATTTCTGCCAAACTCAAGTTAGGAAAAACATTTGTATTGGAGAATAACCGGTGCTAATAGCCACACAACAGAGATGTTTTGGATTACCTGAAATTAGGACGAAACAAACAATGAAAAACACATACAATGTAGCACACAGAATAATTTTATAGACATGGTACAAATACGCGTAATTAGAGTTGACTGACACAACAAAATCCCGCCAAACACTGTTGTTGTTGTTCATTCTTTCCGTAATGGGAAGGCAAAGGAAACAAAAGCACATACAGTCATATTATAAGTATTTCTTCATTTATTGCACTGAACTGGAGAGTGTAACTCATTTCAATGCATCTTGGAATAGTTTGGTGCCAAATTTATAATGACTGTCTCCATGATGCTACTTTCATGATGTGGATAACCAAAAAAAAAATATCCTTCACACCATAACAATTTTTATTATAATGATCTTCCCATTGAACTTCAACACAAACACTTGTTTCATCACACTACACCAATTTTATAACTCAACGCAGTAAGCGTTGAGTTATAAAATTGGTGTAGTGTGATACACAATGAAGAATGTTAACAATTTTTGATTATTAGCTCTCCATATTCTCTGTCGAAAATAAAAAATACAAGTGAAAGAATTACTTCGATACGTCAATTAGTTTCCGATTTATAGAAGTAAACGTGCGATGCGGACTCCAACTCGATACGTGTGACGGTGTGACTTCATTTTCCAACACGCGCTCAGTCCGCTCGCGCCACAGAACATTTTTACTCCAAGGAGGAAGGAAGGAAAGGAAAATTTTCTTTTTTTCTTTTTAAAGCATTTAAATAAAAGTTTTTTTTTAAATTAATTAATTTATTACTTTTTAGTTATCGCTGGCTTGGTTTCTGAGTCTCGGCAAGCCCTTTCATTTGAGACCCAAATTGCATAAATGCATAAAAAATAACTATTCCGCCATCTTGGTTTTAGAATGACGTCACATTATTTTTCGAGTTACTCTAAACAAGCCCTTTTATTTGATACCCATATTGTAGAAATGCATTAAAAATAACTATTCCGCCATCTTGGATGGTCCGCCATATTGAATTTAGAATGACGTCACATAGGTTATCGTGTATTGCCATCCAAACTAAACGTGTATACATAATTTCAGCTCAATCGGTTGAAGATATCTGCTTCAAAATCAAGTAGCAAGATTCCACCCGAACATAAGCAAGTTAAATAAAAGCTTTTAAAAGGGTATAGTTCCTCAATAATTCAAATGTCAACAAGAAAAGGAAGATGTACAGTCGGCAGCACGTCAAGCGTAACAGTTTGTCCTTGAACCTAGAGCGCAACGCACAGAAAATTTGTGCGCAAAGGATAAACATATGTCTCTCAGCGCCTCTATCTAACGTCTCTCTCTCAAGTACTCTGTACCTACAATACTCGCAGATGGCCTTGAACGTGATCGCGACGACTATTAAAAGTATTTCTTCGTTATAGCCTCCGACTAAATATGTGTAGGTTTATAGGTAGCTATAGCTACAGCTAGCTACGTACGCGGCCTACTCTCTTCGCTTCGTTGTTTCAACTTGATTTAAAATTAAAGTACGGCTAAGACCATTGCATTATTTTAAAACAAAAAGTTTTCTACATATTATAATGGCTAGTTATGATTATTTTATTTACGCTACCTATTTATCAATAATGCTCAGCGTACTTAATTATTTCAATCAACTATTATTATACCTATTAAAATACAGGCTTCCTTATTTATTCATTGTTATTAACTTAAAAATATATTTCTATTGTCAGGTCATTATTATGGTCCATTGTTATGGAGAGAAATTAAAATAAACCTAAGTAAACACTTAGGTTTTTCTACATTTATTTAATGTTAATAAAACAAATAAAAACATTTATAACCTTAATTTTTGATTTTGACATTATTATAAATGTTTGAAAAATTACTTATTAAGTAATTAAAAACAGAATAGAAAATAAAAATAGAATATTTCGACATTGTAGGGTGGACGTTAGCTCATGAACGCAAATACAGATGGACTAGAAGAATTTCACAAGGATATCCCAAGTCCTGGGTGGCTCAGTGGTCAGCAGAGCAGTGGCCCGGATTGCGAAAGGTCGCCGGTTCGACTCGTGCCTCAGGACCTGAAATTTTTCTAATTTTATATTCTAATTACTAAACATTTATAAAGTTCACCACCTCCTATCATACCTGTAACCACAGAACATAGACTACTAGTCATTCACAATATTTTAAAGACCTAACATTCTACTCTACAAATGTGAATAGAATACGAAATAACAATTTTGAAGAAAATAGACCTCACAAAATCTTCGTGAATTTTAGTGTTAAAATAAATTGACATAAAATGTAATTTCTGAGATTTGAACCAGGTTCCCCATGAGTGAAGACGAGCATGTAACGCTATCGACCAAGGGTGTTGATAATTTCTTTTCGAATTTATTCATTGTATTTTACGAGACCCAGTGATGTGTGACGCAAGCAATTTTGAAGCTTATTACATCATTTTTGTTGAATTGTATGGCTGTACTCTTAATTCCCTTTGCCACTCAGTAATAGTCTTTGTTTATTTTTTTGGTAGTCTTTGACTGTTCTATGTTATTGTCTATTGTCCCTTTTTTACTTTTTACGTCATAGACGGAATAATACAATAATTACATTTTGACATTATTAAATTAAATCGTTGTTAATCTTGTTTCGGTCACGTCTATTTGTGGATTTATTTAGTGAGTTTAAATATACACAAATATTCTCTTCCATTGGTGATTTTCATTTTGCTGCCCTGTCCCTTGCCGATCTGCTACGCTTATAGAACACACACTGCACTTTCCAACAGGTTATGTGACCAGCTCGTTACAGGCAGGGACTTGATTAGGGCGCAAATCACTTTGAGATTGTGATTGTACCGTACCGAAAACCATGAGTGATACCGGCAGCACTGACAGAAATGGGTTCCACATTGAAAAATTGGAGGGCGTCAATAATTACGCCACGTGGAAGTTTGCCGTAAAGAATGCACTAATACTCGATGGATTATGGAACTGTATCGAACCCACAGGTGTGTTATCAATAGACAGTGAAAAGGACAGGAAAGCTTTAGCGAGGATCGCTTTATACGTGAAGCCAGCACTGTACCAACATCTGCATAATTGTTTAACATCTAAAGAAGCCTGGGAGAAATTAGGCAATATTTTTGCCGACAAGGGAATTTATCGACGTGTCGTACTACTGCGCCAGTTACATCGTATTGATTACTCAAGCTATGAAAACATGACAATGTACGTCGATGCAGTTATGACCCTTGTTCGACAATTAGAAGATATTGGAAAAACAATTCAAGATGAGGAAATTGCAGAAATATTACTATCTGGTCTACCTAGGGAATACGATAATTTAGTTTCCGGACTTGAAACAGTCTTTCTCAGCGGAAATATATCTAGTGAGGTCGTGAGAACCCGACTCTTACAAGAAGATTTTAGACGGAATGGAGGTGGAAATGGTGATGCTGCTTTTATTGTTGCCAAATCTTCGAAGCCCATTACATGCCATTTTTGTGGGAAGCAGGGCCACATAAAATCCCGTTGCTTCAAATGGAAGAGGGAGAAGAAGAATAGCAAGGGCAGCGCCGGCAGCTCCAGTCTTGTTGCATCTAGTTTCATCGCTATGGCTGAGAAGTCGGATTTTATCATCGATAGTGGTTCATCATGTCATATGACAAACAACAGAGATTATTTAACTAACTTTCAATGTAAGAATATACAAATACAGGGTGCAGATAGTAGCAACTTGTTATCAAGCATTGGTGTAGGGGACATAAAGGTAAAAATTAATAATACTGATAGAATTTTATGTGATGTTATGTATGTTCCCCAGTTAGCAACGAATCTGTTGTCTGTGAGTAAAATAACTGAAAAAGGTTTGTCGGTGGTATTTGATAAGAATGGATGCAACGTTTATGATATGTCTAGTGTGAAAAGCAAACCAATTATGACGGCTGATTTGTGTCATGGTATTTATAAGTTGAGAGGTATACGTGTTATGGGGCGGTCTTCGGCATTTCTGCATGAAGTGCAGCATGTACAGACTGCAAAGTACGCTGAGTCATCTAGTGTGGACGCTTGTATGTGGCATAAAAGGCTTGGACATCTTGGTCTGGGAGGAATGTGTATATTGCGTGACAGAGGTGCTAATGATATCTTATTTCAGGTTGATAGTTCTGAAACAAAGGAAATAAAAAATTGCGTTGCATGTTTTGAGGGGAAGCCGGTGGCCAAGGCTTACCCAAAGAACAATGCGATACAAACTTCTCATCCGCTGGAACTCATCCATTCAGATGTTTGTGGACCCTTGGACTCAAGCTGGAGTGGAGCACGATACCTGCTTGCTTTGACCGATGATTACACTAGAAAGTCTTTTGGATACCTTATGAAGAATAAATCTGAGGTATGTAAATGCTTTATTAATTTTAAGAGTCTTGTTGAGAAACAGACTGGTTTTGCTGTGAAGTGCCTGCGTTCTGACAATGGTGGTGAATATTGTAGCATTGAGTTTAAAAATTACTTAGCTAAAGAAGGTATTATTCATCAATTGTCTGTACCGTATTGTTCTCCACAAAATGGTGTAGCAGAGCGATTGAACCGCACACTTATGGAAAAGGTGAGATGCATGCTGAGGGAGGCAAGTCTCTGCAACCGTTTTTGGGGTGAGGCAGTGATGACTGCTCTCTATTTAAAGAACAGAAGCCCCACTCGGGTCTTAGCAGGACGTCTGCCTGAAGAGGTATGGTCTGGAAAGAGTGTTATTCTTGGGCACCTTCGTGTTTTCGGCTGCATTGCCTACCATTTGTTACCGGGGCCTACTCGTACAAGTAAATTGAACGCTAGGGCAAAGATGTGCATATTTGTCGGTTATTCAGACACTACAAAAGGTTACCGACTTATTGAGCCATCTAATCCTTATCGAGTTATTATGTCTAGAAATGTAAACTTTATGGAAGAAAAGTTTTATAAGGATTTTATTTGTGATAATTTGAATTCTAGTCAAAATAAAGAATGTCTAATTATGCCTTTACAGCAATATAATAATGAATTGAATTGCAATAATGAATTAATGAATAATAATGGTGATAATATTGGGAATTCAGATAATGTTAATGACAACAATAAAAGTGATATAAATGAGTCAAAAAGTGAGTTAATGTCAAATTTTTCTGAATTAGATTCCGAGGATTACTGCACTGGCGACAGCGAGACCGAGAGTCCCACTGAGGATGCGGACGTGGAGGCGCAGCTACTGCCCGCAGACCCTGGTCGCTCCGTGCGTAGTACTAGAAATAAATTGCCAAGCAAGTATGAGGATTATGAATTAGGTATGTTTACATCCACTTTATATGATGAACCTACTTCTTATGAGGCTGCGGTCGCATCTCCTGAGTGTGAAGAGTGGCAGAAAGCTATGCAGATGGAATATGATTCGCTGCTCGAGAATAGGGTGTGGAAGCTTGTTGACAGGCCTCCTAACACTAATGTCATTAAGTGTAAGTGGATATATAGGGTAAAACATGATACGTCGGGTAGTTTTGATTGCTACAAGGCCCGCTTAGTTGCTCGCGGTTTCAGCCAAAGAGAGGGCATTGATTATTCCGACACTTTTTCACCAGTCGTACGCCATTCAACAATGCGTATACTGTTTTCATTAGCACATCAGAATGATTGGAAAATACAGCATTTTGATGTGATTACAGCTTTTTTGAATGGCGATTTGCATGAAAGGATATTTATGGAGCAACCCACTGGCTTCGTATCTGATAGCAGCAAGGTGTGTTTGCTGTTGAAAAGTATCTATGGGCTTAAACAAGCTAGTCGCATGTGGAATCAGAAAGTGCATGATGTATTATTTAATGATGGATATATGCAAAGCAAGTGTGAACCTTGTGTGTATGTGAAGAGGAATCTAAGTAGCATGACAGTTATAGCAGTATATGTAGACGACTTCTATATTTTTTCAAACTGTAATACTGATAACTTGTTTGTTTTGTTACAGAATAATTTTAAAGTAAAAAACTTAGGTTCACTCACTAGTTGTTTAGGCATGCGAGTAACACGCACAAAAGATACTTTGATATTAGATCAATCAGAATACATAAGTAGAGTACTTTCTAGATTTGGAATGTCTGATTGTAAACCAGTGTCCACACCAATGATGCTTAATAACAAATTGTTGTTGTCAGATAATAATAGTTTAAGTAATGATGGTACTGTATATCCATATAGAGAACTCATAGGCTGTTTAATGTACTTGTCTGTGTGTACAAGGCCTGACATAGCGTTTACTTGTAGTCAGCTCAGTCAGTTTGTTACAAACTTTGATAAAAGTCATTGGTTAGCGGCAAAAAGAGTGCTGCGTTATTTAAAAGGTACTATTAATCATGGTTTGTATTTTTATAACAATAATAACTGTTTTAACTTAACTGCATGGACTGATGCTGATTGGGGTAATGATGTAACCGATAGAAAATCATATTCAGGCTTTGTTGTAAAAATGGGTAGGAATGTAGTTAATTGGGAATCTAGGAAGCAGCGTTGTGTTGCATTGTCAAGCACTGAAGCTGAGTACCTGGCAATAAGTGATGTTGCGAAAGATTTGTGTTTTATCAGGAACTTCATGATGGAAATTGTTGATAAACACTTTAGTATTGTTGTATTTAATGACAACCAGAGTGCACATAAGTTATTGTTAGCTAAAGAATACTCCCATAAGCGAACTAAACATGTGGATTTAAAATATCATTTTGTGAAAGATTTAGTTTGTAAAGATATTCTTACTGTTAAATATTTGCCCACACAGGAAATGACAGCTGATGTATTAACTAAGCCTTTATGTACCAGTAAACATTGTAAATTCAGTCAGGACTTGAATGTTAGGCCAGTGTGTATATAGAGTTCATTACATTTACATAGCTTTGTTTAATGCATGTAAAATATATTTGTATGTATTACAGTGTAAGTCTTAAAAATTAAGTTTGTGAGATTGATGTTATTAACTTTATGATGAACTTATACATTATTTTTTGCCATCATGTATAGCTTAAAGAGAATTAAGATTAAGGGGAACTGTTGAATTGTATGGCTGTACTCTTAATTCCCTTTGCCACTCAGTAATAGTCTTTGTTTATTTTTTGGTAGTCTTTGACTGTTCTATGTTATTGTCTATTGTCCCTTTTTTACTTTTTACGTCATAGACGGAATAATACAATAATTACATTTTGACATTATTAAATTAAATCGTTGTTAATCTTGTTTCGGTCACGTCTATTTGTGGATTTATTTAGTGAGTTTAAATATACACAAATATTCTCTTCCATTGGTGATTTTCATTTTGCTGCCCTGTCCCTTGCCGATCTGCTACGCTTATAGAACACACACTGCACTTTCCAACAATTTTAAAGTTGAAATTATAATGATTGTAGCTTCATTTTATATTTCGGCTGTGAGCTATGATGGCTGTGTATACTAGTAAATGTATAAAATTGTAATGATTTGTTGGTGTAAATCACTAACTATCAAATAACTAATACTTACTTAATTGGATAATTTTCAATTATGTGAAGTAGGTATCATAGGTATGGTAGATCAATGTGGTAGATAGGTCTTTGTGCTTTGTTTTTTACTAATATACTTACTTGGGTAGATTCTAAATACAGTAAAAAGACCAATTTTAATTTGAGCTACCCTTTTCTATCTAGGTAAATTACCATACGACATAATATTATATGATGCAATGCGGTTACGTTTTCAATGGAATTTCGACTTTATATCTGATACTTTAGGTCCATTATTAATTACCAAGGTATGGCTCATGATATTTTTATCAATAGGTAGGCATCAAATTTGCCATTACTTTTTGATTTGTGTTAGTAGAGTTTATTGATGGTCTCAGGTTAGGTTAGGATTTGTGAAAGGATTGTGTAAAGTCGGGGATTATAGTATAAATACATTTTAAAATTTATAGTTATATACTAGTATAAGTTATGGCCATCTAAGTAAACGCTTCTAAAAAACTCAAAAGATTATCACTTAGATTAATTGTGTATAAATCTAAGGAATATCTTTAATAACTTTATAGGATTCAGTTAAATCCTCTAGAGCTCAGTGGTAAGGTCGCGGGTTCGGACCCACGAGCACTCGTAGAAGGTAGAACGTCCGTTCTACCTTCTACGAGATTTTGTCCACGGTCCCGTGGACAAAATCTCTCTCCACCACCACCTGTCCACATATTATGAGACAAATTAATGTGTTTTATTTATATAATTCTCTCTGACGAAGAGAGATCTTTTATTCATTCCTCCCGGGAGTTCTCCATGCTATGAGCGCTGAGAACATTTTTTTCTAGTTGAAACATTTTTCACACCATTATACCTAGGTACTTTTCTAACAAAAAATGTTCAGTCTTTTTCAAGATCATCATACTTACCTACTTAGGATCGATTTGTAATTTTAAGATTCAAAATTATTCTCATGTATAGGCAGTGCAAGACCGATCGGTTTGGAGGTCCTTGCCCAATTGCTTAAGCTCAGCGGTGGGTATCTCTTATCTGACATGATGATTATGTGTAGGGATTTTAAAATTAATTGAAATAAAATAATAGTAGGGAATTAATAGAAGTTGGATTCAAATTTTAATACAAGTTTCAACTTTCAACTTTCAACTTTATTGCTTTTCCACAATGGTCTTAAGGTCTAAATAAAATATTTTGTCTGTACATCATGGACCCTGTCGGGCACAGCAATTAGAAGGGAGGAGGATATTGTGTCATTGAATTTATTACTTTTCAAATTACTATCTTTTATTCTTCTAATATTGTTAACTAATTTATGTCATTATTTATTTTATTAATCGTTTATTATATTTTGTTATGTTTATTAATATGTTACTAATATTATTATAATTTACCTATATTATATTTAACACAATTTGGCTGTCCCAAAGAGAAAAAAAAAAAAATTTGAATCAATTTATAGTTATTATAATATAAATATTGTGCAATTTTATAATTAAATTAAATGTTTGATTACCTAATTTCATGTCAATTATATAGATTTTTAAATGCGTTTAATTTGTTAGCTCTAAATTGTCATCAAAGTAATCTTGTAGTGTATAGTAGCTTTTTAATATAAGTACAGTCTTCAATTTTTTGTAAAATTTATTATCATTTGCTATTGCTTTAAGCGCACTTGGTAGTTTGTTAAATATTCTTACAGCCATTACTAACGGGCTACTAGAGTGCAACTTTAATTTCGAAGTGGGCAACATTAACCTTGTTTTAGTTTTTTGACGCAAGGCGTACTTTGTTGGCAAGTCCTGTCTACTAGCAAAAAAATATGGATACTTCTTTACAAATTTACAAATTTCCAATATATACATGCATGGGATAGTTAAGATCCCCCTACTTTGAAAAACGGGTTTGCAGCTGTCAGTTTGTTGTATGTTTGCTATGATACGTACCAACTTCTTTTGTTGTATAAAGAGAGCTGGTGCATCTTTGCTATTTCCCCATAAAGCAATGCCATAGCTTAGCCACGCGTGAGCATATGCGTAATAAGCAGCTAGTGCCGTTTTTTCATCGGTATATTTTTTTATTTCACGGAGGCCGTATGAAAATCTGGATAACTTTGAAAGTAACTTATTTATATGAGGTTTCCAGTTAATATTTTTGTCTATAGTTAGTCCAAGAAACGAATATTCATCAACGGGTTCTAAGTTCTCGTCACAGTAATTGAAGTTTATTTTTAATGTAACTTTTTGATAGGGGTGGAACGTCAATAGTTTTGTTTTTCTAAAGTTAATTTTAAGGTTATTGTAATTCATCCATGTGGTTAATTTGTCTAGAATTAATTTAATTTTGCCATTTATATCAGTGTTGTTTTGGCACGAAGTAAGTACCGAGACATCATCCGCAAACAACACGCAATGATCAGTCATGACTTTAGGTAGGTCGTTTATATATATTAAAAATAATAGACATCCGATCACACTTCCTTGTGGGATGGATGCGTTTGTAGTTTTACATTCTGACCGTACATTTAAGATTTGCGATGTTTCTTTCTCATAATAATCAATATCAACATATTGTTTCCTATCTTTTAGATAAGACGTTATCCATTTATGACTTTGGCCGCGTATTCCTATATTATATAATTTTTCTAATAAGATATTATGTTGCACCCTATCATATGCCTTCGACATATCAAGGAGTATTCCGACTGCGTATTTTTTGCTATTTAGTATATTATAAACTTCTTGCATGAATTTGAAAACTGCCAAGACAGTAGAACGCTTTTTCCTAAAACCATTCTGGCTGTCATCTAAAACAGCATATTTTTCGCAGAATTTATAAATACGGTCATACATACATTTTTCAAAAATTTTCGACGCAGTAGGTAAAAGTGCAATTGGTCGATAGTTATCTATGTTCGTCTTATCATCTTTTTTATGTATAGGTTTTATGATTGTTCTTTTTAATATATCTGGAAACCGGCCCTCCTCAAAGGACTGATTTATTAGCAGAGTAAACGGAAAAGTCAATTCTTCTGCACATTTCTTTATCAATGAGGGTGGCAACTCGTCGATTCCGTAACTATTCTTATTTTTAAGATTTTTTATGTGTTTATATATTTCACCACAGTCTACAGGGCTGAGAAACATAGAATTTACGGTCGAATGCCTTGTGGGGGGATCATATGCCTGACATATATTATTATATTCTGTAATCTGTCCTATAGATGTAAAATAATCATTAAACATATTAGAAATTTTTTTGGGGTCAGAGGTGATTTTATTATGTTCTTTTAAATTTATATTACACTTTTCGTATTTTTGAGTTTTATTTGTATTTTCATTTATAATTTTCCACATTGTTTTGATTGTATTAGTAGACTTTTCCATTCTGCGTTTATTACTTAACTTTTTAACATATACTATTAATCTTTTTAGTATTTTTTCATATGTTTTATAATATCTTTGAAGCGTTTTATCATTTAACTTGTGCGTAAGAATTTTTAGAAGTCTTTTATTTCGACATGAAGTTTTTATTCCTAATGTAAGCCAATTTTTTTTTATTTTTGTTTTTAATTTTATTTTGCACTTTGGAAAGCAAGTATCAAGAAGTTTAATCAATGTTTCATGAAAATTTTGATAGCTTTCATTAATATTTTTAGAGTGAAGGAAAAGTAGTTGCCAATTTATTGTACATAGTTTATGTTTAAAATTATTTATATTGTTAGCGTTAAATAATCTTTTATTTAGGCACCATGTTATTTTTTTCTGACTTTGTTCTACACGCACCTGGATTGTAGTGCCTGCATGGTCAGAGAAGCCCAGCTCTTCCACATAGGCTAAGAGATCAAAGCCGTCAAAGTTTGTGAAGATTAAGTCTAAACATGTTGATGTTGTTTTTGTGATACGTGTTGGTCTTGTTATGTGTTGTGTGAATCTACTTTCAGACATTATATTTAATAATTGTCGTTTTTTTAGAGAATTACCTAAAACGTCTATGTTTATATCTCCTCCGATAATTATGTTTCTTTTTGGATATTTTTTATTTATGTATGCAAGAATTTTCTGTAATTGGTCAAAGAATAAATCCTCCTCTCTTCCATTCCAATAAATGCTAATAAGTAAGATATTCAAAGTAGGTAGTTCCGACGCACATATTTCTAGTACATGCTCTATTGTCATATTTGTAATGTCATCTCTTTCAACGCTCTCGATTTCTTCCTGAAGCAAGATACACACTCCGCCCCCTACCCGTTGCTTTCTACAATATGAAGACGCTATTTTGTAGTTTGCGATTTTTGTCATTTCTAACTTGTCCGGCGATAGCCACGACTCAGAAACACATACTGCACCGTAGGTTTGGTTTTCCTCTAAGAAAGCCTCCAGTAGATCTTGCTTATTATATAGGCTTTGGAAATTTTGAAAGAGTGCCTTAAATATTTTTCTGTTATTTACGAAAGGAGCTATTATGGCTTTCTTCTGTTTTTTTTTTAGATTCCCATGAGTTGGTTTTGATGTTAGTTGTGTTCAATGTGTTATCCAAGTTGTATTGTAGGTTTTTTTCTGACATGTTTATTTTTTTCCCTTGTATGTATAGTTGGTTTTCCCTTATGATAGCGTATAGACCTTTTTTTCTGGCTGAGATCATTTCTTTGTGCATTTCTCTTCTTGCTTTCAGAGTTTCTCTATCTAAAAGTGGGGATATTGATATTCCTGTTCCTTTAAGGTAATGACTGTTTTCCAATAGATATTTAACCATCCTTTTGCTGATTAATTCTAAGGCAAGTGGTCTATTTTTATTGTAATTATATTTACCTATTCTTTGTGTTTCCTCAATATAGCCTAAAAGATCTATGTTTAGAAGGTCACGGAATGTTTCAATAATCCTCGTATGAAGTGAAAATTCCGATTCATCGTAGAGCTCGTCCAAGCCATACATAACTATTTTTTTAGTTGTATCCTCCGAAGTATACATAGAATTTTGAGTAATTGTCTTGTTATGTATTTGTTCGATTTCCTGTTGTATGTTTATGTATTCTTTTTTAATTTTGTCAATTTCCTTATTCAGTCTTTCTATTTCTAGTTTTCTTTCGTTATTTTGGTTGCGAAGTGCGTCTGTTTCCTTTTTAAAGTCTTGCTTTAATTCTTCAATAGCTTTATTTATTTCTGTTTTAATGGTACTTTTTAGTTGGGATATAATTATTTTATTATTTTCGTGTAAGCTTTCAGTGATCATACGGCTTATGTCTTGTAGCAATACTTTGTTTAGTGTGTTTGTGTTTTGAGTTTGTTCTAAATAAAATGTATCTCCTAATATACTTTGATCTGAATTATTTATAGACGTTTCATTATCTATATTGTTACATGTTGATTTTTTCTTTCTCAAAGTTATGTTTTCAGTGTCTTCAGTGTTTTGTGTTATGTTTTCAGCACGGTCTGATACTCTTATTGGTGTATTTGTATTTCCCGTTTTAGGCACCTTACTTAGGCAGAATTGGCATTTCCAATTTTTTTTGTGCTCAGCCGACATAGTGTTATAATAACGCGAGCTTGAAACGTTTGTACATTCCAAATCATAAGTTGCGCTGCACAATGCACACTTAAGGAATTCCCTTCCAGGCACGGTTTTCAAGCATCCTGCACATTTAGTCGACATTTTTGCTGTTCAAAAATGTGTGAAAAGATAAGTAGTTATTATTTAGCTCTTAATGTATTTCTTATTAATTGTCAATCTGCGCCATCTATCGGCTTCCTGTTGTATTAGGTGGTTTGTGGGCATAAATTATGCTTATAGTGGCAGCGTAAATCTGGCGTGATGTTGTGCTACTTCTGATAGGTGGCACTGCATTTAGTGTTTATAAAAGATTTATAGAACTGATGGACTAGGTTATTATTAGGCTGCTAATTAAGCACTCACCGATTTATTGCTGTGATCCTTATTCGGGTGATGCATCTTAGGATATTAGTGTTGGAACACTTTTGCAATTTCTTGATTGAGTGTAGGTAGGTCATCTGTTAAATATAATTTGCAGTTTTCTTCACTTTTTTCCACTTTATCATGTAGTTTTTAATAACAGAGACGATATTACACTTGGTGTTTAATATTATGTTGAATTTAGTATAATTTTCTTGCGATTAATATTTTTTTAGATGAAATAAATACGAGACCGTATAAACTTAAGCCACGTACCCTCCTCTATTAGTTTTTATATAGTTTTTTAAGCTAAGAGTGCAAACAAGATATTAAGTCGACACACACAGACAGACAGGTAGACTGATCGGACTGATGCTACACCCCATGAGCACTGGAGAAAGTTTTTCAGTCCGTTAATTCATTTCATCTATTGACACCTAATAAATGTATATTTCCAGTCTGAAGTACCAGGCTACCATAAGTATATCTCCAAGAGCTCTGGCGACCTCACGAGGCGAGGCTCTGGCGAGGTTGTTAATATGACTAGTTTAAGAAGCTAACAGCTTTGTTGACAATTCCTAGACACTGGTCGCTACTAGTTCATCTGTGCCACTGGTGTCAAATTATTGTGTTAAGATAAATAACTAAAAGTAGTAATAACAAAACTGAAATTACAGGTGAAATGGGGAAGTGCTGTCTCTTGAATGTAAAAACATTTGGATTAGTAATTTTATAAGCCATAAGTGTATTATTGCAATTCAAATTGCATCATTATTCAGCCAAACACTCCATTAACATTCTGAAACTGCTACTTCGGTCTACTTCTCTGAGGTGAACTCTTTTAACCTCAGTACAAGTGAGGGTTGAATCATGACAATAAAATTACTTAAAAATACATTTTTTTTTGGACAAAACTAAAAACCAATTGTTTTTGCAATCCATGATTTGACAGATAAAAGAAATTCTTTATTTGAGAGCAATCAGGTCTAATTGGGAATGTGTAAGAAATAAGAAAGAGTCAAAATTGATTTAACATGTTTATTTAGAAGTTAACAATATTAAATTATAATTTTAATTAACCCTCAGCCTTGTCTTTGAAATATCACTAAAGTAAGAGTACACCAAATTTCAAAATAATCGAATCTGTGAAAGATTATCATCAAACGCCTGAACAGATCTTCATAATTCAAAGTCAAGAACCATCTCAACCACATTACCTTTCTAACAAAAAAAATTGCATGGCTGACGATGGCACAGACAAACTTAAAAAAAGGCCTAGGGTAATTTTATGAATAACTTAGGTGCCTATTATTTAAATGGAATTAATTATAACAATATGCAGTTAAGTAGGTAGGTAGGTAGATATTAGTATTTTTAGCACCATTTTTCCTCCCTTATTCTTTTCTATAATTATTTAATGAAATCCAAAATAACTTTTAGAAATTTCTCTTTTACTAGTAGAGTTAAACATTTTTTTTTGTTTTATGCTAGTAATTTATTAATCTGTCAAACGGCATTATCCCTCTGGATGGCTACAACAATTGAAAAATCAGTTGTGTCTGGAATCTGATACTTGACAGGTATAGAAAAACCATTCCTATGATGTGAGAAATATTACTACCTAACCTATAAAATTAAAGGTGTACCGATAGCATATAATATACTGCAAATAATTCACGAAAGCAACATAAAGGGCAACCAGTTGCAGCTGCAGTGGGTTCCGTCTCATGTGGGTATCAGAGGTAACGAGGAGGCTGACCGATTAGCCAAAATCGCTATAACAGATGGACAACATTTCCAAATTAAACCTTCTCGTTCCGAAATATTAGTAAAATTTAAAAATAAATGTTTAGATCTATGGAAGGAACACTTTGACGAAATTTCCTTAATAAAGGGCATTTGGTATAAAACCATTCAGAGTGAGCCTCCTCGTATACCCTGGTGTACAAATGTGCAATTAAGTAGGAAATACATTGTATTGTTGCATAGACTTCGTTCTGGTCACTTGCCGTCTAACAAGTTTGCATATTTGATGAAAAAATCAGACTCCAAATTGCGACGTCTGCGATAAACTGGAGGATGTGCAACACTTGTTGATGGAATGTGTCAAAAACCAACGAGAGCGACAATTATTGACGAGTCAACTAAACATTAGAGCATCTGATGTTGGAGTTTTCCAAACTATCCTGGCAGACCCTACATCAGAAGCATCTAAACTCGTATGCAATATGGTATTGGTGACTCGTCAATAATTGTCAATACTCATAAGTAACAACCATTCGTTTTTAAGTGTTTCTAGATTAGGTTACGATGGGACTGACATACTGTATAGTAAAAGTCCCTAAACTAAATAAAAGATAAAAAAAAAAAAAAAAAACCTATAAAATTGCCTAAGATGTATTATTAAATTTTGAACACCATTAAATCAAATAACCATTGCAATAAGAAGTAAGGTTTTTCATCTTGAATTTAAATAATAATAAACAACAATAGTAATAGGAGAAAATATGTTAGAAGACTGTTAGGTTTAGAAACTATATTTTATTATAATTTGGGCTAAGAAAATAATGATTTGGGTGAATTAACACCATTGCTCTTTGAAATTATATCAATTTCTTATCATAAAAATCACATAGATAATTGGATGGCTATCCAATTATTACTATTACTGTTACTGGTAAGCATTTGAATTTACAGGTCATGACAGTTACACTAATATCATGTAGGAACTTGGAAAACTGCTGTTGCTGAACAATTATGCACGTGTGAATATTACAGTTGTCCAGGCAGAGCTAGGTAAAGGAACCTATAGGGACAACTCTTCCTAACCTACTTTGTAATGTGGTGGTGTTATTAGTATTTTTACCAGGCCCTGTTGATCTTATCACCCCAGGAAACAAAAACTAATGTAATTATGTCTCTGGTTGCTTATGTATTGATTTAAAGTGCTCACTATTGCTAAGCCAAAATGTTGAACTAAGTATCTAAAAAAAAATATCTTCAATAACCTTACATTTTTTTCGAAGTCAGTCATTAAATTATAAACTGAAACTTACCCTAACCTCTATGTGGTGGTCATTTATATACTTTTTGTAAAAAAAATATTTATGTCTGTAGCTTTTAATATCTGTCAAGCGGCGATATACCACCGGGGGCGATGACAATGGAAGAATCAATTGTGTCTGGAATCTCATGCTTGACGGGTTAATATCTAATAAAATTCCATAAATATTGACACTGGCATCCACTCAACAATAGAAAATCTCTTGTCTGGTTTGTGGTTACCTACTTAGTTATTTCACAGACATAGGTATAGAATTCACTAATAACAAGAATTATGTGAACAAATACACCACACATCAACACACTATCTTGTAGCCTCTTAAACAGCCTGGATCTTCATCTCATATTTAAAAACCAAAAATATATGGTCTGCTATATGGTCTGCCCGCCACCTGCAAAGTAATATTTGTTTTATTAACCTGTTCATAAATGAACTGGATTGAGTCTTTCAGCTACTTAATATAAAGATGTTTTTGATGAATTACAAAACAATAGTAGCTGGAATCATTTTACAAATATGATTAGTTGGTTTATGTATACCAAATAATCAAACTAAGTAACCTAAGTAACCTTGCTAGGTTAATTTGTTTAGCAAGGAAGTCTCCTAACCTAACCAAATACTTTTCATTTTGTTAGAAACTTAGAAGTTGAAGAAAATCAAATGACATTGACCAAAACCTGTTTCGTATACATATAGGTAAAAAATAAATGAAGCAAAATACTTTCATACACTTATATGGCATTCATTTGAATGTTTACATTCAAAAACACGAAGAAAAGCGCAGTTTATTTAAAATATAGGTTGGTATGTCCCTGTTCTCTTAAAAACAGTAGAACAAAAGTAGGCGTTTTAACTTACCGATATTCGGTCGGATTTTCATATTATCTACCTATTTGTGTAGTGCTACTATTTTATTTTTATTCCATTCAAGTGCGTGGCCATTTCGTATATTACTTTACTTGGATATTTTTTTCAAAGAAACTAACATTTATCTACAAATAAAGTAAACAAGCAGTCAAAGTTGATTTTGTGATTTCGTATTCAATAGTTTGAACCCTTAATATTAGGTCGCCCCATACAATTTAGGTCTCAATACAAAATGGACGAGATTTTTCTATACTCAACTTTTAAATACCACAGATACAAAAAAAAAACTTCTAAACTTGAGCCCTAACTTCATACTTAAAAAATGCGATGTCATAGAAATTAGACTAAACTCTGCGTACAAATAGCGTTAGCTCAAACAATTCGACCAATTTTAACCAATAAACGCTCGAAGCATTCTGACAAGCTCTGCTATTGGTCAAATTCTAAAAGATGGTTGAAGTTGAACCAATAGCGAAGAGGGTGTGCTTTCTTTCTAATAGCTATACATAGCGTTTACTAGGGTTATACATACTGTTACGCTTGATGTGCTGCCGACTGTACCTACCTATATTCACATATGTACATTCGTGTTATAAAACTTTTACGCGGATGAAAACAATACAAAATACTGCGCAAGCTTCTTATCCACTGAAGCCTAGCGTTGCAAAATGACGTCACATGCGGTCACGTGACTGTTAACGGGACTCGATATTTATCGTAAGTTTAAATGCCTGTAAAATCAAAACTAATAGGTATTTTTGATTCAACAAAAACTAGTGTATTTGTATACATACAAGCTTTACTGTAACAAACTTTCAAGCGATTTGGCATACCTATTAACATTCTCAATTATAAAATTATTGTAACAAAATTCTTGACTCACATCATGAAATTCCGCCAAACAATCCCAAACATGTCTAGCAAAACAGGTTTCTTCGTTCTTCTAGGCTTAGGTGCATATGTGCTTGACCCCTTGACTCCTTCTTGGAGCGGGAATTTAAAAAAAAAACTATAAATCTTATCTCGCCCAATTACACCAAAGAGAATGGGCCTAACTCTGGGAACACACTTTAATTCTAAATATAAGTACAGTATATCTCTTTCTCGCAATAAGTAATAGGAAAAAGATAGCACGAATCTGTTTAGAGCTGTCACTTTTTAGATATATTTCTAAGAAACCATAGACAATTTTAGACGACTTGTACGGAGGTGCCTTTTACTGCATTTTATCACGTTCAATAAGGTCGCAAATTGAACGCACGTTTCTAAATGTCAATTTATATGACAGCCATCCTTTTTGTATTTCTTTTGATAGAAAGAAATGCACTGAACTTAAATTTAGACTTAGCATGTGTTTACCAGAATTAGGGCCAATAAGAATAAGGTTCTATCCCTTTCTAATTAAAGTAAAATGAAAGCGAGGCAATTAACTTCCAACTTCTAAGTAGTTAAAGAATCGAGACTGATCATTCTGACTGTATGTCACCGCAACTTTTTCAACGATAGATCACAAGACCTACCATAGACAAAATAATTTTATCATCTTTTACTGTCATCAGGTGATCTTGATTTTTGAGCTAAAATCCTGATTTGGGATAAAACGTATATAATTTCCTATTCATAATGTCGGGAAAAGATAGATTAGCGATTTTCCCTTCTCGGGGGTAAGTTTTTTTACGTCATGTTCAAAAAAATCATATTCGCAAATTGGAGAAATAATACAAAGTTTGGGTTGGGTTCAGCTATGACTTTTTTACTGTTTTCATTTTTACAGTGCTCAAATGTTGATGAAGGCTCGTTTAGCTGGTGCCCAAAAAGGCCATGGACTTTTGAAAAAGAAAGCTGATGCCCTACAAGTTAGGTTTCGCATGATCCTCAGCAAAATTATTGAGGTAATTTCCAGCACAATACAAGTCACATTATTTCTATTTTATTTTTTTAACAATGAATATCTCATGAATTTAATTTACAATTACTAATCTCTGATCATTATACCTGTAGTTTGTGCAATAATAATATATATATAAGTGGCCACTTATTGTGGCAACAGGACTGTTGTTAGTTCATTTATTATATCTTTCTTAAACCAAACAAATTATATTCACAGACCAAAACTCTTATGGGTGAGGTGATGAAAGAAGCTGCATTTTCACTGGCTGAAGCTAAGTTTACTACTGGAGAGTTTAACCAAGTTGTCCTGCAAAATGTCACTAAAGCTCAAATCAAGATTCGCTCCAAAAAAGACAATGTTGCAGGTATGTATGCATTGCATTTTTATATACAACTAGATAACAGGGGGCTGACCGCCCACCTGATGGTAAGTGTTTACTTCTGCCTAAAGATACCTGCAATAACATGGAAAAATCATATTGTAGGTGTGTTGTCATCCTGAAGTCTAAGATGAAGTGCCGTCCATGCCCAGTAATTACACTGGCTACCTTTCCCTTCAATCCGAAACACAGCTAGTAAAGGCAGTGGTACCTACCTAGACGACCCTACATATGAGCCTACCACATAGTGAAAGCTTCTAAAAGCTGCATATAAATTTTATATGAGGCTTAAGTCCGTTTTCACTAACTATTCCCTAGGCTTAGGTGACTCTTTTGTCTCTTTCTATATCCTTTAGACAGACTGAGATAAAAATCATTTTTATCTAAGCATTTGATCTGTGGTTATATTTGGTTTTGATAATGTATGAATATTTATTTTATTGATTATTCATTAATAAGTATTGGCTGGGTGTAAACTATGCACAACTAACTCAACTATCATCATTTATAAGAGAAGAACTTGCGATTGGTTTTGTGTACAGCAGAATCAAAATGATGTAAACATTCTGTCTATTATGTCATTATGAAAAGGATCAAAATCGCTTATTTATTTCTGGAGCTCTGTACATCAATATGTTATTATTCTCGTCAACTGCCACTATTTATCCTGAAAAGCCTTCCAGTGTGTCCTCAGCAATTGAATATATATTTGGTCATGTTTCTGGGTACTTCACAAATTGCATTTATTTGTGTAAAATATTTGTGCTTATTCTATAAAAAATTCATTCTCTCCAACAAAAGTTCTTAAATTTTAGCTCATTGCAATATGTAATGAGTTTTAAAAACACCAAATGTTGTCAACTGTATTTATTATTATTATTTATTTAACTGTCATCAACTGTGTGCGAGTCCTGCAGCCCACTATTATCTATTATCTAATATTTTCAGGTGTTACACTGCCTATTTTTGAGTCATACCAAGATGGCTCAGACACATACGAGCTGGCTGGGTTGGCCAGAGGTGGCCAACAGTTGGCCAAGCTAAAGAAGAACTTCCAGAGTGCTGTGAAACTGTTAGTAGAGTTAGCGTCTCTGCAGACCTCATTTGTGACTCTTGATGAAGTGATCAAGATTACTAATAGGCGTGTCAATGCTATTGAACATGGTATGAACTTTTTTATTCTCTCAAGTATCTATCTTAAGGAATCTGATGAGTTGCGATTCTGGTGATTTGAGAATCTGGTAAACTGATCCTGAGGGATACCTACTAGGTTCCTCTACTAAAGATGACATATTAGGTTGGGGAAAAAGTCTTTTCGCATTATAGTATGTATGAACTTGTAATAAAATCTCTTTGGCTGTACTATTTGTCTCTGGCTGGTTTTGGTATCATTAAAAGTTTAGATTTTAAAAAAGATAATTCCAAATTTAAATTAGGAAAATGTGTGTTTTTCATTTGTTTTTCGTACTGTCAAGATGAGTGAATCTAATGAAGAAATTCGATACATTTTAAAATTTTACTACAAAAAAAGGTAAAAATGCAACGCAAGCCGCGAAAAAAATTTGCGATGTTTATGGACCTAGTGCAGTGTCTGTGAGAGTAGCATAAATTTGGTATAAGCGTTTTCAATCCGGAAATTTTGATGTCAAAGATGCACGTGGCTCTGGTCGCCCTATTACGGATCAAATTGATGCCATTTTTTAAAAACTGGAGCAAGATCGGCATATCAGTAGTTACGACTTAGCTGAAGAACTGGGAATTGGGTACCCCACGAGCTCACTGAAAGAAACCCAATGAACCGTGTACTCATTTGTGATTCTTTATTACGACGTAATGAAACCGAACCATTTTTGAAGTAGCTGATAACTAGTGATGAAAAGTGGATCACGTACGACAAGAACGTGCGAAAAAGGTCGTGGTCAAAGGCCGGTCAAGCTACACAGACTGTAGCGAAACCCGGGTTAACTCGCAACAAGGTGATGCTGTGTGTGTGGTGGGATTGGAAGAGCATTATTCATTATGAGCTGTTACCACCAGGACCATAGATTCTGAACTCTACTGCGAACAACTGATGAGATTAAAGCAAGAAGTTGAGAGAAAGCGGCCAGAATTAATCAACAGAAGGGGTGTGGTTTTTCATCATGATAACGCTAGACCTCATACATCTTTAGCCACTAAGAAAAATTAAGAGAGTTTGGCTGGGAGGTGTTAATGCATTCTCCGTATAGTCCTGACCTTGCACCTTCAGATTTCCACCTGCTTCGCTCTCTTCAGAATTCTCTAGGCAGTGTCAGGTTAACATCACGAGAGGACTGCCAAAACCACTTGTTGCGGTATTTCGATCAGAAGCCCCAAAATTTCTATAGCAATGGGATCATGTCCCTACCTACAAGATGGCAAAAAGTTATCGAACAAAATGGTACCTACATACTTTAGTTAAATGTAAATAAACTATATTAAAAAATGTTTCGGATTTTCTTAAAAAATGTGAAGAAACTTTTTCCCCAACCTATTATAAGTACAGTACATATTTCTTCAAGAAAGTAAGGGAAAATAGTTCTCAGGAGAAGCTTGGTGGCATGAAGTGTGGCCCATCCCGGGATCGACCATGGCGAATGTGGCTTTGTTTTCGTAATCGAACCCAAAGCCCTCAAACCTCTACATAAACGGTGTGAATCGTTCTGGATCGGCCACCAACGCCGATTTGAATTCCGACTACATCAAAAATTTGACGCGATTTTGTCGAAATTTGTCGCCCAAATTTCTGATTTTGTCGAACCATAGTTCAAAAGTTATAGGGGTACAAAAGTGGCCCAGCCAGGACGCATTCGCCCCGGATCGGCCACCTCAATATCTCGAAAATTATACCACCTAGCGACGAGCTGTTTTATCTCAAAATTTGTCGCGAATATGTCGCGACGATTCGCAAAATATCAGATTATGTCGAGCAGTAGTTTAAAAGTTATAGGGGTATTTTGGTGGCCCAGCCGGGACGCATTCGCCCCAGATCGGCCACCTCAATATCTCGATAACTATACCACCTAGCGACGAGCTGTTTTATCTCAAAATTTGTCGCGAATATGTCGAGATTATTCGCCAAATATCAGATTTTGTCGGAAAGTAATTTAAAAGATAACGGAGAAACAATATTTCACTATACAACGGTACAGGCGAGTTGAAAATACTTTTCAATACTTCTGTTTTTAACATGTAAGTCAAAATTACAAATAACAAATAATTTTTATTCATAAAAGGAAATAAGATGATTTACAATTATACACCTAGCCCTATTCGAATAAGTTGAAATAGTTATTTGTTCAACATGCGAGCAAAATTATTTTTTGTAGCGAGTGTTGATGTTAAATCACGAACCAGCGAAGTAGTCTAGCGAGTGATTCACAATTATACTTCTGAGCGCAGTGAGTGATTTAAAGGCACGAGACAAAAAAAATTGCTCTCTTGTGAAACATACAACTTTTTACCTCTCCAGCGAGAATATTGTTATAAGTGAGATACACAAACAATAATAATTCAGGCGTTATAAAATCATTTTCATCACTCGATGAACTTATTTTTGTAATTAAATTAACAAAATAATCACAAATAATTATAAACACAAGTCGAAAAATCAACACAATCTGAATTTATTTTTCCCGCTTTGTCCACAGTTTATATAGACTATTTTTGAGTTGCGTTCCGAAATTATAGTGCATGTCATTTTTTTGAAAAGTAAATACTAATTATATTTTTATGTGACGTGACATTATTGTTTACTGAATTATATAGTTATTATTATTTTTCAAGAAAACGTCCATAAATCAAAACAGTTAAGCTTATAAACTAAAATAATTAAATGACATAGTTGTGTGACTAGCGCTAGTCTTGAGTTTCGGAACGCGCTACTGCCTACCTCAAATTTATATAAAAACTTACTTTACCTCACGCTCGCTGCAAGAACCGGTTTTCCTTCGAGATTTTACGAAGCAAATGAGCTATTTTGCTGCTGGAGAGGTGAAAAAATATTTTAATGTACCTACTACCTATTAATTTATATTCCTTTTCTAAATAGTCACATAATGACAAAAGTTTAAAGTACAGTTTTTATTGTTCAAGGAAGCTTAAATGCTAGCTGTAACGTGCTGTGAGCAAGACGGCATAACTAAAATTTTTGTAAGTTGCCAGTGGGACGCGCGCTAGGGTGCATGCGTGGAGGAAGTAGTAGGGCTTTCAATTTAAAGTTCTGTACCTATATTTTATATACAACTAGATGACAAACAAGCTGACACCCCACCTGGTGGTAAGCGGTTACCGCCGCCTATAGAAGCCTGCAATAACAAAGAAAAATCAGTTGGTATTGTAAGTGCGTTGACACCCTGAGGTCTTAGATGAAATTCCGGCCATGCCCAGTAATTACACTAGCTACCATTCCTTTGCTTTTTTATTCCGGAGTTTCGGAAGAAACTAATTAGTTGACATGACCTTTTTATTAACGTTTTAATTTAGCTTGTGGCATCTAAGACGGATTGATGAAATTTGATAATTTTGGATTGAGACCATGCCGCCTCGAAAAGTATACCCTATCTGTTACATGTAGGTTAGTTGAACTATGAATGTAAATTTATTGTGTCAAATCGGATTGTTAACATAAGATAGCAATATCTTATATTTTTAAATTCCTTTTTTATTTGGTCTTCCCCTTCCTATTTGCTTCAATGAATACCAGTGATTTATGTATTTTAGGTATAATTAAAAAACTTCGATGTATCGAGTGGCCTTACGACAATTCGAAGTTTGTAAAAAGTAACATTTGTGATTTTTACCATACTGCCTTAGAAAGAGAGTAATATATAAATTATTTACGTTTAAAATGTATTTTTATGGAATAAATCATATTGATAATCGTAATTAAATGTGATTTACTTTATGTAGTTTATGTCAATTATCATAATCCTATACGTAGTAGAACGCGCCTGTACGTCTTGACATCTAATAGACTAGGAGCGAGACTGAATTTTGACAGTGAAATATATTATCATTTTTATCGCCGAATATGATACAGTAAACACAAATTTTATAATACCTATAACACTTCTTTGAATTATTTTGAGCTATTAAATTGATAAAACTGTGCGATTATTAACAAATTTGAAATAAATATTATATGTTACCTTTTTTTAGCAAAGTTTGCTTCATATCTCTTGGACTATCCATTGTAATTTCTAAAACGTTATAATTCCTAAACCACGGCCCGACAAAATCTGATATTTGGCAAATAATCGCGACATATTCGCGACAAATTTTGAGATAAAACAGCTCGTCGCTAGGTAGTATAGTTTTCGAGATATTGAGGTGGCCGATCTGGGGCGAATGCGTCCCGGCTGGGCCACCAACATACCCCTATAACTTTTAAACTACTGCTCGACATAATCTGATATTTGGCGAATCGTCAGATTTTTGGGCGACAAATTTCGACAAAATCGCGACATATTTTTGGTGTAGTCATAATTCAAATCGGTGTTGGTGGCCGATCCAGAACGATTCACACACATAAACGAACTCCTCAACGCCACCGAGCTCCTCAGAAATATAATGTACTTATTTGAATAATGTATATGGGTACTACAATTTGTGTGTGTTTGTGTTCAGTAATCATCCCACGACTTGAGCGTACTCTCGCGTACATCATCTCCGAGCTGGACGAGTTGGAGCGCGAGGAGTTCTACCGGCTGAAGAAGATCCAGGACAAAAAGAAGATTATCAAGGATAAGGCAGAAGCAGTAAGTAGATAATACAGATAACCCTAACTTACATTGTGGGATCTTGGTTTATTTGACTATACTTGCATAAATTTCCTTCATGTTCATATTATTTAATTTTGGTTTTCATTTTTACATTGAACATACAAGATGACGGTGTCTAAAATCTTTCAACAACTTCTAAAACAATGTTGGTTTATGAGCAATTTGTTCTGTTTTGAAACACATATTCTTTACCAGGATTTTCCAGCAGCGCTTTTAAATATATATAATATATATATATATATATATATTATATGATAAAAATAAGTTCTAAGAAAAAATCTCAATTTTATTTATGTAGTGTTATATATATTCACGTAAAAGTTATTTAAATACATTTGGAAGTTTTTTGGTTTCTTTGTAATCTTTTACATGTAGTAACCAACTCGCTGAATTTCTTAATTGATTGTGACGTTTGTTGCTTCTAATCCTTCGTCAACATGTCTAATTAACGGGCTGTATAAATGTCAATCACGACTTAATTGCTTGAAAGCAGATACAAAATTCGAAGACGTTGGAGAAGAAGGGAAATCGGTATCTGACCGATTCAATTATCGTTTGCAGAGGAAAGCCGCTCTCCTAGCCAACAATGACATGCGCTTTATCGCCAACCTCCTCGATGAGGGCGACGAAGACCTCCTGTTCTAATAATCCACCACGATCCCGCGCACGTTAGTTGTACGTACTGGGGAGAAGGTACCATCCGACCGTGTGACGTGGACCCTGGCGATATCGCGATTAAAGGCCCATTTAAACGAGGCAACTTTTTTGTCTGTACCATTTGAAAAATTGTTATTTTATAGGAACTAAATAATAGTTACAAATGTCATAGTAGTATAAGCTCATAAACTCAAAACTTATAAATAATATTCTGCCTTTTTTCCAACATATTCTTGGAAGATCTTTAGCTATTGAGCATTCATGAGACTGCTGTTCAATATTCTAATTAGTCATAAATTTAACTGAACGATAAAATAGGTAAATAATAACGTCTACTCCTCCAAAATATCGCCCAGGGCTCCTATATGTAGTGTGATTCTGTAACAAAATTAAATCTCACTTTGAAAGTCAGTATTCGAAGAGCTACTACGGAAAACGAAATACGACAACGATAAACGGACTTTGACATTTTTGACGGTATTTGCTAAAAAAGTATCAAAATAAAAGCTATCAGAATCCGATGCTTCGTTTGTTTCGTTTTTCGGAGAAGGCCCTTTAATCTCATCTACCGAAATCTAAGGAAAGTATTGGAAAGTCCTTGTGTTTTCGGGTGACTTTGAAATGACTTTCAATGCGTGCATCTAATTTCTTTCAGAAGCATTGCTGGTCAATTATACGGTCAGGCAGTGTTCCATGTTCAAAGCTTTGCGATACAAACTTGAGCCCTCAATTAACATCTGTTGCTCTATTGTGTTGTTGCACTTCCTCTCCACTGACACCATAGACTAAATTTAAAACGGGAATCATTTTCATAAACATATCCCATAATCATCACATAGCTCATTAATACGACATCTCCGTAGCAGCAGAGTGAACATTCTAATGTGGGCCAAAAATTATGATCACAAAACCAAATATTGACGACGCCCGGTAAACGAGCTTGTCATTGAAAAATGTATCTAACGGTGCACGGCTTAAAGCCTACATTTGTTTTTGAATGTTCAATTGACAGCACATCAAGCATAACAGTTTGACTGTGCGACCGCCCTTATTCCGTTTGTAATAGAGGCGGCGATCGTAGTGCAACAGTTATAATTAATGTCCTGTCGTATGTTAATTCTGGCAGAGCGGTGTCGTTTAGTGAGTTATGATTTTTTTCATATTTGTAGCGTGTATTGGTATAAGGGGTACTGTAAATGTAGTCTGTTAGAAAAATTACTAATATCTGCTTACAGTAGCAAAATTAAAATTTTTCACTAAATAAGTTCGTGGTTGTGCGTGTGTACTCCATAGCTTTTCAAAGATATCTTGTAAAATTTTCAAGCAAGCAAGTGATATTTTTTTAGGCAACTAGATGACAAATAAGCTGACGGCCCACCTGATGGTAAGCGGTTACCGCCCCCTATAGACACCTGCAATAACAAGGAAAAATCACTTGATATTGCAGGTGCGTTATCATCCTGAGGCCTAAGATGAAATGTTGTCCGTGAATTAATCAGTAAATGAAGATTATTTAATTTTAATGCCTTGCAATGAAATTGGGAACATTAGGTATCTATAATCACAAATAAACAAATAATTATTATTAAGTAGGTATCTATAATCACAAATAAACAAATAATTATTATTAAGTAGGTAATGTATGGGCATTCAGCAGTAAATTATCATTTTGTATTATTATTTGCAGAAATAATTTGGCAAGTTTTTGGAATGAAGTAACAGAGGCAATAAACCAGCAATTTAATAAGATTACTTATTTATAATCCATTCAGCTAACTTTATAATGTTTATTATGTGGTTGGCAGCAACCAGCCAGCCTGTAGACACTTAGCATACAAAATTTCCAAAACCCATGCCAAATTTCATCTAAATCTCTTTAGCGGTGTAGGAGTTAAAGCAGCAGACAGATCGTTACTTGCGCATTATTTTATAATATTAGTGTGTGTGCGTAGAAAGCGACAGTCATTTGGTCGCGCCTGCGCACGACACTTTAAACAAATTATTTTCATAGGTCTTCGAGTTCTCAATGTATTCTTAAATTATTGTTAGTTGAAAAGGAGATAATAAAAGTTTCTATGGGATTTGGGCCAGCTCATGAGCACCATTATTTCGTACTGTTATTTTGTAAGAATCCATCTTACATTATCATTTTCATAAATCTTGACGGATAGAAGCAGCAAAAAAACATCACAGAGGTCGCCATTTTGAAGAAATTTTACGTTGAATATTGTTATTTTTATCCAATAACAACAAAAACACTCCACCTCAACATCACGCACAAAGAAATTTAGTACCTCGTTTCTTTGTCGTACTTCCAGAACTTGAAATTCTTTGCCAGCACATGTGTTCCCTCCTTCCTATAACATGGGTTCCTTCAAAAGAGGCGTGAAAAAGCATCTTTTGGGCCGGCAAGGTGGAGGCGGCTAGAGCAGTGTCTAAACTGCACTAGCTGTCTTCGCATATGGACTCTTCTTACCGCTTCACATCAGGCGGTGTTGAGTCATTTGTTGTGCTTTGTATAAAAAAAAATACAAATACATACAAAACATTCACAGTTGAAAAAACGGAAAGACAGTTTTAATAAATGTCTATGACATTAAAGTCAACTTTATAACAGCGACATTGCGACTATGTGCTATGCACTTGCACTTTAATGACTTCTGTGTTGCCATTTTATACAACACTTATTTTATTTCGTTATTTTTTTGCATTAAATTTTTGTGTTATTTACCTGATAGAAACCATGTTACAAAATTGTTTTCAGTACATTATTGTCTTCTATTAATGGTGTTCATGAGCTGGCCCTAAACTTTACAATCTCCTTTAGAGCACTGATAAGCTGTCTTTGATAATTAGGTCGATTTTTCATTGAACCAAAAGACATGTATCGAAAATGTGTTCTGTCTTATTAAAAGAAAGAACATAATATTTATTGTTTTAAGCTAATGATAAATCTATTTTGTTTATATTTTCAGAGAAAAGCGGCGCTCAAGGCGGCAGGCTTGGATGTGCGCGATGACGGAACAAGCCTGCTGGACGACGCCGAAAACGACATCCTATTCTAATTCCGTGCCTGTAGTTATCCTAGCCATTCGTAGTCGATCGCGCAGTCAAGGAACAACTCCACCCCTCCCCGATAGGTGGCGCTACTTACTAGCCGCGAACTCAGCAAGAAGCGTGCTATCGCGCAATGATATTAAAATTAATAATTACTAAGTAACATTAATATGAAATCAATTTATGTATTGATCCGAAAAACTTCCTGGGCTATATGGAGTTTCTATTGGAGTTTTATATTCTTTGAAAGATATTAACTTGACTGCACATGTAGGTGTTACAGTGTTAATAATTACTTTGTAAATACTGAATTGTTGTCAATGTTAAATATTCTCTTATAACGCTTGGATAATATAACGTATTCCTTAGTAACAGAGTTTAAAGTGCAATGGTATATAATGAAGTATTATGAAACGGACAATCGGTTCGATTTGCTAGTGTTGTATGAAAGCATTCCACCATTATTTCGTTATTAAATTATGCAGAACTTTAATTTATTAAGATCTATGGTATGATGCATAAATTCTATTTAAGTACACCACAATTTTTTAGTTTTTGAATTGTTGTTCGATATAACAGTACCTATATTTTAAGTAAGCAAGCATCATGTAAATACGAGTTTGTGAACGAAATATTAAATAATATTATTATTGATTGAAACGTATGTTTTATTGAAGAGTACCTATTTAAGATTGATATGGAAATTAAGTAATTTGTGTCACTACATTAGGAATTTAGTCTTGCACAATAATTCCAAAAAAGACTCAACACAATGTAGAACAAATAGGTTTGCCTTAGGGTCTCTTTTTCGTTGACAAGTAATATTTGTTGTCTTGCACAATAATTCCAAAAAAGACTTTCATCACAATGTAGAACAAATAGGTTTGCCTTATGTTCTCTTTTTCGTCGACAGGTAATATTTGTTTCCTCGTCTATCCAAAAGGCCGAAGTCGACTGCACACCGCAACATGGCTCCTATAGATTTACCGGTTCTTCTCGGATCGTCGACAACCTTGTAATGTTTCTTCAAAAAGCCTATTACTCTTCTTGATGTGAGGCCTTGTTTGGACGGGATTTTATGGAACGCCCAAAGAACAATAGCTGCCGGTATGGACCTCCGTAAACCATCTTTGATTTTCTGGTAACTCCTACTCTTTACTGTAGACGTACTGTAACTATGGCACGTGCCCACAGTGCTGGGCGACCGTGACCTTTCATATTTCATTTTAAATAAGGTCTACATAAATGTACTTAAATTTAATGCTTTGAAAATTTATTGGACACAACAATTTTTTTTTGTGATTTTTGATATTTTAAATTGTCAACATTGACATAATTCTCTTTGAATAATTTGACAATGTCTACGGGACCTTACGATAAAGTAAGTAGGAAAGAGAATAGCTACATAAGAAAGAGTATGAATATATTTTACTTATGAATTAGAACATAGTTATGTTCTAATTCAAAAGCGGAAGATCCTCGAGTATTTTAGGTTCAACTTATACTTGAGCCAAATTCGATAAAGAATAAATATAAACAAACTGAATGAAAGGGACAAACTTATACAAAATGACATTTGGTTTGTTTACAATAATTCTTTATCGAATGTGGCTCAAGTATAGGTATTTACTCTCATCCTAGACCAAAGACTATATAACCAATTGACTGCGCTTGCGGGGGCAATCTTCTCACTAAGCATATGCTAAAACGAGTTTATGTGCCGATTTCGGCTTCAGAGTGCTTCTAGCTGCCGCGGGTATCACACAGTGACGTAAAATATTATTTAAAGAGTCAAAATACGGTAAAAATGCCCAGTTGTGCTATTAAATGGTGTGGGATGTCGAGTTCTACTTCAAATTACAAAAAAGATGGAATAACCTTCCACAGGTAAGTATTATTTAGATGAAATTCGTACAAAATAATTTTCACAAAAATAAATTCTTTTTAATAAATATAAAATTGGCACGCGTTGATGTCTTTCTACCCCTCTCTCTCTTTCCTAGGTTTAATGTACTATGCTTTATCTCTTTCTTTTAAAGATAGTGCTGTTACGTGCACTTTCTTCTTGGTATCGATAATAAAATCATTTTGTAAGATTTAATTATATTGTTTTCGTATTATTCAAATCTAAATTCTAATTTGATTAATATAATTTTTATTTCTATTTACAGACTCAAGCCATGTGATTCACTAAGGGATTTATTTAAACAAATGAATATTTTGACTGTTGCTTCTCAATATCTAAAACTTGGAACAGCAAGTTTATTTTTATATCTAGTGTTTAAGTTATGAATATCACTATGTTTTGAAAAGGTATGTTTATATTTGTGAACATAAATTATGTTCTCATATATACAGGGTAGAAAAAATCTATGGGCCCTGGAAGGGAACTACTTTAAATCCTTTAGTTAGCTCATTTTACTGAAAGGAAACATTCCTTTATTTTTGAAAAGAAACAAAACTGCATTTAAAGATCTTCTAAAAGTCGCTTGTCTCACCCGGGAATCGAACCAACTAAAAATTAAAAAAGTAAACCCTCGCTATTTTTTTTATACGAATCGGTAGGATTATTGTGCAGGATAAAATTTGTCTAGCAAACACACTAATATGTTGTGCGTGATACCTATGAAATTGAATATTTATTACAAGTTTTTTATTAACTACCTAGTACTGTAATGTTCATTTGTAACAAGTAAACCATACGTTAATTTTATTATCTCTCTAACATCCTAAGATATTGTATGAAATACAGGTTTGCTAATGTTATTTATGTCTTAGTACCTTATTGAAGACTTCGATAAGAAAATCATTAAATTGTAATAATAAATTTATGCACAATTCGTTCTTAAACTAGGCAATCTGAGGAAAAGTTAAAAATGGAACGCATTTTTGAATGCAACGCGGGGCAATTTGAAATTAGAACGACAACTTTCAACATTTTTAAAATCGTTAAAAATGTTGAATGTATTCGATCGTAAATAATTGATGTTACTTTTTACTTTTTTTATTCCAAATACCAAATGTTTATTAAACAAATTTTACCCTGATCAATAATCCTACCGATTCGTATAAAAAAATAGCGAGGGTTTACTGTTTTAATTTTTAGTTGGTTCGATTCCCAGGTGAGACTAGCAAGTTTTAAAAGATCTTTGAATGCAGTTTTGTGTCTTTTCAAAAATAAAGGAATGTTTCCTTTCAGTAAAATGAGATAACTAAAGGATTTAAAGTAGTTCCCCTCCAAGGCCAATAGATTTTTTACATTCTGTATATATGAGAACATAATTTATGTTCACAAATATAAACATACCTTTTCAAAACATAGTGATATTCATAACTTAAACACTAGATATAAAAATAAACTTGCTGTTCCAAGTTTTAGACTTCACAAGACAAGTCGCTCATTCATGGGGCAATGTATACACATTTACAACAATGTCGCACCAAATGTAACTGAACTGCCTTTTCACAAACTTAAGTTATATGTCAAACAAACTTTAATGAAAAAAGGCTACTATAAGGTCCAAGAATATTTAGATGATAAGAATGCGTGGACACATTAAAATTCCAAAATGTTTTATATGTTTATTTACGAGTATTATGACTATTAACCACTGTATACCTATATTGTGATTGTGCATTGTCAGATAGCTTGAAAATGACGATAATACTTTTGACATTGGGTACCTACTTTGTTGGTACGTTGATATACATTCTCTTCTAATATTATTTTTTTTTTCGCTGGGCGGCGGCACTGCGCTGCTAAAAGTTATATTTAAAAAAACATTGTAATTTATTATTTGAAAAGAGTGACTACATGAGTTTGTTGCTGGAATCTTCTCGGTAGTTCAGCTTATGACTGAGCTGAGCAGAGACTATGACGTTGTTAGTTAATATATTTTTTGTGATAGTTGTAACAATGTGTTTTTTTGACGATTTAAAAGTGTTTCTTTGTGGCCTATTTAAATAAAATATTTTTTCTTTCTTTCTTACGTTCATTCATTAATATCGTACTAAGTTATTATGTTGTTTAATTACACTAGAAATTCCCTCGCACCAAAGTTGACTCATAGTTTTTATCGATAGTCGATAATATTTTTGGTCTCCCTCCTCCCTACATAAACACGTGTAATTGAACCGACCAATCAGCGAAGCTAATGCCTCGTCGCCCCCGCACCGCTAAGCAGTGACCTGTGTTTCTAAGGAGGAATGCATCTATGCGCTTTCCACTGGTTAAGTACTCCGTGTCCTAGACCTAGGTATGTGTGTAGGTAGGTATGTAGGATTAGTAAGTTGAAGTGGCAGTGGGCAGGGCACATAGCATCCAGAGCAGACGGCCGGTGGGGCGTTGAAGTTCTGGAATGGCGACCACGTACTGGAAAGCGGAAAGTAGGACGGCCGACCTGGTCAGGGTCGCAGGGAGCCGTTGGATGCAGGCTGCGCAGAACCGTTCAATTTGTAAATCGATGGGGGAGGCCTTTGTTCAGCAGTGGACGACATAGGCCGATATGATATGATGATGATGATGTGTGATTTAAGGATAGGCCCGGTAGCGGACGTTGACCAGACAGGCTTCGGCGCATGACAACGATTGCTAAAATCGAAGAAACACGTTAGCACCAGTTAAAAAAATATTTCAATTTTTTTTATCCATATCCATTATATATGTATATAATGTGGATTTGGATTAGTCCACTCATCCATAATATCAGTCTATTGCAGTCCACTGCTGGATGTATATCTCTCCGAGCCCACAATATGCACGGTTCCGCTTTGTTCAAAGGGACGCCAGAAGACGCCTTGCACTACGTTTCCCGAGGCGTGGTTTCCATTCGAGGACCTACTCCACCGCTCATCGGTTCCACGACAGATGTGACTAGCCCATGTTTGAGCAGCTCGTCAAAGGTTTTGTCTTTGTTTGGGAATGTGAAACCGCTGCGCTTGAAGATTTTACGAATATCCAGGCTGTGGTGTTGATCAGGCCGAAGATTACGAAGATGGAAGCGATCACACCCGGATTCCTCTACCACAGAGGAACAGGCTATCTTACCTCTAACTGCCGGAGGCCCGAACATTATTGCTATGGCGCCAGACTTAGGTAAGATGGTGGTCAGGCGGGCTCGAACAAAGTCCTACTACAAACCAAAGCTAGCAGAAAATTTCTGCAACTGCGGGAATTGAACACCGGACTGCCCCGATTTCTAGATCTGAGATATGTGGTTAAGGTGGTCTAAACCAATAGACCGAAAAAGCGGCTACTATTTTTAACCGACTTTTAAAAAGGAGGAGGCGGTAGGTACCTATGTTTATTTTTTTATTATTGTATGTTTGTTAACTAAGAACTCCGTCATTTGTTAAGCGATTTGGAAAAAATGAAAACTTCAAATTACTAAGAAGGAAAAATAAGAATTTAAGTTCCTACTTACATATTACGTACTAACTTATACCATCAAATTTTCATTTCATTTACCATCCTTTAAGTAAGATAAAATAAAATAAAATAAGATAATATAAGACCTATCTGATATTTATTCTCAGAGAAAAAATCTAAACAATAGTGCTGGCGCGAATAAAAAACGACTTATAATTAGTAGGTAGGTTTCTTACCTACGAGGAGTCCACCTCCTAAAAACCACTTTTCATCCATTTTCACCGTAAAAATAATTTTACTTTCACAATCATCATTAAATTATTATTTTTTTAAATTTCGGTCAAAAATTATTAAAGTTCCTTACTCAAAGGGTAAAACGGGAGCCTATTACTAGACTCCGCTACCCGTCCGTCCGTCCGTCTGTCACCAGGCTGCATCTCATGAACCGTGATAGTTAGACAGTTGAAATATATACAGATGATGCATTTATGTTGCCGCTATGACCGCGGTAGGTACTAATAAACAGAATTAAATATATATTGAAGGGCGCTCCCATACCTACAACAAACGGGATTTTATAGCTTGTTTTTGCAACTCGCACTTAGACAGTTTTTTTATTTTCCTAAAACACTTTTTTGTTTAACATATTATTATGTTTAAAATACTAATTTTCGTATTATGTGAATTTACATTACTTACATCACTACAGGGGTTGTTTAAAATTTGGGTCGCTTTTAAAAAAATCGTGTTGTCGTGGTAAAATAAAAATATACAATTTTACTAGGTGGTAGGCCCGTTTGTAGGGCTGTTTGGGTAGGTACCACCGCCTTTCTTATTTCAGCCGCAAAACAGTTCACTGTGTTTCGGATTGAAGGGAAAAGTAGCCAGGGTAATTACTGGGCATGGACGGCATTTCATCTTAGGCCTCAGGATGACAACGCATCTACAATATCAAGTGATTTTTCCTTTTTATTGCAGGTGTTTAGATATAGGCGGCGGTAACCGCTTACCATCAGGTGGGCCGTCAGCTTGTTTGTCATCTAGTTGTATATAAAAAAAATCCAAACCATGGAAAATATGTATTACAATAGGGTAGTTGACAACTTTTTTTTTATTTCATAAATAAGAAGTTTATAACTCATAAAGAAATATTGCAAAAGAAATAGTATGTCTAAGATCAATAGTTTCACAGATATAGTGGTATGTTTGATGTGTTGTGGCGCATCGTCCAAAAACGCTCCATAGAAAATCTAAGGAACTGGTGACGTCACATGTTCCCATATTACTACGAAATGTATGGGCATACTGACGAAATTGATAATAACTATGTATTAAGTAGGTTTTTATTGATAGTTGACATAATAATAGTTGTTTTAATTGATGTCAGCAATCTAATATAATTAAGATTTTTGATGAACATTGAAAAAAAAAATTTACCTTTTTTTTATTTTTCAATACAGTACAACTTCAACAATATTCCATATCTTTTAAGTTTGAATTGTTTTTATGGGTAAAAGTAGCGTATCCGAATTTGTGAAAAATATCTCCAAATTCAAACTTAGGCAACATCCCAATTATAACTATGTAAGTATGTAGGTCCTGTTAAAATCGACAGGCTATTTTCCTACTTATTCCAATTTCGCTAGTAAAAGTTCTTGTACTTTTAATTTTCCAGTTTTTTTTTATGTTCAAGAATTCACACAAAAATTTAAAAAAAATGTCTGAAAAATACATGTTTGCAAAATAAGAAAAATGAAAAATTGTAGGATATTTTCTGCGGGTCTGTAGCTTGAAAAACCCTGAAATGTCACATTGACTGTGACATAATTTTGTTTACAAGTTTTCTGTATCACTATACGGAAACTTGGCGTGTCGGTTTTTCTCTTTATTTAACATATTTTTTTCAGCGTGCAACCATTATCGTTCGTCCTACTGGTGGGTCAAAGCATGGTGGGACGAACGGGAATAAACCACAGTAGGTTCGGTTTGTGTGTGTTGAACTGTTTAGAGTTGAGACATAGGTACTTGGTAAAAAAGTGGGTTAAGATTTATGAAACCCATATAAGTTTACAAGCTACGATAATCACTTACCATCAGGCCGACCGTATACCCATATTATATGGCCGCCCTCGCCTCTGCCTACATAGATGTCGGTTATTACTTCAAAATGTATCTTCATTTCTTCAAAATTTATCCTTATTGCTTCAAAACGTATCATTATTGCTTCAAAATGTATGCTTATTGCTTCAAAATGTATGCTTATTGCTTCAAAATGTATGATTATTGCTTCAAAATGTATGCTTATTGCTTCAAAATGTATGCTTATTGCTACAAAATGTATGCTTATTGCTTCAAAATGTATGCTTATTGCCTTAAAATGTACGCTTATTGTTTTAAAATGTATGCTTATTGCTACAAAATGTATGCTTATTGCTTCAAAATGTATGATTATTGCTTCAAAATGTATGCTTATTGCTTCAAAATGTATGCTTATTGCTACAAAATGTATGCTTATTGCTTCAAAATGTATGCTTATTGCCTTAAAATGTACGCTTATTGTTTCAAAATGTATGCTTATTGCTACAAAATGTATGCTTATTGCTTCAAAATGTATGCTTATTGCCTCAAAATGTACGCTTATTGTTTCAAAATGTATGCTTATTGCTTCAAAATGTATGCTTATTGCTTCAAAATGTATCCTTTGTCCTTCCCAGGGTCTCAAACTATCTCCATACTAAATTTTATCTACAACGGCCCAGCGGCTTAAGCATGAACAGGTAACAGAGAGACAGACAGAGTTACTGATGCACTTATATTATAATATTAGTTTAGATTACTACAGTATTGGGAGACTTTACGTCCATAATGCATAGTAACGAGTGATGTTACTATGCATTATGCTATGTTTGGGGTCATTAGGTACACATAATATAGACGGTAGAGGGTATTGAGGGTATTATTCGGTTGAGGGTTGAGGGTAGAGTACCTACATTATCTATCTGTAAACATACCAAATGTGTCATACCATACACAAATAGGTAGATAGGTACGTCTCAGCCACAAAGAGTCGTTATACTTAATATGCGTGTGACAGCCCAGTTTTTAATCAAAAATGCCAAAATCCCCGACAGTTTAATCAGTCCACCTAATTTCCCTTCATCTCGTCTGTTGAACGACTGGTCGACCGACCGCTCGCGAATCAGCCGGCAGCGTGTGGGGTGAATTATTGCATCTCCATTTACTATGACGGGCGTATTTTGCGAGGTCGCTCGTGAATGTGGCTGGTCGCCTTCTGCATTTTCATATTTATACGTTTGAAGACACGATTGCATAATAAATTAATGTTGGGTTTCTTTGAAAGTGTATTGTTAAACAAAAAATGATTGATACTAAGAAAAATATCTACACCAGCAAAAATCATGTCCTGTGGCGGGGAACCAACCCGCAACCTTTCGAAATTCGGGTCATTGCTCTAACTATCTGAGCTACCACGGACTTGGGATAACCCTATAAATATATTTTAGTATATTAATGTATCCTTATATCACGATAACAAAATATTTCTAAGAGAAGATTTTTTTATTATTTTTCTAAGTATCTTTCAAACGTTTATATAATGTCAAAAAGGAAATTAAGATAGAGATTGATATTAAGTTTCTACATTAATTTTTCAGTAAGAACTTGTGGTAAAATAACGTAAGTTGTTATGTTGTTTGACCGGATGCCAATGAGTTAAGTCATCGACACTATGATATGATTAATGTTGGGTTTGCTAAAAAGAAATTACACTTCAAACTATACTCTAAAACCACGGTAGAGCTTTCAAATCTATACTCTAACCCCTCCATCTTAGGCCTCAGGTCAGAATGACAATGCACCTACAATATCAAGTGATTTTTTCTTGTAATGATGGGTGTATATAGGTGGTCAGCTTGTTTGTCATCTAGTTGTAAAAAAAAGGTAGAGCTAGAGTTCCGATTCGGTCGTGATATAAGATATATAAGTGCCTTATACTATCAGCTTTTAGGATTGTAAATTCAAACGGAACTGAGGTACCTGAAGGGTTTTCATTCTATATACGGGGTGGTGCCGTCAATACAAAAATAAATTATAACATTGGCTGCATTATTTCATAGAAATGTCATGAAATTATCAAATGATGAGATGATTTTGAAAGTGGCAAACCATTTCTATGAACTAATATAGACCATGTTTTAATTTACAGTTGTATTGACGGTAGGACGGTAGGTTGGTCGTAGATAGGTAGGTTAATTCATAAATGTTCAGAAAAATAATTAGGTAGGAACCAGGAACCGAATAGGTACTTTTTTATACAACAAACAATCTGATGGCCCACCTTGTTGTAAGTGGCAACTGCTGAATATGGCCACCTGCAATAACATGGAAAAACTCTATTAATCTTTACTGTAAAGGCGACGGTAGCTACTTACCACCAGGTAGGCATGTGCTTATATAAAAAAAATAGTTACTTAGAAATAGATTATTTTGTGCCTAGTCTATCTTTGATTCTAGTTTCAGCTGATTGGCTCCTAAAAAACCTATGCAATTAAGTAGTGATCTACATTTAAAACTAGTTTTGAGTGATTCAAATTCAAAAGTTCAAAAGTTCCCTGCTTGAGCCGCGTTCTATAATACGGGCCTTATATTTAAAACCTTTTATAGTTAATCTTATCAATAATTAATAAAAGATATTTATTTTGTTATTTCCTGTTACGTTTGTTTGTAAGCGTTTACATTAATATTAGATTCAAGGAGGGCATGCTAAAGCCACACCTTACGGGAAAGTCGCAATAAGGTCGCGTATACACACTTGATACTTTTCCGGAACTACGTATTTCCGAATGCAATAGTTAACTTTTGTGTGAAACATAATGATAGTAAAAATACCTTTAACTCTTAATCGTCTGAGTAAGCAAGTAAGTTTAGCCTAAAATATCGAAATAACTACTAACACTAATACGTGCGAATGTTTTCAAAATATCATAAAAGCTTAATATTCGGAGATTATACAGATGGTGCGGTTAATACGACAATAAATTGAAATATTGGCTATATAAGTTCATAGATGGTTTGCCACTTTTAAAAACATCTTATTCATTTGATAATTTCATGACATTTGTATGAAATATATGTATACAGATCACATTAGGGACCCTGTCGGGCATCGATGGGTAGATGAGAGGACGACGCCGACGACGTCTTACTCATTTAACAATTACCAATTCTTTAAACTTATTTGTGTGTACTTACATGCATTTGTGTAATAAAACAGAGATAAATATAAATAGATATTCTTAACTTTTAATCTATTTTGTCGTTTATAGGTAATATATTTGGGTGTATATATATATATATATATATATATATATATATATGTAACATTTACGTAGTTACGCTTGACAGAAAATAAACATTGTTTAAAATACTTACCTATAAATTACTATCTAATTGTTAATAATATAAAAGAAAGCAATAAATTATAATAAAACAAATGTTTATGAAATTTACTATTTCAACAAATTATTGTAAAATGTAACTAAAATCGATTTCCGGTAAGGATATCGCGCCATCTTTGTTTAGTAGAAATTGTTACTGTTATAGAGTATTAAAAACATTACAATCAATAATAATAATTTAAATAAATAATAAACGAATAATTTAATGTGTCTTGTTGATATATCTGACATTACTACAAATTATTGTAAATTTAAAGATACTGTTTCCGGTAAGGAAACCGCGCCAACTGATAGAAAATAAACATTATTATTAATATGGATTAATCATAATAAATAATCATGAAATAGTCTATATAATAATTAAATTTAGTATTTAGTTATAATTTAAATGTTTCTGTATATTATTGAAACATTTAAAAACACAGACTTCCGGTGGATCGCGCCACTTTTGTTTGTTAAAACAAGACAAAAACAATTTAATTGGTAAAATGTTTAATCATAAGATATTACAATTTTAGGCTACACTTTCATGTCACTTGAATAAAGAAAAGACTTGTTTTATTTTTGTACACGTGGTCTGTGATCGTTCGATGACGTAAATTGTTTGTCACTGTTTATAAAAGCGGGAGCTCCGGCTTAGTTAGGACATTCTTTGTCGAGCCCTCGGACCGAGCACAGCGCCAGTTAAGTATTACTTGTGTTTTGTTTAAAATGTGAATATAATACAGTAATAATATTGTTAGCTTATAGATTAAAAAGGTGGCGTAAGGATGAGGATGGAGGGGTTGAAGGTTGCATCCTCCCGGGGCCCAGTGGGCTCCGGTTGTGTTTGTATCGGCTCACATAGTGAAACTCATTGAAAGGTGTTATTGCAATGTGATTGAGGATGATAATCCTTTTCTTTCAATATAAATTATATGGTTTCCTTTCTATAGCTTTGTAAAGTAAAGTGAAAATGGTATTTATTCTGTGATATTGCTAAATATCTGATAAATTCCGTGTAAGTTACTATTGAATAACATAAAAATGCATTTATGCTTTATTAAATAGTGATTATTGTCAAATAAATGAGTTTTCCTTTATACTTTGATTTTATTTGTTCCATGTACTTGAATTGCTACTCATATACATCTACATTCCCACCATATTTCTGACATGCTCATGATAATTTGTATTCCTTGGCTTATTGTCTAGTTATAAAACTATGTAATCATGTAATTTAATGTAATAGTGACTGTAAGCTGTTCTGTGTACCTAATAAATAAATAAATAAATAATATAACATTGGCAAATGAATAAGATGTATATAACTAACACATACAAAATGATGACATAATTGAAATAATTAAAACACTCATGTGCTCTTTTTTCAACAATTTTAACTTTTCCTGCGTCTTTGTCCGCGCGAATGTCGGTTCTATCCTACGGGAATCATGCATTTTTCTGGGATGAAAAGAAGCCTTTGTGTTCTTAAACTATAATCTAACACTGTGCCAAATTTCATCCAGAATCGTTCAGCTGTATGGCGTGAATAAGTAAAAAAACATCCATCACAATTCTTACCTGGGGTCGGCACAATATGTTTTCCTCTTTATTTTATGCCCTATTATTAGAAAATTCTCTCTTTTCCTAACCATATCATCATTCACAGTCTATCCTACTCCTAAGTTTGTCTTTCCCTCTTACCATCCACATTGATACGTTAACCTTTTTCATCATATTTAGAACCAATAAAATTAAAATATTCTTTTACTTCATTAGGTACAGAGTGCTCTAGGCCTTAGGAAATGGTTCGTAGTAGGGGGACTCTGGATACGGGGGTGGTGTTAGGGGGCGCGGAGTGTTGTTCCCTGTAGCTGTCAGGAATGATCACCGGAGGTCTGCATTGCTGAGTTTGACGAGCAGTAGGGAATTGATTGTGCGATAGAGAACTCTTTTGGATTTTAATTTTTTAAAACGCTGTGATAAGATCAGCAATAAACTTTTTTTGTCAGAATCAGTCTATATCATAATTTGCTTCATTATTAAGCTTTACCATATAAACGCTGGTTAAAGCAAATTTTTCTCTTACTCCACCGTGTGTTGTGTTGTACTTACTCGTTGTGGTCGTGTGGTGAGTAAGGGCGCCAAAGCTCATTGAGAAAGCTTTAAATTGGGAGCAAGGGGGTTCGCTTTATTTATATACGGTAGGGCAGCGCGTGAGTAGTGCCTAATGTGCTACGAGAGCGTAAAGGCTACGGTCGCCGCTTACCACCAAGCAGGCCGCATGTTTGTTTGCCGCCCTTGTATTAAAAAATTATACACGTTTATGAGCAAGGTCATATGATGTAATTATCCGATTTTTCTGTGGTGTTTGAATTAGGAAGGCGCTACAAAGGTGCTATAAAGTACGTACCAGAGCTTGTCGGCTATGTTTATATAATATAACACAACATTACTCGAACTATGCTCTAATACGTAGATAATAAGGCAATATCCTAGTGATGTTAATAAACGCGCCAGAAATGCGCCTCTGCTGGAAGTAATATCATAAATTGCTGAATTGATTTCCCATTATATAGTGAAACAAGTACCACTCGTATATAGTTAATTAAATATTTTTTTATTCCTTTTTCTGTAAAGTTACTCGTTCGGGTGTTATGTAGAGGTATAACTAATACGACATTGTGAAGGTAGCCGTTAGCTTCTTACCCTAAAACGTACAACAGAAAACCGAGAAATACATGAGTTACTTTCTCGATAGGCGTCTACTTATTTACGTACTGTGTATGTACGACGTAGTATGTTATAATTATCTCTACAATCTGGACATGTTAGCGGCATAGTTATAGCAGTAGGTAACAAGTTTTCTAAGCACGTAGTTAATAAATATAGCTCCACTCAATGTCCCGTTATGTGTGCATTTTACGTTTAAATATCTCATAAAATAATGTTTCTGTTCATAGAACTAAATTGGTTTACTGGATCTAGTGTCGCAAAATAGTATTTTAATTAAAAAATTACTAAGTTTTTTAAAAGGTGCAAAATAAAATTTCGCTGAAATAAGCAATTATGCATAGGTAGCCATTGTTTAAGTTTGGGCCGGTTGTACAAATGTAGGTAAATTATAATTTAGCTTTTAGAACTTTCTCGTTCATAAAAAAACGATATTTTTTATATTTTTTAAAATTCTTAACAACACAAGGGTTGCCTACATAGTGCGTTAGGGAAAGTTGTGTAACTGGATATAAGGTAATTTAAGTTTATGTATAACAGTGTTTGTACCTATTTTACCGCCAAACGAACACAGAGATACTCTTCCTATATAAAATTTTTCCACCATTAATATTTATACAAATGGCCTGCATCAGCGAAAACAATGGCGTCCTAAAATAAAACGACAGTCGTAATTCGTAAGTTTTTTCCACCCTTATCTTGAAGCGTTGATCAAAAATTAAACAGACAAAAATTTTGAGATTTCGCAAACTGTCGTACTCGTAATACACGGCACGAAATATGTAGGAAACAAAATATTAAGGGACATATCTACGCGGGATGAATTTTTCAAATGTGCTTAGACGGCTACTATTCTTACGAAACTTTAAGGAACAAGATATCGTATCATAGGAATAGTGTAAAATACTCTATAGTCTTGGGGCCAATTTTCATGAAAACTTAAATTATTAGCATTGGATTTTTAGAAAAAATCTCTTCTAACCGGATATAGGACCCATTGATTTAAAAAAAAATACCTACCTACATCCAGAATTATTACACTTAGTAGTGTCACTAATAAGGATCTTAAGGGATAAGTACCTAGGTATAATAAGTAATGTGAAATAGTAAACTAAAGGAAAAGACTGATATTAAACAAAAAACTGTTTGTATTTTTTACACTATTGAAAGTAATGACCATAGATTGCAATACATAGCATGTCTAAAGACGGCGAAATATCTAGCCAGTTCTTTAGGTTTTTAAAGATTAATATCTCTTTTTATATTAAATTTATGAAAAAAAGAAAACATAGGGACACGGCAATAGTGAGCATAGATTTTTTGGAAAAAAAAATATTGCTCTAGTTTTATTACTCAAGGAGGAAATAGGATACTACGTTTGTATGGAAAAACTGCCCTGGTGTTTCCTCTAAAGACTGTACTGCATTATAGTACGGCCGCTGTAGTAGACACACTGTAAATGACACTTAATGGTAGATATGATTTTGAAAGTGCTTATATGTAGGTACAGGATGATGCCATCAATACGACTACGACCATAAATTGAAACTTGGGCTATATTAGTTCATAGAAATGGTTTGCCACTTTCAAAAACATCTAATTCATTTGATAATTGCATGATATTTGTATGAAATAATATAACATTGCCTACATTATTTCATAGAAATGTCATGAAATTATCAAATGATAAGACAGTTGTAAATAACCGAATATGAGCACAAGAGATTGCATACAAAGGAATTTTGAATCTCTGAGCACTCTCTTTTGTTCTAGTTCAAATGTTTCATCTGTTATTCTATTTATGTTTCAGCTATTTTATGAGTTTCTGTCCTATGTTGGATTCGCGTGATATTTATTTTAATGCTTTCAATCCCAAGAGGTTAGATCCGTAGTTCCCCAAATTCAGAGACAGATACAAAACTTACGAAATGGATAATTCTTTCCTCATTATAGAAAACTTTAAAAAATAGTTTTAATATGATAGTTTCAAGTAGTACCTACTTGGTTTGGTTTGGTTACATTTTTGGGATATGGTACAATTATGTAAAGATTTTAAAGGTACTTTGATAATAATATTTATCAACTCCAATCTTGTCTTTTTTTATACAACTAGATGACAAACAAGCTGACGGCCCACCTGCTGGTAAGCGGTTACCGCCGCCTATAGACACCTGCAATAACAAGGAAAAATCACTTGATATTGCATGTGCGTTGTCATCCTGAGGCCTAAGATGAAATGCTGTCCATGCCCGTAATTACACTGGCTGCCCCTTCAATCCGAAACACAGCGAACTGTTTCACGGCTTAAATAAGAATGGCGGTGGTACCTACCCAGACGACCCTACATACGGGCCTACCACCTAGTCTTTGTAGGTTATTAGAAATTATTAATTGTAAATAATTAGATTTGTAGGTGTTGTTTCTTTTGATTAATTTAATTAAAAACGTAAATAAGTATATGTAATATATTTTCGCGTTAAACAATACATTAGTGTCTGCTCTATCACTATTTTAAATAACAGGGTTAATGTTTAGAAAGTCACATATTTATGTAAGCTTAGACGCAATCTGCATGACGCTAAAGTTATATTTAGAACTTTATTTTGGTTATTGCTTTATCTACATCCTTTTTTGGAATTCTCCAAGTTAACCTAAATACTAGCAGAAAAAAGTACTTACTTATCTTTATTGTCATATTTTTATGTGAATTTTTCTTAACTTTTTGTCCTCTTTTATAAGTTGTTGCTGAGATTAAGTTAATGAGTACGTATATAATTATTTTATCAGACATAATTAGTTAAATTTGTTGTCCAATATATCCTATATAAATTAATTAAATCAATTAAGATTAGTACTTGTCTAATACTTATAAATATTTACCTTCAAATATTATAACTTGGTACGGGGGCACTTTCCGCAAAAGTTCACTAGATGGCGCCAATCACCACAAACTTGCAAAGCTTTGTTTGAAACGCCGAGCTTTGCCGTACTAGCCGAGTACGATCTGTTTTTTTTTTGTAAATAACGATTAGAATAGTTTTATTATTTTTTTTTCATTTATTTTGGCATCAAACAGTCATTTATAAATAACAGGAGATGTAAATAAACAGATAATAAATTTTACAGACCTATAGTGCCCAAAAGTTATACAAAAATAGTTGAAGCTATGAAACTAACATGGTCAGACATGACATGATTCACTTTGTGAGATTTTCATATTTTGAAATAATAAAATAAAAATCAAAAACAAACACAGAGACAGCAGAGTTAAAAATAAAATTATTAATAAAAAGTATTAGTGGGTTCGGTTCCCACGTGAAATACCATTTTGAACTTGTAATCAGACACATTGATAAGTGTATATTGTGTGTTGTTAATTGTTGAATGTAGTTGAATCGAAGCAAACCTTTCGTTTGCCATTTACAAAAAAAGGTAGCTGTCAGAGTTTCTGTTTCTAGTCAAGGTATTTTTCTATAGATCTCTCAAACATTTATTAATATCAGCAACTTAATTTATTTTCTGTTTGACGGATAGATTTAGGAAATTGATATATCTTAACTTTGGTCTATTATTAGAATACGTCATAATAAATATCCGAGTAATATCTTACTACAGTTCTGTAATCTATGATGTGATTTCTTAAATTACATACGTATACTTATTTGGGCGGTAATTGGCGGCAGTTTATTACAATCATAAGCAAGCATAACTTATTTGCCTGTAGAAACGCTAGATGAAAAGCACTCACCATCATTATCATCACAAGCTTATATACATACGTCCCACTGCTGGGCTACATGTAGAATGGCCATCCTACATGTAAGAAACACACGAGAAGCTTGAGTCATAACACCACCACCCTGGCCCAATGGTGCTTTACTTATATTTAATTACATCAAACATGTAGTGACTTCCAATAAAGATATATGAATATGAATTATACTTCATTATTATTGTAGTTACACTTTAACATTTTTTTATTTTATTTAAATATTCATAAATTCATATAAAAGAAAAAATAACAACATTCTTATTAAGAACTTTAACTTAAAATGTATTAGTTAAAAATACATGTTTTGTTTCTCTCTTTCTTTTATGTCAGTTGAAGAAGGCAAAGCATATTTAACAGTGATTGAATAAAATAATATGTCTAATGAGCATTTGTAAAGGTAAAATCGTTGGCATTACTAGCGGTATGTAAAAATAGTTAAAGGACCGGAAAATAATTGATTTAAAATATGAAATTTACTTATGTTATACGCAAACAATTAGCCGTGTGAATGATAAGATAAAATTATATCTTTTGAAAAAAGTCAACATTTCCCACAAGTATTGTCAAAGTTAAAAAAGCGTGTGGGCTACTACGACGTTACACAGCGGAAGGCATTTTCTAAGCTTAATTCGCTAACTACGAATAGAGACTTTAACACCTTCACTGTAGGTCGAATATTTCTAGTCAGTTGGGCACATTCTGTGTCCCTTTCCACTCAGGTAATAATAAAATAAGAGATTACATCTTTGCGTAAGCAACAATAGGGCTCCCGCTTATTTTACTAGGGTCTTTATTCCATACTGAAATGAAACGTAACACATTTATTTAAGGTTTATTTTTAAATACAGTCAATCCTGGTTTTGTTATAAACTGAGTTGAATTGTTTTGATAGGTAATAGGTTGTTTTAAAATCGTTTAAGCCCGAATGCCACCTGTTAACTATGAATTGCTTACACGGTGAACAAATGCGAGTAATTATAATTAAAAGTAGGGTCAGGTAGTTTAAACTTTGAACTGTGTTTGTTTAAAGTTATGGTGGCTTTTTCATCAATACGGAATTATTATTTGTATGAAAGGAGTAACGTACCCAAATAGCAAAAATAAGGAAGTATGATCGGCAACTATGCTGCGGTAGACCTGTCTCTACCCATGGATAAATACATAATAATATCACACACACAGTTATTTTTTTATTTGGTACTACTTAATAAAAAAACATATAATTACATCAAAAAGTAATTTCACAGTTTCCTACTTACGTTACATAAAATAGTAAAGCTGTAAAAGTTTACAGAAGTCGCTTTCGGGTTTGATATTGACATAGAGTCCGTGGTAGAGCTTGAAGGGTAAATATTTTATACTAGTATCCGCCCGCGGCTCCATCAACGTGGATGTCGGTTATCGCACCAAATGATAGCCTATGTCCTCCTTTAGGATGTAATCTATACCCATGACAAATATCATCGAAATCGGTTCGGCAATTTCGGAGTGAAAACTTAACATAGAGATAGATAGAGTTCCTTTCGCATGTATAATGGATAATCGATTAAAAATTGGCAACAAGTCTCAATTTTAATCTGGTCAGTTAGAGAAGTTGGGTAAATCGATAAGAAATAAAGATATCCCTTCAAAATTCAATACGGAAAAAAATCAATAAATCTTTATGTGTTAACATAGGTACAAAGGTCCCTTGTAAATCTCTTGACATTAAAATTTGTTAGTGTTATATTCTTAACACCAATGATATTATAAACTTCTTGTTTATTATAATATCATTGCTTAACACACTGTAATTTTTAATATTTTTAATATTATTGGACTTAGCAAATAATATTTTCGCGACGTGAACATTTAAATTGATTAAAGTTATTTGTAAACCAAAAACAATTTGGTGTGAATGTCAAATAATGTCTTCAACCTTAGTTCATTTAGACCGGTTAGTTCCAGCGACGACACAGTCTGGTGGCGCCGGTAAATGAGTCCTGTGTTATATATGCACACTATTTAATTATAGTCGGTACTTACGTGTGTAATTAAATGAGTACTGAAATAGCATTAGAGCAAGCTTTCTTACACACTTAGGCTGGCTCACTTTTGAAGCAGAGAAGAGAGAAACTTGTTGTTTCTTCTTTCTTTATTTTTTTTCGTCTTTTTTATTTCTTTATTTGTATTTGTTACAATAAAGTAGGCGTTTAAACGCATCAAAAACATTAAATTGTGATCACTTAAAGATCGGACAAAACAATGACTTTTATCACGAGCAGAGGACCTGTCATTGTTTCCATAGACAGAGTTAAGCCAGCTTGTTTTGGCGGATAATTCTCAGGAAGCAGCACATAGCCGCATACAGACAGACGGTGCCCGTTACACTCGTTCGGGCCGCCGCGTTAAGTTTACAAATTTTTCAAAATTACAAGGTGTGGCAAGCATATCACCTCAAAGATTGCGGACAACGCGCGGTCACCGAGTTGTCAAGATCGCGGTTGCCATAGCGACCGCTCTCTGCTATTTTTCCGGTCTCTCATGAAGTTTATTATGTAGGTACTGATTTTGATGAAAAAGAGAATTATAATAGTTCGTTTTCGGATACCGGAGTATTATTATTTAACGCCGCCAGGGCCTAAGACGTCATTACACGTTCCCAAACAGAACCACTTAAGTATCACCTATCTGCATCTACAGTTTAAATCCTTAAATCAGTGTTAAGCACACAAAGGATCAGTTAGACACGTCAACCAGTAGTCAAAACATAAAAAAGCAACGGATACAACGGAGTGAAGAATGCACGAACATTGATGTGAGTCATCCCCATCACTTGGCCATCAGAACTGGTGTCACTACCACCGTAACTTGTTCTTCATTACAAACAAGAATCACTTCTATCGCTCACGTAATAGAATCTACTTGACCTATATTACAAGTCAACTTAACGTAGACACTTTTTAATATTACAAACTTACATGTTGCTTTTCAGTATATTTTTTTCGTTAGCGAACAAAGGAATCTAAACGTTATTCTAATGTAAATTGGGTACTTAACGCGCGTTACATTTTGTAAGAGACAGTATTACTTGCGATTGCAATGCTACAGAAGTTTAAACTACATTCCGCATGTAATGGTAGTTACCTAAGTGCTATATGGTGGTCAAGACAATTTAAATACTTTTTACAATTTCAATTTGACTAACAAACCTCTTTTCTTGTTAGACAATAAAGGTAAATACGATTATATTTTCAAATCACAAGTAATTGATGAGTATTGCCTTTGCAATACTGTACCCTTAGCACGGACACTTTTAGATTTCGAAAAACCTTCGTATCGAGTAGTTACGTTAGCTTTTGACAGGCTTTTGTTTGAAATTTTAAGCGTGCGCGAACGTTACGATTACGATTCGAAATTTAAAAATGTTCGTGCCAAGGCTACTCGTGTTTTAGAGCCCTCGCTAACTAACACTCGATTCAATTATAAGTCACTTTCTGCTCGATGCAACAATCTAATAAATATTATTGGTTCACTAAGTAATAAGATTAGCATTCATAATAACAAAATTTATACCTATTTTGATTCGAATATACTATTTTTATTTTAAACAGACGCTTTATAACCTATTCTAGACAGTTAAGACCATAAGAACCAACTAGACGCTGTACCTAACTACAATACTTTAAAATTTGTTAGTAACAATAACAATAGAAAAGTAATTATTTATCTAGCTGGGATACGGGTCACGTGTATGGCGACCCAATATAAACCCATTAGTGTTTTTTTTACAAAAATTGCTTTTTGGTTATCTCCGCGTGGGTTTTATTAGTTTATCAGTTTAATAATTTAGCAATGAAACACCGGTGACCGTGGAATTAGCAATTTAAGAATCTAAAAAACACACGACAAGTTTGACAATGAAAACAAAATATTTTAAAACGAAAAGAGTTTTCATGTGCTTTCATGCACAATGCTATTTTGCTATTTGATATATTTAATGATCCAATGTTTTATAAGCTGTTGAGAATGATAATCAAACTGTTTTACATTTCGACGCCATAAATTATTATAAGTATAATTAATCATTAGTGTAGGATTTGAGATTGTTAAAATCGGAGAAATTAGTAGGTAAATCTGCTGAGAGCTGTTAAATATTACAATTAATATTAATACACGTTGAATAATCTCGTTTGTTCCAATAGGCTAGCATGAATTTTTGATAGCTACCCATGAGAAGGGTTAATGAGACGACCAAGAGTACACTGTAGTTGCAAACTGACTCTTATTACGTGCTAATAAGTATCATGATGTAATGCTTCGCCTGCTCTTGCTTTATGTTTTATTCAACCTACTAAGTGATTAATGCTGTAAAAATTGTATGGATTTTTGTAACTAGAGTAAAGCATATCACTTCAGCTTTTAGTAAGTATTCGTCCGCATTACAATTATAGCCCTTTAATCTTTCATTTATTACCATTTCATTTATAATTTTATGTAGTTAGGTGTAAATTTATTTTTATCATATCATTTACCTATAAAAAATCATAGTGGCAGACCTTTCATGCTTTTTTATACTCTTATTACTGGTTATTAATGACCTATATTAATTACATACATATTATTTATTTATATTAACATTATCAATTTATTATAAATGTTTGAAAACTATATTTAACTATTACTATTTTTATTACATTTATTCTATTTTTCTTTATTTTACTATTTTTTTTATTTTTATTTTTTTGTACTTATAAAAAATTCACGTTCTGGGGCGGGGCTCTAACTCCTCTACCGTAACAGTCTCCTTTAAAAAGATGTATACGTGAACACAGATCAATTATGAAGTATCCATTTTGTAATTCATAGCATTGTATACATCTGAAAGTAAGAAACACAGTATGCAGTTTAAATTAAACACATGGTTCAAAACATCAGAAAGGTGGAAATTTTACAAGTCTGTATGCAACCAAACTACAAAATAATGTAATCGCGTAATCTTAAAAGGATGTATACAGCTACTTTAATTACGAGGTAAACCAGTTAATTTTTAACAAAACTAAAATCCGACGTCATACACTAAAAAAGCAAAAATTAATAAAAATTTCAGTAAATATAAATACTTACTTAGGAGTTAGAAGATAATTCTTTCACTATGTATTTCAACCAAAGACTGAGAGACAGACAAGTCGATCTTGCTTTAACCTTAGGAAATCATTTAAAAATGTTTTTTTTTTTTTTTAACAAAAATAAAACCGACTTCAGAACACTAAAAAGGAAAAAATAATTAAATTTCAGGACCTAGTTATTACTTACCTCCTAAAATGTATTTTCTGGAGTTGGTGCTAAGCTGTTTCCAGAGACAATAGAAAGTGAAGCACCAACTCCAAAAAATACATTTTAGGATTAATAAAAAAAATCAACAAGTTATTATTAAACGTTCTTGATAATGTTACTAAAAATAATTAATAAAAAAATAAGATTATAAACAACAACAAAACAATCTTTATCTATTAACAAAAAAAACACAATGATCTAAATCTCGTGTAGCCTCCATTGCCAAAATAACATCTAAGTCTTTTTCCTCATTGAAGAAATCATATTTTGACAAATATTTCTTCCTCGAGATAGAAGATAGAGTTGTGAGCGTCTTTCAAACATTTAATGAAATGTTAAAATGAAATAAAAGATCTCTATAAAGCCTTGATCGAATTCTAGTGCACATGCCTAAGATTCTTTACCGTTCTCACCTTTTGCAAATAGCTTTTGTCACAAAAACATTTCTTCGTCCGAGCAATCCATCATGCAAAAAGTCCTACTGTTATGGAGAATTGCGAATTTGCGATAGATTTTATTAATCAGTAGAGCACAGGAATAAATTTAATGCAATTTAACTCAGTTCGTTTCGACGTGATTAGCCTGTAGTCGTCGGCGCCAGGCTTAACCAGTCAAGATTTGTTTTCCTCGTTATTAGACAGTAGCTGTATACATCTTTTTGAGATTATGTGATTACTTGTTTTTGTAGTTAGGGTGCGTTCAGACTAATGAAATTTCCAACATAACAATGTTTTGTGCCACTCGTTAGCTAAAAATTGTTATTTTGCAGTGCATACCATATCTCTTTTCTTCAGGTGCATACTATGTTATGGATCACTAAATGGATACTATTAAATGGATCTGTATTCACGTTTACATCTTTTTGAGGGTGACTGTACACAATCCGGGTGACTGCTCTAACCATCTGAGATACCAATGATTTTTCTTGTTTTTTGTATTATTTTTTTTGTAATTATATACGTTTAAAGAGAGGACAAACCATAGTCAGTTCCACCAGGTGTACCTCGTTTCCATGCTCAACCTTATCATTCACTTATCATCAGTTGAGATAAAGGTAAAGAGCTACCCTATCAGGAATTAAAAAAAACTTTACTCTTTTTCGTTCCTGTTCTTCTCAGAATAAGTCAAAGATAGTACGATAAAAAAATAGATAAATTATACATTGTGAAAACATAATTGATTTACATTTAATTCGGATTTACTTTTGTCTGACGCCTTCTAACGTGACGCGTCAGAACGGTATCTGTCGTATCTGACGACACGTCGCAACAGATTAATTTAAATCTAACCATAGGAATGATATGAAACCGATTCCGTTCTGACGCGTCACGTCAGAAGGCGTCAGACAAAATGTAAATCCGGCCTTACATTTATAACCAGGAGACGCGGGTCGATTTAAACATAGTGCTCCGGTAGCGTAGCGGTTATCGCGTCTGGCCGGACCAGGAGACGTAGGTTGAATGCCCGCCTGGAGCATAAATTTTTTTTCACCGTTTTCTTATTCTTTATTTGTATTTCTTACTATAACTGAAATATAAGCTAAAAAATACCAGAGATATATGAATTAGAAATTGCAGTATACCTGTCTCTTTCTAAAACAACATAGTATATCTACCTAATTATGAAAAAATGTGTAGCGGGCGTGTGTCGGATCGGATCTCTTGTTTAAGTGGTTATTGTATTTATCAATATTTTTCCAAAATTATTTTAGTTTGGTAAATTGTTATAGTGTATAAAGTATTCATTTTAAAATCATATAAAACATGCATATTCGCTATTGACGTTCGATAAGTGTACAATAATGTACCAAAGTGGAACAAAACCATTTTTTACTTTATTTTACCTACCGTTTAATTTACTATTGCCAATAATGACACTTTATTAAGGGATATTTGAATAAGAAACAGGTTACTTACTGTATATTTACCTGTTGAGATGATCTCGGATAACTTTGACGCCACAGCCTCCGGCTGCGACGAGCTCCCCTCTACAATCACACCCTCACGACACGATACAGCGGAGATCAATATATCACTGGCTTTATAGTTCTTTGTAATGTACAACAAAATTAAATTGATAGCAGTCTCCCTAATCATCTTCGCTTTTGTTATCAGTAACGTATCTATTGCGTAGGTTTTGGTTTTATGGTAAAAGTGCTTCTTTGTGGCCTATTTAAATAAAATATTTTTTCTTTCTTTCTTTCTATGGGTTCCTATAGTCAATGATTATTGTTAATTGTGTAGTAAGTATTTAGTCAGTATAATCAAAATAGCACTTGGTAGTAACATTTCAATTATATTCGGGATAGGTATTTACCAGTATTTTATTTGTTCTCGATATTTCGGCGCAGTTCCCGTGATTATGGCGGGTGCAACTGTACCGAAATATCGAGAACTCGATACAAAGGTAATCCAAAATGGTCTAGAATATAATATCAAATTTTGTGTAGTTGCAGTGCGAAAATCAATTCTATTGTATCTGAATAAAGACGATCCAGTCTCCGTTTGGTTGAGTAAAAAAGTAAAACGTGCTTTGTTTTTTTAAGTTCGTTTTTATTTGTTGTCTTCTTAATTATGATATTTTCTAAATATATAAACAATTCCGACTGATAGTAAACGGTTACGATAGCCTATAACTCTTGTCAATTGTTGTATCATCATCATCATATTTTTAGCTGAAAGATCCTCCACAGCACAGCTGTGCAAAGATCGCTTCTACTCTCCACGCAGCCATGAAACGGCTACCTGCGACTTTCACCAGATCTTGTAGCTTGCCCTTATGATAGCGTAGGAGGTAAGTCCTGCTCGCAACACAACCCTTACTTCCTCATTGAGCTCAGACGACCTTATCCGCTGCAGGAACACGGCACTACTCATAAGTGTTACTTTGCAACGATCTTCTGTAAGGTTTAGGTTCATTAGGTATCTATAATAATAATAAGAACATAATAATAGGAATGGATGGAAAAAATAAAAGTAAAATTATACTGCTAATAGTGAAACCAGCACCCGTACCACCATCTTTTATCGCGATCCAGTTTAGGACCTAAACTGAGTAGAGTCGTTAAATTGTACTACGACGCTATCTACGACTATGACAGCGAAGCAGTTTAGGAACCAATACTGAACCGAGCAGAATATGAATCGCTTTTATAACGATGGTGGTAAGGCCCCAGATTTTATTTTGTTTGGCCAAAAAATACCGGAGATATTTGAATTAGAAATTGCAGTGTTCCGATCTCTTTCTAAAAACAACCTTTTATATGAAATATGTATGGCGGATGTGTAATGTGACGTCAACATTTATATCGGATCTCCTTGTCTAACACGCTACTTTATGTGGTTGTTATCTGTAATTGGTAAGTCAGGTATTTATCAATAATTTTGTAAAATTAACGTTTTCGATTTTCTGTAACGACTGGCACTCTAATCTTAACAAGTTACTTCAAAATCAAGTCTTATTACCAAGACTTAACATACCTACAAATGTCATAGATAAAGTGTCTCACTTGTCTTGCTCAAGCTCAAGTTGTGGAATGAGCTCCCTGCCGAGGTTTTCTCGAATGAGTACAGCATGGTTTTTTTCAGCAAGGGGTTTCTTCAAAAAAGGCGTGAAAAGGTTTTTACAGGGTCGGCAATGCGCAAGTGATACCCCTGGTGTTGCAAGCGTCCATAGGCTACGGTAACCGCTTACCATCAGGTGGGCCGTTGGTGGTATAAAAAAATGTCTTGTAATCTACCACCTTAGTTGCTGAGAGAGGTACAAGATATCGAGGGAGAGAAGAAAAAAGCAATATTTTGCTATGCAGTGCTGTAAAAATCTAGAAATTCAAAATTAAAGTAATTATGCTAAAGTGATGATAAAAATTCTGATGTGAACGACATAATTGTCATTAAAATAATTGTAATGTAAAATGTATTCTTGCAAGCATCCATCGGCAAAGAATTTTTTTTTATCTCGATAACCACTCTTTAGGCAGTCCGTAGTGAAAACACTTAGGTACAGTAATGATGCCTAAAAAATGCCACTTCAATTCGTGTGTGTTGCCAGTGATGACATACGGAACCGAGACGTGGTCGCTTACAATGGGCCTCATAAGAAGGCTCAAATTCACTCAAAGGGCAACGGAGAGGGCTATGCTTGGCGTTTCTCTGCGTGATCGAATCAGAACTGATGAGAGCAAGTGAACTAAGGTCGCAGAAGTAGCCCAAAGAATTGCGAGCCTCAAGTGGCAGTGGACAGGCCACATTGCAAGGAGGACTGACGGCCGTTGGGGCGGAAAGGCCCTCGAGTGGCGGCCGCGTACCGGGAGACGCGTTGGTAGGCCGTCTACAAGGTGGACCGACAATCTGGTGAGGGTCGCGGGAAGCCGATGGATGAGGGCAGCGCAGGACCGTCAGTTTGGAGAACCTTGGGGGAGGCCTATGACCAGCAGTGAGCGTATTTTGGCTGATATGATGACTGTAATGATAATAGTTAATGATAATGATGGCTTGTTACACTTTAACTTAACCATATAATACATAAATAGGATCAAAAGGTGCACTCCGCACGATAATTTAAATAAATAGCGACTCTTGCTATGACACAATAAAGTGCAATTCAAGTCGCACAGCGCTATTAAACCTACTGTAGGTACTGATAAATTCACCTCTATGTTGCCTCTCTTTTGATCGAATATCTCGTCTCTTTCCGACTACAGTGTGATTCACAAACAGAAATATTCGACATCGAGCTTGACGCCTGACAAGACGACGAGCTGCCATTGATTTTGACGTTTGCGCCCGGCGCTGCGCGTAAGCGTATTCAGTAATCTCTACGTCGATCTCATGGCTGTGTATGATTGTCGCTGTTTTGGATATACGACATGAAGTAAAATCGATATTTTTTTATTTCGTTTTTCTTGTGTTTAAAATGTATCGCAATGACTTCATTCAATATTTGATTGATTCTTAAATAAAGATATAAAAATCAACAACTTATTAGTTCAGGTTCACGCCAAGCTCGTCGTCTGAACGCTGCTTCAACGTAAGGTATCTGCCCCAGATTTTGTGAGTCCACTTTGGTAATTCTTTTAAAATTAAACTCCTAGAAAGAAAATAATAATATTTTAATTAAATATGATCTGTTTTGCACAGGCACAACTTCTTTTAACGATGGTGTTTATTCGGCCCAAAAAAATTGGGGCGAGTAAGATGAGAGTTTATCGGACCATTACGTAGCTCGGAATGGAGTTATGGGCACCTTTTAATAAGTACAGTATAACTACAGTAAGCGTACAGTTACTACAGTTATACCTTGTAATATTTTTTTTAAGTTTATGCGAAATACTTACAGGGGTTTTTAGGAATCTTTAAACCAACTAAAAACTTTTTCAGCTTTCACGTATATTTATCAAGAATAAAGTTTGCTTATAAACAAATTATTGAAATAAACATAATACTTGTCCGCTTCTAAAACGTTCCCTACATTTTTAACGCAAACTAAAATTTGAAACTGTTCAAGGTTCTTAAGTAGAGAAGTAATATCAAATCTTTATTTTACTATTATTAAATACAAGCGGCCACCCGCGGCTCTGCTCGCGTAGATATCGGTTATCGCTCTAAAAAGTATCCTATTTTCTTCCCAGGGTCTCAAACTATCTCTATACCAAATTTTTTTCTAAATCCGTTTAGTGGTTTAGGCGTGAAAGCATAACAAACGAACCAACTTCGTATTTATTGTACTATCAAATATTGCCTGTATAAGTTTGTCCGCTCACAGGCAGGAAATTAATAGTGTTCTGTCGTAATGTCGAACGCAGTTCTCATTGATGGTATACAATGATATATTTACACAATTTAACTAGGAAAATTTCAATAAAAGCAATGAAAAGTACTCATTAATAGACTGGATACTAGCCCAGTGATATCATCAGTACCTATAGTCAAAAAAAATCAACGCACAATTTGTGTGAATTAAACTACATATTTTATATCAAATTATACATATATGACATTTGTTGAGTTAGATTGTTGGAAAAACTGGTTAGGAAAAGCTGTTCCAGTTTTTTATTACAATCAATTAAGTAGCAATACTTAAAAAAATAAGTTAGTAAGTAGGTAGGTACTAAATTAACCAGGTTCTACTTTGGTTTGAAATTAAATTTAAGTGATTACTTCTTCTTAGAAGAACCACCACCGAGCTCCTCAAGAAATTAAATTAAATTTTAAATTTAATTTCTTGAGGAGCTCGGTAGCGTAGTGGTTTGAGCGCTCTGGTTTCGATTACGAAAACAAAGCAACTTTCGCCATGGTTGGTCCCTGGATGGGTCAATAGAATTTAAAATCTTGAGCTCCTCCGTGCTTCGGAAGGCACGTTAAGCTGTTGGTCCCGGTTTTTACTGCAACCGCTTTAACCCACCAACCCGCATTGGGCCAGCGTGGTGGTGTTATGGCCCAAACTCCTCATGTGTTTCTGCCATGTAGGAAGGCCTGTGCCCAGCAGTGGGACGTATATAGGCTGGTGATGATTACTTCTTATCTGATGTAAAGGTATTTTTAGAGTGGGTCCCTTAATATTCATTGTTTCTGGAAACAGCCTAGCACCAACTCCAAAAAATTCCTTTACATTATTCCTTTATATAAGTAGAATTACCTACTTAGTGCTTTGAACGCTGTTTTATTTTTTGGTAAAAAAAATCACAACTTTTACTGATAGTTTTCTAAGGTCAAAGCTAGATGGGTAACCGTTAGCTTTATCGACTTGTCTCTTTTTCAATCTCTGGTTGAAATACATATAAGTATTGTGTTTGTAACATATCTGTTCTTCATTGAGGAGTTCCGTTCTCTATCTTTAAAGCTTTTCATTAGATCCAGATGAAATTTATATGGAAGCAACCTGTTAGTATACTCATGTAAACATAAAAATAATAATACAAAATCGATTTACATTTGACTGAGATATGAACTAACTTACCTAACAAAAAAAAATTAAACAAAAAATAAAACCGACTCCAAAAAACTGAAAAGGATAAAATAATTAAATTTTAGTAGGTACTCATCCCCTAGGAACATATTTTTATTATTTATTTTTTATAAATTTAATTATTTTATCCTTTTTAGTTTTTTGAAGTCGGTTTTATTTTTTGTTTAATTTTTTTTTTCACTATTTTTAGTGATAACTTTTGAAGGTCAAAGCTAGATGGGTGACCGTCAACTTATATTGTTTTCTACTATCGTACCATTTCACAAAAAAATCATAGGAAAGCAAATATCCGCAACTTCGCATACGTAGACGACTTAATATTTCCAGTTTTTTTGATTTTAAAAACCAAACTATCCAATGGATTTTCAAAAAAAATTTATGGGCCAAATGGGAACTATTCCTCATCGAACAAAAGAAGAATCATCAATATATCGGTTCACCCAGTCAAAAGTTCTGAGGTAACAAACATAAAAAAAACATACAGACGAATTGATAACCTTCTCCTTTTTTTGAAGTCGGTTAAAAACTTGCCGAATTATAACCTCATCCTTTTTTGCAGTCGGTTACAAATGGTTTGTTTACTAAATCTGATCAGTAAAATTGGATTCTATTGTTGTAGTTTTATTTAACTTTAGTGGGTGGTATTACTAAGTGATTCCATGATTTTAATATAAATTTGTTTTTTTTTTAATATTTAATAAAAAAAAATATTTTCTGATCACAATGGGTAGGCACTTATTTGCCCGCCGTTGCGCTAGTATACCTTAGGGTTAAAAAGTTTTTGATTAAATGATATTCGTAGTCGGTAAAGGTAAAAAAAAAGAACGCGAATATATTGATTTATTGCTGATAGAAAACGCCCTGAGTTAAGCTCGTCTATTACCAGTACTTTTCATTGTGAAATTGAACTTTAATGTACTTTAATATGTGTATAACAAATAATAAATTTAATACAAAAACGGCAGTTCATGTCGCTGTTAGATCTTTTCACTTTACATCAAATTGAAACACAATGCAGAATTTGGACTCTATCCCTTCCACGTTTTGAATCATTTTTGTCTACAATTAATAACAGTGAGTTCCAGCTTACTGAAGCTCATACGAATCCTAGATTTCGAGTAAAGCTTAATATAAATTTTGGTAATAGTCTGTCTTTACTAGGTGGTATGATACCACCGCCTTTTTTATTTCAGCCGTGAAACAGTTCGCTGTGTTTTGGATTGAAGGGAAAGGCAGCCAGTGTAATTACTGGGCATGGACGGCATTTCATCTTAGGCCTCAGGATGACAACGCACCTGCAATATCAAGAGATTTTCCCTTGTTATTGCAGGTGTCTATAGGCGGCGGTAACCGCTTACCATCAGGTGGGCCGTCAGCTTGTTTGTCATCTAGTTGTATAATAAAAACCTTTTGATGATAGAAACAGTTTTTTTTAGAAATCGAAACAAGAGCATTCAAATCATTTCACTATCTCGATGCCAAGTATGTACATACTAGCATCTGTATTCTAACCACGACAGGCCGGTGAGTCTTTGACTTAACAACATTAAAATATTATAATTACATTTAAAAGAGGATAGAAACAGGTGAAGAAATTAGTAGGTTACAACTAGTGCTCCGGTGGCGTAGTGGTATTCGCGTCTGGCCATTGTGCATATAATTTTTTCAACGTTTTATTTCTATAATTGTATTTGTTACAATACAGTAGGTGTTTAAACGCATCAAAAACATTAAAATTTAATTAATTTTTAGATATTTATGAAAATCTAACACTAGGTATATTACTGCACTTTATAAACAATGTAATGCCTACCGAGATACTAGGAAAGTGTTATTGTTGTAACGGAATGTGAAGTAAGTTTTGTTATCAGAATTAGCAGCATCAGATGTTATTTTATATGTAATTTTATATTAAATGTAATAATTATAAATATTTAGAGATATTCTTAAGATTTTTTTCTCTTAACAGGGGGGCTACTGTGGGCACACATAACATACATTTTGATGATTCTCGCATGTCTTAAATGTGTGCGTGCAGAAGCACCACACCATGATTTTATGGAAAATAAAGTTGGTTGTCATTGCGCGCCAGTACAGGCCGCTCGTCGTAAACCAGTGTTTTATTTACCAAACCTCCTGATCAATCATAGGACTCTACCTAATTACGTATAGTAGAATCTAGTTGTATGACACTTACCTCAGTCCTGACAGCACGAGGCTTACACATTAATATAATAAACCCTACAAACTACTCTATCTACGCTCGTAATTACATTAATATTTTTTTGCACGCAGAATGTTCTGTCTTTTAAATCTTTTCCCAATGAGCTTTTGCAAAACTTGTCTCAAAGTTGCCAGTTCGGCGTAGATTATGAATTATGCAATGCTTAATCCTTTGGAGGAACGAGGGTTGGGGTCATTAAGACAGCATAACGACGGTCCTTGTGATTAAACAAGTTAAAAATAATAAATCACCATTTTTATCCAGATATTTCGAAGCTTAGCTTTTAGTAAATTGTGTTTCTTTTTGCTTAGCATTGAAAATTTAATAATGGTATATTTCTATAAGTCTGAAATGATAAAAATACATAGTTATGTAGATCAATGGCAACCCTTTGGAATTTGTTAGAGCTTTTAATTTATTTTATAGCGTAATTTGCGATTTTTAAATTATTATGTCCTTGTAATTATAATCTGTAATAGGTCGACTGCAAATATTAGATTTAAATTTCAGAATTCTGTAATAAAATTTGTATTTCTGTGGTTGTGGGGGGTCGATATCGATGTATGTCCGCAGGTTGCGTATGTCTGTGTCTGTGTATTTTGACTACAGTACGACAATAAATTAAAACATTTGCTACACTAGTTCTTAATAAAATTCTAGATACAATATAAGCCAGCCAGCTCAGAAATGCCAATCAAAAAGAACACCATTTGGAAATATCGGGTCACTCTAAGGCGGCAACAGCACATTAAATGCGAGTTGCTATGAGTTTTATGGCTAACGCGTATACACTTTGCTTTGATTTGCGTGAATTTAAAAACAAATTTTGTTAGGTTTGGCTACGTTACAATTAGAGGTCTTCAAACTGGCCGTGATCATGTATTACCAGGTACATCGTGTAGAAAATGTTTAAAATGTAAAAACTAATCCTGTGGCTGAACTATTGAATATAATTGAATGATTTTATTAACGGTGATTTATAGTGTTAATAAAGTATATTCGATGTTAAATTTGTTATCGTATTACCATCACCATTCTGTATATCTTTTATTAATATTAGTTGTATGTATGCATTCTGTTGTTGTTAAACTAATAAAATTAATTGGGATCTAATTAGTTATAGACATTGTTTTAAATACAGTTTGATAGATCAAGCTAAATCATCACAAAAAAGTTTGATTCTGTCTAGATTATATTGTATACCAGCGATAGGTAAATGCGTTCCTCTAATGTTACTTAGCACGATTTGTGGCTTCTGAATCGGTAACAATCCCTTTGGAAAACATCAAAGATATCAAGTTTGAATCTAAGCTTAACCAAGATCAATGAAACGCGTAACACTTACTTATGTCCGTTTTCACTAACCATTCCCTGCTGGGCTTAGGTGACTCTTAACAATACTTTCTCTTTCTATCTCCTTTAGATAGACGGAGATAAAAATCGCTAAGAGAAAAATGTTAGTAAAAAAGGAGCATTAGAAAAGTTCGAGGCTACATTAGACTAATTTTGGGTGGACTTAATGCCATTGGGCATTTTTACCAGTCAAGAGTGTAGAAAATTAAATAGGTATATATCGATATTATTCTAAGAGGTTTATGTATATTGTGTTTTTGTGTATTTCTTATGTTATTTAAAAATAAAAAAAACATACCGTGTCACAGACCGTGTACTTATATGCCAGTTTTGTCACTAGGAAATAATTAAAAAATATATTAAAAAAAGAAAACCGACTTCAAAACACTAAAAAGAAGCAAATAATAATAATAATCATATATCTACTCACACCTATTATCTACCCCAAATTAATTATCATTAAGTTAAGAGCTTGTGTTATGGATACTTAGATAACGGAGAAATATTAATAATAATACGTATATAAATATTAGAAATAAACTAAATAAACATCAATGACATAATGACGCCGGCTCGAAGGACCATGAAGAAAAAGCACAAATTGGAGTAGGAATGAAAAAAGTGCGTTTGCTTCGAATATGGTTTCTTTAATGAAGAATAATGTTGCCACATGAAAATCACTACATAAATTTGGATATTTTTTAATAAGTATTGTCTATGTTTTGTACACCGTCAACAAATGTTCGTACTCATCATACACACATTTGCTCTACCGGGATTAGAACCCGGGACCCCAGCCGAGTAGCTTGTATAGCAAGGGGCACAGACCACTAAAATAAATACTTATGTATTAGATATTAGAACGGGTCGAATTGATAACATTTTTGAAGTCGGTCAAAAGCATTTTTACTCCAAGTAAATTATAATTGCTGTGTCTAATGTAATTATATGTAATTAGAGAGACGTCTGTAAAATGATATTATTTAATCCTCACTCCATATTTAAATAATGAACCAGAGTCAAATTTCATTCTGCCGCATTACAAACTCTGTTTCTCGTTTTCCACGCTAACAAAGGAAGGGCGAAGATTTTAAGCTTACTAACAATACTTGGTTTTAAATTAGAATAAGCAATTGTATTTGCAAAAGATACGAACAAAGTAAAAAGTAACTATTTAATAGCTACTTTTTACTTCACAGTTTTTTTCCGAATAACTAGATAATGTTTAAAATAACTCAACTTTTAGTAGGTGCTCTACTTTTAATAGTTTCTTTTACGCTTTTCCCGGATGATTGGCAGTTTAAAAACACTTCTAAATCCTAATTGATTGTGTCAACAAGAATTAGGAAAAAGTTATAACTGTAGATGTCATAGGGGCGGTGCGGCGCAGGGGCGAGCGGGGCTGCGGGGGAATAATCGATACCCCATAGAACCATAAGTAGGGTGGACATACGAGGCGGATTATAACGTTCTTGGCGCGAAAACGTTTCGGATAACATTTAACTTTGTTTTTCAAGAAAAGTTTTGAATTGTAGGCAAAGGAGCTTCTGAATTTCTTCTTTAATTTGATGGAGAAGAAAAATGTATATACGATTATTCTCCATTGGCTGCCCATTAAATTAAAAAAAAAAATCGTAAGCATAATGTTTGTAAATGTTTCTTTGCATTTTAGATTTCATCTTAGTTATTTTTTAAAAAAGGCAAGGATAATAATTACGTACAGAATAACTTACAAAATAAAAGTATTTAAAAATATCTCAGTTATATATATTATATAATTGAGCTCAGGTATTAAAACTCAATATAGTATAATAAATAATAACTCTGTTCACTAAAGAAATGAATACTAGTTTTATTAAACTTCAAAAACTTATGTATACACAAGAAAATAAAAGTCACGTACGCTGCACTACCTTTTTTTGTTATTATAATATATTTCTACAGCTTTGCTGATTTAAAAAAGAATTTCATTAGTTAAATAACGTAAAAAGCTGCAAATATATGAAAACTATTCAATAACTAGTATTTTTATATCGCCACACTATTTAAAAAACAATAGACTTCCCGCGTCTCAAAATCTATAATAAATACTTCAATTCAAACATTGTTTCTGCTTGTGTTTTTTTAATAGCGTTCCAAACAATAGTCAATTGGCCACCCCATACGGTCCTAAATATTTCCCCGATACATGTCGTCACATCCGCAGCATGCGGCGTGGCATGGGCCTCGGATGCAGCGCCGGGTTCAGCGACCTCCAGTGGGGCGGATCACTCCTGTCATATTACAGGCCCATTATTGTGTTGTTTCTCAAGTTCACGCAAACCAAATGATGTGCTATTGTCTTTTTAAGAGAGATAATTTTTACTGGGCAACAAAATAACTACGTACTTATCGAATTGATTTTTTTGAAGATTTTATTTTATAGACAGATTACCTTTATTCCTTACTCTAGTACACACACAGCATGATTAGGTAGATGTAAATACAGTCCTCGTGAATTTTACATCATTAATTCAATTTAGTTATTAGATATTAGAAAAATTGAAAATTGTAGTAGTACTAATTGACCATTTGACCCACCATGGTATATTCATCATGGTAGGTCAAATTGTTGTATTAGGTACCTCTATGATAACGTAGGTATTAACAAACTAATTGAATAAGGATATTCAATTAGTTTGTAAATACAACCTAGGATAAACTTGTTCAATGTCTAAATTTGACAATAATTCAGTTCGTTTATAAAAAAAACTTTAAAATGAACCATAATTTTTAATGTATTTACAATTTGTACTTATTAACCATTCAAGAATCAAATTCCAGACCTAATAGATTTTTCAATTATCATAGACCTCCAGAGGTACAACGCCGCTTGACATTATATAGTTTACTATTTAAATAAGCACAAATTGAATTAAGTTTGTAGTTTATGGAAGACTTCTTCCGTATTGTTTTCAATATTATATTTTTTTTATTTACGTAGGGAACAAAATGTCTGGACTCTCTGTTACTACACTAAGGTTAAGGGTTTGCAGCTTGTTAGTTGAAATTTAAATCAAAATTAAATCATACTTAGCGAGTCATTTCGATGTGACTTCTCTAAAATAAAGCATGATCCTCATGTTCGACAGGATTAATAAAAGTATGATTACAGGGGCCTTACCACCATCTTTATAAAAGCGATTCATATTCCGCTCGGTTCAGTATTGGTTCCTAAACTGAAGTTTTTTACAGAAATATAAAACAATTTAAAATATAAAAAGCTTATTTCGTAAAAAGTCGTAGATAGCGTCGTAGTACGAATTAACAATTCTACTCAGTTTAGGTCCTAAACTGGATCGCGATAAAAGATAGTGGTACAGGCGCAGGACATAATAGCGTGCTAGTCTGTACTCTGGAGTCTAAAGCATTAGTTAAAAAGTTACAAGTATGGATTCTACATTTTTTTTAATAATTCACTGAGTACACTCGCTCTATTTAGTGTTGCTATAGCCAATCTTGCTTGTAACACCTCACGTGTTGCCCACCTTGAAAAAATCAAGAGGAATGACGTTAGCATAACACAGACAAGTCTTCAATTTAACGCTTCCTAGATGAGCTCTGGTGTCCTTACTTGCCGCATAAACACAACACTACAAGCACTACCTTGCTATCTGCTGTAAAAGCGCTTCCTCGGTATGGCGTTCTACATCCAGTAGCTCGTTTTTTTGTTAGACTTCCAAAACTTGGAATTCTTTGCCGGCACATGTGTTCCCTCCTTCCTATAACACGGGTTCCTTTAAAAGAGGTGTGAAAAGGCACCTTATGGGCCTACAAGGCGGTGGCGGCTAGAATAGTATGTTTCAAGCTGAACTAGCTGTATGGACTTCTCTTACCGCTTCACATTTGTTAAGTCATTTGCCGTGCTTTGTATAAAAAAAATTCAAGATTAAAATACCATTATATTCTACCTCTCTTTCATTTATAAATAAATGGTAGAGCAATTGCGTTAATATATGCTTTGGAACATTGGATCATTTCTACACTTTTCTTTACTACAGATAATTTTCTGATAACACAACTAAGTGATTTCGGACAGGAGAGATAAAGTTAAGACTTTATCCGTACCTAATCTAATATTTCGAGTCAGTTTTCCATCATAAATTTCACTTTTCTTACTTAGCCAATGTAAGATAACCAGACACAAACCGTGGTTTAAGGTTAGACCAGCCTTAAAACTGAGACTGTGTCCTTTTGTTGTTATTGACAGATAGAGACAGCGTCTGTTTTAAACTAGGTGTAACGGCACCTGGTTTCAGCTTAGACCACGTTTTTTAACTATGGCTATGGATTTAAAAAAACAACCGTCGTTAATCTAGTTGTAACTTTTATCACAACAACTGTGATGGATGTCTTTATTGTGCCCTATTGAGTTTTGGGGCAGATAAAAGCTTTGTATCAGTCATAACCGGTTTTTGTACACGAACTTAGAATAGCCGAGCGTACACCGGAAATTCAGAGGCTGCTTAGATATTTGGGAAATGAATCATCACACCATAAAAAAGTGTCTTAGGTTCATGTTGTCAATGAAAGTATTAATTTGTGGGTGCTCATAAACAAGTCATGATTATGACGACCTGCACTGACGTCTGTCTTAGTTTATGATAACGTTTCTCTTACATCCTGTATAGATACATAGGTATAATAAATAGAATACAATACATAGAATGTTTCTGCCACAAAATCATTCGACATTGCTAACGTTTCGTAAGAAAAACTAATTGATACTACAAAAGGCCGTTGTATGTTGGTATTTCTTAACTAAGCTATAAATGATATATTGCTAAACTTATGTTTAACCACAGAATTGTATATAACTAAGACTTAAAGGCATAATTCCCTTCGGGAATGGCTGTTTGAAGTTTGATGCGTAGAGTGGAGTAGATTGACAATTTTCTTAGAAGTGGTACTTTTAGAGTTAATAAAGCGCTTTGTGTTATTATGTGTTGATTTTTCAATTTGAATATGGTTAAATTAAGAAGATAACGTAAACAGATAATAATATAAGCCTATTACGTACCTACGCACTTCTTATGTACTTAAGCTTCAAAAATACTTTGAATAAAATTAAAAATTGCTGTAAAACCCGGCCTTATTAATGATCTATCGAACACCATTTCTTATTTAGACTATTTCTAAGAGCCCAAAACGCTATGTCTGCTGTAAGTTTCTAAAGAATTGAGCATGCTGCGGACTATTTGATAGTACAGGATCAGCTCAAGATCAGCATGTATTGGAAATACCACCACGGCAGTATTAGTAAACCCAATTTCCAATCGATCGGATCTGTGAAAGTGAGTAAGACACTTTTGTCAAGTAGGAAATGAGCTCTAGTCAGCAAACGCCTGAACAGAATTATATCTAAAATCCATTTCCATTACGTCAGTTTTCAAACAAAAAAAACTAATCAAAATCAGTCCTTTAGGTTGTCATTCAATAGGATTGATACCATTTATATGTAGATTTTAAACCATATTATTAGGTATGCCCGCATATTTTGCACTCGTAAAGTGGTTATTGTGGCAGCATAGACGCTCGTAGCATCTTTAGTTACTCGTTTTAAACGTAAAAGTCTAGAGAAAGCATCTATTTATAAAATAAAATTATGAATATCATGTCATACTTCTCGCAGGTGACATAGCGTTCTTTACAAATAAGCAGTACTTTTGTACTTCTTTAACATCATTTTATGTATATCAGCCTATTGTAGTCCACAGCTGGACGTAGGTCTCCCTGTCTGCGCCATAATACAAGGTCTCCAGCTGTCCCCATCCAGCAACTACCTGCCACCTTCTTTATGTCGTCGGTCCTCCTAGCAGAAGTGTGCCCTACACTACATTTGCCGAGGCGTGATCGATCTCCATTCGAAAACCTTTTTTAATCCACACAACATTAGAAATGTATTAGATAAACATAATACAAACATCCATGACTCCTGAACAAATGCTAGTACTTATCATACAAGCGGGTGGGTGTGAGAAGGCGGGCGGTGATCGCTCGTCTTCCTGCGCCCTAGGCGCGGCCGCATGCGTGGGTGGCCCCCGCGCATGCATTGCACAGGCCGTCATTCTGGGATTACCCAAGTGACTCTGGGTAATCTCCATCGGCGCGAAACCTGGCCGTAAGGCCGGGTTGCCTGGGGGTGAGTTGGTGAAATTGCTTCAGCAGAACCCAGGCTGCCCCCTTTGAAGGGCATTGGAGTTACCGGGGGGGTTTTATTCGGTATTCCCAGTGCCAATACGATCAGGCACTGGGCGACCCCCACACACACCCGTCGCTTAGCCAGCGGCGGGTAGGTGCGTAAGCGGATTCCTCCCCGAAAAAAAGTACTTATTTTACAAACATCTGCCCCTACCGGGGTTTGAACGTAGCCTGTATGTAAGGGGCACAGACTACTCGAGCGGCAGATCTTCAATCATAGCGTTCCTCTTTGCAGGTGGTAGCTGAGTGAGGAAAGGAGGAGTCGTGTATTGTGGCGCAGCCTTGAAGGGCTCTACAGCCAGCAGTGGACTGCAATAGGCTGATGATGATGATTACAAGGTTGGCATACCAGCATAACCCCATCTAATAAGTTAGCGGTTGCCGTAGCCAGCATATTAGACGCTAATACATAATACTACTACTACTACTACTACCAAAATAAATTGTGTGTGTTGCCCACCCTGAACAAAAATACAGAGAAGTATAGGACAAGTGTGCCTTCGTCCAACACAATGTTTTCTCAATGTTATGACTGTGACATACAACGATTGATAAGGAAATTAATGAAAACTTGCGAAGGACTACAGTATGTTAGTATTATGAAACCAACTTATCGGTAAATAAATTGTAAGTAGGACTTTAACATGCGTGCGTGACCATATTAATTCTGCTGCTACGCTGTTAATATGGACGCACAACTTTATGTACAAAATATTGAATAATTTAAAACTAGTTAACCATATTTATTTAGTCAATACATTCTTTAAACGTATTAGTGTTACATAGAATATATTAAAATGATTGACATATTGATACATGGCCATATTGATTTTTTCTAGATTTATCAGCTACTGTTTTACGAAAAAGCAATAATAATTAAGGATGTAATCACCACAAAGAAAAAAATATTTTATCGATAGTTTAATCCAATACATAGTTACGCGACAGGCACACCGGGTGCGGTTGCTATGGAGTCCAAATACATTTGTAATAGATAACGAGTAGTATTGTTTTTAGGAATATTATAGGTATTTTATTCAGTGATCTATTCAATTTACTAGAATGCTACCAATAAAGGTAGGTACTTCACAGGCGTCGTCTCGATTATACTATCCACAATGCCTTCTGTAACATCACTAACTAGAAAACCTCAAACGGCATGTTATACAGAAAATACGACGAACTATAGCGAAAATATTAATTATAGAAAAAATATTGCGATTTGCAAATAAATACTAAGGTACACTTACCTGTAAAAATGCAAGTACGAGTATATTCTGTATTTCATATTTGTCGGTAAAAGATGAATATGATCCTTTTTAGAGACATGTAAAATAAATGGTTAGAAAACAACAATTTGTAAAACAAATAGCGTTACGAGTCAAGAATAAAAGAGTTCATTTCACAAATTATGTACAAAAAATATCGCCATGAAAATTCGCATTATAAAGCCGGCACCGGCAACATATTTTATTTCGTGCGAAACACTCGGGATTATTCGTTCTTGCCGCAGAATGTTCAATCGGTCGTCCGATTGGTTGACCAACGAATCCGCCGGGCGGGCCCAGGGCAGAGATATCTTCGCCAGAGTAACGAGACCCACCCCCCTCTCCCATTCTTCAATAACTTAGAGACGACGAAGGTTATCTCAACAAAAGAGGCAGCTCTTTAAATAATGGCGGTGAAAACAACCAACCGTAAGATTTTACGAAAATTAACTTTAAGGGTACTTCAATCTAAACCTTTAGCAGATTAGGGTTTCCACGTAAGCGTATACATTAGGCGGCTTTGGGTCACTGGTGTGGTTTCGTCTCTTTGTTAACTACATGAGTTATGTCCGTTCGATTGAATGTCAATAACTATAAAGTAGTTATAAGTAATGCGAAAGCTTGAATATTGATTGTTAACGTGGTTTTTGTTTTAAGTTATCAATAACAAAGTTTCGCTTTGATATGAGGCCTCAAAATTCCAATATTGCGAGCAATATAATCCGTGACACTAATAATTATGGCCATTACTCATGAAGATAGGGCCTAGTGATAGAGGCTATTGTAACTATTTGTCTACGGATGACAATACATCTACGACGACTGGCTGGCTGAGTGGTCTGTACCCCTTGCTATATATGCTTCTCAGTCTGGGGTCCCGTGTTTGAATCCCGGTAGGAGCAAATGTTTGTATGATGAGAAAGAGTATTTGTTTACGAGTCATGGATGTTTAAGTTTTTATTTAGTATATTTCTAATATTTATACATATACATATTATTATCAATATTTCTCCGTTATGTAATATCCATAACACAAGCTCATAAGATGCTTACTTTGGGCTAGATAATAGGTGTGAGTGTAAAAATATTATTATATCTTATTTCGAAGTTTACTCGAAAAATTTATCAATAAATGAAATTATTTTTTAGCAAGAGAAAACTGGGTTTGATAAATAAAAACAATAATAAACCATTTTGCACATAAGAATTATGTTACGTTAATTTCGTGTACCTTAACAACGCCTGTATTGAAACTAATATCTAAATGTAACTTGCTACATAGTTCTGTCTGTCACCCTGGTTTTTCGAATCATAACTCCTCTGCCTATCCTGTAAAAAGTTTTTCGACGATTTGCACCACGAGCAATGACTGCACCACGAGCTAAACAAGAGCTTTATTCGGATATAAAAATGTTCGACTATGTATTTCTATCAAAATATACCACAACAGGTAGTAGAGTAGCCGTCAAAATTTAGCCGTAAAAACCGTAATCTACTTTTTGTTAATTATTTTGTGGGAGTTAAAGCTGGATCAAGTTTTGGTTTGAATATAGTGAGTATTTGGGTGAAATATTCGTTAGAAAAATATACACATAGATTTCGTATTTTTTTCAAAAGCTCACAAATATCACCTTACATTATTTGAATAAGACATAAGGTAATTTAAAAATACTGTTTTAAATTAAGTATGTGTACCTCAAAATTAAAAATTCACTGTTTATTGAATTAATTTGCGTTTTCCTTGAAATCCACTCGTATCAACAAACTTATAAAGCTTTATATTGTACTCGCTGTTGTTTTTAAATAACGTATTGCGTCGGGAATAGTCGGAATACAGATGTAATCAAAGATGGACCCAGTTTTTTTAATTGCCCTCAGTATTATTGTTTCGGGTATTGCGTGCAAGCAAAACTGAATATTGCTTTTCTCTTAATCCATCAAGCAGCATTATTCGTTATGACAGCTATGACGGTTGAAAAATCAATTGCTGAAATCTGATGCTTGACGTTTTAATATCTATTCTTTATTGTGAGTCATATCTATACTCGTGGCGCTTAATTAGCGTAAACACAAGTAGGTAAGTAATTAGACGACTAAGAGAAAAAAAAGCGAGCGAAACAAATGAAAAAGTTACAATAACTACTTATTAGAATATAAAAAAACTTCGGACCATGAGTGCGTAGAATTGAAATAAATATAAAAAATATCACAGACTTACACTAAAAAAACGTCAATTCAAAGCTATCTGGTCGATGAACTGCACCCTAAAGGCATTCTTAATTTGAAAGGAAATTTGCACATAAAAGTAGAATTTTCGGTACCGCTTAAAGGAGGTAGAGTAGGGTAATGACGAACGCAGGATGACTCCGAACGAGGCTGTTTAGGTATATCATGATAGTAAAGTATAAAGCTCATGCAAGCTCATGAACTTGGTTTTTCTTCTCACTCAGGAGAAAGAGATTATCAGCTTTCCTTTTCTATCATGATGTTCACGGCCTCCTTGTTAAAAGTTACTCCCGCGATTGGAACAACTCTCCCTTACTGTCCGACATAGAAGAAAATAAATATACCAAGGCTGTTGGTAAAGCAAAGGCGATAAATGAGAGTTAACCACGAATACACATTTAAAAAATTAAAACCGATTTCAAAAAACTGCAAAGGATAAATAAAATAATTAAATTTAAGTAGGTATTCATCCCCTAGAAACATATTTTTGGAGTCGGTGCTTCACTTTCTATTGTTTTTGGAAACCACTTAGCACCAACTCTAAAAATATGTTTCTAGGGGATGAGTACCTACTTAAATTGAATTATTTTATCCTTTTCAGTTTTTTGAAGTCGGTTTTAATTTTAGTTTAATTTTTTTTTCATAATTTTTAGTGATAACTTTCTGAGGTCGAAGCTAGATGGGTGACCGTCAACTTATATTGTTTCCTACTATCGTATAGTTTCACTAAAAAAATATAGGAAAGCCAAAATTCGCAATTTCGCATACGTTGACGACTTAATAATTTCAGTTTTTTTTTATTTAAAATCAAACTACCCAACTGATTTTGAAAAAAAAAATATGGTACCAAATGGCAGCTATTCCGCATCGAACAAAAAAACAATCACGTAAATTGGATCAGTAATCTCGGCGTAATTGGTGTACATACATAGAAAAAAAACATACCGGCCGAATTGAGAACCTCCTCGTTTTTGAAGTCGGTTAAACACCTATCAGTATTAGCTAAACCTAAAGCTAAACAAGATAAAAAAAATACCTAAAAGTCATAGATATAAAAAAGTCAATTTAAAAAATAATACGATAGGAGTCTTTGAAAGATGATTTTCAATTAGGATCACAACTAAAATATGTTTGTTGCTATATACCTGTGCTAAAATAAAAAATGATTTTTTCAGCTACAAAGGTAGCTGAAAAAATCATCTATTTATGGTTTATTATCTACAGTATATTTTTATGTTCTATCGGTTAATGATAATGTTGTAAAATTTCATTTCTTCGAAGCTGATATTTGTTTTCAGACAAATATATGTATTAGATACCATAATCATCTAAATGGGTATTACTTAGATACCAACATAACAACCCTGTGGTTGTAAAAATAATTGCTATGATGATTTTCTATGCTTTTATTTTAAACAAATGATGTCTTTTTACTAACTAAATCACCTTTATCACTACACGAAGGACTTCTGTACAAAGCTATACCTATTGCTTATCGTTTATTTGATAGGCTTTGGGGTTGTTATTGTCTCATGGTATGGGGGTGACCCTGCGTCGGTTTTAGGGAAAAATATATTACGAACTGCAAACCTCTACGCAAAATACCTACAGTAACAATGAAGAATTTAATAAGAAACTCTTGGTGGTTATGTTAACTTCTCGCTGACGTCACAAAACTCGTAATTATAAAAATAAAATCTATAACAACTCCATGACAATCATTAATTATGCATTTACTTTTTATTAGAATTTTAAAATTATTGTAATTACATAATTAAATACCCGACTGTAGAAAAGGTCTTCGGGTCAAAGATGCCCTTATTCTGTTAACAACAATGATAAATATAAAGTTTCTAATAAAATACCTATAATTCTCAGGGTTTTAATAAATAAACGATGTAGTTAGTGACAGTGTATGTCCATCTTCGAAATAAGTAAATACCTCATAATGTCTGTCTGTGTGCCTGTCTGCCATGTCTATCTGTCTGCCTGTCTGTTTGTCATGTCTGAATTTATACCGGTTAAAAATTGTGAACTACCGATAAAATTCCGGCAGTAAACTCGGCTGTAAAACATCAAATTATGTAATACTAATGGCCGTACGCGGCTCTGCTTGCGTGGATTTTTTGCCATATGTCTATCCCAGGATGTAGTCTATATATCCATGCTACATTTTATTTTCAAACAGGCAAAATTACATTGGCACTACTTTATAATATTAGATATGGATTACAGAAAAGTCAGCGGTATAGCTGTGTCATCTCCTAAAATTGTCTCACAGCAACCATTTTAAAACATAATTCGGAACAAACAGAAGCAAGTACGTTTGAACGTAACTCAATTATTGTTTACGACTTTTTATGTCAACACAGAATTTGCTAATATTTTTCTTATCTCTTAATAGAATGGTCGTAAATTACTTATTTATATTAATTTATTACTCTGTGATACCCATTGAACATTGGTCATCCTTTCAACAATTGCCTATTACAATGTCTTCTGCCGGAGGAATTTGTATGGTTTAGTTAGACTCTTGCCAAATTGTGAGGCATTATAATAGCATATAAAGCTATTTGTCATCCGAATAATAGAGAAGTTTTGTTTAGAAATAGGAATGGAAAAATATTTTTATTGCATTGAATTACTTATAATATTTTTTAAATTATTGTATCTTTACTCGCTGAATTATACGGTACTTAGGTTTCGATATATGAAACGAAGCAACAATTCGTCATGTCAAACAAGGATGGATGAATTTTCGTTTTTTAGACGTACTTAATATCAGGTTTCAATTGATTCTTTTTTCGTACACGAAGTTTATAATAATATTTTTTAATTTGATCTCCGTCGAATTGTATAAAAAGCTAGCTGCAAACGGATTGACCTTATAATTAAAATAACAAAAAAGTTTTTTAAATCCAGGCACAGTTGCGATCTTACCCAGTACCCCCTGCCAAAGTTTCGTCAGTCTCATCAATGGGTTCGGAGCGCATATATGCAGAGAAGAAACACACAAGGATTGATTTTTATTTAAATAAATTATAAATTAGTATTTACAAATGTTTTGCATGCCATACTCAAAAGATAGTTAAAAATGCTTAATTGTTTTCATTCTAAAAAGACAAATTCCTAGGATGCATTTAAAATAGTTATAGTGTGTGAAAGTTACTATACTCATAATTTCGATTTGGTGCTGCAACCACAGGCACTCCTACCAGAAAATGCCCTAGAGTCAGTACCTGATTATGGTCATGGTCTTCTAGTCTTGCTCTTGACAATGGCCGCGAATTTAACACGCTTTGACCTGAGCCAGCACAGTTGATATTTTCTTTCCATCCTTCTTTATTTTTATTTTGAATTTATGAGCAACTTTATTGCTCATCCAATGATTAGATAGTTTGCGTACGCATTACGATTGCATAGTAAATTAGTAGATAAAATGAAAATAAAATATCACCTAATTTTCATTTTAACATTATCATAAATGTTTGAAAAATTATTTACTTATAAAAATATCTAAACTAGAAAAACAGAGTACTAGGACCAGTTTTTCTAGTTTAGACATTTTTATAAGTATATTTCAGGCACAGTTAAGTTATAAATACATAGAAAAAGTTGCTACTATGCGATCAACTATGGGAAAGGTAGCCAGTGTAATTACTGGGCATAGACGGCATTTCATCTTAGGCCTCAGGATGACAACGCACCTACAATATCAAGTGATTTTCCCTTGTTATTGCAGGTGTCTATAGGCGGAGGCAACCGTTTACCATCAGGTGGGCCGGCAGCTTGGTTGTCATCTAGTTGTATAAGAAAAAATAAGAAAAAAAACTTCAAAATTCAGTTGAATAATAATAGGAGCTATTTTTGCATAAACACTTGAGTTTTATGTGTGATATTTTTATTCCTGTTCAATAGAAAAAGGACAGACATTCGCTGTAATCTCGTGATTATATATCAGATTTAATTTTCTTAGAAGCAAGTTGTAAATGATACAATAAAACTTTACAGTCTGGATTTTTGCTATTGAGGAGTGAAAGAGAGAAACTGAGTTTTATTTAGTAAAAAGAATAACGAAATCGCGGCCAAATGTCTCCTTTTTTCTGCAAAGATGTCTCATATCCGGCCAGAGATAGTGTATCTCAGAAAATCAGGAAAAATCCCCTGAATCCGGGAAAAATTAATTCGTTTTGATGTATAGTTCACTTGTAAAAATTCAATATTCAAAATGGCGGGTAATATAAAATAGAAGTCAACAAAACGTTACCAAAGTGTCATAGGTGCCATTATGAATATTTGGCTGTATTGCAGTTTATTCTATACAAAATAAAGTAATTAAAAAAGTTATCAAGGGTTGACTTATCTCTATATGAGATCTCTTCCAGCCAACCCATAAATGTGTGAGACATGACTTTGTTTGTGGATGCAGGCAGCACCACTCGGTGCTGCCTGCATCTGCATCAAAAATATTTATAGAACAGTTTTATTTTTTATTTATTTTGTATGACGAAACAATACAAATAAAAAGAAAATGGACAATTAAACACTGTTCTTCATATTTTCGCCTCTTTTTTAATGTAGCGTACATAGGCCTGGCCAGTCTCCATACATTTTTAAAACAACTCCTTTATAAATATTTCTTGTCCAGATACACTTGCCAAAGGAAGACAAAATAATATCACTCACCGTAACACAGGAAACCAGTATAATGACGCAAATAACAAAATGTGCAGCATACATTCATTGCGCACTTTATTATTATCGCCGCAGATAATTCTAAGTTGTTTGCAATCGAGACAAAAACTATGCAGGGACTTTTAGGGGCTCGACACCCTCTCCCTACGTCCCTATGCTCGACGCGATCATCCGTGGGGTGAGTGACCGCGAGGTCGCAGGCTCGATTTCCTGTCGGTTCGTGTGTAGGCGCCCTTAGTGTTGATAGCTTGTATAGCTCCACTCTCATTGTAACCGCCCTATTAAGTAGTTCAAATGTACACCCGTTTCCTTTTTCAATTTGTTAATTTAGTAGATTTGTAGTTGAACAGCTTAGAGGTACATTAATTAAAAAGGTATACGTGGGCTTATTGACTTAAGCATTTAATACTAAAGGACTATTATTTTGTACTTAGTATCAAGTTTTTAATAAATGGATAAATCTGTACTACTCAGATAATATAAAAAAGATAATAAAAAAAGAAAAGTTTATATTAGGTTATATATATATATATATATTATACTATAATAATAAGATAATCTTCTTTTCTGCAGAACAAGTCTGGTGAGAAAGAAGACGACTAGTTGATTGAAGAAGCCCAAGCCGGGTTTTAAGAATTACGGGAAATGATTTATGTTACTGATTATGAAATGAAAAAGAAAAAACAAAACAATAAAATTTTAGGCAATAATAAAAAAAGTTTAAATTTAGTGTAAAGGTTTACCTTTTAGAATAAAGCTGTATGCTAAGCGGTAATTTTTTTTAATGTACATTACGACAGATAATGTTGTAGATATATGGCGGATGAAAAATTTATTGACGCTTAGCAAAAGCGGTGCGGACTGATGGTACCGGTATTCTATACACTGGGTGGTGCTGTCAATGCGACAATAAATTGAAACGTGAGCTATATTAGTTCATAGAAATGGTTTGCCACTTTCAAAAACATCTCAGCCATTTGATAATTTCATGACATTTCTATGAAATAATGCAGCCAATGTTTTTTTACTTCATACAAATGTCATGAAATTATCAAATGAATAAGATGTTTTTGAAAGTGGCAAATCATTTCTATGAACTAATAAAGCCCATGTTTCAATTTATTATCGTATTGACGGCACCACCCTGTATTATCTTTAAATAAAGGGTTGTTACTTTAAATTTTCAATTTTATATTATTTAGTAGCTTCTGCCCGTTATTTTGTCTGCTCAGGATTAGCACTTCGAGTCGCTTATTTTTAGCAAACTAAATTTTAGCCTATATGTTGTTCTGATGACCTATATTATTGTTAAGTTTCATTATCTATTTAGTTATTTTGCGTGAAAAATAACAAACATACATTCATCCATACAAACTATCTTGTTTAAAATATTAGTAGGATTAAAAACTCCTTCGATTACGATTTTTAAAAATACAAATTCTATTTTAAATATTTAAACTAGATAGTATATTTCCTCCCTCAATCTCGTTTGGGATATGTGTCAGGTGGTCGTTCAATATTGCGGCACTCGTTGACAGCTAACGGGTGTGCATCAGACTTGCGCGACTAGTTCGAACTAGACTGGACTTGACTGAGGAGGGAGGCGGACCAGTGCACTTTATTGTACTTTTATGAAGTTTTAAATGCGATCATATAATTAAAGAAGTTGTGGTTTACTTTCTCAATTATTAAAATAAGATTGTATTCGCGTCCATCGTCCGGTTAGAGCATAAATGTGAAAGAGCGAATAAAAGATGGGCAGAATATGTAATTATATTGGACTAGCTGTGCCCGCGACTTCGTTCGCGTGGATGTCGGAAAATAACAACAAGTCGTACGTAGGTACGTTAGGTCACATGATTTTACTTGAGTATTTATTTGAGCATTAATTAAAAGTGTTGAAAAAACGGGGAAAACATATTCCTTTTCAGAGGTACAGTGTGTAGGTCTTAAGCAGTAAACGCTATGTTTTCATATCCTTTAATTTATTTTAGTAAGTGTTTGAAATTACCAACATTTTTTCAACACAACATTAAACTTGTTTAGGTGCGTAAAATTGTCTCTATGGTTGTTTATAGATTTTTGCTAATGTCGCAACTTGTTACGAACACTGCTTTACATATTGTTATCTGCGATAATATTATCTAGTGACCGATCTAAAAATAGTAAGTTGTATTCATATATTTTTAATATACATCATGGTTGTTAAACAAACATAATATTATTATGCCCCCTTCTTTCATATAATGTAATTTATTATTATTGTTATGGTGATGACCAATAAAGTTTTTTTTACTAACTTCTATTCTTTCATCATGATAGGATAGGACTCTAATCACTCGTTGCCTTTTGCAAAACTCAAGAGGACGCGTTATGTTGACAGCAAAGAAGGCCAGGGGACTTGTCGCCTTTTTCCTTAATCATCCTATTATTCTCTATCTCTCTCTTAAAGCAGTCACCCGGATTGTAAAAGACACATATTCACATCCGGTCCCATATAGGGGAGACGCAGGCTAACTCCGGGAAAGGCCTGCCGTTTACATCATGATATATAATAATACTTGATAACAATAAAACAATAAAAATATTTGAAAAAATGTAGAGACTACTATAAAGTAGTTTCTAGATTTTTCAAATATTTGTAAAACGTTTGTTTTAATGTTACATTAAAAAAACATTATATTGACAGTTTAAGCTAGTAAAAACATCAGATTTACTGTCAAAGCACGTGGTGTGGTATATTATTGGACCTTGCATTGTTCGCGTGCCGTACGCATGTTTTATGCAGGGGGCGAATGACGCTATCGGCTTCCTTGGCGGATTTTAGCGGAACAACAAATGCCATCGTAGTACAATCACCGGAACATCGCTTCATATTATATTTATCATCATTTGAAGATATAAAACTTATGATAACGTGACGCACATTTGAAGGATGCGTCTTTTGTGTGAAGATATCAACCACAAGAAGTAAGAATTTGAAATTGGTTTCATTTTTAGGGTTCAAGAAGGTATTATTTTCGTTAAAGCTCTAAGTTCATTACAGATTATAAGGCTTTCTCACTGGTAATTGTAATGGAGATCATGTGTCAAACTCGACCTTAAGTTTTTTTTGAGGTCTTAGTTTTAACATAATGTAAAATTTTTTTAAAAATTTAATTCTGTTTGTAATTTCCTATTATAGTTAGAACTGTAACATGAAACGGGCAGTTTAACACTAAGCGAGTTACCGGTGTTTTGTTAATCCAAGTCGGTAGTAAGCCTTCTGTGAATAAACAAAAAAATTTGACAACTGTAAAATGAAGTCCATTACGATTTTAGGTTATTTCACAAATAACACAATGCTGTTTTTTGTCACCGACTTCGGAAAAAGAGGAAATTGTCAATTCGCCTGTATGTTTTTTATATTTCATGCCTTAGAACTCCGTCATTTACTAACCTATTTGGAAAATTGTTTTCTAAATTGAAAGGGTACAAACAGATTGGTCTCATTGAAATTTTATCAAATCCGATTTAATAGTTTGGTTTTGAAATTAAAATCACTGGAATAATGATGTGGTCAATGTATGCGAAGATGCGGATTTTTGCTTTCCTCTTCTCTTCAGTGGTACTATACGATAGTAAAAAACAATATATGGTGACGGTCACCAATCTAGCTTAGACAATAGAAAGTTATTACTAAAACTTGTGAAAAAAATTAAACAAAAGTATAACCTGACTTCATAACACTATAAAGGAAAAATAATAAAATTTAGATAGGGAAAATGATACGAAATAAAGAATTCTAAACCGAAATTAAAGTCGACTTCAAAAAACTAAAAAGGAAAAATAATGAAATTTAAGCAGTAAGTTCTTATTCCATAAAAGATATTTTTTGGAGGAGGTGCTAAGTTGTCTTTAGAAACTATGGAAAGTAGAGCACCGAAAAAAATATATTAAACTACTTAAATTTAATTAATTTTCCCTTTTAGTGTTTTGAGTTCGGCTTTTATTTCGAAAATGATACAAACTTATTTCGTATCATTATGTACTGAATAAAATATTGATGAGATGCCGGAGGGCTGATAAGGGAGGATGGGTGAAAGGCGGGATCCACAGCAAACGTTCTTCACCCTTCTGTCAAAAATCAGCAGATTAATGAATTGTCTTTCCAAAAAAATTAAAAAGGGTCTTTAGGATTTTATTTTCGTGGACTCTCAAAGATATTTAATTGTCTCTGGTTATTCCGTTTAGATTTAGACTAATCGAGGAGAGGAAGATAGATTTCATCTGACTTTTGCCCCACCTACTTGTTGTGTAGTTTTAACTTTGATTATATTAGGGGTTTAAAATACTTATTAACGTTTAAATACTTATTAATAAACTTTTAAGTCAAATATATTGCAAGCAATCAAACTGATTCTAATAAGACTTTATATGCATAGGCGAGTCAGGCTAGTCAAAATAGTTATTCGAGAATTTTTCGTAAAAAACTCTTATTGTTGAGTGAGAGCAATTTTCAGATTTTCATTCAAACCATCGACTTGGAAAGCCGTGACGAGAAAACACTAATAAAGAAAATTTTAAATGTTTAATAACAAGCAAAATTTTGAACAATAATTACTAATGTTTAATTTGTTGTGACACTTGTAAAACTAAACAGAAGATTGGTATTTTAAGCTAGTCAAACAATGTTTTGATGTGGGAACGTCTTAACTGTTTTTTTACTGGTCACATTTAAAGCACATCTTCAAAGTAGAAATAACGAAATGATAAGTAAGTAGGTACGTGTTTTGATAAAACAGTGCATTTAATTGACTGATAGTGTAATAACATTTTCTTCCGAATTAATAGAGACTGTTATACCAAATATAAGTTTTACTTTAAAAATCGTAATCAATTCACTAAATAAAATGATTGCCTAGGCCCCACATTATTTACAGTTCCATAACGATTTATTTTATACCGCAAATTCCTTTGTTTAAATTTTTGAATACCGCAAGTTCCTTTGACCCTAATATCACCTGTAAATAAGAGCTATTTTCGCAGTGTGATTCATTAATAACGTTGTAACCCGCAGCTTTATCTATCACATAATAATTATCTCTATCAATATGTATTAGAAATAGTATAGAGTATACTATATTAAAGTAAAATATTAATATACAGTTTCTAAATAGCATACCTACGTAATTCTCGCACATACATAAGTGGAATTAAAATAAGGCTTAATGTTATATTTCCTTAGATATGGAAAATGATTTTAAACATTTTGATGTGGCCCTTTGCTTTAAAATCAAAACCAACTAGCAGAGTAATAGTCAACTATCGAATTCAAAGAATTTAAAGTCTTGTATCGTCAATATATATGCAGACAAAGATAATATTCTATTATTACCCACACTTTAGCACCTAATCAACTCTGATATTAAGAGTTATTTTGCGACACGAAAGTAAATCTTTGAGCTCGGCAGTAGTTAGTTACTGAGGTACTATTGCATGCATTCACGATTATTTTTTGCAATAATTTAACATTTCAAGTTACATTGATGAGGTTATTGCTATCTTAAAATCTGATCACGTTAAAGTCCTTTATTTTTAAAGCTGCAGCTAATCAAAATTAATGGGTATTTTATACCCTAAAAAAATCTGTCGAATACAAACAAGTGACAATCATTAGTTGGAAAAAAACGCCATAAGGACCGTCACACATGTGGAACACATGTCGCCAAAATCACTGATAACGAGCGATAAAACCTCATCATTCGTAGAAAAAAGAAACATTGTGAACAAAAATGCTTGAGAACCGAGATACGAGTAGTACGTATAATAACGGCCTACAAGACTACCGTAATTCCATTTGTAGAATACGTGCTTGTCGAAGAGTTTTCTGTCCATCGAAGCGTGCTTACGTGAAATTGAACGTGTTCGGGCAACGAATAATGTATTAGATTGGGTACAATATTGTAGCGACTGGGGTATTTCGCATGCGCTGCGGTCATCGCGCCTGTTTTCTGAGTTCGAAATTTGAAAATGTCTAATACTCATCATAGTCCGTCTATTTTAGATTTTGTTTCAGAAGGGATAAGATTGGGAGTTGATTGTGGTTGTATTGTAGGAAAAGCTTTCTGAATAAAGAATGTGGTAGGTTCGCGGGTGATCGGTCTCATTCGGGTGCCGTCGGCTGGCACGTGCACACATGTATCCACGCTGCTCGTCGGGGCACACGCCACACGTCGATACTTCGAGACTGGCGTCGTTATTTATTGAAGTAATGCTTTCAGATTAACTAACGATATGTCAATGTATCGAATGACCATCGACTACATTTAAATTACTAAGTGATTATGCAATTTAACGATCACTTTTATACGATTAGAATAGAACACAAACACATAAAAAGTGATGCATTAATTTTATGAAGGTATTTGACCCAATTATTTACGAAGATGTTATAGATACATACATTTACAGACAGGGATTCAAATATGATGTTTTTATAACATATAGGGAATGAGTACCTACTCTCTGATGCTTAATTATTATTGTGTTTATTAGTTTACCTTTTAATGGGCTGCTGATATACCTAAAGTGAAAGTTTCAGTTTACACCTGTTAGATTGCTTGAGGGAATGAAGTTATAGTTTTCTTGTATGTAGTATCAATTATATCCATAAAAGGCATGTTAAACATACGTAAAAGAAAGAAGTAGCTATATAAAAGATTCTTAAAAGTTGAAGTGCATCCGACGAGGCGCTAGAATAAGATCGATATGTACGTAATTATTAATAAACTTTACTTACTTACCAGTTTTAAATTTTGAATTGACAGTTAAAATACTAAATTATGGTTTAAAGGGTAAGTGTTATCTATAACACCAATAAATCTTAAAACAAACAATACAATGTTCTGAAGACCGGAAAAAAACTACCAGTGGAAAAAAATATTTAGCAAAAAAGAGTACCTATACCTATTTAATTTTGTTGTCAATTTTTTTTATCGTAATACATTAAATTTGTGAAAGCACCGAATTACTTATAGAACACTGAGAACTCAACCTCGGTCGCTAACCAGCCTACCGGAGGGCGCTCAAACACAATAATCCATTGATTAATAAAGAACTAGAATACACCTTTATTGTGAGTACCGCGCAGATTAATAACGAGACAAGAGAAGAATGACATGAATAAAGTACAGAATAATTACTTATCAATCTTATTATAATATAGTCTTAAGAAAAGTAAAGGTCTGGTCTCAACTTGACGGGTTCATTAAAACTAGCAGCTCTCAAACTTAGACAGGTTGCCAAATTTAGCAGAATAGTTGAAAATCGTCATCATCTTGGCATCATATTGGAAATAGCACTTAGAACTTATTCAATTAAATAAATTTATATTTTAATCAATGCTTATTGAGTACCTACTACTAGGTAGATATCAGTTTTTTACATAAATAATTAATTATAATAATGTAAGCTGATGCCTGATGAGATGAGGTTGCCTTAATTATTTAATTGATGAAATTAAAACAGCGATGAAGCAAAATATTATGAAAAAGAGAAAACTTAAGTATTTTACCCAAGTTTTTACTTTTTTCATAATGGGTATTTCGTTTTATCGCTGTAGGCTGTACTTTTTTAAAAAAGTCACATATCGAACAAATAAAGTTATACCTATATAGGCTGGTGACGACTATACGACATTAAATTAAAACATAGGCTATATTAGTTTATAGAAATGTTTTGCAACTTTCAAATAAGGACATCATATTCATTTGATAATTTTAGACAATTCTATGAAATAATGCAGCCAATACTATATTATTTCATAAAAATTTTATGTTTTTTTTTAATTATTGTCGTAATGACGTCACCACCCTGTAAGTAAAAACAACTTTATAAGCGAGTGAGTAAAAGTATGTGAACGAAATATGAAAAGGGACCAACTAAAACTTATTTGATAGCAGTATATAAAATTTGAAGACAACTTAGTCTTTATTGTAATTTACAATAAAATAAAATAAGCATTTCCCGTTTTAGCTTACAGACAGGTGTCGCTAAACTTACTATTAATTCAACCATCTGTCCCATGAGCCAGTTTATCGACAACTTACAACATTAATTGTAGGCGCCATGATTAGTAACCGCTAGCCTCCACTTATAACTATTAAATTAAAGTATGATTTAAACACAAATCATACTTTAATTTAATAGTAATAATAATAGTCTTTACTCATTACTGTAATTATTTTTTACGCTACTTTACAGTTGGCTTCAAGTTAAGATACCTTTTATTAAATGGCGTTCATTTTTATTAATGTGATACACAGTAATGTTTTTGACTTGTTTGCATTTGTAAGTAATTTTTTTTATGAAATTTCACAGTCAAATACACTGGGGAGCAAGTAATCAACTCAAAAGGTAAAGCAATGTCTTTCCTCCTTTTGATTAACTTAAAATAAACAAATACTAGGTACTACTGACAGCACATCAAGTGTAAAGGTGGTTTTCCACCAGAGGGGCGAGACGAGACGAAGCGAGACGAGATTTAAAATTTGTACGGCAAATTTTCAATCCTCGCCTCGCGCATCTTTGGTGGAAATAGTCAGGATTGACGAGAATGTGCGAGGCGTGAATTGAAATATTTGTATGTGTAAAAAGGAACCATATTGCTTCCGATATAGAGTATAAATTTTAATGTGAAATTTGATATGATTTCGAACCCTAGGCGATTTCCACCAGAGAGGCGAGACGAGACGACGTGAGACGATAATTGAAATTTGTATGGCAAATTGTCAATCCTCACCTCGCGCACCTTTGGTGGAAATGGTCAGGATTGACGAGAATGTGCGAGGCGTGAATTGAAATATTTGTTTGTTTAAAAATGAACCGTATTGCTTCCGATATAGAGTATAAATTAACTCTTGAACAGAAACATGCAATAGGTTTATTGTTATGCGATTTCAATTCTCTTCTCGCCACTCTGGTGGAAAATCATCTCGCGCGAGCAATTTTTAGTGGAAAAGGGTCAGTGCGATTTTAATTCTCGTCTCGCCTCGCCTCGTCTCGCCCCTCTGGTGGAAAACCACCTTAACAGTTGCACTACGAAAGCCGCCTCTATTACGAACGCAAAAAGGGCAGTCTCAAGGTCAAACTGTTACGCTTGATGTGCTGTCGACTGTACATATTTATTTGTGATATTAAGAAACTTTATAATTTACTAAGTCATACATTTCAACTTATTTTTGTACCAAGTGGTATATGGATTAGGTATACTTGTAAGTATTGAATGGAACTTTTTGTTTTTTTGTACCGGTGTAATATGCATTTATAAAATTAACCATTAAAATACGAAATCTATTGTCGATCCAGCAAGCGACCGGCACTCGATGGCCGGTATCAGATCGTCGCTTTCATACCTGGACCATTTGTCTGGATTCCAGTCGCGTTTCATCTCCATGGAGGTTTTAATGACCGTTGATTGATAAAGGACTATGCGCCAAATGTTTTGTCGAGCCAAATTGACTTTTATTGTAACGCACAGTTACAAACGAGCTCGATTTTGATTTAGATGTGTAGGTAATCTTTTCACTATGAAATATGAAACAAAAAAAATATTTTATATAATAAACATTTTTTTTCAACATGAATTGCTAAACAAGCATACGGATTACGATCACCGTAGCTTATAATCTCATTTAACATCAATTGTGCGGCTAACACGATGCCTATTTTGGTAAATTTCAAGAGGCAGTGCTGTTGCCAGCACAAGAGACGAGTCCCCCTGCTCCCAAAATGACGAATTGCCTACCACTATGCCCTCTTAAAATTGTCAAAAAATGCAATTTTCCAGTATTGTTTTTTACCTACCGTAGAAGTCAGTTTGAAATTCTCTTCTATTCCTAAATAAGCAAGAATCGAGAAGAAGCTAGTTCAACACTCAGAGTCAGTTACTATCAGTATTCAAGACGTTGTTATTTATTTATTTGACAATTTCACATATACATTGTAGAAATAGCTAAAGAAGAAAACAGTCACAAAAGGTGTGGTTTATTTCTAAGAGAAATTAAAATATAAATAATATAATACAATAATAAAAAAAAATAAAAAAATAAAAACCATTTATTTCAGACTGGGTCTATAGTGTTAGTAATAGTAGTTAACTTAAAATTATGTTAGTAATGAGTAAAGTATGCATTATAGCTTATTTTAGTGTCTTTGACGAGATGGACGCGGGTCCAGTGTTGCATAATGGGACTCTCCACGTCCAGTCTCGTCACGACTGTCTTTATAAGGCTATTGGAGCTGCCCCGTATCCGATGCAGCAGGGGTAGTAGGTAGTAGGGGCAGCAGCCGAGGTATTTAAAACTCTGCACTTGTCTTAAAGGAGCACCATTAAGCTTTACAGGTGGAACCTTATAAGTTTTGTTATTTGATTTAAAAACTAGCAGCTCACTTTTAGCAGAATTGTACCTGAGACCGTGGGCCTCCGCGTACCGCTCACAGATACCAATAAGCTTATTGAGAGCACTAATCGATGGGCACAGCAGCACCATATCGTCGGCGTAACTTATGTTGTTAACAAAGGTACCGTCAACAGAACAACCAACTCCAGCACTGCTGAGCTCAACAATCAACTTATTTATATACAAATTGAAAAGCGTTGGTGAGCTGACGCCCCCCTGTCTCACCCCGCATTCCAAGCTGTACACCCTGGAAAGCTCTCCTGACCACTTTACATAGTTGTGTTGTTTCTGATACCAATATTAATTATTGTATTAATTATAATATAATAATTTGACGACAGGCTGGCCGAGTGGTCTGTGTCCGTTGCTATAAGTGCAGGCTTCTCGGTCGGGGGTCCCGGGTTTAATCCCGGTGGGAGCAAATGTTTCTATGATGAGTACGAGCATTTGTTCACGAGTCATGGATGGATGTTTATTTAGTATATTTCTAATGTTTATATAATATTATTATCATTATTTATCCGTTATCTAGTATCCATAACACATGCTCTCAATGATGCTTACTTCGGGCTAGATAATAGGTGTGAGTGTATGATGATTACTATTAAGCAGGTAAGGTAAAGTGGGATCGCATTGGGGTGGTCTGGTGAATTTAGTAGACCCCAGATCACCTTCGCGAAAGCCATGGGAGTTATCCAGGAGTTTAAGCGGGTATTCCCAGGGATTAGACCCTGGGCGAGCTGCTTCGCCAGCGGCGGGTAGTCAGTCAGTGGATTTATCCGAATAACAAAAGGATGGAGTGAGATAATTCCTAACGAGGGTTAATTCTGAAGCAGACGGTATATTTATGCGAACAACAAGAAGAGAGTTACAAGTGAGTACGATACTAAGTTCACGATTAGTATTAGCCCTTCATTTAAACACCCTTATTATAAAACGCGGTCTAAAGTTACTCCTGGTCTAAAACTGATGCTGTCACTTATATTTGTTAAAAGAAAGACAGTGACGGCATCAGTTTTAGAGGAGTACTAACTTTAGTCCGCGTTTTATAATAAGAGGGAAAGGGTTAAATAAACTCTTTTTTCAGTGACTCTTATTGCAAGGAGAATAATACACATGAGATGTCAAACGGGTACACATCTTTTTGCACGTGATGTAGATAAGTATACTCTGTGGTTTTAGAAGAATTTCCTCCGCCAAAGCTCAGCCTACGGAATGAGCGCTGCTGAATTTTCTTACTCGTATGACTATAAAAGATTTAGGCAGCATCGGCAACGCTGTTTTACTCTCTGGTGTTGCAAGGCTTTGCTGACCCCTTACCACCAGGTGGCCTATAATTATGTATGTTTACCTTTTAAAAGGTAAGCAATAACAAATGGCGACGGTTCTCATAAACAAATCGATATTACCTTTCAATGAAAATTGTGTAGGTGTAAAGCCTTTGCATGTTTTCAAACCTTTGCGTTGACCGTATTTATAAAAATTACAATATAAGCAGAAGCATTGTGCTTTTTACATTGTTATTAAAATTCGTAACTAGGTTCATAGATAATTCCGTGTTTGATTTGTTCGAGAATTAAGAATAAAAATCTGTATCACCTACATTCTATTTGAGGTTACTTTTAGCCACTGACGTAAGTTTAATAACAACGTAGAAAAATACGCTGCCTCTACAAACATGATGCCTTTTGACAATCGCTACCAGGAAAATGTATGGGATTTGACATTTACGCTCGAAAATCGTTTGAGGGCTTATGTCAAATCCTTACATTTAATACAAAACAATATTTTGTAAATTGATAGTAAAATTTGATTCAAAATATTAAAAAGGATAAATAATTAAGTATATTTTTATTTTTTGGAGTCGGTGCTTCCTTTCTATTGTTTCTGGGAAACAACTTAGCACCGACTCCAAAAAAATAGTTTCTTTTCGTGTTTTGAAGTCGCTTTGTGTTTTAGTAAAAAAGTTTTTTTTTACAATTTTTAGTGTAACTTTTTAGTCAAAGCGGTGACCTTTAGCATTTAATTATTGTTTCCTACCGTAATGGCACCACTAAAAAGTTAAAGGAATGCCAAAATCCGCAATTTCGCATACATCGACAACTGAATTATTGCAGGTATTTTGACATAAAAAACAAACAACCTAATCAATTTCGATAAAATTTATACAGGATCACCTCTCAAATATGACCTACCCAAGATAGAAGAATCATCAAAATATATTCATAATTCGTGGAATGATCGCGTAACAAACATATAAAAAACATACAGTCGAATTTAGAACTTCCTCCTTTTTTTAAGTCGGTTAAAAATAGAATTAATTTGTGTTCAGAGAAGACAGAGGAAAGTGTAAAACAAGTTTCAGAATGAAAAACTGATAAATTAAGTTGAACTTAAGTTGAAAGTCGGAAGTAATGAAGTTACGCTGGTATTTGCTCAGCCACTCGAGATGCTTAATCAGCCTTAGCGATTATTTGTTGAATTTTTCCTACTTATTAGTGAAGTACTTGACACGATTGATATTTTATTGTTGCAGGGACGCCTCGGCGGGCAGGTGTGGGTTAAAAGTTATCGAGGTTTCACGGTGCAATCGATTTTGAGATACAAACAAGCTTTGGTCCGCCTGATGGTATGACGTGCTTACCGTAGCATAGACTCTCGTAGTACCTCGGGCGCTAATCAAACGCTGCCTACGCTATTGAAATCAAGGCAAAACGATATTTTGACAGCATAACGGCCTGGCCACGGGTAATTCGCGGGAAATATACGCGCTTCTATGTGCCCGAATGAAAACTAATGTATTGAAATGTAACAAATATGTGGAATGCAACGGCGGGCGATGCGCCGCCGTTGCCGCCGCATATTCCCGTGGCCAGGCTGTAAGAGAAAGGTACCCGCTGCGTTATATTGAGAATATAAAGGTTTATCAATGAGCTCGCGTGACCTTGGATATTCACCGCATCAAAGTTAGGTATATAAAAAAGTAAGATTACTTATATACTTAACACTTAGAAAAATATCTAAACTAGAAAATTTTATCCCTCCTTATCGCTTCGTGCTGGTTGATTATTTACTTTGGACTAATATTCTAAAGCAACGTAATTAGGTTGCCTTTCGTTTGCTCAGAATAACTTGACTTCATTCACTTCAGTAGACCCTGGTCATTCTTATGATAACCATTTGCGAGAGCGTGGAGTTTGGCAGTGCATTAGTCGTATGAGTACCACCGAGTGAGAAAAGGCTAAAGGAATACAGAATGGCGCGTGATTTAAAGGTCCTTACCGCCTCGTGCTGGTAGATCGTATTTCCTAATCACCGATTAGTTGATTAAATCCGTCAATAATTTGACTATAGAGTTACATAACGCTCCGTATTAGGCAGCAAGTTGCGTCCATGGAGATGACTTCATCGTGAAAGGTGGTTTGGCTCAACCTTGGCCATTATGCGGTACTAAGGAGATACGTCTACATAATACAAAAGTCCATGTTTTATTTATAAAATCTTTGAGAATTTTAAAATAAAAGTAGTATACAATAATTGGAAAATGGGGTCGGAAACGAAGAATATACAGGCTGTAAGAGGACGCAGACGGTGGTGCCGGTTATCCTAAACATGACTTTTTAAAAATAAATTTGACTTCGCAAAAAAACTGCTGTTTCATACAAACAAGTCGTGTAGATGTCGCAGTGGTCTGGTTAAATGAACCGCTTAACTGGACGCCTAGCCCATTAATTGAACGCCGGTATCCAATGAAACGACTGAAGGAAGCCAAGTCATAGAGCGCAACGTTTAACCAAATGGCTGAACGTCATGTTAGCCGTGTGGTTAAATTAGCCATTCAATTGGACGTCTAGGCAGGTCGTTTAATCGAAGAGCTTTTGTGTGTTGTTGTAAAAAAAACCTTGAACCCACCAATCAAAAAGAAACTCTTCGGTGCAAGACGATCCTTTCAATACGCCAAGTGGTTAAACGTTAAGTGAGTCTAGGTCAATTAACTATCGGTCAAATTTGATTGGATGCCGGCGTTTAATTATCTAGCTATATATTCATCCCATTAATTCAACCAGATGGTGGCGACATAGAGATTACAATATATATGAAACAGCTGATTTTTTTCGCGATTGAAAAATAATTTTAGCTAGCACTACCGTCTGCCTTCGTTTTAGAGGGCGTTACATCCTGTATGTAGAGAATCATTTTTATAATTATTAGTGTGAAAGATGTTGAGAACTTTATCACGGTTATCTACCCATAGAAGAAGCATCATGGCGACTGTTATAATACGCGATGATAACGTAGCCAGTTTTGGAATAGATAAGCCAAACAGACAGCGTGTAAGTATTTAATTTTTTATCTTGCCTGATTTACATTCAGTTTTTGGTCCAATATTTTTAATCAGAGAAAGACTAATGTAACATTTGAATTCCTAAACGATTCAACTCATTCATTTCATTCTGTTGACAGCAGTGCAACTGTTAAGCTTGACTTGCTGTCAAGCTGGTTGCTTCGGTACATTACAAATATTGATATCACACGGTAAAGTGTAAACGATAAAGATAGTAACGGTAGTCAATACCAGACATAGGCACACAACGGTAAGTTTAGTCATGTTTAGCCATGAGCTGTATATGCTACAAATGTATATTATTAAGTCTTAAGCGGATAAAGAAATACACTAATAAATTCGTTTGTAAACATCTTACAAATAACGACCTCACTCCCACGACGTGAATCAGATTCAAGGTCTGATCCCCAGTAAAAGGTACAACCATTTTATATAATATATCTGGCCTGTGTTACCGCACTTTATGAGAGAGTATAGGGGTCTTCTTACGCTGAATGGATGATTTGAGTTCCTCACACTACATAGTTATGCTGTATATGTAAGTATGTATGTATAATAAGCAATTTGCTTAGAACCTTAAAGGAATGAGTCGGATTGAAGAGCTTTTTAATGATTGATTATTATTAAGCTCTAGCAAAAATAAACGTATCCTTAAATATTGTATACACTTAAATAATTGTTGTTGGCCACAACAATTATTTAAGTGTAATTAATTATACTCTTTACATAAATAAGAGACGAAGATTGTATGTTTTTGTCGTGTCTCGATTTGGAGCCATTTTTACAACCTTCGTCAAGGGCGGTCCCGCCATATTAACTCAATAATAATGAATTATGAATTTTCTATGAAAACGTCAAACAAGTTACTGCGCAATTATTTATTTAATTCCTGTTTTGAGGTAAATAATTCATGTTTCATAGACTACGGTTACTACTTCTTAACGCTACGAGTATATTTGCTGTATTAATTCCCCGACGCAAAAAGAGGCAAGTAAGAAGAAGAAATGAAAAAAAAGAAGTACCTAAGAAAATAAGTTATTTTTTATAAGTTTGACGTGTCTGACTTTAAACGAATAGACCGATTTGGATTCGTTTTTTGTTTGTTTAAAAATGACGTAATCGAGATGGTTCTTAACTATAATATATGAAGATCTGTTCAGGCGTTTGCTGAGTATCAGCTCATTTCCTACTTGACACAAAGACTTAGTAACTTTTCTGATTTTCACCTATCCAATGGATTTCAAATTTGGTTTACTGTTACTTCGGTGGTATTTCCAAGACACGCTATCCTTGAGCTGATACTGTACGACCTGTGCCATCAAATAATTTTCAGGATGCTCAATTCTGCAGAAACTTACAGCAGATATAGCGTGTTTGATATGATTAATAAGGCCGGAGGTTGCTTAAAAATATCAATTTTATATTATTTTCATTTTGCATACAATTTTATTTTGAAACAAAAACTTTTATCTATTTTATATGTAAGGTGGTTCCAAGCGGTAATGTTTATTCCAAATATAGAGCTCAGTGCCTTTTAAGGTTTTTTGCTGGGTGGTAATAATAAAGTCTCTGGCTGGAACACTGTATTTCATTTCCCAACTTACAGGTACTTACACAGATTCTAGTAACATTCCACGTTCCGTTAAGCCTCACAAACGCTGCGTCAACAGCATTGGTGTCCCTACAACCTGAAAAAAATTGTTGGTATTATTTACTTTCAGTTATTTTAAAACTTATAACCTTTATTTTCCCTTTTTAGGTTATTTAGTAAACAAATTACAGATTTAAAGTCGGTTTGATTTCGCCTGATGGTCAGAGGTTACCATAACCTGTCAACGTTCGTAGTACTTTAGGCACTACTTATGCGTTGCTTGCCTACCCTATAAATGTTCGTAGTACCTTGGGCACTACTCGTGCACTGCTTGCCTATCCTATAAATGTTCGTAACACCTTACGCACTATATGTCATGCGCAGCTTGCGTCTACCTTATAAAAATCAAGGGAAAGCTTTCTCAGAGAGCTGTGACGACCTTACTCACCGGAGTAACACAATACTACAAAAAAGTGTTATTTAGCAAGGTTTATGTATCCAAAAATGTGACACAATTGATTTTATTGGCTTCGTTTATGACGCTGCCGGCTGTAGAAGGAATTAAGGATAAGGGCTGTAATTGAAGAACTAATTGTTTTGATAATGATTATAACTTTAATCATTAAAGTCAAGAAAGAGCTACCGACTTTTCTGTAAAAGAAAAATGATATCTCGACCACTGGACCCTCGGCTATAGTCATTCCCTTTTTGTCTTAAAGTTGTATTCTATACAGGAGTCTGGAACATAGGTACACAAACAGAAAAACACAACTGAGAAGCTTCCACAGTAAAAACCTCACTGGCCCATCGCGGAATCAATCAATAATAATATCACGTGCCTCCTGAAGCTTGGGGAAGTTAATAACTAATAAGTTGCCATGTTTTTAGAATAGGAATACGACCTTATTTTTTGATATCGATCGAATGGAGACAGAAGCCAAAGATTTTTTTTTGCGAAATTTCGATTTCTTATTCGATTTTTTTAGGCGTAAGTCCACGTGCAGACTAAGATTGAACGTGACATTGTCTCATGGTGTGACACTTGAATAGAATTTTTTACAACCGTCTTATGCTACACCGGGGTGTTTCACCTCGGGCGGCGCGGTTACCTCCTGAATATTTATGGGGCGAACCCTCCCCTCGAAATTTACTTGTGCTATGCACCAATCTGTTTGTAGTTCTCTACGAGAGATTGATAGTTGACTTCAAAAAACCTAGCGAAAAAGTCTATGAGACCTTCCATTTTAGTAGGCATAACTTGCGTCGTACATAAGATGCAAGTTATGCCTACTAAACTACAAAAAAGCTCTGCAAAAGTCTACATATAATACGTTGGGGAAAAAGTTTCTTCGTATTTTTAAGAAAATTCATTTTTTTTAATATAGTTTATTTACATTTAACTAAAGTATATAGGTACCATTTTTTTCGATAACTTTTTGCCATCTTGTAGGTAGGGACATGATCCCATTGCTATAGAAATTTTGGGGCTTCTGATCAAAATACCGCGACAAGTGGTTTTGGCAGTCCTCTCGTGATGTTAACCTGACACTGCCTAGAGAATTCTGAAGAGAACGAAACAGGTGGAAATCTGAAAGTGCAAGGTCAGGACTATACGGCGGATGCATTAACACCTCTCAGCCAAACTCTCTTAATTTTTGCTGAGTGGCTAAAGATGTGTGAGGTCTAGCGTTATAATGATGAAAAACCACACCCTTTCTGTTGATTAATTCCGGCCGCTTTCTCTCAACTTCTTGCTTTAATCTCATCAGTAGTTCGCAGTAGAGCTCATAATCGATGGTCCTGCCTGGTGGTAACAGCTCATAATGAATAATGCCCTTTCAATCCCACCACACACACAGCATCACCTTGTTGCGAGTTAACCCGGGTTTCGCCACAGTCTGTGAAGCCTGACCGGCCTTTGAACACGACCTTCTTCGCACGTTCTTGTCGTACGTGATCCACTTTTCATCACCAGTTATGAGCTTCTTCAAAAATGGTTCGGTTTCATTACGTTGAATAAAGAATCACAAATGAGTACACGGTTCATTAGGTTTCTTTCAGTGAGCTCGTGGGGTACCCAAATATCGAGCTTTTTTGTGTACCCGTTTTTTTTAAATGCGCCAAAACTGTTTTGTGGTCAATTTCCAGTTTTTCAGCTACGTTGTAACTACTGATATGCCGATCTTGCTTCAGTTTTTCAAAAATGGCATCAATTTTATCCGTAATAGGGCGACCAGAGCGACGTGCATCTTTGACATCAAAATTTCCGGATTGAAAACGCTTAAACCAATTTGTGCTACTCTCACAGACACTGCACTAGGTCCATAAACATCGCAAATTTTCTTCGCGGCTTGCGTTGCATTTTTACCTTTTTTGTAGTAAAATTTTAAAATGTATCGAATTTCTTCATTAGATTCCCTCATCTTGACAGTACGAAAAACAAATGAAAAACACACATTATCCTAATTTGAATTTGGAATTATCTTTTTTAAAATCTAAACTTTTAATGATACCAAAACCAGCCAGATACAAATAGTACAGCCAAAGAGATTTTATCACAAGTTCATACATACTATAATGCGAAAATACTTTTTCGCCAACCTAATACATGGAGACTTTTGCAGTGCCATTTGTAGTCATTTGGGGTGACATAAACAAAATAATTAGTTGTGTTGTTGTTGGCTAGTAAGAACTAGATTAGGGCTTGCAAAATAACGAATATTTTCGGTAAGTATTCTAATATTCGACTTTAACGGTAATACCTGTTATTCGAATAATAAAAACATATTAAAGTTGTCTTCATTAACCATGTTTTTAATTGTCAACATTTTACTTTAAAAATAAAAGTAAATGGTCAGACTCGACTTAACCAGACATCTCGAATTTGAGTCTCGGTTAGGACGGGTAAGTGACGAACATAAAGTTTTGTTTCCAGTTCATGTTGTTTGTATTTAGAATAGTTACATAACGATACGTACGTGTGGCGTACGATACGCGATAGTATGGAATTTTTAGGGTTGTCACGAGCACCTTGTGACAATGTTTGTATTATTTTAATCAGAAAATAAAAGTGATCTGAAAGGAGTCAAACTTTCAGAGGTTATATATGTAGATAAAGAACACACCCACCCCTTAAATTTTATTTCAGACTTTTGTAACACACTGTATAATCCATTATAATCGTAATTTACTATCCATAACATAAGCTCCCGGTACTTAGGTACTTTGGGCTAAGTAATTGATGTGAGATAAATTAATATTATTCTTATTAATATGAAGATTTATCCGGAACAGGTCAGAAATATCATTAACTACAACTAGATCATCATTACCAGCCTATAGTATACCTCCCATAACTGGGCAAAGGCGTTCCTACATGGGAGAAACACATGAGGAGTTAGGTTTCGGGATTAAATATACTACATTAACACGTAAAATATTAAACTTTGGTTTACACTAAAGATTTCCACTAAACAAACATGATGCCGAATGATAGGTGTGTGGGTGTCCTTAACTCAGTTTTCAACAACGAGATAACCTTGAATTTATCAAAACGACGGCTACAATATCTCAACACTTCAAATACAATAGAACCATAGCCTCTCCCCGCAAAAAAGCGTTACCTATAGGACACTACCTGCGAACGGAAGGACGGGCATGTGCTACAATAATGACCTATTATTCGTTGGTATTAGTTTACCTTGTAAAAGTGTTCCAGTCTCCCAAACATGCAAAGCAGGCTGTGAACGTCTAAATTCGGTCGGATGTTACTATCATTGGCTCAAATGTTGGCGTGACTTATAAAAACGGGCGACAAGCTCGCGATGGCAGGAAAATGAAACAGAACACGATTATCAACACAACCGCACAGCTGGTGGCCGAGCAACTGCGCGCTGCGTCGTTACGTCACATGTTGATTTCCGCGATCCATTGATGTGTTCACTACAAGCACAAATAGCACACTCTATACGCGAACAGCAATGAAAATGAAGAAGCGATGTAGTCGTTCGATGCTTCAGAACGTTAGTATGAGCCATATAACACAGTGATGACGAGACAACTCACACAAGCGTACACCCTCTTTCCACATCTAAAGAATTGATTGATGATGATAAATTATGCGCTATTCCGAAGACGTACGGTTTATAATCATACGTAAATGGTTTAAGGATTATCAAAGTCCCTTTGATCAAATTCTTAATGAAAGGGCGCTTTACGGTGTTACGACAATTTTATTGAAGCTAGATAGAAAAACAATTAAGCATTCCATTATCTAAAAAAGTTAACGAAGTGTTTTCTTGATAGATTAAATCAAACAAAATCTAGCAGGCGGCATGATGAATATTTTAATTAACATTTTCAGAATCTTAAAAAGACCCCTTAGCTACTACTTATTAACAGCTAAACTCAAAATTGCTTAGATAAAATTACTTAATATTCCTTGTTAAAAGCTTTTTAGCCCCCAACGCAAAAGAGTAGTGTATAATACTTGAGTTTGACGTCTCTGTCTGTGTATCTGACATCTGTCAGTCTGTGGCATCGTAGCTCCTAAAGGAATGGACCGGTTTTTATTGTTTAAAAGGTGACGTGATCGAAAAATCAAAATCAAAAATATATTTATTCAAGTAGGCTCCTAAGAAGCTCTTTCGAATCGTCAACAATCACAAATTATGTGATATACATAATTAAGAAATGGTCTCAAAATGTCTTATTGAAAGGGTTCTTAGCTATAATTTATGAAGATTTGTTCAGGCGTTTGATGACTATCAGCTCATTTCCTACTTGACACAAGGGTCTTACTAACTTACACAGATCCGATTGATTTGAAATTAGCTATTTGCTAACCTTGAGCTGATCCTTTACGATCTGTACCATCAAATAGTCTGCGGGATGCTCAATTCTTCAGAAACTTACAGCATAATATATCCTGTTTGGGCTCATAAGAATAGTCTCAATGAGATGGTGTTAGATAGAGAATTAATAATGAGCCCGATAATAATAAGTAACCCCACCTATAAATATATTCATTTTTTTGTTGTATTAAAGTACTGAAATAATCAGATAAATGAGCAAAGCTATTGTTCAGTCAATCATTCATATCGGATATATATTTTTTTATACCACTAAGGTGGCAATAAATCATATGGCATGGCCCACCATATTAATAGATATTTACTGAATAAAACTAGAAAATTAGCAGATCTGTTGTTCACATTGGTAACGATCAGTTTTTGACAGCACCTAGATACAAAGACGTTACTATGGCAACCATCTATGGGAACGTATTTTCCGCTGTCCTACAAACATTTTTGACAAGTTGCTTAGGCACTTACTTAATCAAAAACGTGCGACCGACAGCGGAAAATACGTTCCTTTAGATGGTTGCCATAGTAACGTATTTGTATCTAGGTGCTGTCAAAAACCGATAGGTATTTTACTCAATTAAGAAAGTTTTTATTTTATTAATTGATGTTATTTGTACTTAATAAATATGTAATATAATTATAATCAAAGAAATCAACGTATGTTCCGAAAAAAACCTAATTGGTTGGTTTCGCGCAGCACAAATTGTGCGCAAGGGAACGTTTCACATTTGCTTTGGTAAATACAATGTAAATTAGCGCGATCGAGGCCCAGGTTAGTTTTTAGGGTTCCGTACCCAAAGGGTAAAACAGGACTCTATTACTAAGACTCCGCCGCGCTCTCCGTCCGTCCGTCCGTCCGTCTGTCAGCAGGGTGTATCTCATAAACCGTGATAGTTAGTTGAAATTTTCACAGATGATGTATTTCTGTAGCCGCTATGACAACAAATACTAATAAATAGAAATAATATTTAAGGTGATTTTTTGCTCAATATTGATGACGGCAACAGGTAGACGCTTGTTACGAAACCCTTCGTGCGCTAATCCGACTCGCACTTAGACGTTTTTTTAATGAAATATAAACCCAATATCTAATTAGGCTTATAAAAGACTATATACTTACATGATTTCGATTTGATTTAATAGGATATTTTGATATTTACTATAATTACCTATCGGGTTTTTTAGAACCTGTCTTGAGCTATGTTTGATTTTTTTTAATTACTGCTTTAAAAATTCATAATGAGATTAATCTGCTTGGATATTTTTTTACCGATAAGCCAAGAGTGGCAAACAGGCTTACTCCAGATGGTAGACGCTTACCTTAGCCTATAGCAACACCTAAAGATGCTCGTAGCACCTTGGGCACTACTACTCACTTAATAGGGTTAGTAATATCAAGAGTATTTTGAAAGCATAGGAGATAAGTTCTTCTAGCCGAAGATGCTTTGCACAACATAACACTTTCTCTATGAGCTCTGGAGACCTTAGTTACTTACTCCAGGACCACAAAACGAAAGTTCGTTTTTGTCTGTAAGGTGGTAACTACCAATATGCCTGGAGTTTTCGTAGATGTATGAAATTAAGAACATACTACTTACTTACACATTTGATACCATTTTAAATATACACTATTCCGGATAGTAGTAGAGCTGTATCTATACTAATATTATAAAGCTGAAGAGTTTTGTTTGTTTTTTTGTTTGTTTGAACGCGCTAGTCTCAGGAACTACTGATTCAAATTGAAAAACTCTTTCTGTGTTGGTAGTCCATTTATCGAGGTATTATATAACATTACGCTACCACCAATAGGAGCTGAGAATTAATTAAAAGTGTTGCTAAAACGGGGAAAAAATATTTCTTTTCAGAGCTTTCGTTGCGTGCGCTGCGTAAACTTATTTCAAAATCATTACCTACATACGTTGACTTTACAACTTTGAGTGAAGGTCACCCCCAAATCTAATTTCACAAACAGATAAACGACCCAGACATATATTCCAATTGTGTGAGGTTAGACTAGAGTTTATTCAGGGTACAAGGACCTCCGATGCCTCCAAAAACTCCCAGACAGGACAGTTTAGATAAGGTCGTGTGTAAAGGTTTTGAGTAACTATATATTTTGGGCATAATTATGTTGTTTTCACTGATGATTACAGTTTCGGCTGACCCGAGTAGAAAACCTTCGATATCATGTCCCGTGGCCCGTGCCTACAATCATTATGCGGTTTCATGCAATTGATAAAAAGCTTTTTAGCTCCATATGTCTACACACAATAATATACAGGGTGTTGCAGTCAATACGTCAGTAAATTAAAACAAGGGTTATATTAGTTGACAAGAATGGTTCGCCACCTTCAAAAACAACTCATTCAAATGATAATTTCATGACATTTTTATGAAATAAAAATTCTTTCATAGAAATGTCATGAAATTATCAAATAAATAATATCTTTTTGAAAGTAACAAACCATTTTTATGAACTAATATAGCCCAAGTCTTAATTTATTGTCTTATTGACGGCACCACTCTGTATATTTGGGTTTATTTGTAAAATTAAATGCTTGTTAAATATTTTCACATATGCATGAAATTAATAATGATTTGCAGGAGCGGGAGATATTTTCTTGATCAGAAACTTAAAATAAATAAAATGAATGTAAGTAGTAAAACTCAGAAAAGCTAGTTTTAGGGCTCCGTACCCAAAGGGTAAAACGGGAACCTGTTACTAAGACTCCGCTGTCCATTTGGCTGTCACCAGGCTGTATCAAATGAACCGTGACAGTTAGATAATTGAAGTTTTAACAGATGATGTCTTTCTGATGCCGCTATAACAATAAATACTAAAAAACAGAAAAAAAATATTTAAGGGCACTCCCATACAACAGACGTGATTTTTTTGCTTGTTTTTGCTCTATATTTATAACGGCAACAGGTAGACGCGTGTTTATAGATAATGGTACGGAACCCTTCGTGCGCGAGTCCGACTCACACTTGGTCGGTTTTTTTTATACGACGAGGTTGGCAAACACGCCTAATAAGTAGGCACAGTAGGCGGTAGTTATAGCCTATAGTCGCTCGTAGTCGTAGCACCCTGGGCACTACTCACGCGTGGCCTACCCTGTAAATATACAAGTACTTATATTCCCAACCGAACAGTGCCAACAACGCTTTCTTAATGAGCTCCGGCGACCTTACTCGCCTCAGGAACACACCACTACCAAGTAGTGTGATTTAGCTGCAATCTTCTGTAAGGCGGAGGTGATCTCCTCCGCCTTACAGAATAGTATTGTTACAACCATAGTATTGTCTTACATTTTCGCGAGCACTACACATTTGAAATAAAACCAATTTACCACGAAGACAAGGGGGTGTCTTCCCGTGACCACGATCGCTGTAAAGTAATCGAAATGTCCGGTGTATAATAATCTAATATCTAATTAAACGCGAGTTAAATCCGGTGAATTGGTTTATTTCAAAAGTTGCAACCATATTCTATGAACGCAATAGTTCGTGTGACATGGTACTACAGAGTTTACTAATCTAAATCTGGGTTCGATCGTACATTCACCAGCAAAAGTAATCAATTATTCGCTTTTGTCAGTTCATGACTCGTATAAGCAAATAAGGGTTATTTGCTGTCAAACTGATTACTTATGTTGATAGCCGTACCACTGAGTAGGTAATAGTTAAACGAGGTAGGTAATTAAAAAATGGGATTGAATTTAGCCATTATTCCATACATCCCTTCTGAATATATTACTATCATTAATAATAACACAGTCAACGGACAAGTTGTTTTAACATATAAAAAGGTACAACTTTATTTATATGTAAATGTGGGGATATAATTACAGTTTTTGATATTTAACTACTTATCTCTTTGATTATTAATTGTATTAATTAATGCATCTTATTCTTATATATTTTTAAAACAATACAAGTAACATATAGCTGAAAGACTTTTTAATACATTTCAGTAAAGATGCTGATTTAGGTAAATTTAACATCGTAATAAACCCTTATTATTTAAATAGTAGAAATTTTAATGCTATAAGGTAAAAAGATTTAAACAAAAATTAAAACCGACTTCAAAGAACTGAAACGGATAAAATAATTAAATTTAAGTAGGTCAGATCACCTAGAAACATATTTTTGGGGTCGGTGCTCCACGTTCTATTATTTCTGGACACAACTTAGCACCAACTCCAAAAAATATGTTTCTGACCTACTTAAATTTAATTATTTTATTCGTTTCAGTTTTTAGAAGTCGGTTTTTTTTTTTTTTTTTTTTACAATTTGATAACTTTCTAAGGTCAAAGCTAGATGGGTGACCGACCCTCAGCTTACATTATTTCCTACCGTATCGTTTCACTAAAAAGTCATAGCATAGGAAAGCAAAAATCCGCAATTTCGCATACGTATATGGTATATGACTTTCTCATTCCAGTTTTTTTGATTTAAAAACCAAACTACCCAACTGACTTTGAAAAAATTTTATGGGACCAAATGGCAACTATTCCGCATCGAACAAAAAAAGAATCACGTAAATCGGATCAGAAATCTCGGCGTAATCGGTGTACCTACATAGAAAAAAAAACATACCAACTCGTTTTTGAAGTCGGTTAAAAATTTATTCAACCACTTAAATAAAGAACTTAATTATTTAATTAAAAATATGAGATTTACTTTAAGGGAACACAATGTTTATTAAATGCCAGATATCAGATATCAATTTTGCAATCTTTGTCGCGAGAAATCAATCCTCATTCCTGTTCCCTCGGCAGCAACAGGGGTGCCAACCACCATAACATTCACAAATCGAATTCTACACGTGCGGAGCAACTCAAACGGGACCTATTCAAAATAAAATTCCCTTCTATGCTTACTGCTTTAGCATTTTCCTCATGAGCTAGTATTAAGAAGGGAATTGAATAATTCTTGTAATATCTCAGTAGGTGTAAGAATGTGATATTTTCTGATGTTATTTTACAATATTGTAGGTGTAGCCTTATCGGTAAGCAAATATTATGAGGTGACCGTTTAGTTTCTTTAGAAGAGTACCTACATATTTCGCATTGGTAGAATCACTCTTTTTTAGGACATTGTAGCTATGTATGTAATGTTTTATAATTAGGTTTTATTACGCACATGCCTCCGTTACTCAATATTTGTGAGGAAATCAAGAAGTAATTTTAAAAAAAAGAATGTAAAGTAAAATAAGTCCCTAATTATATTATTTTGTTGTGTTGCAGACTGATAAGAAAATAATAAAGACATACTATCTACTCAAAGATTTAAAAAACTACTACAGTAAAAGACTTCCTTTTTATTACACTTTTATTTGTTACCTGTCAAATGCCCTCACGCGTTTTAATGTCAGCGTCAGTACCTATTCATTTTGTCGAAAAAACGTTTTTTATCCTATTTCAAAAAAAGGAGAATTTGAAGCGGCAATTTTTTTATTCTTTCCGTTTTTCCAGTTTTGTTCTTGAAGATTGTTAGAACTTTTTAATGATTATTAAGATTTAATTTAATTACACCTAATTGATCAGACCTAAATAATAACTGAAATATGTGGCTACAGTTATTAAAAAAAAGTAAAAGTGTAACCTGATTTGGTTTTTGTCAGAATTTACCAAAGGAATAACACAATCGCATGGGATTAACACAATTTTGTTTATCCAGGTAGGCTCATTAGTAAATAGGATCCTGTTAGAATCCCTTGATTGTGGAATCCTAAAAAGGCTTTACCTCCGATATGAATTAATATCGGAGGTAAAGCCATTTACCTCCGATATTAATATTAATATTAATAAAGTAATTTTTCCTTGTTATTGCAGTTGTCTATAGGCGGCGGTAACCGCTTACCACCAGGCCGTCAGCTTGTTTGTCACTTAGCTGTATAATAAAAAATATTAGTTGTTTTTAGGGATCTCACAAATTTTGTACAAAATTGCCTTTTTCTGAAAAATATTTCTGAATACGTCCACAGAACGCGCTTTTGTAGTTTCTTTAAAATTAAGAGCATTATAGAAAAAAAACATACAGACGAATTGATAACCTCCTCCTTTTTTTGAAGTCGGTTAAAAACCTGACACTCAACTTTCGCAACACAATCTACTATAATTTCTAGGTTCACTCGTCAAGCACCCGTTTCCAGACACTATTAATTTTTCAATTTGCATAGCCCTCCGGAGGCATAATGCCGCTTGACAGATTAACTCCTATGTTAACGACTTATTTCCTTTCTGGTTTAAGCAGAAATATTTTGATACATCGTCCATTGATTTTATCTTCTTCTTGTCTAAAATATAAGATGAAACATCTGTCTGTCTGTTTGTTCGCTTATAACTCGACAACTACTTAATAGATCTTAGTGCGACGTTTATATTGTAAGTTAGGGGGAGTTCTACAAAAAGGTGTTGAACTATCATCACACTTTAATCAAAAGGAGCGTCGAGAAGGGAGAGGAGGATATGAGTTTTAGTCAAGCATATCATAGTTCCGCCACTATCTTTGAGCGATGACGTGTCTTTTTCTGGCTAAAATTGTACGAGACCAGTCTTACGTGGGCGTTAGAGACGAAGATCCCTTGCACTCTATGTGGGGTGGACTTACCAAGCGAAGGGCGATAAATAAGGAGGCCCGCTGTGTTGATCTTCAATAGTTCTTCGGTGAGCAGGAAGAGATGTTTTCTATGTGGTTGCTTCTTTGGGGACCGTGGGAACCGCCTCTATGGTCTAGTGGTGGAGACTTATCTAGGTAGGTAGGTAGGTTATCTCCTAGTATAATTAAAATTTATTAACACACACACAACATAAAAAAAAACACTTAAAATCATTATTCATTACAGAAATAAATAAAAAAAACTTATGCCTAGGTATAAATAAACTAAAATGAACCGAACTTATAAATAAAAAACACCACCTAATTCCTCTGGAAAAGGAAGTGTACCAATAAGACTGGTCGCATTACCTCGCAAGAATGTATACTTATTTTGGAGTCGGTGCTTCACTTTCTACTGTTTCTGGAAACAGCTTAGCACCAGGTCCAAAAAATACATTTTTAGGAGATAAGTACCTAGGTACTTAATTATATTGTCCTTTTTAGTGTTTTGAAATCGGTTTTTTTGTTTTTTTTTTACATTTTTAAGTGATTTTCTAAGGTCAAAGCTAGATGGGTAACAATCAGCACTATCGACTTGTCTGTCTCTCTCAGTCTTTGGTTGTAATACATAATACTGTTTCATATTATCATATCGTATCACTGATAAAGTATTATCTAACTCAAAACAGTTACGGAGTTTTTACTTCCATCATCAGTATCAGTTCACACGGATGACCCGATAGATTGTAACTATCGATCTATACGTACCTCCTACTCCTAACCGTTAAGGAGTTGTACCTACCTTCTATCACCAGCTCATCAACATGAGACGATGACTAACAGAAGCAAATACTTAAGTAGCTTAGTAGCTTGGAAAAAAATAAAACATGTCATACGTGTAAAGTATGAGGTTTGTCCTGGAATCCCATTATCAGATCCTAACTTCGTAACAATGGGACTACCTCACAAGTATACCTTAACGAATAAAAAAATAATTTCGAAAATCCGTTGATAGTCGACAGTGAAATCGGTGAATATACATACACAAAAAATACATACAGTGTAAAAAGGTAACACAGAACTTCCTTCTTTTTTTGAAGTCGGTTAAAGACACATCTTAAGCTATTTACAACGATCAAGCAACTTAATACACTATAGGAAAAATAACACAATATATGAAACTAATTAAACTGCTTCGTCGAATTAAATAACACACTATAAACGATTTTATTTATCACTGTTTTTGAATAAGTATCAAAACATCATTCTAGAACATTATTGATCTTAAAAGCCAAAAGGTCTACAGAAAAATTTACAGCAGCATATTATGTGTCTATCTCATAGAGTTAATTCACATTAATCATTTTAAAAACTCTATAACGAGAAAAGCCGCAGGCAAAAGCTAGTATTGAATAAATTTTATTTTTATCTGGTAAGTTGTGTTGTAAATAATGCTCGCTGCTTATGGAACCGAAATCGACTGATTTGTAATAAGCACCTTCAACATCACAAGTGGATACTGCCCACGTATGCCCCTTGACAGAGGGCACGTTTTCCTTTATTACCTCACCAAGGTTACTAGTTTTTTTTCTGAGTACGTGATGCACGATTATAAAGAATCAAACTTTATCAGCAGCAATACAATATAAACTGGGATAAATAATTTATATGGCATATATCCTTTATTGCATACATAACAAAATAGACAAACATGAGGAACTCTACAATGTAGAAGGGTGAGTTTATCTCTGAAATAGATATCTACAAAAATAATCCAAATAAATTAACAATTAATCAATATATCCATGAAAATACACACAACCGTAATTTTGTAAGAAAACAATATCATATTTTTATGTACTTCATATCCAAATCTTGTTTGTTTGTGCAGTAGCCACAAAAAATAAAGATATTCTGATGCTCAGACACGCCGGGGGCTGACAAAAGACAAAAGAAATTTAATTAATCATTTTTTCTCTTTTAATGAGCTTGTAGTACATCAAAATCCAATTTTATTCCACATAAAACTATTCCACGATTTTTAATCTTGAGTAACCTAACAACCAAGCATTACTTTGATACAACCAAATAATGTTTCAGCGAAAAACTGTTTCTAAATAGCTTTGACTTTTAAAATAACGGTTCATCGAATTCACATTTCATATTACTATTATACTATCGATAATATTGTTTGTCGAGACAAGAATAAATATTTAACTAAACTAAATTATTAAAAGTTTTTGATGAAACATTCAAGATGTGTACCAATGTTTCATCGAAAAACTTTCAATTGCAGTACGTTTCATCGAACGATGCATTCCTATAATGACAATAAAAATGGTTGCGGTCAGTTTTGTATTAAAAATAATACCTTACCTACAGCATAAATAATGTTAATGTTACGACATTCACTGTTTACTGTGTGTGGACAGTATTAGTGTCGTTGGTTTATTATTGTCAGTTAAAATGTCTCAGAAACTAAGTATTGTGTTGTCAGTTTTTAGCCCCTGACGAAAAAAGAGGGGTGTTATAAGTTTGACGTGTCTGTCTGTGTATCGGTGTATCTGTGTGTCTGTCTATGGCATCGTAGCGCCTAAACGAATGGGCCGATTTTGATTCGGTTTTTTTTTGTTTGAAAGCTGATGTCACTACGATGGTTCTTAGCTATAATTTATGAAGATCAGTTCAGGCGTTTGATGAATATCAGCTCATTTTCTACATAATAATAGGATTTTACTAACTTTTACAGATCCGATTGATTTCAAATTTGGTGTACTTACTGTCACTTCGGTGACATTCCCATGACATACTAACCTTGAGCTGATCCTATACCATCAAAAAGTCTGCGAAATGCTTAATTCTTCAGAAACTTACAGCAGATATATAGCGTGTTTGGGCTCTTATGAATAGTCTTAGTGAGATGGTGTTAAATTGATGATTAATGACGCCGGGGTTACTTAAAATTTTTAATTGTGCAATTATTAGGTCTAAAAGAGGTGCTATGAAGCTTTTCATTAATGCATTTTAAAAACCGGGTAAAAAATCTCCAAAAAAAAGATTTATAAAAAATCATAAGTGCTAAAAACTTAAAACTGTAAATCTTGTTTAGTAAAAATTAATTTATTGTATTGTCACAAACGAAAATATAACTTTAATTGATACATTAAGTATTATTATGATTACAAACTATGTTTTTTATTCTACATTATTATCTTTTCATTTAAGACTCACGAAAGATGTGTTCTGGCGGTAATGGCCACTGTTCTAACCTAACCTAACCCAAATGATTTACTTAAATTAGATGAGATAAATTAGGTTATTCATTCGCATTCAATTCAAACACACCATTGAATTATTATTATAGGCAACACCCCCTATGGAACTTTTTGTGTAACCAGAATTTCTAAATGTGTCCAAACGGTTTTATGATGAAAACCTCATCATCATCATCATAGCAGCCTATGATGTCCACTGCTGAACACAGGCCTCCCCCCCCCCCCCATCGATATTCAAATGGAACGGTTCTGCACAGCCTGCATTTAACGGCTCCCCTCGACCCTGACCAGTGCCGCTAGCACGAATACTTTTAAATTACGAAAAGCCATCGTATCGAGTAGATACGTTAGCTTTTGTCTGGCTTTTGTTTGAAATTTTAAGCGTGCCTGAACGATAGGATTACGATTCGAAATTTAAAAATGTTCGTGCTAGGGGTACTGGACGTCTGTTCATCTAGTGTGAGGCCGTCCTACTTCAATACCTAGGTGTTCAGCAATGTCGTAACTATAGTAATATGACATTCTTGGTCAACTATTCTACAAAAGACATCGACTTTATCCGTCAGTTGGTTTATATTAATGAATAAATAAACACGGCCACCAGCCTCCTTATTCATAACTGTAGAGATTCGAATATCGAAAAGTATACTTACCTCTCTCTTTTTATCGTGGTTCGTTAAAGCGAGACTTGACTTTTCTGATCGAACACGTGATCTTTAACGTTAAAATTTCCAGTCTGAAAATGCTTGAATCAACTTGCTGCTGCTCTTTCTGACATCGCACTTAGGTCTACAAACAACAAAATTTTACCCTTGATCCTTTTCTTCGACAAATAAATAATTTGAATGTGGTGGAATACGGTTTTTTATGAATGATTTCGAAGGCATCGTATCTAGTCAGTCTACATCCAAAGAGATTTGATTACAATTTCTTAAATTATACAAAATACTTACCTACCTTTGAGGTACATAATTCTTATTGGCTAACGTCAAATACTAAAAAGGTCTTGACTTTCTTTTTTAATCTTTTCATTTTAGTCTGTCATCATGCTACGTAAGTAAGGTTACAGAACTCGCCCTCCCTTGGGATCCTCAAAAGTGTCAGTAAGCTTATATTCGCCCTTTTTATAACATCTTGAGTAGAGAATGATAACGTTCATAATTCAAATTCAAATTCAAAATTCTTTATTTGCTCTACATGCGGTAGAGCAAATAAAGAACGTTACAACCCTCGAGCTCTGGGGGTGTATAACTTATGAACTTTTATTTCAGTTTAGGATCTACTATACAAAGAACTTTATTAGTTATTGATGTTACCAATTAGTCATTAATTTCACGTACTTATTCAATTTTAGTTATTTTTATGAATACTTTTCTCATGTCCTTAAAATAAACGTGCCTCTGCTCTGTAGTAAGACGCTCAAGTCAGCAAACTTAAAACTATTCACTTTTATACAGAGTTACTTTAGAAGCTTTACTTTGAGTGAAATTTTCACAATTTGTTTTGCACGTGAATATGAACAACTTTCAACTATCGCGTATCGTAACACACATTACAGTAATATCACACACACTCACGCACATATTACAATATCGACCCCCCGCAACCTCAGAATTCCAAATTTTATTTCGGAACTCTAATAAAGCACGTAGAGCGACCGCCTTTTATTGGTATGGTATTGTTTATGACGTCACATTGTCATTTTAAATTCAATTATTGATGACATGCACAATTGCAGACGTCAGCGATTGTCATAATTGACAGCAAATGTGTAATTCACACGTCAGTAAATGTCATTATTAAATCCAATGTGACGTCATAAACAATACTGTTCATACCAAATAGGCTAGGCGGTCGCCCCGCGCCGGTATTAACTACAAGTCGATGTTTAGGTTAAGTTTAGAGTGCATATTGACGAGTTAATGCAGATTACCAACCGGTTGAATCAATGATTTTACAAATTGTCACAAGCGAAAATGTTTTAATGAAATTTTAGACCAATGGTCGGCAAAAAATTATATTACGGCGGTAGTCAAAATCAACGCCTTATTAATCATATTTGTGATTGCTGTTTAAATATTTTAAGAAATGTACGCTTTACCAATTATTCACAAATTTAATTAAAATATTTTCGCTTGTGGCGATTTGGAAATCAGTTTTTCTGATTCAACCGGTTGGTAATCTGCATTTAACTGGTCAATATGCACTATAAACTAATTAACAGCAATTAACGTTAACCTAAACAAAAATATGATTTTAAAGCACTATAAAATATTACTAATCCAAACAAGAATAAAGCACGAAAATAAAAATACTATGTAGGTAGGTAACATATTATTACTACAGTTATTTTCGTGCTTTATTCTTGTTTGGATTAGGAATATTTATATAGTGCTATAAAATCATATTTATGAAAATATAATTATTAATGTAGTGTACATTCGACAACACATTAAGCGTAACAGTTTGACATTGAGACCGCTCTAAGTATATAGGAGATCGTCATATAGGTGATCTGTCTGTGACTGTCGTCTGTACATAAATAATTAGTAAAGCGTAGATTTCTTAAAATATTCAAAAAGCAATCTCAAATATGATAACGACTAAGTGTCACTTCAATTACAGTAGGTACATATATAATGGTATAGATGACATGCTAATTAATTGAATAGATAAAAATAATAATGCGCCACGTAATAATAAGATTTTTTTTTATACAACTAAATGACAAACGAGCTGACGGCCCACATGATGGTTAGATGAAGCAAAAGCAAAAATGTGAATTAAAAATAGTATGTTTGTGTAAATTTTCCTGCATAATTTATGGGCTGCCGGCAAATAAATATATTTTTATTACTTTTGTTTCCCAGTGAGTGCATAATATTTCAATAGCACATTTACAGGGCTCAGTTACGGTCTATTGTTGTGTGATCGTTGTTTCCGAACGGATTTGTACTTGCCAGTTTCAAATATATTTGCTTTGTTCCAATCAGGTAGAGAGGTCTTTTAGGAAAGCAGTTTTTTCGACAAATGCTTCTTAAGCTGCGTTGGAACTTTGCGTTGCAAGAAAAAAAGAAAGAATATTTGTTGACATACACTAAACTTACACATACTTAAACACTTAAATGTCCTATACACATTTATAAAGTAACAATATAAATAAGTAGAAAAAAATAACAAATATCGGTACAGTCAACAAGACCCTATCAGTCTCAGCAAGCTTGAGCGAATGAGCGATACGTTTATTATAATATCATTGGCGATACGTAATAAATCGCGGCATTAATGAACTATTTTTTATATAGTTTATTATAGATGAAATTGATAGGATCATCTCGAGTCCTCGGTAGCTCAGATGGTTAGAGCAGGCACCCGAATTGTGAAAGATCGCGGGTTTAGTCCCCGACAGAGATCATGATTTTTTTTCTACTTTAAATACTTTTCTAATATTAGGAACTTCAAGCTGCAGTGAAATGGGAAGTAAAGGACACAGTTGAATACATTTTTTTTTTATTCTGTGTACAAACAATCATATTTTGTAACAATCGTAAGCTTCCAACTTGTACCTATTAGTCATTGTATATTCAACCCCTATTATAAGTAGTCATTGTGTCAACTTAATTAAATAAAGTGAATAATAAGGACTTAAAACTAACAAAACACATTTTAGAGTATCACTTATCTCTAATCTGCATTTTACACACACAGGTAACACTAAATAGTATTCAACGAGTCCCAGTACAATTTTACCAAAAAAAGGTTTTCTAAAAATTTCCGAACACCTGCACGCAGTAAAAACACGTTTATTATAATCACGTACGGTCGTTATTCGAATAGCAGCGTTAAAGGCCAATGCCACAAACACATGTCGGCACCGAGCTTCCACTAAAGTTGAGCTTCTAGTCCCCGCGTGTTGCTGCTAAATATTATCGGGCAAAGGGGTTTGTTGAAGAGCTTGAGGGGTCTGGCTGGCTGGATCGCGTTAGGAGTAAGGGGGGCAGAAACGGAATCAATGAACTTAGTTCGAGTCGTCCGACAAAAGGACGTTTTGGCATGGCAGGTAATTAACTTAATATCAGTCCCTATTTTCTTTGATACAACACGCTCGAAGAGCTAAGCCCCGACGGAACGCCAAGTGTCCATAACGCAGATCCCGAAATTAATGAAGTGAATCTTGGCAAGTGCTCGTAATAAATAAACGAGTTAAAAAGCAATTCTTAATTATGTGTAGGTAATTACTTATCACATTCACGCGACCGCATTGGAACCAATTTTTTCACTCGTATATTGACACCAATTATAAAGTAGCTTCAGAAATAAATTAGTTGGTAACTAATAATAATTAAAGCTGAGTATATTTCTTGACGATTACACAACTGCTATAGTTTTCATTTTAAAACGTTTGTTCGAAACTTACAATGTTACAAGGGCTCTTAAATGGTATATTTTAAAACAAACAGCAAAATGTAAAATATCGACTATGCTGTGAAGTTCATTTGGCGTACGGCTTCTTGACTTCGAATCCTATTATATCTTGAAGATCACACGAAATAGTTAATTGCCTAGAGACATGATGCAAAGGGAGCGCGACGATGTCACACAAAACACGCGTCCGATTAACATTGATCTAATACGTATAAGTATTATTTACAAGACTTTGATTTAGTTCGATCAGTTATTTATTATACACGTTTGGTTCTGTTCATGTGCTGTTCATTGAAAGATTTGAAAGCGAGAAAATGGATACTTTTGCTTGAAGCCTTTCGTGTTTCTGTAACACTGCTTTGTATTAACTGTCTGGTAGAGTTCGTTTCTAGCGATAATAACTACTTTTTTCGTCATATTGTGTTCTTTTTATCTCTGTGGTGTATTTGTAAATATGGAAAATGGAAAATTTCTATCTATTTTATCCTTAAACAAATTCGTGGTATTTTATGTGTGTAGCTATGAGATCAAATATCAATATCAACGTTCCAAAACTTTTGATTTAAAGAAATTGAGAAAATAAAAGTCTTAGTTGTCTTAATAAAGAGACGTTTAATAGGTAGGAACAAGAGCAAGAATATCTAACAAGGCCCAGCGCTCTGGTTTAACGAGGAAGCCGTTCAGAGTCGAAATTAAACCCAAATTCATGTAGGTATGCGTGTAATTGGAATGTGCACTCGGATGTATCTTCAGAATGTCATACGTGTAACGATTGTGTTCTTGTATTTTAGATCTAAGTGTAAGTAAGTACCACGCATGATAAGTATTTTAACACATTTAAATAGAGAAGGATTGTTCACACACTCTACTTAATTGAGTTGCACAGCTTTCTTTCTGTTTGAGACAGGTACGTAGATAAAATAAAATTTACACAAGTAAAGAAAACAATTTCATGAAAATTATTATGAAGCGAATTAAAACGATGGCGGATTTGTTCGCAAGCTCTTCACGTCAGTCGATTAATTTGTAAGAAAAAGTCGTTTTGTAATTACTAACTACCCTTCAGAAGTCAAAGTTGAGCGTCCCTGCCACCGAAACCGGTTTTACCATGAGCAGCATTAGATTATTTTGCAATCGTATTCCTATAGACGTACAGTTTAAAATCAGTAAGATGAGTTGAGTTGTGGGGTCGATCGAACGCTCTTGGGGCATGTTCGATACTCAAATAAAAAAGAAACGAGGTTCGTTTTTTAATGACACGGTTCAGTGAGATGTTTTATCATAACATTATTGAAGCTAAGTTAGCATTTGTTAGATAGGAAATCTTAACATTTACAACCTTACTAGGCTAATAATAAAGTGCTACTTGAAAAAGATCATTGTACTACCTATTTTATTTAAAACCTTGCTAAACATAGTTTGCTCTTTTTTAATTAATACGAGTGAGAGAAACAAAACATGCTTTTAACTAAAATACACTGAAAAAAATGAAAACTGAACTTTCAACTACCTGTAGCTTAAAAAAGTGGCTACATAACTTATTGTAACACCTAGCCAAAAATAATGTTGCATAGAGATGCACCTTTTTTTTTAATCAAATAAACTGTAATTACCTCTGGCCTAATTTTGATTATAACAAATATACTCGAAGGAGTTTGGTTAAATATTTTTTCTTGTTTTTTTTCAGTGTAGGGTAGGGTTAGTACGAGTTGATGAGTAAGTTTGTAAATGACAAGTCCTCCGTTTGCCAACAATGTTTAAAGGATCGGTAGTTATCCTATGTTATACAGTACACACGTATCCATTAGCAGTAAATTACGTTACTGAAGCGAAGTTTGCTTGTTATGTTTACTTTAATGCGTACCTATAAAAATAAGCATTCTTTTTTTCATTATTCATCATATCAGTCTATGATGTCCACTGTTGAAGGCCTCCCTCATCGGCTCCCCGCGACCCTGACCAGGTCCCCTGTCTATTTATTGGGATGTCGTCCTACTTTCCGTTTTTCGGTGCGTGGTTGCTATGCCAGATTTTTTTCCGTATTTTGCCATACGTTCTGCGGGCTTGTGCCCTGCCCACTGCCACTTTAACTTGCCAATCCTATGAGCTATGTTAGTGACTTTGGTTCTTTTACGGACGAACGTCCGTATTTCTGATTCTATCTTGTAGCAAAGCATTATGTAACCAGAATTAACTGCGGAATAATTATTTACATACCAATAGTATTTTTTTATTTGTTTCAGTAAGGTATGTACACCAATAGCATTATATGTATATAAAAACACTATTTCTTGTCTTTATATTATGAATACCATAAATACTTATATAATATGCTTTGGTAGGTATACAAAGCTTTGGCTTTAACAGTGGCTATGTTTAACAATTTCACTAAATAAAAAATATAGTATTAAAATGAAATAGTAAAAATCAACAATATTACAAAAATATTTAAGGTGAATTTTAGGTGTCTATAGGGTGAAGACGACAATAGTGTCAGCAGTTTTTTCTTAAATTAAAGTAATCATCTTGAAACTAGGCAACCGCGAAAAACTTCCATTAACGGCATCGTTGATATCTAATGATGGTTTTGTTAAGGAAGCGTGCAAGTAAGTCTAGCATCATAACTCAAAACTCAGTGCGGACTATCTTGTACAAGTTTACTTGCTAGATGTATTTGCATTTTCTTTTTTTCTTAATTCATTTTTCATGGTTTTCAATAAAACGCTGTTGTTTGTCGCACTTCAGAAAATTACTAATTTCTTTGTAATCCTTTAGTAGGACAATTCAGTTGATAAATCGTACAGTCAATATAGACAGCGTTGCGTTATCTTTCATCAATAGGTGGTGTATATTTGTCCAATTGATACGATAATGTTTATATTTGGGCACGGCTTATGAAACCTTATTTAGTTCATTTTTTTTTATTTACGTTTCTTTAACAATTATGGAAAAAAGAAAATTTGAATCGTTTTCATAGAAATTTCTACTAAACCTCTGGGCCATAGTAGAGTAAGATTTTTGTGTGATTAACAAAGGTCAATTCATTCACGAGTCGTCTTTATTTGTATGTTTAATTAATAAGGTATTTATTTAGATAGGTATAATTTATTAGTTATGTAATTACTTATGTTTGTTCATCATCCTATGTAAGTACGCAGATTACAAGCTCTTTATGATGCTTAATTTGAACTAGATAAGTATTTGTTTTGTGTGTTAAATACTTATTACTAGTGGCCGCCTGCGTGAATGTCGATTACCCTATGTCTTTCCCAGGGTCTCAAACTGTCTCCATAACAAATTTCATCTAATTCGGTTAAGGGGCTTAAGCATAAAAAGGTTATAGACCGACAGACAGAGTTATTTTCAAGTTTTCAATTAGTATAGATTTAAATCACTTCATAAGAACACTTCTTACCACTTTACATCTGGTGGTGTTGTATCAGTTGCCGTGCTTTGTATGTAAAAAAGAGAGCTGAATCTCGTGTCTCCATTGAAGAAATAATATTAATATTCATACACTCACACCTATTATCTAGCCCAAAGTAAGCATCATTAAGAGCTTGTGTTATGGATTCTAGATAACGGATAAATATTGATAATAATATGTATATAACTATTAGAAACATACTAAATAAACATATAAACATCCATGACTCGTGAACAAATACTCGTATTCATCATAAAAACATTTGCCCCTACCGGGATTCGAACCCGGGACCTCTGGATCGTATAGCAAGGGGTACAGACCACTCGACCATCCGGTCGTCGAAAAGAAAACCTGAAAAATTGAAGAAAACCTGCAAAATATTAATATTGTATTTCGAAATAGTATTTCTTGAAGAACCTTCTCATTTATATTGCATTAGTTTCCACACTGCGAAAGTATTCCGTTCAAATTCAAAAATTTTGGCTTATTGTTTTTAATAAGGCGGTATACTTATACCGCCTTATTAAAATTCTTATTATTTTTTTACGTTTTAATAAACGTTTGAAAGATATTTAGGTACACAAATATCTAAACTAGAAAACATGTTTACACATTTCCACCTCAGGACATGACTTTTTTCTAGCAAGGACATTTTTATATAATACAAATATTTTCTTCTATACTCGATTTGTTGTTTGGTAAGATTGATTTATTATTTACATTTTTTATTTCTTTGTTAATTTCTTGGTATAGGATATCGTTAGATAATAAGATTAGTATACTATATAAGTTTTAACCTAGCCCCCATGTTCTATTATTATTGGAAAGCCTGATTGTAAGGGCTTCAATTGTAGTCCGAGAAGGGGGCACCGGGCACCGAAGAACAGGTTTTTCCTAGTTCGGTGGAAGGTTGCCTCAACTTTTGTCAACCAGCGTTGTCTAATTTACATTAAAATCATGTAAATGTAACTTTCACTTGCTGTATACTTGGTACAAATAAACGATATTATTATTATTATTTTATTTTTCTCATGTAGTCTCGAGTATTTCACATTATCTCTCGAACAAGCGCTATTATTAGTATTCAGTGACGTAAAATTTGTATTGGTAACGTGGACCTTCAGCATGAGATTCCAGACACAATTGATTCTTTCATTGTCATCGCCCCCCGGTGGCTTATCGCCGCTTGACAGATTAAAATCGGCAACAGGCGAAATTCTTTTTATTGAACAAAAATACTAACTCGTTTCAAGCAATCAATTGTTAGCTATATTATTATAAGATCCCCAATATTTCAAAATAATCTCTCTCCCCGACAGTCAAACCTCTTTCCGATTTATCGCTATTTTATAGGCTCTCTTATAAGGTTATACCTAATTTATTATTTATCTCAGTGACACTGCGAAGCTACTTTCACTTTTAATGGAATTTAAATGACGAGAAAGTTAATAGACATCTTGTTAAAATCCGAGTCCTGTGTCTTTCTCCATGTCATTTTCAGACTAGACACTTAGCTTTTAAATTTTAAACTCAAAATATTTGTTTATAGTTATGTGGTTTTGAATATGTGTGTCTTTTTTATATAGTTAGATGACAAACAAGCTGACGGCCCACATGGTGGTAAGCGGTTACCGCCGCCTATAGACACCTTTTGTTTTTTTAACTTGGATAAATCCATTGACGGAACTACCCGCCACTGGGCGTGTGCGGGGCTTACCCAGCGTCTAAATTGACCCTGGGAATACCCGCTTAAACTCCTGGATAACTTCCGTGCCTTTTGCGGAAGTGGTCTGGGGTCTGCGAAGCAAATTCACCAGACCACCCCCAGGCGATCAGACCTTTGGGCCCGGTTTCGCGCCGATGGAGATTGCAATTAATTATCATGAGCAATCTCAGACGTGGCGGCCTTTGTATTGCGCGCGTGGAATCCACCCGACGCGCGCGGCCGTACCTAGGGCGCAGGCAGACTGACGATCGCCGCCCGCCTTCTCGTGCCCACCCGTCTATGCCGGAGAGGGCCGGCTAGAGGATCCTCCTCCCGTTCCCTCTCCGATGCCTCCTTTTGCGTGAGAATACTCTCGCAGAAGGAGGCGACAGCCTCCCATACCCTCTCACTGTCAACCATGGCTTGTACCATAGTTGACAATGAGAGGGGACCTCTGCCGATCGCCGCATGCAACTCGCGCCGCTCAAGTCGCCAGGCCGGGCACTCCAATAGAGTGTGCTCGGCGGTGTCGTCGGGGGAGTCGCAGTGGTGACACCGCGGTGTCTCCTCCCGACGGGCGACACGGTACAGATAGTGACCGAAACAACCGTGTCCGGTCAGTATCTGTACCATGCGGTAGGTGAGGCTACCGTGCTGGCGCCCAACAACCCACTCCTCCAACACCGGACGGATCGCTTCGATCGTCCGGTTGCCAGCAGCTGGGGTGGCGAGTGCCTCACCCCATTGGCGCAGTCCCTCCGCCTGCGCCTGGGTGCGGATCCGTTGCACCTATTCAGCGACGGATCGTTCTCCCCGCATCCGCGCCGCGACCCGGTGTCGGTGAACTCTGGCGACTACCAACAACGGATTGGTCTCTCCTGGACTATCCTGCGACATTTTTGAGCTAACAAGAATTTTTCCTTACTGAGTTGAGTATCAGCCTGACTGGACACCTGCGTTACCGGGTCCAGTTCAGTTTCCAGGGGGCACCGCGGGGAGGTTCTCAACAAACGCCCCCCGCCTATAGACACCTGCAATAACAAAAAAAAACAAAAAAAAATTTATTTAATAGGTGCGTTGACATGTGTTTATTTGTCTTTTAGTAATACCAATTTACAACCTTCTATAACAAAAGCTGTATAGTAGTTCTTATATTACGAATATTTCTTAAGGAAAAATAAATTATAATGTATACATATACTAAATAGCCAATTGATGAGGCGTTACACAAAATTAAACCTTAGAGTAACAACGCCTAGAGCGCATAGTTAAAATATTAACCATACTATGGAAAGTGAAACCAAAACCCGATTCATGCACTCGTACGTATTTAAATAAGTATTTACACGAAAAATAACAACAAATAATGCTGTCATAATTGTAAATATCTTATCATCATCATCATTACCAGCCTATACGTTCCACAACAGAACTGTGCACAGGTCTTCCTACATGAGAGAACCACATGAGGGGTTCGGGCCATTACACGGTACTTCCACGCTGGTCCAATGCGGGTAGGTTGATAAAAGCGTTGCAGTAACTACCAGGACCAACGGCATAACGTGCCATCCGAAGCACGGAGCAGCTCAAGATAGCAAATTTTGATTGACCCATCCCGGAATTGTACCATGGCGAAAGTTGCTTTGTTTTGTAATCGAAACCACGCAGAGCGCACGAACCACCGAGCTCATCATCTCAAGCTTATAGCCAATAAACTGATTAATTTAATTTTGGTGTGATAACTCCCCTTGAAAACTAGCAAAGGATAAAATCGGAGCCGATGGATGCAGGCTGCACAGTAACCCCCCTTTTTATTTAGGCTGGGGAAATGCCTGACGCACTGTCCTTTTTTCTTTTCGGTTACTTATTATAAGTATGTAGGTTCCTAGTTAAATGCCATTTATCCAAAAACAATGGAAACTGTTTTTTATTTAAATTTGAAAATTAAATGATCTAAATAGTGACTTTTATTGTTGTCTATTTAACAGTGGCGGGCGAACTCAGCCCATTCACTTATCCTTGTCTTTTTCGATTGCAATGAAAAAGAGGCAATGAACTTATTAGATTTATTCAAATCTAATATTCTCTGCTTTATTTGAAATAATAAAACAATAATAAACGAATATTTTATTTTATAAATTCTAATATAAAAACAGTTATACTGCACGTATTGCCGACGAAAGGCGATCACTGGTCATGTCCTTTAGGAAAATGAAGAGAGTAGATTTCTTTCTTCTTTTAATACTCGGTCAACGGTTCTTATGCTAACACCTGTGGCATTAGCAGTGCGCTGTCTAATGTTGCGCAAAGGAGTTAAATCACAGTCGTCATTGTTATGAACGGCCATGAATTCATATTCTTCTTTTAAAAAATGGTACACCTTGGCTATCATTTAACGACCCTGAAACAAAATACACTTATTGATAAAATTATTATTTTTGTCTCATAATCTTAGACAATTACCTACTTAAAAATAAATCTAAAAAAGTGAACAAAAAATAAAGAAATAACCTGACTATGCATGACTTTACGATGTTTATTTTCCATATTGACGCTACTTGGCACGACGGTTGAACATTAATCTATTAATCTGGTATGTATACACGTCTGACTCCGCCCGTGTCTCGGACGCCACTGGAGGGCGACTGCTCTAACCTAATTTTGCACGCATAAAATGGGTTTGAGTATTGAAGTGATAGGACTCCTGTAAGGCCATGCTTCTTATTATGACTCTTGTTTGTTTTAATCGTAAAGTTAGAGTTTTATGGAACTTAAATAATGCTTTTATAAAACGAATATGATTTTGCATTGGAACATTTATGTGCTTAGTTTTATTTTGAAATAGTCGAGCCAAATAATAGGCAAGTAACTAACCTCGGCCTAAAACTAACGAAATGACTAAACACCAATCAATATTAATAAAATATTCCCTAAATTTAAATACTGGAATAATTAAGTCATCAATGTTAGCGAAATTGCGGATTATTGCTTTCTTGATACTTTCTGTGGTGCTTATGATAATTCTGTTTACGTTGGAATGATCGTGAACCAACCTGGTTGGTTCACGATCACCAATCTCGCTTTCACCTTCGAAATTTATCAGTAAAAGTTGTGAAAAAAAAAACAAATATAAAAACCAACTTCAAAACACTGAATAGGAAAAGTTATTAAATTTAATTACAATACTACAATACAATACTTATTTAATGAAAAGTTATTTTACGAGTTGATGCTACACTTGCTTTTGTTTCTGATAACAACTTAGTACTAACTTTAAAAAATAACTTTTTATAAAATAGGTATCTTTTAAAGTTAATTATTTTTCCCTTTTTCGTGTATATTACTTACGTGGTATTTATTTTATTTTTATATTATTGTGGTATTTATTTTTGTTTTAAAATTTTTAATCATCAACTTTTAATACTGTTGGTACTTACTAACACCTTCGTCATTTTTATTTGTCAAGTCATTTGGTAAAGCGGTAAAATTTTCACGCTAAAACCCAGCTCAGTTCTCGCCCCGAGGCAAAAAATGCCGATGAAATAGACATTTGTTTTTATTATTGGTCTCTCTCTCTCTACATTTATGTTATCATCACTGAAAAAGAGATTGAAAAGCTATAAAAACAGATGAGAATGCATAGATATAATGTAGATCTTTATGTATTTTCCAAAAGAATACCTACACTTCAAACTTATTTTATAGTAGACTACACTAAGCTTTGGTTCCTTAGCAGCGATGAGATAATATAGCCATTTTTCGATTTTGAAGTTTAGTCATACATAATATTTATATTTTTTATAAGTATACCTACAGGTTTTTAATTTTTTTTCTATTTCTAACTCTTCCGTGCTTCGGAAGAGCAGTGTCGGATTTTGTTTGTGTAATTTTTTTTATACAGCTTGGTGATAAGTAAGCTGATGGCCCACTTGCTGGCTGGTTACCACTTACCAGTGGTGGTAAGTGGTTACTGTCGTCTATAGACACCTGTAATAACAAGGAAAGAAATACTTGGTATTGCAGGGGTATTGTCATCCTGAGGCCTCAAATGAAACGCCTCCCATGCCCAATAATGTCACTGGCTACCTTTCCGATCAATCCGAAACACAGCGAAGTGTGTCACGGCGGGAATAGGAAAGGCGGTGGTTACTACCCGACGACCCTACATCCTACCACTTAGTAATAAAATATCGTAAAAACCATTTCAAAAATAAGCTCAAGTGAAACTTGTAAACTACAAAGCTAGCTGCTAAGTAAAAAGATTGACATAACTGTTATTAAACAAATAAAAGTGAAAATTGCAAGTGCCGCTTGTTTACCGCAGTGTTACTAGTAATAAATAAGCGGTTTTGACGTATACCGCCTGCATGATCTGTGGCAGTGAAAGCGTGACGTCACCACGCCTGATGTGCATACGGATCCCTCGTTTGGCTCCACGACGTACTTACGCCAAGCGGATGTCGGCTGCTACTGGCCTATATTGGTATCTATCTGTTTTGGTATGGAAAGTACTTCTAACAGGACCTGAGTGATATGATTGCATTAAAATAATAACGATATCAGATTATTAGATAGTTTCACGACGAGACAAACATTGATATAAAAAAATAACTACCTATCGGGCAGCACTTTTGTAACTGGTTTACTAACACCTACTTATTTTAATCACATTTTAATGTTTTTGATGCGTTTAAACGCCTACTTTATTGTAACAATTACAAATAAAGAAAGAAAATGATGAAAAAATTGTATGCTTTTATTTATTTTATAGCATAAAAACAGCGTTTCATAGCGTTTTTTTTTGTTTTATTTTATCCTGCCTGGAGCATAAAATTTATTCAACATTTTCTTTCTTTATTTGTAATTGTGATAATTTAATGTTAACTTCCTAACAGGTAGTAAAACATCTGTTTATAAGAAATTGTACTTACCGACTTAAAAGTATTATCACTACCATAGTGTAAGTACGTATTCTATTTAGATATATGTATAGATATTATGTAAACTCTCGACAGAAAATGTATAAACCTTAGTGGTTTTAAAATGTTACCGTAAGTAAACAACTTATTATACAAGTATGCTTAAATGTTAAATAAATAAAAAAAAATACATTAAAACATCAAACCTCACCAATGGCCAAATAATCTTATCAATGGCTACACATTATTTTTGTGTCCAAAAATTATTTTTCTTTACAGAACTCTTATCTCACGAAGCAACACGCGGGCTTTGCGTGTGTTAGCCCGGTGTCAAACACACTGCGAATGTGTCGTGGGTGTGAATACGAGTAGCGTTAGCATAAAAATGGGTGGAAATGGGTAGTTTATAAAATGTGAACGAGAATTATTGTGAAACGGTGTAACTGATTTTTCTTTACGTTTAGTGACTTTGTTTCATAATATACGAAATAAAGGTTCCTAAACATTATGAACTGAATAAAATAAGAACAGTTACTTGTGTTATATTTAATTAAATTAATTAGAGCCACTCGAATCATTGTTAGTTTTATCGGAATCATCATACAGTAATTTCGAAATAGCAGACGGTTTTGCTCCACGTCTCATCGTGCCTTTCATCCACGTTCATAACCAAGATTTCATAACCAGTTATGAATATGGATTTTTTTTCACTGTTTCATAACCAGTTACCAAACAAAACTTTTTTTCCATTTTTACAACCAGAACCTCCTATTCATGTCTGGTCTCCTGGTACTTTTCTGAATAATGAGAGTTTACTCAAACATGCAATTGGGTATGAGATTCAGTTAAGTCTTAAAATACAAATTTAATAGAAAAAAAAACACTTATAACTATGAACACGAAAATAGTTATTTTGTCATTTTGATAAATAGTAAAACTTAAACTTGTCAACTTGAACATACAAAACGGCTGCTTCTTCTGAGCAATGTTTGTGAACTTAAAACATAAAAGGTGCAATTATTTCTAAGCAGTGTCCTACATTTATTTCTTTTGCCATTAAGTCTTCTATTGTTTGATCAATTTCTTTGTCGATTTCGACGTAGTTTCATTTTTCGTTTGGTTTTTCTGTTCCTCATTTTAAATTCTTTTTCTAAAATATCCATGAGTATATGTTATATTATCTATGAGTGTAAGTTAGCCAGTTTTTCTCATTTTTCTAATCTCATACCCAATTGCATGTTTGAGTAAACTCTCATTATTCAGTAAAGTACCAGGAGACCAGACATGAATAGGAGGTTCTGGTTGTAAAAATGGAAAAAAAAGTTTTCTTTGATAACTGGTTATGAAACAGTGAAAAAAAATCCATATTCATAACTGGTTATGAAATCTTGGTTATGAACGTGGATGAAAGGTCATCGTGGACGTTTTTTATTCTTTCTTTTACAAATTTTTCCGTACTCTGCATGCTTTGCTTATAATTTTTCATTAACGTATCGTACACGTACTAAATATAACGTAAATAGTCTCAACCGATAGTCTGCGGAAACTGGAAACAAAATTGTAGCTAAACGATTTATTCAAATCTAATATTCTCTTTTTTTTGTATTTTTTTTTATATACAACAAGATGACAAACAAGCTGACAGCCCACCTGGTGGTAAACGGTTACCGCCTGCGGTAACAAGGAAAAGCACTTGATATTGCAGGTGCGTTGTCATCCTGAGACCTAAGATGAAATGCCGTCCATGCCCAGTTATTACACTGGCTACCTTTCCCTTCAATCCGAAACACAGCGAACTGTTTCACGGCTGAAATAAGAAAGGCGGTGGTATCTACCCAGGCGACCCTACATATGGGTCTACCACCTAGTAAAGTAACCTACCACCTAAGTTCTCTGCTTTATTTGGAATAATAAAACAACAATAAATGAATATTTTATTTTATAAATCCTAATATAAAAACAGTTATCCTGAACGTATTGCCGACGAAAGGCGATCACTGGTCATGTCCTTTAGAAGATGAAGAGAGTAGATTCCTTTCTTCTTTCAATACTCGTGCAACGGTTCCTACGCTAACACCTGTGGCATTAGCAGTGCGCTGTCTAATGTTGCGCAAAGGAGTTAAATCACATTCGTCATTGTTATGAGCGGCCATGAATTCATATTCTTCTTTTAAAAAATGGTACACCTTGGCAATCATTTCACGACCCTAAAACAAAATACATTCATTGTGAAAATTATTATTTTTTGTCACATAATCTTAGACAATTATCTTCATAAAATAAATCTAAAAACTTAAACAAAAATAATGAAATAACCTCACTATGGATGACTTTTCGACGTTTATTTTCCATATTGACGCTACTTGGCGCGACGGTTGAACATTAATCTGGTATAATACACATCACACATCTGACTTCGCCCGTGTCTCGGACGGCACTGGAGGGGGACTGCTCTAACCTGATTTGGCGGACTCCAATCCAAACACGATGCAATGTGTGAGTAAGCACGAGTGCTTACCTACACATCCGCGGCGTGTTTGTACACTCGTGTTACCACAAGTGCAGCGAGAGTCGCTTCTTGAGGAAAAAGTACTGTACCAGCACAATTGTGGCCTTCATTTCAGTTATTATAAATGCGATAGTGAGATCGTATGTTTGTTTAAGTAGTAATTTACAGAGTACATTTGTTTTTTCGGCATTGGCTGCAAGAAGGTGGAAGGCTCGATTGTAGGGTCGTCCGGGTAGGTACACACCGCCTTTCTTATTTCAGCGATACAGTTCGCTGTGTTTTGGATTGAAGGGAAAGGTGCATTTCATCTTAGGCCTCAGGTTGACAAGACAAGGCGCCTACAATACCAAGTGTTTTTTTCCTTGTAATTGCAGGTGTCCATAGGCGAAGGTAACCATTTACCACCAGATGTGCCGTCAGGTGGGTTTGTCATCTAGTTGTGTAAAAAAAATTAAAACAGTCCTTTAATACCCCCGTGAATGTCGGCTATTGTAAAAACAGGTAGCCTGTGTTCTAATCTATCTTCATGCCGAATTGCATCTAGATCAGTTCAGCGGTTTAGAAGTGAAAGCGTAGCGGACAGCTTGTTTGTCATCTAGATGTAAAAAAAAACAAATTGATTCAACCCCTCACTCCACATAAATTTATCGTTTTTAGTAAAAGTATAGTCATGTTTAATATGAGTATATTATACTCATGTATACTTTTTGGTATGAAAGGTATGGAGATAATTTGATGACCTGGGAAGAACATTACGATCCTTTTTGGAGCGATAATAGTACACTATGATATAAGTGCGGTAAGTTGAACTTTACAGCCGAGGCGATATTGCTAGCCCGAGCCGCAGGCGAGGGCTACAAGAAAGCAGAGGATGTAATTATCAAAGCGCACGAATGTCATACGACGTTTTATAACATATTTGCGAGGAAATAAATAAAACTCGGACTTTCCAAACTTCAAACAAATCTTTAATCACTTGTCAAAACAGTTATAAAAATTGAAACAATTTGTAAAATCTATTGATTTTTTAGCATTGAATAGTAGCACCACAATAAGCTTGACTTATATTTTTATGAAAGTTCCATGAAATAGGCTAAAACTCCTTTCTGAAAATGAATTTGCATCATTGCTTGTTCTCCAAATTTTGATACGCTTGTAAGTATGTATCGGCCAATTTTTTGGGCAAGAGGTTTAGAGTAGCCGTTTTGGGCTACCTCTGAGACTTCTGGCGGTATCGAATAATAAATTTATCACTACTTGACGACATTTTCACATAAAAATAATCTAACAAAAAGAAGAAGCGCGCGGAATAATTTTTACCTGTTCACAAATAAGCGATGCGCGCGCATCAGCGCTTTTTTTAGGCAAAGGCACTAAAAACAGCCAGTATTACTAATAAAGAAAATTAATATTTTTGTGTTTTTGTTACAGATAAATGGTTGTAATTTATTAATAAAATTAATTAAATTAAAGAATTACATGTTTATTTATTATATTTTCTCTCCCAAAGTTAATTTTATTCATAAAATGTTGACCACTTTCTGTCATAGAAACTCTTTGCTAAGATTTAAAAAAGTACCGTTCGTTTTTAGACTGAGCCACAGATGAATGATAGTGCATCTTGATAAACCGTGCGATTTACATTACATTACCGCACAAGTGCGTAATGAGATACAATACGATATTGAAATTGGTTAAAATAAGAGACCCTTTACGAGCAAATGTGTTATAAACCACATTTACGTGTGTAGAGCCGCCCGCTTAAGCTAGTGTTCAGTAAATGTAATTAGTAAGTACTGACAGTAATTAATTAGTCTTTCCAGTAAAGTGAACCATATCAAAATATTAGGTACCTACATTGCCTATAATATCGTGCAGTCAATTATAAACAGTGACGGTATGTAGGTAATTAACTTTAATAAATATAAAACATAATGTACTACGCGTCCCATCAACAGCTATTTAAATGAAAGAAAGTTAGATCGAGGCAATTTGTTATTATGCGTTATGGATTTAGGGCCCGTATTACGTGACATAATAAACTCATGTTGAGTTCTATTCTTGGGAATCTTCAAACTGTTCGTCAAGACATGGATCTAGGTATTGAATATCGACTTCACTATATTCAAATATTGTTTATCGAGAAATTAATGCTCACACTACTGCGTAGAGTAAAGTTCTTTATTATGGGTCTTAGATTCCTCCACAACGTTTTTAAAATGTATACTTCCTTGCTTCCTTTATAATTAATGACAAAGAAGTAATAGAAAAAAAAACAACTAGAAAAAATCAAGTCAGCTAGATTTTTTAAGGTCTTAATATTTTTAAAATATTTTCAAAACATTTATTATACCGTCAAAATAAATTTCAGAAGATCTATTGTTTTATTGTTTAGATACACAGTATGTCTTTGGTAACTTTGTAAAAAAACAGTAATAATAGGGTGTGAAGCTCCGTTAAAGTCAGTGTTTAGTTTCAAGAGATACTTTAACATAATTCGAAGTGATGTGTCCATAGTCCATGCAGTGAGAGAGGTCGACAGAAGAAGTGTTATTTATGTGAAACGAATCCTAATCTGCTCGGGGGTGACTTAACAGGCAACGAGCGAGTTGCCCCTTTGCAGTATAAAAAAGATCAATCAATAATGTATACGCCCGTCTTTATACGTAGATTAAACTTACATACTTAACAGCCCGCGGGCATATTTACAATTTAAAATAGGTATATACACTATCTCAAAATTAGGAAGAACCACCTGCATCCGGGAAAAATACTAAAACTTTCGTTTCCATGTAAAGTTCACTTGTACAAAATTCAAAATGATTCGACGGTTTCAACAATATTCAAAATGGCAATATGGCGGGTGACAAAATCAAATCAGTCACCAAAGTGACAGGCGCCATGATGAATATTTGGCTGTGTTGCAGTTTTCAAAGCAAATATAAAGTAAATGGACAATTGAAAACTGTTCCGCATATTCTTGCCTATTTTTCAGTATAGTGTTATATACCTGGCCGGGTCTCCATACATTTTTGAGGCAACTCCTTCGTAATGAAAAAAAAAAAAAAATTTCATGCATAATACCGGCATAATATGATCAGAAATAATTCATTTCCTCCTGAACTTCGCTTCAGTCGAGATATAGAGGGATATACTATAGACTTCTTAGCACGAGGAAAAAAAACAACCATAGCGCAGGCGTGTAAACGTAAGCGACAAATTGGAAATAATTTATTTATCAAAAGTAACTGATTTAAAAAAGAAAACATATTGCTAGTAAATACTCGCACTGTTTGGAATCTTATATCTCTCTTAAATCTTATATTGATTATATTGATTCCTATATTTTTATACTAGCTGTGCCCGCGACTTGGCCCGCTGTATAGTGACTTTCGGCAGCATATTTAATTTTTAGGCTAATTATTTTGCAAATAAAACACCGACATTCTTTAAAATAAGCTATTTACAGTATTTCACAACAAATAGTTTATTTAAGTACATTTTTATACACGACGTTTTGCGGCTTTGATACACGTGAGCGTGCTATATAGAGTTACTCATGGGAAAAACATTTTTTTTAAATGAACACCTGCAACTTTAAGCGTACAGACCCTTAAAGTTGCAGGAGCTTGAGCTTTATTTATTATAATTGCGAATTCTGCTTTCAGGGGAAACTGCACTCTTTTGAACTGAAATGGCAAATTAGTTGGAATTATTGGTAGTTGCATCTGTTCTAAGGTATATCGCAATTATATCCAGTGGTTACCGCGCAGTGACACGATTCGGTCGCTGTCGCGAATAAACGGTTAGTCATTTTAACATCGAGTTTTTTCATTCATTCTCTTAAGTCACGGACACCACCCACATACCAACCGTAACAGTCCGCCCTATAAGAATTAATCGATGATTAATCGCTCAAAGGGTCATAATCAAAAGCAGCATCTTGAAATGCCTCCCATGTGCTACGTGTAAATGCACTTCTCTTTTGTGACACGTGTTCTTTGCGATTCTTCATGGGACTTTGCAGCACTCAATGGCGCATGACGCTCAGCATCTAATAGCCGACGTAGCCGAGTTTGCTTTAAAGTTTCAGCGGCCCTTTAAGATGCGTGACGTTCGGCATCTAACAGACTGCCGTGCTTGACTTTGCTTGGCATCTGAAATCAGACGCGCTTCTTTCTGCCCCTGAGTCTCAGCAACTCTTTGAGATGCGAGGCGATCGGCATTTAAAGCCAAACGGGTTTGAGTCTGCTCTTCAGGCTTCTAGCAATTTTCGCAGCGCGAGCTCAGCCAGAACTACGCGCTAGATTAGATTTGCGTTTTCCAGGAATATTTATTAGAATAAAAACAACGTAACTAAACAAAAAAATCTTCTTTAAAACGTAGGTACACGAATCAAAACGTTAACCTTTTGATTTAAAAAGTATTTTAATTAAAACAAATTAACAAAACACCTATAACTAAGCACAAAAAATAAATAAAAAAACTTCCAATTACGAAAATAACTTAATATACATTTACACTATTTTATAAAAACCTAAGTTATTTAAGAACCTAAAAAAAATGGTATTCAACAACTTTTATTGACCCAAATAAACAAAGCCTCTATAACTTTTTACACTTAATTTAACTTTTGAACGTAAGCAGAGAAAAATATTAAAATTACTTTGGATTGCGAAAAACATCTATTATTATTACTATTAAAAAAAAAACGCAAATATTATGAAAACACACTTAAACCAACTACAAAATTAACGAAAACAATGGTATTTTACCCCCAAGCGCTCATTGTGTATGGCGCGCGGCGTTTGGCAAGTTTCTTACTTGCGTTAATTTCAGTTTCACGTTTTGTAATTACTCCGTAATTCTCTGTATTTCTTCTATATTTTTATTATACAGAAACTTTCAACCGCTATTTTTACCCCCTTTAGAGTAAAAAGATGTTGGCTTTAAGCGTAAATACGGATAGACTAAAAGAATTTCACAGGGTTATTCCCTGTAACTCAGGGAATAATCCATAAAAAATTTGAAAAATCTCAGGAATCCGGGAAAAATACTAATAATTCTTTTTCACGCATAGTTTGTTTGTACAAAAGATTTTTCGTTGATTTCACAGTTATCTAGTATGGCAATATGGCGGGGGACATAGAAGTCAACTAAACGTCACCAAAGTGACATAACCGCCGTGATGAATATTTGACTGTGTTGCAGTTTTTTCTATAAAATTCTTATTTTATACCACGCAACAAAGCAAATAAAAAGAAAATGGGTAACTGAACACTGTTCTGAGTATTTTTACCTATTTTTCAGTATACATAGACCTGGCCGGATCGCCATACATTTTTGAAACATCTCTTTTGTCTCGTTTAGATATTTTTGTAAATCATTATTATCTGTTGCATTGTGTCCTTGTGCAATAAAGTGTAGGTATTGATTGATATTTTTATTAACAAATTACACAGCAAAAAGACAGTCTGTGAATAATTGTACTGATGTAACTGTCCACCAAGTAAACTTATTAGAAAAAAAATGTTAGTATCATATTTGATTAAATTCATAGTACAGGGCATTGGTTAAAAAGCTTCCTATGTTTTTTTTTTATACAAAGCACGGCAAATGGCTCAACACCACCTGATGTAAAGCGGTAAGAAGAGTCCATATGCGAAGCCGCAAAATTGCAAAACGACACAATAATTTATGATGTCCTTGGAATTGGAACACCGACGTAGGTACTAGTAATAAGTATACTTTTACGCTATCATGATTTTAGAACTATATCTATCTGTTCATGTTCGTTATCCTTAACACAAGTTCTTAACGATGCATAGTGTGGGCTAAATAATAGGTGCGAGTGTAAGAATATTAGATTACTAGTAGCCGCCCGCGGCTTTTCCTGCGTGGATTTCGTTTATCGCTCCAAAAAGTAGCGTATGTCCTTTCCAGAGTCTCAAACTATCTCCATACCAAATTTCATTTACATCGGTTCGGTGGTTTGAGCGTTAAAAGGTAACAGACAGACAGAGTTTTTTACGCATTTAGGTAGGTATAATATTAGTATTAGATTTTAATGTAATTGATTAAAGTAGTTTCTATATTTTCTGCAAAGACAAGAAAATGAGGGAATTTAAGCTGAATTTTGGACATCTACTTGCCACGCTACTGTCTTTATAGGATTCTGTTAATGAGGTCCGAACCAAGCTACAGATATGTATTCGGAAAAAGATTTTCGTTTATGGCGTGGGGTCTGGGATTTGCCCTCACATAATGACGGCCCGAATTCGTCGGTAAGGATTATAATATTGACCAAGAAAACCCTTACACATGAAAAAGAACCTGGCTTAAATTTTACAAATAAGTTTATCATTATGTCTACTAAATTCGAAAGGCAAAAGAATGGTCATTTGAAATAATATATTTTGAATTTTTTTTTCGCTGGGCGGCACTGCACTGCTAAAAGTTATAATTTTTGAACTACAAACATTGTAATTTAATATTTGAAAAGAGTGACTACACGAGTTTGTTACCGGAATCTTCTCGGTAGTTCAACTTTTGGTACCGGTGTAAATTCAGACATCACAGACGGACAGAGACTATGACGTTGTTAGTTAATATATTTTTTGTAATAGTTATAAAAATGTGTTTTTTGACGATTTAAAAGTGCTTCTTTGTGGCCTATTTAAATAAAATATTTTTTCTTTCTTTCTTTCTGTTCGGTTTATTTTGTATTAAAAAACTAATTAAATATCTTGACACTGTGTGCAATTATATTTATTTATTTCATTCATCATCATTTCAGGCGAGAGACGCCCACTGCTGGGTATAAGCCTCCTCAGGGATTGCCAAACCGATCGGTCCTGCGCTGCCCGCAGGCATCGGCTTCCCGCGACCCGGGACAGATCGTCGGTCCATCTTGTGGGGGGCCTACCAACGCTGCGTCTTCCGGTACGTGGCCGTCACTCGAGGACCTTTCCGCCCCGACGGCACTTTCTATTGTTCCTGGAATCAACTTAGCACTAACTCAAAAAAATATGTTTCGGGGGCATTTATTCGATTTAAGTAGGTACCTGTTTTTTTATACCATTAAGGTAACTAAACGGTCCATCTGATGGTAAGCGGTTATCGTAGCCTATGGACGCTTGCAACACCAGGGGTATCACTTGCGCGTTGGCGATCCTTTAAAATGTCTTTTTATTTATTTTATTTTATTTTATTCGGTAAATCATCAGCTGATAACACATGATAGGTAAGTAGTTACTTATAGTGACTAGTAAGTGACTAGTGAGTAGTTACTTTTTAGGCCTTTTTGAAGAGCCCTATACTGTACTCATTCGAGAAAAGCTCTGCGGGGAGCTACTTTAATTTGAAGCAAAAATCCGCAATTTCGCATACATAGAGAACATAACTATTCCAGTTATTTTGATTTTAAAAAAACAAACTATTCAATCGATTAAAGAATCGATAAGTGTTTATGGGACCAAATGGCAACTATTCCGCATCGAACAAAAAAGATTCAAGTAAATCGGATCAGAAATCAGTGTAAATTAATAAAAAAGGAAACTTACGAATAAATTGAGAACCTCCTCCTTTTTGAAGTCGGTTAAAAGAGATGGTGCTCTATAGCACCTATAGAGACATTTATGGAAAAAATTTAAGTTGACATTGGCAGAAAGCGTTTGCCCTCTTCAATGACCGACTGCCAAATTACATAAAAAACAAGATAGTGTCGAAGTAATTACGCTGTTGTTCCAAAGACATCATAATTATTGTGTTGTTTCTCAGAGGTCACACAGTCAACACACGAATAGCCATATTTCTCTTGTGGCAACTATTAGTATATAATATGTGGTACATAGTCGCCACATTCTAATCAAGAGATATTGGAAAATATGTATTTTTTTTGTCATTATTTTATTGTGTCATTTATAAACAAAATTAATAAAGAATATCAATGAAATACCTAAAGTAACAGAAAAAACGAGCCAAGTTTAAATGTATACGAATAAAACTGTTATACTTCCTTAGGACTTAATAAGTCACTTATAATTATTGAAATAATTTTATGTGACGCCTGTTTTAATGAATAAGTTATTTGGAATTAATTTCAGGTTTCTAAGCGTTGTTTGATTTGAACACTGCCGGGTATCTTCGCCGCACCGGGTCAAGGTGATTGAGTTAGCGTAGTGGCGCTTAAAGCCAAGATCAATAGAGCAATACTTGTAGACTCGTTTTTATCATTTATTTGTACATTGCCTGTACCCCTAATAAGATTATAGGGTTAAGTAAGGTTTTCTTTATTAATATTGTCTGTGTTTTTTTTTATTTATCGCGCAATATCAGTCACCGTATGAGTAATTGCTTTTTACTATTACAACTTATAAAACTGGTAACATTATCAAATACAATTTTTATGTAAAACAAACATATTTGATTCTAGATTGCGCCCTAATTGACTGAAGTAAGAATACGCAAATGCAAAATAATTTTACATAAAAGGCATATTGATCTATGTATGAACAATGTTAGCGAAGATATTGAAGACTTAAGAACGAATTTTCTCTTAGTTATTCCAAATAGTTCGTGGGACGATATTATATAAAAGTGAATCTATAAGTAAGATCAGTAGGTACAGGTAAAGTAAACTACGTCAGATCACTTTATAATAAAAAAAATCGTATCCCCGTGTCGCCAAATGGAAGCAATAAGCTTCTTCCGTTACTTGTCTCCGCACACCACAATATCTATATTTGGTTATGTTTCGCGTGTCAAAGTTGGCGACGTTTGTTGGTATCGGCTCGCCATTTAGGTAGGTCGCGTTTTTGCTGCTAAGGTCGTTTTTTGTTGCTGCTATGATACGTGCGTATAGTCACATGCAATAAGCTCTATCTATATCTCGTGGGCCTTATTCTCTTTGCAATAAGAGTTACTGCCTGTCAAAAGTGTATGAATCTTAGTGCTCTTGACTGTACATTTTATGTAAGCATGTGAATTGCAAAAAATATCCGCGTTTGTAAATGCCCCGTCCGCGATTTATTTTAATTGTATTGTAGAAGGTTTTTTCTGGTTTACGAGTTGATGATATTTTAGTGGCCAACACATCATAATGGCAATTTACTGGGTTTATGTAAGTCTATTTATAATTATTTAAAATAAAATCAGCCAAATTAAGATTTTATTTCCTTAAATCATATATATAACATAGATACCTACATAAATTATAGAAAAGTAACGGACAGACAGAGTTACTTTATTCTTTTTTCGTTTATTCGGGATAACAACAGCATACATCACTTAACAACTTATTACTTAGTTATATTTTTTATACAGTCAATAATAGTTATCCTCGTGCTTCTTTCACATTTGAAGTAATTTTTTTTATGCAAATAAAACAATTTTGCACACTTTTTCTACTTTGATAGGTTCAATAACTTCCACAGTTGTGTAGTGGTAAATTTTCCAAAAAATATTCTAGGAAAGCACCAAGGTGTTCGAATCATTAATACTGTTTTCCACAATAAAAATTTTCGTAAACCGGTGAATTCCACCACTGTACCGGTTTTTAATTGTAATTGAATGAATATATCAAACCAGTAAGTTAAAATAGATAGTGACCCTTTTTACGTGCGAAATAAGTAATTTTTAGTATAGACAAATATGTGTACTAGAAAAGTAAGGTCATTTCTACCATCCGGGTGCGTTAACCATTCAGCTACCGGTGACTTGTAGAAACCTGTGAATTTCTTCGAATCTTTCTGTTTTGACATTCTAAAGCTAGTGAGTTGGTTTTTGAGTGTATTTTACTAATTATTGTGAACGATTTTTAGAATTTTTATTTTTACTTATTACTTTATGTATCGAATTGATATCAGTTATATTACGTGTGATGTGCAAGTTTAGGGTAATGGAGCAGTAGTGTAGTTTCATTTTTTATGAACAAAACTGGGTCAAAGTTGCTTGATTTTCCAAAAATAGAGAAGAAATGAGAGATTAATCTCAATTTTTAACCGACTTCAAAAACGAGGAGGTTCTCAATTCGGCCGGTATGTTTTTTTTTTTTTTTTTTTCTATGTATGTACACTGATTACGCCGAGATTACTGATCCGATTTACGTGATTCTTTTTTTGTTCGATGCGGAATAGCTGCCATTTGGTCCCATAAAAATTTATTCGAAAACAGTTGGGTACTTTGGTTTTAAATTAAAAAAAACTGAAATTATGAAATCGTCTACATAGCGAAATTGCGAATTTTTGCTTTTCCAATGACTTTTTAGTGAAACGATACGATAGTAAGAAACAATATAAGTTGACGGTCACCCATCTAGCTTCGACCATAGAAAGTTATCACTAAAAATTGTGAAAAAAAAATTTTAAACAAAAATTAAAACCGACTTCAAAAAACTGAAAAGGATAAAATAATTAAATTTAAGTAGGTATTCTTCATCCCCTAGAAACATATTTTTGGAGTCGGTGCTTTACTTCCATTGTTTTTGGAAACCACTTAGCACCAACTCCAAAAATATGTTTCTAGGGGATGAAGAATACCTACTTAAATTTAATTATTTTATCCTTTTCAGTTTTTTGAAGTCGGTTTTAATTTTTGTTTAAAATTTTTTCAAATAATATCTTTGTGTTTGCAATGAAATTTTATTACGAAAACAAACAAAAAAAAAACAAATTAAATTGAAAAACCTATTAAGGTTTCGCTATTAAGCCAAGGTGTGTAATTTCATAAAAATGACTATGGTGCCTATTTTTCTAGAACCTTTGAATATGTCTCGCTTATATCGGGATGATGGACACCTACAGGATTAATTATCCCCTTTTTCCATCACACGCTGTTTAATAACAAAATCTGATTACAGATACTAATTGTTATTTTAACCGATCATAAAAACAACAACACCTGGACAAGGCTGAGACGTTTTTAATTATCGAAAGTAAACATCCCGGAATCTGTTACGGGACTTCATAAATGTAAATTGGAGGCGCGTCCCGTTGGTGGACCCAGCACACCTACCGACGTCTTCGACATTTTTTAGGATAAGAGTCCGACTAATATCGTGACATATTTATTTCTATTATCAATTTTATGTTTAACATTATTATTAATGTTTGTAAGGTTTAAAAGTATATAAACTAGAAAAAAACCAGGCCCGGGGGCGGGGACCGAGCCTGTTTAACCTTTACGTAGTATATATATTTTTTTTGTAGTATAGATATTTATTTCTTAATCATGTTCTAACATTATTTGTATTTAGCCTAGAGTTTTGACTTTGATAGCTACTTAATTTACACTTATTTTCGTTAAAAAAGACGGCCAATATTGGAGTATTTATTTTTACTGTAAGCAATCATGCAAAGCAGGGTAGGAATTCGGGCAAACCTCAAGTCGATCAAGGTTTTAGGATTTGAAATTTAATAAATAACTAAAGTTCTTAGCATAGGGAACTATGTCGGGGGCTACACACCGTACGATTTTCTTGTAAGATCGGTACCAGCTAGGCAAACGAGATCGAAAGGTCTGCCCGCCGTTCAGCTTCCCCTCCCCTTGCTTCTAGCAAATGGGGCCGGGCGGCGAGGATTGCGGCATCGCTTGTATACGGATACTATTATACGCGATATAGTCCTTACTCCGTGGAAGTTAGACACGGTTTGATTTGAAGAACTAAATATTTTATACTGAGCATTTATTTATTTATATTTAAGTATCTGTTCTAAATGTGTTCTAACACCAACCAGCGACTATGAGGAAGGCTTGGCATTTCAAAATAGTAGATCTATGTGGTTTTTAGGTTTTATGTCAATAATCAAATGGTTAGTTAATCCGCAAAACTTTGAATCTGAAATGCATCGAAAAATGATCAGAAGTGGGTTTAGCTTGCATAAGCTTAGGGTAAATTTAAGCAACTGCAATAAAACAACATTTTAAAATAATTGAATGAGCTCCCTGCAGAGGTTTTCTCGAACGAGTATAGCATGGGGTTCTTCAAAAAAGGCGTGAAAAGGTTTTACAGGGTCGGAACGCGCAAGTGATACTCCTGGTGTTGCAAGCGTCCATAGGCTACGGTAACCGCTTACCATCAGGTAGGCAGTATGCTTGATTGCCAACTTAGTGGTATAAAAAAAATTGACATATACTGCTGGGCATAAGCCTCCAGGTTCTCCAAACTGTTCGGTCCTGCGCTGCCCTCATCCACGCGGCTTCCCGCGACCCTCACCAGATCGTCGATCGATCATTGACATATTCAGAATAATTTAATAGAACATACTACTTAGACACCTTTATATTATTAGATACTTTGTAGAATATAAACTGTATTTTACTTTTCCCTCGTTGCTAGGCGCCCGCCGCTCAGTAATACTAATACAGTAATAACTAGCGACCAAGTTTTTGTACTGCTGACGGTATAAAACTTTTCACCGTGGTAATAGGGGTGCTTTTTGAGTATGTGGTGGAGCAGCCCAGTTGTTACATTAATTGTGATGTCGACAGTTCGTTCAGATGTACAAAGCTTGCGCTGTAATTTGTGCGAAACTGTTTGTAAATCTGTCTAATACTTGAAATTCCATATCAGAAATAATCCTGGAGTGCATTTTACGAGACTTTTAACTTTAAACCTAATGCTTTTATTTATGCTGTGCTTTATTAGAAATACCTCCGTATAACGGTTTTGCACTGTATTTTATTTTTAACCCCGATGCATAAAGAAGGGTGTTATAAGTTTGACGTGTCTGTCTGTGTCATTGTAGCTCTTAAACGAATGAAGCGATTTTGATTCGGTTTTTGGATGAATGGTTTTTGGCTATAACGTATGAAGATCTGTTCAGGCGTTTGGTGACTCTTAGCTTATTTCATTCTTGACAAAAGAGTCTTGCTAACTTTCACATATCCAGTTGATTTGAAATTTGATTTACTGTTTCTTCGGTGGTATATCCAAGACATGCTAACCTTCAGCTCATCCTATACCATCCTGTACTTCTGCTGTCAGAAGAGCGTCGGGAGAAACTTACAGCAGTTAGGTATAGTTAGGTTTATAAGAATAGTCTCAACGAGATTTTCTGATCTAAATGCGGCCGGGAGTTACTGAAAATTTACAAAAAATATACTATTCTTTTTGAGTATGTGTAAAAAGCTTAAAAGCGATACATTTTATCATTTTATGCATAAAATATTTAGCAATACAACAACATAAAGAATATGCAGGGTGGTGTCGTCAATACAATAAATTAAAACATGGGCTATATTAGTTCATAGAAATGGTTTACCACTATCAAAAACATCTTATTCGTTTAATAATTTCATGACATTTCTATTAAATAATCTATACTTAAAAAAAATAATTTCAATACAAGCAATGGTATCATATTATTAATTCGCTCATTTGAACTTATGGTTATGATCAAATAAAAAATAAAAAGCACGACAGCCAATGTCAAAGAAGATAGTAGAAGTTTCTATGGAATTTTGGTAATTTTTGTAAGACCCCATCTTGTGTTATGAATTATCTTTCCATAAATCTTGACCGATAGAAGCGGCCATAAAATATTTTAAAATGTTGAAAAACATCACACAGGACGCCATATTGTAGGAAACAAAATGTAAATGTCAGAATACAATTTTAATCTTAGAACAATAATTATCCTTTTGCAAGTTAGCACATTGCCATTTAGAAAAGAAGAAGAAAAATTAATGTCAATTTGACATTAAAGTCAACTTTTTAACAGCGCTATCGTGGCTATGGCCTATGCACTTTTGGACACTTTTATGACTTCTATTTTGCCATTTTAAACAAAACTTATTACATTTCATTATTTTTTTGCAATAAAATAAAATAAAAAAACTGTTGTGCTAATTAATGGAAACCATTCAATCTAAAATTTTAAACAAAAATTAAAACCGACTTCAAAAAACTGAAAAGGATGAAATAAATAAATTTAAATAGGTATTCATCCCCTAGAAACGTATTTTCGGAGTCGGTGCTTTACTTTCTATTGTTTTTGGAAACCACTTAGCACCAACTCCAAAAATATGTTTCTAGGGGATGAATACCTACTTAAATTTAATTATTTCATCCTTTTCAGTTTTTTGAAGTCGGTTTTAATTTTTGTTTTAAATTTTTTTTTCACAATTTTTAGTGATAACTTTCTACGGTCGAAGCTAGATGGGTGACCGTCAATTTATATTGTTTCCTACTATCGTATTGTTTCACTAAAAAGTCATTGGAAAAGCAAAAATTCGCAATTTCGCTTATGTAGACGATTTCATAATTTCAGTTTTTTTTTAATTTAAAACCAAAGTACCAAACTGTTTCTGATAAAATTTTTATGGGACCAAATGGCAGCTATTCCGCATCGAACAAAAAAAGAATCACGTAAATCGGATCAGTAATCTCGGCGTAATCGGTGTACATACATAGATAAAAAAAAAAACATACCGGCCGAATTGAGAACCTCCTCGTTTTTGAAGTCGGTTAAAAATGGTGACAAGTCGCTTATTTGAAAATTAAGTATTTTCATAGGTATAGGTAGGTACCTATGCATTCATAAGTACCTACATAAATGTTATTGTAATTTTTTTGGCCCGATTTATATTTATATGCTATATATTTATTGGGTTGTACGGCTAGTTTAAAGGACAACTCAAACAAACTTTTGTTGCGATTAATTACGTGTAGTTAGACTAGCAGACCGCGGTTTAATATATCGTGACAGCAAAATTAGATTCTGTAACATGGACATATAGCACACTTTAAAGTATATAATTCCGAATGTGTATTCCTGGGGTATAAATGTTACGTTCTCCTTTCCGAACCGGGATCTTTTACGAAGCTAAATATTATTTTTTAATTTAGTTATACCTATTTGTAAATGCGTCAGTAAATAAAAAATAAAAAAATAAAATCTTTTATTTCAGACCAATTATGTCCATTGTTTGAAATCTATACAATCAATTAAATCTAAATAAAAATCAAATTAAATCAATTAAATCAAAATAAAGTGACTAAAATCAAAACAAATTATTTAAATTATTAAAAAAAATTAAAAAAGTCATCACAAAAATAAAATTAGTGAAATATTATATATATTATTTGGGGTTATATCAGCAAAAATATTCATTTAAGTATTTTTAATTGCATTGGAACTTTGGAAATAATGATAATAAAATACTTTTCCGCCTTGTTGCAAAAGTAATTTTCTAATCACCTGTGAAGCCACATACCTATTACGGACACAATAGTTTTTATATGATATATCGTCATAATTATGCTCCCGGGAGCCGCAGCGTGACAAATTAGTTACAAAAAGGCATAATCTAAATATATATATTAGAAAACTGACTGACTGACACGTCAGTTAATACGTGTATCAACGTACAGGCCAAACCTTTGGGTCTATAGAAATTCCAATTTTGGCACCACAGATTAATCTGTGACATAGGTTCTTTTTATTATGAGGTCTAGGAGTGCACTAAGAAAGGATTTTTCAAAATTCGGGAAACGGAGGTCCATTAGTTAGACTATTTTATGCGAAACTTCACAGGAGTACTCCTATCGATAAATGAGAAAACAAGTATTTTAGGTTATTTAGAATTCAACTCCTAAAAAGGAAAATTAGGTGAAAAAGTCTAAAAATCAACACGGTATTTTTTTTGCCACGATTTTCAAATCCATCGTGGCGTACGTGGAATACCATCATAACCTATAAGGGTTCCAGCCTTATATTTTGAGGTATGACACGAGACTCGCGTTATCCTAATAGGTTTTGAATTTGTATTTGGTGCCATCTCGATCGTCATGAATCGGTACCTAGGCGAGCGCGTGCGGCGCGGGGAGACGGGGGGAGAGGTCATCTGAAAACTTTCGCTGCATTCGTAATTAGTAGAATTCAAGGTGCTGCATGAAGTTGGTTGCCTGCTTGCTTTTTATAAGTTTAGGCTTGCATTTTATCTGCAATGCAAAAAATCATGCTTTATCTCATCGGCACGGTCCCCTTGGTCCTTTAAAAGTATGTTGGAATTCTTCTATCCTTTTAACCAAAATTAAATTAAATTAAACAGTTTCGCCGGTTCTCAAAATGTATTCTGATTTTTGCTCGGCTTATTCCACTAAACTCTGAAAACTTTCCCCTTTAACTTCAAGATACTTTTTAGTGAATATTTTATTGGCTTATTCCACTAAACTCCAAAAAACTTTTCACGATGTGATCATCGTTAGGTAATCTTTTTACCGGACATACTTAGTACTGCCATCCTAGGTTTTAGATAATTCTTCTGCAAATGCAAAGATCCTCTGTTCTGTTCCATCTACCAATTTATGAGCAACGTCTGAACATGTAATATCTTTAAAAATCAGTTGGATCTTGAATTGTACTTATTGCTTTGCGCAAATAAAGTTCCGCTTTTTAAAATTACCCCGAATTTGACGCTAGCGAAGCCGCGGGAAAAAGCTAGTATTAATACAATAAGAATACGATGTTTTTATTGGGCCTACCTACCTGATAGTAGGTAGGTACCTAACTTGCATGCGCGATTATTGAGTATAAGTATTGTAAGATTTTATATTATAGTTATGAGAAGCTCGGTGGTGAACTGGTTTGAGCGCTCTGGTTTCGATTACGAAGACAAAGCAATTTTCGAGATGGTAAATTCCGGGAAGGGTCAATCATTTGTAGTCTCGAGCTCCTCCGTACTTTGGAAGGCACGTTAGGCCGTAGTTCCCGGTTGTTACTGCAACCGCTTTAACCCAGCCAGCCTGGGCCAGCGTGGTGGTGTTTGGCCCAAACTCCTCATGTGTTTTTTCCATGTAGAAAGGCCTGTGCCCAGCAGTGGATCGAATATAGGCTGGTGATGATGATATTATAGTCATTGGAGATGTTAAAAATAGCCACAATTTTAAAAATCTGTTTGTAAATATTTGTACACCTACTGACTTTGTAGACTTTAGCGTTTTTCAAACAACCGTTATTGACGTGTAAAAGGACAAATCTTATTGAGTTTTTTACCTGTTATACTCAGAGCAAGATCTCCGGTTGATTTGCGAATGGGTAGCTTAATATTAACGTTCAATAACTACATTTATATGCAATCTTGGTGGTAATAGTTTACTGTTGTCTCCTACCGCATATGATTGTTTTCATATGCGTTTCAAAGCAATACGATTGATAATACGTATTTCAGTAAGGCGGTCGCCCCACTGCAGGTCTATTTTTAAACCACTGTTGTTACTTATAAGACGGCTCAAATCCGAACCGTATTATTACTTCAAATCTACGCAATAGAATATGAGAAATCGTACTGCACTTTTTTAATTTCTATTGTAATAGAATTTTGAAATTCAATTCATTTGCACAATATCTAAAGTATCAGCTCACTAAATACAATTTACCGAATATTTCCCAAAATAATAACAACGCTTAGAATCCCGCGGGACGAGGGATATTCCAATCAGGTTTTTGTTTCATTCCTTCCTGAATATTTTAGTCAATTATTTCGTTTTGATACTCGCAGCGAATACTTTTAATGAAATACGTGATGATTTAAATCTAAAGCGAAATTATTGAATACGTCAAGATTTGAAGGCAAAAAAACAGTTTGGTTTTATTTTTTTTAATCTAAAAGTATAAGCCTATAAACATATTAAACAAAATATTAAGATTAATAGCTGGCAAGGTTTCATATTGATATTAAATACGCACGCCTTTTAAAAATATGATATTTGCAAGCAAGCGTAGGTTCAATATTGTCTGCTTAATCCTTGTTGCATATCCTACAAGTTCTAATTGACCCTAATTTTCAACTAATAAATTTTGACAAAAAATAATAACAATTACAAATAAAGAAAGAAAACGATCAAAAAGGTTAGTAGGATACACCTAGTACTCCGGTGGCGTAGTGGTAATGGCTTCTGGGACCTGGGCGGACCCCAGGAGACGCGGGTTCCATTTCCTCCTGGAGCATATAATTTTTTATCGTTTTTTTATTTATTTGTAATTGTTACAATAAATTGGGCGTTTAACCGCACAAAATCAAAAATAAATGTGAAAAAATAATAATTCCATTCGTGAAATCCTGCTTGTATACCTAAGTACCTACTGCACTTTGAATAAAAATTGTTATAAAGGTAGACATTCATTTACAATGATTTGGAAAAAAAACTGCATTGGAAAAAAATAATTTCATATTCAAAGACCTATTAAGTATAACAAATCAACGCCTGTTTGTTGTCATTACAAAATATGCCTTTCAGAATTTAGTTATTCTGTGATGTTGTGAAATATTTTTGGTCTGGGTAAGGTGTTATATTACGTAAAGTAAGTGTTCAGCAACTTTTGTTACTACCTGTAGATACCGTTGTATAGTGATGCTTATGTAATCAAACATTATTGATTAGATATTGGTATCTTAAATTGTGCAAGGAATTTATTTTATTACGTTATTTTTACATTTAACACATTGACTCCTCACAACAGTTAAAGCGTACCTAGCCTCTGGGCACAAATTTGTTCATCATCATCATCAGCCTATATACGTGCCACTGCTGGGCACAGGCCTCCTACAATGCAACTCTAGACCATGGCGAAAGTTGCTATGTTTTCGTAAGCGAAACCAGAGCGCTTAGCTTAGCATAAACAGCTCGGCAAATAACACCACCTGAACGAAAAGCGATAAGAAGAACCTAGCTAATAGGGTAGTTGACAACTTTTTTTTATTACATAAATAAAAAGTTTATAACTCATAAAGAAATATTGCAAAGGATATAGTATGTATAAGATCTAGTATGTAATAGTTTGACAGATACAGTGGTATTTTTCATATGTTGCGGCGCAGTGTCTAAAAACGCTCCATATAAAATCTACGGAACATATTTAAATTAATGGACAACTATTACTTACAACTATTATTATTAAAACAGCTATTATTATGACAACATAAACAATAGTTGTTTTAATTGATGTCAGCAATCCAATATCATTAACATTTTTGATAAATTTTAAAAAAGAATGACAACTTTTTTTATTTTCAAAACGATACAATTTCAATAATACTTATTTCATATTTTTTAAGTTTGAATTGTTTTTATGGGCAACAGTTGCGTATATTTTCCGAATTTGTGGAAAATAGCGCCATATTCAAACTTAGACAACATCCCAATTGCGATGACAGCGCTGCATGAACGAACACACCGTTCTAGCATCCACCAGGCCGGCCTTTTCACGCTTCTTTATGAAGTACGGCAAAAAAAACGAGTTACTAAACTTTGTCTGTGGTGATGACTTTTAACTATGTAATCGGATTTTTTAAAATATTTTCTTTTAAATATTGTAAGAAATGTATTGAAACAAATAAATAGCCAGGAAGTAGGTATAGTGAAGTACAGTTAGAAATTAATTTTACTCTAAGTGTAGTGCTCGCAAAAATATAAGGTAATTGCTACACTGCATATTTTACTCTGTAGTTGGTTTGCACGCACCTACGTCGATAAAATCAAACAAACAAACCCATGTTATTAGTGTCAGACCTTGATTATTGCAATTCAATATTTGCAACACAAGCCAAAATTATATCTAGCTAAATGTTTGATAACTGACCAGACTTTGTAGTTTCAAAATCTCAGTTACGAAATCACGGGGGCGTTAAAATTTATAGATAAAATTCCATTATTCTCAATGATATATGGTTTTTAAGGATTTCTCTCTTATTTATAACACTTTACAACGTGTTTGTTGAGGTTCCGATTACTATTCAAGGCTTCGAAGTTTGTATACTTAACAACGGCCCATTTCTTTATATGTTAACAAAAAGTTTGAACGTGCATTTAAGTAATAAATAGCTTTTGTCTCACTGTATCGATAAATTCACCTTTATTTTTATGAAAAGAATGTGTCCGAAACTCCGAAGTGAAAATGACATGTCCAGCCCGCCTAGCATGACCACCGAAACGCGATATGATAAAGCTATTTATCGCTTCGAACTGTCAAAAATCATTGGATATAACCGCCATCTTGAAATTTTATCGAAACTGCGAACTATTTATCGCTTCGAACTGTCAAAAATTGGAATTGGATATAACCGCTATCTTGAAATTTTATCGAAACTGCGAACATAATACAAGTTCGCAGTTTCGATAAAATTTCAAGATGACGGTTATATCCAATGATTTTTGACAGTTCGAAGCGATAAATAGCTTTATCATATCGTATCATATCGTGTTTCGGTGGTCATGCTAGGCGGGCAGGGGCGGGATGCGAATTTTCATAATCCGGTTGACACCTGTAACCACTGAGCTACCAATGACTTGGGAATCGCCCTATGAGTTGCGTTATAAGCTAACTATTATACCATGTCGAAATTGCTAATATTACAACACCCGAACGAGTATAGTACTGTAAGTGAAAACTTGCCTCTTTAACCACCCGATGCAAAAAGAGGGGCGTTACAAGTTTGTTGTGGCTGTCTGTGTATGTGGTCTGTTTGTGGCATTGTAGCTCCTAAACCAAAGACTATATAACCAATTGACTGCGCTTGCGGGGGCAATCTTCTCACTAAGCATATGCTAAAACGAGTTTATGTGCCGATTTCGGCTTCAGAGTGCTTCTAGCTGCCGCGGGTATCACACAGTGACGTAAAATATTATTTAAAGAGTCAAAATTCGGTAAAAATGCCCAGTTGTGCTATTAAATGGTGTGGGATGTCGAGTTCTACTTCAAATTACAAAAAAGATGGAATAACCTTCCACAGGTAAGTATTATTTAGATGAAATTCGTAAAAAAAAATTTTCACAAAAATAAATTCTTGTTAATAAATATAAAATTGGCACGCGTTGATGTCTTTCTACCCCTCTCTCTCTTTCCTAGGTTTAATGTACTATGCATTTATCTCTTTCTTTCAAGATAGTGCTGTTACGTGCACTTTCTTCTTGGTATCGATAATAAAATCATTTTGTAAGATTTAATTATATTGTTTTCGTATTATTCAAATCTAAATTCTAATTTGATTAATATAATTTTTATTTCTATTTACAGACTCAAACCATGTGATTCACTAAGGGATTTATTTAAAGAAATTAATATTTTGACCGTTGCTTCTCAATATCTAAAACAGCAAGTTTATTTTTATATCTAGTGTTTAAGTTATGAATATCACTATGTTTTGAAAACGTATGTTTATATTTGTGAATATAAATTATGTTCTCATATATACAGGGTAGAAAAAATCTATGGGCCCTGGAAGGGAACTACTTTAAATCCTTTAGTTAGCTCATTTTACTGAAAGGAAACATTCCTTTATTTTTGAAAAGAAACAAAACTGCATTTAAAGATCTTCTAAAAGTCGCTTGTCTCACCCGGGAATCGAACCAACTAAAAATTCAAAAGTAAACCCTCGCTATTTTTTATTATACGAATCGGTAGGATTAAAGTTCAGGATAAAATTTGTTTAATAAACATTTGGTATTGGGAATAAAAAAAGTAAAAAGTAACATCAATTATTTACGATCGAATACATTCAACATTTTTAACGATTTTAAAAATGTTGAAAGTTGTCGTTCTAATTTCAAATTGCCCCGCGTTGCATTAAAAAATGCGTTCCATTTTTAACTTTTCCTCAGATTGCCTAGTTTAAGAACGAATTGTGCATAAATTTATTATTACAATTTAATGATTTTCTTATCGAAGTCTTCAATAAGGTACTAAGACATAAATAACATTAGCAAACCTGTATTTCATACAATATCTTTGGATGTTAGAGAGATAATAAAATTAACGTATGGTTTACTTGTTACAAATGAACATTACAGTACTAGGTACTAGATAGTTAATAAAAAACTTGTAATAAATATTCAATTGCATAGGTATCACGTACAACATATTAGTGTGTTTGCTAGACAAATTTTATCCTGCACAATAATCCTACCGATTCGTATAAAAAAATAGCGAGGGTTTACTGTTTTAATTTTTAGTTGGTTCGATTCCCAGGTGAGACTAGCAAGTTTTAAAAGATCTTTGAATGCAGTTTTGTGTCTTTTCAAAAATAAAGGAATGTTTCCTTTCAGTAAAATGAGATAACTTAAGGATTTAAAGTAGTTCCCCTCCAGGGCCCATATATTTTTTACATTCTGTATATATGAGAACATAATTTATGTTCACAAATATAAACATACCTTTTCAAAACATAGTGATATTCATAACTTAAACACTAGATATAAAAATAAACTTGCTGTTCCAAGTTTTAGACTTCACAAGACAAGTCGCTCAATCATTGGGAAATGTATACACATTTACAAAAAAGTCGCACCAAATGTAACTGAACTGCCTTTTCACAAACTTAAGTTATATGTCAAACAAACTTTAATGAAAAAAGGCTACTATAAGGTCCAAGAATATTTAGATGATAAGAATGCGTGGACACATTTAAATTCCAAAATGTTTTATATGTTTATTTACGAGTATTATGACTATTAACCACTGTATACCTATATTGTGATTGTGCATTGTCAGATAGCTTGAAAATGACGATAATACTTTTAACATTGGGTACCTACTTTGTTGGTACGTTGATATAAAGTCTCTTCTAATATTTTTTTTTTTTCGCTGGGCGGCACTGCGCTGCTAAAAGTTATATATTATATTTCAACTTTTGGAACCGGTGTAAATTCAGACATGACAGACAGACAGAGACTATGACGTTGTTAGTTAATATATTTTTTGTGATAGTTTTAAAAATGTGTTTTTTTGACGATTTAAAAGTGTTTCTTTGTGGCCTAAATAAATAAAAAAATTTTCTTTCTTTCTTACGTTCATTCATTAAAATCGTACTAAGTTATTATGTTGTTTAATTACACTAGAAATTCCCTCGCACCAAAGTTGACTTATAGTTTTTATCGATAGTCGATAATATTTTTGGTCTCCCTGCTCCCTACAAAAACACGTGTAATTGAACTGACCAATCAGCGAAGCCAATGCCTCGTCGCCCCCGCACCGCTAAGCAGTGACCTGTGTTTCTAAGGAGGAATGCATCTATGCGCTCTCCACTGGTTAAGTACTCCGTGTCCTAAACGAATGGACTAATTTTGATCCGTTTTTTTTGTTTCATAGCTGACGTGATAGAGATGGTTCTCAGTTATAATTTATAAAGCTCTGTTGAGGAATTTGAAGACAATAAGCTCATTTCCTATTTGACAAAAGGGTATTACTATCTTTCACATATCCGATTGATTTAAAATCTCGTTTACTGTTACTTCGGTGGTATTTCCAAGACATGCTAACCTCAAGTTGATCCTGTACCATCAAATAGTTAGTCTGCGGGATGCTCAATTCTTCAGAAACTTGAGGCAGATATAGCGTGTTCGGGTCATAAAAATAGTCTCAATAATCTCGGATTACATAAAATCTTCAGTATGCATATTTCAAGTCTACTTAGTTTTTTAAACATCGTTAAATATATGAATTTTAATAAAACCTTTATTATTTTAACATACTTTATTTAAATTATAATTGTTCGTACCTACTACGAAATTCAACGAATACGTTCAAAGTGATATACTTAACGTTTTATATTACGCAACTGTGAACCAAGTTACTAAGTTAAAATGTAACAAAAAAGCGTAAGGTTTGATGCCCTGCCTATTACCTAGGTATTTAGGACATCAAATTCAATGTACAATGACCTCGACGGTTGTGATCGCGCCAACCTTGCGCGCGACCGCGTCGCCCGCCGAGTTCGAATTAAAAAATACAGACTGAATGAATAGCGAAACTGAGTAGGGTATCTAATTTTTTTTTATATATTAACACTGAAACTGTATCATTTAAATTTTTATAATTATTTAACTAGCGGGGTTAAGAGAGTCGAGACATGTGGTATTTCCATTCGGTAACATCTCTACCAAACATCGCAGCCAAATAACTCTTACTACTGTTATTTTTTATATGAATAAGGAACAGGGTGCTTATCTTTTATGCCGTAAATACAACGCTTCCTGTTTATTTCAGGGTAGGCATCGTGTGAATATTACCTTTGGTGTTACGAGCGCTATAAATAATAGGCATCGGTAACTTAATATAAGTTACCATAAGTATATCTATGATTATAGACCTATTATTATTTCTAAATAATTATAAATCAAACACAATCAGATCTTCCTTAGTGTATGAACGCCGGCGTGCTGCCGAGGGATGAAAGATGAAACAGATAGGTAACATTTCTTGACATACCTGTTTTTAACATAGATATCAGAGGATACTCCCCTATGCCGAGCCCAAGTTTTTGTAATGTCACGTTTTAAGCTTTGTAAATATTAGGTTAGTGTTGTAAAGATAAGTTTTTTTATACTTAATGTTGCTTAAGTTGATACATAATAAACTTTCTTATAATAAACATGTAGGTACCCACGAAACATAATCCATTACATCTCAGTAAAAATCTACAAAAATGATACCTACTTATAACAGAGTATGAAATAAAATTATTCTTTTCTATACTAGTTTTTTGTTTCACAGCTCACCTTGACCGCCACTAAATCGACTTTCTAGTAATTCCTAATACATTAAATTGATAAGGAATATCCCTAAAATGAAAGTTTTAACAATAAATTATTTCACAACTTCAGACTTGGTATTTTCAATGAAAGAAAAGTGTTATATTTCACAATCTGTTGGAAATGGAGCTAGTGTTGTTTAAAGTTTGTTCAATTACCTCCAGCGATCTATAACACTGCCTATCGTGTAGTGTCTATGGTATACTACCGTCCTGCAGTGACTAAGATCTCCAAGGTATAGTAGTGACACTACTATGTATAGTAGTGTCACTACTATGTATAGTAGTGTCACTAATATACATAGTAGTGTCACTAATATACATAGTAGTGACACTACTATACATAGTAGTGACACCACTAGGTATAGTAGTGTCACTACAAGTTATAGTAGTGTCACAAGTAGTATAGCTTTTCTGTGATCTTCTGGAAGATGGCGCTCACGATTCAAATGACAAATACCACTGCCACTTTCGATTATTTATCTATAGAGGAACTACTTTTATCTTCGGATGGTAACATGATTTATTCAAACAAAACGTCAAGTATGATTGGTGACCCTAGGGAGTATTGCAGGTAAATAAAATTAACTTGTATGTAATGTCTATTTTTATGATAAAATCAATATTTCAAAATAGGAAATTGCTATAATTGCATAAAAATAATATATTATTTGCAAATAAACTTATTTGCACTTGATGCAAGTCATCGTCACTGTAACAAACTATACAAATATAACCATTGTCAGGAGAAAATACAAAAGTATTATTATTAATATGGCCATATTTTTATACGACTTAATTTAAAAGCAGGAGTAAAAAAAGGAATTAGCCGCGATAGTTTTTTGAAGGTAGGTTATTGGACACTATCCTAGCTAGATTTTGCAAAGTTTGTGTCAAATCAGTGAAACAACATAGCACCAACCCCAAAGATACCATAAATACTTGTATTTAAGTAATGATTATTTTTTGCCTTTTTTTTTTCTTCGTGTTGTTTTTTACTATCACTTGACTGTTATTTGTTATATAGTTCTCTATCTCCTAAGGTCTTCTGATCACTAGCAAATTAAAATGGGACCAGACCAGTCCATAAAAAGTATACCCTTTCAAAAAAAAGGACAATATTTAGTTAAAAATTGACAAAACATCGGATGAATATATTAAAAAACTAAACCCATTCATACCCATGCAAACAAATATAGAATGTATACAGAGTGGTGCTGTCAATGCGACAATAAATTAAAACATGGGTTATATTAGTTGTTGTAGTTAGAAATGGTTTGCCACTTTCAGAAACATCATATTCATTTGATAATTTCATGACATTTGTATGAAGTAATATAACATTAGCTGCATTTTTACATAGAAATGTCCAGAAATTATCAAATGAATAAGATGTTTTTGATAGTGGCAAATCATTTCTATGAACTAATATAACCCATGTTTTAATTTATTGTCGCATTGACAGCACCACCCTGTATAATAATAATAATAATAATGTTCATACACCTATTATCTAGCCCAAAGTAAGCATCATTAAGAGCGTCTGTTTTATGGATAGTAGATAACGGAGAAATGATGATAATAATATTAGAAATATACTAAATAAACATATCAACATCTATGACTCGTAAACAAATGCTCGTACTCATCATAAAAACATTTGCTCCTACCGGGATACGAACCCGGGACCTCTTGACTGAGTAGTCTGTATAGCAAGGGGTACAGACCGCTCGACCAGCCGGTCGGTATATGTTTAGATTGAATTAATTGGTCTATTGCTACCTTGAAAAAATGTACGCGTTGAAGTTTCGTCTGAGGAGCCACTTAAAATGTATTGTAGGCTTTTAATCATTATTTTGAAACAGAAATCTTACTTATGACTTCTTTATAACACATATACACACACACACAGACCCCCCCCCCCCCCCCACACATACATTGTAATAAGACCAATAAGAATATAGAGAGTAAACTACTTTTATAGAGAGTGAGTGGGCAATGCCATAATATTTCTAGTTCTGAGGTGGCACCTCAATTCAAACGTTTATATTGAGACGCCACCTTCATATTCATTTAACTTTTGAAGTATTTCACTACAAAATCCAGGATCCCCGATCGTACATAATTTTTTAAGCTACTACTAAATAACTGTATTATGCATTTTAAGTAGTGAAAAGTGGCTCCTCGATCCAAAATTTCCATAACATAGAACCTTTTTTTGAGCAAGTTCAAAATACATAATTGATTTATTCTCAGAAGACACATGACTGACTAATAACTACAAGCTAAATAGACTATAGATAATATGACACAAAAGAATCTAAAAATATTATATAAGTATATCTAGCCTTATTTAGCAAGCTATTGTCGCTTGCTGCAATCCCATTCTTCTGATCCGTCTATGCATTGAGTTTTTCCAATTAAAACTATTGTATACTACAAAACTAGGTCACGTTATGTAATGAAGTGTACACGAGGCACATAACACAATATACATATAGGATTATTATGCATAATATTAAGTTAAGAACTCCAAACCAGCTTTTTTTAGTTGTACTGTCAGCAACAGAAGTCAATTGTACAAAAGTTAAAGTAAAAATTGAGAAATTATCTATTGAAATTTTTAATTTTTACTTTAACTTTTTGAAAGATATTTATACAAAATTAAATTAAATGTGGTAGCTAGTTAATGGCTTATTGTTGTTATTTTCTTTGTGTTTTGATAATAACGCTGTAAGCTGTCCTAAGAAAATAAATAAATAAATAAACGAATATATTTATTTCGTACCTTTTTATTTATTTCATACCTTCTTTTTGACGACCGGCTGGTCGAGCAGTCTGTACCCCTTGCTATGCAGGCTACTCGGTCAAGAGGTCCCGGGTTCGAATCCCGGTAGGAGCAAATGTTTGTATGATGAGTACGAGCATTTGCTTACGAGTCATGGATGTTTATATGTTTATTTAGTATATTTCTTTTTATATACTATTATCAATATTCATCCGTTATCTAGTATCCAGAATAACACAAGCTCTTAATGATGCTTACTTTGGCCTAGATATAATAGGTTGAGAGTATGAATATTATTATTATGCCTTATTTAATCTTTATTGCACAAAAAAAATGAACAAATGGCGGACTTAAATCCTATTGGCATTCTCTACCAGTCAACCAAGGGATAAACTGAAAACGCAAAAAGCAGTGCACGGCAATTTAAAAAAAATATTTTGAACAAACTAAACTTAAACAAAGTAAAAATAACTATTCCTGCGTATAAAATACACTAAATATAACATAAATTCCTACATAAAAGTATATCATAACTGCATGCAAATAAAAACTAATAAATTCATTTGAAAATGAAGATGAAATAACACACTAGTGACTACAACTCAAATTATTTTAGGTATTGCGTGAATACTTCACGCAATTCCTTCTTAAAGAGCGTCCTAGTGGGAGGAATGCTTAAAATTGGAAGCGTTCTTTCAAGTAGGAAGGAGAACTAGGAACAAACAATACGCTATAAAAAGTGCACAATATTCGGATGTGCACAATATTTCAGTTGAGAACGAAATCATGAAATATGGTCATATTTGCGTAAACTATAAATAAATCTAATACAGTTAATGAGAAAAAATTAAAACCGAATCAAAAAACTGATAAGGATAAAATAATTAAATTTTAGTAGGTATTCATCCGCTAGAAACATATTTTTGTAGTCGGTGCTTCAGTTTCTATTGTTTTTGGAAACAACTTAGCACCATCTCCAAAAAATATCTTTCGAGGGGATGAGTACCTACTTAAATTTATATATTTTATCCTTTTCAGTTTTTTGAAGTCGGTTTTAATTTTTGTTTAAAAATTTTTTTTCACAATTTTTAGTGATAACTTTCTAAGGTCGAAGATAGATGGGTGACCGTCAACTTATTATATTGTTTCTTACTATCGTATCGTTTCACTAAAAAGTTATAGGAAACCAAAAATTCGAAATTTCGCATACGTGGACGACTTAATAATTTCAGTTTTTTTTTATTTAAAACCAAACTACCCAACTGATTTTTTTTTTTAAAAAATATGGCACCAAATGGCAACTATTCCGCATCAAAAAAAAAAGAATCTCGTAAATCAGATCTGAAGTCGGTTAAAACGATCCAATTTATTCAACAACTTTTGAGATAAGTTAGTACAGCACACATCACCATAATTGGCAAATCAATGATTGGATAAGGAGGATTCTAGTACTAACAGGAAGAAAGTGCTTAAATATGTACATAAGTATATAAACTAGAAAAAAATCATGTGTCTAGGCGGGGACTGAATCCGAGTGGATTGTGAAAGGTCGCAGGATCAGTGCTCTAACCATCTGAGGCAAAAGATTTGGGATGACTGTGTTAACTTTGTCTAGTCCATCTGTGTTTTGCGTTAGAAGCTTACTTATACCCTTAAAAAGACGGAACATATTATTATCATGCTGTTAATGAATAAGTGTAATATGGTACTTAAATGTTAATCGCCTTTTATTGTTGACCGTACACACTCAATAAAATTACGTTTTGTTGTAGATTTCTAAAGAGTGAGTTGCAAATATTAATTGTTTGAAACTTATTAAGGATGATTCGCATTTAAATAGTATTTAATAGAAATATGAAAGAAGTATTTTATTCCTTATTGGTTGTTTGTACCTGTAGAAGTTTTAGGCGGTGTTTTTTATTTGATTTATTATCCATAAAATTAAATTACCGCTCGCAGCTAAATAAAAAGCGGTGCCCTTTGTAGTGTTATGTTGCGGTGAGTAAGGTCGCCGGAGTTCATGAAGAATGCCTTATGTTGGGAGCTAGGAGACTCTTCTCTTAAGCTGTGAACACAAGTTAACTTTCTAAGTTTTCTCTTAATTTTTGTAGGGCAGGCAGAGAGTGTGTGGTGCTACGAGCTACGTCTATAGGCTATGGTAACCGCTCACCATAAGGTGGACCGGACGCATTTTTGCCAACCCTTGTTGTATACCGGGTTTTTCAGAATTCCGAAATAAAATTTGGAATTCTTCGGTTGCGGGGGTCGATATCGCAGTATGTGCGCGGGCTGTGAGTGGTACAACTGTAGTGGCTCGTACGATACGCGATAGTACACATTTTTCAGGGTTGTCACGAGCAGGGGTGACAATGTTTTTATTAATTTAATTGGAAAGTAGGTCTGAAAAGTGTCAAATTGTCGAAGGTAGCTCTTGACAAGGAATACAACTACCCCTTTAAATTTTATTTCGCACTTTTGCAACACACTGTAAAAAAATGATTTTGAGATTTGTGTAATGTTGTATTAATATGAAAAAATATTTTCAATTAATGTTTATAATTTACTTATAAAAATATAAAAATTTCACGTCCTGAGGCGACTTATCGAACCCGCGACCTTTCATAATCAGAACAGAGCAGTCGCCCGGATTGTGAAAGGTCGCGGGTTCGATCCCCGCCTCAGGACGTGAATTTTTTATAGTTTAGATATTTTTATAAGTAAAATAATGTTAAAATGAAAATTAAGAATAATGTTTTTAATGTTAATATTGTGTAAAATCACTATCATTAGTCTTTTGTTATAAGTGTGTACTAATTAGGTACTATGGATCCACTTGTGGTCTGAAATAAAGATTCATATTTTTTATTATGGCCAGTTATCTTTCTATAACATCTTTGTAATGTCATACCTACTTTTTATATTAACACAAAATAGTTAACCACTATTCTTCGAAAAACGACTTAACTTATCCGGAAAACCCTGATGTTTGCCACTTTTTCAGCGAAATACTTTGTAAGAGCAACTTTTTGCGTAATACCTACCTACCTCAGTTATTAGGGGGGGGGGGGGGGGGGGTTATACAACTAGATGACAAACAAGCTGACGGCCCACCTGGTGGTAAGCGGTTACCGCCGCCTATAGACACCTGCAATAACAAGGAAAAGCACTTGATATTGCAGGTGCGTTGTCATCCTGAGGCCTAAGATGAAATGCCGTCCATGCCCTGTAATTACACTGGCTACCTTTCCCTTCAATCCGAAACACAGCGAACTGTTTCACGGTTGAAATAAGAAAGGCGGTGGTACCTACCCAGGCGACCCTACATATGGGTCTACCACCTAGAGACAGAATTGACAAAAGGGTTGTAGACAAAATTATAAACACAGGTGATTTTGTTTTCTTTACACATATTAATACGCTCTAATTTTTCATGTTTTTTCATGCTAGAAATGAGAACATATTTATATTTTACCACTAATTATGTGAAGAGCATAATTTTATAAAAGTACTAAAACCTTTAGCTTGAATAAAACTGAAGCATTGAAATGAAAAAATAAAATAAAAAAGTTTCACTGGCTACCTATTTATAAGCAATTAGCTGCGAAATGTTAATTTATGAGTACCCAATAACTATAGACACATATACCTACACAATTGTTTTTCTATTGTTGAGGAGATCTGAACAATAGAAAACTACTTGTGTAGACTGGCTGGTACGGGGCGAAAGGTTAATGCCTGTCTGAAACGCTCAACATCATTATTTCAGCCGAGAAACGTCCACGCTCTGAAACGCTCTTAATTCAGACACACTGCGTTTTAGAAATCGATTTTAGTTTTAGAGATGAATTAAATACACCAACTTTGACATTTCACAATTAAAACAACGACATTTAGTCAAAAGTTAAAACAAACAAAATTGGTAATGGAAGTTTCACCTCTTTCCCTTCTAAGTTATTTTTTATAGAATTATTAAAAGATCGTGTAATTTTTGTTTATCGCATAAAGTTATTTTGAACTTCAACGTGTGATTAGGTAAATTAATATAATTATATTGATCTTATATGGGGTATGAGGTAGGTATGTTGATATGGGGATGGGCAAAAAAGAAATGTATTTTGCAAAAAAAAACATACCAAACGAAATCAGCTCCTCGCCGTTTTTGAAGTCGGTTAATTATGGTTGTATGGTAAAATATTATCAACAAAAATGTAATAAATTCCTATCCTACTACTAGCTTACAGCTAGCAATTTTAAAACACGAAAACCTTTATTTACTCTTTTGAAAGCATCTCGTGCCCATTGTGAAGCCGGTGGGTCTGACCGGCTTCACAATTGGCCTGGTGGCAGCCAAAATTGTCGCCTAGCTATTAATTAATGAGGCCTATTATTTAACCACTCTTTCTTTTTTGTTATAAAAATAATTGATAGTGCTTGAATAATTCTAGTTAGTTGTGCTCTATTTGTCTGTAGAGGGATATCACCTATAATAAGTAGGTATTTCTCAATCACCTACTTAGTTTATTTTAAAAACAATCTTTGCTGTTTTATTCACTAACAATAGGCCACTTATCTAACACTAATGTCAACATAAGAAAAATGTTATCTTGAAAATAACAGCAGATATAAAGAAAGCTATAAAATTTCGTAATTGCAGACCGTTTATCTAAACTTATATGTAAAGTAGCTACATACACCTAGCCGTTTATTTTTATTATTAACAAGTAGTCATTAAATTACGAACGCGCATGTAACAAAATTAGTTAAAGTTGTATAGTCACGTACGCAACCATGTTGTTTAATTTTATAAGACATCATCATCTTGTTCCAAATGCATTTATCATATTAAGATAGGTATTAGGTGACAAATCATAACTATCAACTATTTCATCGTAATACTCATGTACAAAGTGTCCTGTGGGTTTATATACTGTTACAACAGCACCGAATCGTGCATTCGAATGACCTAGCAACAGTAGCGGGCCGTAATCAGGCACATTCTGCTACAGATATCTGCCACATCACTGACGTTCACACGGGTCTCATTCTACGTCACACCGATTTCAGGGCAAGACGCTGCGCTTGCGACCGCGTGCGGGAAAGAGAGAGTGCGGCTCACACAGGTGTGCGTTAAGGCAGCCGGCCCATCAGCTGTTCAGCGCGCCGCTCGTGCGGGCCCGTTGCTCGGATGAATGCCGCGTGCACTGCGGCCAGGCGGCACTGAACCCAGTGCTCGTCGATAGCCGCCCGCGGACAGACGCGCAACCTCGCCCGTTTGCCCGCCGATTCTCGCTCTTTTCCCGCCCGCGTACTGTACACTACTGTATTCTCGATGTGTCAGTGTGTGCATGTTTGTGTATCGTGTTGTCACTGACGCGCCGATCGCGAGCTCTTTGTCTAATTAGCAGGTAGGCAAATGCTTCACTAAACTTTTTGTTGGCCGGACACAATCGGGCTACTTTTGTGACGGTTTTATTTTCTTTCGTAATTGAATTTTATGTAACTCGTGCATAGTACGGGCACTTTATGAGTTTTATTGAGTTTAAGGTACTTTAACTTTATGATTGTTTATCAAATTCTAAACTTTTCTTAGATTACAAGGGAGCAACAAATAAGCGTATGAAAGTAGCTATAAATTAGACACAAAGGTTACGCTTAAGCGCTGCGATAAAAAGGACCGAAACAGGTTTTCTGTGGAAAGGCATCTGGCACGCACTAATTGATATAACATCAACTGACGGCTGTAATGATGACTTGTCGAGTGGATCATCCATTCCTGAAACTCACAATAGTATAGAGGTGTTTTTGATTGTTTTGTAAACATATTTCTTGTCAGTAATGAAGAAAAAAAATAAACATAACTTTTATGCATGATAAAAATTATAACGGTTCTTTAAAATACTTAATCTTTGGTTAATAGCCTTGGTTTGGCGATTGTAATTAGGTAAGGCAAGGTCGTTCAAAATGTACTCGGTGACCATTTATTGACCTCTTTAGGTTTGCGGAGCTCGTCAACATGGAACAGCTACCTACCTACTTCTTAAGATTTAAATAGTAGTCTGTTAATAATCACTCAAAGTGATTGATAAAGAGGGCAAACGGGAGAGGGAAGGAGACCACGGCGAGCGGAGGGGGGAGCTCTCCGTGACGCCCATGACGTAACCCAATGGTATGCGATTGAACAGACAAAGAAATTAAATGTAAGTACTCGTACTTTGGCATCTACTTACAGTTCAATATGACATTGTTGATCTCTATTGAATTGTTATTGATTTTGAAAATATTTCAGACTATTACAATAAGTTTTAAAAATAGCGCCTTCAATACGATTAATATTACCTACGAACCTGCCTATATTATTTTATCATTTGAAATTAGAATATTTGAGTTCATGGCACTCACTTCTTATCGGTTATCTGAATGTGTAGGGAATTAAATTTATTAGACGTTATCTAAGTAGGTAGTTAATCAAGTTACACATTTAAATGATAGGTTATAATCTTGCCGAATAATAAAGGCGTATAGAAATACTTAATACAACTGAAATCAGAAGGCTTTACAAATCGTGTTCTAGTTGTCTGACTTTACGGCTAAAAGTCAAGCTAAAATCAACTTTGTGACAAGGAGCTACACAAATAAAAAAGATGGAACCGAAGCGATCTGAGCTTTATATTGAAAACAATAAGGCTCTAAAGCGGATTCATAAAACTGTGTCTGATTTTGTATTCAGTAAAGGAACTTTAAAAAGAAAGTTTATATCAGTATCAGTTTAATAGTAAAGTTATACATAGACATATTATTAGTTATCATAGTGTCCCAGATTGCAGACTAAATATACATAGTTGAATACTATTTATAAACACGTCTTACGATTCAAAATTACTTCTAATGTTAGTTGCGTAATCAAAGATTGAACACTCAACCAAGTTCCATACGATGTCTGATACATATATCGCATAAAATCTTAATTTTAGCCATCATTAATAAAGTATAGTTAGTTACGGCTGCTGGTTGGAGAATTCCAGTGCAAAAAAATTAAAACCACAGACGACTTAGTTCGAATTTTTGATCTTTTGAAAAGATTTTAAGGTTAATAATTCGGCTAGTTTAGCTGGGCAGAAAAGTACCACTTAAATTTATTCTTTCTTCTCCAAATCAAAGTCCATCAGAATGAGGTCTCAGGGCTGAACATTTCAGAATTTAACACGCAATTATGTCCTTCGGTCGACCTATCAGGCGTCGAACCCAAATCTTAGGGTCAATGGGGTTCAACATTGAATAGTATTATTACAAAAAATACTTTGGGAGGATTGTAAGTCACAAAATTCATTTATCATAAAATGCTCGTCTTTTAAATAGTATTTTCCAAATGTAAGAAAATCTGTTCTTTATTCATCATTCGTCTACTTTAGGAAGAAACATTTTACGCTTAGGTAAAAAAAAATGTTGGCTTGCATTGAAATTAGTCCACTAATACCGAGCTCAGTTGTTTTTTTCTTCTCATTACGCAAAAAAAATATATTCAATAATCTTAAACTAACGCATTATTAAATAAACTAAAGCAAAAGAAGTAAGTCAAGTGTAATGAAGAGTATTCTTACCTATTATTTTATTACAGTGCTAGAAGTGTCCATACCCAATTACCTATACTATGGTAACTGTTTATAATCAGCCCGGTTTTAGGATTGTTATTGTTAACCAAATGGCCACTCCTTTTGTATAAAAAAGTATACATAGCAGGATGTAAGAACACGATTTATTCTTTTAAACTTTAGTTTTGTAATACCTTATATTATCTACTATTCTTTGATACAAAAGGAAAAAAATACTGTCAATAGGAAGATTTGCAATTTATCACGAAATCAATGTCAAAGCTTAAAGGCAAAAATTTCCTCAATCGCTTGAATGGATTAAAATGTTTACTGGTTGCATTAGATAGGTACTACAACTAAGTACATTTACATTAAATTAGATATAACCGAGTGGTGTTCCCGAGTTAAATTATACTTACAGGGAGTTTTTACAAAATATGATAAAAAAACTCATATTAGAGTTGTATTTGGATTATAATCTAAGAAAATGTATACTATATTTAGAAAAAGTAGCTTCCATTACTTTACTGCTCTGTTGTTTGTATACGATTTTACAGCTGAACGCAAAATAGAGAACTCGATTGAAATTAACTCTGGGGTTACGATTACGATAGTTAATGACTCTTTCTACAGCTTATCTTAGTATTTTAGGTTCGAGTTTAAACAATGTAGGTAAAATTTAAAATCAAGAATCGAGTAATCATGAATTTTTCGAGAAGGAGCAATATTTACTTTCATTTTTTGCTTTTTGTCTGCATTCTCAAGGTATTTTCAGATTTAAAATTTTTATTTGATTCCAATTTTGACACGATTATTAAAAAGTCTTCCTCATTGATTGCAAACTGTTATAAATACCTACTTCAGTCACCAGTCCTTCTCTTAGTTTACTACTTAGGTGCAATATACAGTGTAACATGTAATACAGTGTAATATGTATTACAATATACGGTGCAATATGTATAAAAATATACGGTGCAATATGTATTAAAGTTGTTAATGGACTTCAAAAAGGAGGGGATGTACACAGATTATGCCGAGAAATCTGATCGGATTTACGTGTTTCTTTTTTATTCGATGCGGAATAGTTGCCATTTGGTGCCACTTTTTTTTGTGTTTAGAAGTCGGATTTTAGTGTTAAATTTTTAAAGTCTAGTCTTTATGATGAGGCTTGAAAATAAAGTATTTATATGTTTGGCATATTTGATACTGGTACTGCTTGCATAACGTACACGAATTTACTATACTGTATCGAAATAAATAAAAAAGAAACGAGACTAAGTACTTATATTTATATTGCTCGCAAGTCACAGTGCGTAACATGATCTATTTGTGGTGTTATCAAATATTAAAATTAACATTCTGTATATGGGAGAAACACAAGAGGAGTTGGTGGATGAAAAAGATTCCAGTTACAGCTGGCGGTACCAACGGTTTGACGTGCCTTTTAAAACAAGAAGCTCGAAATTGCAAATTATAAATGGCTTTGTTTCTATAATCATAACTTTGATACTATAAAATCAACGGTCTCATCATCAATGGTTTGAGTGCTTGTCGAGGTTTATTCAAGTCTCGGCAAGATTCTAGCTAGATTCTCGGTTCATTAGAGCCGGCCAATCAGGTATGAGATTAGGCTCGAGTAACCCATACTCAATGTGAGTATTACACGTGCTATGTTGATACATTTTAGAACTTATTAAATATTACAAACAGATATCACGGTAATGCAATAAAAACCATTACCGCGCAGATACGCAACATTACGTCATATATTATGTTACATATTTCAAATATACAGAGTACTGATGACAATACGACAATAAATTAACATTGAATATATACTAACGCTAATAATAACCATACAAAAAATATTCAATTATATTCAATAGTTGTACCTGGTAATACATTATCACTGCTAGGCTGAAGACCTCTAATTGTATGCAACGTTGCCAAAAGTAACATTTTTAAAAAAAATCATGCAAACCAAAGCAAAGTATTTTACCTTACGCGCTGTTGCCATCCTATTTTGGTGACCCGATATTTCCAAACGGTGTTCTCTTTTATTTCAATTTCTGAGTTATTTAGTTTGTATGAAAAAAATATTATTAATTCTAGAATTTTAATAGTGTCCACTATGACAAAAATTAAATTTTTCATAACTTAAATACTGAATTATGACAAATAATTTTCAATTCCACAGATCGTCACATAACAGGGACAAACACCCTGAAAAATTTACCATACGTAAAAAAAACTACTTCAAAAAAGTAAACTAATTTATGTCTGCATTTTGTAAATTAGATCATCACCTATGTAAATAACTATGTTACATTATTTTTCATTGAAATAATTTTAAGTAAGTATCTTTACTAATTGTTCATTAAAAAATTAAGTATGTTAACATAATAATACTAAAGAACAAATACTTATAACAATATCAGACTATAGCTTAGAAGTTAATAAACTTTATTAAACTGAGTTGAATATATACTCATCTCTACTCGACTAAAATATTTTACAAACTGTTTACATATTTTAATACAAAATGTCTCGTGTATTGAGAACAGTTACAAAACCATAATGGCCGCGCACTCACGTTTCTATGAGTCGTGTGCGTGTCGCGTATATCGACAATCGCAGGTACATTGAGCGACGTGAAGTAATACGACAATGATCGGTGGCGCAATTAACATCTGATTTCCTTTATTATTGCTTTGATTAATTTTTGTTATACACAGAAGCGCCAGTAATAGAAAATACTTTTAAGATTGTTAGGTATTATAGGAGAACTCTTTTTTATATCGGCTCAATGTCCAACTTATTTTTCCCGTAAGTTTCTCAACTAATGGAGATGATATTATTTAAGTACTTTCAACTTGTTCAAGCAGCATATTGTATATATAATCCAATACAGCATACCATTGTGGATGAGAATAGAGTACGTCGACATATTTTTATGGTGTAAAGATATACCCTAAAGAAAGATAATGTTGCTTTGCCTTAGGTACTATGAAAATAATTTTCAGATATTTTTCACCCGACTTCAAAAGGAGATTATCAATTCGGCTGTATGTTGTTTTTTAGGTTTGTTACCTAGAACTTTGTCATTTTTAAACTAATTCACAAAAATTGTATAAAAAATATTTTTAAAGAAAAATAAAACCCGCCTTCTAAAACTAAAAAGAGAAAAAATTATTAAATTTAAGTAGGTATTTATTTCATGAAAATGTATTTTAAAGCCAAAAACAATTAGAAAGTGGAACACTAACTCCAAAAAACACCGTTAGAAATAAGATCATACTTTTTTTTTGTTTTGACGTCGGTTTTTATTTTTTTATATGTCAAATAAGCGTACGTACGGCCTGCTTGATAGTAAGCGGTCCCCGTAGCTTAAATACGCTCGGAGCACCTAGTTCACTGCACTACTCACACAACCGTTGCCTACCCTTCATAATCTTGTATAATAATACACAACACTACTAAGTTCCTAGTGTGATTAACGAGCGGCGGATGCGATCTTTTGTAAGGAGGTGCTGCTCTACGCGCCGGTGGTACGGTACTCAAATTATTAGTTAAAAGTACGAATATAGAATAAATCTGTCAAAATTTTTAATAAAATGCAACTTAGAAACAAATACAAAACTAACAATTTGTTCAGTAATGTAATAAGTTAACATTGTCAATTAACACAATACTAGGTAAGATTCAAGATAGAGTTGATCGTGTCAAAGATTTCTCATCAATATTCATCTGGTGCAATAATTAACGACAGCTGTGCATTGCGGTACTTTTTCATGCAGACATTATTCGATGCGGCGACGAAAATATCTATGCTATGGTAAGCTATCTAAATCTGCATTATGATTGTGAATTTTCGGATCTCTGTATTCATTCAGTGATGATGAAAGTGCAAGTCATTTAGGTTTCATTTATCAACAATTATACACATCTTCAGAACTTTTTCGTGTTTACTGTTTTTAACGATATGCAATTAAAATTTAACTTGCTTTAATATCGACGAGAGATTGAAGTATGGATACGTAATTGGAACTGAATTTGATTGCTCCACCTATTTTAGACATTAGATCAATCCCTTCCATCTTAGTTACTTCATTGCGTTGACGTAACAAAATTTTCATCGACTTAAGGGGTTACCTTTTAAGCCTATATATTATTATGTCCTACTGCTGGGCATAGATCTTCCTACACGGGAGAAACACATGAGGAGTTTTGGTTGGGCCATAACACCACTACGCTGGACCAATGCAGGTGGGTTAAAGCGGTTGCAGAAACAACAGGGACCAACGGCTTACCGTGCCTTCCGAAGCACGGAGGAGCTCGAGATAACAAACTTTGATTGACCCATCCTAGGAATGACCATGGCGAAAGTTGCTTTGTTTTTCGTATCGAAACCAGAGCGCTCAAACCAATACGCCACCGAGATCCGATATTTGTCGAGTAGGTATTGAGCATTTGTATGGAAGCAGTAGTTTTTTTATGAAAGCAGTTTTTTTTCGTGATTTCACAGTTGGTCTCATAGTGAAAGTTGTTCATATTCATAGGTAGAGCACATTGAGAAATTTTCTGGCATGCTTAAAAAGTAACCTATCAGTATTGAGACCAATTTTGCAGGTATTTATTTGTTTCGTAAGCGATTACTAGAAACAATCAATATTTAATTACGATTTACGCAACTGAGTTGTAAAGAAATAATGGTGAAGCTTGCTTAATAGATACTTAGTCTTTTGTTACTTGTCTCGAACATACGTTCTATATAATCGAGCATATTAGAATTTATTATTTAAATTTCGAATGAATAGGTATTAAAGGCAAAGAAAAAGTGCCTACAGTTGCTTGCTACTATTGCGCATCTCATTCTTACATTATAGAATATGATCAAGACATCAACATCGAGGTCATTTATTCCGCAAGTAATCGAGTGAAAAGCTTAGTGCGAACCCTATAGGTACTGACAAACCTATTCTCTTTTTAACCGAAAGGTGGTTACTCTAGTTATTATTTACTTTATTATAATTCGAAACGATAAGTGCATAAATGATTGTTTGTTGATTACAATCTATTTGCGTCGCGGTAGGAAGCGCCCGCGCCTGGCGACCTTAGTGACGTCACGCGAGGCCGTTCGCTCTGCCCTACCACGAATGCAGTCAATTCGTAAGCAGTATAATTAAATTATTTCGCAATAAAACCACTTAATTTCTAACGTGCTACGATAATGTTATAGTATGTGTATAGTTTCTAGATGAAATCAGGGAATGTGCATTTAAGGAACTGTGAATGCAAATTTAATGCTTAACAAAGTGGGGTTCATAGGTCGTGAGCGAAAGAATTACACTAATACTAATGATTATATAAGCCTTATACATAAGTGTAGTTATACAGTGTTTTAACTCTTTAGTATGGATTAAAGTAATTAAACTAGGTTTATACACAATGGTTATTTATGAGGAAGACCCATAGTAAATAAGACCAAGTTATTACATAACGAGATCACATAAGTATCTAGGTAAGTATCTGGAATAATGAATCAGTTGTTGGATTTATTTAAAAGTCTTTCTTCCTTGAGATACTGTGATCTGAAGAGTTTTCCCGATCGTTTCAATTACATCGGCATAAGTAGTCAGACACTATAAAAGTTGAGGAGCGCCTTTTATAATTCGTAAGCCTTACGATTTAACTTAAAGTCGCTGCATAATTAATTTAGTAATATAATCATAATTTAGTTCAAAAAGTCCAAGCACCAAGTTTTTCAACATTTATATAGGACTAGTGGCCAAAAACGTTTTTTTTTAAATTTACGACTAGAAAAAAGCTATGAGTGTTTCGTTCTTTCACATACTTGGCGACTGCTCCAACCACCCTCTAGCGCAGTTTCAATCGAATTAAAACGGTTCGATTTAATTCAATTCTTTATTGCAATGAAATATGGTACAGATTGCGATAGCGTTCAACCGTTAAATCGTATGAAGACAAAAGCAGCGCCTCCGTTGTTAAGAAGTTATTCTTCACTTATATGGATTTGGCAGCTAAACGCAAACGAGATCGAGAACGATTCATTTGGAAATGACAGTAGGGATACGAGCTTTCTAGGACTTTGAAAACTATATATTTCTTCTGGTCTTTATGTTTAACGTTATGCTATCGTAGTGATACTGTTAGCTCGCCTCTACTGTGTTTTTGATCGTGAGGCGAACACAAACTACACAGTTCATTACTAATTCAGAGATTTCGCCTTCACTGCTAAGCTTCAGTTTTTGATTATTTTCTCGACCTCGAGGGAAACTGTTTTGCTTTAACGAAATACTTATTAATAAGTTACACAATTTTTCCTCAAGTCAAACAGTTTGAAAGCTGTGTGAAATTACTAGGAACATTTTTGACTAACTCAAGACAAGAGTAATTTAGTCTATTTTTTTTTTTTTTTTAAAATAAAAATTTTGTATAATTGATTATTTGGATCAACCGGTTTCATTTTGGTAATGTATTTTAATGCAACAATATACGAATTAGATATTAGCTGCGATATTTTAGCTTCTGCAAGAGAGTTTACAGTTAGCTATAATTACTATCCGAAGGTAGCACAATAGTTCATTTATTTAGGTATGCTTTACAGCTGAGCTGTACATTTCGACTAATTTATACTTAATGCATACAGACATGTATGTCAGCCTTTACAAACAAACTCAGCATTGTTGAAAATTAAGTGACAAATAACATAGAAAACAAAAATTATAAACTATATGTATAGAGGCAAAGAATATATACACCTATAGTGTTTCAACTAATATTAAATTTAGAATTGATGTCCTCACAGATTTTAAAATTTATAAACTTTATTAATGAGATGAGTCAACTAACTGAAGCGAGCAGTTTTAGCAGTGTTTTTGAATTTTGGTCGTGAACCACTAAAACATCCAGGTCAGGTGACTTTACATTTAAGTAATTGTAGGTGCTACAAATTCTGGCTAGTGAGTACCTAATGGAGACTGAGATTAGTTTTCGGGGACCATTTTCGGGGAATTTGAGTTTTGTGATGAAATCGTTTGTCATTGAATTAATCTTTAAGAGAATCGAATCGCTTTTACAGTAGACTGAGGAAAATTGTTCAACAAATAAATTTACGACATCATGACCCGATGTTGCAATGTTGTCATCTTTGGCCATGCTTGTCGGGAAAGATTCCTGCCAGTTTATTGGAGATGTCAAACGAAAGTTTTAAATATCCGTTTCAGAAATATATAAGACAAACCCGTAGCAAATCTTTAAAGATGTCGGTTTTTGCCCTAAAGTTTATTCTATCAATCACGTATAGACATAAATTTCCAAATCACGGCATTAAAATAACTTTAACGATCATTTCATCATCATCATAATCACCAGCCTATATACGTGGCACTGCTGGGCACAGACCTTCCTAGATGGGACTTGGGAGAAACACATAGTTAAGGAGTTTGGGCCATACTTAGCACCACCACGCTAGCCCATGCGGGTTGGTAGGTTAAAGCCGTTGCAGTAACAGCCGGGACCAACGGTTTGACGTGCCTTCCGTAGCACGGAGGAGCTAGAGATTACAAATTTGACCGATCCATCCCGGGATCGACCATAGCGAAAGTTTCTTTGTTTTCGTAATCGAAACCACAGCGCTCAAACTCCACCGAGCTGAGTGAGGACTAGTGAGGACTACGCCAGCGAGCTTCTCGACCCTAACGGTCAATTGCTTTTTTAAAGGGTATCGATTAAATTAGGTGTTTCTTTAACTATTAGGGATAGGCGAAAGATGTTTTCTACTTGAGTTTTACGATTTCAAAATAATCATTACATAAATATTCATTTTCGTGATGTTTATAAACTTTAGTACGTCAGTTAAAAATAACATGGCCAATGATCACATGAATAAAGTATGTCGTTAAATAGATACCTCCATTTATCGACTTTTTTTTTATACAACTAGATGACAAACAAGCTGACGGCCCACCTGGTGGTAAGTGGTTACCGCCGCCTATAGACACCTGCAATAACAAGGAAAAATCACTTGATATTGCAGGTGCGTGCGACTTCTAAAACTGTAATTTCTGCTGTTAATTTTTCGCGAAAAATAATGGTCTTGCCTGACAGGTGTATCAAAACGTCAAACACACGTTCCGTTTTATGATTACTGATTCTATATCACCATATTGTTTGTTAATAATTGGCTCATTGAAAGTAACGTAGGTACGACGTGTTGCGGCCACGGATATCATTATTTATTCACTAATCGTGAATATCAATATATTCACGATTTTCTTGTACATACGGTAACTCTGAGAACTGTGATGCATTTCAATTTAACATGTTTAATTTAACTTCAATTATAATAATATTTTTTTACCATAGCAACTTAAATGCATGTTTAACACAAAGTTCATTGTTTCCTTTGTTATATTTGTGATTGATTTACGGTATGTAATCTTAAGGTTCAGGTATTTAAATACCTAGCTCTTCACCAACGTTTAATTTACTATCATATAATGACGTTGTAACAAATCATTTTTTTTAAATTGTTACATTAAATGCGCGGCCATCTGCATACCTACATGTCAAATCAATAATCAAATGTAACACATATTTGATACACACATAATTCACTGTACTATCAAAGCGGTTTAATTGAAGCCTCTTCTAAAAGCACTGAAATACTCGTATAAGTATATTCACAAAGCAAGGATCGGAATACGGATAAGTCAATATTCTTAGGAGTGAGAGAGATGAAGCGAACCAAGCGGGCGAACTGTAAAAAAAATTAAACTACATATTTGGTTACCAAATCTCTTATTATCTGACTTTCCGCTGAAAAGAAAATATTGTTGTATGTTGTCTGAAATTGTGAGCTGAATAGATGGACTGCCTGTATGTTTTTATATATTTTCGAAGGCATAGTTCTGTTTCATTGAAAATAACAAAATAAATATATAAATACAAATAAAAACGAACAACTTAAAGCCGCATATACAGGATGGTGCTGCCAATACGACAATAAATTGAATCAGGGGCTATAGTTGTTTATAGAAATGGATTGCCACTTTTAAAAATATCGTATTCATTTGATAAATTCATGACATTTGTATGAAATAATATAACATTGAGTGCATTTTTTCATAGAAATGTCATGAAATTATGAAATGAATAAGATGTTTTTGAACTTGGCAAATCATTTCTATGAACTAATACATACAGCCCATGTTTCCATTTATTGTCGTATTGACGGCACCTGTATAAAGCTAATAGACTAAGTCATAGTTGAAATCTAAAGTTTAATTGTATTATCACATTTCATTAGAGTTTATCTACTAGGTAGTAGGCCGGTATATAGATTGAAGGAAAAGTTAGCCAGTGTAATTACTGGGTATGGAAGGCATTTCATCTTAGGCCTTAGTATTCAAGATAACAACGCACCTGCAATAACAAGTGTTTTTTCCTTGTTATTGTAGGTGTAATGTGCGATGCATAACAGAATTTCGGGATAAAGGAAACTGTCACCCAAATCTGCCCATGCGAGAAGTAAGGGACAGGGGGTATTTTTTAGTAGGTAGGCTCAGCCGAGAACATCTTAGGCAGAGGAGCCCCACATATTATCCCGGCATTACCCCAAGATGGAGGGAATGCGTAAACGCATTTTTCCCCCCTAAAAAAAGGTGTAATATGCGACGGTAGCCACTTACCACCAGGTAGGCCGTTAGCTTGCTTGTGATCTAGTTGATATATTAAAAATCTGCGTAATATTCTAATTACTCTAAATGATATTTAGGTAACTTAGTATATCTACATCTTTAGTTCAAAAAGTCATTAGATATCGATTTCACTTTCACACGAACGAGGCGACGGATTCACTAATTACTAGCACAACAAAAATTGTTGCGCCACAATAGAAACCATTTTGACCGTGTCATTTGACAGTTATCGCTTTAACAATAATACAAGTGGCCTTGCGTTTATCAGCTACTCAATTACGGAAAGCAATTGTAGGTATATGCGATTTTTTTGTCCGCATTTTACATAGGTACTCCAATTTCACTCAGACTACGGATGGCATTGACAGATAAGGCCGTAGGTTACAAGTCCTTTGCCTGTTTACAACGAGAAATAAGTTTTGCCGCGCTGCAGTAAAAGTTACGTTTTACAAGTCACGTAGACAAGCATTCGTGTTATAACTTAAACCCTCTTATTATAAAACGCGGACTAAAGTTAGTAGTGGTCTAAAACTGATGCTGTTACTGTCTTTCTTTTAACAAATATAAGTGACAGCATGAGTTTTAGACCTGGGGTGCGATTCTGTAACAAATCTCACACCTCACTTCGCAAGTCACTTCGAATTCAACTGTCAAATAGAGCAAAAAATGTATGAAAATTTGCTCTATTTGACAGTTGAATTCGAAGTGACTTGCGAAGTGAGGTGCGAGTTTTGTTACAGAATCGACAGGCAGGACTAACTTGAGTCCGCATTTTATAATAAGGGGGAATAATAAGTTTATAAATGCAGAGGTTTCCTCGAACGAGTACAGCATGGGGTACTTTAAAAAGGGCTTGAAAAGGTTTTTACAGGGTTGGCAACGCGCAAGTGACACACCTGGTGATGTAAGCGTCCATAGGATACGGTAACCTCTTACCATCAGGTGGGCCCTATGCTTGATTGCCACCTCAATGGTATAAAAAAAATATAAACTAATTTCCTTGCAGACTTTTTGAAACCTTCTGAAGATGTGTTTTACAATCAATAGATTTATTACGTGGAAGTTTCACTGGAATGTTAAATAAAAACAAGTATAATACGTAAAGTGGTCCATCTCATACTTTTAATAGTTTCATATATCTAAGCGAAAAGGTTTTATTTATATTTTTAAAAGTATCAGCTATTCCTATCAACATATTACAGGTGAAAGTCAGTCTGCTTGTCCGTGTGCTAGTTAGTTTCCTGTTTATCTTAACATCATAGATAGATAAATATTCGTAATCACCGGTTGAGACCACCTAGTACCTCAGATCTAGGTATATGTATCTTACTTAAGTCTGCTGCCTAGTATTCTTGAGTTCCCGTAGTTGGAGGGAAGATAGAGCAGTTCGTCTGTGGTTGGGGAATCCAGGCGTAGCTCACTTCCATCTTTTGCCAAGAGCTACACGGTTAAGATTTGAAAAAAACACTGTCAAAATCCATTTAAACCAACTGAATACTTTGGTCTCTGTCATAAAACTACAAGTCATAAAAATGAAAGGAACAGAATAATTCAAAGCCCTTTGGTAAAATGAAACATTTAGTACTATCATGTAGGGTCAGGATAACATAACGATTTTAAAGTATAGCTACATGTCTGGTCTCGTAGTCGGAGATTGAAGGATGCTCGCGGAGGTCAGAAGCTTATTTATTGGTAGCAGCATGAGTGATATCTCGCCTCGGGCACAGAACAATATTTATTGCTGAGAAAATTTACAGTGGACAGCAGACTTTGGTTTACATCGACCTTATCCAGTTGTAATAGGATTTTCTTTTGAAAAGCAAATGTAACACTCGACGTGCTGTACGCTTACTTTGTGATTAGCTCGTTTTTTTACTACAACATAATAGTAAATTGCGTTACTTTGGCCTTTAAAGTATATAATACCTGCTGAACGAACACTGGTTTTCATGGTTTGATGTGTTATGTTATGACATTTACTTTGATTTGTCTTTGGTTGGTTATTGAAGTTTTTAGAATAAAATCAGTTAAATCAAGTATAGGGATTTTTAAGTCTTCTTGCTTGGTTGTTTTCATTAAAATAACACCTTTATTGTATTAGTACAAATAGGTACAAGTAAGTTATTATGATTGGTATATGCCATATAGGACATTGGGTACCTACTTTCTTGGTACGTTGACATACTTTCTTTTCTAATTTTCATTTTTTTTTTCGCTGGGCGGCATTGCACTGCTAAAAGTTATAATTTTTTAACTACAAACATTGTAATTTAATATTTAAAAAAACATACCGGCCGAATTGAGAACCTCCTCGTTTTTGAAGTCGGTTAAAAAGAGTGACTACACGAGTTTGTTGCCGGAATCTTCTCGGTAGTTCAACTTTTGGAACCGGTGTAAATTCAGACATGACAGACGGAGAGACTTAGATGTTGTTAGTTTATATTTTTTTGTAATAGTTATAAAAATGTGTTTGTGGACTATTTAAAAGTGTTCTTAATTTTTGATTTTAACATTATTATAAATGTTTGAAAAATTACTTAGTAATTAAAATAGAATAAAACTAGAAAAATTTCACGTCCTGAGGCAGGAATCGAACCTGCGACCTTTCGCAATCCGGGCGACTGCTCTGACCACTGAGCCACCCAGGACTTGGGATATCCCTGTGAAATTCTTCTAGTCTATCTTGTATTTGCGTTTTTGAGCTAACGTCCACCCTACAATGTCGACATATTCTATTTCAACATCCGAAACGAGTATTTTTACAAATACCGACGATTCGGTTAAGTTGGGGCAGTGCTTTCAAATATTCTTAATTTCTGTGAAATTCTTCTAGTCATCTTGTATTTCCCAAGGATATCTATCTGTCTATCTTGTATTTTCACAGGGATATCCCAAGTCCTGGGTGGCTCAGTGGTCAGAGCAGTCGCCCGGATTGCGAAAGGTCGCGGGTTCGATTCCTGCCTCAGGACGTGAAATTGTTCTAGTTTTATTCTATTTTAATTACTATTTAAAAGTGCTTCTTTGTGGCCTATTTAAATAAAATATTTTTTCTTTCTTTCTTTCTTTCTAGGTACCTACATGTTTATTTATTAGATGAATAATTTAATTTATTTAAGCCCCACAATTCAGACACATTGGGATTTAATTGTCATATGCTCACGGTAGACTTACGCGGATTAGCAAATTACATTATCTTAAATAATTCTTACAATTAGGCCTTAAATAACTGAATAGTCAATATGATAATAGTAGGTTTAAAAGTAATAGGTAATCATAATATTCAAACCCTTTACCCTATAAAAGTGGTTTTTGTTATTTGTGCGATTATTGCAATGAGCATTTATGAAACTGTATTATTTCATGGTAGTAATTAAGAGACTATACTATTTTTTTAATAACAATAAAAACCGACTTTAAACACTAAATAACATAAAATAATTAGTAGGTACCTAACCCCTAGAAACATATTTTTTGGAGTCAGTGCTTCGCATTCTATTGTTTTTGGAAATAACTTAGCACCAACTCCAAGAACTATGTTTCTGCCCAGTCCCGTGGCCAGGCCGTTAGTGTTTTGAAATCGGTATTTATTTTTGTTTAAAAAAATAATATTTTTTATTTTGAGCGACAATTTTCTAAGGTCAAAGCTGCATATATTATTGTTTCCTACCATGTTATCGTTTCACTAAAAAGTTACAGGAAAGCAAAAATCCGCAATTTCGCATACGTTGACGGCTTATTTCAATTTAAAAACAAAACTAACTAATCGATTATAAATAATGTTCCTTCTTGGTCTTTTGCAGTTTATAACTACCTACAATGGATAGTATAATAACTAAGTACACAGATTATTAAGAACAGTTTTAAATTTTAGATGAAGACTAAACAATCAAATCAGTTATTGAATATAAAAAACACCTCCCATAAGTATTGAGAGCATACGTCATAACATAATAATATAATATATTTCTTAATGTTTCTCTGACCTCGTGCGTTCACGCACGAAACTATTCCACTTATAGTTACTAGGTCAGGTAATGGTATTTAATATCACATGACAGCAGGGATTTCGCAAAAAAAAATCAACTATTGTTACATTTTTTCTCAGTTCAAAACTTTGCCAAAATAAATCGCTGTTTAATAAGCGAAAATTATATTTTTTGTTGATAAAGCGTCGTGAACTACACAAACCAAAGCCAATAACTACCTATGATGACGTTTTTATTTTGACAAAGTTTTGATTTGTAAAAAAAAAACTTTTGTTAATAGGTGATCTAAGTCACGAATAGGTTCTCGAAGTTCTTCACAAATTGATATATAATAAATATATACATAACTAATAATAAGTTTTTAATTAATCTGTTATTTTGAAAAACGGGCAGGATAAAAACGTAAATATCATCATATTTCATATTCACTGATATTACTTTTTTAACTCATTTTACAATGACAATGATATTTTTATTCACATGTCATTTTCGTAACCTCCATATTCTAACTTCAAAAAAAACTTTAATATAGTGTTTTTAATAATGAAGAGAAAAAATGCATAGGCGCCGCTGATGTTCAGCCTAGCGAACAGATGGCTCGTCATAGGGTCGAGTATTCGCGCGTGCACCGGCCGCGGCCGGGGGAATGACCACGGTGCGCGATGTCCGACCTACAAAGTGCCCGCTTCAAAACTGGGACGATCGCCTGCGTCTCGACAATGAATATTTGTATTGTCTTTGCTAATACTGGTTTATAAACAAGAGCCAAAAAGGTTTAATGGAAATATCATTGTCCAAAGGAATTGCATTCGTAATGTTATACATAGGTAGGTTATTCTAAAGGTTACCTTTAGAATTATATACTCGTCGACGACAAAAACCTCCTTATTTGAAGTCGCTTAAAAGTAGAAATATCTCAGAAGCATCTAAAATAATATTACAATCATAGGCTGGTTTGTATAAATTATTTAGGATTATTTTTTATTATTTCTATACGTTAAAAAAATCTTTGTGTAACGTAACCATTTCTGTTATTATTTAATACTTACACGCTTAATTTTATTTTAGAAATTTATTTTGAGTATCATATACTTAACAATGTTCTCATTTTCTGCTTTAAGTTGACTATGATTTCTAAGTTTGTTCTCACTTTTTCCCGCACTTTAAAATACATTAAAGGCCTTATAAGTAATATTAAGTAAATGTAAAGTTTTCTAACTTGATAACTAATTTCCATCAAAAACAATGAAGAAATCAAGGAAAAGTAATGGATATTTAAATAGATATACCCTTCTGGATGGACAGTTCCCCATTTTATTACAATATTACTTAATACCTACTCATAAAAATAAATTTACATGCGATGTTATTAATCTTAGTTGTAAATTTTTAATGCACAATATATTTGCTAATGCGTACAGTTTTACATTTGCTATTTGATTTGAAATCCTATTTCGTCTACATAAAGAAGGTACAAAGTCAAGTGTACAGCTAGATACACTTGTTTGATTCTACCATTCTACGTAAAGTCGAAAGGCGATAATTTTATTTAATTTAAAAAAAAATCTTGTCATTGTCACGAAGAGAGTTTGTAACGACTAACGAGTGAGGAGATTTCGCAGTGGAATCACTATAATGATAGTATGGCGAACACGCACTGTTTTTTGACTGAAAGAGGGATTTAGCGGGAGGAAACCAACCGAAGGTGGAGCGAACAGCGAGTAAAGACCCTATCGCGAGCTTCTCTCAATATTGCGTTTTATGGGGGACGAAACTCGGTGACCACACAATCATGACAAAAGCCTTGATCTATATAGTAATATTTCATCTTCTGTGAATAGAATCCTGGCAGGTGATTAGTCATTATTTATATAAGTATTTTTTTTATGAGAGTTGATTACTTATCTATATTATGTAAGAAACTTAAAACAATTTTATATTATTGATATCTGTGGTAGCTTGTTATTGGCTCTCAGAAAGTTATTTAATTTGAAAAGAGAAAATTTTCTTCTATAAATTTTGTAAGACCTATAAAAATTTATAAAATAAAATAATATTCCACACAATAGATAATTATATGGTGTCTGATATGATATGTGAGTACCTTCTCCACAGATTGATTACAGATTCTATATCTCTCATTCTACTCGTAATTGGAAAAAAGACGTCTAGTGTTAAGTTAGTGTTTTGTCAGGTTCAAAATGTTTGGTTTTGACACTGGAAAATTCAGAAGTCTTTTAAACAGTATCCGTCATTTTTTCCGCCTTAATTAAATAAATAAGATTCCTCTAAAGTTAGAGTAGATTTTCGAAAGTAAATATTTATTCTGCAATCTTCATTAAGTTTAATTAACTTTACTTTTGTTTACTAGGTATATTATGTAACTTTTAAAGATCCCTTTTTAGATGGTTTGTTAGTTGATACCATTTCTCAGCCAATAGTAGGTATACTTATTATAATAAATTTTTAAACAAACTGAGTATTTCTTATAAAAAAGTGAGTAGGTAGACTATGGTTTCACATTGAAAATAAATAAGAGTTTGATGGACGTACAATTTTTTTCTATGCCAATTGTTGATTCGGTGTTTAGTTAAATCAAACATAAAATCTCTATTTGATGGCAATAATGACGACAGTTGTTTAAATTGCGTCCCATAAGACCCCAAAAATCGGTTTTATTAGGTACTTACATCGATACATCAGAGAAACAAACTAAGAAAAAGTATGATAAGACATGATCATTGACACTGTTATGAATATGCTGTGGCGTTGGATAATCGTCGTATTAATGTCATTGTTATTTAAGAAATGACATCGTTTCGCTGCGGTTGCCAAGAGTGTCATGAAATATGCGCATAAAGTAGACACTTATCAGTAACAAATACATTTTTATCATACTCAGCTACATATAAGTAACATTGCAGATATTGAGAATCGAAAATTACGTTTTGCATCGAACAATAATAGAATTCGCGGGTTCTGAATTCGGAACGGATACCGCGCATACGTACGCATGCATCATTACTATTTTGAGTTGAAAATATGTGAAAGTTGATTTGATCATTGCGTCTAGACGTGTATATTACAGAATATGAATCATTAAATAAAAATACTGTGTACTATTGACGGTACATGAAGCAGAATATTTTAGTTAGACAACATATCTGACTGCGCGTTTATCCATTTCTATTATATATAACATAATACTCCTTAACTCTTCACCTGACCGTTCCAACAGAATGTGTAGGTAAGTGGTACTCGTAATTTGCTATTGTAATTATTTGTAATGTTTCTAAACACAAGTGCTAGATAGGACATACAATTGTCCTATCTAGCACTTGTGTTTAGTTTAACGAAATAGAAAGTATCGACAGATGTCAGACGCTATGCAAATTATAATTTCTGATTGAATACCGCAGTTTATTATAAATTACTGTCTTTTGCCTGTATGTGATAGTTGATTTGACAAGTTATTTTTCTTATTAAAATCTACTAATAATAATCGTTCGTCTCTTACCCGCTCGCCGACGTTTATTACACAATAGAAAATGTATCGGGTTGATATGATAGCCACAAATCAGATAGGTACACTAGATATTGTGTTAGCTTAGCAAGTTCTCGAATTAAAATTTTCTGTTTTCATTTGAGTTTGTAGTATCATTGTATTTCTTTTAAAATATACACAATGTTATTGTATTTATTTAAAAAATTAAATAATTCATATATTGTATCAGCTTCAAGTCAATATCTCGTATTTGTTTCTCTCGGTTCTCGTACGTTTATTTAAGTGAATATGAATTTGTTTATTTGTAACTTCTCCATTAAGTGGTTGCCAAGCAACTATTCAAATGTATGGCTTCTAGATTGTATAGTCACCCTACACAGGGTGCCATGACCCTCGCCTCACGAAATGAATAACAGAATCAAAAGCAAATAGGTGTTCCTCAAACTCATTCTATAGGTGTTCTCCATAACTATTCCATTATGAATCCCCTGAAATCCTTATTATTATTAACTGTATTCCTTTTCATGGGATTTTCGATACAGTAATTGTTTTGGTGGCAGATAAAATTTGTTATCTATTCGAATATTTGTTATCTATTAGAACATAATTTGTAAATGACATATACATGTACCGTATTTCATATGAAATGCCTTGTGTCATCATAAAGTTAGCCATTCAAAGTGATTAGTATCGTTGTCCAAATCGCATAGAGTATAAATGGTATTGTTTTACCTGGGTTCAACTTGTATAGCTATTTTATAGCGCAGTGTCTCTTTTTAATACGCTAAGGGTGGCAAGCAAGAGTACAGTCTGCCTGATGGTAAGAGAATACCGTAGCCGTTAGCACCTTATCTCACTCACGCGTTGACTATCCTAAGAAAAATTGCAGTATAAATAGGAGAAGAGTCCCTCTGTTCCCAACATAACAGTTTCTCAATGAGCTCACGACATTACCCACACAACACAGGAACACGACACTACTAACACTACACTACACTAAATAAATCAGACGTTTGCTAAAATTCGCGGGGAAAATGGTGACATTTTCCAGATTACTTTTGACCGCGTGTCTAACTAGAGAGAAGAGAGATACGGAATAGTGCTTAAATACCTTTATTGTACCTCTCTGCTCTACCTTGTACCTAAACAAGTATTAAGTATAAATTTAATAAAGCTAGATATTTTTACCTACATAATATAGGTAGTGTTTTTGAGACAGGACAGGATTGTGTGGTATGGTGATGTGAGGGCTTATAAAGTATTAAGTACTAAGTGAAAGGAAGTGACAAATTAATGAAACACAAACGTAGGTAAGTTGCGTCACTCTGCCGCAATTTGCGTGACAATAATTCTGTTCGCTGTCTCTACTCTATCTTACATTACTATGTCAAATTTCTAAACCAGAAAAAATACAGGATGGGAATCGAATCCAGAAAATTTTACTATCCGGGTGACTGCCCTGACTCCTGAGCTACCGAGGAATTGGGATAATCATATGGGTTTCTTCTAAGTTTTCTGTTTTTGCGTCAGCTTATTATAAGCTAATGTCTTCCTTCACAATGTCGAAACTTTCAACACACACATTAGTATGTAGTTCGCTTTAAATATACTTAGTTCTTATTTAGTTTCTAAATCAGAATCAGAATCAGAATCAGAATAATTTATTTGCTAATATGTGAGTAGATACAAAATTGGTGTTACATAAAATATGAGGTCCTTCACATTTTATCCATAACGGATGTGCAAAAAAATAATGTCAATACAGTACTATTATTACAATTATTAGATTTAACATTACAAATTTATATATACAAGTGAAGTAAAGTAACTATTGACTTATGTACATACATTGATAGCAACTAAAACATTGATAGTAACTAAAATAAATAAAATGTAAACAGTTTTTATGTCATGCTGAGTCAATAATTGTTATTAATTCAAAATGTCATAAAGGAAATGCAATTCATATTAATTGGAGTCATACTATGATTGATACAATTTAAGATTAGTCAAAATGATAAACAATAATAATAATATCATGTCAGCCAATAAAAATAAAAAATAAATAAATCTAAACATTCCAGTCATGAGAGTTGTCATTTAAAAAATCTTGTAATGAGTAGTAACACTTTTGAATTAGTATTTCAAATAATTTAGTTTTGAATTGCTTTAGATTTAGGGCTTTTATGTTGTCGGGTATCTTATTGTAAATACGAGGTGCTAGGCGCAGAATACTTTTTCGGTAGAGTGCTGTTTTACATTTAGGTATAACCAACTTTGTACTGTACTGTGATCTTACAGGGTTTTTCCGCTGAAGTGCTATCTTTTCAAATAGGTTTTCGTTACTTTTAACAAAGTTTGCAGCTTCTAAAATATATAAGCAAGGTAAGGTCAGTATTTTAAGTGTTTTAAAATATGGTACACAACTATCTCTGCTACCAATACCACAAATTGATCGTATGCATCGTTTTTGTGCTTTGAAAATCTGATCACGTTTAGTACAGTTACCCCAAAAAATAACTCCATATCTGAGTACAGATCCTACCAGTCCATGATAAGCCGTTACGACCGCATCCCGATTGACAACTTTTGATAAGGCATATAAAGCATATGCCGATTTACTCAGTCTTTTACACAATTCATCAGCTTGTTGGTCCCAGTTTAGTTTACTGTCTACCATAATACCTAAGAATTTAGTGACTGATGTTTGGTCTATATTTTGGTCTTTGTATGCAACACAAATATTTTGTGGATTACGTAACCTTTGCGAAAAGTGCATTATTTTAGTTTTTTTCAAGTTAATTTTTAAGTTATTGTCATTAAGCCAATTAATTATGTCCGTTATTGTATTATTAATGTCAGTTTCATATTCTTTCATGTCATCACATTTTATAATTGCAGTACTGTCATCAGCAAAGAGTATCATGGGTCTACTAACATATCTTGGAAGGTCATTGATATATATTAGAAACAGCAGTGGTCCCAATACGCTCCCTTGTGGTACACCACATTTGACGTATCTTGTTTCCGACCTATATTTCATTTCCATCCGCTTTTTTGGACACACACTACAGATTTCAGTTATCTGTTTGCGATGCGATAAGTACGACTTTAGGAGCTTTAAAATATTACCTCTAACTCCATATATATATAATTTATTCAATAGACGTTCATGATCGACATAGTCAAATGCTTTTGTCATATCAGTATATAACGCACATATATGAATATTTTTATCTACTTCCGCCATAATTCCACTAAGAAAATCATATATTGCCATGTTAATGGTTTTATTTTGTCTGAAGCCCTTCTGTTCAGAACAAAATAAATTAAAGGTCTCAAAATATTGGTACAATTGAAAATAGATCACCTTCTCAAACACTTTCGAAAACACCGGGAGATTGGCAATAGGCCTATAATTTTCCATACTATCCTTACGATTTTTTTTATGAAGTGGTTTAATGATAGCAGTTTTTAATGCATCTGGATATACTCCTTCCATTATACTCATGTTGATGATGTGATGTAAGTGCGGGGCTATAATGTCAGTCACAGATTTTAGTACATTAGTGGCAATGTCATCGTAACCTACACTATTCGTATTCTTTAATGATTTTATTATTCTAAATATTACATCACTTGAAACTGGAGTCATAAACATAGAATTTGAATTATTATTTATTATTTTATAATTTGATGTCAAAGTGGATTGTTGTAATTGGTCAATAAAAAAATTGTTAAAGCAATTGCTAATTAGTGAGGGTTCTGTAATGATTGAGTCACCACAAACTATTTTTGTGATAGGTTCTTTTGGATATGTTTTTTTATTTTTATTTATGATATCCCATGTCGTTTTAGACTTATTGCCTGAAATTTTTATGCTATAATTATTTTGTACTTTTTGAGTCAGTCTTATAATTTTTTTTAGTTTATCAGAATAATTCAAAAAAGTGATTTTATTTTTATTTGTAGGTGATTTTCTATAATACCATAGTAACTTCCTTCTTTTTTTACAACATATTTTTATACCTCTTGATAGCCATTTATGTTTTCTGTGTATTGTTTTTTGTAGTAGCTTAAATGGGAAACAAAGATCATAAATTAATTTAAAACTATCATAAAAGTAATCATACGCTAAGTTGGGATTGCTTGTTGTATAAATATCTGAGAAAGAAATAGATTGTAAGTGGAGTCTAAATGTTTTGATATTTTCAGCTGAAAAATCTCGTCGCTTAATGCGCCATGAATGAATCACACAAGTTTTTTTTGTGGGAACTTTCAGCAACTGTGCAGTGTGGTCTGACAGGCCAAAATCAAGCACCTCACTTTCGCATCCTCGTTTTATATTAAGAGCAAAATTATCTAAACAGGTGTTACTAATTAATCTGGTTGGTTGCTGTAACTGAAGGGTAAAGTTATAATTTAATAAAAAGTTTTCGAATTCTCGAGAAACCCTACATGTTTTTAGAGTATTGATATTGAAATCTCCACATATAATTACCTTCCTTTTCAAATTATGACATAATGTATTTAAAATTATATTCATTTTTTCATAGAATATATCCAAGTTAGATAGTTTAGGTATTCTGTAAACACACAGTATAATTAAATTACAGGTAACCAATTCTATGCCACAACATTCTAAAATACCAGGTAACGATTGGCTAGCGATATTCGGCAAGTCTTTCCATTGGTGTCCATATTTCACAAGTATACACGCTCCGCCACGCCTTTTACTTTCTCTGGAAAAACAGGTTGCAAGCTTGTAGTTCGGGATACACAGTAGATCTTCGTAACCTTTTTCCATGAAGTGCTCAGTAAGACATATAACTTCTACTGGTTTACCCTCCCTTTGTAGTTGATCCAAATGTACTGTCAGAAAGTTAGCTTTGTTTAGCGCTCCTGCTATATTTTGGTGAAGAATGTATATGAAGTTATACTCGAAAAAAATCAATAGCTTCGTCACAGTCGTTATCATGACTCAAGTTCTCCTGAATTATCATTTGTATTGTTTGTCCAAGTGTTATAAATATATTTTTAAGTCCATTATTGCTAATAAATCCTGTATATATTGAAAACATGTTATAATCGCAAGTTAATTCACTGTTAGAGTCATGTATATATGCGTATTGATGTTTCAGATTGTCTTTGTATAAATTGTGATTGAAGATTTCTATCCTCCAGTTAAAGAGCCCATAAGTTTGACCGAAACATGTGTAAGTAGGTACACATATTATGATATTTGTATGGCTCAGTGGCTGTAATGTTTTCCTTAAACATTTTATAATATCAAAATTATTTAATGATTTTTTGAAATCATATTCTCCGATCATGATGATACAGAAATCGCGTTTTGTGTAATCTACAATTTTTTTATCAATATCTTGTATAAGAGTTTTAGTATCACAATTTGTTTTGATGTAGTGACATATTTGAAATGTGTCTCCATATATAGAATCTGCCAGTGATAATACTTTATTATTTTTGTTACTGCTAATTATGCATAACTTAGGTTTAACATTTTGCTTCAAGTTTATAGAAGTTTCTGATTGTGAGGTTTTTTGGGTGATCTTAATAGGATCTGCGTATTTCTTCGTAGTATGTTTTGTTGTCAATTTACTTGATGTAGAAGTAGTCGGTACATCTTTATGGGGTGTGGAAGTCTTTATTTTATTTTTAATAGGTGTACATGCACTGTCACTAAGTGTTTTAGTAACTCTGAGAACCATTTTTTGTTTATTTGTCAATTGTTCAACTTTTCGTTTCAGCTCATTGTTTTCAATAGTCAAGTCATCGACTTGTTGATGCGCGCTCTGCAATTCTAAATTCAATTTTTCTATTTGTATTTTTAGTTCATTTACATATTCATTGCTTTGACCACTCAAGTTTGGCAAACTACTTTACTTGCAGTGCCATCTATCGTATTATTAGAAATTATTGATTCTGTTTCCATATTAATTGTAGTATCAGATTGTGATTGTGGCTTGTTTCGCCGAAAAGTAATATTTTCAAAGAAATTCATTTTTATTTAACACTAACAAAAATTTTAAAATTTGTAAATCCAAGGATCGAACTCCGGAACCTTGAAGCTAGTCAAGCACCTCTAGCCGTTCGGCCACAGTCGCCGTATTAGTTAGTGATGAATTAGTAGTACCAGTTCGTTTGCTAATACTTTGGATACTATAGATAGATGTAGTCGTCGAGTCCAAAGGTCAACTTTACGTTGCACGGAATGTTTTAGTCAACCGTTGGTAGTATTATAAAATTTAAAATTTTATACACTTTCACTGTTCATAAATAGTTTTTTTCACAATAGTTGTGGTTGGCGATGGTATAATATAAAAAAACAGTTAAAAGTTATTCTCAAACGATTAGTATTTATCGATTATCCATCACTTTCACTTAAATCCAAAATATCAGTTGAACATTTAAATAAATCGTCACAAACATTATCACTTATAAATCGGAGCATTATCAACTTAATTTTACAAAGATTAAATAAAATAACAACTTTTTTATATTTTTATCAAATTTAAACACGGAGCTAATGTTTGCTAAGCAACGCCATCTCATCATCTAAAGAAAAGTGTTAATATTTATTTCGTAATTAATTACCATCTTATTAGAAACCTTAAAGTAAATGAAAAACTTATTAATCTCTTCGTCAACTAAAACGTACATTGTCGTATAATATCACAGAACAACACGGTTGGTAAAATGTGATGCTTGAAATAAACACCGCTCAGTGATATTGCTTTAGCAAACAAAATGCTCGGTAATTTTATTCCCGTATTCGATATTTGAAAGGGCGAAATAAGTAATTAAGCGGGCAACTTCTGTCGCTGGCTGTACCGCACCCCAAACTTGACTAGCCCGGCTAAATATGGCCCTAATTCCTGCCTGTTTGACTTTCAAACGGAAACAAACCTTGTTGTCTCTGATATAAAAATAACATTAGCTTATAAAGCTAAGATAAGCTATAGGGTAGTTTTTCAAAATAAATAATCGTTAGGGATTGCGGTTGTTAAAGCGTCGACAATCAAATTATGGGTGTATTGTATCGATTTTACGATGTCATGAACTTTGCGTCCATTGCACGGAGGGACACGCTCCATACAAGGGCGGTCATAAATAGTTAAAGTCCTGTTACTATCAATACATTGTATTATTTTAGTGACTTATAGTTGTAAAAGTGTTTTAGGAACATTAAAATGAAAGAAGTACATGTATTTACGGAATAAAAAACGTTTACTTCAGTAAAAAACAAATATAAACAATAACATACTTTTACCTAAATTTATCATGAACAAACACTTAAAAATTGGAATGTAAAACATATATTTTAAATAAAATAAGAGTCAAAACATTGATAACATTATTTAATTATAATAAAATAATAGAAATAAATAAATTAAAATTAATTAAATACAAAAAAAACAAAACAACTAACAAAATACAAATAAATTATTCTTATTCTAACAATATTAAACATGTAACAATTCTATTACACTTTGTGACAGAGTATTTTTCTTTTTAGGGGGAAGTTTCCGAAGACTTGTAATATAAGGATCTGAATGTAATAATAGTCGTTGTATTAAATCTTGATTGGTAACTTCACGTGACATTTTTCGAGTGTGACTTCGTCTATAAATTTTGATATACTTATTTGTCGCTTCAGCAGCTTCTTCGGAAAGTTCTCCTATAGATAACAATGCATAACTTATAATATCTGATCCATGTACGAGCACCTTGTGGACAGAAGCAGGAAGACTATACCACGGATATTCCTCGACCAGGCTGTATGCTGTTTGTAATGCATAGTCTTTAAACTTGCATTCATTAATTTTATGTCCAGAAGATAACGTTTGTAATATTACACAACAACGATCTATGAGATCCTTATTCAAACCTGTAATTTCAGCAGATACAGCTGATTCCAAAAAAAACTTCCTGGCCGTGTTTCCGTCGTTAGACGTCCCGCTTCCACCACTACGCGGCTTGTCAACTATTAAACCTAATCGTTCCCTAAACTGGGACTGTACATATTGTTTTTTATTTGATAACAATTGTTTATCACTATCTAGCCTAACTTGCCATTTTTTTATGTCTAATCTATATGAAAGATGAATAAAATATTCGAAGAAACGTATCCAAGAATGTAGTGGTGATAATCCAAATTGGTATCTACTCTCTATTACAGGTTTTTGTAAACATTCGTCTATTTTATTCATCTCTTTAGGGGTAGCATTACATATATAACATCTACTTGTAGATGTTTCACTTAAAGCACTACAAATTTTACCATCTACCATTGAAAGCTGCAACTTATGAGAAACGACCAATTCACGATTGTCGATCTGAATAAAAGTAGGTTGCAAACTTTCAATTTTATCCTTAAAATAAGCTTCCTCTTGCAAAGACACTGCTGTGCTTTCTTTCAAAAATTGAAATCGAATAGGACGGCAGTACCTAGTGGAAGAGGGTCGAGGATTTTTCCATAAAATTTTACAATTATCTTCAGCTAATTTTACAATAATTTGAAGGGGTACATAAGATGTTACAAACAAACTACTATCTTCTAAAGTTGAATCTGAAAAAAATTGTTTGTATTCACTATGTCCAGTGCTGCCATCGAATCCCCATTTCCCAAGTAAAGAGATATTAGACAAACAATCATCAGGAATCTGATCTAAGACCTCTTTTTGAGATTCAAGGATTCGAGAAGCTGTGTGATCAAAAAGACTTTGTAATTCAACTTCAGCTGAAGACTCGGAAACAGTTATATAAGAAGGGTAACATCTCTGTTTCGCTTTAGTAATTTGTTGGTAACATGGTAATACATTAGGAGAAATCTTACTATTAACAAAGTTTTTAATTAATAAATACTGATGTTTTGTCAACTGAGCATCAGTCACAAGTGACAAGACATCATCAGTGCTAACTCTAGATATACACGTGTGGAGGCTTGGGCAGAGTGTGGCAAGCAAAACAATGGTCAGCTGATTAATGAATGTTTATTGAGAGAGGCGTGTTATATTTAAACGACTGTTGGACAGAGTTGGCTAGATAGGTAATTAGGCTGTCCTACTCGCACAGTATTAATATGTCCAGTCCTCTCGTTCGTCGTCTCAGTGCCCGGCCGATGGTCGGTTGGTGCGCACATCCATTTGTCTACGCTGCTCTGCGAGGCGGTGTGGGAGCGAGACACAACGGCGGTCCTCTCGTTCTAGACGTATAAATATGCCTGGACTCGTTACGCCACACCAGTACGGCGCTGCCGCGCCTCGGCCATGTTATGCACCATGACTCCCATATCACTCCCCCTCAAGAGAAGCGTACGGTTCTCTTTACTACACGACCGCTTCTCGTAATATAGGGTTGATTTGCAGATGCAGTGGTCGAGTCATGGGGAGGCGTCGTCGAGTGGTAGGTTGCTGCCGATGTTTGGGTGCTTGAAGTGCAGGCCTCGGAATGCATGTCTTCTGTCACGATGTAAGCAGGTTTCAGACGATCTAGTGACACAACTGCAGTCCGTAGTGGTAACTGGATCTTGTAGTTCTTGTCGTATCGCTTGAGTACTTCATACGGGCCATCGTAGGGTGGTGTGAGAGGCGGTCTGACTGTGTCGTTGCGAATGAACACATGTGTGCACGTTGCTAAGTCCTTGTAGACAAAAGGACGCTGAGTCGACGGTGAGCGGGGCGGGGCGGGTGTGAGTGACGACATCGTGTGAGCGAGACGGCGCACTAGTTCGGCGTCATCTATTCTTGCGTCTTGGGGCGTAAAGAAATCAGAGGGTACGCGAAGTGTAGTGCCGTATGTCATGAGGGCTGGACTGAGGTTGTTGTCTTGCCGTAGTGCAGTCCGTAGTCCTAGTAGCACGGTGGGGAGTTCCTCTGTCCACTTCGTGGTTGCGCCGCGAGCCATGAGCGCGGCTTTCATTGTACGGTGCCACCGTTCAACTTGGCCGTTTGACTGTGGATGGTAGGCCGTGGTGCGCAGTCTAGTGATGCCGAATTTTTTCATGAGCGCGTTGAACAGAGAGGACTCAAATTGGCGTCCCTGGTCTGTTGTGATGCGCAGTGGGCAGCCGAATCTTACTATCCAGGTGTCATATAATGCTTGCGCGACGATCTCAGCTGTGACGTCACGCACCGGAATTGCCTCGGGCCACTTCGTGCAGCGGTCGATGATAGTGACACAGTAGCGATAGTCATTTGATAAACGTAGCGGGCCAACTATGTCGATGTGTAAATGTTCGAAGCGCTGCGACGGCGGAAACTTTTCTAGTGGTGTGGCTACATGTCGATGTATTTTAGCACGCTGACAACTTATGCAGGCTTTAGTCCACTGCCCAACTTCTTTGTTTAAGGACGGCCAGAAAAATTTGCTTGTCATCAATTTTCTTGTAGTTCTGATGCCCGGGTGACATAATTCGTGTTGTGCTTTGTAGGCTGCATAACGGTATGTCGCTGGAAGATAGGGTCGCGGTATTGAAGTTGATAGCTCGCACGTGATAGGCCGATCTAGACCAGGTAGTGTTATCTGTCCAAACTTCAAGTTGCTCTGTGACTTTAATTTTTTTAGGTCTTCGTCTTTGTCTTGATCGATACTCAGCTGTCTGTAGTCGATGGTGTTAGGACACTGTATCTCATCTAGGCGTGATAGTGCATCGGCGACTGCGTTCTTCTCTCCCTTAATGTATGAGATCTTCGAGCAGAATTGACTAATAAAATGCAGCTGTCGTTCTCGTCTGGGCGTGTCACTGTTGCTCGCTGATCTAGTGAGTGCGTAAGCGAGTGGTTTGTGGTCTGTATAAATGACTACTTCACAGCCTTCAATGAGTCTTCGGAAGTGTTTTACAGCTGTGTACATTGCTAATAGTTCGCGGTCGTACACACTGTAGCGGCGTTGAGTTTCGCTCATCGATTTGGAGAAGAAAGCGAGTGGTTTCCATGCACCGTCTATTTTCTGTTGAATAACGGCGCCGAGGCTGCGATCAGATGCGTCGGTCATGATGGCAAGGGCGCTGCCGGCGACTGGATGGCTGAGTAAGGTAGCTTTTGAGATGCTTTGCCGGCATTTTTCAAAAGCTTCTTCTGCTTGCGGTGTCCAGTTGATCAATGTTTTGTCATTCTTCTTTTTGTTGTGCAGGTACTTATTTAGCTCAACTTGCAGCTCGGCTTGACGTTGTAGGCAGTCTCGGTAGAAGTTTATCATGCCAAGAAAACGTCGTAGTTCAATGATAGTGTTCGGCTTGGGGTACGAAGCGATTGCCTTGATGCGATCTTCACTAGGTTTGATGCCGTCCGCCGATACGTCGTAGCCCAGGAAGTTTATTGACGTTTTCCCGAATTCACACTTTTCTGTATTTAGTGTGACACCGTGTTGGTCCAGACGCTGAAGTACCTGGTGCAGAAGTTGTTGGTGACTATCTTCATTTTCTCCGCACAGAAGGATGTCGTCGATGAAACAAAAACATCCATCTATCCCTCTCAGCACTTGATGCATGAATCGCTGGAATGTTTGGCTTGCGTTGCGAAGTCCGAACGTCATGCAATTAAATTCAAACAACCCAAACGGCGTTATGATGGCTGTTTTCTCTGCATCTTCCTTGGCGATAGGAATCCAATAGTATGCCATTTTTAAATCAAGTTTGGAGAAGACTTTCTTGTTGTGAAGTTGATATGTAAACTCTTGTATGCGTGGTATGGGGTAGCGGTCAGGCTGTGTAACTGCATTAAGCCGTCTGTAATCACCACACACTCGTAGTCCACCATCTTTCTTCTTCACGACGTGCAAGGGGCTTGCCCAAGGACTCTTGGATGGCTTGCAGATGCCCATCTCCAGCATGCGTTCGAATTCTTGTTTCGCGGCTTGATACTTATCCGGTGGTAAGGGGCGCGGACGAGCGGAGAGTGGGGGGCCTGTCGTTTCAATATGGTGAACGACCTCATGCTTGCTCGGCTGCTTCAGAGACATTGGCCGGAGCACATCAGGGTACTGCATGAGGATCTTGTGGTAGGCTAGTTGGCTGCTAACGACGTGCACTGACTCAGAAGTTGTTGCGACTTCCAGTGCGTCCACGGATAACTCGGTGACTTTGTCAACTAGCTTCCTTTTGTCCAAATCGACAAGCAGCTTGAAGTGTCGCAAGAAATCAGCACCCAGGATGGATGTCTTCACATCAGCTACCACGAACGTCCATAAAAAGCTGCGGCGGAGTCCAAAGTTCAACCTCAAAGTTTTATCACCGTACGTGTTGATTGGTGAGTTATTTGCTGCGTATAACTTGTAGGCGCTTGAAATACTGTTTCTGTTTTTTTTATGTGTGGCGGCTAAAACTGAGATGTCGGCGCCTGTGTCAACGAGGAAACGTTCTCGGGTGTCGCGATCGAAGACACACAGGCGATGACTAGTATGTGCGACACCGACGTCCGCCACTGTCGATGTCGATTTTAGTTTTCCGCAGTCTTCTTCCTCCTGCAGCAGGGTGACTCGCATCGCCTCGCTTTATCTCCAAAGCGGAAGTGGTAACGGCACTCCCAGTCGGCGTCTCCAGGCTTAGGTGTGTGTGTGCGCTGCGTCGTCTGCGAGCGTGATCGGGATCGAGCATTGAATGGACGGCGACGGTCTCTTCGTTGCGGCCGGCCCCGTCGCAGTTCGGCGATCTCGAGTGTCAGCTTCTCTACCTGTTTGGCCAGGGCTTCAATTTGTGTCGTTGGCGTCGACGGGCTTGACACCGATATTGCAGCGACGCTGGGACCTTCCGCATACTCCACCATCTTGTCAGCCATCGCAGCGAGAGTATCCAGCGATGACTCCTTGTTCACCGAAAGTACGACTCGGACTTGTGCGGGTAGATGGTTCAGCCACTCGATCTTGAGACCTTCCTCGGTGATCATGCCACTGGCTAACTCTCGCATCTTTCTCAAAAGCTGAGAGGGCTTCTGGTCTCCCAATTCCAGGCCACTAATTAGTTTCTGGAAGTTCTTCACGTCCGACTTGTCATAAGCTTCAAGCAAACGCTGCTTCACTTTCTCGTACTTTCCAGTGGAAGGTGGATTGTATAAGATATCGGTCAGGTGCTGCAGGTCAACCGTCTGTAACTGTTGTAGTAGGTACCGGAACTTCTGGTCATCAGAGGTCCTCAATGGGTCGATTACGGCTTCGAACTGGATGAACCAGGCACGGGGAATTTCTCGCCAAAAGGGAAGAAGTCTTGATTGCACGGAGACAGCGCTGACGTCGTAGTTTGCCTCTGCAAAGTTTTTTTCTTGCTGTCCCTCTGCCATGTTATAGTAGGAGCTCCACAGAGTCCTTCTTGAGCTGCTGTTGTATAGCGGACTTGATCACGTCGGGGTCACCAGATGTGGAGGCTTGGGCAGAGTGTGGCAAGCAAAACAATGGTCAGCTGATTAATGAATGTTTATTGAGAGAGGCGTGTTATATTTAAACGACTGTTGGACAGAGTTGGCTAGATAGGTAATTAGGCTGTCCTACTCGCACAGTATTAATATGTCCAGTCCTCTCGTTCGTCGTCTCAGTGCCCGGCCGATGGTCGGTTGGTGCGCACATCCATTTGTCTACGCTGCTCTGCGAGGCGGTGTGGGAGCGAGACACAACGGCGGTCCTCTCGTTCTAGACGTATAAATATGCCTGGACTCGTTACGCCACACCAGTACGGCGCTGCCGCGCCTCGGCCATGTTATGCACCATGACTCCCATACACGAATCGAATGAACAGTCTGAAACATCAAGCAATGCACTCACAGTAGAATCATCAGACTTTGACAAATCAGCTACTCTCCGACGTTTAGTCCTTTTACTACATTGCGTAAAAGGTTTTCGAGGACGACCACGTGAATGACACGGCGACGTTTCAGACGGAGTACATTGCTTATTATTTTTCACAAGTTGAATTTTTTCAATAACATTAAACCAATCGGAATTCTTATATAAAAGCTTGGTTTTATCCCTATTACATTTTTTCCAGAATCGAGCAATAGCTTTACATAAATTATTAACAATTTTCTCTAAATAATGAATATCAATGTTCTCAGCATCGTTCAGAGTAGTCAACAAACTTTGTAGGACTTGACGACACTTTTCCGAGTCATTATCGGTATTGACAGTTAGCCATATTTCAAGAATATGCATTCTTGAAAACGAGCATATATATAAATTACCTAAAACAAAAAAAAAACGGTTAAAATTCAGTCACAAAACCTACACAAAGCACTAAGACTAAATAAACTAATTTCGTAGCAAATGCTACGAGATAATCTGGCAACCGTAGCACCCTTGTCATCGCCAAAAGGGCAGATAAGGGCAGCCAAGTTTTAATTTTCCTAAGATAAGAAAGTCTAAAGATTATGGTGCAATATACCTCCATAGTCGGAGCGAGTGGGAACATATTTAAAAGTTTATTCAAACTTTGAATATTAAAATATAATACTCCAAGAAAAGTCGCCTCGTAGCAATGACATACTAAAGAAAATATATACTAAGATACAATTAAAATAAAAATATTAATTATTACATACCCTGTTCTTGGATATCCATTTCAGAAAAAACTCACACAGCACTCACAGGTCCCGCAATGACAACAAATGACGTCACGCTTTTTAATGACTCACTGATAACAGTATTTACGATTGGCGATGCGCTCTCTTTGAATGCACAATAGATAATGAAGGCGCACTCTAATTACTGACCTATTTATAGTTTCAGAAGGTACCGCAACTATCCAATGTAACGACAAGGAATAAAATGTAAAACAAGAAAGCAGGTTTTTAAGATTTATGACCTATGGATGTCCCACTGTGCATTGTGTCAAATGCGGCGTCAAAGTCAAATCCTTTTTCTTTCCTTTTAAAAGTGAAAACTAACAAAGCGTTCAAAAGATTTAAAGAAAATTATTTAGCGTTTTATCAAGTTATCATCCTATTATAAAGTACATTTATTTATTTAAGCATTAACTAATATAGGCTACGAAAATACACATAAGTATGTTGACCTTTGGATGCTGAGGAAATTGCAATAATGTGAGTGGTTTTTGTGTTTTGTTTAAAACATTTATTATAGTACTATAATAAATTAAGTAGATATATCAATGTAGTATATACCATCACTTCCTTGTCCGTATATCTGTCTGTACATCAGGACTTTTTTCTCAGGAACGCAGTGTCAACGGTCTATTAGTTGTCATTAACATGATGAAAGTCCAAAACAAAAAATCGTTAAAGTATATAAAAATTTTGACGCCAAGCTGTTGGTGATTTGACAGCGATGTGCTTATATAGATTTATAAGGGATTTTCCAACTATTATGCTAAGTTATCCTTCATTTCGACTTGTCGTGGAAACTCTACATGCAAGTTTGTACGAATACTCGGAGCTCGAGCCAGACCCAGACATATCCGTATTTTTTGTTGTTGTTGGAATGTGTGCGATTATTTGTATCTTAAAGTTTAATACTTAAAATGGCCTTAACCTAGCAAATTTTTGTGTCTCAAACAAGTCTCAAATAATAATAAGGACGATTTATATAATTCATTCTTCAACGCCGTTTTATCCCATAGCAATACTTGTTAATTTTCCACAAATATAAAAATTTGGTACTTACTTATTTACAGCTTGATTATATTTCACCCACTCGCAATTTAAATTATGCTCTTAAGGGGTTTATTTTCGTTCGTTTCCGATGAAAATTTTGATAAGCCGGTTCTATTGATGGCATGTATTAGGTAAGGACTGCGCAATAAATATTTTATTTAATATAAATTTATATCGCCCTAACAGACTAACAACATTAATAATTTACAAAAAGGTGTAGTCATATTTTAAGGGCTTATTCTACCCATCAAAACATACTACTTTTACTGTCAGGACAACTACAAAATCGCAAAAAAGAAATCAGCACCTCTAGCACGAACACTTTTAAATTTCGAATCTCGTTCGTATCGAGTAGTTACGTTAGTTTTTGTCTGGATTTTGTTTGAAATTTCAAGAGTATGTGAACGATACGGTTAAGATTCGAAATTTAAAAATGTTCGAGCTCTAGGTACAGTTGTTTCATAGTAAGGTTCAATATCTACTCGACGCAATGTATTAAGTTGATTGTATTGATGGGTAGAACAAGCCCTTAAAATATTACTACACCTTTTTGTGACACTTTGTATAGAGTTACACAGAGTTTATCTCTTTTATTCCAATTCAAATATTATTCGAACGAACGTGTCAAAACACTGAAAAACTCAAAGCTTACGTATACTGAATGTTTATGAGTAAATGCCTAGATTTTGTAGACATAAATATTATGTAGACAATAAGACCTGAACTTTTTTTAAATAGAACATAACATTAGTAAGTATTTAATAATAAAAGCTAAGAAAACAACAAAAGCAAACCGCTACGGTACCAAATAATGCCATTTTAACACATGCAGTGTGCAAGTAGCTGTCCACTGTACAATGACAATTATGGGCTACCACAAATATGCCTGAAATGAAAAAAATTATAGAAAAGTATTGTACTTACAAAAAATACTTAGTTTATATTTTTTTCACCATGACTGAAAACTATTGATATTATTGACATAACGTAATACATAAATACTAAAATAACCATTATACTCTTATCCTACTTAAAAAAAATAGAAAATAATTTGATTATCACCAGAACTTAGGATTGTTAGTTGTTTCGGTCCATTGCAGCCATTTAATTAGAATTCTCTATTACTAAAAACCTTTCGTTGTGCCAATGATTCATAATACTTTATGTAAATAAAAAGTTTATTTTTAAGTATTAAACTTTTAAATAATTCGCATTACTCTTAAATCAAAATAAACTTGTTTGTAACCAGATAAGAACTATTTCAGTTTTTATCGGTGGCCGGATAAGATAATCGAGTCCCCCGTAGACAAATATACTAACCGATTAAATATAGTGGGCGATAATTGGCCCGTTATCTTTTCACATATTGTAATATTGATACTGTGTGTAATATAATCGTCCAACTTTTAAATCACGTGTGCTGGTTATTGTTACGAGTTTTACGGACGACAGCACATCAAGCGTAACAGTTTAACTACGAAAGTCGCCTCTATTGCGAACTTAGTAAGGGCGGTGTCAAGGTTACCGCCCTTATTACGTTCGCAATAGAGAATTTGACTACTCCTTAGCCGACTTTATCTAAAATAACATTTCAAACAAATAAATTGAATTACTAAATGAAAAGACTAAACTAAAAAGTTATTAAAATTTAAAAGAGTTACGTATACGTTGCCTACGAATTCAGTACAAAATAATACAAAACTCTTTCTTTTCCATGTAATAGTATAGGGACTTTAACACCAATCAACAATACAACAACTAATATTACCTATTTGTTTACTGAGTAAATATAACAAAACGCGCATTCTTCTAATTACATTTTAATAGTGCAAAGAACATCGCTTGGGCGAGTAAAATTCCCGGCATTGTTCAAGTCGTTAAACCTGGCCAGTATAGCGGGCTAACGGTGCGACTGCGAGCCCGAGTCCGCTGCACTGTCTCGCGGCCACCTCCATTGTGATGACACGCGTTAGACAACGGAATTAAGTGGCCACTAACTTCCTTTATTAAACGATGAACTTGTGACATGGTAAGATAAGATCCTTCACTAGCTAATATAGTAATTATTGAATTTCTAGTATCCTAATCCTTAATGACTACTAATCGAACGGAGGGTTGGCATTTCCGGCAACAAATGGACAATAATGTCATCATAACTTGATGTTCTCTATGGTCTAGTCTATTTTTAAATACCACAAACTGTAATTTCACTTTTTAAAATAAGAAATATTTATTTTTATAAATACATAGCACAGCAAACAACTCCATTCGATAAAGAGAGATGATAAGCGGTGAGAAGAGACCATTTGAAGTATGCGATATTGAAATAATACACACAAATATACAGCGGAAAAATGACGTCAACGATTTTAATCCTTATCGTGTTGACATAAGAGACAGAATGTAAAAATAATTTTGATACTGACTGTACTACTTCGTCTACTCCAGAGTAGTCCAGAGAATGCTGTTTAGGTGTGATTGCAAGGAATAAGACAGGAAAACTATACATGCTTATCATATGTATGTATTAGATAACACAGATTACCCAGAGTCTTCATCTTGGGTGATCTTGTGGGCGGGGACTATACTATAGTATTACAGAAGGTAGATGGGTTTTGAAACCACCTCGATAACGATGTTCAGTCATTCGTCAGTAGGTTTTAGGGTAGGACTTTATCCTGTAGTAATAAGACTGGATCTTGTAGTGCAACTGTAGACCTTCGTGTGGTCAACTGTTCATCCATTTAGTTTATCCAACATGACAAAATAAGTTCAATTTGTTTTATAGACTTGCATTTTTATGTTTGTCTTGAGTTACCTAAATTCGAATCCATGTTTCAAGTACCTACTAATTAAGGTAATTTCGTAGCAACACTATTCTTAAGAAGATTTTCTGTTTTTCTTTAGTAATGCAATATAAACTATAATTTTTGTTGTTTGAAATAAATACTTTTGATTTATATCATGTATATAATTTTAAGCTTAAATTCATAGAATTCTAAGAAGAAAGAGTGTATTCTGAAAGACTATGTGACGGTCATAAGATACTTCAAAATTACTTTTATTGCCTCTTTTACTATCTGCACTAATATTATCTGTAGGTACGTTTAGTGGTTATCATTAATAAAATGTTAAGAAGAGTGCCAGTGACCAATAATTTGATATCAGAGCATGATTCCACCAAGTCCAAGCAGCACTAACTAAGATTTTAATTTTAATTAGACACACATTTTAATATACTGACAAATATGTTTTTTATGTTCCTTAGATGAAGATATCTAAGGAAATGAGAAAAGATATTTGTCAGTATATTTGCTAAATAATGCTCGTTTCCACTAAGATTTGCTTAGTGTGAGTCTATAGGCGATTTTTTAGCTCACTCTATCTAAAGGAGATAGAAAGAGAAAAAAGTCGATAAGAGTCACCCAAGCCTATAAAATGGTTAGTGAAAACAAACATCAGTACAGTTAGTTAGTTATTTATTCATTTTATCTTTAATTGCACAATATAAGTTACAATTTGGCGGACTTAATGCCATTAGGCATTCTCTACCAGTCAACCGGCTTATCAGGGGATTGTAAATTTTCCGTGCTCTGTTTTTTTTCCGGATGCTTTCAGGATAGCAACGATCGTCGTGGAAATCTAGAGGAGTTTTTCCAGCAGGTCTTTTGGCTAAAATAGCGTATTAAAAATGAAGTATCTCGCTAATACACAACTTAGTCGTAGTTATAGATAAATTGTAAAGATGAGGTCAGATCAAAAGTTTATTTCATATAAAATATCCAGACCAGGAAAAACCGTCCTCGGCCGAGATAAGAAACTTTAAAATCTATCTCCATGCCAATTTATATCTAAATCGGTTCACCTGCGGTTCTGCTGCTCTTACGAGGGAAACGGTAACATACAGACAGACAGATTTACTTTCGCATTTATAATATTAGTTTGGATCGCTTACTTTTTCTAACAAATATGATGTACCTACGGTAATTTCGTATGTAATTTCTCTGTAGCGGTGGGTAAACAACTCGGTACGGTCGGCTGGCTCCTGCACGTCATTGTACCGAGTCCGCTATGTTACCGATGAGGTTACATATCTTGGTGAATAACGGACAGTAATAGGTTATGGTTATCAAAGTAGGTTGTACTGAAAAAGCATCGACTCTTACTACAACCTCTTTTGTATTTATATTAAATAATCATTAGAATATATATCGACGTTGAGAGCGCCCTTATTCCGTTGGTAATAGAGGGGGCGTTTGTAGTATAACTGTTCCACTTGATGTGCTGTCGTGTGTACGTAAATGTGTATGTTAAATAATTAATGCAATATTCATATTCATTTATTTTGCTTGCCTGCTGTTGTAAATACATTTAAACATAGTCCAAGTACATTTAAACATCACAAGAGCGTTCGAAGGGCACCGCAAAATTCTTACGAACTAAATTGTAAATATTTCTTAGTAAATTCATAATTTTGGGCATTATAACTGTCAAAATTTTTATAAGTACCATTATATTACGTTTGAGATAGAAAAATTAAAATCGGCCATTACCTACATTTTTCACCTTCAATTTTATTATTTGAATTTTTCTTGCAATCAATAACAATAATATCATAATCCCTGTCAAATTTACCACCACCAATAAAAAAAATCAAGCGTCCGTCTGGATGTTTGGTCTATGCTGCAAAAACATTGGCCTCTATCAGGATTTGAATCCAAGGCCTTTAAATCCTGATAGAATCCAAGGCCACCATCACACACGAACTTTATCGATTTATGGATGTTAGTTTGTTTGATAATTATTTTTAAAGGAAAAATATTATTTATGTGTAACTATTATGTATCTTGTATTAATTATAGCTTGTGTTACAATAACACATTATTAATAGCCTTAATTTGGCGTATAATTTCGGTGTGATTTTGTGTATTAAATTGGTAATTAATCGTAATAAAATTCAATAAATGGTAAAATTGTAATTTAGGAGAGGAATGTTTTTTTACTTTTACAAGCATTTGTCCTCTTCTGTTTATAGTGAACGAGAGTAATACTTAGATAGTAGTTTTTAAGACCTATTAAACTTCATGATTTGGCCACTTCTTTTAAATTCTCTTTTTAATTTTCTTATTTACTGCAATATGGCGATGATACCGTGTGGGCTGCCCCCTGCCTCCCTCGGCCAAGCCACCCACCACCCCTTTAGAACCTTTATCGCGCACTAAATATTCCGGCCAAAAGACAAGTCGTCAAGCCCTGTAAATTAAAGGAAACAAAAATATAACTTATTATTTAAATATTAACGCTTTATTTTGCTGCTATATTTATTTCACATAACAATTTATGTAGTTTTATTGAAATCGTTTTAAAACTAATTGTTCGCTTTTGACTATTCTAAGTATTTAGGTATTTACATTTACTGATAATTATGCCTTATATTAATGAAGCCTATTAAGATTATGTGGTCAATTAGTACATTATCTATGTCTCCGTATTCGAATCCCGGTGTGCAAGCATGCAGGGGCAAGATATTTGTGTGATATATTTTTTTTTTATATAAAATATGTGACTATTTGAAAAAGACAAAAAAAAAACTTTAAATTCAGACATGAACTTTGTGGCATTTAGAGGTTCATCGGGAACTGTTTCAGCCTTAGCCGTTTTCTGTTATAAATAGACAAAGATACACTCTGTATACAGGACTTAAAATGCCTTCAAATGGATCTGGATGAATAGGCAGTAATTTAAGGAATTTTCAACCCAAGAATGAGGGGGGGTGTTGTGACTTGTGCGTAACTTCTCGTGATAATATCGAAGACTTATTCTGTAAGTTGATGTACTTAATATTAAATTACTAGCTAGTCAATGGTTTTTTATTACATTTAAAAATAAATTAATTGGTACCTAAATCTATTTGTTCTCCAGCATAATACAGAAATAAATCAGAAGTTCGCTTAATAAAACTTTTTTTTTATTATTTAATGACTTAATTAATTTAAAATCTTCTTGTGGTTGCAATAATTATAGATACACCGGAACTTTATCTTATGAGAAAAATATAATGCGTTCGATTGAAAGACACAAAACTTACGTATGTAGGTAAGTAAATGCGTAAGAACTAACATTTCATCCCTTGCCAGCTCACTAACAATAGAGGCTCTATTGTATCTGGTCATTAGCTTCACAGGTCATATATTGCAAGTAGGCAGAGAAATATTGACCTGAATTCACCAACACCAGCCCCCTTATTCTCAACTGTCGGATCACGGATTCGATTCGACAAGTCACATGCCGTCTCGCTTTGACGCAGCGCGATAAAAAGTGACAGGCATAGAGTTTCCGAAATTCGAATTCTTTCCGACAGTTGAGAATAAGGGGGCAGAAATCATAGGGATCAGTATTTATGAGTACTATCTTTTAACCATGTATTACGCCGTAGGATTACCCACAGAAGATCAAATAATGTTAAATATAAAATAATATAGATCCTTGGGGGAGGCCTGTGCCCAGTAGTGGGCGTCTCTTGGCTGATATAATAAAAAATGTAAAAAATTTTTTTTTTTTTAAAATATTTCAATTACCTACATAACAGTTTCATTCGATCCCTAAATCATTCTTGTTTGTCCTTAAATTGAAACCTTTTGACATAGCCATGACACTTTCTGATTGCAAAGGCAATCCTATAAGAATAAGACGTAAAAGACAAAAAGACAATAATAGTTGCATTGTAAAACTACAGTAGAGGCACGCTTCAACGCACTGCGAGAGAAAGCGCTCCATATGATATAAGTGCTTCTATAGATGTAGGCAGTAGAATAGTCGATAGCATGTCAAGTAACACAGGCGCACTACGAATCCCGCCCTTATTGCGACCGAATAAGGTTGATACTTAGTTCGAAATGTTACGCTCATCTTTATTCGACTGTATAAATAACTAATGTCTACAATTTTCTTGGCGCGGTTTAAGTGACAACTGCTTACCTTTATTTAATTTTATGGATATTCTCAAGGGAAGTGTGAGTTTTACTGGTCTTAAAAGTGTATGTAGGCAAAACTAATGTATGGTATTTATTAGTTTATTAAAACACTTTGATTGTAAGTAGGTAGGTATTTTGACTGCCGTCAGTCCAGTCAAATTAGGGTTTCACTTCGAAAAACGAAACGAAACTTGCTGAAAATTGGTATACCTTAACCTTTAATTTGGCATTCCAAATGTTGTGTCAAAAATCTCATTTATGATTACATGTGAGCGTCCTTAGATACTATAGGATAAAGGTCGCGAAATATGTTTTTTTGTAATACTTATGTCGCTTTCTATGCCTTAAATCGAATTTGCATCAATATAAAAGTTGCAGTGTAGAAAATCCTCTACAAATTTTCGTCTTAAATATTTTTTCATGCCTTACATGCCATAGCTGGGTAGCTCGGTGGCCGTGTGCGCTTTGGTTGTGATTACGAAAACAAAGTAACTTTCGCCATTGTCGATTCTAGGATGGTTCAATAAAAATTTGTTATCTCGAGCTCCTCGTGCTAGGCACGTTAAGCCGTTGGTCCCGGTTGTTCTTGCAACCGCTTTAACCCACCATCCCGCAATGCGCCAGCGTGGTGGTGTTACAGCCCAAACTCCTCATGTGGTTCTCCCATGTAGGAAGGCCTGTGCCCAGCAGTGGGATGTATATAGGCTGGTGATGATATTCGGTCGGAGTAAAAGAAGTTAATAAGTTCTTCTGATCCTAAGTTTTACTAGTCACTTTTGCTCCGACCGAATATCATCACCAGCCTATACACATCCCACTGCTGGGCAAATTGAGCATGAGTAGTAAATCGTAATTGCTATAAAAATCTCTAAAAGCAAGTTAGAATATTTATGAGTGCAAAAAGATATCTATGACCTAGTATCAATTTGTGAAATATATTAGCGAACTAAACTTAGATGAAATTAGCTTTATTAATATAATCACCTAGAAAGAACTTATTTTAATAAATTTTCATAATCGGAATTGCTTTCATTCAAATTTTTATTGTTTAAAATCAAAATTATTAATTTTGGATATATTTTAACTTTCTTATTTAAAAAAATAAGTATGGTTTTAAATGAGACATCACATTAAGGAATTTGGAACCATACGGAATTTAAACACACGGTCAGAATTAAATCTTTCGTATGTGTAGCGTACTCACAATTATCTAACATAATATTATATTATGTTCCCTTAGTGCATGATTTTTAATAATAAATACTTATCTCAATATTCATCGTTATTATAGGAACCAATACCTGCCAGCTTTGTGCTATTCTATATTTATTTCACAATTATTTTGACTAAATTGAACTTAATGTTTATAGGAGTAAGGAGTATATTAATTTTGCTACCTGTAGTAACATAATAGCTTAGATGGGGCTTGATTCTCTTAGCGTAAAGGTGGAAAACATAAAGGTCTTATGTTTACTAATTATGGTTCAGCCTTGTTTAGATAATAATCATGATACTCTTTATTAATTATTACCACTGATTTAATTATTAAATTTGAAGGTAACGTATCCCTAAGGTAATAATAATGATGATAAAAATATTTTTATAATCATATTTAATAAACGTAATTGTATACTTTCTAATTATTATAATTAATACATAGTCTACTACCCTGAGGCTCCATGGGAACAAATTTGAGAACAGGGTAGGCTTATCAAGAAGTATAAATTCTTGATAAGCCTACCTTGTTCTCAACTTTATTTGGAATTAGCGCAATGATGTCTTCCTATACCCTCAAATTAAACTTGAAATACTTGATTCAAGTAAATCATTTATCCTATGAGACAGCTCATTCTAAACACCATTCATGGTAAACCATCGCTCACGCCCCACTTCGGTCACAGCATCGATTTTAAAAATAGACACTGCGTTTTCGATGTAACTACTTCACGATAAACATGCTTCTGATACCAAAATACACGAGCTTATTAACCTTTATCTTTCTACTATAAAGTCGAAAATCGCTCAGCAAGATACGCTTTGTCGGGCGACTTGAATGGAATTCGTGCTGTGTGCTCTCCCACGTTGAAACCCGAGTTCAAACAAATAGAATGCTCGATTTACTCATCGAATACTATCATGAATCGAATTATGAATTCTCTTTTGATATATCATTAGTCGTCAGCCGTCGCGTAGCGATCGTGGATAATTAGGACTAGATATTATTATCCGTGTGTGTGTTTTAATTAAAATATATTCATCTGTGGATTTTCGTGTTCAACTCGCAATCTCGTGATGCGAATACAAAAATACGCCCACTTTATTGAATCTTCAGGTACAAACGTACTTACACTGATTTTCATTATCGGTAGATCTCTTGTACATTATGACTATAAAATTTTATTACAAATAGAGTTTCCATCGAAATCTATACACCATTACTTTTGTTATTTGACTAATGTTAAATAGGTCACAGAGAAACTCCGCAATTAAAATTCACCCCTGGCTATATGTATACAAACTCTTTTCGTGAACAAAATACTCTCCTAATTTAGGTTTAGGGTGAAAATAAACACTGCTGTTGTATATATTCAGAGTTTGTTTTCGTTTGCTTTTTTAAGTGTCTTAGGACCTTTGTTCTGGTAGTAGGTGATTTAATTCATTGAACTAGAGAATGTCTTTTTGCATGCAAATTATTGGTCTAGAATCTATCTGTAATTTTCATCTTTTTGTTACAGATTATAATATACAGAAGTTATTAAAGGGAGTATCAACGCTGGAATTTATCAAGAAGTGGGAAGGTGAGTATGATTCGGTTATCTTAATTATAATTATGAGTTAAAATATACGTCGGCTATGAATGTAATACTTAAGACAGAGGAGCAGATAAATTATAATGACTTAAATGTTTTGAAAGTGTAAGTAATATTCAATTAAAGCAAATAAAAATTAACCAAGAAACCAAATTTTTGCTGCTCAATCAGTTTTCATTTGTGCTGAATTTTGTTGGAAAGGTTTATTTTGACTAGATATGCCTCAATTGTAATTTCAATTTAACAGTTTATCTGTTGTCTAATAATAAAATCGATAATTCTGTCGTTTTGACAAATATTAATAACTTTAATTCACTTATCTAATACGTAAAATGTCAATTTCACTTTAAGAGAATCACGTCCGTTCCGCTCTTACTGAAGATAATCAGAACATTTATTGATTCAAAACTCCTACTTGTAAATCTGTATTGAAATTTAAATGAATCCCAGGGCGGTTCTGGGAATATCCAATGGAGACTCTAATTTTATTCAACGGCAACACGATATTGTAAAGTGTTACAACTGAATTCAGATTATAAATTTCAAATAATAATCAAGAATGACCCATCACAATCACACCAATTAAGATACTACATAGAAACACTTTGCACTTCTATGTAATGTCATAGGTGTCTAAAAGCTCTTACAGATCTGAAAATCAGATATACTTTTTCTTCATGTCTTCAAGGATTTTGCCTCGATACATATTATTTCCGAAAAGAACTCATAAAAATAATAAAACTTAGGATTAGTAGTAAAAAATAATTTATATTCAATAGGAAATTACTTTAAATAGTTAGAATATATCATTACTATTCACAATCGTATAAGAGCATTTTTTTGTAATCTTTAAAGTCTCGATAGATCGCCTCAACCGGCCCAAATGAAGCATAATTATAAACTCTCTGTGTTTTTTAACGTAAGGCTAAAGCCACGAGTTTACGGCGCGCGCTTCCGGCTTGTTGCGTCTCTGCAACCACTGTACGGTCACGACGACCAGCTGAGAGGCCGACATCGAGACAGCGCGCAGTGGTTGCTGAAACGCGAGTTGCAGGACTCGCGCGCGGTGATGTCTTGGCCAAGTAAAAAGATGTTAAATACATTGTTAAATGTAACAAACCTTCTTTATATCTAGCAGGTAGATAACAGAGTAGTTGTTCTTATAATTATTACTTTTATTATAAATAATGTAAATTACCTTTGAGGAGATACTTATACCTACTGACTCTTTATACTCATATAAGAGGTATTTTTCTGCAACTACTTAAATTAAATAGTTACAGTTACAATCTTCTATTGTTGATCAGAGATATCACAGATCAGTTAATGCTCTGAGAGTAAGTTTTAAAATAATCTAGACACTACAATAACATTTAGACCCCCTGTTTTAAACCCCTTGTTTAGTAAATGACCCCCTGTGGCATTTACTCAACAATATAATATTTAGTGTTTGAGGGGTCAATCATGGATCTTCAGCTCTGGCGACCTTACTTACCTTCTAACTAAGTGATTGTTAGAAATTAGCCCCTTTGCTGGTTTATAGGCTATTCACAGATTGAAAATAATAAAAAAAAACAAAAAACATTAGAATAGCTGTTTTGTGCACAATAATAATATGAAGAATTAGACTGTCGTAATGACACTGAAAGATGTGTGGTATACCTGCTAAGTAACTATATTTTCATTAGCACTTCTTTACCTCATTTAGCTAATAAGCGACGATGATATTGACATGCGATTGTTTCCGTAAGCTATTGAACTGTAAATCCTTACTAAATGTTAATATGGAACTCTTTCTTGTTTTGGTTTCGATAACGAAAACAAAGTAATAACCGTCACGGTTGAACCAGGATGGTCGGCAAAAATTCTGTAAATTTGAGCTTCTGAAAGCACGTTACGCCATTGGTCCCGGTTCTTACTGCAACCGCTTGCACCCGATGGACTTGACCAGGTTTGCTGGTTTTATGACCAAAACTTCACGTTTTATCCATGTAGGAAGCTCCAGCAGACTTAGCTGCGAATAACAGCAATAGAGAGAGACGTATATAGAATGTTGATGGTGCTAACAAATAATTTAACTTTTATGCAATTTTTTACCTACTTAGAAAGATGAACTGACTGATGAGGTGGTGCCTGGACTCAAGGTCTTGGCTTTCTTCATAAGGTATCGTAGCAAAAGTGGGAATAAAGGAACTCTTCGGAAGGGAATTTCACAATGCCTGTCAATAGGTGACAGCGCAGATGAGTTAATTTTATTCCGTCATATTTATTTTATTTTTATCTACATAATGAAGTCAAACTTTACGCAGAGGGATAAAGATCTAAGTAACAAAAATATATTCATTAAATTTTTGTCCCCCTTGTTTAAGTAAACTATTAAATAGTGGAGTCGTTTTAAAGGTTTTTGAAAAATTTGCTCCATTTTCGGCCTTCAATTTATATTATGTCGTTGTAAATAAATATTTGAATTCAAGACATGAAGGCGCTTGAGTCGAAATTTTTGTAAAGGTGATTCTGCCAAACAAAAACACAGGGGTTTCAGTAGCTTCTATTTATTTTATGAATATAACTGTAAACAAAAAGGATTTTTTTAGCATCTACACCATAATATGCAGCAGCTATATTATTATGAAGTCTCCAAAAGACCTTAAATATTACGTTGACTTTGAGAAACAAAAGCAATTTGTTTTTTTTTCTTAATGTCAACATATTAATGGTCAATGGTTAAGACCATTTTTCGATTTCAAGTAGAGTTAAATTTTTTGAGCGGTCTACACAAGATGCAGCTCTTCTGCTGGGAGAACCGCCTTAACTCCAGCGGTCTCCACGTGCATCACATCATGGGTAAATTTTTACCCGTGACCCAAGTGCTTCAACGGTACTTGAAAGACCAAGGAATCGACTCCCAACCGATTCAAATAACCACGTATCTCTTTCCAATTCCTCTGTAGGTACAGACGACAGTACATCAAGTGTAACAGTTGCACTACGAAAGCCACCTCTATTACGAACAGAATAAGGGCGGTCTCAAGGTCAAACTGTAACGCTTGATGTGCTTTCGACTGTACTTACTACATAAAATATATGATTTTACTTCACCAATTCGCTAAGGGTTCGCCCAATGAGAAAGATCTGTGCAATGGAAGACATAAATACCTAGTCGTGAAACTTTACATTTGTTTATTTAAATAAGTGTTATTATTTGCTCATAATTTTTTTTATAAAAAAATAATATTTTGTCGATCATAGATTTATGCTGAGTGAAAATTTTTTTTTACATTTTTTTTCTAAAAAATAGCCAATCTATTATAAAAATAAAGTTATCAAAATTTTGTATCGGATCAGAATACATAGGTACAGTCGGCAACGAAAGTCGTCAAAACTATAATCTATTCAAAGATAGACATAAACAGTTATGTTAGTATCCGATTTTATTTTTAATAAGTTAATTTTAAATGCCAGTTTCCAATGCCAATACTTTGGTAAGCTTTCTTCTATTAGTGGGTTGAATATTGAAACAGGCATGGCGAAAGTTACGAAATACATCCTATAGAGAGAGACAGTATCAGAACAAAAAATATTTGTGAATAGTTCACTGCTATTTGTGATTATGACTGTGATATTTTTGATTTTGTAAATATCGTACGTTTTTAAACTTAGATATGTTAATCTTCCTTTAATCGACTTTCGTTGCTGACTGTACATTGAGAACAAAAATTTAAATTTAATTATTTTTGTTACAGGATAAAAAATAGAAGCATACTAAGAAGAAACATCAAAGTAGAAGACCACAGAAAGGTGATTATAATACATTACATTTATGACTTTTAACACAAAGATTTTATTATTTACTAACAGTCACTAATTGTCAGGAATAAGTTGTTTAAGTAGATACTAACTCAGTTATAATTACGTGAGTAGATGTAGGTATATTATTTCTTTAACTGTTTCTAAGTAAAACACACCTACGCGAACAGTTTGCTAGAATGTAAAGTATATAAAGAGACATGTTGCAGTCAATATTACTATCTTCGTCGAAAACAGTTTTGACTTAATAATATATTTTCGTAATATCTCAAATCAGTTAGTTAGACTATAAATATAAGATGATTAGCATAGGAAGCTGTCTTTCTTAATTTATAGGCTGTTTCCCTTAGGTGCTTGTAAATTGTACTTGGATTTTTCTCCAATCGGTTAGACTATAAATATAAGATGATTAGAGTAGGAAGCTGTCTTCCTTAATTTATAGGCTGTTTTCCTTTGGGTGCTTGTAAATTATACTTGGATTTTTCTCCAATCGGTTAGACTATAAATAAAAGATGATTGGCGTAGGAAACTGTCTTCACTAATGTACAGGCTGTTTTCCTTTAGGGGCTTGTAAACTGTACTCGAATTCACTTTGTTGGGAACTCTTGAACGTTGTGGTATGAAGTAGTGGTAAATACTCTGACGTTCTAGAAATTGGCTTATTCTTTTGCTATCGGAAAAGATGCACCAAAGACAAATAAGGAACAATGTATTATCGGTTATCGGTTGCCGGTGCTTAGAGAAGCATTTAATATCAAGGATACTAACGCGCTGCATACAATATAAAAATCTAGAGGTGCGTTTTGTTGTCAGCATTGCAGACAAGGACTTCTGGTCTTTTTATAACGCTTCCTTGATGAGCTCTGGCATCCTTAAGAACACAGCACTACAAAGTAATAATATTTTGCAGCGATCTGCTGCAATGTGGTTCGTGCTGAAAATTCGGAATAACTTTTCTGTGGAAAAATACTCCTCCACCACCACCTCTCTGCCAAATTACGTTTATATCTTGTTTAACTTTTAAAATGTCACTTAGGTACACTTGTAATGTGGAATCCTTGACAACTGATACAATATGCCTACAATAAATATAGAATAGTATTTAAAAAAACTTGTAATGTGCGTGATCTTCAACTATTTGGAATGGAAATGTAAGCTAAGAACCTTTATAATTAAAGAATCCGACAGTTATAATATTGTCTAAAATTATAACTTCGACTGTAACATACGTTTACATGCTTACGCAATCTGCTTGAGAATCAGTTAGATAACAAGCCAGTGCAGAAGTAAATCTGCTATATTGTTAAAAGTTTAGATAATCGATTTGTTATCCGGCCTTTACTACTTTTGTATGGACTCTAACATTATAGGAAGCATAAGAGTCTCTAGCAAATAATATTTTACATTTAGTACTGAAAAAAAAACTGTATTTTAGTCCATATTTATTTCTTTACGTAGTATGATAGTCCACGAGTTTTTAGAAGTATTTTGCTGGCGGAGATTTATATTTTCTTTGAATTATATTTTTCTATGCTTCTTTTATTCATTCTATGTTAAACTCTTGGATTGAGTTATTAAGTAAATCGAATCTATTGCGTTTCCGTCAGACTTCCATAGTGTATGCGATAACTTGAGTGGTACGGTATCAAAAGTTTTTTCTACTTAGGGCTACCTACGCTGTAGATCCACATGAAGCTCAAATTTGTAAGGCTCTGAATGTAATAAGACCAATTTAAAGTGATACATGACAACATCAAAAATCTTGTTTGAAATTCTATACAGTAAGATACCACTTGAAGTATAGAAAAAGACATTTTCCATTAAGTATGGAAAAATGACTATCAGAAAAAATATGTCGTTTGAGAGCTTCGTGTGATCTGCTCTTAAGTACAATAATTTAAGATGCAAGTAAAAGTGATTTGAACATATAGGAGAGGCATTGTTGGACAATAAGGTTCTCTGTTACTCACCGGTAGCCTATCAGGTAGGTATAATAATATGTACTTAAAAATTTTTAAACAAAAATTAAAACCGACTTCCAAAAACTGAAAAGGATAAAATAATTAAATTTAAGTAGGTATTCATCCCCTAGAAATATATTTTTGGAGTCGGTGCTTCACTTTCTATTTTTTTGGAAACCACTTAGCACCAACTCCAAAAATATATTTCTAGGGGATGAATACCTACTTAAATTTAATTATTTTATCCTTTTCAGTTTTTGGAAGTCGGTTTTAATTTTTGTTTAAAATTTTTTTTTCACAATTTTTAGTGATAACTTTCTACGGTCAACGCTAAGATGGGTGACCGTCAACTTATATTGTTTCCTACTATCGTATCGTTTCACTAAAAAGTCATTGGAAAAGCAAAAATTCGCAATTACGCATATGTGGACGACTTCATAATTTCAGTTTTTTTATATTTAAAACCAAAGTACCCAACTGATTTTGAAAAAATTTTTATGGGACCAAATGGCAGCTATTCCGCATCGAACAAAAAAAGAATCACGTAAATCGGATCAGTAATCTCGGCGTAATCGGTGTACATACATAGACAAAAAAAAAAAAAACATACCGGCCGAATTGAGAACCTCCTCGTTTTTGAAGTCGGTTAAAAATTAGCTTAAAAATATCAGTATGGATGCGGTTTCTGGGCAGTGAGCTTACTTACCTTACCCACACCGAGGGTCCAAAGGACTTCTCTCACTTTGTACTCTATATCAATAGTCTTTTTGACGAAAAAAAAACTAGTTTATCAAATATTCCATTATTAAACTTGATTTATATTTCACAGTTTTGAAAGGTTATTTATAAAATACACATCGTTTTTTTACTGTTCCGGTAAATCTGGATACTGAGAATCCCTTGTAGATAGTTCCTTAGCCTCTAATCTACTAAAACAAATGAAAACTGTACTGTTCACATGAGCTCAAAGCTCCATACAAGGTGAATGGTGTCCGTTGATGAATTTCAATTGATATTGAAGTCAGAAAATCAGTCCTTCCTGGTCAGTCTTGCCAATTAAGTCATACCGTAGGTTTAATGAGAGGAAAGTCTTGATTAGTCTTAAGTACTTATGAATTGTAGATTCCAACATTCTTATAGTGTATTTATTAGTCATTAAATGCTTGAATAGACTGAGCAATATAATAAAGCTCTGAACAATGATATTATGATTTACCTACTTATATTTTTAGTTTACGGAGATATATCTTTTATTCTTATCGGAATAGCTCTTGGCCTTCATCTCACCAAGTGATGGTAAGGCTGTAGATTCCACAACCACAGAGGAACTGAACTGGCTATCTTACCTTTAACTGCCGGAACGCAAAAATGTTGAGATATTTACTATTTTGAGGGATTACTATTCAACAAGTCGAGACGAAGTAGGTAGCATAGGCAACACTTTCTATGACACAGTTCAGTCTATCGCACACTGTGACGTCCAAAGTGGGTGGGACGCGTAATTCAGTCTAATGATGGCATAGAGAAACGCATGAAGTTTTCACATAGACTTTACCTAATAATCTATAGTATTGTCTAGTAAAACTAAAAGTGGAATGTATTACTTTAGAAATATCCAGAACTTTTCGTCGTGTTTTGCTTTCTTGGCAAATTCCAGAATAATTATTATGGTAGCAACATGATCTTTGTCCTCGATGCTTAGTCCGCTTCTTAACTACCTACACTTAAGTAGTCGAAAGAATAACAATAAGTTGTGTGAAACGATTTCTTAGTTTTGCAACAAATGACTTAGCTAAATACTGTTTCGCAATAAAATTATCATTTACATTACGGGGAGCGGTACATTACGGACTCTATCTACGACGCAAGTCTTATGTTATTTAGGAACCATACTTTTTACTTATTAAAATGCGTATTACCAGTCAACTTTTATCGCGAAATGTCAATCAATAGGTTATTGATTTTTTGCACACTGCTGAAAATTTATGAAATTGAATAAGGTTATCCGAGGCTGTGTTGACAACGGCTTTATAATAGGTAATGTCTTGAAAGTCTTGATGTTACACTAATATTCGATCATTGTCATTGCGAAAAAGGTGACTTGTGGTTTTCAGTCCTAGTCAATTATCTTTGTTTTTCATAGTCTATCCTGTCAATCAATTGGGCTTATTCATCAACGGTTGGTTGTCGGTCATACACCGCTACGAAAGTAGAACGTTATAAGTAAAATTCACAGGACTAAGTTTTATCTTAAGTATTATGTATGATGAACTGTAGTGTTCTGGTTTTATTTTTTATTGTTAATACCAAATTCAGCTTTCGATCAGAGGCTACTAGATATTCATTTCTTTATTCAATTACCCTTTTTTTTCTTAATAATTAAAAGCCGTACTTACCTTTTTGATAAAATTCAATATGTCTCTTTTCCACTCTTCAAATTAATTCGAAGGCATCTTTGCTTGCTGATATCAAAAGTAAAAAAATCTAGTTATTGTGTGTATCAAACTTAAAGTCTGTTAATAATATTTTAGGGGGGTGAAGGGGACTATGGATCAATGCCCTTGCATTATAGCATTTTAAAAGTTAAGTTAAGTTGCCGCGAAATAGTTCGCTGTGTTTCGTATTGAAGGGAAAGGTAGCCAGTATAATTACTGGGCATGGACGGCAATTCATCTTAGGCCTCAGGATGACAACGCGCCTGCAATATCAAGTGCTTTTCCTTGTTATTGCAGGTGTCTATAGGCGGCGGTAACCGCTTACCACCAGGTGGGCCGTCAGCTTGTTTGCCATCTAGTTGTATAAAAAAAAGCTGCATTAACGCATGCTGTCACAAGAAGACAATAAGCAGAGAGGTAATCCACACATTCAGCCGATGCGTTCCGATTCACAGGTGCGTCGTACACGCGGAACGATAGCATGCGATATTGATGTAATCGCTACGTTACGTTCGAAAAAACTCACTAGAGCGGGGAAAGTGACGCGCCGCGCCTCAAGATCGTGAAAGGTACTTATTCGATCACTGCTCTAGCGAGACCCGTTACGTCCCGCGAAGGCGAGGAAAAATTCTCATATCCGAGGAAGTAGGCTAATTTGTCGAGGCTCAAGCTAAGCTTGCCGAGTAAACTTACGACACCGACAGCGCTCGGAATTCGAACTACTTTCGCGTAATCTGTCTATAGAGATTTTGGCGGCCTAGTTAGATTTTTGGTAAAATTATCGTTTTTTGTCATAATAATTATATTTTCATATTCATTATTAAAAAACCCGTAAAAAACCTTGATAATATACAATGGGATCACTTGAAGGTCACATTGTTTTCACTCATATGCCTATAGCAAAATAAGTCAAGATTGCCGTCGTAATTGGCAAAAAAAAAACTGTATAAAACTGAAATTAAGTACAAAATAATTCATGATTTAAAAATATCTGTTCTAACTCTTCATTTTCTTGCATTGCTTACGTCAAGGAGATTCCAGCTACCATCGAATGATGGAAACTGAATTATCCTAAGTAAATGTTTATGAATATTTGATTTTCCGGTTTCTGAGAAAACCGGAACAGCGAATGTCTCAGGGAAGCTCGAAACCTTGCGCGTCCGTCTGTTGGAATAATTTTCCTTAGAGACCGTTTGACGTGGAGAATTGAAATTTGGGATAGTTGTTTGGAACGCGTTGTCATCCCATTTACAGAGATAATATAAAACATTAAATTTCTAAGGAAAGGTTCGCATGTGGGGGAACTGCGGCTATTGAAAACAAAAGGAATCTCGTACCTACGCTCAGTTGAGTAAGAGGCTACGTTACTTTCCTAAAAAAACGAGCTATTAAAATATAGTTAAGTACAACAGGTGTCTTCTATAATAACTATATAATAAGTTACTGACATTTATCAACTAGATACCTAACAATATTAGAAAAACATAACTTAATAATATAATGTGTATTCGCTGTGTTTCAGATTGAAGGGAAAGGTAGCCAGTGTAATTACTGGGCATGGACGGAATTTCATCTCAGTCCTTAGGATGACAACGCACCTGCAATATCAAGTGATTTTTCCTTGTTATTGCAGGTGTCTATAAGCGGTAACCGCTTACCATCAGGTGGGCCGTCAGCTTGTTTGTCATCTAGTTGTATAAATATATATTTTTTTAAATAATAATAATACTTTTAATATTTATTATAATAATAATAATACTTTTTTCAAAAATAAAAGAAAGCCATATGGCTCAAAAGCATGACGGTGGTGATAACCGAGTTGTAGGTATAAAAATATCGATCTAATTTCAATGGCATTAAATGCTTATTTACTGTGATTCATTTTGAATCATTTTTTATGAGTTGGCAAATCAAATTCGCGACCTTTATGATGTTATGCCATAATAATATGAACAGTAGCAGAAGCACATAGACATATTTTAAGTTGAGTACGAACTAGTCGAGTGGCTTTTGCTTTCCTAATTTGGATATGTATTATATTTTAAAGCCATCAAAGCACGATAAACCAGAAACAATTAAATTATTGACAACTTAAGTTGCCGTCTGGGCATTGAAGGACTAAGGATAATAAGTACGCAATTATGGAGAATAATAACAATGGCCTAGTTCCCCCCAATTTTTGCGCGCCTTCAAAACATAGGTTAACTTCGTTTAAACCGTCAGTCGAGTAAGATAACTGTTACCTCGTTTACGCTACACCCTAATCATAAACAAGCATGTTTACCAACGCGTTTTGATTAACAGCTCTCACTTCGGGGCGAATTAATACATCCGATATTCAATTGAATCCCGGAGAAATGCCGCACCTGCCCCTCGTCCCTTTGCCACTGGCATCTTCGGGGCTCTAAACTCCTCGTAAAGACTATCAAGTCGACCGGTTGGCAGATATGACGTCGTAACACTGAGCGGTCTCCCGACGAGTTACCCGATCACAATCCGGACAAAGAAAACGTTCTGAAATCGACACACGCGTCAACGAACCGATCGACCGACAGTTTGGAAATCGCGTTGTTGCGCCACAGATCCGACGATTCGTCCGCTCGTCTTTTGTACCTATATAGCAGTTTAATTTACGGTGTTGAAGTGAAGATAATAGGCGCTGTTAAATTTTGCTAAAACTCGGCCCTTTCGGTTTTTTTTCAGCACGGCTGGTCATTTCGTATCGAAAACTATGCAAACTATCCTACCGGTTATTGATATAGTCACAAACATAATGATACTGGTGTATTATTCTTATTTATTAGTTTATAAAGGCGATAGTTACGAAACAGAGCTGCGTTTTATGAAGCCGCCATGAAATTGACCGTGCGTAAACATTAATAAAAACTTTCTTTTGATGGTTAGCGGTGATATTCCTGAGGTCGGTTTACACTCACGAGCCGCGATTCTCTGCCCCGATAAAACGGAACCCACTCAACTTAATTTGTATTCAGCGTGCATTGATTGATTTATACGAAGCCATTTTCTGCTTAACAAAAGCGGTATCTAATTAGACAGAAGCATAAATGTTATACAAAGATTATTACTGCACAGTTTAATCATCAGAAAGCAGGAATTAATATTAATGTACTCGTCGTCTTATCGTGTTGCAAATTAAATAAATTCCATTGCTTTAAACCATCATCAAGACGTTGTTTTATTTAACGGTCGGTACTTTCAATTATTATTTATTACCTATTAAAACATTAAACTGTCATTAAAAGGTGCTTAAAATGACCGAAATAATTGTGAATAATCATAACTAATTTATGTTTCGACATCTCTCCTAATTTAAATTTCAAGACACAACAGAACGCTTTTATTAATTAATTACAATGATCTTATTTCAAAATAGGTTCAACTGTTTTTTTATACTTTTTATTGTTTTTATGTTCGAGTCACGTTGCATCCCAAAATATTTAATAGTTTTAGCTTAGGTAGCTACTACACTAAAACCTCTCTTTAAGCCTTGTATGCGTATACAAAGTCTAATATCTTTGATTCAAATTTAAAATGTCATTCGAATGAACATGATAATACACCATGCTGGTTAAATGAATGAACCTAGGTTAAATACTAGAATTTAGTATTGGACACAATAGATTTTCCATTGCGTGTAAGCATCTGCGGATTAGTTAGGAATGTAAAGCTAAATAATAAAAAAACTTACAGAATAGAAATTACCGACGACATCATATCAAGCGGGATAGTTTACCTTGAGACTGCCCTTGACCCTTCAATCTGTTCGTAATAGAGGCGACTTTCCTAGTGGAACTGTTATACTTGATGTTCTGTTGTCTGTACCTAGTGATAGAGTAGAAATGTAGTCAAGAGACAACTCTGCTACTGTCGCATGTTTTAACCGAACCGTTTTTATAGCATTTTACACGACTTGATGTGCATTTTTGTATAGCACCCGTATAATATTTTTTACTTCAATAAGTGAAATAAGTTTCAATTGATCAAGATTGCATTAAGCTGTCAAATCGTATAAAAATGTCACCATCGCCTCAGTTGTGAGTTATTGTAAACTACTTTTGATCCACGCCCACTGCCCACTGCTGGGCATAGGCCTCCCTCAAGGATCTCCAAAGCAATCGGTCCAGCGCTGCCCGCAACCACCGGCTCCCCGTGACCCTCACCAGATCGTCGGTCCACCTTGTGTCCTAGCGTCTCCCGGTACGCGGCCACCACTCGGGGACCTTTCCACTCCAACGGCCGTCGTGTGGCTCGCAATTCTTTGGGCTTTGTATTTTATAATTATTAATTATACAGCTAAAAGCAATCAAGATCGAGACGTTTCAATTCGATTTAATCTTACACTAGGGTATACTTAGGTCAAGGTGAAACCTCGAGATAAAGTTGCCAGTGACTCTGACTCTTTTGTGCTAAACCTTAAAGGAGATTGCCCAAACTTAGGCCCGCCTTTGGGCAATGTGCCTCAATGGAATAAAATCCAATAAAATTGACATATTATTCTTAATTGTACTATTTATCGAAACCTGATTTAAAATAGTTTTTGTTAGTTACCTATTATCTATGTATAATTTATAAGGAAAGTGAAAAGGAAAATATAATTTAGTTTCTATATTGCTAGATAATATAACTCAATTATAACAAAAGATAAAAGTAGATATCTAATAAATTTGGTTTTTTTTCTGATTATGGAAAAAAAGGAGGAGCTCGGTGGCGTTTTGGTTTGAGCGCTTTGGTTTCGAATACGAAAACAAAGCAACTTTCGCCATGGTATGGTGACGACCCTGGGATGGGTCAACCAAAATTTATATCTCGAGCTCCTCCGTGCTTCGGAAGGCACGTTAAGCCGTTGGTCCCGGTTGTTACTACAACCGCTTTAACCCACCAATCCGCATTGGGCCAGCGTGGTGGTGTGCCCAAACTCCTCATGTGTTTCTTCCATGTAGGAAGGCCTGTGCCCAGCAGTGGGACGTATATAGGCTGGTGATGATGATGATGATGATGATGGAAAAAAATGTTTATCCTATTGATATCATAGGGGCCGAACTCCCCCAACAAAATGGGCACTCTCCTTTAGGTTAAACTTAAACCTAAGATTACTGTAACTCTTTCATTACAATCCAAGCAGAAAAGGAAAGATGTCATTTTTTGTTTCTCAAATCCAAATTTAGCTTAATTTTAAGGCACATCTAAAATCATGCCGACAAAATGAAATAAATCAAAATGTGTAATTATGTAGGTAAACTTATTTGACTTATTTTTAGATGTTGAGAAAATAACAAAAGAATCGACTACTATCACTTTACATGTAAGGGTCTGTAAATACACTATGATAAACAAAAGTTTTTATCTTGTGAGTCAGTATAATATATGTAACTTATGTATGCTACTAATAATTGTGCTGCTTATTATGATACGTATATTTTCTTTATCGAACTTAGAATTTAGTTTATGAAAAGTACTAAGAATTTTTATTGTTGAGGACACCCGCCTGTGGGATTATGAAAGGGTAAATAGTTCCATTATTAAGCCTTTTAAGTTTCTAAAATAGGTAATCTAGGTGTACTCAATCATCGACAATTTGTCTAGTCTACACGAGTGAAACGCAGAGACTGGTGCAGTAACCCCGGGCGACGGTCTAGCTCGATTGCGTCTGCCCTGGGTCTAGATCACCCAGACGTCTTTACGCATATTCTGTCTGCAATTTCTGGAATGGCGTGGAATTTATCTGTTAGACTCGCTGCTGGTAATGATTGAAGGTGAACTATGATGGGCTTAGAAAGTAAATTATTCTTGTCCTTTACAAATTGATATATTCAAAATTGACTTTTATCAATGTAGGCGGAGTTTTTAGACCACTGAACTCCTGAGGTGCTTTGTTGAGGTCCTGAATGATATCACATGGAAAAAATATTTTACCAAACTATTCCGCGGGTCCCGTCCGCGTCGCAGGGCGTGTTTTTTTCTAATTTAGATATTTTTCAAACTATTTCGGTTACGATCGTTATGCCGAAAATTTTTCGAAGTGTAATTACGGTTTATTTGATTATTAAGTCTCTACGCACAATAACGTTTGGCTAAGTATATCATTTATGTGGTACTTTTTTAACTATGACATAGCTATGACAATTGAAAAATCAATTGTGTCTGGAATCTCATGCTTGACGGGTTAAACATTATAGTATAACTTGTGTTGTGTTGTATTGTATCATAACCTATTGCTTTATTTTAAAAAACCCTTTGTTATCCAGCACCTTCACTAAAAATCTAAAGGAAATGAAAAATATTATCCAATTGTAATGAGCGTCGCAAAATGGGCTATGTGCGTTGCATTATTATAACAAGGAAAACCTTCCCACGTAAAATGTAGATCAATGAAATATGGAAATCAATCAGTAATATACAATCGGTATGAAGCGAAGATTTTATTGCTGTTTTTCTATGAATAAAAATATAAAAAATATTTAATGTTTTTTCCAAAACAATTACATATTTGGTACCTACTTATTTATTTATTTATTTATTTATCCTTCCTTTTATTCCTTCCTTATTCTTCTACTGGTAGACTACCGACTTACTGATGACAACGTGATTGAGTGATCAGTACCCCTACAAATTTTGAAAACCATGGGTTTTGGAGTTTAGACTTTGGAATGCTTTTTGATTATTTTATTTTATTTTATTTAGGGGGCTTACAGCTTACATAGAGAAATATACAAAAAAAACATTGCAAGAAGCCAGTAACAAGCCTCCACAAGTAGATATTTAACATCTAAGATCTTACATTACTAAAATATAACTTTTTTAACAATGCAATAATAAATACGACAATAATAAATAATACAGCATTTAGTCACCTGCCAGCATTTTAATAACACTACTTAAACTACTACAGAATAAATCTATGTTGTTGTAATTTATTATTGAGATACTCCTAACAATAACAGAAAAAAGAAATCTTATTTGCGGTTTTGCATATTTTTAGTCTAGAAAATGTTAAGGTGGGATCATAATCTGATCTCTTGTGTGATTTAGGTGGGATTGAAAAAATGTATCAATTTTCTTCCGAAATTTCTTGAGGAAGCTGAGGACTTAGATTCAATTGATCTAAAACGAAAAGAATATTTTTTTTTGCTGCATCGAAAGGTTAAATAAAACTTAAAATTACCGGTGCTGGACTTGGACGAGTTTGATATCTATCGACACATATGTTTACATACGTTGTTACGTGTTTACATACGACACTTAATATCAAAATTAATTATAGTTCAGCTACCATTAGTTTTGCAGCGAGTTCCTTTTGCCAAAAGTAATAAATTCTTTTTGTATAAAATATAAACTAATAAATTCGTTGACTCTGTCTTTCTTTTAACAAATGAGAGTGACAGCATCAGTTTTATGCCAGGTTTAACTTTAGTACACGTTTTGTAATAAGGCGATTGTGTCTGGAATGTGTGGCTTGATATAATTATATTAATTAACAATAGCTTAGGCCGAATTATTAGAGGTAATAAAGACACTTCTTATTGACAACAATAGCTGTCATATTGTTATTAACAAAAAATATTTTGTAATAATGGTCATTCCAGAAAATAATGGAATAAATTTCAATTGATTCTCTAATTTCCTTTATACAAACCTCCGACCCCTGCGAAAGCACATCTTCCACTGATTACAGAAGGGGAAGGGGACGGGACATGACAGCTCTCGAAGGGCAGAACAAGTTCAAAATGAGGCTAGAAATACTATTAAACAGTAAATATTTCTCTGTCACACGTTTCTACATTTATATTTAATACCTCAAGCAATTTACGAAGATTTAATAGTTAGGTAAAAGATACAATGTACTTACAAACCTAGTACCATATCGTTTAGTGAAGTAACGAATGTATTTATTTGTCTCCTCTACCTTAAATTACATACATTTACAGGTACAATAACTGAGTTACTGTATTATCACACCTTTCTTTCTAAATATTGCATCCAAACATAATTATTAAGATTCTCTCTAAGCCGTATTGATTACAATTAGACACTGAAGTTTCACCAACCCACTTATCACAATTTCCGAAATCAGATAGTCCAAAAATGACATTAACTTAACCTGTTGTCTGCCAGATGAATAATCGTCTATGGTTTTGCTAATACCCACGGCATAGACTATAGAACATGGGATAACGCCGTAAACCAATATACGGGTCGTTTGAATATAAGTTTATACCCAACAATGTGTTTATAGCGCTTTGAATCCTTTGCCTTTCTGATAAAGCGTGATTTAGCTTGCAGGGATAAATATAAGCGCGTGAGAATTCTCCGTGCTATTATGAACTTGCAATATTCGTTTATAGAGCTCAGAACATAAAGCTCAAGCTTGTTTGAACGCGACGAGTGTTTCCGCGATGTTGTGAGAATATACTTTGTGATCGTTCAACATAGAATGGAGTGGAACGATTTCAATCTGAGAGCTCAATATTTATTTGAAAATTACAGTTAAATAATCTACCAAATACTATCGTGTTTCATGTAGACCATTTGTTTGTTCCTAGTAACTAAGTACATATTTGATTTTTAGACTAACAAAATGACTACTCTTATTACCACTGAGCTTCATACACACAGCCCATCCTTAGACGTGTCCTTTTAACCGAGTTCAAAAAAAGGAGGAGGTAATCAATTCGTCTGTATGTTTTTTTTATGTTTGTTACCTCAGAACTTTTGACTGGGTGAACCGATATTGATGATTCTTTTTATGTTCGATACGGAATAGTTCCCATTTGGTCCCATAAAAAAATTTTGAAAATCCATTGGGTAGTTTGGTTTTTAAATCGAAAAAACTGGAAAAATTAAGTCGTCTACGTATGCGAAGTTGCGGATATTTACTTTCCTTTGAATTTTTAGTGAAATGATACGATAGTAGAAATCTTTATAAGCTCACGGTCACCCATCTAGCTTTGACCTTCAAAAGTTATCACTAAAAATTGTGAAAAATAAGATTAAACAAAAAATAAAACCGACTCCAAAAAACTGAAAAAGAATAAAATAATTAAATTTTAGTAAGTAGGCACTCATCCCCTAGGAACATATTTTTGGAGTTGGTGCTAAGTTGTTTCCAGAAACCATAGATAGTGAAGCACCGACTCCTAAAATATGTTCCTAGGGGATGAGTGCCAAGTTACTAAAATTAATTTATTTTATCCTTTTCAGTTTTTTGGAGTCGGTTTTATTTTTTTGTTTAAATTTTTCTTGTTGTGTAATCCTTTACACGAATACTCCACTGATTAATACATTTCAAGGTCAAATATACTTGTCTTTCATATTATTTACATCATAAATATCAGTTTTCCTCCGACATACCGTTTATATTATGTCTATGTTTTTCCGATACATAAAAATGAAAAAATTCTTAGTCTTATTTCAAATTGCAATATGATAATAATTTTCAAATGATACTTAGTTCTGTTATTCGGTTTATAAAGTTTTTTAGGTTTCTACGGTTCCGTCCTGTCTGCCGTCTTTCCACGGCTTAGCTCCGAGACCCATTATACTAGTAAGTTGTAATTTACAAGGACATACATACATATTAATCTCGCCGACAAATGCAAAGTAAGAAAATAAAATACAAATAGAAATAGTTTTTATTCTAATAAAAATAAATGTAATTTGTGGTCGAATTTAAATTTTCTCGTCTACACCCCCGTGGTGTATTTTCGTTAGCTTAAAGTCATCTAAAATAGAATAATAATAATCAATATAATATTTAAATCGTGGAGTCGTGGTTTACATTATACAACAAATGTAGGTGTAATAGAAAATAAAACAATATACATAGTTAGAAAACTTGATAGTAACAAAGTAAAAAATTATATGTCAAATACACAAATTTGGTATTGAGGGTATGTGAAAACGTTTATTGATTCAGTGATCGAATTGCAAAATATTAAGCTTTATACTATTTATTACTCGACGTTAAGCCTTGAACTTACTATATTCAAACTAGGACTACGTATCAAACCACAAGCCTCATTAAGTTCGCATATTGTGACGGACAACTACACGCTTGGCCCTATACGCACTTAGCCGGTTTTTTTAAATTTTCATATCAACCATCAACTAGAATATTCTTAAAAATATCTCCTTGTCTATATCAATAAGGGTGAGCCCCCAACCCCATGCCTTTATACGCCATAGTTTAGTCGCGTGTAATACCTTGTATTATATTTATTTATAAGCCAGTAATAAACTGAGTTTTCGTCTATAGCTGACATATTGATCGTGTACTGGAATATTGGAAACGGCCAATCACTTAGTTTTTAGTCTTAATTTGTATTACCTTGGTAAATTCAAATGTTTTCTACATAATTTATGTTGGTGTATAAATATTTAATGACATTAATTACAATTTAGTATGGAGCAACGGTTTTAATAGGATCCCCAGCACTGCCCATGAACATTCTTCATCTTGGGCCCCACCAGTCAATGGGTCTTTGAAGACACCATTGATTTCAGAGACCCATTAGTGGGACTAGTTGATACCCACCACCAACTTAAGCTCCCAATCTTTAGTTGGTGGTGGGTACCAACTAGTTTTGAATAGAAGAGATAACTTGCAAAGACTTACATTTATTTAAGTATGTTATTTTCCGCTGTAAGGTATAATGTGTGGCAATAAGGGATATAAAAAAACTATGAAAAATGTTTTTTCTGACATTATTTTTTAAATTATCCTGATTTAAAACTTACCTATAGGTTTTGTAAAATCGTATCCTGCATATTTTCCATGGTAATTTTTTTAAACATTAAATTACTATAATTATAAACGTAATAGTGTGTTTGTGTCATGGCGCTTAATGTCGACACACGAGGGAATTTCCGACCCTGAAAAGGTTATGTAGGAGAGTAGCGCTACGCCCCGGCAACTTTGATTAGCGTGTAAACAGCTCATAAGATAATCGACCTAGCTTATAAGCAGGACTTCGACATAATATTATTAAATTTAAATCGATATGGAATTTCATTTACGAGTTTTAGGATGTAGTGATATTTTTCACTAATATATGGACTTAAGTAGTGTTGTGTTCTTTTGGTAACTGAGGTTTCTAGAGCTCATAGAGGAGTTGTTATATTGAGAATCAGGCAACAGTTTGTCTATTTTGCAAATATAACGCTTCTGCTAAACGTCTTTATGGGGGAGCCACGCCCTTGGTGTTAGAAGCGTGTAAATACTAGTTCGACATTTCAAAGGTGACATTGAAATAATTGCTTAATATTTTATTCACGGAGCTCTGTGGCGTAGTGGCTTTAGCGCTCTAGTTTCGATTACGGAAACAAAGCAACTTTCGCCATGGTCGCTCCCGGGAATAATCCTAGCGATCAAAATTTATTATCTCGAGCTGCTCCGTGCTTTGGAAAGCACGTTGAGCTGTTTGTGCCGGTTAATTTTTACTGTAACCGCTTTAACCCACGAACCCACATTGGGCTAGCGTAGTGGTGTTTTAGCCTGAAATCCTCATGTGTTTCTCCCATGTAGGTAGGCCTGTGCAAAGCAGTGGGTCGTATATAGGCTGGTGATGAGGATGATGATGTTTTTTGTATAATGATAATTTTGTTTTTTTTTTCTTAAACTTTAATAACGTTTAAGAGATATTTTAAAAAAAAACAACACAAATTATCGTTCGTGTGTATAAATTGAATAATTACTTACGACATTGTTAAATTAGATGTTAGCTAACAACTAATATTAATACAGAGAGATTAAAAGAAATTCATCATAGGGTTCTCCCAAGTCTTCGGAAGCTTAATGGTCAAACCAGTCACCCGATTGCGAAAGGTCACGTGTTCACATTTCGCATTAAATATGTTTTTTTCTAATCTAGTATACATTTTTTCTTAGTTCAACAATGAAAAAAGCTTTGATAATTTCTTGTACACTATACTTATAGGTCACGTGTAGGTGTAGAGACTATCGGATTCAGTATGTCTTTGACTCAACTTTGCCCTTTGCTTTCTATAATGAGATATAGTATAACTTAATATTGGCGATATGACATTTTGGTTTCACTCCCGAGCAAGCAAATTCTAATCAATCAATGAACCGTCCTTTCTTATTTATATTTACACTTTTATTGCTACGTAACTGTAGAGTTTAATTTTCTCATGAATTAATTCAGACTCAGAAATGAACTAACAAGTTTATTAGTTCGTTTCTGAGTCTTGCATTTTTGTAGAACTACTCTATATTTTAGTTTATTTCAAGATATCTCAAAAATGTTACTCTTGTGAAATCGTAATGGATAGGTACTTATAGTATCATTTTAAGGAAAAAAATATTTTCAAGTTTTATCTGCGTTGTAGTTACCTATATGATTACTTCTATTGGCTAACTTAATTAAATGTATGGTCAGAAATACAATTAGATTAACTGTTTGAAATTTACAAAAATCTCAGATCTACCAAATTAAATACACATAACACTTAGAAAATTAATGTAACTCGACACTACGACGGGGCGAACTACTTACTACCAATTAATCAAAAAAGTCTGAAAGGTGTGTATTTCTGGTTCTGTGAAAGAGGCTTCAGATTTAGGGTCAATCAAAGCTTTGGCGAGAAGTTATAAGGTGGATGGAAAACTGACTATTGTTTTGAAGGAGGCAAGGCGCCTAAAATCATAGGCATCTGTGACGCCAAATGGCCAGGCCAAGACAAACATATCTCATAAAATGATTATGCCATCAGGTGGTTTTGAGTCATTACCGTGATTTGTATAAAAACATCCATTTCAGAATAAGTTCTGCCAGTGGCATATTTTTTCTCGTCGATATTGCTATTATATTATGACTTTTATTATTTTTAAAGTTACATGAAAATCTTTTTAACATATAAAACTACTCCTACCAACTGTACGAGTAGTTTTATATTACGAAATTACTAAAATCTACAACAAAAGTTGTAGATTTTAGCAATTTCATAATATAAACCTCGAGTACCTGAATTACCGAAAGAACCGGGATTTCTTTCCAAAGTACCGGTGCCATACAGCTTCAAAAATCTCGGGAATATCCCGCATATACTTTCGAGACCGGATTTCCCGGGACCATGCCCTAGTAAGTTCTTACGTACATGTATATCACAGCAGGCTACACTACACTATAATTTGATTTCATTTAATTTCATTACACTACACATAAATTACATTGAACTCAAGTTTAATTAAGTAGTTTTAAATTATGATATCGAATCATTCTTCGTTTATCGTATCTACTATTATTTAGTTAGCATATTTATATGTAATTTTGTATCTGATATTGAAAGATAACGAAACGTGTTTCTATAAAAACTTTGACCGATTATAGGGTTGGTTGATACTTGATATTGCATAGATAGATATGATTATAAACAGATAATTTGCGAAAGGATAAAGTATCATTTTTTATTTATAATTAATAACAAGTCTCTTACCAGATATGTTCACATCCTACTATGAAAATCTTTTTGTTTTGCCGACCCTTCGCCTTTTTGGTATTAGTATCAAAGCAGCTCATGTTACCATTTTATTGAGCTTGTTCAATATGCACTTACATAGAAGTCACGTAAATATTAGTTAAATTAGATCAGCACATAAGTTTCAACAATTTGAGAAAGACTAGTGCAAGTAATGTTCCCTTTATTAGAGCCGTTAACGATAATAAATAATTTTGTTTTAAACAAAAAACGGTTTTACCATTGTGTCATTCTCTTTGCATTATGCCAAATACGAGTGCGATATTTACAAATAAAAACACTAGCAATTTATTAATCAAGAGAAATTAAAATAGTAAAATAGAAAAAATAAAATGTAACTTCATCGATAGTTTTTTGAACTCCAGGCTCTTTGAGAGAGTGTTATGCGGAGGACTCGTCTCCTTTGCTGTGAATAAAACATTTCATCTTGATTTTTATAGAATAGAATAGAATAAAACTTTATTCAGCATCACAACATAAAATACTTAATTTTTGATTTTTAACATTATTATATATTATTATAATTTTATCATTATTGTTAATTTTTTAACATTATTATTATTTTTTATCATTATTCTATTTTAATTATAAAAGACTTAATTCTAATACAAAATATATTATAAATTATTATTGAGTGATTAAGTATCCACTCAGCACTAGTCGCAGCTGCTAAGTAAGTGTAGTGTCCAAGGTGCTACGAGCCGCTACGGTTACGGCATACAGGCGGCTAGTCCTATGTGTCATGCAAAAAAATTGGTTATTATGAACATATTATATATGATTTTTTTAAAAAAAATTGTTGTATCGATTTGTTCTAAAAAAAAAATATTTTTTGTGACTCAACGAAATGTGATAGCTATAGGTGGAACTTTATTAGAATATCGTAAAACTTAATTCCATATTTTTTTGTAATATGATAATGTATTTAAATACATTATGCAATTAACTGCTGAGCTACATAAACTTTCATAATAGTTATTTGTTCAACAAGTGAGCAAAGTTATTTTTCGCTGCGAATGCTGTCTTTGAATCACGAATTAGCGAAGTAGTCAGAATTAAATCACAATAGCGTAGCGAGTGATTCTTAAATAGACTACTGAGCACTGTGAGTGATTTAAATAGACTACTGAGCACTGTGAGTGATTTAAATAGACTACTGAGCACTGTGAGTGATTTAAAGGTACACAATCAATAAATAAAAAATTGCTCTCGTGTGAAAGTTACAACAAACAACAAGCAAAAAAATTTAGTTTACAAAAAGTAAAAGCACTTACAGTAATACCTAATATATATGTGAAATAAAACATGTACAAAATTTTTAAATAACCTCTAATTAAACTAATTAATATTATTAAAAGTCAAAAGTAAAGTAGGTGCAATTTTGCAAAATTTTATTATGATATACGTCTGAAAATGGCATTTGTATTTTTTTTTTTTTTTTTTTTATACCACTATGGTGGCAATTAAGCATACGGCCCACCTGATGGTAAGCGGTTACCGTAGCCTATGGACGCTTGCAACACCAGGGGTATCACTTGCGCGTTGCCGACCCTGTAATGTATGTTTTATATATCGATGTTCAATAAATAATGACTATAAATTAAAAACAGCCGGAATATTAAGAATTGTTGACATAGTTCAGATTTTTTTGAGCTGCGCTGGCCTAAAGGACATGCATCCAGGCCAGTAAAATACCATAAAATAAACAGTCTGCGCCACGTAATATTAAAAATCCCGTGATCTAATGCAATGTCGGGAGTTAATGATACAACGTGTTAACTGTTTAAGAATCAGTTTATTACTAAAACTTACGCTAAATACAATCTATATATTAAACCTTTGTGCTCACCTAATATGAGGAGAAGCCGCATACACTACACGCTCCCCGTTTTTTTTTTAAATCCAAATTAAAAAAAAACAATCCAAATTAAAAAAAAACAATTTCTTTTTTTTTTGTAAATAAATACCTGGCAAGGTCACCATGCAATGTCGGGAGTTAATGATACACGTGTTAACTGTTTAAGAGCCAGTTTATAACTAAAACTTACGCTTAATACAATCTAAATAATAAACTTATGTGCTAACCTAATATGAGGAGAAGCGGCATACACTACACTAAATTAAAATAAATTTTGCTCACATGTGAGCAATTTGCGACTTTGCTGCGGGCAGCAAAGGCACCCTTTTCGTGCTGAAGAGGTGAAAACAAATAAGCCAGGAAGAGAAAAAAGGACCTCAATTTCCTATTATACTTTCATTGGTTGTGGCGATATAAGTTAATACTTAGGCTTTCTCGTAATAATCTGCAGTAGACTATTAATACAGTTCCAAGTATAATTGAGTAGATTGGTTCAGACCGAGTGCCAAGAAATAATGGACGGAAAGGCTGATTTACTATCTCATTCATCACGAGAAAACTACTATTTGTTCAATCTGTAATCATGGGATAAATTGTGGGTCATATTTTTCATGATTTTTGAAATGGTTCATATGAAGTTGCAGATAACTTGCAACATTTTCTATAACAATTTGAATTGTTATAGAAAAATGTGAGCGATAATACTGATATAATTTAAGATAAGAATTAACCAACGGATATTCAGTAACTATATTAGTAATTCATATTTACCACTCGAGTTTTTAGTGTTGCAACACTTTTTTAATTATTTGTTTTTAATATAAGTTATTAGTTTATGACACTCAGTCAGTCTGTACGAATAAAAAGTTTGTCGCGTCTATAATATAAATGTGTTTTTTTTAATTGGCGACTATGACAGGGCAGAGTGTTACAAATTTCATAAAAAAAATAAAAAAAATATTTAATAGTGGACCAATGAGGTAGCACTTCCTTCTTACAGAAGATCGCGGCTAAGTAAGTCGAGAGCAGGGGGACAACGCGTAAGTAGTGCCCTAGGTGCTTCGAGCGTCTAACTAAAGACTACCGGAACCGCTTAAAGGACCGTACACTTGCTAGCCACCCATGTCGTAAAAAAATATTCTTTTTAATTAATCATTATTCATCTATCTAACACTATCTCATTGAGACTATTGTTATGAGCCCAAACACGCTATATATACTGTAAGTGTCTGTAGAATTATAAGCATCCCGCAGACTTTTTGATGGTACCTATAGGATCAGCTCAAGGTTAGTATGTCATGAGAATGTCACCGAAGTGTTGTGACATTTACATCTCACCAAATTTCAAATCAATTGGATCTCTGAAAGTTAGTAAAACTCTTTTATCATGTAGAAAATGAGCTGATAATTGATCTTAATAAATTATAGCTAAGAACCACCCTAATCACGTCAGCTTTCAAACAAAAAACATATCAAAATCGGTCCATTCGTTTAGCAGATACGATGCCACAGACAGACACACAGCTACACAGAGACACAGACAGACACGTCAAACTTATAACAGCCCTCTTTTTTCATCGGGGGTTAATAATAAATATAAACAATTTAATGCATATTTTAATTTCTCTCAAAAAGTCTTAGAGTATTTAAGTTAAACGACAGAAAAGCCACATGCAATAGTATGTAAATCACACAATTCAAATTGATAATAATGTAGACAAATAATTGGTTTCACACAAGTTTATTTAAATTTATGCACGTGTAAAAAACTGTTTACAATTTACAATGCATCTTGATAATACGTAGAAGTTCGAGGTCAATAACACGTAATAACCAAAAAAGTAAAATAAAACCTATCCTTCTGTCATTAAAAAGTTTTTATAGTTAAAGCTGTTGAATTTTGTCGGGTTAACATTAGCATGGGGTTGTTTCCTTTGCTTTTATTTGAATAAAAAATCAATGCGGTGACTTTTGTTAGGTTGGCTGTTTCGTCACTCTCACGTCACGCCTGCATACATATCCATGAACTTGATGCTCAGAACAATAACTATGAGACTTGATGAGAGTGACGAAGCAGTCACTTGTGATGTTCGTCAACATTACCTTTACCTCATAAACGCAATTAAAAATATCCTGTACAAAATCAAATTATCTCTACTAATATTGTAGCATTGCAGCGCTCGACAGTCTATTTTATTTTAACCTTTCGTTAGCCGAGCCAGCGCTCACACAAAATAGAAAATATTTTTTTTCTGATATGAGTATACTTCAATGAAATTAACATATTTACCTTTTTTTATTTTAATAAATATTAGTACATTATCGCATTCTTAAACCACTAAGCTTTGTAATGGTGCGACTTGAGTTAACAGTTGCTAACAGATTAACAAAAATCAGCACTAGTAATTAAGTATAAAATAAATAAAAAAAATTAAACTTAAAAAGGTACACGGTCAATGTAAAAGGAATGAGTAGACGCATTATTTATTACCTGAAATAAATATTAATACCTAATATAATTAATAATACCTACGTGATATTGCTTAAAACATTTCTTATGTATATAACAAATTATAAATAAACATACTTACTCAATAAACATACAAATAACCATAACACGTCAAAAATATTCGTATTCATCGCTCAACCACCTGTCTTTATCGAGACTTGAACCTGGGACCTCTGGCTTAGTAGACATGGGGTCACTGGCCTCTCCGCCAGCCGGTCGTCAACTTTATCAACATTAAACTACATTACTTAAGTAGAGGTTTCAACAAGGTGAACAACTTGGATTTCAGTAGCGATCAGAAATATTTTCTGAATTTTGAAAATAATTTAGGTCAAAAATGTTTTTTGTCATACACAAACTCTTAAGGATGCTTAGGTACTTTGGGTTAGATAAATAGGTGTAAGTGTAGGAACATTATTTATTTATTTAATTTCCATTTTTTCGGTACTAAAAGATTGTATATTAGGTATTCTGTTGGCATATGTATTAGAAAAAAATATATGTTTTAAAATAATTCTTTATTATTAGGTGCTTTATTCACTGTGTGATAGATAGCGCCTGGAGAAAAAATATTTCGTTGTACATATTAAGAAAGTATGTTGATACATACTTTCCTAATATGTAGTTTAGTGTTTATTATTCAATTGTTTCGGTATGAAAGTAATTCTTATTTCAAAACACAGTGTTTCATAGAGAAAGTAATGTATTCGCATTTGTTTTAACAGGTGTTGAATAGTACATTTATATTGCGACTTGTGAGCTATTCTTTAGTTCAGTGTCTCCGACACTTTGGCAAATATCCCTCAAAGTGACACTGATATCTAAATATACCTCATTCAGTGTTGTGGCGTCTCATCTCCATTTTATTAGAATATGCCGTAACGCTTACGTCAAAAGGCAATTATTTTTACAAACGAGCAATTAGATTTTTGAAGGTGAATAACCTCTCAGGGTCATTATAATACCAAATTATGTCCAAAAGTGTATACCGAAATTGATATGTATCCTTTTTTGGGTTTATTATATTTATGGCATACATTGTTATTGAAATGACAGTTGAATACTAATCAAACGCGAAATGAATGGCGTACTAACAATGTTTGCGGAATTAGTCGCATTTGGCTTTTTTCAGAACGTTTAAATCATAATATAATTTAAAAAAGAAAACCTGTAATATAAATATCTTCAAGAATCGTAAATAACGTTTTGATTTATTTCCATATTTGTACATAACAGTATACGGTTTTTGTTACTGTCTCTTTTTAAATTAACAAAAAAGGTTTTAATGATTATTACAAACTTTAAATTATGTTACTGGTATCAATCCTTTTTTCATATTCATATTTATATACTATACCCTCTTTACTGCAAGTCACTACTGTCCGTTTTCACTTACCAATACCTACGCTTATGTAAATCTTAACAACATTTGTCTCTTTCTATCTCCTTTAGATAGACCGAGCTAAAAATCTCTAAGAGACTCTTAACGCTAAGCAAAGGTCAGTGAAAACGAGCATACATATTTTTAATTATAACATTTTCATAATTTCATTTTCTTCTTATAATGAAATTTAGTTTCTAGACTAAATTTAATGACTGAGACTCTCATATCGAACTACAGAATGAGCACCTATGTTCAAAATCTACAGTAGACAGACAGCATAATAGGTTTCCGGTCGTAATAGAGGCGGCTTTCGTAGTGCATCTGTCACATTTCGTGTGTTGCCGTCTGTACACCAAACATCACTCTTTGACAAATTCTTTTTAGAATGATGATCCTAGTTCATTCTGATCACAGACTTTTAAAAACCGTTAGAGAAAAGACCCTTAGCCGTAGTATGGCAGTGAAAAACGTCTCTTAATACAAAGTATTAAGGTTCCCAGAAACGTCCAAGTGTCTAACTTGATTCACAGGTATATGTCAAGCAAATATAAACTACACTATACACAAATAACTTTAAATAACTTACCTACTTACATGTGTTAGTAGATGCTTTTTGTCCGGTCTATGACTTTTCTATAAAGCTACCGGACGCATTTGTATGCTGAATTCATTCATAAAACGAACATAGACAAAAATACATTTTGTGTTTGTATGGATGAATGTAAGATGTCATTATTTTGTACAGTTAATATCACACAATCACATTTATCTTTCAAGTGGCGTTATACCTCTGGAGGTCTATGACAATTGAAAAGTCAATTCTAATAATCTAAATATCAGTGCTGTGCTTGATCTGGATAAGATTTACGACACCTAATATCAGATATACGTACCACCTAATTTGTCAAGCAGCCTCTGGAGGTCATATAAAAACAAATTGTGTGTAGAATCTGTGGCTTGACAAGCTAGAAATCATGCCTTTTACATTCGATTTACTTTTTTTATACAATTGGATGACAAACAAGCTGACGACCTATCTGGTGGTAAGCGATTACCGCCGCCAAGGAAAAAATCACTTGATATTGCAGGTGTGTCGTTATCCTGAGGCCTAAGATGAAATGTCGTCCATGCCCAGTAATTACACTGGCTACCTTTCCTTTCAATCCGAAAAACAGTGAACTGTGTCACGGCTTAATATAGAAATGCGGTGGTACCGAGGCGACCCTACATAATATTATGGGCCTACTACCTACTAGGTAGAAAAAAAGTGACTACTAAGAAGTACTAGGTAGAAACAGTTTTGTTTTATGTACCTACTACCTAAAAATCAAATAATTTTGACAGCGTGTTTTACGTTCTTACGTATAGCTGTAGATGCGATGTTGACTTTTTAGTACGAAAAGTTGACTAAAGATAACCTTTCGACTTTTACCAGCCGTGAAAAGACGTGGTTTCAAGTTAGATTAATGATGCTGCCTCTTTTTCATAATGTTTGATAGAGACAATAAGGACTATTATACAATACCTGTATGCCTCTATTTAGAAATGAGAAAAAAAATGAGATATTAACATACGAAGTCATGTTTTTTATTACATCATATTCAATCCTACTATTGACTCGTTTGGACACATTAGTACGATTTTAATGTGAACACTGCAATGACCTATCATCTTATCAAATAAATAATATCGCTAATGAGAATAAATATAAAAGGTCATCTTTATCAATATTCCGTGACACGAGAACTACAAATATTTACCTCAACAAATGTTTGCTGTTTAATCATTTTTTCAATTTGTTTGCAACAAATAATACTCCTTGGTAAGTCAGCTTTGTGTTCCTGGACTGTCCTGACTTGTGGTCCTGGGTGAGTCACACCTTTCGTGTCACAAAAGTCTAAATGAGGCCACGTCAACCGCTTACCATCGGGCGGGCCGTATGCAACATATTTTTTTTTGAAAAAAGAGTCTAATTACCTTTTTGGAAAAATCATATCGGTTTTCATAATTTTACTTTTAACTTTTTAACTTATTTCATAAGTTAAAATTATGAAAACACACACTCACATACCCAACGAAAATACTAAGTAAGCGACTAAAAAATCTGATTTCGGCAACAAATCGTTCAATAGTCGACCAAAACAGATTTTTAGTCAATAATTTAAAATTTTTAGTTGCTCAGTTTATTATATTCCACAATTAACTACACATTCAACACACAACCAAACTCATTCACATTTACATCATTGCTCTTTTATTCGGTGGTTTTATTTGAAATAAATCTGCTGTAAGTACTATTTCATTTCCGAAATTTTTTGAAAAATTTTGCCGTAAAAATTACACTCTTGAAATTTCCTTTATATTCTTAAAGGCAGATCCCGCTCTGACTGTAGTCCAGTATTTAATACTCCAAAACTTGTGTTCATATCATAACAGTTACATAGTGAGATCAAGACAAATTATGTAATGGTAAATTAGCTACTCATACCATTTGATCAGATGCCTACAGATTATTCTAAAACGTCCATAAGCCTCAAACCCCTTGCGCATTGTTTTAAACACTTTAAAATTATATTTATTGATCAATCAAAACAGTTACCAAACAACCATGAAATGACATAGCCGTGAAGCGTTGACGAAACTTTACCTTTTAAAATAATCAAGGACTGAGCGACGACAAGGAAGCTACGTCATTCAGTCTCGCTATCGGGGTGACGACGACGGCGCGAATGCTCGACTATTTTCGTTCCCAATCGGCCAATATCGGCATGTACTGCTGTACTCTTTTTATTATAACGGAACGTCGTAATCGTAATGGACTCACGATTAGTTTCCGTTGAGAAACATTCATTTAACGTGGCATATAGCAAATATTACAAGCAAAATTTTCCAGACGCGACCTAAACATTTTTTTTGACATTCTTTCACATTATGCGACAGTTTAAAGCTGTAAGCTTACTGCTTACTGTGATTACGTAACGACCTGTTAATTTACCGCTACGTACCATTACTTTTTGTTAAGTTAATACTGTTAATAAAGCAAGATTATTATCAACGGAAGATGCATAATATGTACAACTAAGGTGAAAGTGTTGTAACTTTCTAAAAAACGAACGAAATTACAACACCAAATCAATTTACTGTCTGTCATACTTAATTCGATATAGGTTGGTAGGAAAACATTTTCCCTCATTCACATACCTACCCAAATATGCGAAGATATTTTCTTAAATGTTCTTATATAAGGAAGTGGGGGTTTTTTTTGTTAATGAATAGATTGTGTAATCGTTAAAGTTTTAATTAGCCAATTAGCCAGGTTTCTATAATAACTATAACCAAATTAACAAAAGACTAATGCCCCAAACACATTAACAACATTACAAATAACAATTTCAATGTTTAGGATTGATAAATTAAAACATTTAATGAAACTTTCAATAAAAATTAGTTTGTATCATTATTTTCTGCATTAGAGCAATTTTGACTCTGTATTTACAAATATTTTAGGATGTTTTCCGTATTCTATAATTAAATTGATATATGGAACTTTCGTTGAGTCTTAAATGTTCGCTTAAAGTATTATAAAAATATATAATATTTAAATATTTGTAAAAAGTACGTATATCAGTTATCTTATTAGTCAAGAAAATTCAACGAATTTCGGGAAATTCGGGTAATTCGTTTTTTTTTCGAATTTTTCTCTTTGATAAATGACTTGAAATAAAATAGACGAGATGCGACGCTTTAAAACCTAATTATAATGATAGTAATAGCACTGAAAATATGGGAAAAATTGTGATGACACACGCAATAATTATGACTCTTGGAAACAACAGTTGAATTACCGAAGGCTACAACAATGAGTAATGTAATGTAAAACAGAGTAATGTAAAACATTACATTACATAAAATACTCACCTAGCTCCAGATCCAGAACTTCCAGATATCTGAAAAGGTTCTAATCAATAAAATTAAGAAGGTTCTAATCGTTTCGAGAATATAACTGTGTACTAAGTTAAAACGAAGATTAATGTAGCGTAGGCATATCATTCTGTAATTCAATACATCAATGTTTGCTACTTTCTAAGCAAATACCATAGTTGGACCGTGAACCCTGGACTAACCTTGTAAAGGATAAAGCATCAACTCTCATTGTTCTAAAGATACGTTTGTTTTCTTTGTGTAGTAATTCAGGTACCGCATTTTACTTGAAATCGTATAACTTTGAAGCCGGCATGTTTTTGTTTATAGGAGTGTTGTTGTTGTTGTCCAAAAAGGATTACTTGCCAAAGTGAGTAGGTAAATTATACTTACCAAATGAAAAGTCTTTTCGCGTCTATCAATTTGTGAAGTACCCACAATCCAGACACAACAAAAATTCTATTGTTGAGGAGGTTCCAGCAGGCTGGTAAGGGTCAAAAGTATAACTTTTATTTTTGGAATTCTCTAATTTCAGTCATAAGTAGAAAACTAATCGAATATATTTTGCCATAAAGGTCTCATTGGCGTTTATATTTATTTATGATAATTAAGAATTGTAATAGGTAATAATGAACAAAATTAAAATATTTGTTTTATATTTAGTGAACAAATAAAGTGAGTACCTAATTACGGTAATTATAGATACAATAGGTACACTATGTTATTTGAAAATGAGATTTAAAACTAATCATAAGGCATCACTGATTGAACTATACCAAAATTGCCATCTTAGTAAGAAAACATTAAACGCATTTATCGTTTTTAAAATGCAAAAGTTGATTTATGACGATTTAAAAGTGTTTATGTGGCCTATTTGAATAAAAATAATTTTAATTTTTAATTTTCATTTGACTAATTACTCAGATTCTCCATAACATATTTTTTATTTTATTATAGAATGTGGTTTTTATTTTTATTACTATGGAACTGCTCCAGTAAATATACTAAAATAATGCTATTGTTTTTGATCTTGCACAGATATAAGATAGTTATCTAACAAATGATTATCATAGAAAGAAGTTTCTTAAATTGTTTACCTGGCTTTTAAATGCTCAATCCTTTCATTGTTACAAGACCCAGGTAGAAAATACACTGCAAGGAGTTTCACAACAAAAAGTGTCATTTAGGGTGTTACATAAAATTCTAACGACAAAAGTGATATGAATCGATATTATAGTTTGATGAATGAATTAGTTAACAGTCTGCGGTTATACATACAAAGTGAAATATACCGAATACACACATACATATATCAAATGCTGTGAAATTCTGGAATTCTCTCCACGCGTAGAGTTCAATGTACCAACTTGCTAGTTGTGAAAATTTTATCATCGCTCGATAAATTGCGCACTCGATTACTTTGCGTTTATGAAACCTCTGAAATCAACAATGCATTATAATTATCTGCTATTTGTAATTGTTGTGACAGTAATTTATTCCTTTAATTAAATATTTTAAAGATTTTGAACAGTAGTTTTAAAGTACTATTAAAACTCTGTCAAAGGCGCTTTAGATACGCATGAAGGGTTTCGTTGCAAATGTCGCAATATTGACGTCGTAAGTACTGGTACACAGTGATTTTAGTTACTAGTTTACGTCTCAGTGCAAAATTTTAGCTCAGTGTGTTTAAAGATGGCATTTGTCTCAAAAACGTTTTCTTTTTCGTCATACGACGGTGGAAAAAGTTTTAAGAAACCTCCCCTCGGTGGAAACAATGAGCATAAACATTTTTGGTAACAGCAGTACATAAGTTACTATTACGAGTAAGGTCACATGTGCTCGTATTTATTGAGTCTCCAAAGTCTTTCTTGTCTACTCTAAAAAACATTAAGAAAAGAAACCGTTTTGGTCTTATGTTACATGTTAATTATTACTTATATTTTCATGAAATATGAACAATTCACTGTCGCGATAATTTATGTTAATAGCATTGATAAAGATAAAAAGGAGTGATTATTTAGTTAGGTGTATTTAAAAATAATTTTCATGAGGCTTCATGGCAATTAAATAATAAAATACTTCAAAAAGAAAATTGAGGTCACATTTTTGTAACATCGGAGCTAATGTTGAAAAACACACCGACTTAGGTTATTATACTTAGGTTATTATACTAACGATCTCAAATTTTCTTTTTTCTAAATGCCATAAATTTGTCCCTCGCTTCTTTTGTTTTACCATACATAAATGCGTTTAAAGTAAATATCACACATATTATTACGTGCTAATTTTTTCGTATTAAGAAGTGACCGTTTAGTTACGTAGTCAACGCACGTAGACCAATGTTGAAAAACATCGTAAGATCAACTACATATTGTTTGTGTTGGGGAAAATTCCAAACAAAACAACAGGTATCTCACTAGTTAACGCTACCTTGCTTTTTTTCACTAATTTATGGTTCGCTAAAAATATAAAATCATTGTTTAATGACAAAGAAGGGATTAAAGCAAGTAAAGACATCGGCCTCTATTTGTTCCAAAGTTTTATTACACGTGTATTTTGTAGAGCTTATTTTCCTATTTAAATATTAACACAAAAACAGTTACCTTTTTCAACGCGAGATCTACAATGTTATCTAGTCAACGTCACGTTCGTTCGTAATTTTATTGGTAACAATAAATGATTATCGAGGAAAATATTTGTGGTGCTTATCGGGCGTTGTCTTTTATTATTATAGCTTTCTAGAATCGCCACTTTTAGGTGACTTTGTTTCAATGTTTGTTTGTCCTCTACGCGTTCCGAAACCGTTGATCAGATTGTGATGAAACATTGGTAGGGTGTTCTGGATACGCCGGCGAAGTTACCTGGATTAAAAAACCTAACAGTTTTCTCTTTACGGGCATTACAAAGCATACCGGGCACATCTAGTGGTTTATAAAACAATAACGCAAAAATTACTGTAACAGAAGATCCTACGCCTAAAACGGATACAATTCTGCTGAACATGACATGACGAGTTAATAGTGCGCACGTGAGCGTCTGTATATTTAAATGTAATGAGTGTCGGGCGATCATTTCTATTAAAAGCATCGATTTAACGAGCAGAATGAGATGGTAACTCCGCGCACAGTAAATATGGGTCGACAGACGGCGCGCGTGCACGGAGCGCCCGCGCCCGCTCGCGCCGCACACTAATTAGTAACAAAAGATACACCGATCTACGTTGTTAGAAGAATAAGTATGAAGGTAAATTAACAAAGCCGACCTTGCACACGTCAATGTATAAAAATCCTCGGTGACCCATAAAAGCTATCAAGATGTCGATCTCTTTTACTGACTCTACCAATGCTCTACTTATTGTCAGCCAATCCATTTCCTTGAAAAAAAAACACATTGCGTAACTTGGATCCGTCGAGGCCGTTGCACTAGGAGACGCTTTCCGAAATTCGTATTGCAAAAGACTGCGCGTCGTGGGCTCCACTGAATAGGTAGACGCAGAACGGTCGCTTTGATTTGATTATGAAAGTAAACGTTGCTATCGTGCGGTGCGACGACCAACAGCGACGCTCGCCTGCGATCGCTTTTACGTCAGCTGGCGGTCTTTATTGTTTCGTATCGATAGATTATTACCACCACAGTACTGTTCGAGATTATTTAGTATCGATACCGCGAGTGTCGCGGTGGCACGGGCCACGGCGGAAGTTACGGTGAACGGGCCGGTGGCCTTGGTGCGGCGGCGGCCGCGCGCCGAAGGTGAAAGTCTTCGCGGCCTGCAATTATTGAACCTCGACCCGCCATCCTCGTATATTCGGGCTACCAAAGTTACTGATGTCCCGGCTTCCGCATTCTAAGCGTTTAAGTGACCTTAATAAGCTTTGCGTCTATTTTTGACGATTAAAAAATCAATTATGACTCTACAATCTATAACTTGCCGTTGAAACAGCGAAAGATTATGATGGGTCTGCTCGGAACCTATTTCGCTTATAACTAAATGTGGTTGATACTTTCACGACAGTATGGCGATTTGAGGGTCAAGCTAACAGCTGTTTGGCTCTCATTCAAATTTAAATGTAAGTACTGATATAATAATAATGGACTGTACCGACCTATATACGAGGCCCTTCAAACTTCAACAATTGCTAATAGAAATCCCTATATTAATACAATATGCCGTATTTCTTGCCTTAACTGTACTTGTAAAGTTACAACCTGTAAATGTAATCTTGATGCAAATTTTACGTCAGACGTCTGATTCGTTTTTGAGACAAGCCATTCGACGGCCGGGTAACTGAAGACGCTTTTACGTTATCTATGCGGAATCTATAAAATAGCTAGCTTTACTAAGGTTGTATGGTAAATTTTATTATTAGTATCAAAAATGATATTTATTAATCACACAAGCTTAATAGTAGTGACTTTTTTATGTGAGCTTTTTATGAGCACCATGTATCTTATTACAAATTTAGAGCATTTTGTGCATTGTTGCTTATTGAATATAAGAAAATACGTAAATTTGTTACATGAAATTGAATTTTCTTCCCGAATTTTCAAAGAAAATTTGAAAGAAAACACAAATACCTTTAATAAATTTCTATATATTCATACTACCTAAAAAGTTTATGTCATTAAAGAACTCCTATGTATTAGCATATTTTCGTTTCGATACTAATGCGATGTAAAACTTTATCGTAAATGACGCAAAGTAATTAATCAAGGACTAGAAACGTTGACCTTTGAAAGTGCCTTGTAGGTGATTAGTTTCAAAAACGATGGCCGATGACGTGCAATAAATGGAATTTATCCAAAAGGCTGCGGATTAGAGTGATGATAATGAGGTATCCTTTCTAAGGAAGGGAGTATCTACGGACCGCTCCCTGCCTGCGCCCTCTGTGCTGTAAATCACGGGAACTTATGTATGGGATGCCAGTTTGGCGCGAGAATCCGTCAGAGGTACACGTTCGCACTGCGTCCCGCTCGAGTTATGTAGTGGCACACCGCTGTTTGGACAAGTGCTAAGTTGATCGTTTTATGTGATAGCCCGTTGTGGTTCGCATTATGTGTTTAACTGTGTTAGATTTTTAAACATTACAGTGCCGCAATTTTTTTGACAATTGAATTTTTTTGTGACCTATTTGGAGTGTATTCTTTTTTACAAGGTAATTTTTTTTTTAGATATTAGTTTGAACAAAGTTTTTTTTACAGTGTGTGATTGATATTCTTAGAGCAGAATATAGAATATTTCTCGCCTTTTATACTACAGAATATTTTCTTTAATTTGATTTCAAGTACTGAGTAAAGTAATACTAGTAAAAAAAATAAAAAAAAAGCTTCACGTAACAAGTGGTGCAAGAGTAGCTTTTAGTTGTTTTTCTTTGTCAAAGACACACATATCGCAACAAAAGTAATTACCCACGTAGAGGCGTATGCATAATAATGATTGTAGAGTCGTATCGTATATGTTCGGTGACGTAGCGCGTTCTAATGAAGTTGGGTAATAGTTTGTAATGCAACATAGAGATTTTTTGTGGGTTGAGGTTAAAAAGCTAATACATCTATAACTCACAGATTTGTATGTAAGTTACATGTACTGTTATAATAACACATCCACTGCTACAAATATGTAAAATTTACGGTGTTTTGTATTTGTAAGATTGTTCTCATTCCTATTTCAAAAATGTATTTTTTTAAATTTAACTCCAATTAAAATTTTTAAACATAGATTAAAATAACATTATAGACTAATTAAGACAAGTCTAGACGTGGTACTGTTGAAATCACCACGTTTTTAATTTTTACCTGACCAAACCTTTTGTTCGCTCCGACGAATGCTGCCCTCTCGCTCGAGGCCACGAGGAGTGAAGAGGCTAGCTCTATACGGCTATGATCTGGAGATTTACAAAATTGAGATTATTCAGTTATGCCCTTTTTAAGAAGGAGACTTTATGTCTAAAGTTCATTTCAATTAGTGTTTGTTGTAATGCATTGGTTTTGTAGGATTTTTCATTAATTTTGGTATTTTACTAAAGAGTAATAAGGAGATGCTTTAACTTTAAAGACGTCGTCATAAGATATGTTAAGTTAATTTGACCTAAATATCCCGATAGCGGATAAAATGGTAATTAAAAGGACTCATAATAGAGATATATTTCCTAAATGATTTTGTTAGGGGGCTCTACAAAGAGGCGGCTGGAAACTACAGCTTATTGAATTTGTTTTTCATAAATATTATTTTATATCAGTTTTGGGCAGAAAAATATGAATTGAAAAAAAATGGTTATACTTAAACAAATACAAAATAACAATATATGTTGAAGCTGCGTGCATTTTTATTTTTAATTTGTTGCTTTACATTAATGATGAATTGAGATTAGAATGCAAAAATAAGCTGTGATCGACAAACGAATTGTATCAATTGTAATAGATTTATTAGATATGCTTAGGCAAATAACGTTAAAATAATGCAGGAAGACATTCAAAGAGTATGTAGAGCCACAGAATATAGAGATAGAGATTAGGTTTAAAAAATGAAAAGATTTTAATAATTTTATCTGGTTAGGGCATGTTCTGAAACGAGAATATATCTAAAATATCGTAGCAAAACGTCGTAATTTTACAAAAAAAAAATCCGTGACCCCAAAGACGCCTTTTATATTTAAATATAAAAGGCATTTTATTAAACACCAATTCTTATTCACTGCTCGGATAATTTTCACAAACAAATTTTACTTAACTAACTGAACATATAATAAAGTAACAACTTACGTTTTTCACTAATTGCCAAGAGATCACTTTAGCTCTTGCATATATTAAGAATGATTTGACGTTCACTACATGACTTAATTTGCTGTTCAATTATATACTTTATGGCGTAAAATTTAGTTATCATTCTTAGAGCGCAGTTTTTGATGTAAGAATGTTAGATATTTTATATATTTTGCAATAAACTTTTACTTATATTTTTTTAAGCATTTAAAGATTCCGTCACTTATAACTATTTACACAGTTGCAAAATGCGTTTGGGACTTACCGATGTTTTATTTTTAATGCTTTTGAGAGGAACAAACATTGACTACTGACAGGTTTTCCCGGTTCTTTCTTCCAAAGAAACTTTAATCATTAAAAAAACTATTAAGTATTTAGAAAAAATTGGGTAATAAATATTTATTTAGCCTTATGTGTTAGGTCTATACAATGATCTATTTTCATACTAGACTTAAATCATCAGGCGATGCATTAGCACAGAATAATATATTCATTGAGACAGCCATTCAATGATCCGACTGTAATTGGTCAATTCCAGCACACATTGATTATTATTGCTTGAGGATAATGTATAATGCAACTTTTAACATATGCCTTAGGTTATGACAGAGAGACATTCAAAAGATTTGCAAATATTACAGTACATAAGTTGTTTTATTAAACAACTAGAAGTATTATTGTAGCTAAAATTCAATATTTCAATATATGTATTTAGAGTAACAAAATATATTTGTTTTTAATACTGCCGTAGTTTCTTCACATGAAAGATATAAGGAAAAAGTAAAAAAGGAAAATTGTTATATGATCTAAAAAATAAAAAACATCAAAACTAACTCATTTCTCTTTATTGCTAGCAAATCGTTTGTTTTTTGATTTTTTTCGTTTAAGTTGTGAAATTACAACGAGGCGTTATTAAAACAAAGTTTATTTAAAATTAGATAAGAGTATACTTTAGACATTAAAACAACTATTTTTGGGGAATTCTTACCATCTGCGTCATTTTGTGTAAGTTTTAACATTATTTTATTAATTTTATGATTTAAGACGGACCCTGAAAAAAGCATTAATAATTAATTACAATATTTTGTATAGATATTTAAAAAAAAACCCAGAACTGATTTATGCAACCAGTCACACGTTTATAGTGTGAAAGAAACGGGAGATTGTTGGCATCTCTCTTACTCGTAATATTATAAACTTTACAGTCCCGGGCGCGCTGCCAAGAGATCCCGGTATGGTTGCACAGTGAAACGAACGAAAACAGTTTCAATAAATTATTTAATCAAATATATTTATTACATTTGATTACAAGACGTACATAAATTTGATTGACAGTACTATACATAGACTTCTTTAGATTATGATCAATACAGCTTATTAAATGAACGAACTTAACTTTAGCCTGTATTTAGTAAAAAGTAAAAAAAATACTTAGCAAAAGCCGTACAATACTTAATTGGTCAGAAGATATTTGCAAATTTACAGATATATATGATTGTGTTCAGCTGATATAATATTGAACAGATCGGTGTGATATTGCTTTCGTAGATTAGATAAATCCTACAACTTGCTACTAACCAACGCTGTAATAAATAACACCATTTATGTCACGCGATTTAAGTATGACGTATTAAATTTGTAGAGAAAACTTAATTATTGATAACATATTACTATAAATGAGTCAATTTAACACATAACTATTAATTCTCTATATTGCTCGTGTATAATTTAGAAACACTGTATTTGTTAGAAGCGTGCCAGCCACGCCTTTTACAGTTGATTTACTCTCATTGCGGTTCGACCATTGTCTGCTGCCTTAGATGGTACTTTTCAATATCACACGCTTAGTATTCGATGTATAGGTGACATTTTGATTTCGTCGCAGCTTTAAAGAGTATTGTAGTACGTGTAGTCTATTTAATTTAGTGTGTTTAATATAGAAACTGGTAATATTCTTTATTTGATTGCCATAAACAGGTGTTAAATTATAAATTTTACCTCCAACTTTTGTAATTGCACAGTACGGTACAAGTTTAGTTATTTGTGGCTTTTGACCTACAAAGGTACAATAGATCAATCAGGCTCTCATTTCATTACACAAGATTAAACAAGTCTTTGTGTTTCTAAATTATTTTATAAAATTTTATAACGCTTTGTTTACTTACTCTGGTCACAAGCTGTAGAATTCACGAACTGCATAAATAATAGGGATTTAGGTTATTTACATCCTTTTCTAACAATATTCAAATGATAAGAACACGCTGTTTTTTTGAATATAGAGGTGTTACATTTGACACAGAGTTGTCTGTTGTTGTTTATTAGATGAAAAATAAAACGTCACCATTGTCAACTGAGTCATATTTTTGTAATGATATAATAAAATATCGGTAGGTCTATGCTATATGAATAATAAGTGTGACTTTCATGATAAGTATACCTACCTAATATTTTTTTGTGAAAAACAAATATTGACTAGCGAAATTAAAGACGTATTTTATTATGTTATTACTTAAATTGGTATCTCCATGTTTTGTGTTATCAATATTCTAAAAATATATTTGTGTTAAATTGAATAATATAACTCATAAATAAGTCAAACAATTACGCAGTAATAAACTGGCTAAATAAAATCCTTAGCATATACTCTCCCGATGTCGTTGAATGTAACAAGATATTGTTTACAACATGGCCGATGTTGTTATAATGTAAGTGCGTATGTTTCGAAGCATTGTTTCGTATTAGCGTATTATTGCGTTGCCCTTACTTTTTCTTCTAAAGTTCTTCACTGGGAAGCGTTTGCTATTAGCGTAATTAGGGGCACGTCAAAGATTAGAGAAAAAGTGAAAGGGTACCTTTTCATGTCGTATTGTCAACGAGCTTGCCTCTTGGACAATTTTTTGCAACTTTTTAAACCCATTCGTCCCTTTTCAATACTTATATGTTATTTTGTCATTTTGCACTTTGGTTAATTTAAAATTTAAAAATAGTTGATCTGGCTCCCTTCGGGAAAAGGTTATAAACATACCACAGTGCTTGTTTGTTTAAATAATCAAAAATTTAGTTCACGTAAAAATGCTTAAAAGTACTGGACTCTACATGCAGAAATAATACTTAGTAACGTGACTTTAAATTTAAAAAAAACAACTGTCACAACAAAATGTCTCCTTTTTGATGACATTGAGCATCGGTGGATCACAGTGGCTCGCGAGACAGAGAAAAGAAAGTGCAGGTAGGCAGGCCGAGCAAGATTTATTAGATCGTAACTGGTGGGGTCGGCAACACCCGGCGCGCTGTCGTCGCGCGCTCGAAAAAAAAAACATGACCCGGCTCGAGTTCAACACATATCATGGCGTGTATTAACATAATTGAAGAGTCTATGGTTTTCAAAATGGCGGCCGAGCTACAATTCTTACATGTCATACAGGTGTTTAGGTGCTTAAGGGTTTTTTTTTACAAAGTCTTAACAATCCCGGTAATATATTAGTATTTTATGTAACCACGCAGCTCATCTTTTTCATTAAAAACTGAAATCCGAGATTTAACTTACATTTAGGCAAACGATAAACATATAGAACAAAGCACGTAACGTGTTTTTGGTCTTATGATTCCGAAAGAGAACGTATGGCGTTAGACTGCCCTAGTTTTTATATATTAAATTTTTTCATTTCTTTATATTTAATTTCGCTTTCCGTTTCGTAAGAGAACAGCTGCAAATTTTTCGATCAGTTACCTAGTTAGAATTATGCAGTGATTTTGTCATAATATTAAAATTGCCGAGTTTCCCGTAATGAATTGTTGAGAGATTCTGTTACGTAGCAGAAAAAATAATGTAAAGTTGTGATGAAACCATCGCAAAGGTCGGAGAGGCACATTGTTAGACCTTGAGTGTACTTAATATGCTCTTGTTGCTGCGAAGAAGAATTTTTCTTTTATTCGTATAAGAGAATGAGTTTAAACTATTTTATTATTTGCAATTGATGGATAAGCTTCAATATCTTGTGGATAGAAATATACGTATTGCGCAATTTGTCATTGATTAATTTCACTAAGCGGATAATACAAACAGGAAAGGTTTTGTTTTCCTGTTCTAACATTGTCGAAATATTTAAATATAAAAAAAAATCCATAAACGTGTCAACGTTCGTAAAATACATGTCCATTTATGGCGAGCTTTTGTATCGTGCGTGGTACTTATGAGGAAATTAATTCAACCAGTGTCGCCTAGTCAGTCTAAAATGACGGTTCAGCGTACGTCACCCGTTTCCTCTCAGCACGTACCTACGTAGCCGTACTCGAGTGACGCAATTGGCTTTTTCAATGTCTTATCTACAGCGAGGTATGTTGTCATTCGGCCAGTGATCGTCGCGCTGCGCGCACGCCGCCGCCTTTGTGCGCGCATATATTTGTTTCACTTCTGCTTCATTACTTTTGTCGTCGAGGACAAAGCCACAAATTGCGCGACCGTATTTTGCCAGTGTTTTGAACTCTGTTTGTGACATTGAGTGACACATTTTAAAATCAACAAGTTCTCAGCGGATTGCCTATCATGTTGATGTCAGGATTTTTCATCATATCCCCTGATTTATCTTTCAGGTGGGTTTCAGTGTTTCGATAATGGTTTTTTGTTTGAGTTAATTTCTTTGTCGTCTTGCGATTAACGTGAACGCGAGTGGAACCGATTGTAACAAGTTATGAACCTGATTGGCGCGTTCAGGCGTTGATGCATTGTTCTTTGATTGACCCAGTACTCGCGATTGTGAAATATATAATTATGGTTTCTCCTTGAACGGTTCGCATTCTCTGATACTTTTGATAACACTCAGTAATACATAGTGAATAGCTGCACAACATTGTGTATATAGGAATCCCTATTAGTAAACAACATTGTCGGGTATGCCCTGATGATTTATTCGGGAATTTCAAGAGTACGCATTCAAATGATGTTATCGTTATAGAGTTTTGTTATTTACATAAATGACGTATAAAATACGTACCTATTCTGGAAAGTAATGGTGCTAATGATTGTTTTTGTTTGTTACAGAATGACGCCACAAGAGGAGCGAGAGAGCGCGCGCGGGGCTGAGATCGCGGATGCCTTCGAGGACGACATGTTCGGGCCGCCGCGCACCGAGCCCGCCGCCCGGCCCAAGCTCTCCATGATATCCGCCCGCCTTCGCGCCAATGAAGAGCGCAAGCGGGTCATCGAGATCTGCTCGCAGAAACTGGAGAATATTGAGGACCCCGCGAGAGATCTGCGCAGATCCGTCTGCATCAACAACACCTACTGCCGCCTGAGCGAGGAGGCACGCAGAGAGAAAGAAGCGAGACGACGACGGGCAAGGGAAGAATGCGATGACTCATCGTGGGTCGGGAAAAAGGCACGACGAGCAGTGGAGGATGAGTGCTTAGCGCTGCTGGATGCTATTCCCGAGCTCGGGGATGCTAATTTAGGGTGTGCACAGCTAGCGAGGCAGATGCCAAGACAGGACGTGCCACTGCTTCCGGCTGGTCTGCTCACAGTGCTGGACTCATGACCGCGCCGCGCAGCGCACCTGCACCCCCCACTGTGACGCGAGCGCGCGCGCGCTCCCGAGACGACCCGCTAACCGCCGCCGACGCAGCCGTAGACGGCGCCACGAGTGCCGTGCCGCACTCGCCCGGAGGTGTCACTCGTTACCCGGAACGGACGTTTAGCTAATACTTTGTTAAGAAGAGTACTTACTTTGTTAGCGAGTTTTTATTATTTAGTGAAAGTTGCTCAGGCGCTGCCGACGGGCGCGGTCCAATTAGTGTTCAACGATTATTTTTACCGAACCGAAGACTCGATTTGTTATCGCGTCGTGTGATGTGAGAAGTCAGAACTATGGACGTTAATCGTTTTTATTGAAGGATTAGTTATTAAGCTACAATTAATATGTTACATTATTGTAAGTAAATAAATGATAGTGATTAAGAGATAGTGCAAAACGACTGGGAACGGTTGCGTAGACGCTCTACATCTGTGACGGAGTCGTCTTAAAAGTTATTTTTATGGATGCGAGATATCGGCTCGCTTGGAGCGGGCGTGCACGATCGGTTCATTATTTCAGGCCATTTTGGCGAGAAGGCAACAAATTGCCTCACAATACTCGACTGCTAATTACTGCCTAATTACATACGTAAGTTAAGTACCTACCAATGTAAATTACTAATTTTTACTGATGTACCATTTAGAAGACGAAATAAAATCCAATTAAATTTGTGTAAAACTCATATAATTATATAAACATTGCCGCGATAATAAGGCCCGCTACCCGACGCCGCCGCGCCGCGCCGCGCCCGTGCCGCGCCGCCGCGGGCCGTGTCTACCGCGCTCGTAGCGTCTTCGACATTGGCCAACATTTGGCCGCCAACACAAATGCTCGCTCATGCATTTTATTAACAAGTCTGACTTTAGAGTTTTGTTAATCTATTCGTATCTCACGTATAGTCTTATTTTTACGTTTTCCTTTAGGTAATGAACTTGTTACCTGATGTCAATTAAGCTTTTGTTACCATTTATAATGTATGATCGGTTCAACATTGACTATTAGTTTTATGCTTGCGTTATAATGTTAATTTTATTATGTGTATTACTCATTTCGAAATTTTAATTGAATATCGGTGCAATAGTTGGTACTGTGCGTTTCCGACCTGAGTTACTTTCTTTTAAAGTCTTAATTGTCGCAAAATATATTGATAGTAGCCCGTTTCGCCCCCTCTGAATAGTAAATAGGTTCGCGGGCGGCGGGCGGCGTGGGGCGGGCGAGGGGTGGGCTCCGCACCGTTCCCAGCACTCCTGTGATATTAGCCTAGCCTGTGTGTCGTATTTGTGCTAGTTTCCCCAACCTTGTTTGGATTGCGATGTATTTAAAAAAAGAAGCTTCGAAATTCCTAAAATTGATTTCCTCCCCTATTGGCCATTTTATACGGATTAACCGGATATTGTAGTCGTTTACCGACTAGTCGCATTTAGTAGATTTGTCACCTTTTGGAACGTAGACAATTTGTTTTTATATGATTTGCGTTTGTATGTATTGTTGATAATCATTATGTATTATAAAATTTTAAATGTTAAGAGCTTGTATGTATGACCTAAGCCGTTGTGGCCGCGGTCGGAAAATATTACTAAGTCAAAGTATGGAACGCATACACGTGAAGTGTTCTACAACTACCTATAGTCGTTGTATTGGAGAAATACAACCAAAAATGTGTTTACAATAATAAATATAAAACGCACATATTTAATTGTAAGTAGTTTCTTTTTCACATAACATGCCACGATCGGAAATATAAAATGTAAATAATAATGTAAAACGAATGAATGACCAAAACCCTTTTATGTCAAACGTATTTTTATTTAAACGTGGCTTCCATTATGTACACTGAGTTTGTGAGATTTATTTAGTTTAATAAATAAATTATTACTTACCGAGCCTCTTGTTTTAGTTTTCATATGGAGATGTCTTTGGAAATATAATTTCATTTAATTAATTCATTTGGGTTTTATGAATCATGTTATTCATTATTCATTGGTGTACGATAACAAGCCGCGACACAACCCAAGCCTGCCATTACATCAATTTACACAAAGAAATCAAAGTATTATTCTAAATGCACACAATAAAATGGTAATAAATCGAATGAGAGTGTTGTATCGCGTTGAAGAAGTTTCGTTCTAAAAATAAATAAGTTTGCTCATTGTGCGCGGTCATGTTCAAAAATAGATCAATTCTGTTCATTACAGTGTTACTGCAGCGCATACTTACGTTGGAATACCGATCCTTATATGATTAATCAGATAAACGAAAATGTTTAATTATATATTATACTGAACTATGTGTTTGCGAGGAATACAATTATGCAAACAGAATTTAAATCAGACTACTCCGCACTTCCTCACTGCATCTAACCAATAAATTGCAAACGTGCTACTTATTTGCGCCGAACATAAAAAGAGCAGAATATTGAAGACTATCAGATTATTGGATCAGCACGCAAACTTCAGTCGTCTCGTTCTCACGGCGTAGCTCTGAGCGAGACAAACAACGATCGAATCTTAACTCTCAAAGGGAAATACATTAACGTCCGCCGAAGGCCAATACCACAGCTATTTATCAATAATCAGAAATAAATACCTACTTATAAGTAAGAAATTCGAATTGGATTCTATACGAAATAGTATATTTTACACAGTTGTCTGGAGAAATTCTTAAGAATCAGGCCAATCATTTATTAATACTCTTATTACTACAAAAGTAATCACAAAATTTGCTTTAAAATGATTATCTTTTCTGTTAAGCTCAGAAAATTGAATGGTTAGAAGTGTTTTGATTCTCACGTTATTTTTGGAATGTATTGAAAAATAAGACTGTTTTTATTTTTTAGTATTTTTTTAATTATTTTGTTGGTATATTGATCCTTGGCCTATATAATTTATTTTATGTACTGTTTTTTTTTTGTGTAAAGTACGCAACTGATAGACATTTGTATGGTACAACAATTTGTGATCCATATTACAGCTACCGAGGCGAGGTTAATTATTTGAATGTAATGAAGTTAAGAAACGTTCTGTAAATGTTATCATAATTTTATTATTGTGATTAGCTGCTTTTTATAAATGTTTCCTGTCTTAAGCTAAGAGATGATTAAATAAAATTAATTATTAAATTGAAAATCTTTGTCGTATTATTTAAATACCCAATTGATCGTTTTTCATGCTATTCAGTTTCTTTTTTTTACGAGGTTTATATAGTTTACAAAACACAAAGAAAATAAAAACGCAACATAACGAAGCTGTCAAATTAAAGGAAATAAATATTTGCCATTCTAGCACTTGAAATCCTTAATTAATTTCAATTTAAACTCTAAAATAATAGCGCATTCTAGCACTTGAAATCCTTAATTAATTTCAATTTAAACTCTAAAATAATAGCGTAATAAATACTTTATTGTTCCTACCTACATGAAAGTTCACTGGTCATAGTATTTATGGCTAGATTATGCTATGATTTTTCAAAAATGCTAAAATACTAACTGAAAATTTGTAGAGTAAGTATTCTAAATTAAAAAGTATTCTAGATTCATTTCAGTTAGCAACTTTCTGCCATCTTTCTGCAACGTAGGTACTTCAGTTATTCGTAATATAAGCATTGACAATAAATATTTATATTCTTACACTTAATGTTTGATTTTGTGCGCTTATGACGCCTACTTTATTGTGATAATTACAAATAAAGAAAGAAAACCTTAAAAAAAATTATGCTCCAGACGGGAATCGAACCCGCGTCTCCTGGGTAATCCCATCTCCTATCCCGTCTGGCTGGAGCCCAGGAGACGCAGGTTCGATTCCCGCCTGGAGCATTTTTTTTTCTTTTTTTTTTCTTTATTTGTCATTGTTATTTTATATTGTAATAGGAATTCTTAACCTACAATATTTATGTATTACCTAAATCTAAAGAAAAGGCAAAATTGACTTTAAATTATGATAAAATACCTTTTGGTGAGTTCCACATTCCTGGTAAGCACTTTGTGTATACTTGGTATAAGTTAAATAACAATAGTATGCGAAAATGTAATTTGTCTGTATAAGAATAGAGTTTTGAATACATTTGGCATTAAAAGAGCTAGTATATTTAAGCTACGTAATCATATTTTAACAATTAGGCACATGTTTAATAGTGTCTAAGCTCCAAATTCCGTTTGTAATGAATCAGTGATTCCTACTCGTTTTTGAGAAACAAATGTAATTTTTGGAATTTATACAGATTGCAGCGCAAAGTTATCTCTACAACTATGAAGTCATCATCATCACAGCATATATACGTCCCACTGCTGGGCACGGGTCTTCCTACATGACAGAAACCTTTTAAACTTCGGGTCAGCCCCATGCCTGGTGATTTAAAGGTTAACGGTTGCAGTAACAACAACGACTAATAGCTTAATATGCCTTCCGAAGCACGGTGGAGCTAGAGATTACAAATGTCGAAATCCCGGGATCGACCATGGCGAAAGTTGCTTTGTTTTCGTAATCGAAACCAGAGTGTTTCAACCACTTCACCTAGCTCTTTATTATGCTTGCAAACAAATGTATTCACCGAAATCACAGAATAAAATATTTGAACAATATTAAACCAAAGACGAGCTATGAGAATTGTCGACGATCCCGAGCTCACAAGTGGTATTGAACCTTTACGCCTATGGAAAGATTTTGCTACCTTATGGGTGTACTACCGTTTTTATAAAGGGGTGTGGTCTGGGGAATTATTTGACATGATGCCCACGGCCTCTTCCTACCATCGCACCGCTAGCCACCGGCAGGGAGTTCATACTCACACGTTGGAACCAAAATCATCTGTGGTACTGTGCGGTTTCAGAGAAACTTTATCCCGCGTGCGCTCAGGTTGTGGAATGAGCTCCCTGCAGAGGTTTTCTTGAACGAGTACAGCATGGAGCTCTTGAAAAGGTGTTACAGAGTCGGCAACGCGCAAGTGATACCCCTGGTGTTGTAAGCGTCTATAGGCTATAGTAACCGCTTACCATCAGGTGGCCGTCTGCTTGATTGCCACCTTAGTTGTATAAGATAAAAACCCTCGTCAACAGTCTGATGATATTGCAGGTGTCTATAGGCGGCGGTTACCACTTATCACCAGGTAGGCCGTCGCCTTGTTTGTCATCTAATTGTAAATAAAATAAGGCAATAAGTAGCAAACTTGTACGTCCTCTCCATCTACTATCTATCATTTCATATTGTGTGTATGTACATAAATCCATACTAAATATTCATATATATACATAATGCAAAAGTAAGGTTGTTTGTTTGTTACGATTTCACTCCTAAACTACTGAACTGATTTAAATGAAGTTTGGTGTGGGGATAGATTGAAACCCTGGGAAGAACATAGTGTACTTTTTGGAGCGATAGCTGATATACACTTGGGCCGAGCCGCGGGCGGAAGCTAGTTGTTACTAGTTGTAAATAAATAAATAAATAGTGAATTCCACTTTAAGCGATGACCATCATCTAAAGACACCAGAAATATTTTATTTATTTTTATTTTAAGACCCAGCCTTGAAATTACGCTACCTTTTGAATTTTCTCCGAAACAGGTAATTGATTCATGGCCTGCATATAAAAAGACTTGAAACTTACTCAGGGTACTTTACAAGTAGAACTAGAAGCGATAGATAAGTATTTATTAGGTACTCTACAGGATTTTTTCAACAGGTTGCTCTGCAGGATTTACAGATTGTTTTCCGATTGTCATACATCGCTTACTTCCTTTTCTTTCTTGTTGAATGTCCTGTACCCCTAGCACGAACATTTTTAAATTTTGAATCGTAATCGTATCGTTCACGCACGATTAAATTTTTCAAACAAAAGCCAGACAAAAGCTAACGCAAAGCTACACGATTCGAAAGACGAAGGCGATTCGAAATTTAAAAGTGTTTGTGCTAGGGGTAGGTAGGTACTGTTTATCCTAACGTTGCTTGGAAGAGATCACTCTTACCGATAAGGTCGCCCATTGTGCAAACATTGTTTACTAATTGTTATTTTCGTTTCTTTATTTGTTTCATAGTCTTCCTACAATGCGGACCGACGATCTGGTGAGGGTTGCGGGAAGCGGATGGATGCGGGCAGCGCAGGACCGGGCGACTTGGAGATCCTTAGAGGAGGCCTATGCCCAGCAGTGGGCGTCCCTCGGCTGATATGATGATGATGATTTGTTTGATATGTATAGTAAAATAATGAAAAAATAAATAAATATGAGGATCTCTCCAACTTCGAGAAAGAGACAAAGATATGTTTATGTTCGAGCCATATTTTAGTGGAATCGATTATCAAATTTAAACAAAACTAAGAAGCGACTTCGAAATTTTCTATGGGCAAAAAAATAGGTTACTAATTTTAAGTTACTTTTGGAGTTGTTTCTCCACTTTCTATTGTTTCCAGAATAGCCTAGCAACAATTTTATAGTTAAACTAGCTGTGCCTGCGACTTCGTTCGCGTGTATGTCAGAAAATAATAACATATCTTACGTTGTTATCTGATTTTACTTGAGAATTTATTGGTTAAGGATTTAAATCATGTTTATGAAAACGACTTCGCAATGAATGCATTATTTTAGAACAAATGATCAGTAAGAGTGAAACTATGGTAAAAAATGTCACGCACCCTCCCCCGCCATGACCGCCCTGCCCGCGCCCGCCCGCCTTGGATAAATGCGTGCGTGGTACTTGATCATTATTTTATTGTGGAGTTATTGTAAAACTATTATGATATCTATTGCTATACTATTGATATACTACAAAATTAAATACTTATGATGAATAATATATTTATATTGATAAGGAACAATATCATGTTTACAAAAATACCTTCGCAGACTATGCTTCTATAAGAGCCCAAACACGCTATATCTGCTGTAAGTTTCTGAAGAATTAACCAATTTGTAGACTTTTTGATGGTATAGGATGAGCTCAAAGTTAGTATGTCATGGGAATGTCACTAAAGTGACAGTACACCAAATTTGAAAATCAATCGGATCTGTAAAAGTTAGTAAAATCCTGTTATCATGTATAAAATGAGCTGATAGTCATCAAACGCCTGAACTGATCTTCATAAATTATAGCTAAGAACTATCATAGCCACATCAGCTTTCAAACAAAAAAAAACCGAATCAAAATAGGTCCTTTCGTTTAGCCGCTACGACGCCACAGACAGACACACAGATACACCGATACACAGACAGACACGTCAAACTTATAACTCCACTCTTTTTTCGTCGGGGGTTAAAAACAGGTTAAAGTGAGTCTATTATAAAAAATAGACATATGCTGACTTTTTTTACAACTTTTAAAGGAGAACAATTCCGGCATACATGATTTTTGCGTAACTTTAATACGCAGCGCACGCAACCAAAGCTCTGCAAAGGAATATTTTTCCCCTTTTTGCAACATTTTTCATTGATGCTGCCTATAAATCGTAGCGTGATGTTATATAACCTATAAAAACCTCGATAAATGAACCATTCAACAAAAAACAATTTTTTTATATTTGAATGATTAGTTTAAGAGATTAGCGCTTTCAAACAAACAAATTCTTCAGCTTTATAATATTAGTATAGATAGAAAGCGAAGCTTTGACAACAAAAAATCCTCTTAGCTAGGTAGGTAGAGAATAAAAAAATAATTTAATTGTTTCGTGCCTATTTAGTGCTTTTAGTTTAAAAAATATCACAAGTTTTATGGATAAATTTATCAGACTAAAGCTAAATTGCCGTCAAGCTTATCGTCTGTCAGTCGCTGATTATTTAATACGTAAATATTCTTTACCGTTTTTGTTTAAGAGTTCCGTTCTCCAAATATCTTAGATGTTCCTTGCCCATGCTTTTCATACATAAAAAATATATTGAAATAAATAAATAGAGCCAATCTTCTAGGTTTGACTTTGAAAACGTATCACTAAAAACTAAGATATTTTTAACAAAACTGTAAACTGTCAAAAAACTTAAATGGCAAAAAAGAATTGAACTCTGCCCGCCTAGCATGACCACCGAAACGCGATATGATAAAGCTATTTATCGCTTTGAATTGTCAAAAATCATTGGATATAACCCTTACTTTAAAATTTTATCGAAGCTGCGAACATGTATATATACAATAAAAGTTCGCAGTTTCGATAAAATTTCAAGAAGGCGGTTATATCCAATGATTTTTGTCAGTTCAAAGCGATAAATAGCTTTATCATATCGCGTTTCGGTGGTCATGCTAGGCGGGCTGTTGTCCTTACTTTGTTTATATTTTGTTTATATTTATATTTCTTTGTTTTGTGTATACAGTCGACAGCACATCAAGCGTAACAGTTTGACCATGAGACTCCCTTACTGCGTTCGTAATAAAGGGCGGCTTTCGTAGTGCAACTGTTACACTTGACTTGCTGTTGTGTGTACATAAATTGATGAATAAAATAGTAAAATTTTAAATGGTAATTTTTGGAGTTTGTGCTATGTAGATTGTTTCCAGCAACAATAGGAAGTGAGGCAAAGACACTGTACAATAGAATTAATAAATATTCTAAATTTTATATTACTATTATAATAAATATTTCAAACATTTTGAAAATATTTCAAAGTGCCAACTGAAGTGAAAAGTGGGTACAGTCAGCACCAGAATCATCTCTGCTCAAAGTGATGAAAAATATCTGCTGTAGAAAAGCAATCCTTGCACTACATTGATAGAATAGTGTCTGGTTTTGGTTTTATCGCGACCTTTAAATCGTTAACAAATGTAATGCAAGACACAGCATATACTAGACACAGAATAATCTATTCTTGACAATCTATACAATCAATATTCGTAGTAAAATACCATAAGTTGTTAACAATTGACCGGGTTCGACTCCCGCGGGTTGTACGAGTTTCAATGTTTCAAACTATATAAAAATGTATCTAACCTTTTCTTTAATGTTATCTAATTGAATCCCTTGACATTAATAAACTACGTTTTTCATACGATAAAGGTGGTAAACAAACGTACGGTCGGCCTAATGGTAAGTAAAGGCCGGTTCACACGATGCAAGTTTTTTGCCTGTAGCACACAATGAAATTGAAGCAAGAAATAACTTTCATAGACTGATGTGCTGTTTATACTATTCAAGTTATTTTTTGAGGAGCTAGGTTGCGTAGGGGACTGAGCGCTCTGGTTTCGATTACTGAAAAAAAAATTATAATAATAATAATATAATATTTATACACTCACACCTATTATCTAGCCCAAAGTAAGCATCATTAAGAGCTTGTGTTATGGATACTAGATAACGGAGAAATAATGATAATAATATGTATATAAATATTAGAAATATACTAAATAAACATATAAACATCCATGACTCGTCAACAAATGTTCGTACTCATCATACAAACATTTGTTCCTACCGGGATTCGAACCCGGGACCTCTTGGCCGAGTAGCCTGGGGTACAGACCACTCGGCCAGGCGGTCGTCGAAACAAACAACTGAAACAATTAATAAATCAAATTTTCTTTATTTAATGGGTTTGGACCAGCGTGGTGGTATGGCCCAAACTACACGTTTGTTTCTTCCATGTAGGAAGGCCTGTGCCCAGCGGTGGGACATATTTAAACTTTGTTTTTATACAACTTGATGACAAACAAGCTGACCTGATGGTAAACGGTTATCGCCGCCGCCTATAGACACTTGCAATAACAAGGAAAATCACTTGATATTGCAGGTGCGTTGTCATCCTGGGGCCTAAGAGGAAATGCCGTCCATGCCCAGTAATTACACTGGCTACCTTTCCCTTCAATCCGAAACACAGCGAACTGCTTCACGGCCGAAATAAGAAAGGCGGTGGTACCTACCCAGACGACCCTACATACGAAACTGCTGATGAAGTCAGTTCTTTTTTTAATTTAATTGTATGATACAGGCAAGAATCTTACATCGTGTAAATGGGCCTTAACCGTAGTCTGCATACGCTCGTACAGTCGACAGCACATCGGGGGTAACAGTTTGACCTTGAGATCGCGTTTACTCCGTTTGTAATAAAGGCGACTTTCGTAGTGCAACTGTTACGCATGACGTGCTGTCGTGTGTACCACCTTAAGCACTTCACCCTTGTCTGTAAGAAATTTAGAAAATGCATCATGTTGACAGCATATAAGACGAGACCCCTGCTCCCAACATAACATTTTCAAGGTCAGCTCTGACTTTGTAGTGTTGTGTTCCGTACTCACGCCAGGAACACAACACTACAAAATAGTGTTATTTAGCTACGATCTTCTGTAAGGCGGAGGTGCCCCAGTCGGAGGCTAAAGATTTGAGTGATAAATACCACTATGCCCCATAAATCTCTAGAAATTGAAACTTTACAGAAAAAATCATCACCATCATCATCACCTGCTATATCCACGTCACTGCTGGGCACAGGACTTTATACATGGGAGAAACACATAAGGACTTGGGCCACGCTACCCCATGAGAGTTGGTGGAATAAATCGGTTGCAGTCACAAGTGGGACCAAGCAACGCCTTAACGTGCCTTCCGAAGCACAGAGAAGCTCGAGATTATGAATTTTGATTGACCTATCTCGGCATCGACCATGGCGAAAGTTGCTTAGTCCTCGTCATCAAAACCAGAGCGCTCAAACCACTACGCCACCGAGCTGCTCCACATAAATAATACACGCAGAACAGCTATTTTTTTAAAATATACAAATACACTCACACTTATACCTATTATTTAGCCCAAAGTCAGCACCATTATGAGCTTGTGTCAAGCTGACGGCCCACCTGATGGTAAGCGGTTACCGCCGCCTATAGACACCTGCAATAACAAGGGAAAATCACTTGATATTGCAGGTGTGTTGTTATCCTGAGGCCTAAGATGAAATACCGTCCATGCCCAGTAATTACACTGGCTACTTTTCCCTTCAATCCGAAACACAGTGAACTGTTTCACGGCTGAAATAAGAAAGGCGGTGGTACCTACCCAGACGACCCTGCATACGGGCCTATCACCTAGTATCGATCCGTTTTCTTTTTATTTGCTTTATTGCGTGGTACAAAACAAGATTTTTTAAAGAAACAACTGCAACACAGACAAATATTCATCATGTCGCCTAAGGTGACGTTTAGTTGTCTTCTATGTTTTTTTTTTATATAATATTTATTGGCATTGTTGTCTTCTATGTCCCCCGGCATATTGCCATACTAAATAACTGTGAAATCGACAAAAAATGTTGACTTATTATTAAACGAATTATTATTATTTTTCCCAGATTCAAGTGATTTTTTCAGATTTTTGTATAGTGGACATATTATGGGGAAAAAGTCTTTTCGCATTATAGTATGTTTTTTTTTTTATACAACTAGATGACAAACAAGCTGACGGCCCACCTGATGGTAAGTGGTTACCGCCGCCTATAGACAACTGCAATAACAAGGAAAAATCACTTGATATTGCAGGTGCGTTGTCATCCTGGGGCCTAAGATGAAATGCCGTCCATGTATGAACTTGTAATAAAATTTCTTTGGCTGTACTATTTGTATCTGGCTGGTTTTGGTATCATTAAAAGTTTAGATTTTAATAAAGATAATTCCAAATTCAAATTAGGAAAATGTGTGTTTTTAATTTGTTTTCCGGACTGTCAAGATGAGTGAATCTAATGAAGAAATTCGAAATTTTACTACAAATAAATGCAGTGTTTATGGACCTATTGCAGTGTCTGTGAGAGTAGCACAAATTTGGTTTAAGCGTTTTCAATCCGGAAATTTTGATGTCAAAGATGCACGTCGCTCTGGTCGCCCTATTACGGATAAAATTAATGCCATTTTTGAAAAACTGGAGCAAGATCGGCATATCAGTAGTTACGACGTAGCTGAAGAAATGGGAATTGACCACAAAACAGTTTTGGCGCATTTTTAAAAAATTGGTACACAAAAAGCTCAATATTTGGGTACCCCACGAGCTCACTGAAAGAAACCTAATAAACCGTGTACTCATTTGTGATTCTTTATTACGACGTATTGAAACCGAACCGAAGCTGATAACTGATGAAAGAGAAGAAGAAAAGAAGTGATGAAAAGTGGATCACGTACGACAAGAACGTGCGAAAAAGGTCGTGGTCAAAGGCCGGTCAGGCTTCACAGACTGTGGCGAAACCCGGGTTAACTCGCAACAAGGTGATGCTGTGTGCGTGGTGGGATTGGAAGGGCATTATTCATTATGAGGTGTTACCACCAGGCAGGACCATCGATTTTGAGCTCTACTGCGAACTACTGATGAGATTAAAGCAAGAAGTTAAGAGAAAGCGGCCGGAATTAATCAACAGAAGGGGTGTGGTTTTTCATCATGATAACGCTAGACCTCACACATCTTTAGCCACTCAGCAAAAATTAAGAGAGTTTGGCTGGGAGGTGTTAATGCATCCGCCGTATAGTCCGGACCTTGCACCTTCAGATTTCCACCTGTTTCGCTCTCTTCAGAATTCTCTAGGCAGTGTCAGGTTAACATCACGAGAGGACTGCCAAAACCACTTGTCGCGGTATTTTTGATCAGAAGCCCCAAAATTTCTATAGCAATGGGATCATGTCCCTACCTACAAGATGGCAAAAAGTTATCGAACAAAATGGTACCCACAAACTTTAGTTAAATGTAAATAAACTATATTAGAAAACGTTTTGAATTTTCTTCAAAAATGCGAAGAAACTTTTTCCCCAACCTATTATATGAAAAATCTCCTTTTTATAATAAAAATCAATCTGCATGCCCTAAAATACATTCGAATTAGCGCGCAGAAAAGCTATACGCCATGTCACATGACGATTATCGTCACGTAAACATGGACGCTGTGGTTTGACGTAACTACATACGTTTTTTACATTTTACGTCGCTTCGTGTGATGATGTCAATCGTTCAACATTTCGTCCCTTACCGGCCGGCGCTCACTCACAATAGAAAATCTAGAAAATGTATTATGTTTGCTAAGTATGGGTTGCGTACTTCACAGATGAATTGTTGAACAGGTGAAAAATAACAAAATTTAAAATTAAAGCGTCAATCGTTCTATTAGCATAATTAAATCAAATTTTTAGATTGCACAAGTTAAAAACTATCTATCTTTAGACAATTTGCAATTTTTCTACCCATATGAAATAACAGAGGATAATAATAATGTTCGATACGATCTTACGATCTGGTGAGGTTTGCGGGAAGCCGATGAGGGCAGCGCAGGACCAGATTGGAGATCTTCGGGGAGGCCTATACCCAGCAGTGGGTGTCTTTCGCCTGATATGATGACGATATGTATATCCTATTCTATTATATTGTTGCTTTAATAATTTTAGCCTCGCAAATGTTTTTTTAAAAAGAACTGTTAAATTACAACGCAATAAAAACCTATCTACCAAAAAGCCAACAAAGTCAATAAATAACATGGTACAAACAGGTCAATCTTTGTACAGAGTTGTTGTGATTGGAAATTTCTTCTAAAGGTTTTCTAGAAAAACATTGACGAGATGTTGTTATTTATGTCGTATTTAGCAACACAAAGGCTTTGATGACGTCAATCTTGATAGAATACTGAAAAATGGCATGAAACAATCGGGAGTTATTAAAATGTAACTAATTTTTATCCGACTACAAAAAGGAGGTTTAAGCTCCTCCTTTTTTTAATCCCCGACGTAAAAAAAGAGGGGTGTTATAAGTTTGACGTCTCTGTCTGTGTATCTGTGTGTCTATCTGTGGCATCGTAGCACCTAACTAAACCAATATACCGATTTAGTTTTTTTTTATTTTATTTGAAAGCTGACGTGAATAACATGGTTTATAGCTATAATTTATAAAAAGTAGTTCAGGCGTTTTAATGATTATCAGCACATTTTCTACATGATAAAAGGGATTTATTAACTTTCACAGATCCGAATAATTTGAAATTGCCATTTCCCGTGACATACTAACTTTGAGCTGAGGACTCTGATCCTGTACCATCAAAAAGTCTGCGCAATGCTTAATTCTTCAGAAACTTACAGTAGACATAGTGTGTTTTTTCTCATAAGAATAGTCTCAATGAGATGGTGTTAAATAGATAAATAATGAAGCCGGGGGTTAAGTACTTAATTATTTTTTGTTACGTGTTTTTTTATGGTTGTTACCTCAGAACTCCGGTATTAATTAACCATTTCAGAAAAGTGTTTCAAATAGCTTCCGTGGGAATTTTATCGAATAGATTTGGTCGTTTGGATTTTAAATCAAAATAACTGAAAAAATTAAGTCGTCAATGTATGTGCATTTTTGCCTTCCTATGACTTTCTAATGGTACGATGCGATAGCAAGAAACAATATTATGTTGACGGTCAATTCGAAAAAAATTTAACAAAAATAAAAACGATTTCAAACAATAAAAAGGTAAAATATATAAGTATATTTAGTAAAAAATGATTTTTGGAGTTAGTGCTAAGTTGCTTCCAGTAACAAAAGAAAGTGACGCCTCGCCAAAATATTTTTGTCTAGTACTTAGACCTATTTTAATATTTTTTTTTGTATTTTGAACGCCTGTTTATACTTTGTTTAAAAATAAATTTTTTTCACCAGCTGTTTCGCTTGCGTGGATGTCGGTTATCACCCTATAAGGTACCTAGACAATAGCCTTTCTCAGGATGTGATGTGGTCTATCCCTATGCCTAATTTCATCAAACGCAACACACACAGAGCTACCTCCGCATTAATAATGTTAGTACGTATAAAGAATGTTGTGGCTAAAGATTAATCGATACAAAAAGCATCGAGTAGTAGATGAAGACCCACAATCGATTAACTTCGCCCTCAGAGATAGCGTGACGGAGTGAAGCGATATTTAAAAAGCCATGGTTAATGGCGCCGCCGCCCGTACTGCGCTTTCTAGTGATGTTTTCTACGAGGGATGACTTCAAACCAGTTTTAAATTCTTGGCATATTATAGTTGCATAACTATGCATTTGTTTCCAATATTGATCATCACATGATCATCACCAGGCTATATACGTCCCACTGCTGGGTACAAGCCTTCCTACATGGAAAAAACACATGAGGAGTTTGGGTCTTAACACCACCACGCTGCCCCAATGCGGGTTGGTGGGCTAAAGCGGTTGCAGGAACAACCGGGACCAACGGCTTAACGTGCCTTCCGAAGCACGGAGGAGCTCGAGATAACAAACTTTGATTGACCCATTCTAGGATCGACCATGGCGAAAGTTGCTTTGTTTTTCGTATCGAAACCAGAGCGCTCAAACCAATACGCCACCGAGCTGCTGATGCTAATATTGATACTTTTTTATATGACAAACAAGCTGACGGCCCGCCTGATGGTTAGCGGTTATCGCCGCCTATAGACACCTGCAATAACAAGGGAAAATCAATTGATATTGCTGGTGCGTTGTCATCCTGAGGCCTAACGTGAAATGCCGTCCATGCCCAGTAATTACACTGACTACCTTTCCCTTCAATCCTAAACACAGCGAATTGGTTCACGACTGTAATAAGAAAGGCGAAAGTACCTACCCAGGCGGCCCTACATACAGGCCTACCGCCTAGTGAACTTCAACAAATACACATAAGCTATATCGGTGGCGTCAGGAAGAGCTCGGTGGCGTAGTGTTTGAACACTCTGGTTTCAATTACGAAAAACAAAGCAACTTTCGCCATGGTCGAACCCGAGATGGGTCAATCAAATTAGTCTCGAGGTCCTCAGTGATTCGAAAGGCACATTAAACCGTTGGTCCCAGTTATTACTGCAACCGCTTTAACCCGTATTGGGCCCCGTGCTGGTGTTATGGCCCAAACTCCTAAAGTGTTTCTCCCATGTAGGAAGGTCTAGAGTGGGACGTATATAGGCTGGCGATGATGATGATGATGAACCTAAGCAAATGCATTGTCTGTCTGTATATCTATTACGTTTTCACTGCTAAGCCACTGAACTAATTTAGATAAAATCTGGTATAAAGATAGCTTGAGACACTGGAAAGGACATAGGATACTTTTAAGACCAATAACACCAATAACCGAAATTCACGTGAGCGGAAACTTTAAAAAAAATCTGAACGGGTTAGCATTAGGTATTTATCTCATCTGGTGCGGTAAGTGAAGATAAAGGCGAAGATGGAAGTGAGCTACACCCGGATTCCTCAACCACAGAGGAACTGGCTTTTACCTCTAACTGCCGGAACACAACAATGCTGTGAACATTATTGTTATGGCAGCAGACTTAGGTAAGATGGCGGTAGCTAGTCAGGCGGACTTAGAAAAACCCTACCACCAATCAAGCCGAGCACAATTTCTGCTTCCACAGGAATCGAACCCTCTAGACTCTAGACCACAGAGGTGGTAATAAGTAGTACTAAAAAATATGAAATTAGGTGCATTTCAATAACTCCATAATGGCCTCACGCTATCTTTCGATATTCTATGAAGATTGACGTCATAAGAAACTTTGTATTTCCATATACGTCATAAATAACTAACAACGCCTCGTCAATATCTTTCCGGCTACAAGTCATCTGTATTTTCTCATTAAGTTAAAAAATAACCTCTAGCTTTTTCGGCAAAGTCCATGGCGGGGGACTATCAAACCAAGTATGTGGCCTCGTGACGTCATAAAGTTAAGTATTAGCTATGGTCCTTGAACTAAATTTTAGGTACACTCACTATTTATGACTAACGAGTAGGTACAGTACATCTCTTTCACTCAATATGATTATAACAAGGATAGCGAAAATAGGTGTATAAGTCTGCGAAGTACTTACCTATCAGACATTAGATTTTCTATTGTATCTGAGTCCGTCCGGTCAAAAGGTCAATTTCAAATATTTGTTGAAACAAGAGACAATTTTCAAAAGAAAGTAAGAAAAGGCTTTCTAAAACTTACATTTATTCAAATAAAGAAAAATAAATCCTAATCACTAATATCCATACTAGGATTAAAAATTCGAAAGTTACTCTGTCTATCTGTCAGTTATGTTTTAATGCCCATTAGCCGCTGACCCGATTTAGTTGAAATTTGGCATGGAGATACATTACATCCCGAGAAAAGACATAGACTACCTTTTTGCGCGACAAATGGAGGCGGAGCTCCGGGCATTCTTTACCTTTAGTATGTTATAAAAAATAAGGCATAACTTGAGCAAATCGAGTGTACATTACGGTAGCCAGAGATTATGTCACACCAGAAATATGAGGCTTCTACGCAGGAATGATTTGCAAGTGGCTTTGGGAAGCCCGACATGGTCTGGCGATGCTTGTAGATTGTAAACATTTTCATAACAGTCAACCATTTCGGGTATTATAAATAGATTGAAAAGAAAATATTTTAAAAACCAGCGGAAGCGAAGAAATGTGTTTCTGATTTCATTTATTATTCAAAGTCAGTGATTATATACCGCGGAAGACATTATCTAATGGCTAATTACCATTCTGTTAAAGGGATCATGAGCACTAAAATAATACTTAGTGATCACTAAGTATTATTTTAGTAGTGTTAACTAGCTTGAGTGTGTCACAATTGTAAGATAGTCAGAAGAAGCAAGGTAGAAAATAAAAACAAATTGTAATGCATGAATTATATTTTTTTATTATATTACGTTATTGAAACACTAGAAAAATAAACATTCTAGACAGGTGAAACCAAAAACTCTACCCTGGGGAACACCGTACCGCACTTTAAAGTTCGTCACAAAAGTATCTTAGTTCTTTCCTGGTTTGATGGATAAGTAGGTCTTTCTAATCTAAAATATTATTATTTCATTACTAATTATTGGATAAGGTGGTTCCCCGGTAAATGACCTTAATATTCTGTGCCGTCCACTCTTGCAAAAAAATCAAACGAATTTTCAGGATGATTGTTATCATCAAAATTGAAAAATATTTTTGTTTTCCAGAAATCTAACAATTTAATATTTAAATGTCTGTCGAATAGTCTTGATTGAAGTTTTTTATGCAAAGGTATTTTTTCATTTTTTTAGTTTTTAAACTTTTTAGTACCTACTTAGGCGTACTGTATATACAAATTGTTGTTTTATTATTCTTTAAGTAGCTAATAAGAAGATTTATTTTAAATATAATAATCTCGACATTGCTAGTGGAGACTTTGGCTTAGAAATGTATAATGCAAAAAAAGATGACTAAATGAATCGAAGTTATCCTAAGTCCTCGGTAGCTCAATCGTTAGAGCAGTAACCCACATTAAGAAAGGTTGCGGATTCAGTTCCCGAACCATGACAAGATTTAATTCTACAGATATTTTTGGAGTAGGTATGTTTCTTTCGTTTAGTGTTTTTAGCCCAACTGCTCAAATAGCAGGTTCAGGTATGTTTTTAACTGATATAGATGTGGTATGTGGTTAGTTATAATCTCTACGTCATAGCGAGTAACATAAATGTAACCACAGGGGTGACGTATTGAAATAAAATGTCGTCACTGGTTTTATTGTGACCGACATTTCATTTTATAACTCCAATGCAACAAACACAATTCGTTATGATAGAATGCTTGCTTAGTATTTATGCTTAGTATGCTTGGTACTTGCAAGATAAACATTATTGTATTAACAAACAAAATTTTGATAAATATTAATAATGTACGTACTTACCTACTTAGTACCTATCTACTCGGTTCGTCGGTGTAATTATATTAGAAATGAGATGTCGTCACGTAATTTATTGCCTGCTGTAAAGTACTCCTTTAATTATGTATTAGGTATACTCAAGTTAGGTACTCAAATTTAAATGTTATAGAGAAAACGTACGTTAATAAAATAAAACTTTATATTATTTTATAGTGTAAAGCAATCCCCGATTACGTGTTCGTTAAGTAAGAAGTTAAGAACGGGACGGGACCACATTAAAATAATTAAAAGTGAGTTTTCTAAGAAGTAAAGGTAGTACAATTTTGGGCAGATATTTAAATTTAAATTCAATTCCAAGTTTTGCAGTTGAAATTGAAGGTTTGTTCCTTTCGCAGTTTAAAATTTATTTTGATCTGATTGTAAACGGGCAATATTAATAAGTACGTATAAATAAACACATGACTTTACAAATAAATAACCATTGTAGAAGTCTTGTATCTTTGTTCGAATTTAAATTGTCGTTTGAACGAACGTAACAAACACTGTGTATAATGCTTAATTATCACCAGTACCTTAGTTTAATTATTTATTTTTTAATTTACCTTGAAATATAATTTGTTTTTATTTTAGTCATAAGGTTATTTTATTGCGTTGAAAAGTTGATATCATAGGAGAAACTTTTCTAACGGGCCTCTCAAAGTTTTTGCTACACAGACCTTCATATTTACCTTGAAAAAGAATCCATTTGAAAACTGGTAAACATTTCTGACCCTGGCTATTTAACAATAATTTAAATGGCAGCGGTGACTAATTCAACGATGATACATCTTAATACGAACTTTGGATTTCAACTAAAATTCCCCGTTTTTGTTCGTTTTGCGTTTACCTTATTTAGATAAGGCATTATATCACGGCTATAGGACGTGTCCATTCAAATAGTAAGTACTGAGCACTTACACATTCGACATCGGTCGCAGTAATTGTTCACACAACAGTTTTAGTCGCGAAGTACAGTTTTGCCCATTACTTCCCATGTAATTACCTATTGATCTAAACTTTCACTGGCTTACGTAAGCTCTTGTTTTCTGTCTACACTATCTAAAATTTGGGGTCATCTTGTACATTTCGATGCATGTTGTCTGTCATGTTTGTGCGAATATAATTCAAATGACGTAAAAAATAAGAGCTACAAAACGTAATTCTCAATAAACTTGTCTAGAAGTTAACTACCAGATAAAGATAAAAATAATATTCTTACACTCACCTCCCACCAATTTTCTCTGGCATACTAAGAGTTTGTGTTATGGACACTACATTAAGGAGAAATATAGATAACAATATTTTTATAAATATTCAAAATTTTTAAAGCATTTAAATTACGGATTTAATTTCATTAATGTTGATTACTTATCTCGTATTCAATCCCTTGAAATTCGCAGAGAAATAAGAGATTTAACACTTCTGTACAAAATCATAAATGGTTTAATTGAATCCCCTTACCTAATAAGTAATATTTTTCTGAAATGCTCTAACACTAAAACCCGTTCTATACCCGAATAATACTTTTTCAGTTCCGTTTTGTAAAACTAAGTACTCACAGAACCATTTTATAGTGCGGGCTTGTTCTTTACCTATAACGATAGTTAGTTATTCCGACATTGATATTTTCCACACCACTTTTAATGGTTTTGTCTCGGCAGTCAAACAAAAACATATTACTTAGGTTTTTAATTGTTAAATGTTATATTTTTAAACATTTGTATAAAATTATTTGTATGTATTTAGGTACCTATGTATTAGAGTGAACGATAAATTTTGTGTTCGTTTAGATATATTTCAACGAAATGCAATAGCTATAAGTGGAAATTTTGTTGGCATTTTGTTTAGTCCAAATACGTAATTTTTTGTGTATTGCTGTATGTTTCCCTTATATAAATATTACTCGACTCATCATGCAAACATCTGCCCCTGCTGGGATTCGAACCTGTGACTTTTAGTTTAGTGGACAGGTGTCAAGACTCCTATAGGCTAGTGCAAGTTTTTCTGCACGATTAGAAGAAGCTGCAGTAATATCTTACAGTAATAGTACAAAATATAAATTTAAACTTGAAAAATTAAACAACCTGTAAATTTAATTACTTCTTATAAAATCGTAATATAAAACAAAAACCAAAGCTCTCCATTCTAAGAATCCAAAGAGCAACACGCACTTATCTGCATAGCGTTAACTCAAGGTCACTGGTCACTTTATCAGCCATTTATCCAAATTAAATTCGAGTGCATTCGTCAAATAACGCTAATTAATTATTCAAATACACTTCAATATGTTATATTAAATATTTAGGTGAATATTTACTACCTACACCCAATATTTTTTCAAAAGTATAGAACGAAGTACTAAAAATATTGAGATGGATTTCTCTTTTTGTAAGTATTTAAATTAAAATATAATTTTGACGCGGTAGTTTTCATAACAGAAATCCTAAGACAAAGACAAAAGAGTAGGTACTTTATTATTATATTACGGCATTTAAGAAATATTGAACAAACAAAATGCAATTAAATCACTGTCAGGTCACGTTACAAAGAAAAACAATCGCAGTATATGACGTCACTTGTTGTTAGCGTCAGGTGCTGTCAAAAGGAGAACCATCTAATGTCACCACAACTTAGCAGTGCTTGGTAACAGGTGACGTCACAGTAGTCACGTGACATGTGTTGGCGTTTTGGAAACAAATTTAAAACTGAACGTAAGATAAACGATTTTGAATACATTAGTCGTATCAAAATATTTTTCTAAAACGTACTTACTTGGTAATTTCAGCATTATTTAGTCAACCTTCTTCGAGATGAATCATAATTGCTGTATTGGCCAAATACATGCGAGCAGTGGCCGGCAAAAGTTGTATGAAAATCCATATCTGTCGTGTTTTAGCGGCCAAATAAAGTACTATGTAAACTCATAACTACCGTGTAATTAAAAATGGAACGATTTTTCACTTCGAAACATGGCATCCAAGGCGGTAATTAATCAAAGGGTTTATTTAAATTTCAAACTGGCTTGCCATTAGAAAGCTGTTTGTTAAAAAAAGTCCAGTTTAAATTTAAAAAATTGTACATTCATCTGCATTTTCAAATAAAAAGTTCTGCCCAATTACTATTTAGTTTTAATTTCCGCGCATTAAGTATTTGAGAAAAGTACTTTATAACTTGGCCACAACTAGGCAATGCTGGACCTTGAGACGCAACAGACAGAGAGCGTCTCTGTTTCGTCTCGAACGGCCAGTTATGAGTGTTGCTGTTTGTATGTGTGTCGTCCATAGTTGCCTCTTACTTATGCTGGCCACTGCAGTAATAAACATATGATATACCATATCCACTGACGTGTCATTTTGTATCTCAGCTACTACTCACGTATCTATGACATGCGTCGTTTTAAAGACATCTCGTGCATCGCTCAAATGTAATTATTGTGATTATTGTATTCTATTTAGTTTCGCGTATTCAATTTAAGCAATAATATATAAAGAAAACAATTTATTTATCAACGCCCTTAGGAGTAATGAAATAAACATAGACAACTTTGAAATATCTATATATACAATAATATTCTTCAAATGTAGGATCTTTTTATTTGGTTTTATTATGAAAAACGGCTTTAACTAAAAAAAATACTAATATTAACAAATCTCATAACAATAATTAGGCAATTTTTAACGGCAGTTCTTACAAGTCGGCTTAGAGCGCTTTTGCAAAGAGACCGGTTCACTGCATGCTTGACAGGCGAATAGGGTTTTTCGACGTTTCAGCTTGAAACACAAACTATTTCACATCTCAGTTTTAGTTTCATGCAGCCATGTTATATAATTTCATACAAATGTCGTGAAATTATCAAATGAATAAGACGTATTTGAAAGTTGTATATCAATTATTTATGGTATCAAAGAACAATGGCGAAACATTTGTCGAAGTAAATTTTGAGCGTCTTAAAATGTCATTATAACAAATTCACCTAAATTATTTTTTTATGATTTTATAAGTTTTAAACAAGGTCCGTCCAAGCTTTTAAATAAAATCAATTAAAAAGGAATTTTAACTGACTACCGATACTTAAATCAATAATCTGTGGACTACCTAGTAGACCTCATACATAGTAGACGTAAGCACAGATTATTATTACAATAAAGTATCGATCGACTTTTTAGGTTGCTTTACTGGCCTGGACTCAAGTTCTTTTGGCCATTATCTATCGAGTATTGATACAGAGTCAGTCACCGTTGATCTATCTTTTCTATCCACATACTGACATTAGGAACCTGTGTTATTTATTGTCAATTAAGATAGGTATTTAAAAATACTATGAATATGAAACTGACATGAAAAAGAATATTTTTGTGTTGTTTTGTAAAACATAACATCACAAAGTTTAAATTGAAATATCTTTTATTCAAAACTTGCAATAATAGTGAAATAAACACCAATTTATTAAAAAAACTTAGCTCTATACTTTTACATATTTTTCATCTATAGACGCTTAAAAATTTGGTTGACAAAAATTTGTATGGGAGTTCGCCATTGTTCTTTATGGATTCCAATAGACTTATCCTTGCCTAAAATACGACCATTAAGACTCGAGAGCTCATGTGAAAGTTGCGTCACGTCACGGCGGCGTCGTGAACATTTGATAAAGGTGTGGCGTTACTTTTTCTTAGATTTTTCATTAATGTCAGACGATCTAGACCTATAATTTGATATTATGAAATACTTGACTGCTGACTATTTCATGGAACGTCTTTTACCGTAATATTTTTTGCTCACACTCCACAATCGTACCTATTAGACAAGCTGGACGCCTGGTCATCTTGCTTAAGAATTAGTTAAGCTGAAAAATATGTCAATCTAATGGAATGTAGTAGAAGCCTCTTCATCATCGCAACGTTCTTCCTTTGAAGAAACAACGCGGTCCGTCTGAATGCAATCATTTTCTTCCGCCGATTATTCGTCAGATACACGAAGCCGAGATACTATACTTTCTTTGCTAAACTGTGTGAACTTGTCAACTTTAATGAGTTTTATTTTTCTAAATTTAAATGGCCCAGAAGGAGAATTCGGTTGCTAACGATTCATTTCATCATCCGACAAACAGACAAATAATTAAAAAAGTCACACTAACACTGACAATACGTACAATATACGTCAGGTTGTCGACTTTACCCGCTTAGACACGTGCCACGAATATGCTCTCCTCTGCCGCGCACCCTTCACTAGGAACTAGGAAACTACCAAAAAGGACGCTGACAAATTCCCGTTTTGAACGAAAATCCGTTTGGGTGACATAAGTACCTACCGTCATTCGTAAGTCAGTAGTTAAGGGTTAATTTATTCAAATATCAGTATTACGTCCTCGACAAAGGACTCTCAGTCAGATAATTTTCTATAACTCCAAACTGTGACCGATTATTTATCAAGAAAGCTGTAAGTAGGTATACCTGCCCGCGACTCACAAAATATTTGAGAGCGAAAACTTAACCTATCTCTATTGTTACTACAAGCCACAGTGAGACAGCAAAAGTTCTTGTACAGGAACTATGTATTGAGTAATTAATAAGCAATAAACAATGTTACGATAACATAATTGATTGACCTACAAATCGTTGACAATCGATGATCAATTAGTATTTACTGTTGCTCTTTTAAGTTATTTTATTATTGATCAGTTAGATACCTCTACAAATAGGCCCCATATTTAATTATATGTAAACAAGCATGCTACTTATGTGTAAACATGTATTATGAATGAAGTGTTTTTATAAACTGTTATAATTATTTTAAATGACATTGTTGGTTGTAATTTTGAAGCATTTCACAATTTCATTATCTTTGTACTTATCTTAACACCAGTAACGAACTTAATCGTCGTGGATCATATCCTTTTTGATGCCTGTGCGTGAATGAAAGTTAAAATTGTATACTAAGTAAATTCTGAAGATCTTACCCGAAAATCCGAGGGATTTTTAATTAGTTATGCCGCAGACACAAGGGAATCTATGACAATAAAAAATCAAATAAGTCTGGAATGTGTAACTGGACAGTTCATAATAACATCATTTTGCTTCACGTGGTGATAGTGGCAGGTAGCCGCTAGATGCATGCAGCGCAGGACCGATCATCATGGGAATCATCAGAGGAGACATGTGTGTATTGTCATCCTTATACTTACACATGTTTTACAAATAAATATATCTTTATCTTTAAGCGCAAAATACCTTCTATGCCTCGTCATTACACTGGCTGCCTTTCCCTACAATCGGAAACACGAATTTGCTTACGTCCAAATAGAAAAGGCGGCGGTGCCTACCTACCCAGTCGACTCTACATACGAGCCTTCCATCAAGTAACTGATATTTATCCTTGTTAAGGATATATTTTCCTGTAATGTCAAAGATATCCTTTTCTTTACACGCTTTGTAATCATGAATCGTATGCCTGTCTGCCAGATTAGTGTATAAGGATCACATGAGTTTCTAAAGCGGTTTTGTAATTTAAATTACAATAATAATACCATTTTTTAATAAACTTACGTATTAACAGCACGAATTGCAGGAATGTGAATAATATTTATCTAACACCAGTCGTCAGTCCTTGCCTAAATGACGTCATCGTGACGTCGTATGACGAGGTTTTTCATCATTTTCCGCAGCTAGCTCGTGTTTGGTTGCCAAGCAACGGTAAGAATCGCACGTGCTATATTTTTGCGTCGCACTTACGATACCGTCACGTGTTATGAAATAGTCTTTATACACTTTTGACAGTTCTGACTCATCTTGCTATGATAACAAGGTTTCTTTAAAAAAATGTACAGTCGACAGTACATCAAGTGTAACAGTTGCACTACGAAAGCCGCCTCTATTTCGAACGCAGTAGGCGGTCACAAGGTCAAACTGTTACGCTTGATGGGCTATCGACTGGAGTTTCAACAATGACTGTAGTACCTACCTTTTGTGCAAAAAGGTAATAGCAACATTATTATTTATCTCGTACACAGTATTACAATCCTAAAGGACAATCACAATATTTATTATTATATTATATGCGCTAACTTACCTAAACGGCATTGGTAATGACCATTTAATATGCAAAAATCTTGTTGATTTATCGATGAATCTAATCAGTAGTGTAATGTTGACTTAGTCTGAGAATTACCCATATTATTATATCAGTCACAACATATTTTCTATTGGTTTATTTAAACTTATCTTTGTTTTTATGTTTGGTGTATGTCAATAAATATTTTTCTTTCTTTCTTTTTTGTTTCTATTGTGTAAACGCCGGCGGATAGGTAAGCAAATGAATTGAAATTCATTGTGAATATACATCTGGGTAAATAAATAAGCAGTCATAATTGCTTTCAAATTTAAGGATAAGAGAAAAGACATGAAAGATTTCTTTATACTACTAGATGATAAACAAGCTAACCAGCCCATCTACTATTGTTATATTATGTATATAAATAATATAACAATAGAAGTCGAACACACCTGCAACGGCAAGGAAAAAAATACTTGGTTATATCGCAGTTGCGTTGTCATAGGCCTGAGATGAAATGCCTTCTATGCTCAGTAATTACACTGGCTACCTTTCCCTTAAATCACACAGGAACTGCTTTAGAGGCCGAAATAGAAGGGTGTTAGTATCTATCCAGACGACCCTACCATACATCCGGGCCTGCCATATACTTAGTGAGATCAAGAATTATAGCAAAAATAAATATTTTGTTCTGTCGAGTTCTCGTTTCTATTCCCTTTTTACTAAATAATATTTATGTCGCCTAAGCCCAACCAGGGCAGGCACTACTGGGCAGTGGGGCACACAGGCCTTCCTACATGAGAAAAACACACGAGGAGTTAGGGTCATAACACCACTACGTTGACCAATTGTGGATTAGTGGGTTAAAGTAGTTGGGTTAAAGAGATTAGAAATTTTGTTTGACCCATCCCGGGATCGACCATGGCGAAAGTTGCTTTGTTTTCGTAATCGAAACTAGAGCGGCCAAGCCACTACGCCACTGAGATCCTATAAGCTATGCTAACCGCTTACCACCAGGCAGACTGTTTGCTTTTTTGTCAACTGATACTGCTATTAGTTGAGGAGTTCCGTTCTCTCAAGATCGGAGATCCAAAGGTCATCCCATCACTATAAAAATAATATGGAACCTCCGAAAAGATCACCTGTTCAGATTTGATGTAGATATCGCGGAACCTCAGCTTGTTTATCAACTAGTTGTATAACAAAACTATGTCACAATGTAATTTTATATCAAGGAATTGGACAGCTGGACATTTGCTTTTTAGATCTTAAATGTCGCTAAGCTAAGTTTTGTAAATTTGTAACTGTTAGAACTACTTTATCAAATTTAACTCTTGTTTAATTAAATTTTTACATTATTATCTATAGTACTTGACGTTTTAATTACTTTATAGCGATCGTGTTCACTGTAAAGTAATCAAATCGTCGCGAGAATGAAAGAATAGTCTCATCTTTGCCACTTTTAACTCTCATTTAATTGAAAGAAAGAAAGAAAGAAAGAAAAAATATTTTATTTAAATAGGCCACAAAGAAGCACTTTTAAATCGTCAAAAAACACATTTTTACAACTATCACAAAAAAAATATTAACTAACAACGTCATAGTCTCTGTCTGTCTGTCATGTCTGAATTTACACCGGTTCCAAAAGTTGAACTACCGAGAAGATTCCGGCAACAAACTCGTGTAGTCACTCTTTTCAAAATAAATATTCAAATACAATGTTTGTAGTTAAAAAAATATAACTTTTAGCAGTGCAGTGCCGCCCAGCGATAAAAATAATTAAAATTAGAAGAGAATCTATATCATCGTACCGACAAAGTAGGTACCCAATGTCAAAAGTCTTATCGTTATTTTCAAGCTATCTGACAATGCACAATCACAAAATAGGCATACAGAAGTTAATAGTCATAATACTTACACGTAAATAAACTTAAAAACATTTTGGAATTTTAATGTTTCCACGCATTCTTATCATCTAAATATTCTTGGACCTTATAGTAGCCTTTTTTCATTAAAGTTTGTTTGACATATAACTTAAGTTTGTGAAAAGGCAGTTCAGTTACATTTGGCGGGACTTTGTTATAAATGTGTATACATTTCCCCATGAATGAGCGACTTGTCTTGTGAAGTCTAAAACTTGGAACAGCAAGTTTATTTTTATATCTAGTGTTTAAGTTATGAATATCACTATGTTTTGAAAAGGTATGTTTATATTTGTGAACATAAATTATGTTCTCATATATATATTGAGAAGCAATGGTCAGAATATTAATTTCTTTAAATAAATCTTTTAGTGAATCACGTGGCTTGAGTCCGTAAATAGCACGCACAGCCCTTTTTTGTAAAATAAAAATGTCTTCAATGTCGGCTGCTGTGCCCCACAATAACAAGCCATATGACATGACACTGTGGAAGTAACCAAAGTAAACAAGTCTTGCTGTTTCAACATCACACAAAGACCTAATTTTTTTAACAGCATAAACAGCTGAACTAAGTCTTTTAGATAGGGACGAGATATGAGGATACCATTGTAAACGAGAATCTAACTTAATTCCCAAAAATACTGTAGAGTCAACACATTCAATAGTTTCTTCATTGATTTCAACATGAGTACTAACCTGCCTTACATTTGGTAAAGTAAATTTAATACACTTTGTTTTCTTTGAATTTAACAATAAATTATTATTTTCAAACCAGGATAGCACTTTTGAAATGGCATTATTTACATCCTCAAAGTCAGTTTTAGTTCGGTCTATTTTAAAAATTAGTGAGGTGTCATCTGCAAACAATACCGTCTCACACAATTTTTTTGAAAAGTAAGGGAGGTCGTTGATATAAATTAAAAAAAGCAATGGCCCTAATATCGAACCCTGAGGCACGCCCATATGCACAGGCGCACCAGAAGACTCAGTTTTGTTTATAACAACTTTTTGAATTCTATTGGTCAAATAGGATTCAATAAGTTTTAATGAGTTTATTGATACACCATAATGCTTTAATTTACCCAATAATGTTTGATGATCAACACAGTCAAACGCCTTGGACAAGTCGCAGAAGATACCTAGAGCATCCTGCCGATTTTCCCAAGCATCAAATATGTGTTTTATAAGTGCAATTCCCGCGTCTGTAGTATTTTTTCCTTTAGTAAATCCGAACTGTCTGTTGTGAAGCAATTCATTTCTCGTAAAATGAGAAAGCAATTGGTTAAGAATAATTTTTTCAAAAATTATGCTAAGAGTCGGCAAAATAGAAATGGGACGGAAATTTGTGGGGTCATTGCTATCTCCCGCCTTAAACAAAGGTATTATTTTACTTAATTTCATTTGATTGGGAAATACACCATCATCAATACATTTATTAAATATAAACGATAGTTGAGGAGATATAACATTTATTATAGAATTTATAACACTAACAGAAAAGCCCCATAAATCCTCAGTCTTTTTCATATTCAAAGACTTGAAAGCTTCTATGATCGTATTAACGTTAATTTCATGGAAATTGAAAGGAATATTGCACTTATGAACATTCGTCTCTATGAGAGCAAGTGCGCGCTTAGTACACGAATTCAATTCTTTTGTAATTTTAATAGGTATATTGGAAAAAAGTCTCGAAGGTATTTGCAACTCCATCATCTGTTTCTATAGTTTTTCCATTGACATTAATTTTAAAACACCTATTAGTAACTTTTGATTTACCACTTTCTTGGTTTATAACTTTCCAAGTGGCTTTTATTTTATTATCAGATTTCTTAATTTTATTACTCAAAAAGTTCGCTTTGGCAGTATTACAAACCTTTTTAAAGATTTTGGAGTACTGTCTAATTGGTTAACCGTGAGTAAAAAGTGGCAAAGTTGATTTATTTCTGATGTCGTGTTCGCGAAAATATTGGACAGTATAATTACCTACCTATTTTAAGTATAAAACAAAAGCTAGAAAATATAAAAATAATACCAAACATGAGTGAAGAGTTTAATATTGATGAAACAAAAATAGTTAAATAGAGAAAAAAAAAGTGCTAAAGAATGGTAAAAAAATAAAAATAGCGGAGTTAAAAGATTACTAGTTATATGATAAACAAAAATATTACACCTTCAAGCTGTTCATTATATAATATGTATACCTTGTTTACTGCGTTATTAGGAAAGACTTATGTATAAGCGAGCGGAGACACTGCTATACATATTCAACTATAACGTAGTGACCTCAAAATGCTGGAGGTTCCGGTTTTGTTTGATGTCTTGTTGGATCTGGGATCAACTTAGAAGAGATTAAAGAATTACATTACAGTAAGCGTTTCATCCAGAAATGATTTTCAAATTGTAATAACTACTTACGTAACTTTTTAGGCTAACTTATCATTTGTCTCTCTTTCCTATCAGGTACCTTCTTTAATCATATGCTATATCCAGTATCTTCATAATTATTTAACTATACTTATGCCGACAAAATACTTAATGCCAACAATGTTATTCTATTTATTTCGTTTCCATGTTTATGTAATAAGTACGTAATAACCTTCTAAATATTTATGTCGCCCTGGTACACGCCATATTCATAATAAATAAGTCTTATAATAATTATCATAAATAACAATTTATAAGGACCTATATTCCTCTAATATTTTATATTTTGAACGATAAGGGTGGTTCGAAAAATGTGATGTTGAAGTAATAAATTAACGTTAATTTTCTATTTGGACTTTTGTGTCTACGCACTAAAAGCTAATTTTGTATTTTCTGATTTTATGATGCCAACACAATAATATTAAGCTTTATCTAGGCACATTGTATTTTTATTTGTGAATAATAAAATAACTAACTGGCATCTCATGGAAAAAAATCGGGAAAATAGGAAATGTTACGTTAACTAATGCAATAGGGTGCTTGCTACGCTGCTTACGTACCTAAGCAAAATTTTTCTGGATTTTAATTAACATAATGCTGCTATTTGTACTTTATCAATAGAGATATTTATTATATTTTTTATTCCAATACCTACACACCTAAAATAAAATACCTATTCTAAGGATTCTACATGTTAATTAAGTTCTAGGTACTTCATAGTTTTGCATCTAAAGTTAGTGTGTATAAATGCACCTTTATATTCTTTTGTGTGACACATATTCCTTTGTGTTACAGATATTTTATTATTCCTTTGTGTTTCTTTTGTGTGATGTACATTTTTTTTGATATTTACTCATATATGTCCCACTGCTGGGCATAGGTCTTCCAAAATGGGAAAAACACATGAAGAGTTAGGGCCATAACACCATCAAGCCGGCCCAATGCGGGTTGGTGGGTTCAAGCCGGTGCAGAAACAATCGGGACCAACAGCTTGACGTGCCTTCCGACGCCCATTGTCCCATCCCGGAATCAACCATGGCGAAAGTTGCTTTGTTTTCGTATTGAAACCAGAGCACTCTAACAACGCCACCGAGCTCCTCTATAATGAGCGAATATAGGCTACGGTAACCGCTCCCCATCAGGCAGGCGGTTCGCTTGTTTGCCACTCTTGTCATAGTTTATATACCTAAAAGTATAAATAAACTAATTCAATATCTTATATTATAATATTATACAGGGTGGTGCCGTCAATGCGACAATAAATTTAAACATGGGCTATATTAGTCCATAGAATTGGTTTGCCACTTTCAAAAAAATCGTATTCATTTGATAATTTCATGACATTTGTATGGAATAGTGTAACGTTGGCAGCATTATTTCATACAAATGTCATGAAATTATCAAATAAATACGATATTTTTGAAACTTTCAAACCATTTCTATGGACTAATATAGCGCATGTTTAAATTTATTGTCGCATTGACGGCACCACCCTGTACGGTAAGGATACAGGTAGCAAAAGGTCTGGTTGAAATGTGCCGACATCATTGAGTAACTGGCGACGTCTTCTACACCAGTTAATGTACAATTCTTAGGTATATCACATCACAGGACGCACGTTGGTATGAGATTGAACAGCTGGCGAATATATCTTCTGAATTAATTAATTAATTATAATAATGAATGATAAATGCAAGTAAGTATAAATACCTCAGTCTTCCTCGTTACTAATGCACGCGATACATCTCGCACTCAACTGCGGTTTCAATATCTACGTTTACACACATGATTTGTGGGCACACGTTAATTCTGCCATCATTATTTTATTATAAGCAATTTACTACACTAGTCTTCGGCCTGGAATTTAAATAATCACTGCTTAAATAGTATAAAATTGTGACATCTTTATAATTATTTCTTAATTTAATTTTACATCATAAGTAGGATCTTATTTAATGTTCAAATTTATAATTTTTTAATTTGGATGTTAAATTATATTTTGTATTTTTTTTCTAGTTATTTCCCTAATTATCTTTATTATTATGTAATGTTTACCAGCCTAAAATTACAGCCATTATAAAATATACTAGAAGCAGTACCAAATTTTTTGAAATACAATCAAAAAGGGTTTGTTCTAAGACTTTATAGGCCTAACTAATAAAGTCTATGTTTATGTAATTATTAATAATATTAATAATTATTAATAATTATTAATAATGGATGTTTATAATCATGATTATATAGGTATAATCTTGATAATTAATAACATAAATAAAGAAATGGCTCTAGTTAAATAAAGAACAGTCTCTCTAAAGGTATCTAGAGTCATATCTTATTTTTTTTATTATATTTCTTTATTTACTTAAATTACCTGGCTACCTACAGATTTACGGGCACTGCATTATAAATTATGTATAATATGTCATGTACGTACTGATCTGTTTACTATATGTAAATATACCTACTATAATGTGAAATTTAATAAAATTATCTAAAAAAAAAAATGCACTAAATAACCTTCTAATATCAGCCCTTAACTCATTCTGAAATCCTTAAACTACTTAAAATGATTGTTAACTAAAATATCGTCCTAATTATGATTTCAATTATAACATGATTTTAAAAGTATTTTGTAGATATGTTACAGGTATTCATATCCTAAGATATTTTTTGTGTCTTGTATATAATATTATTGATTGTGAATTTGTGATAGTGTACTAAATTTTAATAAATAATACTTTAACAGAAGGTCGAATTCCGCGGAGCAGCGCGCCGCGCGGAACTAATTATTATTTAGTGACTTTCTTGGAGTGTGTTTCACAGTCAAACGATTACTTACATAATTAACCAGAAGCCGTAATTTCCGTGTAACACTGAAAATGGGTCGTAGCATTAATCTTAACGGTGATTGTATAGAAATAATAAGTTTGAAACTAAAATGTATTGTGATTTGTCAATATTCTTTGTAGAGAAAAAAATACTAAATGGGTTTGTTACCGGAGTCTTCTCGGTAGTACAACTTTTGGAACCGGTGTAAATTTAGACTTGATAGACAGGCAGACACTATGACATTGTTAGGTAACAGTAATGTTTACATACTTACTTTTATGATGAGTACGAACATTTGTTTACGAGTCATGGATGTTTATATGTTTATTTAGTATATTTCTAATATTTATATACATATTATTATCATTATTTCTCTGTTATCTAGTATCCATAACACAAGCTCTTAATGATGCTTACTTTGGGCTAGATAATAGGTGTGAGTGTATAAATATTATTATTATTATTATATTTATGTTGAAAAATCTCAGCTCGGCGCTGGTAAGTAAAATCAGGTACGGGTTAAACCAAGTAACTGATCTGTTTTACTTATATATGTATGTATATATATATATATATATTATTATTATTATTATTATGGGTATTTTGAATTCTCAGCTGTAAGCTGGTATAAGCTACACTTACGGGCTTGTACCAAGTAAGTGTAGCGTGTGATGTATTTATGTTGAAGATGGTGTATTGTGAGAAGCTATTATTATTATTATTATTATTACTTATAGGACGATTCGAAAATTGCTATGGTTTATGACGTTATTATTATGATATTGTCATTTCGCACTGCCTACGAAATTAAGATCACCATCTTTCATTCGATTCAAAATTGTCCTCGTCCAAATATAATATATGTCGCAGCCATCTGGTTAAATTAACCACCAGGCGGGCATCCAATGAAAAGGCTAAAGGACAACTAGTCAAATCGTTGCGTGCAACGTTTAACCAGATGGCTGAACATCATATCAGCCAAAATTATGGTTAAATTAGCCTAGGCAGGTCGTTTAAATCGAAAAGATTTTGTGTGACTGTTTGTGTGATTGGCTTAATTGAAATAGTTTTGGTTATAACTGGTCATAAAAATAGCCTTGAACCTAGCAATCACACTGTTCACCTTTTGAGTACAAGACGATCCGCCTCTGCATCCTATTGAGCAGACTTTCAATTCGCCAAGTTGTTAATCGTTGAATTATTCTAGTTCAATTAACTATCGGCCTAGGCATTCATTGGATGCCGACGTTTAATCAATAGCCTAGGCATCCAATTAAATGGCTAATTTCACCTAATGGCAGTGACATATGTGAAATCTATATTGATTTCGTATGCGGTACGAAATAACAATATGATGAGACATACCATAGTTGTTGAAAGCATTGCACTTCAGCGGTAGGGCTGTTGGTCTGATAGTTAACGTTGCCATACTGAGTGAGATAATATAACTTTTGTGTCCTGTGTCCATTCATTAGACCGCCCCCCTCCACAAGAAACAGCGAGCCGCTTTACGAACCCTGCACATAACGAGCTCTACGGCCGGCTTGTATTTTAGAAATTCCCGCTCTTTTTCTACAAGGAAATTCACAAATAAGGAACTTGTTAATTCAGTAAATTCCTTATAACCCTACTTATAAATAACTGTTTCAATCATTTCACAAATCTTTAAAAAAATAAAACCACATTATCGGATTATACTTAGTCGTGTTTAAACGTTGGGTATAAAATAATAACGCAACATCTAATTAAACGCGAGTTAAATCCGGCATAGCGGTTTTATTTCAAATGCATAATTGAATAAATCGGAACTATTTATGTTGCATAAAATAATACCAAAACATCCTTACACTACCATTTAGCTTAAACTACATAACAGACAAGTAATAAACTTATCTAAGTAAAAATCCATGTTTGTATATTTGTTCCCTATGCGCTCCCAAACCAATGATCAGATTGTGATGAAACTTTGGTACGGTATTTTGGATATTCCCGCGAAGGTTCCTGGATTATAAAACTGTTTTTATGTATTTTTTACTATAAATCCTTCTAGTTTTCTCTCTTTACATTACAGTTTTGTTTGCTGAAGATTTCCTTTCTCTATTTCCACGTAAATTATCTTCATACTACTATGAAGCTATAAAATTAAAATAGGACAACCTAAAGAATAAATATATCCCTTCAAACATAAAAGATTTTTAAATTGGTCCACGATTACGAAAATATTTGCTGAAGAGACTTAAAATGCTAAAAAAAATAAAACCATATTGTATAATTTGATTTCGTAAGTTAAAATTTAGGAATAAAAATAGTAGCCATAATTCAAAACTAAAACTAGTCAACGACCAGATTCTTAAGTCAAAATATTACCTAAGTCACCAGTCACAAGTCATGATTATGTAATGAATTATTATTATTTTGTACAATTCAATGGTGTTGAGTAATACTGTGGCAGCACCTACAAAATGTAGAATGAATAATTTAACGAATGACGCATTACAACATGGAGTCATACATTTTGTTGTCCTGTTGTTCCCGATGGTATTGGGACCTTCAACCAATATATAAACTTAATTCCTGATACGCTAGGATACCAATATATTATAAGATAAGATAAGATAATATTTATTTGCAAGAATACGGTGTTATAAATGATGCTACAAAAAAACATTGAAAAGTATTACTGTAATAAAAATTATAAAGTATTACTGTCCAATAACATTCTACTCTATAGAAAATATGCAATTTGGACTACTGTACAATATAACCTGATAAATCGAGCTCTCTGTACTATGTGGTCCCATCTAAAGCGCGGTTTATGATTGTCTGGTAGTTTTCCTAGTAGATAAAATTAATACCACGAAACCAAGATGCGGGTATTTAGATAGTGCCAGATAACGCATAAATTGGGGATTTGGTCAGTTTATCACATTGCAAAAAAAAAAATTGAGCTGATGAATCAAGCAATACTTTTTTTATATACAACGTCCACTGTTGACACTGTCTATCTAGTCCACTTAAATGTAAAACGTTCAACTACGTCACTTTCGGGGCCTCCTCGGGGCACTGATTGTTGTTGACACGTAGAATCACCTAGAAATCGAATCATTATGTTACTTTTGAATACAAATATTTTGAGAAAATTATTTCTCCACATATTTATATTTACTACAATTCTGTAGAACACACGCTAAATATAATTTTAAGTTCAATGCATATTTTTCTCTCAATATGAATTCAAAAAGGATGGCTGTCATACAATTTGGGTTATAAACATGTACCTACAGTACATTAAAAAATTACAAAAAATGATCAAAACCAAAAACAATAATCATAACCAAAAATTATTGAGTGACATTAAACCACGCACTTACAAAAATATTTAACTGCATCCAATATGTGACCATATTTTTTAAAGTTTAGGAAAAACGTTCGTTTTTAGTCTAGGAATATGACATTATAGACTCGGTAGTCTGATAGACAGATCAATAAAGTTTTTTGCTTTCTTCTGTATATTTTGGGTGAATATGAATATAATTATAGAAGTTTGACTTTATGCTGTTGCCAATTATATTTTCAATCATAAAACTATTACTTATCATCAGAAAGTATTTTGTACGGGAAAACAACAAAAAAATAATGAAAATGAATTGAAAAATAATGTTTTATTTCCATTTCCCTAACTTCAAAACCACTGTGCATACTCATAACCGGGACTCCATATAAACCTGAAACATTTCGTTATCGACTTTATTGAACGTGATAAAATGCAGTGTTTTATAGGAAGCGTATACGCCGTCTAAAATTGTCTACGATTTCTTTGAAATCTATCTAAATTTAGTAGACAACTCTAAACAAAGTCTTGCTAAATTTACTTAATAATTAATATACAGCATACTGTACTTCAATTACAATTTAGATTGTGTCTCCAGAATTAGGCCCACTGTCTTTTCTCCAAGTATACAGGGTGGTGCCGTCAATACGACAATAAATTTATTGACGGCACCATCCTGTATAGCAGTAGCTCCATCCAAAATAACAAGGTCCAGAGAATGCTTTATTTAAATGTCTATATTTTTTATAGACATTGAAATCGCAGTTTTCTACCGATGATGAGATAATTAATGGTTTTTCTTTCTAATGATTTCCACTTAATACAACATGTGTTGTGACTTCTATTTAGCACGAATTTTGCATTATTTTACATAGATCGTACTGTCATTGGTTTTTCCGTCCATTGGCTATTCTGTACCCCTAGCACGAACATTTTTTCGAATCGTAATCGTATCGTTCACGCCGGCTTAAAATTTCAAACAAAAGCCAGACAAAAACTAACGTAACTACTCGATACGAAGGCGATTCGAAATTTAAAAGTGTTTGTGCTAGCTGCTAGAAGTACTGATACTTGCAAAATTTGCATACAGATCCTTGCTTTGAATCGAAGCATCATCGAAATCCAGCTCACATTTCAACATTCATGTAAATTGTGGAGCAACAATTCGGTCGGCATCGATAAAAATCAAGGCGTTCGCATCAACCTTGAATTGATTAATTAGATCCACAGTAAGCCGTCAAAATCTGAACAAGCTGTAGGCGATTGCCAGCTCTTGTTTATCATCGAAACAATAGTAACTGTCTAGCAGCAATATCGATCTCGCCTCCTTAAAACCCCGGTTACGCTGTAAAAGCCATCTGCGGCCAACACCAATAGTAAGTCCAAAATAAAAAAAAAATGACAAAATCTAATAGATTTTAATTAAAGGTTGCTATATTTTAGTTTCTCTTATATGTGTAAGTCCCGACTGGAAACCAGAAGTATATATACCGGGCATTTTTTTATACAACTAGATGACAATCAAGCTGACGGCCCACCTGGTGGTAAGTGGTAACCGCCGCCTATAGACACCAGCAAGGAATAAATCACTTGGTGTTGCAGTGCGTTCTCTTCGACGCCCAGTAATTACACTTATTCAATCCGAAACATAGCGAACTGTTTCACGGCTGAAATAACAAAGGCGGCATAGTGTTATTTCACCTAAATTTAGAGTATTACCGCCACCTTTCAGAAGATTGCAGCTAAATTACTCTTCTTTGCTGTGTTTTTTCTTGCGGTGAGTAAGATCGCAATAGCCTATCGATGATTATAAAATTTTTGGAGTAAGGGGACTAGCGTCCTATGCTGTCCACAAAATACTGCCTCAAGTTTGTATCACTGGTATCACAAGATGCTACGGTAACCGTTCACCATCAGGTAGGACTCTCGTGGGCAACGTGCGGGTTATACCATTGGTGTTATAAGTGTTTATCGTATAGACTACTGGCTGGATGGAATTTCTCAGTTTGTGCGAAATATACTAATTTAAGATAGAAAATAATAAGTGAATAAAGAAGGTAACAATAAGAATATGAAGTGCCAATTTGGAAACATAAATGCAATATCTATTTTATTTATTATTATTGAACTGTATAAGTGTACATACGAAAGTAAGAGGCCATTAAATATAGTGATCATAATATACAATAATAACCAATAACATAATAATATACACAACACAAAGGAAAAATGCCTCTCTCTGTTACCATAAGCTTTTATTGGTGAATACAATGTATAGCATGTAGCGTGCATACCCAACGACAACGGGCGTACGCCGCACGATTACTCTGAGATCGGAATGTGTAATGTTTTTACTTCGGAAGGCTGAGGGAAGTTCTAGAACCGTATTTTCTCTTCAAATTTACCAACATCCTGACGAAGTAGGAAGTCGAAGTATGGCAAAAAATTCGAAAACTGGAGCAGCATGCTAAAATCTGGAAAAACAGAGATAATAAAAACGTGTTCGTAATTTAGTGTATACAATTTGCGCTGTACTTACATTTGACGCGAAACTCGCACTCAAAGCACAGACAGATCTTAATCAGGCAAAAGCTGTACGTCGTTTAAACATACTACACGGTAAGTAGAAATACTCGGTTACAAAGAAGTATTTTTTTAAAAGAGATCCATTCGCCAGATAGAAATTGCGGAGGCAGTGCTATTACAATTTATAAATATACCGTATACGCGAATAAAACTTGCAGCATCCAACTCCGCGCTCATTTCTTCGCTTAAAAATTGAATCCTTCTTTGAAGCATCGTATATATATTCTATCAAGGATGATAGAACGTGGCATGATTATAAATATATTATTATGCCTATAACCTCTATCAACTAGTGAAATATATATTATATATTTCACTAGTTGATAGAAGTTTTCTTAATTTTGCCGTTCACTGGGCATTGAAAGCTTTTCATCTTAGGCCTCAGGATGATAACGCACCTGCAATTTGAGCTCCATTAGCGTCAGAATGGCTGGTCGCCTACCTTTGAGAGTATAGCTAAAAATTGCTTCCGTGTTTCGGGAGGCTCTGTTTTACTGCAACCGCTTTAACCGACCAACCTGCAGCCAGCGTGTTGATACCCAAATTCCAAGGCATTTCTTTCAGGCAGTAAGACCTGTGCCCAGCAGTGGGACGTTATAAGCTGGTGATGAGATGCCCGGAAGAAGACAAAATTATTTACCGATTAGGATACAACTCGCTCAGTGTTAAGCCCAATTTTATAATAATTTTTTAGGTCACTGTTCTAACCTAACCTGTGCTAACAAATTGAATTTAGTTTGGAATGTTCTTAGGTCTATAAAAATTAAGTACGGTTAAAAGTGTACGATAAAAATTAAAAATATATATTATCATAATTTTTCCGATTCTTGAACAAAACCCTGTTGCTGCTGGTGTATGAATGCTTGTTGATCACATACAAAAGTATGAAATTCTGACGATATGGTGCGTCAACGTGACGTAAGCTCTACGTCACAAGTTACACTTTTAAGGACAGTAGGCCTTACAAATATACCTATAGGCACAGAAGACACAATAGATAAGTACAACTTATCTCAGAGTATCGGATGGCCTTCTCCCTAAAGTAACAACTAAAGTTATCGACAGAATCAATTTAAATAGCTTATCATATTGTGTTTCAGTAAAGGTCAATCCTTTGCAGTTGCCAATAATTTCCCGTAAAGGGTTTAAGCCCGATGAACTATGATATTTCCAGAGCCTGTACTATCCGGCCTGATAAAGAATTGGATTGAGGAGGCGAAGCTTCTACTATCAATTTATTATCGAAGTATATTCTTTAGAAATTAAAATCGACCATAACGTGTCGTAATAAAGGTCAGTTTCACAGTGCAACTATAAAATGTGTGTCCTGCTGACTGGACTGCTGTCTCTACAGTTTCTACAAATATCAATTAAACTGTTAAATTTCATTTACTGTGCATTTAGTTGTTTAAAATAAAACCTATGTACAAACGTACATAGGTTTTATTTTAAACAACTAAATGACAAGCTAGCTGATGGCCCACCTCAAGTAAATGGCTATCGTCGCCTATAATAGACACTTGCAATAACAAGGAAAAATTACTTGGTATTGCAGGTGCCTTATCATCCTGAGGCCTAAGATGAAAAGCTTTCAATGCCCAGTGAACGGCAAAATTAAGAAAACCTAGGTTTTCTTAATTTTGCCGTTTATAACGTCCCACTGCTGGGCACAGGTCTTACTGCCTGAAAGAAATGCCTTGGAATTTGGGTATCAACACGCTGGCTGCAGTTTGGTCGGTTAAAGCGGTTGCAGTAAAACAGAGCCTCCCGAAACACGGAAGCAATTTTTAGCTATACTCTCAAAAGCGTGCGTCGTAGGCGACCAGCCATTCTGACGCTAACGGAGCTCAATATTATAGTTTTCTATTGACCCATCCCGTCAAACGTTTATGTAATCGAAACTAGAACGCTCAAACCAATACGCCATGGAGCTCCTTACACCGCCGAGCCTTCTTCTTTTACCAGGGCTTTGACCATGGGTATTTGACCAAAAAGCTAATGTCATGTCAATCATGAACCTGCGATCGACATAAAGACAAATACGCATCTTGAAGGTTCAGCTCTGCGGCATATTACATTTTTGACGTATCGTTCGGACACGTTTGTGCTTTATAGCCCAAACTTACTCGTAGAACTAAGTAATGTTGCAAAATTCGGATACTTAACTAAATAAAATAATTTGTTCAGGGAGAGTTCCAACCCCCACAGAGCTTTATAAGTCTTAATGGGTTATTTTGAGTTTTATCGAAGTTACTCATAGGTTCTTAAGTCCTAGTGACCCTATTTATAAGGTCTTTAGTGTAAGTGGCCTTACTTATTGTATATCACCCTACTCAAAGGGCCACAAAAGCTCCGCGAGGGATCGATTTGTTGACAGCAGACAGTCTTACCTTCCCCTCGGTGCTAGGCGGCTCGTTATCCTTTTTATCTTCACAGGGAAGACATGCGCATAACTTTTGCAACAATTTAAGTGTAAGCAACAGTAAAGTCGCGCTAAATTAAATATTTCAGTAGAAGTTTTCAGGATGTTCATTTCATTTGAAAAAATGAAGAAGTAAAAAGGGGCATAAGTCTTCTCAGTAAAGTTCATTGATTTTTGTTTAGCATTTCCCGTTAGATTAATATCAAGTAAACTAGAAGGTAGACAAATAAACTAGACTTCCTGAATTATGTACCTAATATACTAACTTATCTTATGACTATTGTTATTACTTGACCTTTAGGCCTAGTATATAAGCCTACGTAATTCGTAGCTGGTTTTAGTCAAACTTTGTCTCAAAATTTTAAATCCACTTTTAGCGTCTGATTCCCAGTCAAAGCACCGCTAATCCCGCCCCGGGGTTAAGCGTTTTAATCCCAACATAAACTATTGTCGTGCCAAATACCTGGAATTTTATTTTGTGCATGATTTTGTCATTCAGTAGGACAACCTTGTTTTGCTAAAACCAAAGAATTATAATTAGTTCATTGAATTACATTGAACATTTAATAATAATTAACGTCCATTGTAATTATCATAGCATCAGATTGAAATAAGTATCTATACCTATCCATATTAATATTATATCTGCGAATGTGTTTGTCTGCTCCTTTTACCTGCAAGTGATTACATCCTGCGAGAAAGACAAAATATACTTTTTGTGGGATAGCCGACATCTTGTCGATATATTCTAAGAATGGACGGAAAAGCCTTAGAACCGCCCGTTGGTGTATCATGATTAACTATGGTCAAAGATTGTTCAAGAAGACAATATTATCGCAAACATACCCAAAGTTATAAGAAGAGTTATACTCTATGCAGAAAAAAGGGGAACAAGTGCGTTCAATATTATTTTTTAAAGGAATCTATTAGGGATTACGTCATGCTCTAGTAGTTTTAATAATAAGCCACTAGTGGCCGCCCGCGCCAATGTTATATTATTTCATACAAATGTCATGAAATTATCAAACGAATAAGATGTTGTTGAAAGTGGCAAACCATCTCTATGAACTAATATAGCCCATGTTTCAATTTATTGTCATATTAACGGCATAATATCTGTGCATCTTCAAAATTTGATAGCTTGTTATATGTATATCTAAGACACTGGCGTTTGAGTGATACCCAAGTTTATTATCATATATTTACGTAAGAATCGTCCGACTTTTTCTGCTTCCATCACAAAATTTCCTCAAGCCGCTCAGTCGACCTGCTTTCTTCGTACATCGACAATATGTTGCACGTGTTTTGCATCAGTCACTCAACGCCTAGTTAACGGCGTAAACCTCATAAGGGGGAGCGATGGTTCATTCTACCTCCTAGCAAAGTCAGTGCAGTAGACTGTCCGCGATATCTAAGACTAACATTAACAATTAAAAACCTATTGTTCTTGGAATGTTAGTTTAACAGCTTATGAAGATGACAGTTAAAAGTGGTCAGAGCCTTAGCTATTTCACAGTCAAGCTTTACTTAGCTGTAGACCTTAGAGAGACGAGACTAAGTAGGTCCAGAACTTTTCTGATCAGTAGGTAAGTAATTCTAGGCTTATTTGTGACAGCATTATCGTTCAGTTATATTTATTGAGTGCAGCAACACATCAATCTTAATAATAATACTCTTTATTGCACTTTAAAATTACATAATTATAACAATTAGTTAAAAAAATGAGATCTCTTCCAGCCAACCCACAAATGCGTGAGACATCACTTTGTGGAAGCAGGCAGCACCCAGTGCACCAAAAATATTAATATATCAATTTATATTAAACAACTTATCAACTTATGTAAATGTAATGATAAGTATCGGAGAATCTTTTGTTTCAAAATAAGAACTACACACTATTTACAACAATCAGCGTGTTTATTTTATTAGATATGCTTGTGGTCTTTCAAGCCAAATATGAAACATCTTTCGCCCGTGTCAAGAATCCTCCGAAGTGTTGCAGTCTAGTTCATGGAGTTGTTTGGTGTGTTGACTTACTGCTCAAATAATCATGTCACATTGTCAATCGCAAGAACACAACGTAGATACATTTATCACTAATCTGTGGAACAACACAACACAAAGAAAAGCTGCCTATATGTGTGGGTGTGTCGGGTATCTTTTAGTAATCAACTTGAGGTAAATGTTAATTTGAATTTGAAATGTAACACATAATAATATATTATGTACACACGCCAACGCTTTTAGGTATAATGTACCTACGATGTAGATAAACGAAAGATAGTAGCGACTTGGGAATGGTTACCTGGGTGTTGGTAGTTTATTGAAAATTATTTCCAGACTGGAGAAGAGAAAGCTGACGAAAAAAGGCAGACATAGTTTATATCTATGCTATATAAACATATAAATAAGTAGGTATGAATATTATCTCATTCTAAAAAACATAAAATGTTTACGAAGATTATGTCAAAGCAATCATTTACGATGTTTTGGTAAAGCCAATGATTCAGATTCCAGACACAATTGGTTTCTGATTGTCATAGTAATATAACTCCCGGGAGAGTCATATATGTAAAATCAATTTAATAACCAACTAAATTTCAGCTATTTTGCACTTAGATAGTATGCTAATTTCATTCTAGACAGCCGTTTAGTCAGGTTCGAACCCCGGCAAGGGTAGATGCTTGTAGCATAAATGCGAAAATTTTGTTCACGAGTCTGTATGTTTTTTAATATAATTATTATAATTCTTAATTCTGACTTCTATCTTCTTTCTTTATACTTACTCTTAATTCTTTAATCAATTGGTACATGAAACAGCAATACTATTATTATTGCTGTTTCATGTACCAACTTGACAAAATATTAATCTTAATTATTATTTAATCAATTGACAAATCATTAGCCAAAATGAGAACTGTCACTGTGGTTGAACAATATTTGTTGACCGGATAATACAAGTTATTGATCCACCCGCATACCTATTTACGGGTCATATAGTCTAGTATCAAGTGATTTGAACGCTTGCTCCAGACACCGGACCCCATACACCGTGGGGTAGCAGCAGCCCCTTTGCACCATGCATTGTACGCATTACTGGGGTTACTTTTATTGTCAACCAGCCGAAGGAGACCTCCAGTAAGCCATTCAAAGTGTCCTTACGCTGCAACCACAATGAATCCGAAAGGGCGGTAAGGGGTCTAACTAAATTGGCGAAGTGTAAATATTGAGGCGATACCTAGATGATTAAATGGTTTGCGAAATGAATTGATTTTAGGTAATGGCGCAACATGTTTTAGGCGTGTTTTGGAACTACGATATCTTGGCGTAGATATTTCTTGTTGTGTTACTTATTAGATATTATTACCAGGATCTATTTTTATCTGACCTTTGTTGACTCGAGCCTTTTCAGAGGTCGGGAATTGACATTTCTATATCACAAAATGAACTAAGTATTACACATATAATATACCTACATATTATATTATCGCTTTTTAAATTTGAATTGGGTATTCCTGTGTGTTATTCTATGACGAACTTTATGATTCACGCGGTATTTAATTCATTTTGTGAATAAATACTAAAGTGAATCAACATTCAAAATATATGCATTTATTTACTATACATGTGTTCATTCAACAAATTTGTTACCTATAATAAGTAGGTATTTGAGGTTAAAATTGCTAAATAGCAATACAAAAACTTTTACCATTTCTACTTAACAGTTAAAAAATCAAACACGAATGGGATGTATTTTATTGATTCAAGCGTCTTCGTATGAATCAGTGAATACCTATTTACGTTCATATAAATATGAGTTGTATAAGAGTGTTTAAAAAGGAAGTAACTAGCTAGAAAACTTTATTTTTGATCTTATCTTTTGGCGGAAGTTAAATATGCTCAAAGAAAAAGTGTTGCCACTTTTTCCTTACATCACTTTTATGATCAACAACGCACCAAGCGTAATCATTGCTTAGGAATAACCACTCCTATTACGACTAAATAAGGTAGGTGCAATGTCCCAAACGTTAAGCTTACTAATATACTGACTTTACCGCACCAGGCGATGTCACAAAAGCATTCTTTATTCGACCAGCTAAAACATGTTTCGTTTTCTTCTATAAATCTACTTTTACTCAAGCTGTTACGCATTGCGCTTCACAGTTCGTCCATTGAATATTCACTTGTAGATCAAGTGGCAAAGCACCTTGCTCCGTCGTAATACGTGCTAATTTTGCAAAGTGCCTGTGAATTTCTTCGTTCATTTCGCTTTGCCCACGAACAAAAACGAGTTTTACTAATGAACAGATAATGAATTTGTTTTTAAATGTTCCACTTTATATCTTTAGCCTTTAACAGATCAAGGTTCTGGATAACCTATCGTAACCTACATTGTTGGTAATGCTATGGCTTATTTTATGGTATGGTTTTACTGAGGCATAAAAGATAAAAGTTATATCTATTTTAATTCTTCAATTATGCCACTGTGTTCAGTGATCATAATTCAATTGTAGATAGTTACCTCTAAAGCATATTGTATATGGGTATATATTGTTTATTTAGCTTGCACTAATTATTAGATACATAATACTATGCTACTCAGCTTTGGTTCCAAATACTATACTTACAATAATGTATTAAATTATACATTTATTATGTCGCCGAAATGATGAGGCTTTCAGAACGAATAACAACTTTTTACTCGTATGCGTCGTTTTTATTCACTTTCGTAATATTGTATTGATCCTGATCTTACCAACCATTAAACGAAAAATCTCTAGTAACGGCATAGTACACACCTAAAGGGGTGGATGGTCCGACGAACCGAAGAGGTGGCAGGTGGTGGCTGGATATGGAAAGTGGAAGATCATGTATTGTGGCGCAGCCTTGGAGAGACCGACGTCCAGCTGTGGACTGCAATAGGCTAATATGATGACATACCTAATTCTAAGATCGACCTTCAACAATAATGTAATCAATATTAAGTTCTAGGTCGTTACAATGGGTTGTACTGACGTATGTCGTAGCACAAATCCGAACTAGTTAGACCTTTTAAAGTTTAAAAACTATATTTTTGCTTGTTCTTTGTTCTTTTGTAGCCTGAAAAGAATGTTTGCAATCAGATATATTTATTATCTTGTTATATTTATCATTTAGGTGCATGCTTGACTTTTAAACGTTAGAGTAGGCACTAAAACCTCTATTGTTCTTTGAAAAATTAAAAAGAATATTATTTTTAAACTCAGAATTATTTATTAGCACATTGGGCCTAATTCTGAAGATACACTCTAATTCTAAATTTTAGTACAGTATATATCTTTCTCGCAGTATGGAATAGGAAAAAATAGCAAGAATTTATTTGGAGCTGTCAACTAAATTTAAATGCATTTCAAAGAAACCATTAATTTTGAAACCCATTCATTTTGTTTTACTGACCGAATATTTGTATGAAGAAAAGGGATATTGAAAAATGTATATAAAAATGAGACCCGGCCAATAGCTAAAAATAAAAATTTGTAGAAAAGTGTTAATGTTAAAGTCAATTATCCAGTGGTACAAAACAAAAATTTTCATAGAAAAAACTGCAACACAGACAAATATTTACCATGACGCATAGCGCCTATGTCACTTTGGTGACGTTTAGTGGACTTACTATGTCGCCATATTGAATAACGCTGAAATAGACGAAAAATTTCAACTTTAGTAACTACAAACAAACTATGCATGAAAACGAATTATTAATAGTATTTCTCCCAAATTCGGGAGATATTTCCTGATTTTTGGTACATATACCTGGCCGGATATTAAACATCTCCTCTGAAATTTATTTTATAATTTTCAGTTTTTGATAAAACCATTGTATTTATATGACTATGTTAACAAAACACCCCGTAAAAAATAAATATCATGGTAAAAGTGTAATATTTTAATTCAATAATTATTCATGTATGTAAGTACTTAAGTATATTCTTATATTAAGTAGTTAGATACTTTGACGCCATGTGTGGGTACCTACCTAACTGTGTTCATTGGCATTGACGTATCGATCCAGCCGAAGTTCCGGCATTGATCTTTTTTACGAATAAGCATTTACTCGTACTAAAGCGTTTAATGTGTAATGAGGAGCTCGGTGACGTAGTGGTTTGAGCGCTCTGGTTTCGATTACGAAAACAAAGCAACTTTCGTCATGGTCGGTCCCGGGATGGGTCAATCATTTACAATCTCGAGCTCCTTCGTGCTTTGGAAGGCACTTTAAGTTGTTATTCCCGATTGTTACGGCAATCGCATTAACCCACCAACATGCATTCGGCCAGCGTGGTACTTAGTGTTATGGCTCAAAGTCCTCATGTGTTTCGTCTATGTAGAGAGGCCTGTGCCCAGCAGTGGTATGTATATAGCCTGATGATGATACGTATTATATCACGCCCAACAAATTTATCGGTCGAAAAAATTAACTGTTGAAAGTATTCGTTCATAATTGATAATATTGATATTAGTTTTCACTTTTTTTTATTTCAAATACCAAATGTTTAATAAACAAATTTTATTCTAAACAATAATCCTACTGATTCGTTTAAAAAAATAGCGAGGGTTTACTTTTTTAATTTTTAGTTGGTTCGATTCCCGGGTGAGACAAGCGACTTTTAGAAGATCTTTGAATGCAGTTTTGTTTCTTTTCAAAAATAAAGGAACGTTTCCTTTCAGTAAAATGAGCTAATGGGTTTAAAGTAGTTCCTCTCCAGGGCCCAGGGCTCCAGGCTCCAGGGCCATGATATTACGTGGATAATAAAAACAAATATCATAATTCTATATTAATACGATATGCACTGTGTATATACGCATAGGTTTAATTGAATTGTCGTTATAGTCGTTAAAGTAAGCATACTTCAAAGCAAATGTTATGGACACTATACGAACGCATTTACAAACATAGGAAATGCCTATGTATTATACCATGCCAGACAACATATAAAGAGGTGCTCAGATCATCAAAATTAATTACTTTTTCTATGATGAAAAAGCGTTCTTATTACCTTCGCAATAAAAGTCACGATCTGGCAAACATGGCTGGCTGCAGTTATTATGCTTACTACTGACCACTTGACCAGTCACCGACATAGTTTATATTGAATTGGATTTACTTATTTTATTATTATTGTTCGCCGTCGAGTGATCAACTAAGCCAGAGGTCTCGGGTTTGAATCCCGGTAGGCGCAGATGATTGTACCTATAATACAATAACAATTCTATTTTTCAATTTAATTATTTAGCAAATTATTTGCTGCCGAGGTCGTGGATGTTTGTCTGTTTATTTAGTAAATTTAAATATAGGTACATCTTGTGACTTATCAGTAATTACGTCCAAATGGTATCAATTAGGTAATTATACTGAAAAATATTATTACTCTTATGTGCTAACAAAATTAATCGAGCCAGCAATGTGCTATAGACATTGTGTTCAGTCAGTATATTGACAGTGACATGTAGTGACACTAATAGATGTGAGAATCTATCAAAATGCCCAGTACCAAGATATGTTACGACAAAATTCATTGAAGGGAAATCTTAATTTTAAATGGCTGTTTCTCCTAATTTATGAACTTTGGAATATTAGGAGCACTTTGTAATAACTGTAGTACTATAAGAAGTCTCTATTTCTATTTTTGCTTTAGTTACAGGGCACACACTGTATTTCCCCGTTATTTTAGTATCTTATAGCACATTCTCTTAACGTTGTTTTATTTGAGCTAGATAATAGGTGCGAGAGTATAAGAATATCATTATTATTAATTGGAGCATTATATTTTGTGTACTTTATTTATCTCTTGCTAATTGCGTGTCAGTAATATATCCCACTCCTAATTCAGGAAGGTGAGAATAGACCTAATAAAAAAAGATTATCTAATTTCGGGTATACAGGCTACAACCATATTGCATTTACTACAAGTCACATCTGCTTGTCTATTTTCTTTCTAAGGTCCCTATTAACACTAAGCACTTAGTTAAGCTTCGAAACATACGCTGAATATCGCGATTACTTGTTAACAAGCAGAGTTTATGCTTTACACTTACACTGTCTGGCTACGGGGCATGTTTTACAACTAATTTGATCGACGAAAACACCCCTATATCATACGAACCACTTTCTGTTGGAATGGATAATAATAGCAAATGCTTCAAACCCAGAGATCCAAGAGTCACGGATTTTTTTGATTATTTTAATGATTTGGTGTAAACTATTAATTTAATTAATCAGCGTTAGTCATAAAGAAAGCATTTTCTAAGGTGAATTTTAGTTGGTGTCATCACTGCGACTCCCCCGACGATACAGCCGAGCACACCCTTGTGGAGTGGGTAATCTCCATCGGTGCGAAACCTGGCCACAAGGTCAGGTTGCCTGGGGGTGGGCTGGTGAAATTGCTTCGGCAGAGCCCAGGCTACCCCCGCGATGGGCATTGGAGTTACCGGGGAGTTTTAGTGGGTATTTCCAGTGCTGCTAGCACTGGACGACCCCCACACACGCCCGTCTTTTAGTCAGCGGCAGGTAGGTCTGTAATCGGATTTCCCCGTAAAAAGGGCGAATTTTTTGTTGATAATTTTCCTGATGGTAGCCCTGAGGGTTGCCACGTATAGTGTGAAAAAACCGTAGATACGGTCACTTAATTCAATATGGGACCCATTCCCTTTATAATTATTGATCTATGAATATTAAGAGTAGGTTGAAACTTTTAATGTCTTATCGAATTAAAGGAGATGTTTCATATCCGGCCAGGTATCTCTAAAAATCAGGAAAATTCTCCTGAATTCTGGAAAAATACTAATAATTCATTTTCATGCTTAGTTTATTTCTACAAAATTATAAATTTTTCTTTAAATTTTACCGTTATTCAATATGGCATTATGGCACCTCAACATCACGCATAAAGAAATTTAGTATCTAACTCGTTTCTGGTCGTAGTTCCAGGTTTGGAATTCTTTGCCAGGACATGTGTTCCGTCGATCCTATAACAAGGGTTCCGTCAAAAGAGGCGTAAAAAGGCACCTTATGGGCCGGCGAGGTGGAGGCGGCTAGAACAGTGTGTTTCATTTCAAGCACTAGCAGCTTCTAGCTGCTTCGCATATGGACTCTTCTTACCGCTTCACATAAGGTAGTGTAGTCATTTGCCGTGTTCTGTATATATGTATAACAAAAAAAAAGTCAACTAAGCGTAATCAAAGTAACATAAGGACATAAGCGTCATGATGAATATTTGGCTGTGTTGCAGTTTTTCTTATAAAAAATCTTATTTTGTATGTACCACGAAACAAAAAACAAAAAGAAAGTGGAGAATTAAACACTGTCCTGGATATATTTTCCCTGTACCTATTTTTCAGTATAGTGTACTTACATAGACCTGGCCGGGTTTCCATTCATTTTGGTTAAATCTTTTTTGTTCTGGGATTTTTACCTTGAGTGGGTCTCAAATTAAAGTATCACCTACCTATTCGACTGTACCATCGTGATTAAAACTAAATATTTCATTAAAAAATACAATCAAATAACTGAATTTTGGACAGTAAGTTGAATGAAGTGAGACACTTTTACATGGTTTTGAAAGTCTAATGATGAAAATATTTTGTTATAATAGACTTTTAGACCTTAACCGTCAAAAAATATTACAATATTTTTTTTTTCTTATTTACCATCATCCTCTACATCGTTTCTTATATACCCTCTTCAACTTCATTTAGGATTATTCCGCGTCAAAATCAGATTGTAATCTGTCAAGCGGCGTTATACCTCTGGGTGTCTAAGACAACTGAAAAATCAATTGTGTCTGGAATCTGATGCTTTCCGGTTTAATTTGACTACAGTCACCATATCTATTTTGAACGAGGCAGTGACATCCTGATAGAAAAGGATAGTTGATAATTTTTTTCTACTTTTTTTCTAAAGGTATACATACCCATGTTTACTGTCTGTCAGGCACTGAGCATGACGTCTACAACCTTTTTGTCATGATATGAATACCACCTTACGCGGAGTTACCCCGCGGTCGTAATCACCCCACTCTAACCTACGCAAAAATTGTATCATAACTAACCTAAAAAAACCTTAAACCTACCTGTCAAACTAATAGTCTTCCTAATTCACTATTTTCGCGAATGTTATCAACGTTTGCACTGGAAATTTCAATATTAATTTAATATATAAAATTCTCGTGTCACAAATTTAGTTACCATACTCCTCCGAAGCGGCTTGTCCGATTTTCATGAAATATTATATGTATATTCAGTAGGTCTGAGAATCAGCTAGGTACTATCTATTTTTATTTTTATTTAATGATCAATTTTTTTATTATTTATTTTTTATGGCAAAACAACGCTTGCGGGGTCAGATAGTCTAATATATAAAATTCTCGTGGCACAAGTTACAATACTCCTCCAAAACGGCTTGACCGATTTTCATGAAATTTTATATTGTATTCAGTTGGTCTGAGAATCGGATACTATTTTTTTTTTTGAATTTTTTTTACGTCATAACAACGTTTGCTGCTTTTTGCTATATGAAACAGTTAACCCCAGCTAGTTTCACATAAATTTCAAAGCGGCATTTGGACGATGCGCCCGATTGCTTGTGGGCTTCACCATACTTAGCCGCTTTGACGTTCGCTTAGTGCTCATTCAATGCGGCGTACTTTATTTCAGCCAAATGCTCAACGTGGTGTAGTGTACCCGCATTACATTACAGATATGTTATGTTACATGCTATGTTACAGACATGGCATTTACCCGCTATGATGGACACCGATTAGAGGAGAGTGGGGTAAATCCGGACGCAGGGTAATTTTGAACGAGACCATAAAGTCTTAATAGAAAAAGATGTTTATAATCTCTTTCTGCTGGCTGAGAGGGATAAGTACCTATATTTAATGTCAGGCATTGAGTATGGGTTCTATACACTTTTCTGTCATGAACGGCCTCGTCCGGAGTTACCCCCGTTCGTTAATGACCCCACTCTACCCTACACAAAAAATGTTGTACTTTATCGTACTATGATTTGTAGTTTTGTTTTCGACGTACTGTCGCTTTTTGCCGTAGATGGCCTTTAAACGTAACCGGAGTTTTAAGGAGGCGGGTAACTTAGGGTGTGAATTTGCCTCTGGAGGCATCACCTCCAGAGGAGGTGTCCCTCTGTCGCAAAGAGTCTCCAGGACGCTCGAACCATGGGGGTGATTAATAGCACCACTGCCACAGCGCATCTAAACTGAAACCATTCAACGTAATAAGTTGATCAATTACTCGAGCCGCTTACAAACGTAACATGATCACTTGGTCTTGTAATAGTTATTCAATGCCTAGCTCACAAATAAATTACTCTCTGAAAAAGTTCCATTTATACATTCGTATCGATAATAGTAAACTAAACTTTTTGTTCTGGGAGGAATCCGCCCACCGCTGGCAAGCGACGGGCGTCTGTAATTAGTAAACTAAAGTAATAGACTACATTTACACCTATTATCTAGCCCAATGTAAGCATCATTAAGAGCTTGTATTATGGGCATTAGACAACAGAGAAATATTAATAGTAACACGTATTTATAAATATACGAAAATACTAAATAAATATCAATGACTCGTTAACAAATATAGATAATAATATATGTACCTACATGTTGAAGTCCGATGTTATATTCATCAGATCGTGATCTGCCTAGATCCATCGTCAGTAGGTACTGAAGGTAAGCCTGTGATTGGTAGGTTCAAAATTATTTATAAAAGCAAAATGATTTCAGTTCTAAGTTTTAAGTGATTATAACATGCTAATCACAGATAACTATAACTACATGCTAATGAAATATACAGTTACTATTGTGAGTACTAGACGATGCGATCGTCTGACGAATAACGAAAGCCTAGACAGATACTTAATTTAACAATCACAACAAACATCATCCAGGATTTGTGAATAAATATTCGTAATCACAATACGAATATCTGCTCCTTCCGGGATTCTTACCAGAGGCAGAGATTTAGTACCGAACACAGGACATTATAATGTTTGAAAAAAGGCTTACCTACTTGTATCTTTGATTTTGGTAGATTATACAATCCATGACTACATTTTATCATTGTATTCACATTTTTCTGCTCATTTTTGTTCTTATCGCTCGGTCACCGATAAGAACTGTTCTAACTATATTTAAAGCTTGTAAAATTTTATGCCAACGATCAAAAAAATATTGTTTCTATAGAAATTGAGGGTCCGATACTGCTGCTCAGTTATCTGTTTTATCTATGCTTACAGATAAGGACTATTTAAAAGTATTATAGGTTCCACTGAACAAACACCATCGCATCTGGAGATAGGACGTGGTTAAAAGCAATAAGTTGAGATACATTATAACTCAACAGGCCAGGTTCCTTAGTAAAATATCATATTTATAACTATGTCAGTTAACAGGCCAGGCTTCTTAGTAAATTGTCTGGAATACTTATAACTATGTTAGTCAATAGGCCAGGCTCCTTAGTAAAATATCTGGAACACTTATAACTTTGTTAGTCAGCAGGCCAGGTTCCTTAGTAAATTGTCTGGAATACTCATAACTATGTCAGTCAACAGGCCAGGTTCCTTAGTAACATGTGTGGAATACTTATAACTATGTCAATCAACAGCCCAGGCTCTTTTTTTTTACACAACTAGATGACAAACAAACTGACGGCCCACCTGATGGTAAGCGGTTACCGCCGCCTATAGACACCTGCAAAACCAAGGGAAAACCTTTGATAATGCAGGTGCGTTGTCATCCTGAAGCCTAAGATGAAATGCCGTTCATGCCTAGTAATTACACTGGCTACCTTTCCCTTCAATCCGAAATACAGCGAACTGTTTCACGGCTGAAATAAGTAAAATATCCTTAGTAAAATGTCTCGAATACTTATAACTATGTTAGTCAACCGGCCAGGCTCCTTAGTAAACTGTTTGGAATACTTATGATTTCCACTTAAATTTGGAGCAACCGACTCGTATTTATTTATTTACACTTTAATTGCACAAAATAAGTTAAAATTTGTCGGACTTAATGCCATTAGGCATTCTCTACCAGCCAACCGGAAAGTTGAGTCCAAAATGATTAAATAGGTAGTGCAAAAACAACGCAGTCATATTTTCTTACAATATGGCTGCGTTGAAATTACCGCACCTCCTTTTCCAGCCCACCGACAACTCTACAGAATGGTACAAAAGTCCAAAGGGATGGCACAGCCAACTTCGAGGACTGCACGCTTGGTTTCTCCCTTTACATCATCAAAAATATCATGATGACATTCTCTTTTTACTGATAATTGTGTATTTCACGAGTATTTATGTCGCAATCTCAAATGAGACACTAAACGGGGTATTACAGAATTCCGAAATTTGAAATTCTCGGGTTGCTTGGGGTCGACATCGTGGTATGTGAGCAGGTTGTGTGTGTGTGTGTGTGTGTGTTGTAACACACTGTATAGTGGTAACCGCTTACCATCAGGCGGACTGCCCGTTTGTTAACCACCCTCGTCGTTTACTATGAAAAATAATTGCGCTACAAAATGATCTTTTTAAAGAAGCGACCTGACAAAACCAGTATTTCTTTACCTAAGTAAAGGCTTTGGCTAAAGATTTCAATAATTACAGAGTCCGTCAAAAGCAGTGTTTGTAGAAAAAAGAGCATTATTCGTAATCAAATTGGTCCGGCTCCGTAATAAAAGGTGAGCATCGGAGAAGATAAACCGGCTAGGGCGAAAGGGCTTGAATAATAATGCAACGGCCCGAATGGTGTACTCCGAACTTAACCTACGTTAGTTAATTATGCTGAGAATTACTAACAAAGGTGTGAATGTGAATGTATCTTATCTTGAACCTCCAGTGTAGTCAAATGAATGTGTTAGCTGAAGAAACATGATGCTGTTGTTTCCAGAGGTTTTCTCGTACAGCACGGGGTTCTTCAAAAAAGGCGTGAAAAGTTTTTTAAAGGGTCGGCAACGCGCAAGTGGTATCCCTGGTGTTGCAAGCGTCCATAGGCTACGGTACCCGCTTAACATCAGGTGGGCCGTATGCTTGATTGCCAATATTACCAATTTTAGGTCTATGATGCTATTTTGTTTTATTTTACAATTTGTTCTATTGCATAATTATGTTATTTAAGTTTGATGTATTAGTATAAATATATGATTCTAGATCAATATAGGCCTTAGTTAACATAGTTAACATAGTTGTGACTGTCAGTCAGTAAAACGGTAAGTGCATAATATCTAGTGTGACAGTTGATTTTACGCCTTATGTGCTGTGGACTTTACTAAAATACATTTATACCCAAATATACACTAAATTCTCAGCATACCTATTCCATATTTACAATTTCAAAGCACTGTCTAATACTAAAATTATTTGTCATTTTATGTATTTACCGATAGTGTATAATTTTAGCTTCATTATTGTAATGTATATTTATGTATTATTTGATAATAAATTACCTACAATGTATAAATAGTTAAGTATAAGCGCCATCATGAATTCCTAATATAAGAGTTTACATGAGTCTACTCTACCATATGCTCACTAGCGACATCTATTGTGAAAGTTGAGAACAGCAGAATATTAAATGAGTGTGTTGTCTCTACATACCCATATCAATGCGCCGGTGCCTGAACTGGGTTAATTCGTTTAACGAACAATATGAGAGGAGGAGCATAATTAAATTAAAATAATATTTGTTCTGTGTAAGCAGTCAAATAGTCGCAAATATCAAGTAGAATGGAGGAGATTTATGCGAATTTGGAAGATTACTATATTATTTTTACTTTTAAGTTTCCAATTTAATAACATACCTGACGAAATTGTTGCTAGCACTCTGACTGAAATAAAGAAATAACAAATTAGGTATGTAATAGAAATACAAATTAATATACTTTGTAAAACATTTTGATAACTAAATAAACCTATCGATATATTACTTTAATTAATTGACAGCTATTTAACTAAAAATGTTTGTGCAACAGACTGACGCTGAATAATTATTTATTTTATATACCTAGAACCTACCTGAGTTGTTGTTAAGCTGCTTAAGATATGTGCTCCTATATCACAATAAAATTAAAAACCTATTATGTTTGAAATGTGACTTGATAGGTTAAAAATGATTCGGACTAATTTATTTAAAGAGGAGCCGAATCCAAATTCATCCTCTAGAGATAACTTCTTGTACCAATACTTATTACCGAATTAAATAATAACTACCTAGAAACTAGACTATGCTCTATGCTAGATAAAAGAAAAGTGAAAACTAGTAAGTAAATTACTTGATCTTACATTATTATAAGCACTCATCAACACCCCCAACGCAGCTGCAATATCGAGTGATTTTTCCTTGTTATTGCAGGTGTTTATAGGCGGCGGTAACCGTTTACCATCAGATGGGCCGTCAGCTTCTTTGTCATCTAGCTATATAAAAAATATGTATGTGTATAGTAACAAATGATCGCTCTACAAAAAAGAGCAAATCTCATAACTACGGCATTGTTGCATGTTTGCACATACGTTTATTGAGAACTGTACCGATACGACCTCGAAAACAAGCTAACGGCACCAAAGCTCCAGTTACACTGGCAAAGCAAACTATTTGTGGGCTTAACGACGGGCACTTGGTCCGTCCCAAGCCTATAATCAAAACAGTATACGGCGAACACCAAACTAAGGGCCCAGGCGATCTTTGAAACGGGTTGGAGTAGTCCAAGCATTGTAATATAGATAGGTACTTGGATAAGTGAGGCGGATCTTATTGTCATAGCAGTAAGGTCTAATGTAAACTAAGGAATGTAAGGGATTTAGATTGATGATGATGAAGGCGGTAATCGCAATCAATAAGGCATTATAATATTATGTCGGTACATACACTAGTTCTTGTGCAATAAGTTTCGTTTTAGACATACTGCTCTTGATATTTTAGTAATGTCTTTACCTATTTTAATTAGTAATATAGTAATATACTCTTTCTAGTAATATAGATAAGAACAGGTAAAATGATTAAATCTGTCTTGTAACTTATATTCAGATAGGAACTTTCATTTTTTTGAAAGATGCTTTTAGACGCATGATGTAACTGACTTTCAACTAGCTTTAACTAAAAAAAATATAACACAACGATCTAGGATAATACGTGAGTGTAATAAAAATGCAAAGAGATAAGTACATCAGTTTTGTTAAAAATGTGTGTACTCTAATTGCACCGCGCCAAACTCTATCTAGCGATACTCTTGTGTTATGAAACCGAAGAAGCCCGGTAATTAATTATTTTTCAGTGTATTTTAATCCTCACATTCATTCAGACCTCCAAAGTAATTTATTTTACCCGTCTGTCCTTTTTTAACCAAATCAATAGAAAGAGAGAAAGAGACATAAATACTGTCCTTAAATTTAAATAAACCATATAATTCAGAATCTAAGTTATTGTGCATTGTTATTATAATCATGAAGGAAATATTTCGACAAAAATTGTGGGCAACACATTTAAAAGTTTGTTGTAATTGGGTGCAAGTTTGGAAAGATAAGGATACTTAAGTTCTCGCTCTCGAGAGCTGGTCGAAATAATATTGCTCTTAAATCAAGCAATCTGATTGGTGGTTGGATAATTGAAAACGTGCGCCGGCCAATGAAAACAATTATAATGTGATTCAGCAGGACAATTATTGTGAAATAATGGAGGAAACCTTAAGACTTTTTGTAGACTGGTTCTATGGACGTTAATAAAATAACAAGGAACTACTTAAAACATGATAATCTAAGTAGATTGTTAAAAAGATTATACTTATTCTGAATTCAGTTCCGATTACATATTTTTTGAGTTTTTATGACTGCAATGGTTAACAAACATTTGGTCCGCCTGGCTTAACGTACGGCCTTGTTTCTATGATATGGGGGTACTGCCCAATGGTTGGTATTCCAAGGAGATTCACGCGTTTCCTCTATGTGAAAAAAAAACAAAAGGAAAATGTTAGCAGCATATGGGACAAGTTTCCCTGTACACAATACTTCCTTAATGAGCTCAGACGATCTTATAAAATCTAAATCCTGAAATATTAAGTCCTTAGTAGCTAGCTTTTTTATAGAGATGGTTAGCGTCTTCTATCAGATATTTCATAGAGAGTGCTCTTCTGGTAGCCAGGACATTGTTGACAAATAAGGCAGACGGTCACCCATCTAGCTTTGATATTGAAAACTAAACACAAAACTTTTGTTAATTTTAAAAAGTAACTCAAAATCGCTTTCAAAACATCATAAAGACACAAATAATTAAATTTAAGTATATAGTACCTCCCTAAATACTTTATAAGCGAATTTTTGGATTCGATTTAATTTACTATTTACTAGGTGGTAGACCCGTATGTGCTATGTAGGGTAGTCGTCTGGGTAGGCACCACCGCCTTTCTTATTTCAGCCGTGAAACAGTTCGCTGTGTTTTGTTTGAAGGGAAAGGTACCCATGTGTAATTACTGGGCATGGACGGCATTTCATCTTAGGCCCCAGGATGACAACGCACCTGCAATATCAAGTGATTTTTCCTTGTTATTGCAGGTGCCGGGCCGACGCAATTTTTTCGTATATGCGTTAATATACATTTTTAACATTACTAAGGTCTTTAGCATGATAAATAAATAAAAAAGTTACAAGTAAGATCAAATTATACTCATTTAAGTATAATATTACTACATTTTAACTCCATAAAAGGTAAACAAGGAAGTAAAAAATGGAACTATTCAGAAGCGCTTACGGAAATAACAAACAGACCGTCCCTCGCCGCGCTGGAAGGCCCGCACACTATGGAAATAACTAACATGGAGGCATTGGGGGGTGCGGAACCGTATCTACATGAAAAATACATTGTTTTTTCATTTACTTAACATAAGTTTCGTGTGTCATTAGGATTCAATTTCGCTTGCTGCTTTAAATTTTGCTCTTATTACACAGTGTTCTTTAATCTCACTTCATAATTACCATTATGTTCTCACACGTACACCTATTATTCTAGCCCAAATTAAGAAGAGTTTGGGTAGCTAAATAAAAATACAAACATCCACGACTCGTACAACACCCTCCCCTACTGGGATTTGAATCCGGGACCTTTTGCTTAGTCGACAGGGGTAAAGACCACGCAATAATAATTAATTATAATTTCAATAAGATTTAAATGGGGAAGAGAGGGGTATATCAATGCAGAAATAGATTATCAAGTATTCATATTTATCATGATAAATGGCTGCAAGGCTGCAACTACCCACTCTACCCTAAGCTTAAAAAACATTGGTAGACACTATCTCATACATAACGTAAAAAGTCTAATAGTGGCCAAGACCCTACGAGCGTCTATAAGAAACGGTAACCGCTTACCACCAGTCAGGCCGTACGCTTGTTTACCATCGTTCTTTTAAATTAAAAAAGTCCGTCTGCGAACACGCTCCGCGAAAGTTTCAATTTGTTTATGAATGGAGGTAGCAGGGGTAGTACTACTCATATGCCTATAAAATAGGAAAATCGAAACCAACAAAAAAGATAACTCGCTTTTACTCTCATTTACCTTGTTTTAGAAGAGAGGTAGAGGGTTAACGTAATAGTCAATTTTTAAACCGCCCCGACAGACGGAGCTGTGAGGATTGGGCTGTCGCAGACGCGGGGTAAACGAGGCCGTGTGATAGAAAGGGATAGTTGATAATTTCTTTCTGCTAGGCGAGAGGGAGACCCATGTTCAATGCATGGCACTGATAATAGGGTTTTTATAATTTTCCATCATGATGTAAACAGTATCTTTCGCAGCTACCCTATTTCCACCGAAAGGAGGCTGTCCAAGTGGCTTTCGTTTTTAATCTGATTTCATAATCATAATCTTTATTTAATAAATTATGGTACAAATATATGTTACAAAAGTTATATATCATCACGACATATTCTATTGGTGTAAATTTATATCTAAATATATAATAATAGTATTTGTAATCTATTGCAGTAGACATTTGTAAAAAAAATATTTTAAAATCACTTTTCTTTGTGTTGATGAAATATAAATCATAGGTACCAATATCAAATAGTTGTCACGTTTGTTTGTATTATTTATTTATTGTTTATAGAATAACAATCTTAGTTTCTAATCATTTCTAAAATCAGTAAGTATTTTTTATTCCTATTTTTTTGACTTGTGAAGTATTGTAATTAAATTTGTCAATGAGCTGTCTTAAATAATTTATTATGTTAAACATTTGTATGCCGACGGGCACGCCATAATCTTAAGGAAAAGTTATAAAAAATTTAAACACATTTAATTCTATGTAATTACTTTTATGCCACAAATAAAGTCAACTATGGATTACGCATTGTTATAAATATGAATGAACACTTTCTAATTGAGCTCGGGCAACCTTACTCATTGCAACTTTCGCCGTGGCCAATCTCGAGATGGGTCAATTAAAAATTCATAATCTCTAGCTCCTCCGTGCTTTGGAAGGCAGGTTAAGCCATTGGTACCGGCTGTTTCTGCAACCGCTCTAGCCCACCAACCCGCACTGGGCCAGCGTAGTGGTCTTACCGCCCATACTCCTCATGTCTTTCTCCCGTGTAGGAAGGCCTGAGCCCAGCAGTGGGACATTGGACGGCTGGTGATGATGGTGACCTACTCACCGCAGAAACGCACAACAGTAGTGTTATTTAGCTCGGTCAGCGTTTAATAATCGAGTAAAAAATCCGACAGAACTGTAACAGCTCTATATCTCTACTGATATATAATTAGTTAATATTTAGTACAGATATTTTATCTATAGATGTTTGTTAAAAACAAAATCCCGAAAGTGTTTCTTTAATCATTAGTAAATTTACTAGAATTTTCAGTTATAATTTTCATACTTGAAAGGTTCGTTTGCGTTTTTATTCGAGAATTATATCGAAAGCTGTTAAACAAAATGATTAGAAATGGTAATGTAAAGTCTGTTCCTACATATGTTGCCCAATAATGTTTGTTTAAGAGTCGTTTAATTTTTTATCATAATGCTTTTTGAAATTTTAACTGAAGTAAATATTTTATCTATTACATCTCTATTTATTTTTTTGTTTAATATTACTTTTTTTATCTCAAGAATATTTGTTGAAAATAACGAAAGATATGTAGAATAGTGTTGAAGTTAATAACTTTTCTTCAGATTTTCCTTCAGGATTTATCAAATCTTGGATGTCGGAAAATAACAATAAATACTCAAGTAACATCATGTAACCTGCCCCAACTACGGGTAGGTTACATGATTTTACTTGAGTATTTATTTGGTTAGGGATTTAAATTTTGTTTATAAAAACAACTTGGCAGTTAATGAATTGATCGCTCCGCCCGCGCTTGCCCGCCTTGAAAATCATAAATGCGTACATGGTGTTTGTTGATCATGATTTTGTTGCGAAGTTATTTAAGTATTCATTGAAATCAAATGATATTAAGCACAACTTTGTTAAATATTAAATACTTGTGATGAATAATGTTTTTATTTTGATAACGAATAATATCATGTTTACAAAAACACCTTCAAATTTTATAACCAAAATTTGGTTACTTATAGTGAGTTAATTTCAAAAGATACACATATATCTACTGTCGCGGACTTTTTTTAGAACTTTTAAAGGAGCACAATTCCGGCATACATGATTTTAGCGTAACTAACCGTTTACGCAGGGCACGCAACGAATGATTTGAAAAGAAATATTTTTTTCTCGTTATTGCAACACTTTTCATTGATGTTCAGGTGCTATTGGTCGTAGCGTGATGTTATATAGCCTATATAATTTCTCGACAAATGGAGGATTATTTTCTCAAAACTGATTTTTCAATTTGAATCAGTAGTTTCTGAGAACTACTCATTCAAATTGAATCTTCAAAACAAACGAACTCTTTAGCTTTTTATATTAGTATTAGATTATTTCTCTTCCAAAATCATTTCATATTTCTCTGTGACACCGTATGTATGACACAACTCAAGCGTCAATTTAGCTACTCATACAATTGTCTTTAACTAAAACCCATGACTAAATCTCACTTTTTATTTATACACACGCACGAGCTACGCAGTATGAAAACACATTGTATGTGTCTAATATTATAATTGTGGGCGTTCCTACTAATATACCTTCTTACGTTAAAAATAAAACAGTGTCTATAGTCGTCCAAGACACAATAAACGAACTGTAAACCAATAAACTTGTACAACTTATTTTATCAGGTTAAGCTTCCGTCCCTTACCAGCCCGCCCCGGCACTCACAACAGTTAATCTATTGTGTCTGGTACATAAGTAGCTACCTAAGTACTTTAGAAATTATAGAAATTTATTTATGTAATTTGTTATTATCTATATATATAAAAATGTTATGTTGGTTTGTGTACGCTTCAAAAACTCAAAAAGTTCTGCACCGATTGAGTCGAAATTTTAACATGATATAAAATCCGCACCAAGGATTGTTTTTATCTATTTTTTGCATCCGTCACATATCTGCGACCGCGAGAAAACAGTTTTTTTAACGATGCGCCACTGCGAAGCGTGGCAGGGTACAGCTAGTAATTTATATAGGTATTTACATTAACTATGTGTAGGGGCTACGTCTTAGCACTAAATAATAGATAAATTAGTATCGGGTAACCGAGAAATTATTGATCAGAGAAAAGCACTACAATGTAGCTACAGAGCCGAGACACGACATACAAAATACCTGTAGGCCATAATCACGCTTAGGAAGTTTCTGAAGCATATCATATTATAGAACAACGCCGAAATGTAGAGCCGCGGTCCTCGAGCGAACATCTAGTTTGGCAGATCATCTTCCTTTTCCGGTGATGACGAGGCAAGACCAACCACATCTCGTCGGATAATAGCAGCCTTCAGTCAATATTGACAGTATCTAAGGTATATCTTACACCCCTTTAAAAATATTACCAACTAGCTACGATATACAGCCATCAAGGTCCGATGTGAAACAGTTTGCTGTGTTTTGTATTGAAGAAATGTAAGGCATTTCATCTTATGCTTCAGGATGACAACGCATCTGCAATGCCAACTGATTTAGCCCCAATTGCAGGTGTCTGTGGGGTGGCAATATACCACTATGTTATCTAGTTGTATAAAAAAACAATCAGCTCACAAAATGTGACTAAATTCTGCGGGTACAATCAGCGGACGGGAAAGGTTCACATCACAGAATATTATAGAGGCACACCGCAGCGCTGCGCTGGTAAGATGAAGCAAGCTCGTGGAAACAGAGTGCAAGCATGGAGCGAGCGTGCGTGTACGATGACCCAAATTTGACATAACATATCGACAAACCCATTTTGTCGACTTGTCAAGCGGCGTCATACCACCGGGGGGCTATGACAATTAAGAAATCAATTGTGTCTGGAATCTCATGCTAACATCAAAGTTTGTAGAATGAAAGTCGTTATGTCGAGTTCAAATGTCAAATTTTGGTCGATCGATAGATCCATACTCGCAGGGCAGGCGACAAGAACGTCTGGAGTACAGACTACAGAGGAAAATACTTGAAGAAAGAGGGAAGTGATGATGTAGGCTTCGACATAGCTCATGGTGCTACATGCAGTCAATTAGTATGATTTTGTGGCAAAATCAGCGACACTCTACATATAAATAGTAACAGACAATGGCGAACTCACAGTTAAATTTTTATAAGTAGAGGTAATTTTTTCGCTTCTAAAATTATTTTTTTTCCATATCGGTGCCATTTTATGTTTTCTTGACATACAGATGGTGTAGGTATGGTAAAATACACAATGATATAGTTATACGTTTATGATCTATCAATACATTTTAATTTACAAGTATTTCTTAATAAACTGCTGCCTTATTTGGCAGCAAGTTTATTTTATTTAGATCTTAACCCTTTTTATATTTCTCGAGCCAATAAACCCGCCAAGCATCAGATTCCAGACACCATTGATTTTTCAATTATCATAGACCTCCAGAGGGATAACGCCACTTGACAGATTAAATTTGAAAAAGTTTTCTTTTTAGTGAAGTTGATTAAAGTCTGTCTTTATTTTACTTGGCCTGACCACGGGAACGGGCGGCGGCTGCGGCGGCGGCGGCGACTCGGCAACCACTGCGCGGTCACGACGACGCGCTGCGAGGCCGACATCGAGACAGCGCGCAGTGGTTGCCGATTCGCGAGTCGCAGGACGCGCGTGCGGTGAGTTCGTGGCCAGGGCCTTCTATAATCGTCCACGTGCTTTGGTGCCTCAGTACGGTGGCAGACTCCAGCCCACGTTCGTTTTACAGTCGACAGCGTATTACAATTTTGTATTTAGTTAGACTTTATTCCGTCTCAATACTGGTGGTTTTCGTTGTACAACTGTAATGTTGCAGTGTGATCTTGCAATACAACAGAACAGATGGTACAGTTGCTTCATAACATTATCAACTCAAAACCTCATGTGAAAAAATAACTGAATGTTGTAAATTGAAAACGAAGTGCTCAGTATCTTCTATCATGGATAAAATTTTACACAAGTGAAAAAAGCTTTTAATTAATTTTTTTCAGTGGTCTTTTAATATAAGTGACTTCATCAAAACACGCGGAAATAGTACTTAAATTCATACATATATGAATGTAAGTTATTGATAAAATGCGAGGTATTGGAACTTCTTTGTAGAAATGTAGAGTCGACAGTACATCAAGCGTAACCGTTTGACTTTCAGACCGTCCTTATTCCGTTCGTATATAGGCAAATTTCTTATTGAAACTGTTACAGTTTACGTGCTGTCGACTGTACCTTATTGCCGTAAAAACACTCTCGCTTGAAATAAAAAAAACACGTCCGCAATCAGAATGAGACGAGACCTTATCAAAATAGGTTAGTATACATATAAATATTTTAATCTGGAAACATTGCATTGTTTCTACAATTTATTAGAGTAGAAGCAAAATGAAAAATCCGAAACATCTTTTTTCTGTTTTATTAACAATATTGGAAAATGATAATTCAATGGCTTTCTTCCATAAAACCACAAGTATTTCATTCTCTCTCATGTTATGTTGCAGAGATGTCTAATAAAACAACCAAGTACGACCATTTTATTCGTATATTGTAGGTATTGTGCATATATCTAGCTACTTGCATAACATAACATATTAACTTCTTAGCAGCTTAACCTGCGAGCGTGACATCTATGGCATTGGCGGCGCAACAAATTGGTACCTGCATTCAAGTAAACATTGTGAATAATAGAAAAATGAGTAGGAAGGTAGAGCTTCCTTTTTAAAGGTTAGGAAGGGGCTTCAAAGTATTTGACAACATTAATCGACTATTCCGTAAATAATTATGAAGTCTGAAGAACCATTATTATACTTAGTGACGACGGTGTCGGTGACAAGAAACAGTTACTTATGTACCTAAAGCTTACCAATATTTTCACATTGAAATTATTAGACACTCATCTCGATGTTTTCAATATAACCAATACATAAATTTCTACGAAACGTAAATTGATTTTTCAAATATGCGATTGTTTCTGGCGACTAGCGCCATCTCTTCTTCGTTCACCGCATTAAGTAGGAGCTCTAAACGACACGGCGGTGTGGAGAGCTTTTGCAAGATTATATTTTAGAGGAGCTCTACAAGATGTCAGACAAGTCGTAATAAATATTAGTCGAAGCTTTTGTACTAAGGAGAGGTTATTATTATTACTCTATAATTATTATTACTCTCAGGCGAGAGCTTTTGTAGCTCCTCGTAGCATCATCGGAAACAAACCTTTGTCAAAGTCGATTCATAAAATATGTATATTCAAATCAATGTATGTATTTATTTATTTAAAATATAGTTAAGTATTTTCTATTTCAAACTTTATGTTGGTTATAAATTAAGTTGATACAAATAATTGGTTAAAAGTAACTTATTTTTGGTTTGATTTCAATCCTGCACTGAGTGCGCATCTGCTCCGCATATTGATAAGGAGCAGACGGTACCTCCCTCTCCCTCTAAACCTACCACAGAACAAGGCACTGGTTGAGTTAGACTGACAAAATAAATGAAATAATAAATTGAGAATCTAATAAAATTATAATGTCGTAAACATTATCCATTATTTAACTGTTTCGAATTGAAATTGTAAGAAAATAAATTTTTATCTTATTGCTTGGAATAATAACTCTTAAAGTCTTATTGTTTAATCATCATCATCAGCCTACATACATTCCACTGGGTACAGGCCTTCCTAGATGGAAATCAGACATGAGAAGTCTGGGCCATAGCACCACCTCTCTGGCTCAATTCGGATTGGTGGGTTGAAATGGTTGCTGTAACAACCGGGACCATTAACGTGCCTTCTGAAGCACGAAGGAGCTTGAGATAACAAATTTTGATTGACCCATCTCGGCATAGACCTTGGCGAAAGTTGCTTTGTTTCCATATTGATAACCAGACCGCTCAGATCACAACGCTACGGAACTCATCAATGCACTGCACCCGTACCACCATCTTTTATTACAATCCAGTTTAGGACCTAAACTGAGTAGAATCGTTATATCCGTACTACGACGCTATCTACGACTATGACAGCGATGCAGTTTAGGAACCAATACTGAACCGAGGTGAATATGAAACGCTTTTATAAAGATGGTGGTAAGGCCCCTGAGCTTACAGCTTACATGTATAACCTCAGTTCCGTAACGTAGATTATTTATTTATTTTATACATGATGGTGCTGTTAATACAACAATAAATTAAAACATGGGCTATATTAGTTAATAAAAATGGTTTGCCACTTTCATTACATCTAATTCATGTGATCGTTTTTGACATTTGTATGAAGTAATATAATATTGGCTGCATTATTTAAATGTATTCCACTAACATTGCTTCTAAAGCCGGAACGCTAACGTAACACTCTCGGTTGGTTCAACTTCGGCTTGATAATCGTTAACAATATTCTTAATTTTCATTTTAACATTATTATAAATGTTTGTAAAAATTATTTACTTATAAAAATATCTAAACTAGAAAAAAATTACGTACTGAGGCGGGGATCAAAGCCGCGACCTTTCACAATCCGGGCGACTGCTCTAACCATCTGAGCTACCCAGGACTCGGGATAATCCTGTGAAATTCTTCTAGTCTATCTGTATTTGCGTTATAAGCTAAAGTCTACCCAACAATGTCGAAAATGTTCTATTTTAACATCCCAAACGAGTATTTTTACAAATACCTAAGATTCGATTAAGTTGTGGCCTTGCTTTCAAAAATTCTTAATTTTCATTTTACATTATTATAAATTTTTGAAAAAATATTTACTTAAATAAATATTTAAACTAGAGTCGATCCCCGTGAAATTTTTCTAGTTTAGATATTTTTATAAGTTAACAAATATTGTTAACTTATAAAAAACAAATTGTTTAATAGTTGACAGTTGTTAACTTTTGACATTTCAACCAAAAAAGTATCGATGCGTTTCGGCTGCCACAATAGTCAAATATTTTGCAGAATAGATACAAAACAATTATTGAACCGAACGGTTTGCGTCACGTGTTTGATTAGAATACCAAACTGGTGCGTTTCGGCAACGTTTCGATTGCTCTGAGTTAGCAGAATACAAAAACGTTAGAAATATATGACCATTTGCATATTTTATTATATTATTACTTATTATCTATTACTTTAAAACTGACGGTTCTTTGATGAATTTTAGGAAAACATTTCCTATGTTCTTAACCTACTAGTAAGTACTTGATACGTACAATTTCAGAATTACAATTTCAGACGTACAATTTTACTATTATTATTATTATTTAATTGTAGCGTGAGCCGCCAATGTACGTTTGATAACATAATTAGGTGGCCTACAATTATTTAAACTTTACTTTTGTCTAGCAAACCTCGCTAATATCTAAAGGTTAGCTCAAAGGATTTGCATACATATAGGAAATGGTAAGTGAAAGGGGAGGGATAAACAAAGGGACAAGTACAAAATTATGAAAAACTTGTAAGTAGGTACTGTCACGAGAAATAACATGTTCTCACTTCTCGCTGTTCGTGACTCTTTTCTCCATTTACAATAAGAGCCATGAACAACGAGATGTGGGTACATATTATTGATCGTGCGTGACTGTACGTCAACATATAATATGTCAATAGGTAGGTATAAAATAACAACACCAATATTTTTAAATTTCTATTTATTGATTCAATTTGAACTTTGAACTCACAATAAAATGCAGCACGGTAACACAAAAATCATCAAACCATTATTTAAATGTATTTCCTTATATCAAAATACTGTGACTGGGAGAGGTATATAAACCAGGTTACATGATACTAACATCGATTAACGTACAACGAATAAAATGTTACTATGTTTGAAATGGACAGGTACATTTCAGAGACAGCTGTTTTTGAGCAAAAAGTTTTGTTAAAAAAATAAGTGTTCGGCTTGTTTATTACCATTAGTAAAAATACACAGCGGTTACGATGCGGGATTAGACTTACTTTATAAACAGTGAGTATCTTACGTAAATGCCGTACAAGCCACGGGCGGGCGCCATATTGCGGCTGCTTCGATTTGGCGTATTTTTAGCGCCATCTGTTGTTTACTACTTTCAGCCTTATTCATGGAATGTACATGTTTTTTAATTATAATTCAGTTGTTACGATGACTTTAATTTGTTCTTAGTGCTTTTTGATGCTATTCCATATATTTGACAAGATGCATTTTAATTATTTTATTTGATTTTTATTGAGTGATTGACGCCTATGTCCAGCGGTGTAAGAAGCAGCCGCAACCAAAGAGCCGTGGCGCGTGTGATATGACTTCATTTGTAGCAACGCCACTACGCCCGTAAACAAATAGAAATAGTGTATATAAATTAGCTTATGTAACAAATAAGCTTAAATGTATATAATACTGAGGCAGAATTACATCTTAACTACGACGTAACATTAAGTGTGGTACGTGGGATTAGACACGAGCGCAAGCCCTTAATTTATACGGACGAATGCGATATATAATTATATTTTGCTTTATATCTATGTATCTGACGCTAAAACATCTATATAATGTATTACTTTTGTACATCTACTTATATAATAACCATACATACACTCACTAAGCTTATTTGCTGGGAAACGCGTACCCAACGTGTGCGCACAACCTAAACCCCAAATGTTTGACTTCCGCGTAAGAGAGGGTTTGCATACAAACGACCATTTAAATATGATCCACTTCAAAACACAAGCATCACTAATGCAATTTTGAAAAGATGTTACCACTTCTTCAGATAAAGTATCAGTTTTATATTGTCTTAAATGCAAACCCTTTCGCACACCACGATATTTCGGACTCATATCGCATTGACTAGATAAATGAACGTACTTTATGGTTCTTGCAAGTATCAAAAACCATAAGTTCCAATTTTGGAAGCACACGTTGAGTTCGCGTTGCTCTCAATTAGGGAACACTGAGTATTGTCCCGCGGGCGAACAGACAAGGAAGAATCTAGTAAGTGATAGAATTTGTTCACTAATAAGACACCTTCACAAAAATATACATACAAAGGAAGTGATGTAAGGAGCTTGCGACTAGAAGAGACTAGAAAGAGAGAGTTCGCCCGCGCCGGCTATGCCGCCCGTCCCCCGCTAAATACACATTAATTATTAAAATATATTTTCGCATTTATTACATAAAATTCACGTTATGATCTACCTACGTTAGAAAAGTAAAAGAAAGCGGGTTTTAAGAATAAGTAATTTAGGTTCGAATTTGTACGCGGAGCCTATGTACACAGCGTACCATGGACGTTTGTTCCACGCGCCCGACGCGGTAATGTACAACGCGAACTGGAAACTAACCTACAGACAGAGACATCTAGAAATGAGATCATATGAAAAACCTAAGTCCTTAAAACGACTCGAAACCACAAAATAATCGTCGAAGTAGAGTTGCCCATTACCGCGCGGGCCGCAGCATCGAAAACTTAATTTTAAAACTACAATGTGACACTTATGATTTCTAGGACACTAGACAATAAACTTAGATCTAAATTTTAATAAATAAAAATAAATTATTATGGTGCAAAATGATAAAAACAATCAATTAATATCAAATCATATCACCGCTAATATTAAATAATATCTATTTTCGACTTCATGTGTACACGTTTATCGTATGTCCACTAATCACACAAGCTTTTATTTAAAATGAACTTTATAATAAACAGAGGAGTACATAACCCCACCCGATCCCCCTTACTATGTAAGAATTATTATAAAACATTCAGACACACATCGATTCCATAAATAATTAAGGACAGGGTAGGGTATAAAACACCCTATGTCTAAAGGGAGACTAACACACATCACGAATACTGAGAAAATCTTCTTAAACGGGCACCACGACTTGAAAGTTTTTTTTTTATTTAAAATTTGTTAATTATTTGAACGAGTATTTTAGCATTGGTTAAATATATGTTTATACCGTGGTACCACTGGAGATGGAAATGTCATATCTAGTGATTCTTATTCTTAGCTTCCACCTTGATCAGTTGGTGGAGAGGGGGGTGTTTGGGGTGGGCGGTTGTGGTGTAGGCAAGCTTACTCCTTGACCTCGAAATACTTGTAGGTGGGGTTCTCGTAGCCATTGATCTGCATGTTGGCCACGTGCCGTTCCTCGGGGGTGGGCGCTACCGCACCAGTCTGCTCCACCTGCCAGAAGACCGAAATCAACAAATGTTTTTTTTTATACAACTAGATGACAAACAAGCTGACAGCCCACCTGATGGTAAGCGGTTACCGCCGCCTATAGACACCTGCAATAACAAGGAATAAATCACTTGGTATTGCAGGTGCGTTGTCAACCTGAGACTTAAGATGAAATGCCTTCCATGCCCAGTAATTACACTGGCTACCTTTCCCTTCAATCCGAAACACAGCGGACTGTTTCACGGCTGAAATAAGAAAGGCGGTGGCACCTACCCAGGGCCTACCCGGGCCTACCACCTAGTATATTATATCATTACATATCGCCCGCCATATTGCCAAATTGAAAGATTGAATAATGGTGACATTGACGAAAAATTTCAAAGGAGGTGTTTCTCTAAAAGTCAGGAAAGATCTCCTGAATCCGGGAAAAGTACTAATAATTCGTTTTCATGCTTAGTTTTTTTGTACAAAAGTTGAAATTTTTCGTCGATTTCGCCGTTATTTCATATGGCAATATGGCGGGCGACAAAAAAATCAACTAAATGTCACCAAAGTGGCATAGGCGCCATGAATATTTGACTGTGTTGCAGTTTTTCTATAAAAAATGTTGTTTTGTACCACGCAACAAAGCAAATAACAAGAAAACAGACAATAGAACACTGTTTTGCATATTTTTACCTATGTATTTTCAATATTATATTCTTACATCTCTTTTGTACAAGAAAAACATGCATGAAAACTAATTATAAGTATTTTAACAATTACAAATAAAGAAAGAAAACGATGAAAAATGTATGTTCCAGACGGGACTAAAAACTACGGGACTATAAGTATTTTCCCCAGAATCATAGTAGATTGCTTTATAAGGGTGGACCTTTTTGGCGTGGTTCCTTTTACCCGTGTATAGCACTACTTTTCAATTCAAATGCAAGGAAAATCAAAAAATAGTTTTTCTAATAAAATTTATTAATAAAAATACTCCTAAAGTAGAACCTATTTAAAAAGTATTTTTAAATTTGAAACACATAGCGTTACCGCCTACTGGCCATACAGCCGAATACTTTTTACGAATACAGATTGTACGTAACCAAATTCAGTTCTATGTTTAATTTTTTTATTCCCGCCCTAGGAAAGGAAGCAATTAGTATGAGCTTTTCCCGCCCGGTGGTGGAAACTAGCATTTTCATCCCAATACTCAGATCAAGAAAACGCTACTTTCCGAGCATGAGGAATGAAAAGAGAATTTCCTGACTTTTGAGATAGTGTAGTATACCTGCCCCCTTATTCTCAACTGTCGGATCACGGATTCGATTCGAAAAGTCACATGCCGTCTCGCTTTGACGCAGCGCGATAAAAAGTGACAGGTATAGAGTTTCCGAAATTCGAATTCTTTCCGACAGTTGAGAATAAGGGGACTGGTCGGATATGCAACTTCTCGTTTTAATATAGGTGGTTTGTGTACCCACCTGTACGAATCCCTGCGCAGCGGGCGCACGGTCGCGGCGCCTGGCGACGGCGAGCGCCACGCAGGCGGCGGCGGCCAGCGCGGCGCCGCCCACGCACAGCGCCGGGTACAGCGCGCCCGCGCCCGCGCCCGCGCCGTTGGCGCCCGTGCCGCGGACTGTGAAGCCCTGCCAGAACACACCACCAAATCAGCTTGCATGTATTTTAGTATTGTCTTACATTTTCGCGAGCACTACACATTTGAAATAAAACCAATTTACCGGGTTTAACTCGCGTTTAATTAGATGTTACATTATTATTATTTACCCGACGTTGGTAAATTGGTTTTATTTCAATTGCATGTATTTTATTTATTTATTTGTACAAAGTCGCTGCTTATTTCTAAAGAAATTTCTGCTAGCGACTTTATTTTGCATGCTTTTGCTATCAACAAAAATATACTTGTAAATATACCTAATAATAAATCTAAACCCTTTATATGTATACATGTATATAACTATTATGATATTCGTAAGAAACAAAATTGTATATTAGGACATTGGCATTCTGTTTTCTTTGAAATGGCGACCTCTGTGATGTTTTTTAGCAAATTAAAATATTTTGCTCTATTAGTCAAGATTTATGGAAACGATAAGGTAAGATAGATTTTTATAAAAGCAAGCAAGGAAAAATGGTGCTCATGAGGTGTCCCAAATTCTATATAAACTTTTACGATCTTCTTTCAATATTTATTTTACAATTTTGATTTTTTTATTACATCATAGTACTTATATGACTATGTTAACATGGGTAGGCCCGCTTGTTAAACCATACTTCCAACACCTTGCAAAATGAGTACTTATAGGTCACTTTATTTTGTTTTCTTGTAAAATAAATCATTTTATTATTATTTGTAACCACTTGTGATCACAAAGGCCCTATCTTGATAGCAGTTCTTCAGGGGAATACTTTTTTCTGTGAATGTAACCTTGCGCGTTCTGTATTGTCCATGATGTATAGTAAAAGTATTTTTCGTACCACTTGCTCAAAAAAGTGACATTCTATGCCACAAAAAGCGAACATAACAATAGTCATTATTAATATGCTAAAAACAGGGAAAGAAAATTGTACTGAATTTCATTCAGCCTCTAGGGGGAGAATGTGATTTAAATTTGGAATACTTACCAAAATTCATACTAAACTACATCTGTGTTCACACCATTGAGATTATACATCTTTTTGAAAAAGGAATACGCATTTATTGTGCAGTTATGATTATTAAATAAAATTACGAAAACCGACGAGGCCGTATGAGCTTGATGCCTTTGCTTTTCCGACAAAAAAATATTAGTCTAGGAATTTGCCGCGTTTGTAACTCTCTCTATCAATAATTGGACCAATGTTTCGAATGTTACCTTTTACTTTTAATTGTCATTTTTTTTAATAAATGCTTATCTCATATTATTATTGTGTTAATTTTTTCGCAAATGGTACGAAAAGTAGAGTATTTTCCTCGGTGATAAAGCTGTCTTAGTCTTGGGTGAACTTAAATCCCTCGCTACACTCAGGACTCGTCTTAAATCCCTCGCTTCGCTCGTGATTTAAGTTTTTAACACCCTCGCTACGCTCGGGAGTAAACCTCGAGTCCTTCGTGACGCTTGCGATTTAAATCGTCACCCGCGACAGAAGACACTGCTTTATCCCCTTGGTTTATAATCTACTAATTTTTGCTCTAAATTAGTATTAATAAAACCATACCGGCTGCGAATGCTGCAGTTCGTGCTTAAGCGCATGCGCAGGCGGCGGCGGCGCGCGCTCCTCGGCTTGCTCCAGCGCGGCGCGCAGACCGGATCCTTCCGTCTGATACAAACATAACGTATCCAGTATAACACACACGGCAATATAGAAAAATACAGAAAACCCACAACGTAATAAGTGCGTAACGCATCAGCCATCTTCACTCAGGGAATTATTTAAATAGTTTTAGCTTAACACACACAAAATGATTCCTGTCGGCCCTTCTTCAGAGAATTTAAGTTGCTAACATTACCCAGGATGTTAGTTTGTTTGTTTATAAACATAAAGATTTGTTTCAACTAAACTCTAACCATAAACTCAATAAGCCGCTAGCAAAATTAACTCTTGTTAATAAAAACACACATGTGAAGTATATATAATCATCAGGTCTATAATAAATTGCCGGAAAACTTTAAAGAACATAAATTCCAAATATACAGGGTGGTGCCTTCAATACGACAATAAATTAAAACATGGGTTAAATTAATTCATAGAAATGGTTTGCCACTTTCAAAAACATTTATTCATTTGATAATTTCATGACATTTGTATGAAATAATGCAGCCAATGTTATACTATTTCATACAAATGTCATAAAATTATCAAATGAATAAGATGTGTTTGAAAGTGGCAAACCTTTTCTATGAACTAATATAGTCCATGTTTCAATTTATTGTCGTATGATGATGTCGTATGACGGCACTACCATGTATAGATAAGTTGTTAAGGATTGGCTTGTTGAGGAATGTTTCTACAATATATAAGAATTCTTAGAATATACAAGAATTGTTAGAATATAAATAAGGATAGTGTTTAGTAGTTGTACCTAGAATTAAGATTTTTTTTGTGTATACGCCTGGAAAGGTAAAAATAAGTGTGGCTATTGTTTTTAAATTATGTACATCTGAATGTTACCATGTTTCAAAAAAGAACTTGAACTTAAACTTAAATATTTTTACAGTCCCTGTTTGGGCGCCAATTATAACGTAAAGTTTTATAGTATATTACATAACTTAATAATAATACTTTTGTTTTATACACTGTTAACAAAAGTAGTACTTATTATTTGTAAGATGGAGGCGAATGAGCATTCAAATTGCTCTGACTTAGCAGTAGTTATAATGCTAGACTAGCACAGCGAATCATAGTAGAAACCTATATCGCATATGAATAATTACAATTACAATAGCATTAATTAAATTGGTATTAATAGCACCCCAGTACTTGAGAGCTTATTTCAATAGACAGGACAACAAAGTTAATCAATGACAAACTTTAACTATCAAACTTCGACAAGATACCTTGTAAGTTTGACTCTCCATTAATGGATAATTTTCAATTAAGCTACCTACTATCTAACTATTACTTACCGTTAAGATTTAGAAGCGCTATAATAATTAATTACAATAAAGCGTATTGTAAAACTTATTTCATTAGGAGTGAACTGACTGAAAATCTGAGCAGCTCAGATTAAATATACAGATTCAGCAACTTACAGAAGATCGTAACCAAGACTTCTTTGAATAGTTACCAAGTCTACGAAGCTTATGTAGAAAGAAAGAAAGACTTTAACAAATAAAAAAAGCTGCTATCAGAACGCGTCTTTCAATTTTTTTCATTTTGTACGTTGTTTATTTTTTATGATTTCATAAAATCGAAATAAATAAATGTAATAATATGACGCTTTGGTAGTGAACAGAGTCAACCCACACTTATCAAGTTATGAGATAACAAGCAATTAAGTGGCAAGGTTGAATAAAAAATAATGTTTAGCCTATAACTTCTAAACTATAGTTAATTCGGATTTTAATAAGAATTGCATCGTAGGTATTAGCAAAACATGCTGCTTGCCTTATTTTAATAATAAAATATTTTTTAACTAGTTTTCCTGTTAATCGCTGTATTGCACTTAGCTCTATTCACCATTTAGATTTTAGGAAAATGATCTAGCAATAATCACGCTGAAAAGAGTTATGTGTCATAGATCTGTTTAATATTCATAAAGTTGGTAGCAGTGGTTGCAATATTTTGTATAGTAAGGCTTCATTCTTACATATTTTTTTTTTGGTATTATTCACGAATAGCCATAAAATTTATACCTCGCTAGTGGATCGTCGGCTGGATGTCTCGCTGGGCTCATTGGTCTCCGGGGTTTCGCTCTCCGGAGCTTCGGTCACCGTGCTCGTAATCACTTCCTGAAAAACATATAACTGTAATTAAATTAAATTTATTTAAAAATGTATTTTAATATAAATAAATAATTTTTCATTAATAGAAATTTTATTCATCAGTATCGAGACTTAGAAATGGAAAACTATTTAAACTCGGTATAACTTTGTTCACTATATCTCTCAGTAGGCATGAGAAAAACTGTTGTGCTTATGCCTGTAACGACCTACATCGTCTTATTAGCCACGTCATGAGTTTAGGAGAATAGTGGAATCTATTGTGTTAGCAGTCCTGGTAATAATATCAGTCTTTATTCAGAGAAAACGGTGGGAGATATTTTAACTTTAAATATATTATAAAATTACTTAATATAATTTCATTTGGCGTGAGTGATGAGGGACAGGTGAACTCATCTTATAAATTAGGTAAGTTGGCAATCATTAATTCATAAATTGAGATTCTCGTTATTGATTTTGATCATGACGTTAAAGGAGTCTGGATAACGCTTTGTAAGTGGACGACTGTTCTCAACTCTTAAATAAATCTCCTTACAGTGGTAGTAGTGTCCTGTGTGTAGGCAGCTCTGGTGGTGACGTCTCGAGGCTCGACGGGCTCGGCGGCGGGAGAGGGAGGCGCGGACGGAACAGCTGCGGGAGCCACGGTGCGAGGAGCAGTGGTAGACTCTTCTATCTCGCTTTCAGCCTCGCGGGTCTCATCGTCGGGCTCCTCACTTTCATGAATTCCGTTGGATGTCTAAGAAAAACACGGAGAAGTATAAATAAATAACTGAAGATTATTACTCTGATTCTAAAGTTTAGTACTTTCTGCAATTATCAAAGAAAATTCACAAAAGCCCTCGGGGCAAAAGGTAACTCCAACATTTCGAATGTCAATGATATTAACATTCGAAATGTTGGAGTTACCTTTACCGAAGAGTAAAGAATTGTTTGATACCTTGACCCTTTCGTTCTGTATGTCCTGACGTTGCCTAACGCGCTGGTCGCGCTTCGCGCTAATCTGGTCGCGCGCCGCTTGCTGACGTTGCACCTCTGCTTCGATGCGGTCCAAAAGCAACTCTTCAGCTTCAGGCGTCATCGACATCAGAGACACTGCCATGTCATCCTTGGATTGCATCGACTGAATACAAAAATAAAATTAAAATTAGACGCTACGTAACAAACTGAGTTAATAAATGTCCTATCACGATAGAAGTACATGGTAATATCCAATATATCATGGATCGATCCCAAAACTGTCATTGCTCAGTAGTACAAACGACCGTATAAGTATCAAGCCTAATAATCTGTTGGAAAATGACTGTTATTACATCAGATAAAAGTACCCGTAAAAGTCGAAGTGTTTAACTCAAACTGCTAGTATGTGTACAGGAGAGTTAAGTAGAAAATAACATTGACAGCAGTAATATTATTAATTGCGGTGTAAATCGCTTCGCCGACGAATTTTCCGTCAAAGAAATTTTTGCCGACACATTCATAATCCAATCCACAAATAACACTTAGAACTTAAGAAATAGTGGCATTGCATTAGTCGGTACACGGTTATTTTTTATGACCAAGCAAAATTGGATATTACGCAGTCCAGCTTGATGAACAGTATACCCATGTATATAATTAGTACCCATGCAAATAAAGTTTGACATGATTTGAAGACTCACCTGAACATAGTCCTCAATGGCAGTTCCAATGCTAGCGTAAAGGTGTGGGCGGCGGCGAAGGGCGGTGAGCGCGCGCTGTAGAGCCCGGTCAGCATCCTGATAAATTACATTCATGAGATTAATTAAAATGACAATTAAGTTTTTAATAGGACATTTATTTTAATTGCTTAGTAGGTACTTAGCAATTTAATCTGCCCATAGCCCCATAGTGACCTTCCCATTTCTATGGAAAATATTGGTTATAGGAACCATTACTTGTAAATTACAAATTCCGGAATTGCTTCTTTAACTCTGACAGTTCAGTATTAAATCTATCGATTTTAAACCAGCATCTTACGACATCCTCTCCAGTTTGTCTATTGGGTTGCCAAAACGGAGCTCTCGCTGAAATGATTTTAAAAATCAATACGATATTTTTTAATTATGTAATATAATATATTAAAAATAAATTAAGTTTTTAATAGGACATTTATTTTAATTGCTTAGTACTTAGCAATTTAATCTGCCCATAGCCCCATAGTGACCTTCCCATTTCTATGGAAAATATTGGTTATAGGAACCATTACTTGTAAATTACAAATTCCGGAATTGCTTCTTTAACCCTGACAGTTCAGTATTAAATCTGTCGATTTTAAACCAGCATCTTACGACATCCTCTCCAGTTTGTCTATTGGGTTGCCAAAACAGAGCTCTCAGAAATGATTTAAAAATCAATACGATATTTTTCATTTCAACCACATTGATGGAATGGAGAAAATGACAATCGGCGTTTAATATTAGTATAACATTTACAACAAAGCTATTGATACTTATACTTACCTTTAAAAATAAATAAACATGAAATATGCAAGAGTACCATTCTTATATTTTATTATTATATTTACCTGTAATCTGTCGGCTGCGCTGGCGCGCTCAGCGGCGGCGGCTTCCCTTCCAGCGGCTGCAGCGCGGCGCCACGCGGTAAGAGCCCCGCTGCGTTCAGCTGCCAGGGCTCGCACCAAGCGCTGCAAGCACTTCTGGACGCGGTGGGCCTGTGAATTAAGCAAAGATATGAAAACGAATTCGTGTCTGAATTATGATATGCAATGCTGTAGATAAAAAAAAAGATATTTCAGAACTGTCTTTAGCCGTAGAGTAAAGAAGAGTAAAGATTTGCCTCTTAAATCTTATCTAAAATAAGAGTTGCCATTAGGTTCCTCTTCAGTAAGAATCAACTCGATCGATGCATATTGCCATTAGCAGATTAGATAAAAAATTAAATTAGGTACTGGTTAAAATATTACGTTCCGATAACAGAAAAACAAAAGGAATATCGGAAGAAAGAGCGGAGATAAATTGAATTAAAGTGTGAGTTATTTATTAAATCGTTCGTTTTTCTTATCACCCGCAACTTTTACAGCGTGATATGGATTTCCAATTAAGTTTCATTTCCCGGTACTGATTATAACCTAAAATCCCAGAAATGCCCGGAAAAATCAGTAACGGGAATTTTTGGAATCAATCCCTAATGAATAATTGTGCGATATGAAACCTCTTTCCTTCCTCCTTTCCCCGTTGCCGTATTCATTGCCCGTTCGCACAAACCAATTAGGACACTTCTTGTCGACATTCATATGTTTGATCGAGAGTTTATACAAACAAAATTCGCGTGATCATGTTTTATTGGGAAGACGGCTTATTTTTAATGAAGAAAAAAACCCGAAGATAGATCATCACATTATTCACTCAACTGTCGCAAAAAATGTAAGAAAAAGAAGGTATGTAAATTAAAGAGCTCACTTTTTGTAACTTTACAAACTAGAGTATAAATAAAAAGGCAGAAAAGATCTTAAGAGAAGTATGTAGTGTAGCAGATCTTGAAAGGTTTAATAATCTGTAACAATTTAGTAGAATACTATCATCTATGTTCCAAGCATATTTGAACCCATTTTGACAGCTTAGCCCTCTTTCCTGGTCTGCACGCGTAGCACAAAGAACAAGAAAAGCTCGAGCTATACGTGCTTCTCGGCTTCAAATATACCTAGATTGAAAGGTGAATAGGTACTAATATTATAAAATATCAGAAATATAGAACGCATTGGCATCTCCGACTTCTGGTGGTTTCATTTCTACACGACACTACATTTAGTTATAATAATAAGAAGCACAAAGATCCGCCCGAGTTTGAACCTTACAAGTCAGTACAAATGTACTGGATTGATTAGCATATGGTATAAATGAATTTGCTGGATTGATTAGCTAGGCATGGCACTTACATTAGGCGGGGTATCTCTCAGTGAGCGCGTGTAGCAGGAGAGCGCGGTGCGGCGACGCTGAGCGAGGTGTGCTAGGACCCGCTGCTGATGAAGGGCTGCCAGCCGGCGACGTTCCGCTACGCCTTCTTCTTCAAGAGACTGTGACAGCAAAATTAAAAAAAAATGTTTCAAAAATGTTTGGAGACATGGCCAGTACCCCTAGCACGAACACTTTTAAATTTCGAATAGCCATCGTATCGAGTAGTTACGTTAGCTTTTGTCTGGCTTTTGGTGAACGATACTATTACGATTCGAAATTTAAAAATGTTCGTGTATGAAATAATGTGCAGTAATAACAGTGATCAAATGTCCATTTTATCTTTATTCGCTTTTTTGCGTAGTACAAAACAAAAATCCTAACAGAAGAAACTGCAACACAGCCAAATATTTATCATGGCGCATATGTCACTTTGGTGACGTTTAGTTGACTTCTATGTCGCCCGCCATATTGCCATAGTGGATAACGGTGAAATTGACGAAAAATTACAACTTTTGTACAAACGAACTATGCATGAAAACGAATTATTAGTATTTTTCGTGGATTCACGGGACTTTTCCTGATTTTTTTGAGATACTATACATATACTTGGCCGGATATAAAACATCTCTTTTGTCATATGAGATTATTATCAGATATTTGTAACATTCTTGAAAATGTTTATACAGATATTTTATTCTGATTATAATCTCATTGTTAGACCACGTTGTAAAATCTTTTCTAAGTTTGACGCCGTCTTTATCTGCTTTTATTAACATAATTCATAACCCACCAACCTGCATTGGGCCAGCGTGGTGGTGCTATGGTCCAAGCTCAAATGGGTTTCTGCTGGGCACAGGCTTTCGTACGTGGTACGAAGGCCAGGCCCAGCAGTGAGACGTAATATGCTGGTGATGGTGATTATGACCACGTTTAGTATAAGGCGGCTTAACATTAGGTTCTGTCACTATTATTGCTTGATGATCATTAATTTGAAGGTATTATTGATGTTAATATTGAGATATTTATCCCATTAGTATTATTGATGGTACTAGTAGGACTAAGTGCTATAAGGACTAATTAGTGCAATAATGGTGTTTGAATGAATTAATAGCGCAATAAAGAAATATGATTTACTTAATATTACTAATAGTAATATTACCTACTAGGTCACTAGGTACTATATTATCCCAAAAAGATAACCCGGAATGAAAAGAACAATAGAAAACCAATACAATGCTACTGTTGAGTTGAATTGCAAGACAAATACCTGTACGTTTGCCTGGAACTTTGCCGTCATGCGTTGGCGGAAGGTCTGCGCGGCGGTCGGGTCCGATGTCATCATCTGCTGGTAGCGATCCTCCAGCTCGGACCATTCCTTCATGACCTTGGTGATCTGAAATTTCATTTCTAAGTTTTACCAGTTTTAAGTTGAATCGAATATTAATCTATCTGCTATTAATAGACTGGCCTAACACGCAAGCATGGTTCTAATAACAGTTATCCATAAATTTGTAGGTACTAGCTATTCAATTTTTCTAAATTCTATGGTCTTTCGCTACCTTCTCACGGTGGGTTTCTTCAAGTCGTTGTTGCGCATCCTTGTAGCTCTGATGCTCGGTTCGAGGATCAAAATGCGAGAAGTAGGGGTCCGAGGTAGCTGTTGAAGCCTAAAAACATATTTTATCAGTACATGCTCTTTAAGCTACGAAAAGCGTTGAAAACCATAAAATTTTCTAAAATGTATTAGGTAATAGAAAGTTACTCACTGTAGTGGTAGTTGTAGTGGTAGTCGACGTAGTGGTTGTAGATGGAGCTGCAGAAGATTCTGGACGCGGCCAAGCACTGTCATCGCCGTCTGTATAATCATCATCCTCAGCATCGTCGTCTCGAGAAAGCTCTGCGTCTTCATCCTCGTCCATATCTACGTTTAAAAGAAACATTTTATTAAATATATTAAAAATCTTAACAACGAATCCATAACAATATAAAATACAGTAATTTCATTTTTTGGCTGAGAATTAGCACCCACCATCATCAGCATCGTCGTCATCATCATCATCACTCAAGTTAAGAGTGTCATCGTCGTCGTCGTCATCCAGAGCGTCATCATCATCGAGTAAATCGTCATCACGCTCGTCCATTGCAGCGGAGGCAGCTAACATCTCTTCACCGCCAGGGCTGACAGGCACGCCGACGTCCATAGGTTTGTGCATTTTTACATTTTCTGCAATAAATACGTTACATTTTTCAAAAACTCGCACAACATCTTTTTTTTTATTTTAATCTGAATTGACATCTGATACTCGTATCACTAAGCCTCCGAAAAGGGGGTAGGTTAACTGACAATATATTTATTTATGACCATTAATCCTTTTGAAAAATATCTAACCATATATGAAATTTAGGCATCTAACTTATCTCCTCTATATTTAATAATGCTTGTCACTTCTAATATTTGATATTCTAGAGGTATATAAAGATCGTGAGACGTACCCTTAAAATGCTTTGGGCAGCAAACGAATTCCACTCCTGAAAATAGGCTGATCCCGCAAGGCAAGAGCATCGCGAAAGTCCTGAGCCTCAGTCCTCGCTGAGCGCACGCTCGACCCGCGGTGGCGTTCCACCTCGCGAACTGCCAGCATCGGCTCTGGTTGTGGATGTGATCGAACAAGCAGCTTTCCGGCACCAGCAGCGCATCCGATTGGAATGGACCTTCTGCCGGCAAATTGTCTATGTAGTTAATGGAGACAAGTCTCCTTGTTTCAACATGAGTAAGTAGCGTGACTACCGCTGTTCATATTTCACTGAATAGCTGTAAAAAGCCAATAACTAAAAACACAATAAGTAAAAAAGCAAGACAGTTCGTAATGTGATTCGAAATAAGATTAAAGAAATAATAATAATATCTAGCCCAAAGTAAGCATCATTAAGAGCTTATGTTATGGATACTATTAGATAACGGAGAAATAATGGTATGTATTAATACTAGAAATATACTAAATAAACATATAAACATCCATGACTAGTAAACAAATGCTCGTACTCATCATACAAACATTTGCTCCTACTGGGATTCGAACCCGGGACCTCTTGACCGAGTAGCCTGTATATTAAAGCAAGGGGTACAGACCGCTCGACCAGCCGGTCGTGGGGCAAAATGTTTATATTATGGATTATGGTAAATTTACAAGTAGTAAGTTAGGAGAAGAAAACCGTAGAAAAATGTATAAACTGTGTACCATGATAAATTTTAAAGCAGAGCAGGTCAATGGTGAATGCATGGAGTTATATTGTACCTAATATTTTCCTAAAATGATTTCAAAATTCAAAGTAAAAAACAAACACAATCCAATACTTTCAAGCAAAGACACATACCAAGACAGCGGAACGGCTTGACCCATCTGGTGACCTTGCACTTGGCGGCACTGCCCGTGCCCAGCTTGCACCAGTTGCTGACCTTCACGTAGTGCGATGCCTCTACAATGTTGGTGATGTCATGGCTGGGATACACCTGGACAAACATCAAATTCCAATATACTGAAAATATACAGTTGCGAGCACACAAGCGTAATGATAATGGTGATACTTTATCAATTTGTTTTTGTTGTTGGAATAGCACCTCTCGGTAATGTCAAACAAATTGTATTAGAAATCGTCAAATTGAGCAATCCTTCAAAGGTGATTGACTTTTGATTTAAGTAGATATACCGAATATCTATAATAAATATCGTTAATACTTTAGGAACTTAAACTTAGATATAAGGACAACATGTTACGGCCTTACGGCTTAAGACCAGAATACGGTTACATCTAGCTTCATCCGGCTGTTATGTTAACTTTATTACCAATTTTAGCCGTAACTTAATAGAATACGAGTGATTATCAAGAAAAATCTACTTTTTACTTGTGGCGATAGATCAAGGCATTTTCAGAACCCTGGCCAAGGGGTTGTAACTAGGTCAGTGGGCAGACCGTGGCTTGATAGTCTGATGATAGTTCAGTGAATTTATTGCTGTTCTGTGCCAGCTGCGAGGATTGGCGTAATAGCAAAGTCCTTACCCACCAATAAGTTGAGGTGGGCTGAGAACGCAGTATGTATGGAGTTTCTGAAATTTGCTATATTGCCGAACTCCATTTTTTTTATCATGCTACAACGTAGGTAGTAGTCCATTATTTGATATTTTTATATTATCTGTGAAGCACCTAAGTAGGTAGAGTATATGAAGAAAATTAAAGAAATAAGGACCATTAGAGATTTTCTTTGTATGTAGGTATTATATTTCATTATTTTTGACCAGTTAATACAACCGGCTTCTTATGGCTTCATTCAAGACTTATGACTAACACGCAGTCACAATATTCACAATCAGGCGTGATTGAAGTCGTAAACGAAGTGTGTCGGCCACAATATCCGGAGTCACTCGGCTTGTGACTGGCGACAAAACCGCAGACGACGGGCTAGGTACACTTAATGAATTCCCCCGGTTCATGAAACGACTTATAGTATTCGGTATAACCAATAACGATACTACAGAAAATGGTGAGTAAAGTAAAATATAACCTTAAATTTTGTATGTTATTAAAAATAGAAGATTTATGAATTGTACCTTTCTACTTGTAAACTACCATGTACTGTCCTTCGCCAGCAGGTTCGCTCCGCTCTCGAGGAAATTATTGCAAGATAAAATACACGTATCCTGCATTATTTTAAGGAGTCAATTTGACGTTTGTTAATATTTTTTTACTTTGACAATACTTAAAATATTTAAGTGCAAGAAGCGTTTAATAGTATACGTATTATTTTAAGATACCGAAAAAAATGCAGTCCCCGCTTTTTCTACAACACTCACAAGATTTTCACGGCTTACCTTTTTGCAATAATCCAGGATCTCCATCTTGTCCTTGAGGCAATTGTGTGGCTTGGTGGTGAGGTCCGGAGTCCATCTGCCTGCAGCCGACATGTACTGCGGGTGGTAAGTGGCGCCGGCCTCGCAGAGCACCGCCACTTGCGGCTCGGCCCCCGTGCTAGCCTGTAAGTAATAATATTATTGTTGTATTAAAACAATACTTTGGTATAAATATTGAAGATTTTTATTAAAATAAAGATTTTTGTGACACGAGTGGTAAACTGCGTACGACCCGCCTGCGCTACGAGCGCCTCTGCTACGGTTGCCGTAGCACTGAGGCATTGCCTACCCTAAAAATCAGGAGAATGCGTTAAGTTGACAGATTTTGCGATGAATCCCGCTGCTGCCAATTTTATAACAACACAGTATATTTGTTTTATACTGCAGGCGTCTACCGGGTTTTATAGTCTATCGACGCCTGCAATATTAAGAAAAGGTTCGGAATTTCATATACGTTGCCATACCGAGGATTCAATTGGCCTATACCGTGGTCTGTAATTAGACTGGCGATATTTCCCTTGACCCCTGAACAGCTAATCGCATTACTACTACAGTCGGGAAAGTGGTAACATCTACCAAGGTGGACAGTAATAGTGAAAAGGTATTAACCCTAAAATATGATTAATTAAATTTTGTTAATCAGTTGAATTTAAGAAGCCTCAGAATCCGACTAATATTCATAAACTCTGTAGGATAGGCATCAGTTTAGAAGTAAACGACTTCAAAGGCCTCGCCATAGCTGCATTTGAAATAAAATTCACAATTATAGCATTATTAATTATAAAATTCAGAATTATTTCATTTAGATAGTTATTCGTGCAAGAACATCGAATGTTACTTACCTACAAGGTAAATAAATCATTAACAAAAATTATACATTTCAAAAAACTAAAATTAAACGAATAATTAAATGAAGTTACTCCTCTCATAAAAAGGTATTCGGAGACGGTGCTGCACTTTCTATTGTGTCTGGAATCAGTTTTGCACCAACTCCAAAAAATACCATTATGCTCACGGCCTCTCTCTATCATCGCACCTCTCGTCATCGGCAGGGAAATTACGTGTGAGGACACGTTGATACCAAAATGGTCTCGTACCGTGCGATTTCAGAGAAATTTTCTCCCGCGTACGCTCAACATGCATAATTACATGTTTTAGAATTGCGCTGTTAAACCGACGACACACTTAACTCTCTGTCTCAAAAACTATTGAACCGATTTTAATGAAATTTGCACAGTTGCCTAAGTTGTACTATATCAAGTCCAAAAAAATAAAATTTTTGCAACCCGACTTATAGTTTTTGAGATATGCGCGGACAAACAAACATATGTACAGTCATGAAATTTGGCACCATGTTCAAAAGCTGGTGTTAACGGTAGGCTGGAGCCCGTGGACTGTATATTAAATGGTAGAAAGAAGTGGGAACCAAGGAAACCACGTCTTTGCAGTTCACCAGTATATTGACAACCAAAACTATCAAAAACAGACCTATAGAAAAAATAAGAAACTGACAAATATAAATAAGTACAAAAATATTAAAAAAACCATAACAAGAAGGCTGGCTAACTATCAGTAATAGCTGGTATAGACTAACATAAGACTGTGCAATTCCGACAATATTACATACATATGGGTCGAATTGATGACCTCCTTTTTTGAAGTCCGTTAAAAACATCCACAGATATGAATTTATTTAAAATATTTCAAGCCAAGAGCCTTCTCGGAGAGTTCATTAAGTTAACAGACGTAAACTTCGAGTAGTGAGTAAATGAGGCTAAGATTTAAACGGCTACGAATCTAGGCCAGATCAAATAGAACTGGCACGTATGTGTACTCTTAGACCTAATTTTAACTTAGCGTCTTGAATCAAAATTCCAAAGTTGTGTATTGAACTTCGGATTGAAGTCTGTATGCGGGCTTCACTTGTAAGTAATCGCACTGGAAATAAATTTCAAAGAAAGAAAAGAGACTATTTATCTGCAGCGTTGGAAAGTTTCAAAGGAAGTTTGCTTTTTCTTATTCCACGTGGATTATGTATAGAAGTTAAGAATACCGAGACAAAGATTTATTATAGAAAACGAGGTACCCGTATTTTTGTACTTCTTAATATTATTCTAATGGCAAAATACTCGAGTAGGTAACATAGACACATTAGTATGTCCTATACATACACCTCTCTTAAAATTCTGATTCTGTAAAGTTTCTGTAAAACAAAACAGTTTCGAATCTTCTTTTTTATAACATTACAATAAACTGCTATAAAATCAAGGTTTTTTAAATTGTAATTTGTACTTTAGTTTTAGAGAAGGTCAACTTTATCTACATAATTCTTTTTTTATACTACAATGTTTAATATATCAGCATATAAAATAAATAAATCTGTGATAACACTCATGTCTAGACGGAAAAAGAAAATTGTTTTATTACATTACAGAAGTAAGTAAATACGTTTTGTGTAGACTATATAGTAGGTACCTAGTTATTATTTTTATATACTTAATGACTTATTTGTTTGATCTCTTTTCTCGTGAATTAGATGTAAAGGGTTGTGCAAAAGGCATATTATTATAACTGATATGGATGGTAGCCGGGCGTCTGGACGGTTCCCAAGGGCGGGTAATTTACAGATTTCAGATTCGGGCAATCTTTGAGGTCGTTGCTTTTTCATTTTCCACTAGTACACATATTCCGGGTTCACTGGTAGACAATACCTTAAGTATGAATTCCGTCCATTGTGCGTTCTTTGTACAATAAAAATTTCATAAATAATAATTATTTACAATTTAATATAAAGGATTCATGATAAGGGGGCTTCGCAGCATATTCTCGGTCGAGCTTACGTAGGGTCTTAAGACAAAAGTCTTCAACTCGTGTGTGTTGCCAGTAATGACGAACGGAACCGAGACTTGGCCGCTTACAGTAGGCCTGATAAGAAGGCTCAAAGTCACCCAATGGAGAGGGCTCTAAGCTTGGTATTTCTCTGCGTGATCGAATCAGAAATGATGAGATCCGCAGGAGAACTAAGGCCACTGACATATCCAAAAGAATTGCGAGTCTCAAGTGGCAGTGGGCAGGCCACATTGCAAGGAGGACTGATGGCTGTATGATTACGAAAAACCCAACTTCCAATCGATCCTAAGCTAATATAATACAAAATATTTTTTTTAAAATAGGCAACAAAGAAGCACTTTCAAATCGTCAAAAAATACATTCTATAACTATCACAAAAAATATATTAACTAACAACGCCATAGTGTCTGTCTGTCTGTCATGTCTGAATTTATACCGAAAATAAAAATACCTTTAGGCCTTACACTTATTTTTGGATGAAAACGCACATGCAATATCGAGTGAGTTTTCCTTGTTATTCCAGGTGGACCGTCAGCTTGTTCCTCATATAGTTGTGTAAAGTACGACAAAAAATTGAAACATGGGCTATATTAATCACATTTTAATGTTTTTGATGCGTTTGCTTACTTTATTGTAACAATCACAAATAAAGAAAGAAAACAATGAAAAAATATATGCTCCAGGTGGGAATCGAACCTGCGTCTCCTGATGTCCGGCCAGACGCGATTACCACTAGACCACCGGAGCGCTAGGTATATTCTGATGGTAATTTCTTCACCGCTTTCTATCCTTCTTCTTAACGTTTCTTAAGCAACGTTGATCTCACCACTCATTGAAGTTAACACCTCTAGTGATCCGAAATAATAATTTTACATAGCTATATTAGTTCATAGAAATTTGGCAACATTTAAATACATCTTAATCTTTTGATAATTTTATGGCATTTCTATGAAATAATGCACTCTATGTTATGTCGTACTGTTGCCGTCACCAATAAACTCTGTAGTGTTGTGTTTCTGCGGTGAGTACTTAAGGAGTAAGGCTTTCACTTGATTTTAACCCGTGACGCAAAAAGAGGGGTGTTATAAGTTTAACGTATTTGTCTGTGTGTCTGTGTGTCTATCTGTAGCACCGTAGCTCCCAAAGAAAAGGATCGATTTTGATTCATTTTTTTTGTTTGAAAGCTGACGTGATCGAGATGATCCTTAGCGATAACTTATGAAGATCTGTTCAGGCGTTTTATGACTATCTGCTCATTTCCTACTTGACAAAAGGCGTTTCTTATCTTACTAACTTTCAAAGATGCCATTGATTTCGAAATTTAGTTTACTATTGCTTCGTTGGTATTTTTAAGAGCTGATTCGTTACCATCAAAAATTCCCCGCTTACGGCAGATATAGCTTGTTAGGGCACATTAGAATAGTGTCAATGAGATTGTGTTAGATAAATGATTAATGAGGCAGAGGGTTAGGTACTTAAAATTTTTAATTTTGTATTTGTATTGGTGACAGCATTACTCGGCCCGGCGGGGTCGAAAAAGACGCGGGAGGCGGGCAGGCGCGGCTAGACATCGAGACGCTAGCCCGCGACCACACACACTCATTAACGCAGCGACTTAGCTAACTACTTAATTACTTAATATCACGTTTTGTTCACTGTCGGGCTATATTCTATAAAGTAAACCAGTACATAATATACAGTCCACTTTTATTGTTAGTTTCCCGAATTAAAGCTATTAGGGCTAACATCTTCACTAGTATTATTACAAACTTGCAACACGTGAATAGTGCCTAAGTTACTACAAGCGCCTATCGGCAACCGCTTGCCATCAGACGGGCTTATTAGCCTCTCTTGTCGTAAACAAAACTTTTATAGAATTTGCTCTTTAAAAATAACATTATTGTCTGTATAACATAGTAATACTCGACATGGTAATAACAGTATCTGTTACACCAACAAATTTCATCTCAGGCCGCATTTAATCATTGCAATCCCGAAGCGGTATTGCCTAATAAAACCTTAGTTCGCACGGCGGGTACGCCATAACAAATTGTGGCTCGTTCCATCCGAGAATAGTTGTTGGGGCATTAGTTAAGCGGTAGTTAAGGCACGTCCCAAATTGTACAAGTTGCCTCGTTAGCCTGACTGACAGCCTCGAAGAGAACTCAAGAACCTTCTGGAACGTTCCCTCACGCCGCTTATACATGTATTTAAAGTTTTAATTAACGGTATAATTTTTAATACACACCGTGACTCTAATTAGGTTAGGCTAGTGTCCGCTTATGTAATATCTGTAGTCATTATTATGTATATAAATTTAGCCAAATCTGCGAGTAGAAATTATAAACAGGGGTATTCCCCTGCTCAATAGCATTGCCTGATTCGAGCATGCGAATGTCAACAATTACATAGTATTGTATAAGACTTCCTTTTATTTAGGTAGCGGGTGGATTTTTAATATCTACCTTTACGGCGGTGCCATGAAATCTTTTTTCATAATATTTTGTATGGAGAAAATTCAACAACATTCCTCAACATCTTCCAAATTTCGGTTGAAGAAATTTAAAAAAAATGTAGTTATAATGTTAATAAATGCTAAGAATAGACGTTTGTTTCAACCCCCATTACATTCTCATGGAATGGGGGTTTATTTGATATTTCAATGAAATAGCTTTCAAGATGCCATCAAACTTTATACCATTTACCAGTTTCAATAAGCTCCAAGTCACGTTTCCGACAAAATATAAAATCGTTTTAAGCGAGTACAGGGTGTTCCATTTAGTGAGAATAGTCAGTTACCACCCTGGGGGTAAGTGCAAACCGTAGTTGCGAGTCGCGAAGTTCAGTACCCTGTTCGCGGGACGTGAGGTGGGCCAGGCTGCGCTGACATCTATGGAGAACAACTATTGTGAAACTTGGCAAAAATGCTTTGAAATACGTTCAGCACCTACAACTTTTATAACAAAAGGAATTTCAGTGTAATATTTTTGTGCAAACAAGCGAACAGCTTATTTTCATAATATTAGGTTATTATATTTCATACATAATTATTTTGAGACCATAAATGAGACATTTTTGGTGATTCCTCAGGGAAGGACGATGTCAAAAGAAAAAAAAATTAAACAAAAATTAAAACCGACTCCGCGGTGCTTCACTATCTATGGTTTCTGGAAACTACTTAGCACCAACTCCAAAAATATGTTCCTAGGAGATGAGTACCTACTAAAATTTAATTATTTTAGCCTTTTCAGATTTTTTGGAGTCGGTGTTAATTTATGTTTAAATTTTCTTTTCACAATTTTTAGTGATAATTTTTGAAGGTCAAAGCTAGATGGGTGACCGTTAGCTTACATTGTTTTTTTTACTATCGTATCATTTCACTAAAAATTCGTATGAAAGCAAAAATCCGCAATTTCTCATACGTAGACGACTTAATTTTCCAGATTTTTTGATAAATAAACCAAACTACAGAATTGATTTTCAAACCATTTTTATGGAACCAAATGGAACCTATTCCGCATCGAACAAAAAAAGAATCATCAATATCGGTTCACCCAGCCAAAAGTTCTGAAGTAACAAACATAAAAAAAAACATACAGACGAATTGATAACTTCCTCCTTTTTTTGAAGTCGGTTAACAATTCATTGTTTTCTGCCGTCAATAGCATAGAAATCGATTCAATTTTAAGTCGTCACCTAGAATATCTGGTTTTGTAGAACCGGCGAAAAGACACACACTCAACACAAAACTTCATACAAGATATTATGTTTCAGTTACTTACATCAATGTAAAATTACTAAACATGTAGGTATTAAAATTGTTTCCACTTACACTCACATGATGACATAAAGCCGCCAATTATTGTGTAATATTTCGTTAACACAGTCAGTAATTAAAACACACAAATTTATGACACATTTTACTGTTACGTGGGTCACAATCACAATCTCCCCCATCATATTATAATAACGTAACAAATCTTTAGCATCGTTAAAACTCAAAGCGAACACGTCTCGTTTCCGGGATATTAATCGACGGAGAATTTAACGATAGTCGTTTATTTTATATTGCATTGCAATCGTTACACGCCTATTAAACACTTATCAAGTTATCACTCACTTCATGACGATTTTTATAAACTACTCAAATCTTTCAATTGATGTAGTACTTAATGATTATTATAATTCGTGCTAATTTGTCTAAAATTAGGTAAAGTTGACTGAAAAGTAAAATCTTTAATCTTAAATTATGTTACAATCCAGAAATTTAGAAAGCTTTAAGTATAATGTTAGCATTATAGAGCTTTCTGAACTTAATGATTCAAATGAAAAAAATATTTTTGTGTTAAATTGTCCATTTATTGATGAATTATATAGGCTATATAATATTACGCTACGACCAATAGGAGATGAGCATTGAAGAAAAATGTTGCAAAAAAGGGGAAAACATATTCCTTTTTAGAGCTTTCGTTGCGTGCGCTGCGTAGACGGTTAAAGTTACGCAAAAATCATGTATGCCAGATTTATTCTTCTTTAAAAGTACTAAAAAAAGTCCGCGACAGCATATGTGTACCTTTTAAGTTACCCTTTTTTGGTAATCAAAATTGTTCTCAAATATTGCATTATAGGTATGCGAAGGTATTTTTGTAAACATGATATTGTTCCTTATCAAAATAAATACCAAAACCATAAATATTTAATTTAGAACAAAATTATAATTGAAATCATTTGATTTCAATGAATATCTTATTAGATATCATTATATTTAAAAAAATAACTCCGCAATAAAATAATTATCAAATACCAAGCAAACATTTATGATATCCAAGGCGGGCAGGCGCGGGATTTATTCGCATGGGCGCTCATGACATTGACATTTTTACCATAATTCCACTCTTAATTCGAAGGTGTTCTTATAAACACGACGAAAGATTTACTTTAACCAAATAAACACTCAAGATAAATCATGTAACCTACCCACCTACTACGTACGAAATGTTGTTATTTTCCGACATCCACGCATACGAAGCCGCGGGCACAGCTAGTTCAATAATAATAGGTAGGAGAAAAAGTTTCTTCGCATTTTTTAAGAAAATTCAAAACATTTTTTAATATAGTTTATTAACATTTAACTAAAGTATGTAGGTACCATTTTGTTCGATAACTTTTTGCCATCTTGTAGGTAGGGACATGATCCCTACCTACATATAGAAATTATGGGGCTTCTGATCAAAATACCGCGACAAGTGGCTTTGGCATTCCTCTCGTGATGTTAACCTGACACTGCCTAGAGAATTCTGAAGAGAGCGAAACAGGTGGAAATCTGAAGGTGCAAGGTCAGGACTATACGGCGGATGCATTAACACCTCCCAGCCAAACTCTCTTAATTTTTGCTGAGTGGCTAAAGATGTGTGAGGTCTAGCGTTATCATGATGAAAAACCACACCCCTTCTGTTGATTAATTCCGGCCGCTTTCTCTCAACTTCTTGCTTTAATCTCATCAGTTGTTCGCAGTAGAATTCAGAATCGATGGTCCTGCCTGGTGGTAACAGCTCATAATTAATAATGCCCATCCAATCCCACCACACACACAGCATCGCCTTGTTGCGAGTTAACCCGGGTTGCGCCACAGTCTGTGAAGCCTGACCAGCCTTTGACCACGACATTTTTCGCACGTTCTTGTCGTACGTGATCCACTTTTCATCACCAGTTATCAGCTTCTTCAAAAATGGTTCGGTTTCATTAGGTCGTAATAAAGAATCACAAATGAGTGCACGGTTCATTAGGTTTCTTTCAGTGAGCTCGTGGGGTACCCAAATATGGAGCTTTTTTGTGTACCCATTTTTTTGTTAATGCGCCAAAACTGTTTTGTGGTCAATTCTCAGATCTTCAGCTACGTTGTAACTACTGATATGCCGATCTTGCTCCAGTTTTTCAAAAATGGCATCAATTTTATCCGTAATAGAGCGACCAGAGCGACGTGCATCTTTGACATCTAAATCTTCGGATTGATAACGCTTAAACCAAATTTGTGCTACTCTCACAGACACTGCACTAGGTCCATGAACATCGCAAATTTTTTTCGCGGCTTCCGTGGCATTTTTACCTTTTTTGTAGTAAAATTTTAAAATGTATCGAAATTCTTCATTAGATTCACTCATCTTGACAGTAAGAAAAACAAATGAAAAACACACATTTTCCTAATTTGAATTTGGAATTATCTTTTTTTAAATCTAAACTTTTAATGATACCAAAACCAGCCAGATACAAATAGTACAGCCAAAGAGATTTTATTACAAGTCCATACATACTATAATGCGAAAAGACTTTTTCCCCAACCTAATATATAATTATTAATCACTGTTGTAAATTACAGCTAGTTACAATTCTTTCTGATGTTTAATTCAAAATTTATAAGATAAAAGACCTAAAAGTAAAAGTTAGAGGTACATTACGAAGCTGCCGTACTCAGCCGTTTAATATTGTATGAAATGCAGTCTTAAAAGCGGTGTCAAGTGGCGACCGACACTCGGTCTGACACTCCGAATTGCCAAAGTTGCCACGGACTTACGCCATTTGCAATTTATTTATACGAGTTACTTTTCGACAAAGTTTACTGAAAGGCTGTGATAGCAAAACGCTGTTTTTGTTGTAAGCGTTAACTTCAGGCTTTAAGATATTCTCCTGAATACCTATCTTCTAAACATTTTTTGTAATGTGAAAATTTAAATTGAGAAAGTTTCTGCTATTTCTGACAAATCCATACGTGAAAAGTGTACTTTCCATGACAACAGAATAGTAAAGAAGCTACAGTTTTTACGCAAGCTTAAAGTAAACGCGATCGAGACGTTTCTATTTAATCAAAACTTACACTAGGGGGCATAATATAGGTAATTATAATAATTTAACATTTATAAACTCACAACTGATATCATCTAGCCCAAAGTAAGAGCTTGTGTTATGGATACTAGATAACACTATTGTATCAACAACTGATTGTGACAACAATCTGTCGTGGTCATTTATGCCGTCAACCCTAAAGAAGTACGTAGGTAGGTATATTTTATTTATATTATTAATAAAATATTATACAATAACATATGATCTACTGTATCTTGAGAGATTACGACCTATGTGAAGATGTCACCCGCACGCGGCTGACTTGTTGAGATTAGGGGTATTTGTAGCGATGACAGCAGGAGGAAAATTTCTCCCCGTTGCCTACACTTCTCTTTAGAATAAAAGCAAAATTTCACAATAAATATAGTCTTATACAATTTGGAGGTTCTTCATACAGGTAAGTAAAATGTACATTTTCAGTAAAAAAAAACTTCAGTTTGTTGTTTTCTTAAATTTTATTCTTTTTTAAATCTAAAGTTAATAGTAAAAAAACACTGGGTCAACTTTAATCTAAAATGTAAACTAATTTTCAGTAAATACTTTATCCCAAATGCAAGCGAAATACGATTTACAAAATTGCGACAAGGCGTGCCAATTGGCACCGGTAATTCAGTTTTGTTTTACCTAGTGCCTAATAACTTGGACCCAACTGCGAAAAGTCTGTATAACGAATGTATGTTTTATATGCCTTTGCAAGTATTTAAATAAAAAATCAGATTTTCCCCCAAAAGCTGCATAAGACTGTGCATATAATTATAATTTGGGACGCAAAAATGTTCGATTGAATAAATACGTTAAGAATTTTATAAAATCGGAGATTATTTCAAACTTGTCGATGTGAACAAACCAAAATCTTGCTTAGATAAAGCCACATATAGGATAAATGTTTAATGAGTGTATATTTTATTAGCCTCACAGCTTGCGGGCTATACAGAGTTGCCAATTGGCACCGATAGTGCCGCATTCGGTGTAGCTGCGGTCAATGGTCGGTACAGAACATAAACATGTTGCATAAGTACTGGAGAACACCGAGCTGCGAAGCCTGATTGTGTTTATTTTAGCAACACAATGCGCACAAACTGGGAGAGAAAAGAGAATCCTCACTATTTCAAATACATACCTAAATGAAATTACAAAGAGAAATTAAACATTGAAATTCAACAACAGCAGTTTTTAAAATCAATCGAAATCCTCCTCCCACGTCCTTAAAGTGGCAAAATATCAAAACACAACAAAAAAAGACGGAACGAAAGAATGAAAAATAAACGATTAATTTCGCTGCATTTTGTAGGCCTACTTTGAAACGTTTTCTTAAGGTATGAACCAAAGTTATCCTTATTTCGTAACAGTTCTCAAAACTCAATTCCTTCATTTACGTCATGAATATCCTCCATCAGTCCCAATGAAAGGCTTATAATAGTACCAAGTTCTTGGTAGCTTCGTGTTTCGTATTTCATATCTACGTTCATCTGCGAAGTTTCGCGTACACCTGATAATTATATTCTCTGAACGTTACCGCTTCGATTATAACTCTTTATGACTCTTCTGGATAGGCTATTTACATATAGTCACTCGTAAGGATATAATTTACCGACATTTTATGAAAATTTCAATGAGTCGTGGCCGGTTTATTTGATGAAAAAAATCCTATTAAACAAAGGAACAATTAATAAACGAAAAACAAAAGCCGTCAACGTCAGAGCCCCAAGCATTTGTAACGTCAACAAACAAAATGTTTACAGCTGATGCGGGTTCGCGTAAGCTAATCAGGCCGTCGTAATGAAACACGCTGCTCTACCTGCCATACCCTGCGATGCTCTGAGAAAAGTTTGGACTGCTCGAAACTATGGGACTCGGAAATTTAATATTAATTGTAGCCATCGTAGCAAGCCTTAGTAAGCTAGTCTTACCATTCTACTCTAAGAAGAGGAATTTAAAATTTCAAAGGTTAATCTTGGAGCTCAGTCTGTTTGCTTTAGTGAATTAAGTGATATCCTAAATGAATTTCATTTATCATAAATAATGTATTTCCTAGCACAACATAAAATTCAAGTTAAAATTCCGCTTTCTCCTGCACACACACACACGCAATCTTTCACAGGCATCAGGCATCAGACTCTCACAAACTTATTCAGCAGTATAGTTAATCTAGTATTTAAGGGCAGAGTTTATTTTAAGCAAGTTTGTGCAGAGTGAATAAAGATTTTTATTATTTACTTATTTTTATATCTTGAACCTAGCTTATATCACTTCATCACTTGTGTCATAATTCAAACTGTCATACTAATATTATAAATGCGAAAATAACTTTGTCTGTTACATTTTCACTTCTAATTCGCTAAATTTAGATAAGGTTTGGAATGGAGATATATTAATTACATCCTGAGAAATGACACAGCTAACTTTTGGAGCAAAAACCGACATCCCCACGGGCGGCAACTAGTATGACATAAATTATCTAATATCAAACTGGGGTCAATATCCTTATTGTGAATTTGTGAAGTATCGAACAGGGCGTGGCTCGGACTGGGGACTGGGATATCTCGCAAAAAGATCAATGATTTGGTATTATTGTTTTTAATAATACTGATCATAATCGTGATTAGAATTCTTTGCCAGCACATGTGTTTCCTCCTTCCTATAACATGGGTTCCTTTAAAAGAGGCGTGAAAATCACCTTTCGGGCCGGCAAGGTGGAGGCGGCTAGAGCAGTGTCAGAACTGCACTAGCTGTCTTCGCATATGGACTCTTCTTACCGCTTCACATCAGGTGGTGTTGAGTCATTGGTCGTGCTTTGTTTAAAAAAAAACATTATTTACTAAAATATGGTACAAGAAGAAGTACAAATTTATATTACCATGACACCTATTGGTGTAAATCAATGTGTAGATTGTGTAATAATTTATTTTCTTGATCAAATATAATAATAATAATAATAACAATATTTATACACTCACACCTATTACCTAGCCCAAAGTAAGCATCATTAAGAGCTTGTGTTATGGATACTAGATAACGGAGAAATAATGATAATAATATGTATATAAATATTAGAAATATACTAAATAAACATATAAACATCCATGACTCGTAAACAAATGCTCGTACTCATCATACAAACATTTGTTCCTACCGGGATTCGAACCCGGGACCTCTTGACCGAGTAGCCTGGGGTACAGACCACTCGGCCAGCCGGTCGTAAAAAATCGTCAAAATATTAATCATAGATACTAAGCGAACAATACCTAAATATTCTAATTTTATTGAATGTTTTTTTTTTGTTTTTAACATGATCTACTTCGTAATCTGTGTTTTCGATAGTGTTTTGTAAACTTAACGGCGCGGGTGAGCCGGTAAGAGACGAAAGATTAAACAATATAATAGGTTCATCACAAAACTAGTACTTACTAGTTTCCACTAGTTTTAGCCTGGCAAATCAAATCACCCTCTTAACTTACCTTTTTATGCAAATATATGGAGATGCCTCTCTGCCACGGACACTTGTCCGAGCTCTCAAGTTGCTAGGGTTGCTAGAACTCATGTTAATTAGAGTCTTGATTTAATTTCTAGTTAGACTGCAAAATTTTATCTCATACTTTCCTCTAATGCTATTATTTTCATATGCAATTGTTTTAGTCTGAGCAGCAAGTTGTTTTTATTTAAGTTAAACTAATATTTTTGTTCAAAATGAAAAAACGTGGTTTTAAATCATTTTAAACCAAAATACTGTCGGAAAATTCAAGATACGAATTATTTTCACAATAATTGAAGGTAAGTGTATTTTAGAGAGTATTTTAGATCTTTAAAAAATATTCTCATTATATTTTTTTTCTAGTTTAGATATTTTCATAAGTAAATAATTTTGTCAAACATTTATAATAATGTACAAATGACAATTAAGAATATTATTGTCATTAGCAATATTAGAATTAAGACCAATGTCACTAACATAATATGAATCAAGTAACGTACACAGTAGTCAAAATAAACACCTATTACGGAGGTATTCTTTTATTTTCGTGTCCTTTTTTTATTTTATACAAAGCACGACAAATGACTCAACATCACCTGATGTGAATCGGTAAAAAGAGTCCATATGCGAAGACAGCTAGTGCAGTTTAACACTGCTCCAGCCGCCTCCAACTTGCCGGCCCAAAAGGTGCATTTTCACGCCTCTTTTGAAGGAACCCATGTTTTAAGAAGGTGTAACATGTAACATGGGTTCCTTCAAAAGAGGCGTTTGGACTATTGTTTTTATAAACATGAAAATAAAAATATCTTTATAGCTAATCTAATATATATATACATATATAGCTATCCAAACACGAATAAAATACAGGAATAAGAATAACTCAACAACAGGCGTTGATTTTTATTTCCGCCGTAATAGGATTGTTTACGCTATTAAAAATAAATATAGTTTATTATCGCAACTCACAATTTAGATACAACAGTTTTTGTAACCAAATCACTACATTATTTATGCTGACTAATTAATATAGCAGACAGCCCTGCGCTGGCCGCGAGCTGCGGTGTACCGCACTTAAACGCTCTTGGCACTCTACTTCGCACTTTTTACTTACCAAGCCTCGCTCTGCTTCCAAAAGGAGCATTACAGTTTGAGGCGGAGTGTTGAAATTTTATTCTGTCTCAAAACTCGCGAATTTTCGAGCTCTGCCAACGTCGGATCCAAGTTTCACGGACTTACACGGCGCTTATTAGGTACGGGCTGTGTAACAACGAGAGACTGGAATGTTCTTGACATACCATTTCCGAGTCTTTCAGTTATTCCACTAAAGCAGCGTTTGTGCATTTTACTACTTGGAATATGAATAAATCGGAGTCTTGTGTTCACTCGGTAACCCTAGCTTTGCCATGATAATAAAGATTCAATTAGTACTTTCCGTTGAGAGTAAACGAGATCAATATTTGAGTAGAACTTGTTATTATAAGCTCCGGATATTTCCAAGAATATTAGAGTAATATTTACCTTAAGAAAAATGCTTCCTTTGCAAGAAGATTCGTGTTATTAAGTTAAGTAAGATATTTCCTGAATAGATTTTTATACTTATGTAAAAATCTACCATCAGGCAGACATTAATCGACGAATAAAAGTGGTCGACATTAAAAGTAATTAAGAACGAGACGTTCATCACTATTTTTAACCGACTTCAAAAACGAGGAGGTTCTCAATTCGGCCGGTACGTTTTTTTTTTCTTTGTATGTACACCGATCAGGCCGAGATTACTGATCCGATTTACGTGATTTTTTTTTGTTCGATTCGGAATAGTTGCCATTTTGTCCCATAAAAAATATTTCCAAAATCAGTTGGGTAGTTTTGTTTTTAAATAAAAAAACTGAAATCAGTAGATAAGTCGTCTACGTATGCGAAATTGCGGATTTTTGCTTTCCTATGACTTTTTAGTGAAACGATACGATAGTGGGAAACAATATAAGTTGACGGTCACCCATCTAGCTTCGACCTTAGAAAGTTATCACTAAAAATTGTAATAAAAAAAAATTAAACAAAAATTAAAACCGACTTCAAGAAACTGAAAAGGATAAAATAATTAAATTTGAGTAGGTAGGTACTCATCCCCTAGAAACATATTTTTTGGCGCCTCAGGACGTGAAATTTTTCTAGTTTTATATTTTAAAGTAATTTTTTCAAACATTTATAATAATGTTAAAATCAAAAATTAAGAAAATTTTTTTGGAGTTGGTGCTAAGTAGTTTTCAAACACAATAGAAAGTGAAGCACCGACTTCAAAAAATATTCTTATTTTTTGATTCTAACATTATTATAAATGTTTGAAAAAATTACTTAGTAATTAAAATATAAAACTAGAAAAATTTCACGTCCTGAGGCGCCAAAAAATATGTTTCTAGGGGATGAGTACCTAACTACTCAAGTTTAATTATTTTATCCTTTTCAGTTTTTTGAAGTCAGTTTTAATTTTTTTCCATTTAGACAGGCATAGATAATGCCCGACGACGACATGGTGCCCCGAGTGCGGGCTAGGAGTTTTCACAAACATTTGTAAGAAATTAGGTACCTATTTTCGTTACAACTTTTAAATTTCGATGTCATACGGGAAACTCACATGGGAAGCAGATAGAAGATCGCTTCGAAGTAATAAGACAACCTAACTATCAAGTATCCCAGGTGCTCACGTCAAAAGCTTGCCTTTACTTCACAAAAAAGTAATGTGGTATCGAAACATCAATTATTTACAAAATCATGTTCCCTCCATTCAAAAGAAACCAAATGATGTAACAGGAAATCAGTCTATAGAAAATGTTGTTGCCTTTTGCACAACAATAATGCGGCTTACATACTTACCTACCGTTTGCAGTCCATTACTCCCTGAAACTAGAATAAAATACTTAAGCCCTTTGAAAGGACGCGTGACACACTGTGATAGAGTCAACTATAGATTCCTCGGAGCAGAGCAGTGATAAATGGCGGACGCAGTGACACCTCCTCATTTGTCTCCCGCCCTAACGGGAAAAACTCCTATTTACATAATACGGATAGTTTAAATATTCAGTCGCCATATTGTTTTCTTGACAAACAGTTTTTAAATTAAAGGAAATTGTGTATTCGACTATTTTAAGATGAGTTTTGTAAATAGCTAAACTATGTTATTTGGAAATTAGAATATAATAAAACTAGAAAAACTTCACGTCCCGAGGCAGGAATCGAACCCGCGACCTTAAATTAAGAATATGTTGATATTAAGAATATGTTGTGAATATTGAAAATTAAGAATATGTTATTTGGAAATAGGATAAACTACTAACATAATGATAGTAAGATATACCACAATACCTTTGAAATAGCACAAAAAAAAACAATTTAACAACAGATCTCATGAATAAAACATGAGAAGCATGCGACCCATCAATCCGTACTTTTTTAAATATTATAATTATGTGAAATATCCGACATTACAGCAATTTCGTCATTACCCGTGTGCCATATTTTTCAGGCAGAATAATAACGAAGACATAAATTATTTGTTTTTATTGGCTTCTTTAATACAATTTAACAATTACCTTCCGTTTCCAATACGTGGACAAAGAAAAATGTGGATATTTAAACTTTATGTAACATCGACTTTTTCCATAAATCAAATTACTTTTATGTAGGGTGTTTGGTTCATGGTGTAACAAGCGGGCACCTTACCATGTTAAATTTTTTTTATAAATATTCAGGTGTTATCAAAAATTTTAAATTGTAAAATAACTTTCGAATTTCTTCATACAAATAGTTCGGTCAGTAAAGTATGGGAAATTTCAAAATTAATTTTACAATTCGGAACTTTTAATTAAACCTTAGTAATTATAAGACTATGTTATTTGTCACTTAATTTTTTCAACAACGCTGTGTATGTTTGTGAAGGCTTGCATATATGTAGTATAGTTTATTCAAAATGATATATATATATATATATATATATATATATATATATATATATATATGTTTAGCTGTAAGCAGTACTAAATGAATAACTAAATAAATAAACATGGGTAAAAAGCTGTAATAAGAAAAGTTAATGAAAAAGTTAATGAAGCTGTGAAAAGAAAAATGTGAGATGTAGAGTCAGCAGTAAAATGAGTGATTTTTTACTACTCCATCTCATAGCATGACCATGAAAAAAGTCTTTGATCGTGTGTGCTAAGACAAGCCGTCAGCAAATATATTAATTAATAGGTACAGTTTTTCCGTGTCTGAAAACATTGTAGCGCGGCCTAGGTACTCAATACTCAATATATTTATTGCACTCCACAATGTATAGTAGGTGTTACATTATTATAATTAGATCATCATGGACCCTGTCGGGCACGGCAACTTAGGCGAGAGGAACACTTATTTAGAATATGATATTACACATTTTTTTATTATTATTATTATTTCAAAAATAATATTATTAAATTGATAATTATAATTGTTAGAATAATCGTGTTATTTATTAAATTTTATTAATATGTAGGTACTAGTATATTTGAGTAAATATAGAAGAAATTTAAAAATTATAATGTAGTTGATTTATCATTTTAATTTATAGATTATCATTTAAATATTCATTTAAGCTATAGTAATGCTTGCCAAGCAATAGTTGTTTTATTTGTTTTACAAAGTCGAGCTCCTTGTGTATATTTTTAATTGATTGTGGCAATTCATTATAAATTTTGATATACATGATTGGAGGGCCTGCTGAATATAGCTTTAGGCGGGAGGTTGGAAACAATAGATTGGCGTTATGTCGTAACATATATCTATTATTTGTATGTTCACGCGTTTTATAAAACTCCTTGTATTTTTTTACAAATTTGCATATTTCCAGTATATACAAACATGGAAGAGTAAGTATTTTATGCTTGACAAAGTAGGGCTTACAACTATCTGTATTTTTTATATTAAATATTATTCGAATTAGTTTTTTTGAAGTATAAGTAAATCAGGAGCGTCCGTACTATTTCGTATGAACGGTTTTTGATAAGAAGCTATCAAAAGTGTTACTTGTTTTCTCTAAAGACTCAATGCGATGCATACAATGCACAATCAACTAAAAGTTTTTGGAATTAGAAACCTCGTTAGTAAAATATACCAAGTTATCACTATTAATCAAGTTATCATTATCAATTATACACAGTTATACAATAAAAAATTATTCTATTCTATTCTATTCTATTCATCAATTAGTCAAAGTTAAAATATTTATGTATTCAGCATAGGAATTTATTATGGTGGCAACACTTTTACTTCTAGGTGTGTATGCTAGGCAAAAGCGATGAAAGAAAAATACGTGAAGTAAAAGCGTCAATAAAGGACCTTAATTGACACTTTTACTTCCAAGCGCGAAAAGTAGGTAAACTCTTACTTTAACAAAGAAGTGATACTTATACGTTTCGAAGCAAAAATTCGTCTTCAAATTATATCTTAACCATCGAAGCAGCTCTTGGGAACCATTCATCAACTTCATCATCAATTAAGAATTCGTTATAATTTGTTGACATCTCGTAAACGCTGCGGCCCTTGGCTGTTGCGGACGTCCATTTATCATTGGTCCTTAATTATTTGATCAACTTAGCGATGTAAAATATTATGATCGATAGATATTAAACTTTACTTGTTTTATCACGGAGCATATTAAGGTACAGGAGTTGGTCCAAAATGTATGGAGACCTGGCCAGGTTTTTTTTTTTTTTATACAAGTAGATGCCAAACAAGCTGACGGCCCACCTGATGGTAAGGCCCACCGAACTATGTACACTATCCGAAATATAAGCAAAAATATGCAGAACAGTTTGTCATTGTCCAGTTTCTTTTTATTTGCTTTGTTTTGTGGTAAAAAAATGTTTATAAAAAAAACTGGAATATAGCCAAATATTCATCATTCAGCGTCTATGTCACTTTGGTGATGTTTAGTTGTATTCTATGTCGCCCGCTATATTTCCCTGTTGAATAATGGTGAAATCGACGAATCATTTTGAATTTCGTACAAAGGAACTATACACGAAAACGAATTATCGGTATTTTTCTCGGGTTCAGGAGATTTTTCCTGATTTTGTGAGATACTGTACAAATACCTGACCGGATTTGAAACATCTCCTTTAACTAACAAAACTTCGAATTATAATAAAATTTATTTTCATTAGTTTATAAAATACTCATCACTATGCTGGCTGAAAATTTTTCGCTCATAATGTTGAAGAGTAGCAAATCTTAATACTTTGTACAATAGTTGTTTGTTGATTCACAAATGTAACAATGCCAAAATGACTCTAACACACGCCGAATAATATAGGTCAAGGATACTAGTTTAACGCTGTGGTATGTCCTGCATGTACTGTAAACCCCAGCATAATTTCGAATATCTGAGAAAAAAAAAGAAGATAAAAGTTTCAAATGCCGCTAAATATGTCAACGATCTCGCAAACGCTAAGTAAAGTTTTCAGAGGCCGCATAATATATTGATTTCTCATCAATACGGTGGAATGTGTGTTTGTCATGCTCAAGTTGGGGGCTCTTAACTTGCGACGAACAAGTTTGGTGACGTGCCAGGACCAAGTTGGGAATCACTTAGGCTCATATGCAATACATTAATTATCACATGTGGGAATATTGGATGGGTAGGTATAGAATGCCGTTATATTTTCATTCGCGATGAAAAGTACTTTCTCAACATATTTGCTCAAAAAATGCATTTACGAAGCCTTAGGTCGAAAGTAAAATATTACGCACAATACAGCGGAGCGTGCGGTGAAATAGGTACTCACACCAAGTACGTGTTTTACCGCACGCTCCATTTGTATGGCACCGTGCCTACTTTTTACGGTTTTGCTTAATTCCCTGAAAAAAATTCAGAATTTACTGGAAGGAGTTTCACAATAGGAAAATAAATAGGCTAAATGATCGAACCTCCTTGGAAGCGCTCTAGCTCAATACGATTTGTGTCATTTTAATACTAAAGAAAAAATGAGACAAAACATTTAGTTCTAATTTGCAAAATGTGCACGTGACGTTCAAAGCCTATTCCAATACTGTCAATAAAATAAATATAATATTATTTTTCCACTTTTTTATTATTTTGGATGGCTATACCAAATACTCTGAAGTGAAGTTAGTTTCACGTCTATGTCATTACAATATGGTTCGATCCTATTGTTATTTGATCGTGTAATAAGGCTATTTCAAATCAAAACAAAGGAACGATTCATTTGTGTTGATTTTGAGATCGCCGGCTTTCGTACCGATTTTGTGGTTGAACGCAAGGTGCGTTTAGACGCCTTTTTCTATATAAGTAAAGCCAGTGTGATATTATTACACTAGAAATAAACGTTTTAACTTAAACTCTCTGTGCTCAAACAAGAATCAAGACAAATTTAATTTGATTCGGGTCATGTAAAACAAAAACACCGCAGTCTAACGCCTCTGTCCTATCCCCTTGGTCCCCGGGGACATCTTGATGGGACGAGGAATCCAATTGTAACACAGACCGGATTAACACTCCAGAGATTTGAGCGCTCATAAATAAGTTCAGATTTCTACGTAAAATTTATTCGGCAGTGGAATGAAAATCTTTTGTAATAAGAAATTAGGTTGACGAGTGGGTGACTTCCGCTTGGCTTTTCTGCTACAGGATATTGCTATAAAGGTAATGCTATCGTTATAACGTAATGAGGAACCGTTTCTGAGAAACATAAATATTGTTTGTAAATTAACAATTAATTATAAATTTATATTCTTAGAATATTATCCGATTATGACTGTATTTTAATAAGCAAAGCGAACAAAAATGGAGAAATAAGAAAATTAACTAAAATTCTGAAATGAAAGTGTTAATACATTTACCTGTGATCCACTACACAAAAAAATATGTTGTGTCCGATAGCTAAGTACTTCACAGATTAGCGGTAAGCGGCTAAAATTTAGATGAAAAAATCACATTGGCCCCAAAACGATACAAAGAACAAACCGGCAACAACAGCAGAGTTTAGAAAATAATTTCAAACCCAAAAAGCACTGCAATGACATAAAACAACATTAAGTCTCATTCTAACAAACATAATATTTTATTAACGCTTTCCAAAAATACTGAAGAAAGAACCTTTTGAAACAGAAAAATAAACAAACAGTTAATTAAGAAACAAAATCTAAACAAGAACTTTGTTTTCAAAGGAAGAAAACACTTTACAGGCTTTTTAAAGAAAAGAAAGGATTGTAAAAGAACCCTTATGTTAGCTAACCAGTCTCATGCGAGCACGCGGCATTTGCAAAGGTCGTTGAATACGAAAACACAAAAGTTTCCAGCTGTATTTTGGAACTGTCAAGAGAGTCACTGTTAAAAAGGTACAACACTATATTTGACATTACCTAATATTTTTGTATCTTTTTTTTATTTTGCTCTGAGCTGTTGTATAGGTTAAATCGGGGATATCAACCCGTATTGGGCCAGCGTAGTGGTGTAATGGCCCGAATTCCTCGCGTGTTTATTTTACATGTAGGACGGCATATACGGCCGTATTTAGGCATAATGTTTGAGCTTAGGTTTAGTGACACATAGAGTACTTATATTATATGTAAATAAACATTATTCGTTCCAATACAAAAAAGAAAATGTTTAATACAAAAAAGTAAAGCTTAGTATAATGGATGGATAACGAACCCTGTCGAGCTTAGCAATCGGCAATAACTGATGAGAGAAAGACTGATGAATTTCAAATACCTACTTAAAGAGTTGACAATTCTAATACTTCCACTAAGTTAATTTGTTGTAGGTCAGTCATTTTTTTATTCTGAATTATTGTTAACGTCGGAGGTTCCTTCACAATACTGCTCACCTAAGGTAGAAAATTAGGACCACTTTGCTAGCTCGTAAAAGTTAATTCACGTTATTTCATAGGAAGGTATCTCTGGGTTCGGAAACGCTAATCAAATTGTTTTGTCAATTTGACTGACTTACTTTTGCACAAGTGGGCAGGCCACATTGCAAGGAGTAGCAGCAGTAGGAGCAGTTTTAAGGAGGTCTGACGGCCGCTGGGGCGGAAAAGTCCTCCATAAAAATACCATGACTCGTATATTTCCTTGCCTCAAATTTTAAATTTTATGTACGTAAAATCAGCTACTAAAGAAGCGAAAATAAAACTCTAAAATGCTTATGAAATTGAATTGTAAATTACTTACACAGAAATACACAATTACCACAGGACATAAATAAAATTAAAAGTCTAAATTACTTATTCACGGCCTTGCTAATGATTGTAATTTGCAAACAAAATTAAAATCACCATTAAACAAATGTAAAGTTGATGTGCAGATGAGTTCCGCAAATATAGTGGTAATTAATCATACGTTGAGTGGAGCACAGGGTTGGGACGTTATTAAAAAGTAAAATGTCGACATTTTTATAAATGACAAGAGAGCTGGGGAATATTACATGTCCCTTCTCGCCATGTTTTGCATTTAATTGCTCGTCACAATAATATAAAACATAAAATAGAGTTTTTTTTTGTACAACTAGATGGCAAACCTGGTGGTAAGCGGTCACCGCCGTCTATAGACACAGGTGTCTTCCTTGTTACTGCAAGCAGTAACAAGGAAAAATCACTTGATATTGCACGTGCGTTGTCATTCTAAAGCCTATAATAAAAAACTAAGACAACCTCAAATCCAAGCCTAAGATTACAAGCCTTAAATTTACACTACTTTGTGATGATGGTACTCGTCAGAACTCATTGAAGAATCGTTGTGTTAGGAGTGAGCAGGGTGATTCGCTCCTTATTGATATCGTTGGTTTATCATTTCTGGCAAGAGACGCCCACTGTTGGGTATAGGCCTCCCCTAAGAATCTCCAGGCCTATCGTCCTTCGCTGCCCCTCACTATCGGATTTCCGCAACCCTTACTAGATCGTCGGTCCACCTTGTGGGGGGCTACCAACGCTGCATCTCCCGGTACGTGGCTGCCACTTAACCCTTCCGCCCCAACGGCCATCAATCCTCTTTGCAATGTGGCCTGCCCTCTGCCACTTGAGGCTTGGAACTCTTTGGTATATGTCCGTGACATCAGTTTTCCTGCGGATGGCGTCATTTCTGGTTCGATTACGCAGTGAACCCCAATCATAGCCCTCTCTATAATCATTGGTTAGTTTTTTTTAAAATACAACGTTTTTATTATCCATACTTTATTTGAAAGCCATGTTGATCACTTGCTGTTAAGCTACAAATACCAAGTTCTACAGATCCTTAAGCGTGTCTTTTAATCCCTTAGCGAGTCCTAAATATCTTTATCTTAAGCCTATATGCTAACAATTATGATCCTATAATGTACCCTATGCTAAAATCAAAACTAAATCTCTGAATTCGCAAACCTCAACATGCTTATACAATATTTTGATAGTAAAGAACCTCCGACCAAAATCTGGATTACTCTAGTTAAAGAATAACAGCTCTTGTTTAAGTGCCATTTCTATGTTCCCCTTGTTTTGCTTTGACATAAGTCTATCGACGTTCTGATTTTTATCATCATTTTTTCTAATCTTCTGTAGGCAGCTGAACCTGAACATGGACACTTAGTGGCTTTACTGTTAAATAAAGCGCAAAATTAACTGTAGCGTGCAGCCGACGGGCTGTATTTAAGACGACAGTATTTCATCTATAGAGCTCGGTGTAGGTTACTGCTGGATGATTGGACGCCGCCGACCGTGGGAGGCTAGAGATTTTATTATAGGGACAATAATCCCCCCCCCCCCCTGTCCCCGTTTCATCGCGTAATTAAATTGCGCTTAAAGTTTTCAGTCTTTAAAATTAGGTCGCAGATAGAATTGTAATTGAAAGTGCTGATCACTGAATTCAAATGTTTAAAAAACAATAATCGTCTAATAAATGTCCTTTGACAGATTACTTCCCCATTAAAGTGTAAATTTAAAAAAAAAATCATATATTGGCGACCTGCGCTGACAGCCAATTTGTATCTACTTGGTAATTTATTTTAATTATTTAATTTTAAATTATTGCTTAGTTTTGTAATATACATGTTAATCCGTAGTGACTTTTCTATCAATACACGGATTTCACTCTACTTGAGTAGGTATGTATATTCTTTACAGGAGTCAATAAAAACTTACTTTCTTTCTATAGAGATAGGCAATTTGTTGGGATTGGGATTGAGTGATAGCTAGCAAGAGCTACTAAGGCTCGCCTGTGAATGAACTGTATAAAACACGTGGATCCTCACACAGTAGAAATAAAATACTACGCTTTCTTTTTCAAACCATAATCACATTGCCAGCAATAAACACTAAAAATATTAATTATACATTATTCAAACCATAAATGGCCATAATCAAACTATCGACTATTTGTCGCCCAGCAATTAATATCGAAAGGCTGACCATGACATCTCTAACTCATTCGTGCCGTACATTGTGCGTAACACCGAGCGTATTGATTTTGTGTGCGCGCGCACCTACCCCCCACTCCGGAGGGAGAGATACAAAAAAGGAACAAGGGTGAAGCTACGATTCGAATCGAACCTTTTTATGGGCCCGCTAGAATCCCTAAGGTTAATACTGCCATGTGTCAGCCATTGTAAACGGCTCACTTTATTTACCCTTAAGCCTTTTAAGTCGGGCCGATTTTTGAATTACTCAACTCGTTAGATTGTTAACGGCCTCATTATTTGGTAATGCTCCGTATTCTGACTTCGTTTGTATTAGACTAAATGTTTTAATAGGAGAGCTTGACAAAAACGTCTATATTAACACATTTGATATTGGGTACCTAATACTTAAAAACATTTTATAATTTATTTAGAATATGATTATTTTATACATAAATATTTTTATTTCAATTTGTGTTGATACAACACCGTTTTAAAAAGTATCTTTTCTCATATTCTATTTTGGGCTTTCTTAGAAAACGTCGTCTTCAGAAGTGGAGGTTATCAATTCCACCCGTATGTATGTAATATTGTCAGAATTGCACAATTTTTGTAATATGTTAGTCTATACCAGCTTCTGATTATAGGTGCCAAATTTCATGTGTGTTTGTCCGCGCATATCTCAAAAACTATATTTCGGTTTGAAAAATTTTTTTGCTGGACTCGATATAGTCCAACTTAGAGAACTATGTAACTTTCATCAAAATCGGTTAAGTAGTTTATAAGATAGAGAGTTAAGTGTGTATCAGTCACTAACAAAACGTGTTGTAAGCTTGACAGCGTAATTCTAAAACATATGATGCATGTTTTTACAATGGCTGCATGTAATTAGGCTATCATCATCATCACCAGCCTATATACGTCCCACTGCTGGGCACAGGCCTTCCTATATGGGAGAAGCACATTAGGTGTTTCTCCCTTATCCTACATGGGTATGTATATTTAAACTCGATTTAATTATTTTTAATCATTTTTTTTTCGAATTTCTTTTATTAGATTTCTTTGAACAACGAGTGGGATATTTATAATGAACAACCCACACTTTTGTCATCACATATTTTTAACGAATGTTCTTGAATTTTAATGTAATTATACTACGTTTCATGCAGTATATAATGTTATGGCTTTGTTAGGGTTAGAAAATAAACGTTGATGACAATTGCCAATAAGAAAGGAAATTCTAGAAAGGTGAACTTAGTTAACACTTAACCGATCCATACACCTCTGACTTCATCATCACCAGCCCATATACGTCCCACTGCTGGGCACAGGCCTTCCTACATGGGAGAAACACATGAGGAGAGTTTGGGCCATAACACCACCACACTGGCCCAATGCGGGTTGGTGGGTTAAAGCGGTTGTAGTAACAACCGGGACCAACGGCTTAACGTGCCTTCCGAAGCACGGAGGAGCTCGAGATTATAAATTTTGGTTGACCCATCTCATGGTCGACCATGGCGAAAGTTGCTTTGTTTTCGTATTTGAAACTAGAGCGCTCAAACCAATACGCCACCGAGCTCCTCAGTCCTCCGAGTCTGCCTCTGACTTATTTTAATCGAAATGTTTCAGATGTGCGTTAAGTAAGGCATCACGAGCTTTATAATCGCTATTTTAGATAAGTGCAATCATGTAATCTGTCCTTTTTAAATAACTAAACCTTCAGATTTTTTTTAATATCTTAAATGCGTCATTGTATTGATCGCCAACCAGACGCATATTCTAGATCGATCCTCACTATTTTAGGTGTAATTCAATATTTACAACTTTATAATATTTTTAATTTTTGTAGAATTCCGAGGCTAAAATTTTGTATACATGCGTAATGATAACAATGAGTACAAAAGACAAAATAAATACAAACGTTTTCATTATGGAGTGAGGCAACAGGGCTGTCGAGGTTTCCCCTAGGGACTATAGCATGGGTATCTTCAAAAAGGGCGTGAAAAGTTTTTACAGGGTCGGCAACGTGAGAGTCATACATAGGTATGGCTTGCTTGCCTTCTTCATAATATAAAATGTACTTACCTAAAAATATATATTGTAAGTACCTTAAATTTTTACATAAAATTTAATTAAATAATCATACACACAAACATGATGAAACGAAGTATGTTTGAGTTTATTTTACACAAATACATTTAATACTGCCGGGACTCGAACCCCGGACGTCTGGTTTAGTAGACTGCGTGACAATGACCACTAGACCAAACGGATGGTTGTAAGCTGATATTTTTTTGAGATTTGCATTTTCGGAATCGTAAAATTTGTACAGGCTACCACACCGGACGTTTCACCACTCTCCATACGTTTTCTGGAGAAAGCACCCTTCTTCCAAGACTAGAGAAATTCCCCAAAACACTCTTGCGAACAGTTAGAAAATACATTGGGAGTCGGCGAGATCCACTCCTTAGCTAAACGCATTTTAAAAGAACTAGCGATTTGATTCGATTGGTACTTAGTTTTGGTAGGAACTATGATTATAACTGCACTGGGAATCCCCATAAAACTCCACTGCCCTTCGCGGGGGTATCCTGGCTTCTGCCAAAGCAATTTCATCAGCCCATGCACCCTAATCCGCCAAACCTGGATCCTGTTGGAAGTTGGGGCGCACCCACCGAAGTACAACCTCTGTAGAACTGATAGACAAGCAACTTGTCGGTGGTTTTTTGGTCTTGGATCTAGTCCTGGATATGTTTTGGAGCTCCAATAAAGTCTCATTGGCCAGGAGACTCAAACCCAAAGTCAATTGTTTATTACATACCAAAATGTTATAAACTAGATCTTATAAGCTAAAATATTTTGGTAACATTATGGATCCTGTTGGAAACAGCAAAACAAAGACAAATGAGAGACTAGTGTTATAAACATAATAATTATGAATTTACTTTCTAACAGTTAATTATTTAGATTATAATGGTTCCGGAAATAAAGTCTTTTTTCTATCAGGTATTATATTCTATTGAGAATTTTAAACTAATAGCTGTATTTGTCTAACAACTTCCTTTGCCCAAGAAATTCGTTATTTTGATTTGCACAACGTGGTTTTCTTTCACTTTAATTGCTACGTACTATGTCTAATCAGGTACCATACCAGTACTCGTATTCCCTGAATTATTACAACCTATCTGATGTAATTTTCATAATACCGGCTTACAGAGTTGTATTCCCTTCTGCGAAACACTATCTCTAATCAAAGGTCTTTGAATTGCTTGGCTTTAGCCTATCTTATTAGGGATATAATCTCAGACTTAATTACGTTTTATATTATTTATGGTATTTAGTTCCTTAGAATGTTATATTATCATTAATCGTATCCTAAAATTACTTGTGAACAACCACAAATAAGTATAATGCTCATTATAATTAGTATTGTGGCCAGTTTTGGAAGTATGAAAAAGAAATGAGTTACTAAGTTTATTTGTGCGTGTTGTTGAGGTGGAGACAATTAATTTATGACTCCAAAGAACGGCCTGCGTGCTTCTGAGTAGGAAAGGTCAAGGCGGGATAAGCCCAAAAGTCTCTATGATATATCCAAATTGGGCGTGATACTTAGACCATATGATCATAACGACAATAACAGTTTTAAATGTTACCGATTAGGATCAATTGTACATCGATTCATTTAATTTCAATCGTTTCTTAAACTTTTTTCCCGCCCAGCAACAGCGGGCCATCAAGCGGCTCGAATGTAAAACCTAAATTTATTGCCCCGCAGACGGAGTGATCGTCCCGCACCGCCCAAATATATGGCCGTTGGCTTAATAGACTATCGGCCTCTACGGTCCTCTAGGATATCTCGTTACGTAGCGTGTTAGTTGACACTGAAAAATTGATAACTATTACTTTTAGTGACAGTGGTCAAGGCTTCAAATGCTTCTAATCATTCTTTTCGGTCGAATATTCTAGAACATAAACGGCAATTTAATTGCTCACGGAAAGTAATTTATTTTACGTTTACCGTAGTAGTTAATTTAACGTTAATTAAGCTGTAACTTAAATAAATTAGGTACTTTAAGTAGCTTTTAAATAATTTTCTTACGCTAAATAACAAAGCCAGAAAGAACTCCTGGAAGAAACTTTTTGGCAGCAGTAAAAGCTATGCTCACGGCAAAAGCTATTCTCCTTTGATGGCATAAGTCAGTGTGGATAAATTCTCTTATTCACTACCGTTCGTAAAAAAACTTATTTTATGACGAACAAAATGTTATTTATTATCTACTAATATTAACCAACTATTATTACCTTTCATTCCTTATCAGGTCGCCGGCGCATGCAATAAAAAATCTATTGAGTCCGAAATGACTGTTCTTTTTTTCACATTCACACCTATTATCTAGCCCAAAGTAAAGTAAGCATCATTAAGAGCTTGTGATATGGATACTAGATAACGGATAAATATTGATAATATATAAAAATTAGGAATATACTAAATAAACATATAAACACCCAGGACTCGTAAAAAAATGCTTGTACTCATCATACAAACATTTGCTCCTACCGGGATTCGAACCCGGGACCTCTTGACCGAGTAGCCTGCATAGCAAGAGGTACAGGTACAGACCGCTCGACCAGCCGGTCGTCACTTCACAAACCACTGTTTAGCTAGGTCTCCAGTTATACGTATTCCTACCTCAGACAGCGCCAAATGAAATAAGTAGGTAAGTAAAATGATACCTAAATACATGTAGTAGGTAAGCGTAACTAAATACTCGTAATTAAATGTAGAGCTCAACATTCGTAACTTCCATTCAATTCAAAGATGGTTACATATTGAATCATAAATGCGAGATAAATTAATATAACAAGTCACATTTATCACTCGTCGAAACTCATTACAGCATTCGTACTTGGAGAAAATTTATTTACCATGCAGGCGTGCAAATCCTAAGTCGTTTATCTCATTAATTGAATGATTGAACTCATAACCAACATTATAAAAACTTGCAATGGAAGATGCAACTACAAGCAATCAATCAGTTTTAGTCGGTTCGGTCTAGACTGAATTAAAAATTTAATAACTAACCTCTTACAAATAAGTTTAAGCCTAAGTTAAAAGCGAAAATTGACCCGAACGTCATTGTTACAGGTGAATGAATGTTTGGGATATTTTTAGCAAGCTCTTGACTCCTCGTGTTCGTGAAAACCAAAGGAAATAAGTTCACTGTCAAATCAAATGATGTCTCTTGTGGTCGATGGGCATTATTTATTTATAACTCGAAGTCGAAATACTCCAGTTACATAAAATATGATTTACTTCAGTTGCTTTGATCAATAAATAAATAATGATCTGGTTTTAGTATTGCTCGATATTTCTAATATAATAGAACTAATGGGCGTTTGAATTTGTAAGCACAAAAACTTCACATTTTAATGTTAAAAAAACTAAAATTAAGAATAATACATAATACCATTATTCCTTCAGCTCATAGCTAATACTTTATTATTCTTTCAGGTTATGACCTGAAAGAATAATATACTTTTCATGCGTTGGAAAAATGCATGATTGAATTAAAATTGATATTCATTTTTCTTATATCGAAATTGATTTTTTTTATTTAGTCTGTATTTTACTTGCAAAAACGACTTTTCAATGTCAATGACGATCGATCGCATAAAAGATGTCATAATCTGGAAAACACAAAAAGGTCAAACAAACTAACGATCAAAACATAATTATTTAATCGTTTGTTTTAGAACGTCTCGAGCTTAAAAATTTATGTAAATTCATTAATATTACTAAATATAATAGCTACCTACGAGTAACAATATGAAAATATTGTTCGTGAAAACAAAGGTACACACGACATCATATCGGCGGCTTTCGTAGTGTAACAGTTACACTACGAAAGCCGCCTCTATTACGAACGGAGCAAGGGCGGTCTCTAGGTCAAACTGTTACCCTTGACGTGCTGTCGTCTATACCAGCCTGTAATAATTATACGTCCCACTACGCAGTAACAACCGTAACCAACGGCTTAACGTGCCTTCCGAAGCACGGAGGAGCTCGAGATTATAAATTTGATCGATCCATCCCGGGACCGACCATGGCGAAAGTTCCGTTGCGTTGTATTATAAATTTATAATTTAAATCACACAGGTTCATTGACAAGACTGTCTTCAACTTGCCATAATTTGAGATTATTTTATTTTATGAAATCATTACGAGTTATATATATTTCTACAGTGTTAAAATGATTGCATTGCTCTAAAACCAGTTACTCATATTTTTTCATAATTTTGTGAAAAGATACTTTATTTTTTCTGTTTTTACATAACAAGCATTCATCGTTTTAAACGGTTTACGTCCGCAAAATAATTCGATATGACAACTGTCGGAGCGGCATAAAATTGTTTATGGAAATAAATTATGGAGTTGTGTATAAAGGTAAAACGGTTACGGAGCGAGTTGATGTCAGGAAATTGGCAATTTGGAGCGAAGCGAAGCAAATGGACCCGCCTGCAACGAATGCCCGATATGAAGTACGCATCGGGATTGCAGCGCGATGGAGTGTACTCCGCGCCACTGCGACGTCACCTCATTTCCTGTTCATTTAACCCTAAAGAGTGGATTGAAAGGTGAATATGCAAATTAATCATCATTTTATGAGGTTAAAGGGTGATAGTCGTTTATAAGCCTATTAGTTTTTAATATGAATTATCACCAGCCTATATACGTCCCACTGCTGGGCACAAGCCTTCCTACATGGCAGAAACACATGAGGAGTTTGGGCCATAACACCACCACGCTGGCCCAGTGCGGGTTGGTGGGTTAAAGCGGTTGCAGTAACAACCGGGACCAACGGCTTAACGTGCCTTCCGAAGCACGGAGGAGCTCAAGATTATAAATTTGATTGACCCATCCAAGGACCAACCATGGCGAAAGTTGCTTTGTTTTCGTGATCGAAACCAGAGCGCTCAAACCACTACGCCACCGAGCTCCTCCTTAAATATGAATGAGTAACATAAAATAACAACCGGCTGGCCGAGTGGTCTGTACCCCTAACTACAGACTGGCCAGGGGCCCTTGTGCGAATCCCGGTAAGTACGAACATTATTGTTCACGATTGTTGTATGTTTCTCCGTTATCTAGTATCCATAGCACAAGCTCTTAATTATGCTTACTTTGGTCTAGATAATAGGGATGATTGGACCTATTATTATTTATAATGAAGAAGATTCCTTTTTCCGTTGATTATAGCACAATACTACAAAAACAACAACACACAATTACGCTACAATTTAGCTTCCGTAAAAGTTGACTATTGCACATTTAATTACAACTAATCAATTAACATTTAGATACCTAGTTTTCTCGTTTCCGAATATTAATCTAATGAGAGTATCTACCTCTAATAAGCTCTTTTCAAAATTTATCACAAATGCCACTGAAAGTTGCGAGTTACTGAGTTCATTTCACTTACCTACTTCTATAAGTTCAAGTTCCTCGACTCCGATCATTTAAAATATATTTTATATTCGTAATAGAATCTAGAGAGCACGAAGTTAAGCTGAATTTATGAGTACCAGTCCCTAGTTTATCGCTACATATCGCCACAGATATCATCGTATCGCTGACTTGTTTACGATGCAATTTTGCTTTGATTTCACTGCAGTTGAAGTTGCAGTAAAGTCCCTATCCGTAAAGCTTGCGAATAAAAAAATCTAGCATTCACAACCCGCAAATAGAACGACTTTGTTCAATAATGCACTTGAGAATGCTTGGATTCACGAAAATATTTTTGACTTATGTATAAAATAAATTTCAACAGCTGAAGCTTTCCTTATTAAATTCATTGTTTCATTTCTAGACTAATTATGATCATTTTATCAATCATCCTTATTATAAATAAATCAATCTCCTTAGTAAATTTGTTAATTTATTTCAAGAGTAATTATGATGATTGTATCAATCAATCAAAATACTAAAACATAAGAAGCTACTTTCTAACTGATTTGGAAACTTCCTCCTGTTTCAAAGTCATCCCACTCACCTTGTATCCACCATAATTCGTTGTGGCAGGTCATGCGGAAAGTTATAAATAAATTACTACAGACCACCACAGCGTTCGGTTTCAGAATGAATGAGGATCATCGTCTGAAAATGCGCCTAAAGTCTCGAAATCCGTCAGAGAATAGCCCCCCTTGTTTATTTTTATAAAACTTCTTTTGGGCACATATTACAGATTCAGTCGGATCTTCTTATGTCTGACTGCAGTTTACCGACTGCTTTCGGAGATAGTTTTGAGATTGTTGTTTCGTGAAAACTTTGGCGACTTGTTTAAGCACATAGATTATTTTGACTCTCAACTCATAAATAATACAAATTTTATCTAGGTTGGTATAAAACTTAATTTTACATGTTTGACGTTTAAAAAGCACAATTACAATGTTTTCACAACCTATATGCTAAGCATATATTGTTGCGTGCCAATAAGTGAATATAATACCGCACTGCAGCAACCCCGACCTCTAAATATAATTTAGATAATGTCACACTGCGACCTGCTCACATAAAGAAAATTATCCAGACATGCTACTCGGGGACAGGGTTGCAAAGCATACACACAAAGATATTGTATTTTTGTAACTTATAGTAACTAACATAATAACAAACTTAATCTAAATTTGATATAACCTTTAGCTTAATAAATACTTATTATCTTTTTTATTAGAAATATCAATAAAAATGTAAGGATTGCGTAAATACAGCATTAATTTCTCAATCCGTATCTCAATTCATATCAAAGATCTCGCGAATTCTCATAAAATATTTTAGTAATACCCTAAGTGTTAGCCCTGCCTATAGAATCAAGGTTTGTATTACCTGTCTATTCTATACATAATGGTAGAACGCAATCTTTATTTTAAAAGTTTAATTCACTAATTTTCTATAGAGGTAAATCATTTTGCATGTAATGAGACCACAGAACAGATAAAACCTTTTTTATCTGCTCTGTAAATGAGACATTTTTCTAAACTACTCATTCGATTATATTAAAAAAATATTTCACCGATATTTAGAATTGGCCTTCGGGTAGATCAGGGGTGGCAGAACTAGTCTACACTATTATTATAAATGCTAAAGTAACCTGCAATTACTAAGAATCTGCAATTACTTATTGCGAATTTTACTTTCATGGAAAACGATATAAATATAACACTATGTACTTACTGAAAGAGCCAACATCGACACTCCTATAAAAACGGTTTATAAACTTACGCCGCGTTTACATTTATCTGATGCCTTCTGACGTGACGCGTCAGAACGGAGTCAGATTCATATCATTACTATAGTAAGGTTTACATTAATCTGTCGTATCTGACGACACGTCACGACAGATTAATGTAAATCTAACCGTATAGTAATGATATGAAACCGACTCCGTTCTAACGCGTCACGTCAGAAGGCTTTGCATTAATACATTATATTATATTATATTTTACATTTACATTAATCTGTCGTGACGTGTCGTCAGATACGACAGTTTAATGGAAATCTAACCATAGTAATGATATGAAACCGACTCCGTTCTGACGCGTCACGTCAGAAGGCATCAGATAAATGTAAACGCGGCGTTCGGCAGCCCTATGTCGCGTGATTATCGTCGCCCATTGCGGATTCGTCTCACGCGTCAGTTGCGGATAAGGGCGAGCGCGCACTGCAGCATGCATAACGACGTCGTGATTCCAGTCCTTAACAACGAGCCAGATTTATGGCACGCCAGCTTTAAAATCGAAAAACTTTAGTAAAATGTATACAGAAAAGATGCGGAACAAAACCTTTACTTAATATGGGTTACTACAAGTGCTAGTTCTCACTCATTCTCACTCAATTAAGGTCATGTACTTATTTATTAATACGGAACCTCTTCAAGGTTAGTCAGACAGGTAATAAGCCGAAAGGATAATACAATACACCTATGATAATTTACAGTCGACAGCACATCAAACATAACAGTTTGACCTTGAGACCGCTCTTACTGCGTTCGTAATAGAGGCGGCTTTCGTAGTGCCACTGTTACACTTGATGTGCTGTCGTCTGTACATTATCAAGTAGGTGTATTGAGAGACAATTTTGGAAACCAATTAAAGTAGGGAATGGTGGTATTTTATCAGACTGAGGAATCTCCATCTTACAAACATGATCTAAACCAAGTAACACTACTTTTAGAATTTACGTCACGAATTAGATAGCAGCACTAGCAGCGGTTGTTTCTTGACGTCACTTCCGTACCGGTTTTGGTTAGAAAAAATGTTATTTTTTCTCAAGGGGTGTTGGCTTGTAGCGCGGTGGAAACACTTTTTGGCGTAATCCTTCTGTTAAGACTAGTTACTAAATATAGGTATGTCCGTCAATATATCCATGTTATTATTGTACCTAATCAAGTGTTACCTAAGTTTAAATATAATGTTCTAGTTTCGTCTGAGAAAATATTTTTTCTCCAGACAAGTAGCTATATCTATGCCCATTAGCATACCGCAGCTATTATTGTATCTACTGAAGTGTTAAGTTCTAGTATTGTCGACGAGGCGGTTTTATTACAAGCTGAATATTACTAAAGTAGTATTGTGATCTTGAAGTTAATAATGTCTTCAAAGCTGATCGAGAAAAAGTTGTGTTTGGACCTGGACCCACCACCACCCAGTTTCGCCAGTTTCGCCACTTGGAAAGTAAAATATTATACAAAGCACTGCTTACAGTGGATACATTTTTTCAAAATAGCTAAAAGAAATTTCATAAAGAAATAAGTTATGAAATCCCTACACAGAAATGAGAAAAAGGTAAAATCTCAAAAATTTAAGTAACAAATCCTCCTATCGTGCGAGGTCTCTCTGGATATAATGTCCATCAAAAATATTGAGTAATTGAATAACTAATTTTCGGTTCAGTGATCCGTTTGAAAAATATCGGGCTTTAAAGAGCTAATGTGTATCTGTTAAATCTTAAACTAAATTAATAGGTATGTTCATATTGGGTATCAAACACTAGTTTGAGTCCTTCAAGTCCACAATATATTGTCATCGGCAACTACGGAACCCTACACTTCGCGTAGCCCGACTCGCACTTGGCTTTTCAGTTACCTATTCAACATAATTGTTTGTTAACTATCTATAAATAGAGTATGTTTTCCATTCAAACAATACCTTTCAGTATTTACAGTACTACGTTTGTATTTGAATTTGCGGTCGGAATAATGTATGAGAAGCCGAAACGTCTAATAATAGTGGTAAGTTAAATCTTAATTCGGGGTCAGAGCCGTCGTTTTGGTCCTCCTCTCTCCAGCTTAACAACTAGTTATTAGAACTGAGCTCACATTATTAGGTACTACAAACTCGTAGAGAGAGGGACTTAATGCTATTACAATATTGATACTTAGAAGGTTAGAGCACTCTGCTTTAGATCACGAAAACAAAGCAACTTTCGCCATGGCCGATCACAGATGGGTCAGTTAACAATTTGTAATCGCGAGCTCTTCCGTCGGAAGGCACGATAAGACGTTGGTCCCGGACAGTCCCAATTGTAGCTGGAACCGCTTTCATCTACGAAAATCAGCATTCGTAGCTCTGATTTTAGTAGTATTTTGCCCATATCTTATCAATCAATAAATTTATTTATATAGTTTCATTAAATGTACGTTGGTCCCATAAAATATGCACTTCTAATACACACTTTATTTTAATAAAGTAGTATAATATTTGCATGACTATTAATGCTATGCATGCAAATATTATACTACTTTATTTATTCACTTCTTATCTCAAGTAAAAATGATGGAACTAATTATTGATAATGTCAACTACAATACATTTACCTATAAAATAAGCTTCGATGTATATACAGGGTGGTGCCATCAATACGACAATAAATTGAAACATGGGCTATATTAGTTCATAGAAATGGTTTGCCACTTTCATAGACATCTTATTTATTTGATAATTTCATGAAATTTGTATGAAATAATATAATATTGGCGGCATTATTTCCTTTAAGTTTGAAATAAAACCACTTTACTGGATTTAACTCGCGGTTAATTAGATGTAACATTATTATTTTATACCCGAGCGACGCACAGTGGTCCGGATTCTGAAAATAGTGGTCTTAGACAAAAAAGTCATAGCACTGTCTTGAAAAAATTATATGTAGTAGGAAATGTAATTTAGAACAACATATGGTAAATTCGATTTTTCATTATTTTAAGTGTAACATGTGTAAAAAAAAATCGCGAACGTTTCGATTACTTTACAGCGGCACTTAACTCACACACTACAGCCAGCTTACGCGATTACGCGATTAAAACCGGTAAAGTAATTTTATTTCAAATATGTTTACGTCTAACGATTGAGTTTCCAAAAGTAATATGGTATTAACGTAATTCTTAACATTAAAAATACATTTGGAGCCAGCCGGCGCCATCCTAGGTAGATAACTACATAGTACTATGTAGCTGGGCTGGATTTATGGCTGGGTTTCTCAACCGTGACCTTGGCTAATTTACAGGGGCTGCGTTCATAAATAATGATACTGGAAATAAAATCTAGGAACGGTTAGGCGTTACTCTCCCTAATTTTGTTTCGACTAGGTCAGAGAGAGATAAAGATATGATATGTCTGCGTGAAAAAAAAGCGCTCGCTTATTTACTGAAAAAACTCAAAAAGTTCCAATGCAATGTAATGCGAGAAAATTGATTCCTTTCATGTTTTACCTTCTGTAAACTACTTTATTGATTATTCATCTCTAACTAAAAAAAAACTAAAATACTTGTAAACAAGAAAAATAGTACTAATAAAAATAGGATTAACTAAGTCCTTATTAAAAATGCTGAACATTTCCGAGGTTTACCAATAGGTATCCTTAATTGATATATCAGAGAAATAAGTCTTTACTTAACTTACGGTCAAATACTCAAACGGTTCTCAAAAGAGTAAAAATTTTGGGGCAGCTCATAATCACCATTTCAGATTGTAGAGAAAAATGTATTGCGTATCATAATGTCCTTTATCAAACACTTTTATTTTACTGCATAAAAATTACAATATAAAATAATTCTTGCATAAAAATGGCAACATGGAAGTCACAAAAGTGCTCAAAAGTGTACTGTCCGTAGCCATAACGACAGCTTAAAAGTTAAATTTATTATTATGACATTTTTATATAATGTTATTCATTATTTGTTTGAGGAGCTCGGTGGCGTAGTGGTTCGAGCGCTCTGGTTTCGATACGAAAACAAAGCAACTTTCGCCATGGTCGATCCCGGGATGGGTCAATTAAAGTATACTATCTCGAGCTCGAGAATACTGCTTTAGAATCGTGTACAGTATGAATATTTGTCTGATTTTGAATTGAAAATGTGATGTTTCATTTGTTTAATTAATTTTAGAGGAAGTTTTGACATTGACACCAATATTGCTTTTATGATGATAAAATATGAATATAAGTAAAACCTTTTTGGGGGCATCCTTAAGGAAAATTGTAAATGAATACCACCCACGTCTTTACAAATCAGTTAATTAGGTCAACTAAGCTGGATCCTCGGTATATCAATATCGAATTTCTTTCATGTTCAATTAATGACATCTGTTTGTTGAAATGCTATAATTATAATTAAAGCTACTCTCACAAAACTAATTTGTTTTTCTCGTTTACATAACATACGAAATTCATGATGTCCTTAAAAAAATTTAAATGACATTACTCAGATCCCCTTACGTAGGTAGACATTGCCATCGTTAAAAAGGTTAAAATAAAAAGCGCCTCCGCTTCGTGTGTAAATTGCCGAGCCGGTAACCTCGCGTATTTTTCACGCCGAGACCTAATTCCATTTCACTGTAAGTGAAAGAACTTTTATTAATCTGGAAACCGGATATTTGTGTTGAAAAAATCTCATTTACGTCATCAAGAAGTTTTATAAAATTGATATTTGGAACCGTTACAATTAATAGGTTTGCTTGAATATTGGGAACTTACCTATTTCAATTGAAACACAATGTGAAATCCATTGTATTAATTTAATAGTGTTTTTTACAACATCCATTCAGTAATTTTCGTAACATTATCATATGAATATAAATGACCTCTATTTCATGCCGACAAAAACAAAATATAATAGCAAAGAATTAAAAGTATACCTACAGCCAAAAAACCCACAATAATTTAATTTAAAAATTTCCTTTATTCAGCTTGAATACTGTAAAATTACTCCATTAGCTAACCAGCGCTCTTGTACTCCAAGAGTTGAACGTTCGACAGCTGTTCAATGTGTAACCTATTCAGAGCGTTCGTGTAAAGAGGGTAAACAAGCAGAACGAACTAACGAGCCTTGGTCGACGTGCCGCTTGATGTGTGACACATTCGGGAACTCCCCATTGATTTCGGTTTTAGTAGTTTTGTTACACGTTAGATAACATAGAATCTCTGAATTTTAATCAGATTCTCTATTTAACGAAATTAAATGAAAGCATAATTGATTAAACACCTTCGGCTTCCCGATTCTTTTCTTGGAATTCAATCGCGACGCCTTTCAATTTAACGATTGAATACCTACTATGTAGAATTCTTGATGGAAGACCAGATTACAGTGTTGTCCAGATAGTATACCATCGCGTTTCCTATTTCGTGATTCGGTGTAAAGGGAAAGGTAGCCAGTGTTATTGATTAAAGAGAATGGGAAGCATTAACAGCTGTTCTATCCAAATGTCAAGACGTCATCTATATCATGCGATTTCTTGGTATTGATGAAGTCTTAGGTTACAACTCCCATCAGGTAGTTTATCTCTTGTTTGACATTATGCGTCCTAAAAAATAGACAGACACTTATGATACACTTGAGTAAAATAAGTATAATCAAAAACCTGATTAAGAGTATCGCACAATTGAAAATACTTATGTGTTCAGTCTTAATTTCATCCTTGGCTACAACAATAAAAATCACTGTAATGTCACATTTGACAAATTATGAGAGTTATTGGAAATCAAATCAGTCCGTAAATTCTAGAATGTTAATAAATGTCAAATTATGTAATAACGGATATAATTGGCTGACAAACATTATCTATCTATCACTTCAATTACCATTGGAGAAACACAGCTAAAGATAGAGGATAATATAACACTGATCTCAGATTAAATAAAATAGAAGGGCAACTTAAATATTGTCTATTGTTGTGTTAATACAAAGACGTCAGACGACGAAAAAAACGCAGTATTTTCAGCTAAGCAATAAGTTTAAGACGCGGCGCCATTTTTTATGTCAATTGGATCAGAGAGTTTAAGCTGAAATATTGACCATCCTGACATCTTCGACCGTTCGCTACGAGAAACTGGAACCAGCTCAATTTGAGCCGTTAGTATGAGGTGTACTTAGTTTGAAATACTGGAAGTTTGTTAAGTAATCCTATAAAAGATTGGGGAAAATCCCGTTTCGTGGAGCCAGCTTGTTAACTTAAGAATTCATTTCCTTTTTAAATAATTATAATAACGAAGTAAGTATGCCATGGAAGAAAGGGGAACTGGAAACTTCTTGCAATAATTAAAATTAGATCTGGTGCTTAGTTCTAGTATAATAATTTATTAACATAAAATAATTTCCAGAATGGTTTTTTTTTATAACGGTATAGTATCACTTATTAAGTAGAAAGCTCATGTGAATATGTTGTAATGATGTATAGCGACTTAGGCATTTTTTTTGTTTTTAAAACCACTAAGTTGACAATTAAGCATACGGCCCACCTGATGGTCAGCGGTTACCGTAGCCTATGGACGCTTGCAACACCAGGGGTATCACTTGCGCATTGCCGACCCTATAAAAATCTTTTCACGCCTTTTTTAAAGAATTAACTAAGCGTACGGGGAGAAAGTTTCTCTGAAACTGTTTGTGAAAACAATTTGTGAGGATGAACTAGCTCCCTGCCGGTGGCGAGCGGTGCAATGATAAAAAGGAGCCGTGGGCATCATGTCTAATAATTCATCAGAGCACACCCCGTTATACAAACGATAGAGCACACACATGGAGCCAAAATTTCTCCTTAGGTTTAAAGGTTGGATACCGCATAATGATAGTTACCGACTTATATTCTGTAATGATGCTTAGCGACTTATGGCATATTACTGTTTTGCGTTTTTGTAACATTGAAATGACAACCTTATCCTGTACGCTACTCTGTTAAGTGATTTATGATCCGGTTTAGTAGCCAGTAGTTTTGTAAATTTGTATCTGTCCCTGCCTCAGGACGTGAAATTTTTCTAGTTTAGATATCTTTTAATTACTCTATCTGTTCATTTGCTTTTGTTGCTGACTAACCATCAAGGCAACGCAACGTCTCCACCACATCCTTTGTAAACTCTGACTTAATCAAGCAAACGTAATTCAAGTTGCGGTACGCAGAATAATTGTCTAACATAAATAGTTTGGGGTAAGAGAACTTATCTTAACATATTCGTAGATTTGATACCTTCTGAAAATACTATAACACCGGGGACCCAATATAAAAGTAAAAGTAATAATTGAAATTAAAGTTACACTAGACGTAAACACGGTTTAAATTTTACAAACACCGTTTAAATTTTACAAACACGGTTTTAATTTTACAAAAACGCTTTAAATTTTACAAACATGGTTTAAATTTTGCAAATGAGACCTTTTTTTACACGTCTTGAATACCTTACTGCGTGGTTGGGGGACATACCAATGACTAAAGCTTGGTTTTCATTATTAAAAATTGCATTGAAATGTGAATATTAAAGAGAAGGGTTTGGGGGTAAGGGATCCCGAATAACACCTTTCGGAATCCAAGTAAACCTCACCTGCACGCGTAGCACAAGAAACACGAGAAACTCGAGAAACGGTTTTGTCTACACCGTAATGTCATTTTTGTCGGGCTAAGGTACTATAAGCTCGACCTTAATCCGAGAAAAATGACGTTACGCTGTAGACAATACCGTTTCTCGAGCTTCTCTTGTTCCTTGTGCTACGCGTGCTGCACGTGATACACCCTCAGACGGGGCTCTGGCGGCACCAACCCGCACTGGGCCAGCGTAGTGGGAGACGGCCCAAAACCCTGCAACCCCGCAAATGAAAAATTAATACCAATCGATCAGTTTGGAGATCCTTGGGGGAGTCCTATACCCAACAGTGGGAGTCTCGCGGCTGATATGATGAAAATGATGACGAGAATTCTCAGATTACATGCAAAAACAAAGATAGTTAATAGGTATAAAGAAATTAGATTACATATTTACCAAAATTTTGCAGTTATTTATTTAATCACCAATTCGAAAATTATTGAACATAAAAAAATTGAGGTAGTCGAAGTGTTTAAATATATACTATTACTAATATATACTAATATTATGTAAACAGATAAAAGAAATCTTAAAAGAAATTTTATAAAACACGATAAAATAAATGACTTCTAATTTATATTCACGTTCCATAGCTTAATATAAAAACAAAAAGCTTAATTATTTATTACATCCTTGTAAGTGACTCCTTTCTCTACAAGAAAAATCAGACTCTTCATCAAACTTAACAAAAATCTTCATCACTAATATTAACTCGTTTTAACAGAAACTTTCCATTTAATTTAATAAACGAGCTCGCAAAGTTTACAGTGACGATAATATATTAGTTTGTAGAGGCGCCTAATTCGCCACTCACCAAGACTCCCCGGGGAGGCGAGCTGTGGATAACGGCGGCGCCCCATGAGCCGCGAGAAAAACACTTTTTAGGCTAATCTTACTAACATTTATTACTACTAAAGAAAAAACTTTCCGAGTTTGTCCACTACAATTAAAAATTCTTCCCGTGATATTTCGGGCAGATGGCTTTATACCTTTTGTATTTACAAGAGTATGAACCTATTTAGTCTCAATGAAAATTATTATTTGAGACTCCAGTCGAGATCAAAAAATTTCTTTTATGTAAAATACATAGGTAATAATTATCACTGATAAGAAAGCATTAATAACTAATAATAAATAACATTTTACTGTCTAATTGTGGATACAGTAAAAATAAAATCGCATGATGTGTAAATTGGGACTGCAAACGGATAGTATAAAAATTTGCTTTGAATCAAAAAAAAAAAAGATAACCTTAACCTGTTGATTTGCATATTAGAAAATAATAACATCTATCAAGCATCATATCAGACAGCCTCACCCCAAACAATGTTGTTATTTTGTGCTTTTAAAATTTAGTTTTTCAACAAAAAGTCCTAACAATCTCCCCGTAAAATGATAGGCATGTTTGCTTTCATTTAGCAGCTTAGATGCTAAATGAATTATTGCAATTAAGTAGTTACTAAATCTTCAGATGCATGGTTTAAAATGTGGAAACATTTTCGGTAATGAAGCATCGTAGCTAAATCTTGATGTATTTAATTTATTATTGTTCGATTTTCTATTGCAACATTTAATTATTAACCAATGCTAATTAACACGATTGCAATCAAACTGTTGTCAGTTAAATAACTTATTTCCAGTTAGTTCGTGCCTTTTAACCGACTTCAAAAACGAGGAGGTTCTCAATTCGGCCGGTATGTTTTTTTTTTTCTTTAAATTTAGTTTTTCAGCAAAAAGTCGTAACAATCTCCCCGAAAACGATAGGCGGTTTATCTCGGGGCTCATAACGCGGCGGCACCGGGTTGCTGACGGATGAACGCACTGCTGCATTTTGCACATCCGATTACTGCGGGAATCCAACCAGATATTCTGTTGACCTTTCACACGATAAAAATGTACGACATTTATGTATGCTATTATTAAAATAGATTTTCGGTGAATTTGGCCACCTCTTTGTTCGGATTTTATGATACACACGTGAATATCGTATGTTACTACGATTTACGAATATTTCAGAGTAACATGAATTAAAGTCAGCATTGTAACACTATTTGTGTTATTTTTGGAAATGATATACCATTTGTTTTATCACATTTACTTCTAGATGTATCAAAAATTATTGTCAAAAACTTTCTAAGCACTTATACTATATAGAAAACTATATTAACAGAACAAAAATTAGGAATTTTCGATGAACCCGAATAAATCTTGACAAGCACAGCAAACAAAATATTTTTTGGAACAGAGCTTTTTAATACAACATAGTTGACGACATAAAATATCTATTAGGGCTTAAGTAACATGAATGAGATTAATAAAGTACACGAATTTCATTACCTTTGAAGGCGCTATAAAGTCTAGTCTAATGTTAGCAGGACTCAAACGTAGCGTTGGCACAGCAAAAGCACTCCTGTTACGATGCAGTAAGGTCGGTGTCAATTCCTTGGTGGTACATTTGATGTACCCTCGACTGTACATGTGTTCACACGTCTGTGTTATAATTGAATGGGGCGCAGCGAGGTAATGAGACGAAAGTGCCGTTCAGTTACCATTCACTCCCAATTTGAAGGCGAGAATAGCGCGCCTTGATGCAGTTTTAACTATTTAAAATAAAAAAAAATGATTTTTTTCTAGTTTTATTATATTTTAATTACTAAGTCATTTTTCAAACATTTATAATAATGTTAAAATTAAAAATTAAGAATATTTAAACTAAAGTTAAAATCTGATGTGTTTTTAAAGATACTTATACATTATAAATCACAATCTTAATAGGATTTAATACTACTTTGAAAACTTACTAAAAGAAGCAATGATTAATCATCCTTATAAAAAGCAAATCAGACAAAACTGTTAATTAAGTTTTTTTATTTTATAAAACTAGATGACAAACAAGCTGACGGCCCACCTGGTGGTAAGCGGTTACCGCCACCTATAGACACCTGCAATAACAAGGAAAAGCACAAAGTTGAGAAGTATATCTGTGATGTGATTGTAATAAATTCCAAGTTCCAGTAGTTAATAATGTACAAAATATGTGAGCATGTCTCGTTTATTAAAACGTCACTGAAACATGAATTTTATTATATAAGTGTAATTTCTGCCTACTAGTTACTGCAACTTTGGTAGGAAATCAAAATTTGAAAAATAAAAATATGTAGTACATTGATTAGCAATAAGTTTTGTTATCCTCCTAATTTAAAAGTACAACCGCTTTGGAGAAACTTTAGCTTTGGAGGAGAAGCGGTGCATGACATGTAATCACATTTACACATTACGTGTCAATATAATTCACAGGTATTGCAATCTACTCCAACGCTCCAGTAGGTATCAGACAGATAATCAGTAAGTCAGCTTTCCTACGCTGAGTGATCTTTATTGTAGTTTTAAATTTGCTAATGGGTAAGTATCTAATATCGTTTGGAAGTTTATTATAAAAGCGTAGATATTCTTCGCCCCATAAAAGAATTGTTTATCTTCGGAATAGTGAACCAGATTATGATACATCGATTTAACTATCGCATAATATTCCAAAATTCTGAAACATTTTTTCGTACAACACCAATGTCATTGTGTTTATTGTTAGTTGACTTTGCCGTAACTTTTTTTATTTAAGATAGTTTTAATCAAATGTAAGCAATGTCGTATTTCACTCCAGTAATGCATGTAATTGAGTATAGTGCTGCGCATAATGAGAGTAAAGTGGCGCGACACTCTTGCGTACCTCCAATGAAGTGCTACATTTCGTGATGGTTATACACATTAATTTGTTCAAAATGTTACTTATTATTTAGTAGGTACCATGTTTTTAACATCAGTAAGATAGGATCGAACGTCTTTTTTTAAACGTTAAATTAGTTATCTAACAAAATAGTTAGAGGGTACTCTTATGTTTAAAGATAATCATGAAGTTAATACGAATGTAACAATGACAAGAATAAGTAACTTAAGATTAAATTTGTACAGTATCTGTCTAGTTTCAGCGTCTATAAGTTAGCAATTAAAACATCATATCTCAGCTGTCAGTAATGTAATTAAAAGCGGTAATGACCATTGTGTGCCGCATGTTCGCTTTCATTTAGCAGCTTTGATGCATGGAAATATAATTGCAATTAAGTAATTACTAAATCTTCAGATGCATGGTTTAAAATGTAGAAACATTTTCGGTAATGAAGGATCGTAGCTAAATCTTCATGTATTCAATTTATTAATGTACCATTTTCGATTGCAATATTTATTATTAACCAATGCTAATTAACACGATTGCAATCAAACTGTTGTCAGCTAAATAATTCATTCAAAAGCATTGCCAGTTGAGTATGAGTCACTGACATTAATAACTTAGAGCCGACGACCGAGCAAGGGCTGACTCATGCCGAATGCAAGGGAAATGCCGTAATCAATACTATGTCTAGACTTGTATGACTCGTCCACTTTAAAGATTTCGTGCAAAGGTGTAAGACCCCGTTGTTTGGGCCAATGACAAAACAATGTGTTTTGAAAGAATTCCTATTTGAAGTCGCTTCATCTGAACTTTTAATTTTATTAGACTGAAAACTATTACCTAAATCACTATTATGATTTGAACTATTGATTTACAAATAAATGTCAACTTTCTCTTTAAAAAGACTTGGATCATCAATACAGTAAAACGTTGTCATAAAATAACTATCATCATACTCGAGTATTAACCCACTCATGAGTAAAATACCTCTTGTCTGTTGCTTGCAACTGTAAATATCGGAACTATGGGTATTTAAATTTACACCTTGATTATACTCTTTAGAATTACTTCCACCATTCATTTAATTAAAGCATCTTAAGCACACTGTTACATAGCTATCCCGAATACGCGACTCTATAATGGTGTCTATCTCTCGTAAGTGCGAGTAGGTATATTTCCAGTCGTTCACTGAAATACTAATGAACATCTGAAATGTTATTTGCGTTTGTATTACACAATGTGTTCATTACAATATGTGTGTTAGCAGTTGAGCCTAAAACACACGATTAAGCACTTATAATCCAGATTAAACATGCGTTACGGATAACTCGTTATTCCTACAATTCTATATTTTTGTTAGCGATTCTCCATATTGTGTTACACAAGAAATTCAAAAATCTCTAACATATATTTTATATTTCCTTTGCTTTTATATCCAATATCGTTCTGAAATTAAGTTTTTGCAATAGACGACAGTCGCAATCGAACGGATATATCACCAGGTGCCCATTTGCATGTAGCTTTGCAATTCAAATTCACGTCGTGGTCAAAAATTAGATACGGAACATTCAATCGGTGCAAACATATCAAAACGGAATAGATAGCAAGCAATTAGCGCCTGTAGCGCACTGGTTTGGGTTGTAACGTGTAAAATCGAGCAAAACGAGTGCTCGCAATTTCCGAGGAAGCGCCGGAAGCATACTCGACTGTACTCAACTCGATTCCGCAATCTGAACGTATTATATTTGTTGACGTCGGAATTAAAATATACAAATTGGTTTTGTTTGTTTAATGGTACTTGAATACTTACCTAAAGATTTAGATACTTCCACTTATAATTTTTATACAGTATAATAAACAACGTTGATTAAAGCGGCAATAAACCGTTAATTAAACTTGAGCCCTGCTCCTGGAGCTAATCTCTATCCCAGCTATTAGGCTATCAACTTTGAATTAACTCCCTAGATGAAACTGACAAATTGTTTTTGTAGAGTTGAAAAGAAAACAGTAACACTTTTATTAAGATAGAAAAAGTCTAAGCACATTTTTCGCAAAGTAGAATTACTATTTCTGAACTTAAGTAGGAAAATATTTGTCATTCAATAAAGTAACATTATAATCTCAAACCAATTGGATAGCCTCATCAATGCTACTGCTTGGACAGACAGATTGCAATCATCAAATGGAATAGAAAAATTCAATGTACAAGCGGGATGATTGAAAGGTACAATCGTACGCAGCCACCATAGAATTGATTGGGAGCCCGCGATATTGCTTCAAAGCCAAAAAAATGTTCGGACCATCAGCATATCGATTTCTGTCCAATAGACAATCCAATACACAGTCATTTCTAGACGGATTTGACAAGTTACGTTGGATATCTGTGTTTAGAAGGATTTCATTTTAAATATAGAAAGGTATTATTATAATTATATTGTTACTATCTTTAAGTTCTTGTCCTTTAGGCTTTTTCTGTTACAATGAGTACATAAGTTACCATTACATAAGTTACTATAACAAATGTGTATGTACTTAAACATTTGTATCCTGAATCTATGATTTAGTTTCAATTTATAACGACAATAGTAATGGTTATGCAAATACAATAAGTAACTTTTATAGTTCAAATGGTTTCAAATTGAAATTCCGGAATCAATATCACCAATACTCAGTCGAACACAACGTCGGTATAACATTCGCCCAGATAAAGCTAATTGTTATTATCAAATCCAGGGCCGGGCTTAACGTCACTCGTTTAACTCCTCGTCAATCATTCAGATCCAACGTTTCAATTTTCGTGGCGATCGGAATGAACAAATCGGATGTATTTAGTCTGATATATTAATGGTGCGAGGAGCTCGGTGGCGTATTGGTTTGAGCGCTCTGGTTTCGATACGACAAACAAAGCAACTTTCGCCATGGTCAATCCCGGGATGGGTCAATCAAAGTTTGTTATCTCGAGCTCCTCCGTGCTCGGCACGTTAAGCCGTTGGCCCGGTTGCTCCTGCAACCACTTTAACCCACCAACCCGCATTGGGGCAGCATGGTGGTGTTTTGGTGAAAAAATCCTCATGTGTTTCTCCCATGTAAGAAGGCCCGTGCCCAGCAGTGGGACGTATATAGGCTGGTGATGATGATTAATGGTGCGTTAACAATGGCTGGGAGTTATCAGGGGTATCGAGGTACTGAAGCCGCAAAAATTTTTTCAGTGTCTGATGTCACTTGATTAGTGAAAGTAGAAGACTTAATTATAATTTAAATACGCCAATATCAAGGTCAGAAAAGTTTGATATTTTAATAGTAATTTTAGCAACAGTCTTAAATAAAAAACTGTGCAATGAACAGAACGGGATCAAAATTCAGACACAAAGTAGAGTTATGTAATGAAAGTAATCACTTCAGGTATTAAATAGACACCTTACAAATTATGGGAGATTAGAGAGAGAGACTAAGGCTTCGTTGGTATGGTATAAGGCTGTATATAATACCTACTATCATCAGTAAAGCTATTGAGTAATGAACTATTAGTCTGGTGCGGACATGATCCGAATTTATGGACACTACAATGCCTGTATGCCGTCTGGTTTAATTAGTTTTCCAGGCTTTCAGCTTCAATGTACCAGACAGGATGCGTCCTTCATGCTCTGCAGATAACTTTGAATTGACCCGATAGTTCATTCCCTATCGACCTAAATACGAGTGATCAATTTAAAAATGATCAAACTTACTTATGTACGTCATGTTTTTGTGCTGTTACGTAATTAACTATAAGTATTTACTAAAAGCTAAAAAGATTGCGGTGTTAACTTCATTTTATTTACTTATAGTGTTAAACTATAAAATTATCAAATTATTATTCAACAGAAATTTTATAGTTGTCGATTTTCAAATTACTTCATTGTCTTTTGATTTGAGTTTTGTAAAAGTAAAAATAAGTGGTTTAAATATTGCATGTGTATTATTCTTTCGTGACTTTCGCGAACAGCTGAATAGGGTAACGTTTCGTTTGCGTGTCATTAATAAGCGAGATAAACGATAGAAAATTTATAAAAAAATTATAAAGTTTATTAATTGACAAAGCATATTACGAATTAAAAGAGTATTTTAATGATACATTTTATATTGGTCTCACACTGCTTCGTTTAAAGTACTCAAGTACTTACCTCCAGCTCACTCAACGGTAGGGTTAGGGCGAAGCGAAGTATCGGGTAAATGAAGGATGCCCTTCGTAATATACCTACTTTAGATAAGCATGAAGTGAAAGATAATATTCCATCGAAAATCAAATGTAGTTGTTTACTCTTTTCTTTTACGCGTATTGAAATGGACCTTTAGTATAGTAAATAATAAAATGTGGGTAGATTAAGAAATTTCATCGCTTAAGTTTAAACTATAAAGTTGTTATAACGATAACTTCATTTTTATTTGATCTAGTTCGAATTAAATTTGCAAATATAAGATACAATAAAATAACTACCTATGCTTACCTAAGAAGAAAATCAATTCAACTTATTCTGAGAACAAAATAAACCCTGTAAAATGAAATATGGCTACTATAATATTACAAACGCCTTTTTAACAAACATATAAATATGTTATGTTTTAATGGATCGATTGTATTTGTGTCTATCCTGACGCCAGTGAAGTAACCACAACATGGCGTGCCCCTTCCGTTGACTCACTCACCTGGAACAAGGGAAAAATATGCTATTATTAGGTCGCCTTCCCGGCAAATTTGTGTATTCACATTTTTACGCTGGTTTGTTTCGTGTAAAGGTAACGCGTTAGATTTGTAGGAGATAAATATGCTGATTTCGCAGACTATTAAATGTACTGTTTTCAATTTTGACTCGTTTAATTTCTTCTTTACTTTTCATTTCATAAGATTCACAATGTTTACAATAAATATTTTATTTCAAAATGGGACTATAGTGTCACTCCTATTTTCCCATCGCTCATAATAATGTTAAATCTAGGCGTATACTTATAGGTGGTATTTTGTTATTAAGTGTGTTTAACAAGTCATATATTTTTGCTTTTCAAAATACAAAACTTTAGAGCATATCTTAACCAAGAACGTAATTTTACGCAAATTAATTAGGATAATCAAGTATTCTAATACCGCCAGAAGTAATTTACCACTCCAACAATCTTACTGAGGATAAAACTTGCATTTTGAATACCCAAATATATGAATAAAGAAATACCTACAAAGTATTTTTTCGATATGGAGTAAAATTGTGAATCTCGAATCTCGATGTCATTTATCTCAGTTAGGAGTATCTCGGTAGGTATATCAAAGCAGAGTTTATGATAAATTAGTCGCATAAAGAGCAGAGTTTATGCTAAATTAATCGCTAAAATAGTGAACATCAAAATAAATTATTTTACAGTCATCGAAAACTAAGCGTTTATGCTTAACAGCTAATTATCCTTATGGCTTTCGTAATAAGAGCGATGAAAGTCATCCCTGTCTTTGCCGGCGACTGTACTACAGTGAAGTAAATAATCATGTTCAATTTGAACTCTAATCCGTAGGCGCGTTGCCCCAACGATATCACTACTGTTCGCCACTAACCGCACCCTTGTAAACCCTTCTCGAGTCACGCAATGAGCGTGCGTCAGCAAATTACCAGTGTCCATTTTGGGTCCCGCCACCCGATCGCGGCTGATACCAACTTTACAACTTATGTTGTTACAATCTAAATAGGCTTTATAGTTAGTTATAATTTAATAGTTTTCATTATAAGCTAGGGGCTGCTCTCTAACGAATTTAGAAACTTCGGAGAGATTTTCACCTAAAGCCGTACCTACACACAATCAATATTTTGATATAATGTAAAGGATAAGGTTATATTTTTGAGGAACGGTCACTAAAATTAAAGTACTGCAATTATTTTTCGGCAAATATACGCTACTGTTACCCATAAAAACAATTCTAATTTAAAACATATGGAATATTCTTAATTTTGATTTTAACATTATTAAAAGTGTTTGTTAAAGTTTTACTGTTTAGAAAATTCATAAAAATTATATTTTTTTCCCCAAAATTTATCAAATTCGTTAATTATTTTAGATTGCTGAGATCAATTAAAATAACTATTATTATGACAACTATGCATAAAAACATACATACTACAATTATGTACATAGTTATTACTTTTTTTAAGTACGCCGATACATTTCTTAGTAATATAGGAACATATGACGTGATCTGTTTCGTAGATTTTCTATGGAGCGTTTTTGGACGATCTGAGAAACTATTGATCTTAGACATACTTTTCTTTTGCAATATTTATTTATGAGTTATATACTTTTTATTTATGATATAAAAAAAGTTGTCTACTCTATTGACCGCACATAGAGCGTCCGTTAATAATAGAGGCGGTTTTCATGGCGTAAACTATTACACAAGATGTGCTCTCGTCATACATAAGTCACGTTAGAAATCATCTTTAAAACTTTTCTGTGGTTTTCTATAAAAAAGTAACATAGAATTATTTTTGAGTTTTTTTTCTCACCCAAAGTTACTGAAGTAAAGATAGTTACGGCTATGACGTTACATGTGTCACGGACTCGATCTTATATCCGACCAAGTCAGGCAAGAATGCTTACCTATTTGAACTGAAGCAACTGTTTTCCACAAAGGGGAAAACCCGAAAAAATACTTTGCACGCCAGTCTTGTAGTACCTACGGTACCGCGACACCTACAGGGCTCGACAAGAGCTTGACCTATTTTATTAATTAGGTACAGTCAGAAGCCATAATGTATTAACTTATGATAGTTCGCAACTTTTATTGAAAAAATAAAAAGAATTTAAGTTGGTAATTTTATAGTTTATGACTGTACCTATCTATTTTTCAACTACATTCTAACATTAAACTTAAATGTTTGAGAAATAGGTAGAAAATATCAAGACTATAAAAAAAAATCTGGGGTGGCTGCTCAGGCCACTGAGCTACCACTGAGCTACCGTTGAGTTAGCATAATCCTTTGAATAACTAGTAACGTGATCGTTCTTGAAGAAAACAATTTTATTAAAAAGGGCACATCATTACACCATATCACTATTTTCAAAACTTAACCTAATATAAATCTGGCTACCTACCGCAGCTAGCAAGGCGGCCCAAACCGAGCGGAAAATTTCTGCTCTCACGGGAATCAAACCCCGGACCTCTAGATCTGATGTATCTGGCCTCAACTACTAGACCGGCTAATAGAGGCGGTTAAATAAGACCGAAAATATTTGGAAAAAGAACGAATGTTTTAAGCACTTGTGTCCTTTAAGTTTTCTATTTCTGATTGAGAATTCTAATAATATTATTAGCTCATCTATAAGCGCTCCAAAAGCAAGAATACTTCATCATCATCATCATCACCAGCCTATACGACCCACTACTGGGCACAGGCCTTCCTACATGGAAGACACACATGAGGAGTTTGGGCTATAACACCACCACACTGGCCCAATGCGGGTTGGTGGGTTAAAGCGGTTGCAGGAACAACCGGGACCAACGGGTTAACGTACCTTCCGAAGCACGGAGGAGCTCGAGATAACAAACTTTGTTTGACCCATCCCAGGATCGACCATGGCGAAAGTTGCTTTGTTTTTCGTATCGAAACCAGAGCGCTCATACTAATACGCCACCGAGCTCTCTCAAGAATACTTATTATATTTTTTATTCAGAACCCGTAATACTCAAGAGATAGTAATATTTCACCTCTCCCTGAATATCTCATTATCCTTATCGCATAATCGCTTCATCATCATCATCTGGGCAACATACAGGCCTTACATGTTGCGTGTTCCGGAACATTATCCCGTCGATCCGTAACGATGCCCACTTAATGAGTCACAGCGATATATCCAGCTCTATTACTCAGTTTTTTTGGGTCACTGCGGAATCTATATTCTGCTTATTTAGCAAGGTAGCTTTGTTTGCTGCGTTCGAAATTGTCTTCGTCCATAGGTATTACGTGCGAAAGCGATATTGTTTTCGTAGGCTGTAGGTTATCTTTATTTGTGATTTCAAAGCATAGCAATTAGGTTATTATGAGTGCAACCTTTTCAAACGGCAATCTGCATCTTGCCAGCCAAATTCCTACCTTTTTACAAGTGGAATAAAAGCATTAAATATTTCTTTGTACTGTAATATTGGTGTAGGTTATTATATAATTAAACAATCAGGCCGAGTGATTGTTTATCACCCATTTAAGGCACAAAGCTGTACCTCAAATGTATCTAGCCCAATTGATGCTCAGATTAAATATTAACAGCTTATATTAGTGTGCGGTACGGGCGTAAATGGATTAAGCGGTTTATTTTCCGATAGTGTTATAGTGTAAAGATAGCGGTCATATTATATGCTAGTAAATGTATTGTAGTCCATAAACAAAGGACTCACACGAGGCACGTAATAAATGTAATATGTGTGCGCACAGTATCAATACCTTAGATGAGCTCTGTTTGTATGTAATCTATTTGCACACCATCTGTGGTATTTCATACAGATATATGTTACCTATTTTCACGAAAATTCTCGTTTCTGTCTTTGTCATCCTGGATAACGTCGTATAGTGTAGGTATAATATGAATTCAAAGTTATCCAGAGTGCATATTTATTAAATATATAAGTATAAATAGAACATTAGAATTACCATTAAAAAGATCATTACTAAAGCAATCGGTAAGAGTATTAGAAATAGGCTCAAATAGGCAAAGCCAAATTTGATAATTTACTAGGTGGTAGCCCTGTATGTGGGATCGTCTGGGTAGGTACCACCACCTTTCTTATTTCAGCCGTGAAACAGATCGCCGTGTTTCGGATTGAAGGGAAAAGTAGACTGGGCATGGACGGCATTTCATCTTAGGTCTCAGGATGACCTGCAATATCAAATTATTTTTCCATGTTATTGCAGGTGTTAGGCGGCGGTTACCACTAACCACCAGGTGAACCGTCAGCTTGTTGTCATCTAGTTATATTAAAAAGGTAAAAAAACAAATCTCATGATTTTATGTAAGTCTCTTTGCTTCATAAATGCGTTACTTCAAAATTCCGATGTAAAATTCAGCACTATAAATTATGGTAAAAATCTTAGACTGCCTCCAAGTTGGCTCGTACTTCATAACTTGGAAACGAATTTTACCAGAAACACTTTTACGACTAATCATAAATTGCCTTAAGCGTTGTTTTAAGAAGCTTTATTTTCCGAGAAGTATTTCTCTTACTATTTTTGGAAAAATCTCTACTTATTTTCAAAAGAGAGTGAGTTTCTTATTTTCGAGAGAATCTCTACTTATTGTTGTAGCGTATAAGGAATTGTATGGTGTGAAGTTTAAATCTTCCAACATTCCTCATTACCACACACCCATGACGGGTTCGCTGGAAGAGATCTCTAATAGAGATGAGTCCTTCATTGCATACTAGTGTATACAATTATTTTTATTTTTTATTTGGTGCGACAAAGAGTTTATTTAATATTGTCGTTAAATTTACGGTCGAAATTCAAAGCTGACCATCTTAAAAGATCAACAAACGCAAACTCAATTAGGATCATTCCATCCACAAGAGCAGCAAACTGAATTGTTTTTCGTCTTTCGACACGTATTTTTCTAGTTACATAGCCCTTATAGCTTCAAGTATTGTCAAGATAAATCCAAACAATATTTATTCTGTTATTTTACTGATATTTTTGTTTTCTTCTTTGATTAAAACGCGCGAAGGAAACGTATCAAGCTTTTGTACTTAATCCTTTCCTATTGATATTATGTTAGCTTTGATAGGATAAGCGTCGAACGTAAACAGTTCAGGTTGTTTTGAAGAACCGTATTTTACTTTAAGCAAATGGCTTCCTTTCATATCTTTTCTAATGTAATATTTCTTTATCCGGGTAAGCTGAGAAATGGACGACTATATATCTCTTAGTTTGTTGCGGAGACGGTGTAACAGATTGGAGAAATTCGATATTGGGACAGCGAACAAAAGATAAACCTGATGTCGCACCGTAATTTATGTTAGGATTCATCTTTAAAGACCCGTAGGTTCTGCTCACCTGCTGACAAGAGAACTGATTATAAATATAGCTTTATGTTGGCTGGCAGTACTTCTGTGTTCGACCGCTGTGGAACTTGGATCACGTAATTTTCTTATTTTTTTAGATTTCATGGATAGCAGTATCCAATTATGCAACCTTACGGTATCGGCAGTACAGGTAGTACGAAACCAAAGCGAATCTTTAGTATAATTTTTATATCCTCGATTTGAATCGTAATAATTGTGTTTGCAAAAACATCAAATTAGCCACTGTTTGAACTTAACCATCATAATATTATAACCAATGTTCTTTACCATTGAACCAATAATAATTGTTGTCTACTAATTACAATGTTGATCGGCAAAATTGATCGAATACATAGGCTGTGTCCTAAGACTACTAGCTACTAGTATTACCTACTAGTTTTATTTCGAACAAGTGAACTTACTATGCAAAGACTGGTACTGTATAGTTCGCAAAAGGCCCCATTTGGAGTACTGCTGCTAGGTATCGGTGGGAGCACCGCATATAAGTACGCTATGAGTACGCTATGAATACGCTATGAGTACACTATGAGTACGCTATGAGTTCGCTATCAGTACGCTATGAGTAAGCTATGAGTACACTATGAGTACACTTGGAGTACGCTATGATAAGTTCTAAGGAATTATTTGACATGAAAGCCAAAGCCTACCTCCACCAACAGGGAGTTCAATGTATGGGACGTTGAGTAGTTACTACGCAATAAAATAGTAATTGTAAATAGAAATACACATCCTAGTACAGTAGACCGCAAGTGTCACAGCTCTATTGCAAAATTGCTTTTATTAAGACAGAATAAGACCTTCCAGAGCCCAAAAAGTGATGAGCTTGATATGCTGTCGAATGTATCATAACAGTATTTACGTAAGGAATACAACGAAATAAGTTCTCTATCAACGGCACACGTCGCTCGTACGGCTTCCACGCTTCCCTTTCAATTAATCCAATTTCAAAAATTACGACCCAATTTCCCAGTGGAATAAAGCTTTTAAATATACACTTTTTAAAACGAATATTTCACGAAGATTTGAGTGTGTCACAAGAGCGAAATTGTTCTCAGATTTTCTTCAATATTTTTAAATTAGATTATAATTACGTGCAATAAAATAGGGCAGAGTGGGATATTACCGCGATGTATATTTGAACTAGGCCTTGTACATCATGAGAGAAAAGGATAGTGAGGGTAAAACGAAACGCGCCAACGTAAACAATAGCTCCTAGTGAATTTAAGTGAAAAATATATTTAAAGATTAAATAATAAACAAACAACTATATAAATTTGATGCAATAAATATAAATATAGAGTATAAATATTAGTAGCTAGATTGAGTGATCCGAACAGTGATTATTAAGAAAATAATAAGTGGTAATATAAACAAAAATATTATAATAATAAGTGAATAACAGTGCAAAGACAGGTCTAAAAATTAAAGAAACGATGATGTTAAAGTGGTGCTATGGTAAAATTTAATTATTATAATATAAAACAGTGAAAATCTATAAAAATTTGCGTTAATTTTAGAAGGTACCATTTCTTCGTATTGAAATTATCATTCTCTAAACTGCGCCATCTAGTGGCGAGTGGCTGGGCTAGGCCCTATGTCGCGAGATAGAAAAAAGCACATGTACTAATAGACAAATTTGAGATTACTACAAACTTTACTATAATTCCGCAAGATGGAGTGTGCAGGATGTAAACAATTAATAACAAATAGAAGATTTTTGACTTGCTCATTATGTAAGGAACCATACGATTTAGAATGTGCCAACGTATCAGAAACACGATTTTATAACACCATGGATGCAGAACACAAGCGTAAATGGCAATGTCAAGCGTGTAAATGTAAAAAACCTAAGCAAGATAACACAAATACCCCACTCAGACTTTACTATGAGAAAAATGTCCCCAAAGACACAGAAAAACTAAATGAACAAACAGATGCAAATGTAACATTAAGGCGTAAGACTAAACTTATAAATCAGGACCAAAATTTAGACGTATCCATCAATAACCATACCTACGAAGACGCGAGTGAGATTGGCAACACAATAAATATTTCCCAGTCTCCTGAAACCAATAGGGTGACCATGAACTATGAACAGTTTTGCGGATTTTTAATGGATAAATTAGATAATAATAGAAATACAATTATACAGGAATTACAAACAATAGTTCAACGCGAAATAGCTGCAGCCATGTCAAACTTAATGTCAGATTTTACAAAACGCACAAATAAACTATCTATTGAGCAAAATAACATACAAACAAAAATTGTGGAATTAAATGAAAAGATCGTGAATCTAGAATCTCAATTAAAAGTTATTCAGAACAAGCAACCCTTTTCACCTACCTATAACAGTGATAGCTCAATAAAAAAAGAACCCTTAAACAACAAAAAGATAGTCCTACATGGGCTAGAGGAGCACTATGGAGAAACCGAAACTGATGTATATAACCGAGTACTCCAAATATTCTATGACATATTAAATATTAACTTAGAAGGATATATAGAGGACTTTATCCGCATAGGAAGGCGAGGAAACTGTAGACCCTTGGAGATCGAACTATTGAGCAAACATATAACTAAAACTATAATACAACATTCCAGATTTTTCAAAAATACCCCTTTTTCAGTAATAGAATATTTAGATAAAGACGAATTAAAAAAAAGGAGAGAGTTAAAAAATATTTTAAAGGAAGCAAGAGCAAAAGGAAAATACGCTATAATTAAAAATAATAAATTGTTCATAAATGGGAAGGAATACATGGTTACTATTGACATCAGGGAGGAGGAAAGTTTATCAAGAAATAGAGGCGTTAACAATAGTAATAACCACATTGAAGAAAGTGTAACGACAAAGAGGGAAGAAAAAGTAGGAAACCGTGAAAAAAACCAATTTATTTTGACTGAAAAGAATACAACTACTAAAATTTTGAACCATGGACACGGGTCTCCTGGAAACGCCGAAAAACACCTTTTTCGTGCTCCACGACCAACCTTTTAAACTACTATACCAGAATATGCAGAGTGTTTTCAACAAACAACACATATTAGAAGCTTTCACTGATCAATACCCCTTTTATCAAGCGCTATGTATTTCTGAATCTTGGCTGTCCCCCGAAAAATTAGAAATATTAAAAGTAACTGGATATAAAATTGCAGCGTCTTATTGTAGAAGATCCCACATAGGAGGAGGCGTCTGTATATTGCTGAAGGATCACCTGGAGTTTGACGAGAAAAAAGATATAACTAACATGTCGATTGAATATGTCCTTGAAGTGTGTGCAGTCGTCCTCCCATCAGAAAACATTCTAATAATTACAATGTACTGGAACAGAAGAGAGGAGGATTTATTCTATATACAATTGAATAACATACTAAAATACGTTACTCTAAAATACTCTAAATACGATATCATATTAGGCGGTGACTTTAATATAGATGTTTCCCAAAAAAATCCAAAAACTAACCAATTTTTAAATTTAATGCTAGAATACAGACTAAAACAATACGTTGAAACGCCCACCCATATAAATAAAAATACATCAACCTGCATTGACCTTCTGTTTACTAATTTCATTAATAAAAGTTTAAATTTAACAGTAAAAGAATTTGGCTTCTCCGACCATATGGGAATTGAGTTACATATAAAAATACCTAAGCAAAAACAAAATACCATTTGGTACATTGAGAAAAGGCTTTTTAATAACAATAATATAATTAAATATAAATCTAAACTACAAAAAATAAATTGGCTTAATATACTAGATCCGGACAAAAATATAAATCAAAATTATAACTCTTTCCATGACACTTTAATTTCCACTTTATGGTTAAAGAAATTTATTCCCAAAAAAGACAATAACAGTCACTTACATGAGAACATCATATACCTTATAAAATTAATAATATGTCGTTCGAACATTCAGTCCAGCACATATCTTAATTACTTTCTAAAATGTATTGCGCAAGTTTTACTTTAAATACACTAAGTGAGCTTACATTTTTTATATCTGAGGGTATTTTGTTGTACAGTTGCGCTCCTTCAAAAGTGATATTTTTTTTGCCGTAATTGGTTCTAACTTTGGGTAGTACGAGAAAACTCGCACGACGGGTGCCTCGCTTCGTGAGATTTTTTGCAGCTGTTAAAGTTACGCTAGTATGGAAAGAGCCTTTTAAAATTTTTTTTATTAGTATGCAAGTGTTGTAAGTATATAATTGCTTAATATTCATTAGTTTAGTATCCGTGTATACTTTTAATGTTGGTGTTAAGTAGTGATATTGAAAAAGGATCTTTATAATTTTGTTCTGTAAAACTTGAAGACGAGCCAAATTAGTTTTACCAGCACTCCCCCAAATCTCCAATAGGTACAATAAATGCGGTTTGACCAGAGAGTTATATATGGTGTAGCGTAAACGACGCGGGATGCATCGAGCAATTTGCTTAAAAGATCCTATAAGAGATATTAATTTGGTTCTGACATGCTCGATCTGGGCACTTTAAATGATTGTATACCTAAACGTACTATAAAATTAAAACAAACATTAAAAAAACACTGGCTTATAAAAGGCATCAGGTGCTCATGTAAAAATAAGCGATTACTTAAAATACTTTCATCAAAATCAAATAACCTAATTCTTACACAATACTATAAAAAATATGATAAAATACTTAGGAAATTGGTAAATATATCAAAAAAACTACAATATGTAAATAGAATGAATAGCTCAAACAATAAAATTAAAACAATGTGGCAAATAATAAATGAACGTACCAATAAAATACCCCTAAAAGAAAAACGCAATATAAAACTACAAATTAATGATACAGTATTGACAGACCCAAAACTAATAACAAATGCTTTTAATAACTTTTTTGCATCAGTAGGCGAAAAAACCAACGGCCTAACTACCCCATGCCCTGTTCTATATCCGTCTGAAAATTCCATGTATTTGAGTCCAGTTGATCAGAGAGAGGTAAACAAAATAATCAAAAACCTGAAAACAAAAAGAAGCCATGGCATAGATGAGCTCCCACCTATATTAATTAAGACATGCGCTGATGAACTGACCTTACCTTTTTCCTTATTGATAAATCAGTCTTTTGCAGAAGGAGTTTTCCCTGATCTATTAAAGCAATCATTAATAAAACCACTGCATAAGAAAAATAAAAAGTCCGATCCGAATAATTACCGCCCCATTGCCCTTCTGCCTACCGCATCAAAAATCATAGAAAGGGCCATGTGCGACCGTGTCTATAAGTTTTGTGAAAAATATAAAATATTTAATAGTTGCCAAAATGGCTTTCGAAAAGAACGTTCTACTGTTCTAGCTACATATCAATACATACAAGAAGTATATAATATAATAAATGGTAAAAAATACGCAATAGGATTACTCTTAGATCTGACTAAAGCTTATGACACAGTTCAATATAATATATTATTAAATAAACTACATGGAGTAGGAATACGTGGAACAACACATGATTGGTTTAAATCTTATCTAAGCAACAGATCACAATTAGTAGAAATAGAATATTTTGATATAAAAAATAAAAAAATAGTAAATATCCGATCTGAAAGTAAAATTATAAATGCTTCAATACCCCAAGGTAGTGTCCTGGGATGTATACTTTTTCTTCTATACATTAACGATTTAGCTACAGTTGTTCAGGATCATTGCGTCATGTTTGCAGACGACATCTCCATACTTACATCTAGCTCTGACATATCCAAACTGAATGAAAAACTTAATAGTATTCTTGACAAAGTTACTGACTGGATGGAAAAACACAACTTGCAAATAAATTTCCAAAAAACTAAAATAATACCGTTTTATCCATACTAAAAAGCACCAATAAAAGTCCACTTTTCTTATAAAAATTTACCAATACAAGCTGTTCACGACTTCAACCTGTTAGGCATAATTATCGATACCCACCTTAATTGGAAATCCCACATAGAGAAAGTACGCAAAAAAATGTCGAGCTTTTCCTTTGCATTGCGTGAAATTAAAAAAACTACGGACTTACGAACAGCGTTAGTTACCTATTACGCATATGCATACGCGTGGCTAAGTTATGGGATCATCCTGTGGGGAAACAGTACAGACGCACAGGTCCTGTTCATCTTGCAAAAAAAGCTCATGAGAATTATAGTTAACATAGAACCTACTGAGACATGTAAACCACACTTTCAGGAACACAATATCCTTACTTTACCGTGCCTCTATATCTATGAGATCTGCAAATTTGTAAAAAAGCATCCAGATTATTACAAAAAACGCGAAGACCTATCACTTACTTACCAATTACGCCATAAACTTAGACTTCTGTTCCCGACCTCACACATGAAACTTCACTCTTCTAGTCCGTTTGTAATGTCGATAAAAATTTATAACAAACTACCTGAAGTAATAAAACAAGAAAAAAGCGATAAAATATTTTATAAAATATTAAAACAGTTGTTAATAGATAAATGTTATTATAGCATAAGTGAATACCTGAATGATAAATTTTAAATTTAGTTTGATATGTTGAATATTAAGTTGTGTTTAACAATATGACTGGTATATTAAGAAATTCTTATGTTGCAAAATTAATAGACTTTTCACCTAAGTTAAATATAATATATATATATGTGAAATATTCATACAAATAGCTGTAGTAACTACTTATAAAGAGAAAAATAATGTAATTAGAGTTAAACAGCGTCATCACAATGTATTTATAAAATGTTTGCAATGCCTTACAAGGCCCATAATTGTTACCTTAAACCTACTATAATATTTTACCATCTGTATGTACATTATGGAGCATTAAACAATTTGATTTGATTTGATTTGATTTAGTTGATTAATATCTTTTTTCTGGGTGAGAGGGAGACCCATGTTCAATGCCAGACACAGAGCATGGTATCTTTTATCCTTCTCTATTAATTGTTCGTATCCTGTACGTTGGATTATCTAAGTGTGGGTCAGTTTTTTCCTAATTTTATTGAATTTTCATTGCTCTACCAAATATAAAAGTAGAGCTCGATTACAGCAACAGAGCCGTTCTAATAGCAATTTTTGTTCTAAGTAGGTGACAAGCAGAGGAGATTGGGGTAATATCGTACGCTAGATATATTTGAGCAAGGCCATGTAGATGCATCATATAGAACAGGATAGCAGATAATCCCTCTCTGCTGGGTGAGAGGGAGACAATGCAAGGCTAAGAGCATGGGTCCTTTATCCTTTCCTATCATGATAGAACCGGCTTCGATCCAAGTTACCCCACGTTCGTATGTTTTATTGTGTATAAATTATATACATATAATTTCATGTCATTTCTATGAAATAATGCAGCCCATGGTTATTTATTTCATACAAATGCCATGAATCATCAAATGAATAAGATGTTTTTGAAAGTGGCAATCAATTTTTATAAACCAATTTAGTTCATGTTTCGATTTATTGTCGCATTGATGGCACCACCCTGTATGTCGCCGCCATCTAGTTAAATTCGCCACTTAATTGGATGCCTATCTCGTTGATTGAACGCCGGCATCCAATTAAACGCCTAGGCCGATAGTTAATTGAACTAGACTCGCTCAACGTTTAACAACATGGCGTATTGGAAGTCCGCTCTATTAGATGCCTAGGCGGATCGTTGTATTTAAGAGTTTTGGTGTGGTTGGTAGGTTCAAGGTTATTTATGTGACCACTTATAACCAAAACGATTTCGGTTATAAGTAAAAAACTAATCTGGAACCTAGCAATCACTCAAACAGTCACACAAAAGTTCTTCGATTTAAATGACCTGCCTAGGCGTCCAATTGAATGACTAATTGCACCAGACGGCTGACATGACGTTTAGCCAAACGATGGCTGAACGTTACGCTCGATGACTTAGCTGTTGTCCTTCATCCGTTTATTTGGATGCCGGCGTTTAATCAACGGTCTAGGCGCCTAGTTAAGCGGCTAATTTAACCAGACGGCTGCGACATATAGTCTTGATTTACATCGAAGTTGCGTCTTCGTGTAACTAAATTGTGGTCAAAAACATCAAAAGTTTCAGTCTTACGTGTTCTGTGAAGCATTAATACTATTTTATTATTAACAATAAATATACTGAAAGCTTATTAATGATGCTAGTAGCCTTGAAGGCACAAGGGCTCTAGAAATTTCCGCCCGGCGATTCTTCAAGGTTTTATTAGACGACGTGAGTATGCTTCTGTATACCTATGTATAGCAACGCAAACATTATAAGACCGCGCAATAAAGTCTTTTATTAAAAAATCCATATTTAATTATAATATTGCTGTATTAAAAGAAAGTTATAAACAGATAGGTAGGTACTTCAAAGAAACGTTTCTGTAGCATAGTAATAAATAAAAAGATAATATTCTTTACCTGCTGCTAGAAGACTTTGCTAATCAAAACAATATAATAACTATTATAACTTTAATCAGTATCTAGCCCGCATAACTGTAAAAATAGATAGTAATAATAATTTATATGAATATAAGAAACATACTGAGTCAGCATAAAACTTTAACCATTATCTAATCTGTGATAAAACGTCCATGACTCGTGAACAAACGCTTTTACTCATCGTTCAAACGTTTCTCCCTACCGGGCTTCGAACCCGGGACCTCTGGTAGCATTCGACCATGGCCGTTCTTGTTCTATCATCAACCAAAGGGCTTCAATCGATAACACAGGTACTTGGTTCCATGTATTGGTAATATAATTAAGCCGCCCACGCAGGTAGTCAGGGCTCCACCTTAGTAAAACTGTAACACTTTTGGGAATATTCAATATTCTTTTTTGAATGGTTGTTGAATTATGTCAAGAGATTTTGAACAATGTATTTTATGTATGTAATTATATATAGATTTGTGATATATGATATTAAATTAAAACGTGGGCTATATTAGTTCATAGAAATGTTTTGCAACTTTCAGAGGTCTCGGCCCCGTGAGTTTCGCCCCTTAAATTATAAAAACATTTTCGCCTCAGGTTAAGGGGCGGACGGGTACCTTAATAAGGGGCGAAATGATACTTTTCGGCAAAGGGGGCGAAAGATGCGGGGCGAACGGGTCCGAGACCCTTTCAAATATATCTTCATCATCATCATCATCATCACCAGCCTATATACGTCCCACTGCTGGGCACAGGCCTTCCTACATGGCAGAAACACATGAGGAGTTTGGGCCATAACACCACCACGCCGGCCCAATGCGGGTTGGTGGGTTAAAGCGGTTGCAGCAACAACCGGGACCAACGGCTTAACGTGCCTTCCGAAGCACGGAGGAGCTGGAAAATATAAATTTTGGTTGACCCATCCCAGGGTCGATGGCGAAAGTTGCTTTGTTTTCGTATTCGAATCCAGAGTGCTCAAACCAATACGCCACCGAGCTCCTCAAATATATCTTATTCATTGGATAATTTCATAACATTTCTGTAAACTAATATAGTCTATGTTTTAATTATTTATTGTCGTCACCACTCTATAATTAAATAGTATTAGTACGCTAACTGTCTATAATACATCATATTGTAGTGTGGTATGGAGACCACACTATGCAACACACTCACTGCGACTCGAACGCGTACAAAAAAGATTTCTCTGGCACTTGTTATTCTCCTTGGGCAAGTCTAAAAAAATTAAATCTTACAAAGATAGACTAATTTATTTCAAAATGAGTTCACTATCTAAGAGAAGAAGTCTCAGTGATGCTAAATTTATTAGTAAACTTCTTAATAATAAGTTAGATTGTCCACAGTTGTTGAGTCTTCTTAACCTGCGTGTTCCTTCTAGAATTCCACGCAAACCTATTACACCACTTTGTCCGCCACTTAGAAGAACTGTCTTGGGAGCAAACTCTCCATTTGTAAGATTTTGCAGAATCGTAAATGGTTTTAGTGATCAAATTGACCCTCATTTTGACACGCCAGGGAAACTGACTTCATCAATCTTTAAAAACTTGTCAGACTTTAATTTCAAGTATTAGGGAATTTTTTACCATAATTTATTACTGTTTGTACAACTAATTTAAGTTAAGTGGGTATATGCTAAAACCTCTCCACATAACTACTTAATTATTAAATATTTAAGTATGTGTTTTTTTTCTCGCATGTGGTGTTTACCTGTAAGTAATTGTTGCACTTACCTATGTTACTGTGAAATGTGTATTTTTGTCTTATAGTGTACACAATTGTTGGTGAACCAAATAAATAAATAAATAAATAAATAGAATAGAATAGAACTCACTATGATTATCTACTGCCTAAAGGTGGTTTTCCACCAGAGGGGCGAGACGAGGCGAGGCGAGAAGAGAATTGAAATCGCACTGACCCTTTTCCACTAAAAATTGCCTGCGCGAGGTTCTCGCGATAGGTTTATTGTTGTGCGAGTGGCGAAGAGAGAATTGATTCTCTCCTCGCCACTCTGGTGGCTTCTCACCACCTTCATCACCTTAACGAACACCAAAATAAGCTGATTGTATGGTTGAGACCACCCGCCTCATATCTAGAGGTAAGGGGTTCAATTCCCATGGGGGCAGACATTTTCTCCTCGATGTGGTTAGTAGTAGGGCTTTGCTAAGTCCGCCTGGCTAGCTACCACCATTTTAGCTTAGTCCACCGTCATAACAATAATGTTAACAGCATTACAATATTAGGACTGCGGTCTAAAACGACTATTTTAAATAAGAATCTGCGGCTGCCAATAAAAATCTATTTCGTAAATTATTAAAATAAAATAAAATTGGTAATAAATGGTAAGGCAACGGCAACCTTTCAATAAGAAAATAATAAGACAGCTTAAGAACATACTTTCCACAGGTTAACTATCATTTAAATGGCCTATTCAAAACATTTTATTTAAATCATGTAAGTAAGTATATGTTGCTTTGCTACGTGTTACGTAACGGTAAAACGTGATATATATTTCTCGGTGAAACTAGTGAAACAACGAAAATTTCTCCTTCCTTTGTTCTACAATATAAGTTGTATGCAGTGCGATATTATACAGCCGACAACACACAACTGTAGCAGGTAAAGTGTGAAAACAACTCATATTATCACTGAATAAGACATGCCAAAAGTGCTACGTTTGCTGTCATCTGTACTCGGCGTGCTGTCGGTATTTTCTTGAAATTCTAGAGATTTTTAACGGAACGACTGTGGATATTGGTGCTTGTACCTCCTTATTGTTTATTTTACTAAGAAAACTACTCCCCGAAAATGTCTGCGTATTGTATTTTGCGCGGTTTATGATCTTTTTTTATCGTATATTTCAGCTTGCGAAGCAAACACACCAACTTCCTCACTGCAAGCAGTTACTTAAGTTTTTTTTACTCTTAGGAAACTACTACTGGCGGCATGCGGCTCTACTCGCGCGTATGTCGGTTATTGCGCCAAAAAGTATCCTATGGCCCTCCCAGGGTCTTAAGCTATCTGTATGCCATATAACATCTAAATTGGTTTTGCAGTTTTACCATGGAAAGGTATCAGATCAAGCTCCTTTCAAATTTATCGTATTAGTATATCTGGTGAGAATTTTGAACACAATTTGCGTATTTTAATCAAGTTTGAACTCGGAAGATAAATTGTAAAATACACGGAACCCTATAAATAAAGCGAACCTTGCATAGCCCACGTAAGTTTCTAAACTGGTGCATGCAAAGTTTGATATACGTTCATTACAAGTAAAAACTTTCTCATAAAGTATTACGTAAAGTTGCAGATGAATTTTAACTTTACTGGTTTTAATACTTTCTCGTCTTTAGTTGATGAGGTTTCTCGTGTTTTTTAAAACAGACCTGACTCTGCGAAGTGTCTTGTGTAACTTGGTAGCAAGAAGGCCAATGTAGAGCGTACTTAATTAAAACTGTGTGCTAGGAATGCGAGACCGTCAAAAACCTATGCCCTAGTAAAATGGTGTTAGCAACGCGTGCCACGTAGAAGCTGAACAACAAGAAACCCATTCAACTAATGACGTCACACTGAAAGACCTGCGAAACTTTTGTCATCTTGTGATCGGTTGTGAGAGGACAGAGCAACCACGCAAAAATAGTTTGATTCATCTATTCACTGCCAGCGTTGGGAACATGGTTTTTTTAATATAATCCCTTGAAAATTTACTCCTAAAATTCCTAGTATAAATTATATTAGTTAATATCGTATCAACTCCAAGTTGACCTCAAATAAATCTGAAAGTTCATAAACGCCTAAGGAGACCAAAAATCGTCGTCACAAAGACAAAAGAAATTTAATATTTTATCTTTTGTCGTGATCTTTTTAATGAAGGAGTCGCTTGCAAGATCATCCTTATTATAACTTTGGCAATCTTTAATTTTCAGGAGAAAAACATGTGGTTTAGACGTCAGTTTTAAGTTATGTATAACTTGGGAAATGTAAATTGTTCTGCCCTTTAGTATTAAACTCCCTCATTTACAATTCATTTAATAAAAGTTTTTAGGTTAATTTGCGTCATTTCTACTATTCGTTCTACATTCTTTAGGGACTCAAAGATTATGACAATGGTTAAATGTCTTATTAGCTTTCTAGTAAGTACGGTGGCAACAGTATCTACCAATTAACTACCCCATTGTAGTAGTAACACTAAGACCAAATAGACATCTGTGGTAATATTCTCATTTGGCATCACTTTCGAGAGGCCTCTCGTAGCATTTGACAATTACTACTACAAGCTATTATGCATCATGTGCTACAAACGCTACGAGGCCATTTATTAGTGTGCCATCAAGTGCGTACGTTGTACAATGTCACTCTGTTCGTATAAGCCTTTGTCACGCTACAGACACTATTATGACATATCAAATACATGGACAGTAATTTTGAAATTAACATTACATTTACTTTAGATACATATAAGCATAATACGTACAAAATACAAACTAAAGGTCGTTCTAAAGAAAAAAATATCGGATTGATTCAGATCGCAAGTAGGTTGTACGTATTATGGAGAGAGACACCATAATTAGCACATAATTTATTCAGATTCTGATACATATTTTAATCAAGGACATTATTAATAGAGCAATAAATATTATTGTAATTAGTATGAGTCAGTTATTTCATTAAACAATATCAGACATTACAGTTGTTTTTTTTTACAAGTGTTTATCAAACCACTCGTTGTGTAGTTACATATGTAACGTGTTTTAATATTACGATCTTCACACTAAATTTGGCGTAAAAACCTTGTACAAAGAAATAATGCAACAGATCTCACAAAATCTCGTTGGTAAAACGTTACACAAAAGCGAGTACTTTCATAAAATAGTCTTGTAAAACAAACACGGTAAAGCTTTTCATTTCGTCGCTACGGCGCCGGTTACCATTTGTTTAATTGCTGCTGCTAATTGCTAACCTCCGGGTGGCTATGGCCCGCCGATATAATGAACGACAACTCTTTCTCTATTTTTGTTTCGAATGAATCTGTTTTTCTCGGTGAAATGGAAATTAGATCTAGCAACTACGTCGCCGGAGCTCGCTCGAATGGTATCGATTTTATGTTATTTATACGTCTACCTGACTTTTATATTTGATTGGGTGTATTGTGTTTTTAGTAAACAAACGTATTCCGAACTGCTTTAAAAGCAGAATGGGTACTGACTATTGAAAATGGTTATACAATTATACAATCAAAGAATTGTTGTTGGAATTTCTTGACTGCTGTAATAGTATATACTCCTTAAAAGTGTGAAACCTGTAACTACAGAGTGATATTATGACCTGTTAAATAATTGTGAACCAAACGAAACAGAGATTCTGATGAGGTGTAACCAAACGTTTTTTTTTCTTCGCTCTGTGCCTCTCACTCTATGGTTTCCCTTGTTCGGTCGGTGCAATTGCTTGTAACATGTATTTACTGGATGTTGAAATAAAAATATTTTTGAATATTTTGATATTTTTGATGTATTTTCCTTGTGTTTATAAATCTCACGTGATAAGTATTGAGTAGTTTACTTTTTGGCATATTCCTTCATGACCAATACTCCTCATGTGGTCATTTCATAAATTAGGATAAGCACATAATATGTTCGCACAAATACAGACAATATTAATATAATTATCAAATTGCTAACACAGTAAATATTCACACGTCCGATTGGTCATTTAACTTAATTTTAATCGCCACGCAGTACATTTGGAAAGCAGGTTTAATTAAGCCACAAACGCTAGTTTAGGCAATAAGCCAACGAACTAAATAGGCTAGTGTACGCCACTATTGTACATGAAACAAGCATGACCGTTTATTTGCGTACGAGTGACGAAGCCTATAGCGTACAATATGAGCGTGCCTCTGACGGCACACTAATAAATTACCATGAAACGGAGAGTATGTGTAATGAGACGTGGTGATGCTAATTGTTTGAAATAACGCTTTTGCGTGGCGTCAAATAAATATAGAACTACGAAATAACATATCATCAAGTACAAAGGCATTCATTAAATGTATTTGCAATACTTATATTACCATAAAAAGCAATTTCTTTCTTACTAAGTAAGAATATATCTTATTTATAAATGTAGATCTTTACGCGACTGACACATTTGTGATTGTGTATTTAAAGAGGGCCTGTCATTAATTCTATTCAAAACAAAATCGATAAAACTAATCAATCTTAAAACGTTCGACGAGTACAAGTCGATTCGTTTTATGTAGATATCTTAAGCGATCCCAGCGAAGACCCGCCATTACAATCGGCAAAGCGACAATGTTTTTGTCAAAGAACTATTTTTGTTCACATTCATTATCGGATGGGTTTGTCGAATGCATAGAAAAGATTTTAATTAGTGGAAAAGCCGATGCCTTTGTCACGGTTCGCGGAAGAAATAACTGGCGAAAATACGTGTTCCAGTTTTTTCTCTCTCTTCAGATTCTGGCAGACACAGACAAAACGGTTGGCGGGAAAGGGTTGCTTGAGAAATAATAAAGCCTGTATGCTTTGCGGGGTTAAAATTGTCCCCTTTTTGTTTCATGTCGAAGTTTTTCATAGCAATACTGCGCAAAATGTTATAATATCGGTTTTCGTATTTCAGAACATTTTCAAAAAGCAATTCCACCTATGAATAATGTATATAACTTTAAAAATGACCTAGGAAAAAGCGAAATATCCTCTCATAAACTAACTCGTGTTATAGAGAAATCACACTCTACAACCAAGAAGTATTCTCTGACACCGCATTACCCAGAGCAATGCTCACGTTATATTTCTATAATTTTACTACACATAAAGATATACAATAAAAACCTACGTAGTAAGGTTCAGAATAGCTTGTATTTCATCAGCTAAAAGGTCTGAGTGGTGGTTGGACTCGGCATCATGACATTGACTATGTATGACTGTCGATCTAAAGGTTTCTTGCGAGTGTTACTTATACATACATAATGAATAGTTATCTGGTAGTGGTGAATACGGTCCGCTTGTTGCGAATACCAAACAAAACACATATAAGGAAATCCGACTATGACACCTAATTAATGTCTAAGTAATTGGAGATAGTATTGAATCAATTAATTACGATAGGATAATTGTTTATGTAACAGAATATTATAAAAGTTATTGCAATTGAAATTGTATGACACAAATTATAAATATTGTTGATAAACAATTAATTCGGAACAAATAATATTAATTTCATTACAGAATTTTAAATTTCCTCGTATTAAACGGCACCAATATATAAATGTGTTACGTAATCCTTTCTTTGATTTTAAAAAAAATTGGTAGGACTGAAGATATTCGAAAAAATACAGCTGTTGAGATTATTTTTTTATATTTTTTATTTAAGTTTCTTACCAAATGCTTTTTGGAGATGATTAAGATTGTTTTTAGCAAATTCCCTAACTCATGGTTGTCTGGTAGAGATCGCTGCTAGTGATAAGTCCACCTTATTGGTATATTGTGTTGGTTTTATCGCTGTGATGTTGATGTACATGAGCAAATTAAAGAATTTCTATATATCTATCTACTTTTTGTTGAGTTTGCTATACTAACGTATTAGGTAAGGTGCTCAGTCAAATACCTACGAGACATGAAAATGTCTTTTAAAAATAATAATCGCATTTTTTAATTATTCGTACCAGTAACAATATTAAAAAAAGAGTTCATTTTGCTTCATAATTTTACAAATAGAACAATGTCCAACAGAAATAAATTTTCTCACAGAACTTGCTGAAATGTCATTTAGATAGTATCATCGCCATTCTCGCTCCTTGGAAGTCAATTCAACCCCCACAACTGCATTTATATGGACAGACAATGGGAATTTTATCTTGAGCGTGTTTTTTATGGGAGGAACCATTTTTACCAATCTTATATAGCCGTGAGCTAATAGAATCTTGAGTTCTACAACTTTATAGCAATGTTATAAATTTTATTCTCAAAATAAATGTGATATTTCTAAGATCAATGAGATTATCTCTCTTATGAAAGATACCTTAACCAAACATAGAAAATATTAAAACAATAAAATGTTATCCTTTTGTCCCATATCAGAACGCAGGCGCCGTCGATGTTTCCACAACATTAGAAAGTCTATTGTGTCTAGTGTCGTCACAAATTAAAAGTTGTATTATTCTGATCTACAGAGGACCATCTCCTTGCGAGTATAACATATACAGAGCGTCCCACGGCCATGCCACACGGAGGGAAAGTATATTAAATATTGAACGTAGGATATTTTACTTAAAGAAGACATCGTTTTATTTTTAATAATAAATAGAACTGCATTCACAGATGTTTTTTAAATCGCCTACCTCAACCGGGAATCGAACCGGCCAAATGTGATAAAAAAATTACTTGTATTTTATAATAGCGTTTGAAAGGGCTACTCATAATCATTATTTTTTCCTAAATAACCTAGCATATTAAATGAAACTAAGATCATAAAATTTTTCATTTTATTTAAAATTTTGTTGAGGGAAATTTCCTCTGACTTGGCCATGCTTCCAACAATTAACATTATCATTTCAAAGACCTACCCACTTGAGATACGAGATTTCCGTGGTGTAAGTACATGATAATAATAAAGCAATACATGAAGTGAAGGTACTTGTATGCATTTCTTCATGAGCTCACAATTACCATGCAACTGGCTGATATTAGTAAAAATAAATAATTCGAAAATGGAACACGTAAATTTTCAAGCGTCTGTTCTTTTGTTTATTGTGAGTTTCATTTTCGTTTATTAGCAATTTTTGTGTTAATTTACTTACCATGGCGTACCAAAATAATTTGGATTTAATAGAAGCATACTTTTTAAATCACAAAGACATTCCATTAGCTTTGCGGTGGTACCGCGAAAGATATCCCGATAGACGCACACCATCTCGATATGTGTTGAAAAGAATGGTGGATAATTTAACAAATTTAGGACGTTTTGATCATCGCTTACAGCAACCACAGCAGCAGATAATAAACGTCAGCGATGATGAACTCAACATTCTGATTTACTTTGAAGCGTACCCGAAGAGTTCAGTGAGGGAAGGTGAAGAAGAAATTGGACTTTCAAAGAGTAGAATACATCGCGTTCTGAAAAAATACAAGTTTAAAAGTTATGTTGGAGGGCGATTAGTGCAAAAATTACGGCCGGGAGATGCTGAAAGACGATTTAATTTCTGCCAACATATCGAGAGACTCATCCTTGAGGATCAAAATTTTTTGAACACCATTATTTGGTCAGACGAGTTAAACTTTAGTAACAACGGTATGTACAACCGGCGTAATAATCGCATTTGGTCCAGACAGAATCCCTTACGAATCCGCGAGACTAATGATCAAGTGCGTTTTTCTTTCAACTGTTGGTGTGGGATTGTAAGTAACCGGGTTCTCTAATACATTTTTACGAAGGAACTCTGAACACTGAAAGATATCTAGAAATACTTGAGATTTTAAGAAATCGACTTGGTGGTAGGCCCGTATGTAGGGTCGTCTGGGTAGGTACCACCGCCTTTCTTATTTCAGCCGTGAAACAGTTCGCTGTGTTTCGGATTGAAGGGAAAGGTAGCCAGTGTAATTACTGGGCATGGACGGCATTTCATCTTAGGCCCCAGGATGACAACGCACCTGCATTATCAAGTGATTTTTCCTTGTTATTGCAGGTGTCTATAGGCGGCGGTAACCACTTACCATCAGGTGGGCCGTCAGCTTGTTTGTCATCTAGTTGTATAAATAAAAAAAAAAAGGAGATTAATAATCTTCCTGATGCAGATCGACGAAATCTCATATTCCAGCAAGATGGGGCTCCGGCTCATAACAGTAGGAGAACAGCCGAGTTTCTTAATGAATATTTTCCTTCCTGGATCGGCACTTTTGGACAAATTAGATGGCCACCGAGATCCCCAGATCTAACCGCACTTGATTTTTTTTTATGGGGTTATGTAAAAAATTTAGTTTACAGGAACCGGTACAACAGTGTGCAGGAGTTACAAAATGAACTTAGACGTATTATTTCAAACATCCACCATGCAAAAATAAGTAAATCGACAGGGAGAGAAATTATCAAAAGAGTGAAAATTTGTATACAACAGAACGGATCACATTTTGAGGATTTGATAAATAAATTTTTTTTTTAAATAAAAGGAAAAATTTTATGATCTTAGTTTCATTTAATATGCTAGGTTATTTAGGAAAAAATAATGCTTATGAGTAGCCCTTTCAAACGCTATTATAAAATACATATAATTTTTCTGTCACATTTGGCGGGTTCGATTCCCGGTTGAGGTAGGCGATTTTTAAAAAATCTGTGAATGCAGTTCTTCTTATTATTAAAAATAAAACGATGTCTTCTTTTAGTAAAATATCCTACGTTCAATATTTAATATACTTTCCCTCCGTGTGGCATGGCCGTGGGACGCCCTGTATAGAAACAAAAAGCAAATACAAACCCAAGTGCGAGTCGGACTCGCGCACGTAGGGTTCCGTACCATTATCTATGGTCCGAGATACACCCTGGTGACAGACAGACGGACAGCGGAGTCGTAGTAATAGGGTCCTGTTTCTTTGGGTACGGAACCCTAAAAACCATCTTACGGCACTTTAAGCGATTCCATAAGAGCATATATAAAAGTAAACATTGTCTAAGTCGAAATATTACTCGTATGAATTTTTCATATAACAATTGGAATTAATAGTAGTTTTTAAATTATCAACGGATATGTAAAACACAACTTTACCCCCTTAATAACCCCTAAAATACTGAAATAACACTGAAATAAATGACTGTTACATTGAGAAAAAGATAACTAAAATTTCGACTACTTGTACCTTACAAAACTGACTACATCACTATACTTACCTAAATATACATAAATGTGCACCCCTATGCACGTTTTGATAAAATCAAATAAACTGTCATTTCACATAACTAAATGGTTATTACTAATGTAGCCGAAGGACTTTCGTTCAATATTTTTCCAGTGTAGTTACCTGTAATCCTAAGGTGTTCCACAAGTCATACGATTTGGTGCGGCGAAACTAATCCCAGTATCTAGACATAAATTCCCTCATAATAATCGGGCGCAGCAGGAATAGAGCGAAGCAATTTCATTGTCCCGAAATGGACTGGGAAGCGGTTATTGGGGTCGGACTTCGATTTAGATCATTTGCAAGTCGCAGCCCAACTATTGTTTGTGGATTTCCACGTTTGGCAAAGAAGTGATAGTAATCTTAATGAACTTGTGTTTCAACTACTTCCTCCTCTGTAATAATAGTTGGTTCTATACCACTAGCATGAACATTTTCATACATCTAGTCGTAATTGTATCGTTGATGCTCATAATTTCATACAAAGGCAAACTTATATTGCTCGATAAGATAAAGATTCGAAAGCTAAAAGGTTCGTGCTAGCCGCTAGGGGCACTGCTTTTATATTATTAAGTATATTTAAAGTATTTTAAATTGAGCTTTCACGTAAAGACCACAAAGAAGAATCAATGAAGAAAAGAAAAACCCCAAACAGTTTTTTTTTATATTCCTACCAGGTAGCTCTTGACCTTTATTCTCACCTGCGAAGATGGAAGTGAGCTACACCCGGATTTCTCAACTACAGGATATCCTCAACTACATGGCTATCTTACCTCCAACTGCCGGAACACAACAATGCTTTTAACATTATTGTGATGGCAGCAGACTTAGGTAAGATGGTGATAGCTAGCCAGGTGGACTTAGAAAAGTCCTGTCACCAATCAAACCGAGCAGAAAATTTCTACCCTTACGACTTACGAGAATTAAACCACAGAGGCAAAGACTTCTAGATTTTAGGTAGATGGTCTCAGTCACTTGACCACAGAGGCGGTTTTAGTAAAATAGACACACACAGACTAACTAGTAAATTGTATTTTGCCATAACATAGCTAGCTTTGCTAGTGAAAGTTTTAATCGAATCGGAACGTTTCGATAGAGGTGGAAAACACAACAGCGCTTTTGTTGTGAAGTATATAATATATGTGAAATATAGGTTTTTTTTTATACAACTAGATGAGAAACAAGCTGACGGCCCACCTAATGGTAAGCGGCTACCGCCGCCTACCTGCAATAACAAGGAAAAATCACTTGATATTACAGGTGCTTTGGCATCCTGAGGCCTAATATGAAATGCCGTCCATGCCCAGTAATTACACTTGGTACCTTAAAGGTCATATTCATATGTGTTCCTGGTATTGATTAGAGCTTTTCAAGAAAATTTACTTTATTTAATTTACTTGTGCTTAGATTATATTTTCTCTCAAAATCTCATAAAGATATACCCTTCAGCTCTCGTTGTAAATAACAACTTAAAATCAACCCAGTTATGTGAAGAAACGTGATTACGACAGAATAAATTGAATGTTTTTGTGACGAATCTTCCAAGGTACCGTTTCGTTTCATTTTATATGTGCCGAGTAAAGTTACGTCTTTGCTTTATTTACTCCCTTAAGCCATGAATAGGCACACTAATTCATACTCCAGCCCCTCGTCCCCTAATCCCATTTAACAGGGACGTGCTATCACTTGTGGATTTCCTTGATATCATTGTATTATATAAAGCGCTCGCTTTCGCTTTGAGATTTAAGGAGGCTAAGTGCGCCCAATTTGCAGTAATGTGGAGTATTTTATTGTAGGTAAAGGGGGGGATTGGGAGCTTTTATGTGCCTACTTGCACACTGTAGATTCTTAAAACAAATCGTATAATTGTAAGTTAATATTTTCTTAGTAGGTAGAAAACGGTCGCCGACCGAGATTATTGCCAGTTATTTTCATGGAGGTCGGAGGCGTCCAGAAATTTTTATTAATAAACAGTTTGGATGCAATGTTTAAAACAAAGACAGAACATTTTCTTGTGTAAATACATATCAATAAAGAATTTTCAATAATACTCCAGTTAATAATATATATAGATATAGCGGAGGGAAATAAATAAAAATAACAGGGACTTTCATGAAAATCCCAAAAAAAATATCAAAACATCGTCGAACATTTTTATTGGGCTTATCGCTATACACTAATATACATATAACACTTTTTGCTGTCGCAGGGAAAATAGAGATACAAACCAGTTTTGCGTGAAAAGCCCGGAAAAATATAGAAATGTTTTTTTTCTTCATGAAGCTTCCGTTTTTTTTATAAGTGAGTTTTTTTTGTACCCGCTGACAATCGGATATTTGAGAGATATCTATAATTTCATTTATAAATAGTATGTTAAAATCAACAAATATTGCATAAGTAAATAATATACAGTTTCTTAAACTCCTAGAGGAGTTCTTACAAAAAACGCTCCTTAGAAAACGATGCTGCATTGTGACGTCACAACACAGTAGTGGCCACTGATTATGTAATTAATGCGTGTAAACGCACAGTTGGGATATTGAAAGTTATTACAGCGCTGCGCGTAAGAGTATTCACTAATCTCTACGTCGATCTCTTGGCTATGTATGTTTGTCGTTGTTTTGATTATACGACATGAATTACAATCGATGCTTTTTTTGTTTCATTTTTCTTGTGTTTAAAAAATGTATCGCAATGACTTTATGAATAAACAAATTTTATAAATGGTTAAATTAATTTTGGAATATTTATTAAACATTTCTATGCTACATAAAATCTATACCATACACCGAAAAAATCTTTAGACGAACTGCTTCGGTTAGATTAGCTATAACCAAAACCAAGCGAGGTGTGAGGTGTGAGGTGAGGAGCTAATTCTGGAGAACACGTGCTAAGTCTAAAAAGTTTAGTGCATTTCTTTCTCTTATAATGAATACGAAAAGGATGGCTGTCATATAATTTGACATTTAGAAACGTGCATTAAATTTTCGACCTTATTGAACGTGATAAAATCCAGTGTTTAGGAGGCACCTCCGTACATGCCGTCTTAAATTGTCTATGGGATCTTTGAAATCTATATAAATTTAATTGACAGCTCTAAACAAATTCATGCTATCTTTTTCCTATTACATATTGCGAGAAAGAGATGTACTGTACTTAAATTTAGAATTAGAGTGTGTCTTCGGAATCAGGCCAAGTGTATCTCTATACAAGTCAATTTTTGCCAGGTTATGTAGTCACTTTTTTGAGCTACTTACAGTCAAAAGTTCAGTTGTAATTCCTTTCACTGTACAAAAAAAAGTACTTCACAAAGCTTTTTATACATAAAATATCTCAGATTTTTTGTAATATCTGTGAAAACCTTCCTATTTACTAGTAGTCAACATAACTTAATAAAAAGCCACAAAAAAGGGAAAGATATATCAAATTAATATAATATCAAATTGGTTTACAAATTGTTAATTTGTCTGTGTTTTTTCACCAAAATTTTCATTACGTCATTTAATATTAAGGCACTGATATTAATTTCGGTTTTACAGAATCGAACTCTAAATACTCTAAGCCTGTAACAATGCTTCTTTCATAAGCTGATAATGGAATACAAGACCGTAACTACGGTCGACGTTATTCGGTTTAGGTGTTGTGCTTTTAAAGCATTTACAGTTAATATTAGAATAACTTTAGTTGGAAAATGACTCTTATATCAAGAGTATTAAATGTCAAATCTTCGCCCACTCTTATTATACACTGAAAATATACATTGACACTTCTATTTTGAATCCTGTTGCGTGGGCATAAGATCGGTACAAAGTCCAAGGTTCAAATGTGCACTTGACTGTACATCAACCGACCGTCGGGGTCCAGTAATTACTCCCCTGGGAAACCCGTTTCAGACACTCGACCCCTGACGAAAATTCCAATAAAAATTACTATCCGCCTCGGGCGACAGGGAGAAAAATGCCCGAATTCGGAATAAATTCTTTGGTTTTCCTAATAAAGTGGAAGTTCTGACAAAAAATGTAAATAATAGAAACGTCTGAAGAAACGGAAAGTTTCACTTTTAGACTACAAGAAGTTTAGTTTCACAAGAAGTTCTCCAACACGGGGTACTTTAATGCAACAATCAGCTTGATTCTAAAGTGCATATTCCAAATCTAATTGAAATACCACTGAATCTAAAGTTTTACTCCTTCAGAGAAAAGTATGCAAAATAAAAATGTAGCTTAAAGTAAAGTGTTATCAGTCAGAAAACCTGAAGCTATCACAAAAACACTCGTGTTACTAACAAATTGAATCGGTCCAAAGTGCCCAAACTTAATCTGCTGACTGTGCAGGAAAAGGGAGAAATATTGTGCTACGTCAATAAATTATTCTAAATAAATCAGTATTTGAATTTAAAACGACACATTAACGTTCTCCAAATCGCTTTGATTTTCTGTCACCAAGTCAAAATAAATTACGAGCCCCTCTATTTTATCTGCCATCACATAAATAAACGATAAGTACGGGAGGGCTTATAGCTCGAACGCTCTCCGGAGATTCATTAGTCGACACCTCTAGCGAAATAACTTGTGCGAGCTCCAAAACAAACTACGTTCATTCTTTATTCCATGTGCTCAAGTTGGTGGTAACTTCACGGAAAATGATCACTAACCCCTTGTTTCACTTATTAACATAAAATTTTTAATTACTTATTTATTCACCACATGATTTCAGCAGAAAAACCAGAGTTCTCGTTCATAATCGTTATATATTTCATTTCAGATTATTACTCTTTTAAAAGTATTAGATATTGAATGAAAATATACAAAGTTACAAAATTGTTATAATATTTTAATAATTAATCCAGAAATGGGTAAATTAAGTCAATTGTGAAAAGGCATAGATAAATAAAAATAATGCTTCAATCAACCCGATTAATCTTTAAGATTGTTAAAATAGGAATTTGTCATCACGACAAAAAGTACGGTCAGTAAAATTTTTACTACGACTGTAAAAACTACATATAAACTGGACTTAGAATGAGATATTGGTAGCGTCAGCAACATAGTGCCAATGATCAAAATGAGCGTTTTAATTATTCCAATAAACCAATGCGATCAAAAAAAAATGATATAATTCTTATCAAGCAAATATTCATTCATAAGATCTGAATAATTTTGTCTTTTGACCAGCTGTAATTTTAAGCTTGAACTCTATGGATTATCATATAATATGCAGTAAACGTGTACTTCTATCCAATATGAATTATTTTATTAAAAAATATAAAAATAGGCTCTTATAACTTTGACTTGTCTGTCTGTATATCTCTGTGTCTGTTTGTCTGTGGCATCGTAGCTCCTAAATTTATGAGGATCTGTTCAGGTGTTTGATGATAATCAGTTCATTTCCTACTTGACTTAAAGGGTATCAATAGTTTTCACAGATCCGACGGTTTTGAAATTTGGTGTACTGTTACTTCAGTGGTATTTCCAAGACTTGCCAATTCTTAGCTGATGCTGCAGCATCAAATAGTCTGCCGGATGCTTCAATCTTCATAAATTTACAGCAGATATGGCGTGTTTGGGCTTATAAGAATGGTCTCAAAAAGAAGGTATCAGACTTAAAATTTTAATTTTATATTATTTTTAATTTTATTATTATATGCCTTCGAATTGGACTTTTGATTTAATTAATGATGTTTCTTTGTTTTAAAATATTCAAATAACTTTTAGTAAAATACATAATCTTTAAAATTAAATCCACCACTCGCTTGCTTAACATTCTTGATATATAAATGTTTAGCGCGCAGCTCTTCATGCAAAACCTGCCCGAATAATGACTAAAATATTTTGTTTTACAGTAAAAGCGGTCAGTTTCGCGACGAACAACATCTTGAAATTGGTTTCTTATTATGAGACGTTCGAGACACGGAAAATGTTATACTAAAGTAATCATGTTGTCGCGTACACGGTTGAGTTTAAACTTTCCAACGGTTTTGTGGTCGTGAAATTAACATTGATTATTTCAATCGCATTTCTATTACGTTTTTAGCCACTTCAACTATAATAATGAGGACTATAATAAAAAAGTTTTCATGCTTAAAAACCTTTTTGGCGTATGTAAAGTAACAGATCAGTCCACATTGCCACTGGAGACTGCGTTGGTTTTCCACGGACAACTAACAGTGGTTCATAGCAAAGCAAGACATAAGTACTGTTGTTTTCAGTATTGCATAATGTTAGCATGCATTCTTCCTGAGCCTGTTCGCTGTCTGAACTGGAACACATGGCCGAGTGCAGTGATACTGTATGCTAATTTTAGTGGTAGATGTGAGCATGTGTTTCTCAGTTCTCTGCTTCCTTTCCGAAATACATTTGAAAAATGTATGCGCTGTTGCTTTAGAATGCGTTGAAAAATTAATCACTAGTACTGAAACAATATAGCTTCTCACCATTAGTGTGTTTTAAACAATTCAATGTGAGCCTCTATCGGTACCATGCGGTTTATAGAAACAAAATGTAATAGAGGCAATGCTAAACATTCTAAAAATATATTTAAAAATACAATTAATAACAAGTAATAATTAAAAATATATTTTTATATATAATTATTTATTATTATCATTTTATATTATTTTATTTTTATTATATCTATTAAATAAAAAAATAACTCCTACTTGACCCCTGATCTGTTGAATGTTTCTCCAACATTTATTGCCATGTTAACAATAAAATGAAGAACTGTCTCTACATATTATGTAGAGACAGTTCACACTATTATGACGTCTGAGGACAAGTAAAAAATGTTCAACCTCATTAGATTATTTATTATGATTAACCGTCACAGCATCCTTCACATTCTTACCTCTATGTACCGTTGCAGTTGATTAGATTACGATAGGATTTAGATACATATTGAACAACAATATTATCTTAATAAATAAAGAAATGAAATCGCGAGTGAATCTGTTCTACTCTATTTACTTATATATTACAAAATTCTCCCCGCATTGCCAATTTCAACAGATATTCCATTGTAAAGCAGAGGCTGTCGTTCGGTCGAAACGATAATATGTCAAGACACGTTAAACTCCTGGGAGTCTTATGATGCTTGTAAAAGACTAAACATGAGATGTAAGTAGGTAGGTATCTATTTAAATGTTAAGTCTTTTTATATACGCTATATTAATCTCAAAATGGAATACAAAATCCGTGTAAGTACTTTATAAGTACTTAGGTATATTACATTTCACATTAAGAAAGTTTAATTAGAAACTCTTACCTTCATAAACAATATCTAACATTTCCCGCTCGTGTTTAAACGCAAACAAGTATATCCTTCTCCAAAATTCAATTAATAACTCCGATGGGATTTCGAATATTCTACAGGGTGGTGACGTGATGGGCTAATAGATCATACAATTGTTTTGCAACTTTCATATTCATCTTATTCATTTTTTTTCTATTAAAAACACTCGTGATAATATTGCAGCTAATGTTATATTATTTCATAGAAATATTATGAAACTAGCAAATTAATAAAATATTTTTAAAAACCATGTTTTGATTAAATATCGTATTATCATCACCACCGTGTATAAAAACTATACCATTTAATTTAATGTTTCTTTTTTATTAAAAATCAAAAGCTTTCATCAAAGCTGTTATCGAAACAACTGATAAAAGGAATTTACAAAAAATAGCGTTTCAAAAAAGGCAAAATTTTATCCCAGTACGATAATAAAAATTCTAAAAAATCCTAACTCTTTTGAGCGGGAAACCAATCACACAATAACACCACAATTGTCGCCACAAACAGAAATCGGAGAAGTTTCTGTCTTTTTAACCACTGCCGTATCCGGCCTCAATTAGCTGTCCTGGCACATGCAGGCGAGTCAAATTTGCGGCCACACCTGAAGCTCGCTTTTGCGAACTTTAAACAAAGGCTACATTAAAACAGCTAACGAACACGGGGTAATTCCACAGCGAGCGGTTACCAACGATTTGTTTTGCTCATTCTCCCCTGCGAGTAGGAGATAAGGGGCAACTCCTATTTCATTGCTAATAGCTTAATAACCCCCACGGGGCTGCAACATGTTCAGTCCTTATGGCCTACGATGAAGAGTTTAAATTTGAGTGTCTAGAATTTGCAGTCACAAGAATGTGTTTTAGCCGCCATTGACGCCTTGATGTGTGCAAATAAAATCGTATCGGGATACTTGCGCCCCGGGGTTGTTAGAAAGTAGTTTGAATACGTTTAAATTATTCATGCGGGTACTTATTTTAATTTATCGTACTAAAATTTTTCGAAGTAAATTAGAATTTAGAAAAATAAACATTAAAATAATATTAATATTTCACTCATAACAACCATATAAACATATATTATCCTTAGATAAAAACATTATACATCATAAAATACATTAACTTGAAACAAATTACATAGAAGAAAAATTATACGGTCAGAAACCTACACAAATGTAATAAATAAAAAACATTACCGCTAACGCAGGAATACTAAATTTCACGCCCAGTAAACACTTTCGCATAAATCTGTTTTTATCATCAATGTCTAATCTTATTGAGATCTTCCAAGTTATATTTATTATTCCATTCGTTTTGACCCCAGGGTGCGTAAAACAAGCAAAGATATCGAAATGGAAACAGTAATGTATGAAAAACATAAATCTTTCTCTTGTAGGTAAAACATATTGAATATATTATATATTCATGAGGAGTATGATAATCTGTACCTTTTATTTTTACTTCATGCATATTGAAAGGAGTCATGGCCATATTAAATCAGTGTCAACACGCGCAGAGCAGTTAATATCGTTTCATATGAACTAAAGGAGAAGAACGTTCTATTTTTATTCTTTTACTCCGTACCTAATGCTGAAAGTGGTACTAAGATTCTGAGGGAACAAGTTACGTATATCATAGAGTGAGTCTTTCTTCTTTTACTTCTACCCTGGTAGAATAATTGTGTTTCACAAGGAATGCCTACAAAGATCAAAAATTCAAAATTTTTGAATTTTTTGAATTTTGAATAATAAAAATGAGACAGCTTTGCTTTTAAGCCAGGTGTCTAACTTTTGAGCACGTTCTGTATTTACGCTGTAGATTTCATTTCACTTTCACTTGGTTAAGCATTTATTGTAAATTCAACTCCTCTAAAATTTTATGTTACGTGTATGCTTATTCCATATCATTCGGTATCTACTCAACTGAACAATCATAGTCCGAGCGTCATAAAAGGGTTCATAACTAAAATAAAAATCTTTAAGTAATTTTATTTATAAAAGAGAAAAATACATTTACATATCAAACCTTTTTGTAGCACGATTTAAAAGAAAGAGTTTGCTTAAAAAGATATAAAATCTTTTTTTTGTTTTTCTAAACTTTTAACTTAACTTTGAACAAAACATGATCAGAAATTCATAAACAACATTATTAAAATACTTTGTAACAGACGCTTTGTTCGTGTTCTATTTAACTATATTCGCTACTCACAAATAACCAAAATTTTTAAAAAAACTTGACTTTACAAAACACATGAACGTAGTATTTTGGTATCAGTTTAAGTTAATAAGTCCTTATATCCTTTTTCACTAACCATTCATTTTGTCTCTTTCTATCTCCTTTAAATAGACTGAGATAAAAATCGCTAAGAGACTCTTAACGCTAAGCAAATTTTAGTGAAAACGAGCAGTAATGGAACTTACTGGTTCTCGATACATAAACCATTTTGCTACCAATTTTAGCACGAAAAAATCCTTATATCCTTTTACACTAACCATTAATTTTGTTTCTTTCTATCTCCTTTAAATAGACTGAGATAAAATCGCTAAGAGACTCTTAACGCTAAGCAAATTTTAGGGAAAACGAGCAGTAATGGAACTTACTGATTCTCGATACATAAACCATTTTGCTACCAATTTTAGCACGAAATATTACAGATCAAAGCTCCTCGTGCAATAATCTCAGTGGGAGCAATCAAAGAGCCGAATGTGCTACACTCTCATAAAAAATAATATTGCACATTTATTTATGACACTTCGGTTTGGCGTAGATTTTTTCGATAAAATTTTCGATATATTTAGGATTTCTGTTATAAAAACTACCACTGCGCATTAAAATATAATTTTGATTATATTTTAATTTTAGTACAGTCAACATTACTATTACCGCTAATATAACGTAATAAGAAAATATAAATTATTCAGCGTGTATGTGTGCTGCAGCATCAGAAATAGGTCAGGGCTTATTGTACACATCGCTGGCTTCAACCACAACCTCAAAGACAACGCGAGAAGGAACAATATGCCTACCCTGTGGTGACGTCATGCTCTCCATCCTATTCTGTTTTATCTCATAGTACTTATTCTCAATAATATTTTTTTTTTAATAGTTATTGAAATCACGTCTATTAAATTATATGTCCTTTGAAGAATACAGATAGAAAATCCTATTCGAAGTCCAAAGAATGTACTCGATCAATGTTGGATTGTTCCTAGTTTTAATTAAACAGCATTCATCGCGAATACTTGCCCAACTCCCGTCTCCGGCTTGACTTACCTGAAAAAAGAGAATTTGATTAAAATTATCTTATTTCTCAATACATTCTAGTCTTTAAAAATCCAGAAAATATAATTGAGCAAGTCGCAACTTTATGAACACTAATTAGAAATGATAAAAATTTGTAATGAACTTTCATCTGAGGAAAATTTTGATATCTCAGCTCAACTACTAACTGATTTTGTAAAACAAATGACATGATATTTAATAATTAATTGACAGGTTACACGAAACTGGGCAATTACTGGGCATGGACGGCATTTCATCTTAGGCCCCAGGATGACAACGCACCTGCAATATCAAGTGATTTTTCCTTGTTATTGCAGGTGTCTATAGGCGGCGGTAACCGCTTACCATCAGGTGGGCCGTCAGTTTGTTTGTCATTTAGTTGTATATAAAATAATTAAAACAATGTGTATGAATTTTTTGACGAAATGATGACATTTTGTTAAAAATTCGGAACAATTATCGTAAGATTATCTTTATTCCGGACATTTGCTCCTTGACGAGTATCTCTTCAAAATAAGATTTACTCTAGATGAGCCTCATCTAATATCCATTCAAAGTAAAATGTCAGTGTGAAGCATTTTACTTTGTTGAAAGCTGAACGCTTTGCCGGGACGCAATGAGTTTATAAAACGACTAAATTGCGGAGCGGCCTTACTAAAATGTTGCTGTCCCAAACGACATCCCGCCATCATTTTTAATATATCCTACATAGCATGTATAATTAATTCGTATAGCTTAAAGATAACGTATGTATTTTGTCAACCCATTTCACAGGTAGATATACGTTAATTAATTTTAATGGGGAAAGGGGAAAAAATATATATTTGTTAGAATAATAATTGAAAATATTTATAAAAAGGTTTCAATTGATAATAACACACATATACAGTTACCGCATGAATGCGCGCATGTAATATTTGATATTAATGTACATACACATGTATATGAATTAGTGTTTCATTAAATTGGATACAATTAACTCTTTGATTGACTAGTATGGAATGGTTGTTCATAGAAAAATAATACTAGGTACTTTTATAGTTTTAAAGTAATTTTATAGTTGTCAGGCACAAAACCAAAGATATCATCGACAACTAACAGTGGGTAGTCACATCACATCATCGGTGACTGGTGGTGTAATATGATTCTCGAATGCTGACCGCGCCTCGCCAAACGTAGTATAGGGCGTCCCTTTGCTAGGTGCACCGACGAGATAAAGAAGCTGGCAGGACTGGCTGGATAAGGAAAGCTGGAGAACGTGTTGGCGAGGCAGCAGTGGACTGCTGTATGGTGATGATGACTCTAACAGTGGCGATGAATCGACGAGCGACTCCCTTTCAACACAAAAAAAAATAATGATCCTTTGAAAAACTTCGTGTCTGGCTAAAGATGATTTCATTTGCTGAAAACACACTACGTTAGTATCTAATCAGACATTATCTTTATTTTTGAAAGCTTGTTATACCAACTCATGTATAAATAATTCATTCTCTGAATCCTTAGTGTCTAGACGTGTCGAAAATCACTAAAAGACAGCCCGTTTCGTTCATGTCTCAGCAATAAAGAAAATATAAACCGAATTTTAAAATCTCAAATACAATTTCCACGTAGCTACCTCCATTGTACTCCGAAGCATCGCGGAATTGTTATTGGTGGCTTATAAAGAAACCTTCTAACAAAGATTCCCTCGGCAAAGTTGAGGAGCCTCATTTTCCGAGCGCTTTACTTCCCTGAAGATACAATCCAACTCGGTCGGGTTGCTCGGGTTTTTTATTCATTTTCTTTACCAAGTTGAGAAAGTGTCGCTTCGTTATGACAAAACGCCCGCCCGAGAGCTGTCGGAAGATTATAACTTTTTTCCTTAAAATGAAGTAACATTTTATATGGAACATTATTATGGGATTCCATCTTATTTGTTGTTTAAGATACGACAAAGACGGATATCACGATAATTTATTTGAATTGATATTTTGTGTGTTGTTATACAGCATCTATTATTATTATTTTCTAAACTTCCTTGGAAATGTTTCTTATTATTTATTTTTTCATACAAAGCACGGCAAATGACTCAACATCACCTGATGTGAAGCGGTAAGAAGAGTCTATATGCGAAGACACCTAGTGCAGTTTAGACACTGCTCTAGCCGCCTTGTCGGCCTAAAAGGTGCTTTTTGAAGGAACCCATAGGAAGGAGGGAATACATGTCCCGGCAACGAGTTTTAAGTTCTGGAAGTACGACAAAAAAACGAGTTACTATATATTTCTTTGTAGGTGATGTTAAAGTGGAAACAGTGAATTGATGACTCCGAAGACCGGTATGCGTGCTCCTGAGTAGGAAGGGGGAAGGTGGGATAAGGTCAAAAGCTCTTCAGAACACGATGCCAATTTACATCGTCAATGATACGATAGCACGATGCTGCAATCTGTCCAGTGCATCGAGGAGGTACTTGGCGGAGCCATCCTACAAGTGCGAACAATATTCCATGCAAAACCGGACCTGAGTTTTATAAAGCAGGCATAATTGGTCTGGCGTGAAAAATTGACGTACCTTGTTCAGGACACCGAGCTTCCGTGAGTCTATTTTGATCATGATTTCGATGTAGTTTCTGGAATTCAGATCGCAACATATCTCCATACCGAGTAAGCTTAAGAAGCCTGAAGAAGAGTTGTGCCCTGAAGAGAGGGAAGGGGAAGGAACGGCGACATTTTGACTGTGAACGTGCACACCTGTGTTTTCTTAGCTTAATAGTTTTTCTGTATCATCATCATCATCATCATCATACTAGCCTTTGATGTCCACTGCTGAAAGGCCGCCCCATCGATTTCCAAATGGAACGGTTCTGCGCAGCCTGCATCAAACGTCTTCCCGGGACCCTGACTTGATCGTCTGTCCGTTTTTCAGTATAATTTTGATAGAATATGTTCAATTCATTAGCCAACTTCAAAAAAGGAGGAGGTTATTATTTTGAAGCGTATTTTTTTTATATTTCGAAATATATTCAGAAAAATATCTAGCCCACACCATTTCGACATTATGAAGGTAGACTCCGCTCATAGCGTAAAAACAGGAAGACTTTAAGAAATTCATAGGATATCCGAGTCCCCGGTAGTTCGGTGATCAGAGTGTTGGGAATTGGCTGCTTAGTGCGCCCTTTTTTGTTAATTTTCATGTTCTTTCTCTTTTTTGTTTTGTATTTTTTTAATTTTATTATCTTTCTTACACCGACTTTCTTTATTTCCTTCTGTATTATTTCCTGTCTCTCCTGGTTACCTGGAAGAGATTGCAGCTTAGCAATAAGGCCGCCAATTATATTGTTTTCTTTTTTATGCTTGTTGAATATGCATGTATCCTATTGTGCAGTAAATAATATTTGATTGATTGATTGAATTTTCAGTAATTTTTGAAGTTGTTCGCTAACACTGCTCGGTTTTTCTGCTTGTATTTTGTATCAGTTTGTTTTTATATTATTTTATCAATAAACCCATTTTCCCTGCTACCAGCTTATTTACATTTGACGTGACGATTATTATTACACGTGACGCTTTGTATTTCATTCGGAAATACAAAGCGTCACTTGGATTGAAAGGTCGCATATCAGGACATGATTTTTTTCTGGTTTAAGTACATATTTTTCAAGATATGTTTGTCAAGTATGACGTGCAAGAATCGTTAGAGTGTCATTTGTAAGTGATATGTGAGTGATCGTCGTGACGACTTAGTGACAGTTCGATCGTTATACATGTGGACACATCTGCCCCAATTGAGACCTTTGTGGTGTAAAAAATTTTTACATTCGTTTGTTAGATTAAGTACAACTGCTGTTATTCAATGACTGATTTAACATAAAACTTCTCGTGGACATAACAAGTACCTGTCGGACATGTAGGCTCACAATGTGATACTAACTTAGACATCAAATGCCTTCTAAACAAGATGCAGATAAGCAGTCAAAGCCATACGACGTCCTCTTAAATTCAAACTAATATCCATCCTTTGTTCTTTCAAACAAAAACATCACGCTGTCATATATAAATTCGATCAAGCCCGCCTATTCCAGACACATGCGATAAAAAACATTAGCATACTCCCGGCCACGCTAGCTTCGCCTTATTTTACGATCAAATAACACAACACGCTCGCAAGCTTCGGCGTACAATAGAGAAAAATAGCCTCGCAAATGTCAACTTTATTCGCTAAACAACTAAGTCCGGAAATCTCTACGTGCCTCCACCTCCACACTACGAGAATAGAACTCTAACACCTCGTAATACAGAACATAATTCAACTGAGCCGCCGCCGCCGCCGCCGGCAGAGTATTATCAGCGTGATCGATTACAAATTGTTTCATTATGTACCTAATTACAGTAGCTAAAGGTGGCTTTTACGTTGTCTCGACGCCCAAGGGCTGTGGGGAAAATTGAATCTTATTACATTGATGTAAGGATGTCGAGTGTCGACCGGCGTGCAGGCTTCGTATCCCCAGGGGTGTCAACCGGCACCCTACAGCGAGTATAAGGTCAAATGCAAAGTTTACCTTTACCCTCCAAAGGGGATCTGTATTGCGTCGTTTTATTGGATTAAGATAGATAAGAGTCATTCTAAGTACAGTAGGTAGACTTGTGTACAATCAATGTTTGTGATCAATTGTGTTTTTCAGTACCTTGCCAGTTTAGTTTGGTTAACATCACCATCATCATCTTCTATGTCATCTTTAATCACTAACGTTCCCTGTAACTATAGCCCATGCTCCTCAATTTAATATCAATAATATTGTTCACTCCGGCATCGATACACGTCAAATGGATGTGACAAGACACACACAGAGCTTTTACAGATAATGGAAATAACATCCGTAACAGTATTGTCAACTTAGGATAAACGGATGAAATAAATTTTATGAGTGTGTTTGAAGAATGAAATATTGAATTGTTTATTTCTACTCACGGCTTATGAGTAGAAATAATTTGTAATGTCTCACTCTTTCTTCTTCTGAAGGCACGTTGGGCCTTTGGTCCCGGTTATTACTGCAACCATTGTCACCCACCAAGTGATCCAGTGTTGTGGTTTGGAACATTTGGAACAAACCCCTCGATTGCTTTTACTATCTAAGCAATCCTGTGCCCAGAAGTGGAACATTTACAAGGTGTTTGGTACATGGTATAACAAGCGGGCACTTACCCATATTAACATAGTCATATAAACACTAAAGATGTTATCAAAAATTAAAAATTGCAAAATTAATTTAGTAATTTACCATACATTTTGTTTTACTGAACCGAACTATTTCTAAGAAATTTGAAATTAGTTTTCAATTTTAAATTTTTGATATCACCATAGTATTTATAAGACTATAATGTTAACATGGGCAGGTGCGCTTGTTATGCCATGTACCAAATACCCTGTATAGTCTATATGTACCTATACATTGATAATAATAAAATAATGATGACGATTAAGAACCTAATAGATATATAGAACCCAATAGTACCTACATTACACTTACAAAAGTAGTAATAACCTTACCATTATTAAATATAATTTCATGTAATCTTTGGCCAAAAGTTGATGATGTGGTCTTTTTTAAGACAAGGGTAAAAAACAAGCGCACGGCCTGCTTGAAGGTAAATGTTTACCGTAAGACGCATTTTAAATCTCATACAAAGACTTATTACATTTATAGATTCAAAGCTTAATTTAAATATTAAATTACCAATCACGATACTATAACTCTCCGGCACATGCTTAAAATGGTACCATTATTGATTACTAATGGTGCAAAGGTCATCTCCATGACAATTCCCGCGGTGCCAGCGTGATTGATGCTATTGGAATGGAACCTCCAGATTCCCCTTCAATATGTTCCGCCAACTTTGAAATGGGTTTTAGCTATTTTGTGTAAACGGCTCCTTTATACTTCGTCAATCAATACCACAAAAGGGAGGAACAAAGCAATATCAGGGACGAATGCCCCGAACGTATTGTAAAAGCGAGTGATAATGACGCGTGGCCGAGGCCATTCTACTTATATTAACCTTCATCAAATTATTAGAAGAAAGACCGCGAGTCAAACTCATACCGAGTTAGGAGCTCTTGAGAAATATTCCACGTTTTTTAACTTAGACTCAAGCAAGAGAGATTGAACAGTTTAGGATAAAAACTTTCAATGATAAGTTTTCATCATAAGACTTTTTAAGTTAATCAGTGGATGGCTCCGGGTGCCTATGGCAGTTACAAACAATTTATTGTGTCTGGAACTCAGAACAATAATGAAGTCTGGAATATGTGACTTGACAGGTTAAAAAAACTTTGAAAAATAGTTGTCATTTAATTAAGAACAATATTTTTCACCTGTAGGTGCCAACTAAGTACTCAATGCAATCTGTAAAAATCTACTCAGCCAGTAAAAATACCTACTCAACATTCATTGAATATTTCAAATAAATCATTCTATTTACTCTGCCTCTCTCTCTTTCTGTATTATATGGGTCCTCATGTTTATTCAAGTTATGAGACGGGTATTAAACTATACAGAAACCATTTACTTGTTCGAATGCGGACAAAGCCGGCCTTTTAGCCACGATAAATTGAAGCCCACGTATCCATCCAATCCCTTCCCGAACACTGCCCGGTAAGTAGGTATGTCTAATTTATTCCCAACTTTCCCCAACGAAATGTTAGCAACACCGTTTTAGAATATCCCCATAAAAACAAATCAGGATTTGTTTAGCCTTAGCTGTATTATTTCAAACAGGTGAAGCCGCAAAATGAGAACTTTCATTAGTAATACTGAGCATGGTTAATATTATAATCAATTAATATTTGTAAATTAGATTAATCATAACAAAGACCACCATTGTATGGGTTTCAATAATCCCCAAAATGGCAAGGGCTAAATAAAAATTTAACCGTCTCTGTGATCTAATGGTTGATCCTCCTCCTCAAAGATCACCTACCTCAGATCTACAGGTACGGGGTTCGATACCCGTGGTAGGGCTTTTCTAAGTCTGCCTTGCTAGCTTCCACCACCTCACCTAATTCTGCCGCCATAACAATAATTAATTAACAGCATTATTTTTTTATTTATAACTGTATTATACATCAGCCACATTGCATACCGCACCGCGTGTTTGTAAACCGCATTGTTATGTTTCGGCGGTCAGAGGTAAGATAGCCAGTTCCTCTGTGGTTGAGGTATCCGGGTGAAGCTCGCTTGCATCTTCGGCCTCAACATCACTTACCATCACGTGAGATGAAGGCCCAGAGCTACCTAGTTAAAAATAAAATAAATGTTTTGGAATAAATGATCAAAAGGTGTCGGAGTCAATCTGAAGACCCAATATTATATATGATCACCAGACCACAGTTCTTCTAATATGGTAGAAACATATTTGGCCATAAGACCACCACGCTGGCTCAATGCGGGTTGTTGGGTTCAAGCGGTTGCTGTAACAACCGAGACCTACGGCTCAACGTGCCGTCCGAAACGCACAAGAGCTCGAGATTACTTTTGACTCATCCGGGATCGACCATGGTGAAAGTTGCTTAATTTTCGTAATCGAAACCAGAGTGCTCAAATTACTACGCCACGCGACCGAGCTGTATATTACACAGTCGAAGTAAACTTACAAATATAAAATAAACACATACCTATTTTTAAATGATTTATCTTTGCACTACCAAAACGAAACTCCTTCAAATTAAAATAGATGGATTTTATGAGAAAAAAAATTACATATTGAGGTTTGAAATTGGTTGAGAAAACATACTAAAGTAAAAGCTGTAATACATAAGTTATAAGCGTTTTGTTCTGATCTCAGGACACGCAAGCGATTTCATAGGACATTATTTAAATGTGCTTCTCCCACGCCGCTCCCACGCGTGATCTTGTTACTCTCAGTAGCTAGGGTTGTCATTTCGCCAGTAGAATTTGGCTTTATAGCTTTGTTTATTCCTAACTTATTATGAATATTGGTATTTCATTAAACTTTTAACATTGAACTGTTGACAAGACAGGCAGGGCATATTAAGTAGTTTTTTTTTCACTCGAATCTAATTTTAAGAGCGCCTGACTGGGGGGTGGCATTTCCATATTACAGAAGTCCACAGCCATCACTACCTCGTAGTACTGTAGATTTCTGTGGCGAGTAAAGTCGCTAAAGCTTACTAAGGAAACGTTATATTGGGTACAAGGGGACTTGTCTCCTATACTGTCAACATAACGTATTCTCTTTATTTATGCAGCGTGAGAACGTGAGAGTAGTAGCTTTGGTGTTACATGAGCGCTATAGGCATAGATTGCCACATACACAACAAGATATTATTACCATAAAATTACGATGTTTTCATACAAAAAAAAAGGCAGCAAGCAAGCATACGGTCCACCTGATGGTAAACGGTTAGCGAAGCCTATGAACGCTAGCAACACTAGAGAGATAACTCGCGCACTGCTGGACCTGCAGAAAATTTTCATACTCTTTTTTAAGAACTCCATGCTTAAAAGTAGAGAGCTTGAATAAATAAATTAATTAGGTATTATCAGTATTTAGAGAAATCATAACTGTACTTTTTTATTGTTGATCACAGGACCGAGCTTTAGAAATATATTATTATATTCTCTGTGTCGTTCCAACAAACGCTAACATAACACAACACGCCAGGGTTTTGATTGTGGTTCATGTGGTTGTTCAGTTATTTTTAAACTCATTCTTGGGTTTAAAACAACCGCAAGCCGGCATTTGAGGGTCACACCTAAAAGATTAAATGTTTTACAATTTTTAGGTACATAACACAAAAAGATAACGTGTATGACGGCCATCCGGTCGAGTAGTCAGTACACCAGAGGCTCCAGGCTCGAATCCCGGTAGGGGCAGATGCTTGTATGATAATTACGAACATTTGTTCACGGGTGATAGATGTTTGTATGTTTTATTAGTATATTTCTAGTATTTATATTCATATGAATATAATAATAATAATAATAATAATATAATATTTATACACTCACACCTATTATCTAGCCCAAAGTAAGCATCATTAAGAGCTTGTGTTATGGATACTAGATAACGGAGAAATAATGATAATAATATGTATTTAAATATTAGAAATATACTAAATAAACTTATAAACATCCATGACTCGTAAACAAATGTTCGTACTCATCATACAAACATTTGTTCCTACCGGGATTCGAACCCGGGACCTCTTGACCAAGTAGCCTGGGGTACAGACCACTCGGCCAGGCGGTCGTCAATATGGATAACTATATAGTTATCCATATTTCACCGTTATCTTGTATCCGTAGACGTTAGGCTAGATAATAAGTGCGAGTGTTAGAATATATTCTTATTATTATTTTCCTCTATACCTTTAAATAAATATAATTTTTACGTTGCTGTCAACTTCTTATAATAGGTATATTTATTTAAGGAAGACTATAAACCACACAAGCTTTCACATATAAAATACCATTTCAATATCATAACATATTTTTCTAATTAATTTTAAATAAAATCTTCATTGGTTTTGTTTCAGCAATTATATTTTATACAAGCAATCACAAATAGCACACAGCAAATGAGCAAATTATTGGCTATGTCTGAAATCTAACCAAGGATATTTTCTACAATATCATATAGTAAAATAACACCAAAAAAAATAAACATTCAAATCTATAAATTTCTAGTAGGCAACCCTGAGCGGTAGTGGACGTATACAGTTGTCCAGGTTACCCGTTTATGGACAGCATGCGCATCTTGCATATTTATGGCTTCTATCTTTGTAATCTCTGCTCTCTAGGCTGCTAGTCTAGATTTTATTTAGATACTTCTGTGAAGGCTGATTGATAAAGCACTTCTAAATAAATTCAAAGTTGAAGGACATTTAAATAAGCAACGTCATTCGCATAAAAAGGCTTTTGTAGACTTAATCCTATTAAATCTTTGCTTATTATACTCGCGTACTATGCGGTGCGTATTTTCTCACTGAATATTACACTAAGTTCATTACGTGAAAAATTAAATAGAATTTTACTATTTGGTTTTAAATATTATGTGGGTGGTTACTTGAAATGGCCAGTACTAGTGGTCAGTTTGAATTACAAATACTTCCAGCATAATTCGAAAAAAATAGATGTTTTTTGATTTCAATAGCCTCACGTAACATTTTAGGAATAAAGCAGTGTTCTTTCGCGAGGATTTGGGGCTTATCAAATCTTTTGTAGTGATTGGGTAGTTTAAGGGCGTGTTCACACACTGCCGATTTTGTTTTGCGCCAGTATTTTACGTCAGCTATTTATGTTTTTTCACCTGGGTGCCTATGCTTCTCTTTGCGGGTTCTTTTTCAGTGCTATTTACCTGTTTTATCTTCTTTAAGGTGCTTCATAGGTCAAAATTACAGCTTAAAATTCGAGTGCAATATACCTTAATGTATACCTTACCTCTTTAAACCACAATAGGTCATAAGAGTAGCTACCCAGAGCCGCTATTTGCTACAGATCTTATTCGTTTCAATTGTTTTACTGTTTCTGCCTAAATTCACTTCATACGGAAATAAAATGTAAAGTAGTAGTTTTTTTATACATTCTAGACTAGGAAAGAATTTATGCTGACTTGAACAAAATCGTTTTTCCAAGTATGTCAGTAACTTGATTAGTATTGTGAGGTTCATGAAGTTGTTTAAAATGATTTAATAAAAATTCTTTGAAAACTGTAACACCGTAAGTATACAGTACACTTGCTCACCCTTTCAACAGTCGCGTCGCATTACCATCAGACGCGATTTCCGAGTTTCGTCGGGTTCAACGACTCCGGCGTTATTTGCAAAGCTTACTCGATGCATTATCGATCTAGCCGGTATAATACCTGCAAGACAGTCCAAGGCACGTTCAACCCTAGAATAAAATTCAATGAGCTAGGAACTATGCTGCCTGATTTTGGAACCCATTCAATTTTCTGCCGTTGCTGAAAATTGTCCAGGAACATTCATTCTTAATAATTATGACTATGAAAAGCAATCAACGATTCAAAATAATTTTGTCAAAAACAAATCGAACTATGCGAAAAAATGGGCAATCGTATTTTAAGGTAAGATAAATCTATTTTACTCTATATTAAGATTATAAAATGTGATAAAAATTATATACCTAATACAAACTTACAAGGTTACACCGTATTCAATTTAGTCGTGACCAATTTTAAATGATAAATTTCTCAACAGCAAGCCATTTTAAAGTTTAAATTAAAGGAACAAAATGACTTTCATTTCAGATTATCTTTAAATCCTCCTTCAGAGAGAAGCGGTGCCTTGCATGCCGTGTCTTTCGAATTTAACTCTGTACGCGATAAAACAGTGGCGCTAAACATTTTGCTGATATAATATCACCGTGTTTATACAGACGCGGTGCGTCGCGGCGCGCGATGTGTGGTAGTCGCTGCGGTTGTCCTTGTCACGCTCGTCGCGGTAACGCGGCGGACGCAGCTGCGACGCACGTGATGGTGGTCGCCGATATGGTACCGCATGAAATCAATCTATCAAATAATTCATTTACGCATAATATAGGTACTACAACAATAGTTGTCACTAGGTGGTGGACCCGTATGTAGGGTCGTCTGGGTAGGTACCACCGCCTTTCTTATTTCAGCCGTGAAACAGTTCGCTGTGTTACGGATTGAAGGGAAAGGTAGCCAGTGTAATTACTGGGCATGGACGACATGTCATCTTAGGCCCCAGGATCAAGTGAGTTTTCCTTGTTATTGCAGGTGTCTATAGGCGGCGGTAACCGATTACCATCCAGGTTGGCCGTCAGCTTGTTTGTCATCTAGTTGTATATAAAAAAATGCTGTTACAGTAAATTTGAGTTTCATGACACTTTCTACATACTAAATGGCTTGCAAAAATATATCAATTTCGTGCGCGCCACACGACGCGGATCCACGACGCGCCGTGTATCGCACAGCTACGAGTACTCACTACCTCTAACTAGAGTCGAGTAAACATACCTAGAAATTCTGTGATCATTTCTCCAGCCACAACTAAATTAAATAAAAAAGAGACGCCAAACTAGACCACAAACAAAGAACGTATTTTCTTTTTAAAGGACAAAGTTTGACTAAGTATCGAACTGACCCGATCACAGAGAGATTACTTTGTGACACAATAGAAAAGTGTTGACACACTACCGCAGGAGATAAATACAAGTAAAGGATTTATTTGTACTAAAACAGAGCGGCGGCGGCAGCGCTGTGCTATTCATATTTGGTACAGTTTTAATAATAAAATTAATACCAACGCTGTCGTATTTAATGGCTTTGAGAAATATACAAGCAAAACGCGGTCCGTAGGTACCTAAACTTGTAAATCAAGTTATATTTATAAGTACTTTAGTCGTTTACTTTGTGAATTATTTTTGGAGTAATGCTCAAGCTTGATAGTCATGCGACTATTTAGTCACGGCTTAAAGAAAAAATTAACTACAAGGCGACAATTTAGATTAAGAAATCTAAATTGGGACACCATTTATAATGCTTTGTCCACCTAAAGAAAACTGTGTTTTCTGAAACCCTGCTATCGTGATTCAGCAAGATTTTCTTCATAAGCGTTCACTAAGTTTTAATTCGATTTGCGCGAATTAAAACTTATAGAGCGCTTGTGACGAAAATCAAAAACGGTGTATTGAGTTCAAATTGACGATGCAACAGGATTTAGCATTAAACCTTTCAGGGCACCGACCTCAGAAATATTGTCGCATGAAATATTTATACACAGGATCGCGTGATAGATAACTCACTGTATTCATAAAAACTAGAGACATGTTGTGTTTAGCCTCATGCCTCCTGTTTGTTTGATATATTATAACCTCTTTTGCTATTCTAATTCATATCTACTGCTTGCGACACGAGCTAATATGAAAGACAATCTATTTCACTGAATTTTCTTTTATATGAGACACCAATTGCCGGCAACTATTTAATATTTGTTATTTACCAGTGCCTCTAATATTGAATCTTATAGATCTCATAAATTTTTAGCCGTTATTAATATTGTTGAACACAACTTATCCAAAGTTCTATTAAAACCTCCCGATGTATCTATACATTATGATAAGAGCGGCCCGCCTTGATTTTATTTCACTACCATGTGGGCCATGTTGGCTAAAAGGTTGTCGACCGCTGATATTAATAGATTTTTACATCGGTAATAATCTACCAGAAACTAAACATGTGAAAAAAAATATTTGGCCAAATTTATATTCTATTTACAAACAATTTTAATGTAACCTGCTTGAAATTTCTGCAATCTTTTTCAGACATGTAGAAGTACAATATGATTTAGGTAAACTTTGTATCAGTTAGAATTTTTATTTTTTAACCACCGGATAGGTGCAGCACAGGACCGTTTGTCGTGAAAATCTGTAAGGGAAGTCTTTGTCCAGCTGTGGACATCTTTCGACTAAAATGATGATGATTATCATTCACAAGACAACAAACATTTTATCTTTTAACGTTATATAAGTAACAAAAATGTATTACGGATACCAATTATTTTTCTGCTGAGATAGGAGTTATCTGAAAAAAGTTCTCACGGCAGTTTTGTCGAGACCATGCCAACAGGCACTGAACTGAAACCCTAGCAATTTGTTCACTTAATAGATGCTTATGTCAAGAAACTGGAGCTTTGATCTTTCCAAAGACTAATTCGAGAGCCTAATTTGTAAGGGTAATGGAAATGAGGGTGAGACGAGGCAGTATTTACAATGTTTGCATACGAGACTAATCACGTACTTAGAGCGGGAGTGTCTTTCCGGAAAGTATAACTAATTAAGACATATGATATCAAATTATACAATAATTAATATTAAACTTTTCAATCAAAATAATACACTTTTGCTTGAGACAATAAAGTTTAGTTTTCATTTATAAAATAGACCTACGCAGTTACGCCGTTACTCATAGCCGCTCAGTAAACCTATTTTAAACCTATTTTTAACTAATTAAAACACTGTTAAGATTTAATTTTGCGTTTTCATGTTGTATACGAGTACTATCAAGAGTTTACTAATTAGAGGGTTTTCTTGTATAAGATCATATTCACGTACTCATATTTGCAAAATTAAATATTGCAGGTGTCTATAGGCGGTGGTAGCCGCTTTCCATCAGGTGGGCCGTCAGCTTGTTTGTCATCTATTAGTATAAAAAAACTTATCAGTGTGGAAGTGTAGATACATTATAGTTCACCGACTGATAATTTATGACAAAAACATTCTTTATAAACCAATGTACTCAAATAATAATGACATCGAAGCAATCGAAGTAGAAAGCTACTCGAAGAGAAGAATATTATAGCTTAGTATTAGCGGGGATCGCGTGCTATATTAATATATTATTACCTCCTTGTTTGTAATATTTATTTAATAAGTTAATTGTAAATTGTTAAGCAACAAAAATGTTTTTAAACCTATATAAAACTAATATCGAATGAAGACATACCACGCCTGAGCATGGGAGGGATCAGCATTGGGATAACAAATGAAATAAAAATCTTGGGGGTGACAATAGATAATAAGCTCACATATAACAACCATGTGAAAGGGCCGCCAAAACGTCCTGGGGGCTTAACCCCGAGATCATCTAAAACCATCTACACAGCAACTGTGGAGCCGATTATTTTATATGCAGCAATCGTGTGGGGAGGAGCGTCTAACAAAATAAAAATAAAAAAGCAACTCAACACAGTGCCACGCGGTTTTACACAAAAAATAGTTAAAGCATAGCGTACAGTCTCCCTTAACTCAGCTCTGGTGCTAGCCGGGATACTCCCCTTAGATATTCGTGCACGTGAGGCCTTCCAGCTTTACGAGGCCAGAAGAGAACTACCTGATGGGCGACAGGGAGATTGAGAAACCCGTGTCAGCGCTCAATATTCCCCACCCGGCCAAACAAACACGTCTCACTTTCCAGACTCTCAGGGACCGGGAACAGCTAGAGGAACACGGCGATCTAGAAGTGCAAATATACACGGATGGCAGCAAGCTTGAGGGACGAGTCGAAGCCGCTCTTTCCATATGGCAAAACGGCACAGAGACGAAATCCCTTAAGATTGGGCTATCCGGCTATTGCACTATCTACTAGGCCGAACTTCTGGCTGTCTGCAGAACAACTGCTGTGGTCCTTGAGAGAAAGGAAACTACATACGGTGTCTTTAGCGTCACTCGACTTAAAACCTTGCATCCCCTAGCAGTTCAATGCAGAGAAAATATTGCAGCAATTTCTCAACAAAATAAAACACTGCAGGGTAACGAAAGGGCGGACTTCCTCGCCAAGGAAGCAGCTATTAAAAACAAGAAAAAGCCAGATTACGATCTCTGCCCTGTCTCATTCGCGAAGCGAGACATTCGTGCAACCTCGCTTGGCGAATAGAACATTTGGTATACTGAAACGGGAACCGCGGCAATAACCAAAATGTTCTTTCCGGATGCAATTGGGGCAAATTAATAAGAAAAATAGACATAGACTAGGTCACAACGCAAGTATTGACGGGGCACGGTGGTTTCTCCGAATACTTGAACCGCTTCAAGTGTAAGGAGAGCCCATAGTACATCTGCGATCCAGACAAGACAGAGACAGTACCACACCTTATCCTTGAATGCCCTTCTAACATGGTAGAGCGACATGACGTAGAACAAAAGTTAGAATATGAACTTACATTAGAAAATATACCAAAAATAATGCAGGGTAAGAGAAGGGAAATCCTTATCAAATACTGCAAAGCCATAGCCGTAAAAACTATAAATAGAAATAAATAAGTAAACTATTATTAATAGTAAAAATCTATACTTCTAACTCGGAGCGGTTCGATAGCAAGACGGAATATTAAATAAAAATTAAATTATAAGACTGTAATGGCTAATAGAAGATAAGAAAAAACTGTATTAAATCTACGAATACTCTATGTAACAAATATAGTATAGAAATAATAGAAATGTAAATTCAAGTAAAATAGTAAATCAATAGACATACATATTATAGAATACCAACATTAAATTATATAAGAAATAAGAGACTAATTATTGTAAGCTGAAAATGTTAATGAATAAAAACAATACTGAAAAAAATATTTATCCAAATAGAAATAAGAATTAGATCAGATAGTCGGGAATTCCACCCGTAAAAGTATGAATGTGGACGAATGTGAGAAAGACACAGTATGCAGAATGAAAGTACGAGTAAGAAGCAAAAGCGAGAACTGGTATGACAGAGTAAAATAGTCTCCGATAATGTTGGAGGAAATAGAGAATAAAAAAAATATAAAAAATATCAAATGACGTCGGTTACGACGGTCAGTGTATTTATTTCATTGGCGACAGACCCTTAAAAATCATTGAAAGAATGACAACAGAACTTTCAACTACCCATAGCTCAAAAAAGTGACTACATAACTTAGGGTAACACCTAGCCAAAAGTAAAGTTGCACTATACCTTGCCAAATTTTGGTTATTACAAATATAGTAAGGTTAAATATTTTTTACAATTGAGTACTGCAATTAACTTCTCCCAAAACCAATAAAGTAAACTGAAACAACTCTATTAAATTGGAAATTTCGTGCTCTTATTCGTAATAGATAGCTGTTACGTATCCAACAGCTACATCCTCGCTTATTTATATAGTCTTTCAGAGAGACACATCTGTTGTAGACAGAGACGTGACAAAAGTGTAGAAGTCACAATGTTGCGACAGTGTTGCGACGATGTCGTTAGTCTTGTCGCTTCGCACGCTCTCCGAACGTTGTTTGAACACGACAACGACTGAGTGACAGCTACACACTCATCGGGGAATTGAAGCCCTTTACGATATATCTTAACAGGAAAATTTACGGCTTCCATGTTATTTAGATATAATCTAGAGCGCGTACTAGTCCAATTTATCAAAATAAGTTTATTTTTCCAAACAAACTGTTAATAATATACTTTTCTTTGACTATCTTTTCCGTTTTATATTTTACCGACAGATCTTACAATGGTCATTACATATTCTAAAATTATTTACTTTGACTAATACAGTATAGCTAAATAAAAAATATTCATAAAATATTAAGACTACAAAAATACTTGTCTTAACCTTAAAAAGTTATCAATTCCCAAAAAACAATCTGGCAATTAACTCAATTACTACTAAAGCCTGGACTAAATCCCGTATCCTGAAAAGCCTAAATGATTTTTCCAAAAACAAAGTAAACAAGCAAAAAGTTGAAGAAAAATTGTCGTCCCCAAACTGGTAGTAAAGAGAAAACTAAGCTGCGTCGGCCAAAGGCAAATTACCTTGAGCGAACGTACCCTGAAAACACGTGAAAAATTCGAGTCTCCTTAATACGGGACCGTTACGAGCCGAATTAATGCTCGCCTCGGATAGGCGCCTGTGCATGCATAGCAATAGTGATGGGTAACAGCTCCATACGTATCGACTTTTAAATGCATTGATATCAACGAGTTTCGAGAATATCTAACAGAGCATAAGTTTAAAAACTGAATGTATTTATAACGAAACATAAATATCTACACTGTAGTAAGGCAAAAGCTTAGGTATATTTAATAGGACGCAGCTTTCAAAGTTATGTAGGTAAGTACTTATAAAGGTACTATATTTCAAAATTCGTGTTAACCTATTTGAAAAAGGTATTTATTTTATCGACAATCGATATATAACAAAGCCGCCATGCCCATGCCCAAGTCGACACGTACTCAAGGAATTTCTCATTTAGCGACCGATTCGATGCACCTTTTAGCAAAAAATACGGGCAAAGGAGTTCTTGCGGTAGTGGTGGAACGGTTTTGAGGGCAGTTATGGTCCAAAGCTAACGTGATCATGCACTTGAAGAATTTTCATATTAGTTTTCAATAGAGCGTCGTTATGATTCTATTAATTATTTATAAATCTGTGTGAATTATTAAATTATTAATTATTAAATTGTTCTATTTCTTGGATAAGTATGTACTAAGAAATAGAACAATTTAATAATTTAAATATTCATATGTCCAGCAGTTATTCGTAGAAGATTTGGAATTATCTTTCACAGTGAAATTCTTTATCAATTAAGTTCGTCTAAAAGTTTTAAAGTGTATTTTTTGTTATTTTATTTAATGACTGTATTATTTGAACTTTAGTGGGAAGGTGCAGATATTAGTTTATACTTTTGTGTATATGAAGTATGTCGAATTTTAAAAATTTAGCAATAGAGTTAAACAAGTGATTAAAAAGCATCCCGACTTCATCGGATAAGAAACAGGTTAGATACTTTTTTTTATACAACTAGATGACAAACAAGCTGACGGCCCACCTGATGGTAAGCGGTTACCGCCGCCTTACTTTGAAATATACTCACTTCATGTCTGTTAACGCCAACAGTACCTATTTATTCATGACAAATCCTATTAACAAATGTTGTAGTCCTTAACTTTTTTGCATATCTAAACAGTCACTCGGACTGTGAGAGGTCGCAGGTTCGGTTGAGGAATTAATTTTTTCTAGTCTAAATACTTTTCTAATATTTTCAAAAATTTATATCATTTTAAAAATAAAGTTAAGAATATCATTCTGGCTAATCAATTCTAGACAAATTTTCGGTACCTAATTGATTTAACGGTTTAAACTTTTAAATTAGATGTCGTACAGTAAGTACTTTATAATTTTAATCGTTAATCATAGTAAGAAAATTATATATAGCAATAATATAATTTATATTTAAGAAATTTTTAATCTAAGTCTTTACACAATTCCACATTTCTTATACACATAAGAATTACAATGAACTCACGTCTAATGTTAACTCTGGAGCAAAGGTATTCGAACTACTTAGATACTGAATGTATACCTTTACACATTCCATAGTTATATTCCAAATACCTTTACCCTTAGGCCTGTCATTAAGATATTCCGTCCAGCTCCCTAAGTACATAACTCTAAAGGTGATGGCAAAGGGATTCATTTAAAGACTAAAGTGTATGGCAAAACCACTGAAATGGATAGAAAATAATAATAATAAAATTAAAATTCCTACCTATTATCTATCCGAAAGTAACCATAATTTAGGAACACGTGTTATGGATACCTACCTGCTATATAATGGGAATCATCCTTATATTGGAATATTACAAATATACATAAGTACAGTCGACAGCACGTCAAGCGTAACAGTTTGACCTTGCGACCGCCCTTACTACGTTCGTAATAGAGGCGGCTTTCGTAGTACAACTGTTATACTTGATGTGCTGTCGTGTGTACATAAATAACATAAATGACCATAAACCAAGAACAAATATTCATGTTTATCACACAAACATCTGCCCCAACCCGGACTCGAGCCCGGAACCGCTGACCGTGTGACGTGGTGTTACCATTCATACTAATAATAAATGCGAAAGTAATTATATCTGTCTGCCTTTCTGTTCGTAACGTTTTTACTCCTTAAGCTCTAAACCGATTTATATGATAATTGAGATTACATCCCAAAGACGTATCCTGTAATCATAGGCTTACCAAAAGGTAGCCTATGGATAGGCTAACCAAAAAATAGCCCACCGTTAAAGACTTTCTTTTTGGTGTGATAACCTACATAGACTCGAGCGGTCACCGTTTAAAAATAATGTTAAATTATTAGGGCGCAGATGTGTGTCCAAATTTGAAATCATTTATCGGAATTATCTAGCTACACCGTTCGCTTCCTCGAAATCTCTTGCATTTCATGTAACGGAATCTATCACATTTTACAGGATGGTGATACGACAATAAATTAAAACATGGGCTATATTACTTCATATAAATGGTTTGCCACTTTCAAAAACATGTTATTCATTTGATCATTTTCACCATGTCATCATGACATTTCTATGAAATAATTTAGCCAATGTTATATTATTTCATACTAATGTCATGAAATTATCAAATGAATAAGTTGTTTTTGAAAGTGGCAAATCATCTCTATGAGCTAATATAGCCCATGTTTCAATTTATTTTCGTATTGAAGGATTTAGCTAAGGTCTCGATCATAGGTCCAGTGACAGTCTCAAAAATGAGCATTACCACACAAAGATATGCCAAGATTCATGCACCCGAATGTAGCTATTAAAGTGGTACTGGATTTACATGATTTTTGGCACATTCTAGTTTATACATTAAACTAACATGAATAGAAATAAAATACACATAACCTTACTGAGCCAAATTCAGTCAATCGTAAAAGCACGTGACTTCGCAGTGAGGTGCAAATTCCCCAAGATACTGAACTCCAGCCAAGTCGAGAAATCGGCATTCTTGGCGGAAAGTTCGCCTTGAGCGAGTTAGATTAAATCGAACTTGGCAACTCCCCCGATATGATTTGGTGCGCCTACTTCGATGTAAGTTTTAATGTAGGGATGCAATAGTTGAGTTAGTGAGACTAGTTGAAACTTAACGACGGTTTCTGAGCAGAATATTAAAGTAAGCTTTGCTGGGACTGTAATTAAATCAGTACACCTTTCCCTGGATTCCTCAACCACAAAGGAACTGGCTATCTTACCTCCTACTGTCAGAAAAGACAATGCTGTGTACATTTTGCTATGGCGGCAGACTTAGCTGCCAGGCGGACTAAGAAAAGCCCAACCACCAACAAAACTAAGTAGAAACGTCCAGTCCTCACAAGAATTGAACTTCGGAGTACGGATCCCTACCCGGATCTGAGCACTCAACCTCTAGACCACAGAGGCGGTTAAAACTTAGCGATGTAAAGTACAAGAAAAGAACCTTCACTATAGGTCGCAGCCAAACTACCTATAGTGTGACCAGTCCCCAGAACTCATCATGGAAGCCTGATGTTCGGAGCAGGGAACTTGTATTGTATCCTATGCTATCGAAATAACGTTTCCTTTTTTCTCTGTCTATTTTTCACAGGGTTGGCAACGCGTGAGTTGTTACAAGCGTTTATGGGCTGCGGTGACCGCTTACCAGCAGTCAGGCTGTATGCTTTTAAGCTATCCTTGTTGTGTAAGTATGTTTGTTACATACAGATAAATAGCGGTAAAAGGAGCCCATATGCGAAGACTGCTAGTGCAGCTTGAAACTCTAGCCACCTCCATCTTGCCGGCCCAAAAGGTGCCTAGTCCTCTTTTGAAGGAATCCCATGTTTTGGAAGAACGACAAAAGAAACGAGTTACTTTACTCCTTTATGCGTCATGTTGAGGTGAAGACAGTGAATTAATGACTCCGAATACATAATGAGTACATGACATAATGACATTGACATTACCCTTTTGACATTATTTATTTATAGACCGATTCAGATGAGATTTTTGACGATTTGGAAGTGCTTCTAGGGAGCCTGCTTAAATAAAGCTATTTTTGATTTTGTTCAAACTATTTCATTTAAGAAAAAAACTGAAATGTTTTTGAAGTTTTGCAAAATGGCCATGTCAACAAAGTTTTCGACTTGGTGTTCTTGTGTAACTTTATTTCCTCTACCTACACTTCTAAATAATGACATCGTAATGCAAGCTGTGTAAGCTTGCATTACGATGCCATTATTCAGAAGTAAAGTGAAAACCTATATTTTAACTTTTTATGTCCATTTAAGAATTAAAGCTATACATTCTGATCTGTCTGCAATAGGCCTTGATTTATGGTGACACTGCATCGTCACGGTGACCATAAATGCACTCGTTTGTGGACGCTGACTGTGACAGCTTATGGGCTATCTGTTTTGTTTAAATACTCTTTGTCTCTATTATTTATGGCTTAATGCGGTAATAGGAAAATATAAAGGTAAATAAAAGTAAATAAGCCTAAAATTCATCCATAAATCAACTAGTTATTATTTCTTAGAATGAATTTAAAATTAAATCAAAAATCACTTATTCGTTGTAGACTTTTAGAAATACTTACTTAATGACATCAATATTATGGTACATTTTTTGTGAACAAAGAAAGAGAAAAAATATATACCTTTGACCCATCATACTAGTGTAAGAAGCACGTTGCCTAAAATACTTACCATTTTACAGCTAAACAAAGAACTCTTGTATTCACACCTAATATTATTATTATTTAGGCATCCCTAAGGCTCTTTGAGAAATCTGTAGAAATATTAAATGCCAATACCTCTAAACCCTCTAATAGTAAATTGGCTGACTGCAGACCACAAAAACAGCTCTGAATGACTGCAGATATCAAGTAAGTTGTAGCAAAAGGCCCCGAGACTTGCCTATGTCCTCAGTAATATCTTCACATACAGTTTATTTCACTGCTCAATACAGTTTATTTTCTTTACACTGAATCGTTCTCATCTTTCAAGAGTCAAGACTCACAAGTTAAAATTTAACCAGAGGAACAGAGAGACACCAGAGGAATTCATAGGATTAATGTGAATAACTACCTTTCCCTTCAATCCGAAACACACAGCGAACTGTTTCACGGCTGAAATAAGAAGGGCGGTGGAACCTTTTAGAGATTTACTCAACACTTTGTTACTTTGTTTTGGAAGCTAAGATTCTGAATATAATTTTTGTGTAACATGAAAATATCTAATCCAACATTTCATTGAATGAACAGGGAAATATCTTCGCTTCGCCGGCACGAATATTTATATTACAAAAGCTGTGCTAGGACAATAAAATTTTATGACTAAAAGTCTAGACGAGTTCGCAATGACAACGTATACTAGGTAGGTATGATAAAGCCTTTTCTGTTTTACGAAGTAAAATTGTAAGTGACGAGGATTAGCCTTATAAATAACACGGATTTAGGCACGCGAAATTTTCACCTGAATATTTTATAGGCACTCTTACTTCTGTGAGGTGTATACATATACTTTTCGTATTCTGACAAAATAGGTATTTGTGATAAATTATTGCCTCGAGAAAAAATTCTTTTCTTTATTCTAAAGTTTTGAAATACACCGTTCGCTTTTATGTATTTTGTTTACTATAAAGCTTTAGATATTTTGAAGATTATAGACAGATAACTCGCATTTCTCTTTTCTTTACGAAATAACTGATTTCTATCAAAATGACTCAGAACTACCGTGGCATATATTTAAAGATATATTGGAAAACAAACAATCAATATATTATAGAGGTACTACATATTTAATTATTTTTGTAGTATTTTGTCCAGGAAAATCTATCGTATTCTAAAAGAATTTCCGTGTCACAAATGAAAAACATTTTTTTATCAGTGACGTTGCTAACTAAAATAAACGAGCGGGAAAACGCACTCTGACAACGAGATCCGGTGCAAAAGCGCGGGAAATTTATAAATAAAAAAGTAAAAAAGGAAGAACTGCATACCGCTCGCACGTGAAGGCAACGGGAAGGGAAGCACACGGTCCTCGCGGATGCTGTGGACCGATAAAACACTATTGTTTTGGACATGTTGCCTTTCACGCAAAAACTGTTCTGCGAGTTGAAAGTTTTATGTATTTATGTGAGCTAAACCTTTTTTTAATGATCATTGACTCAAAACCTGTATAAGGGTTGCATGTAAAAAATGGAGTGATATTGAAATCAATACAAAAACAAATAATAATAAATGCGAATGTAACTATGTGTGTCTGTCTGTTACGTTTTTACTCCTAAGCCGCTGAACCGATTAAGATGAAATCTGGCATGGAGATAGATGGCTATCTTTAGGCGCAATAACTAACATCCACTTAGGTGGAGCTGCGGGTGGTCAACTGTTCGCTAGTATACCATAATAAGTACTAGTTTGCTTTATCTCAAAGGTGTTCACTCATCATAAGACAAAGGTCAAGCTCGCCGGTGACGTGTGTGGGCGTTTACACGGGACGATAAACATCTGTTGCTAACGATGTTCACCGCCTTTGATTTTATTGTACCCTTCTAGTTGTGTGGCACGAGGCAGAAGGACTAGCGACTATAACACATTGTATCGCAATGTATTCATACTTACAATACAAATATGAAAGTAACTCTGTCTCTCTGTCTCTCTCTGTCTGCTACCTATGAACCGATTAAGATGAAATTTGAGATAGAGATAAATAACATACTAGCTACTAGAGTTAAAATAAATTAGAAAATAAGCATCATGTTTTTTATTCAATAGAAATATAAGTTTAAATTGAAAAGAGAAGGACAATAATTGGATGTCATTAAAGATTCAAAGAGCTTGGTGGCGTAGTGGTTCTCAAATGAAGCAATGGTCGATCCCAGGATCGATTAGTCAAAGGAGGATGCTAATCGTAGTATGAAGCCTGGCCCCACCTGAAAACTGACACGTCCAAAAGTAACTAAGGGCGCAATTAGATATTATTAAGACAAAGTATCTTTAGATACTGATACATTTTTGTTTAAAGATGCGGTTTCTGAGATATACATTAAACAAAACTGGATTGTAATAAAAGTCATATCACTAGCAATGTTTGTCATCTCTCAAAGTGCGTTTTGTTATTTTCTTCCTAGATAATAAACTTTTTCAATCCAATGAAATGTAATCCAATAAATGCAGTGTGAGTCTGGGTAAAGTGCACAAACGCAAATGGGGGATACTATGGCTAATTTTTTCGACGAAAAATTTTTTTTAAAAATAAGACACAACACAGGAAGATTAAAGTGACAGTTAAAAAACTAAAGAATAATACTAGCCTAATATTTACAAAGCGTGATATTAAAAAAAACTTACAAATAATAAACAGCACCTAAATCTTGTGAAACAGGAAATGTACCAATAAGGCTGGTCGCATTACCTCGCTCCCCTTACCATCCAATAAATTGTAATGAAATAATAATTATATGAAAAATCCTTAATAAATACATAAAATACCTTTTATGTTGATTTTCAAAACATAAAATCTTTTTTGTTTTCTATGAAACACAACGCACTTGGTAATGGTCTCCGTTGACAAAATATTAAAATTCCAGAATGAAAGATTTTTGAAGATTTTATTTATTTTGTCGACAAAACCTTAGCTATATCTCAAACTATTTCCAAAAATTATCTTTCTATTTATGAGGTATTATTGGAAATATTGTTTTGTTCGACATTAGACTTGGGTTGGGGCAAAAATTGACATCCTCCTTTACAATTTCGAGATCCTCCGTGCTTCGGAAAGCACGTAAAGCCGTTGGTACCGGTTGTTATTGCATCCGCTTTCCGCTAAGTTGTTTCCAGAGACAATAGAAAGTGAAGCACCAACTCCAAAAAATACATTTCAGGAGGTTAATTATTTTTTCTTTTTTAGTGTTTTGAAGTCGGTTTTATTATTGTTAAAAAAAAATTTTCCGTTATAAATATTTGACCAAAAAAACCTCTATGTTGGCTCTATTTCTATGGCGCATCTCGTTTCTTTCTGACTACGGCCGCAGCACCAGATTATACCAACACGTCGAATCTGTCATGTACAGTCGACAGCATATCAAGCATAAAAGTTTGAGCTTGAGACCGCCCTTACTGCGCTCGTAATAGAGGCGGCTTTCGTAGTGCAACTGTTACACTTGATGTACTGTCGTGTGTACTTATAGCTTCACGGTTATAACGCGGAGTGAGACCGTCCTGTTATAACAGAATATCAGCGTTACAACTCCGGCTGCTCTAGCACAAGCTGAGTTGGTGTCCGTTTGGAAATTTCAGTCATCTTAATTTTTATAAACTTCTGACTTTTTATTTTTTAAATTTCAAAATATCTAACTTTTACAGCCGCCTATGAATGCCTTCTTTGGTAAATGCTAATCATTGAATTAAATTCTAAATGAAACAAATTTTTTGTCAACGATTTTTGAGGTTTAATCTACGTGTCACAGTTTCAAGTACTTATGTAAAGCATTTTGGTCTTCTTTATGCAGTATCACTAATCTAACTAAGGCAGTGACACTGGATGGGTCCCCACTCAAATTAAAGCCTGAACTGTGATGCGAATTTTCAACCGAGTTCAAGAGGAGGAGATACTCAAGCTGAAGTTTACAACTCTGAAATAGGCTAGAAGTAAGTTATTTACTTACATTTAAACTAATCATGAAAAAGAATAAGTTTCTTTTAATGTTTGTATTATTGATGGTAAATATAAAATTAAATTAATTAGCCATACTACAGTATTGCCACTTACGTCTTATGGAATAGATTCCTGAAATTGCAATAAATAACTATTTATTATTTATAAGAACCAATAAAAACTCAACTTCTACTTTCTAAGGTTTCTGTCTTCTATTTCAAACAGCTTTAATTCATATCAAAAATGGTCCTAAAACTTATTTTGAATATCTAAAGTAATTTTCACAGATTCCTTTACAGAGTAATTTTCAAAAAATCCATTTCCGCTATATTATAATGTCATTGTGAACTCTTGCGTCATAACGCAGAAATAATACAGCAATAGTATAGCAATATGATAGGTACCGTACATTAATGTAATTACTATTTAAAACAGTGAGTTTATAAATAAACGTATAATGTGAATTTATATTAATCAATAACTAATTAAGGAAATAAATGAGTATCCCGCAGCTTTTGCCCTCACTGGAACGTTTCCATCGTCGATTACGCAAACACATCGAGATAATCAAATCAATTTGATTAAACAAACGCGTCTGGTACGTAAACTCAATTATACAACTGTGGTATGGACGCGCATGGTTACTCCATTACTGTTTGTGTCGATAAACCACTGAAAATTACGAAAATTGAGTTTTTTGTGAACAGTTTATAGGCATCTATTTATCTTTACAATCAACTACCTTGTTCTTTTCTTTATTTGGCGTTTAATTGGAAAACAGTTTTGTTAATCAATGCATTTATAAGTAGCATTTAAATCAGTCATCATCATCATCATCATCATCACCAGCCTATATACGTCCCACTGCTGGGCACAGGCCTTCCTACATGGGAGAAACACATGAGGAGTTTGGGCCATAACACCACCACGCTGGCCCAATGCGGGTTGGTGGGTTAAAGCGGTTGTAGTAACAACCGGGACCAACGGCTTAACGTGCCTTCCGAAGCACGGAGGAGCTCGAGATTATAAATTTTGGTTGACCCATCCCAGGGTCGACCATGGCGAAAGTTGCTTTGTTTTCGTATTCGAAACCAGAGCGCTCAAACCAATACGCCACCGAGCTCCTCCCTTTAAATCAGTGTTCTTGCATATTTTAAATAAAAATAAGACAAAGTCACATAAGAGCATAGTTTCGTCATGTCTTTCCACGTGTACCTTTTGAATAATAGCTATTCATCTGATAAGTAACGTGGAGTAGGAAGCTCCCCGCGGAGGTTCTCTCTAACGAGTATAGTTGGGTTCTTCAAAAAGGCGCTTGAAAAAGTTTTTACAGTTTTCAGTAACGCGCGAATGATATGTATCAGGGTCTTGCTAGGTGCTACGGTTTTTTTATACGATAAGGGTGGCAAAAAACGTACAAATCTGATTCCAAACTGAAACTATAAAAGCGAAAGTAACTTTGTTAGTTTGTCTGTCTGTCTGCTACGTTTTCACTACTTAACTGTTGAACTGATTTAGATGAAATTTGGCATAGAGCTACTTAGATTACATCCTGATAAAGTACAAACCTTTACCTGTTAGCGCGATTACCGATATCTGCTAGTAATAATATAAGTCTACACTAATTACGCGCGACTATTATTTGTATTTATTACGAGCGCATAAATCTTATCGGCCATTGTACCTTATATCTACACAACTTGAAACAACTGATTGTTTTTTTGCAATATTTTTTTTTTTAACAGGGCTCATTTAGCGGCTTTTTGTGACCAGCACTGTTTTCTGCCATCATCTTCGATAGCGTCCCCATACAGTCTGTACCTATATCAATAACAAGTGAAATTTCTTTTTCACACTAATTACTTACTAATCTCTTTAAATATTAGGTTCTCCGTAAAGGTTTGAGCTTTTGCAATGCTTTGTGAAATAATAATATAATAACTTTTAAATGATTAATAGCTTACAGCTTACCTACTGAACAAAACAACAATAAAAAAAAACCCTTTCCGATGTTCCTTACAATGTTCTCGATTAGTTAATCAAGAAAAGTTTGTGAACTACAGAATGTTACTCCATGTATGCAATTTTCTTTATAACAAAGTAATTAATTTTTATAACTCGTACAGGTAGTACAAGATTGATCCAGAAACTAGCCTTAGGGAGGTACGAGTAATAAAACACAGCAATAAACCGACAAGCGACGTATTTTCCAAAACATTTCCAAGATAATACTTCAAAACGTGCAACAGCAAATTGAAAATGTCAACAGCACAATCAATTGGCCTTTCATGGCGGTCGCTGCCTCTAAGCCGGGCGAAGTGCTCCAGCCGGGAGATATGGCGCAGGAAGCTAGAGGAAGAGTCCTCAAGATAAGCTTCTTGAAACGGGCGGGGCGTAAGCCACGAGAGATTGACGTCACTTTAATTGTAATACTTACTTAATTCTCTGCAATAATATTATGTTTAACAAAGCGTTTTGAGAATTGGGACCGTTTTTAGTAAGTCTGAGGAGCTCGGTGGCGTATTGGCTTCAGCGCTCTGGTTTCGATACGAAAACAAAGCAACTTTCGCCATGGTCGATCCTGGGATGGGTCAATCAAAGTTTGTTATCTCTAGCTCCTCTCTGCTTCGGAAGGCACGTTAAGCCGTTGGTCCCGGTTGTTCCTGCAACCGCTTTAACCAACCAACCTGCATTGGGCCAGCGTGGTGGTGTTATGGCCCAAACTCCTCATGTGTTTCTCCCATGTAGGAAGGCCTGTGCCCAGCAGTAGGATGTATATATGCTGGTGATGATGATGGCAATGGTGTAGTAAGTCTTAAGTGACTTCCCGGAGATCGAAGCTGCGCTAGCATTCAAAACTTCTCGTGATTTAGTAGTAGACTTTTCACTAACTTTTGCCTTAAGGCTTTAATGATTTATTATCGATCCAACATAATAAGCCGTCAATTCAGTCAACACTGAGACCTATGAATGCCAAAACACGTAACGGTTCGAATTTCCCAGGAGAAGGAAGAACGTAACTTACACTTTGTATGCAAACTTTATCCAGACTGCCGATAAACTTCAACCTATTCAAATTTGTAGCAGCTAACCTAGTTATATAGATACACGGATACAAGCTTCAGGTGTTATGTGAACGCTACGAAACTTAAAAAACAGGCAACTTACACTTCCAAGAAATCTAAACATTAAAATCTACTTCTAACGCAAAGTATGCGAAAAAATTTAGGTTCTGTTAAAATAATAACTCTGGCAATTATCATCTCAAACTGTATTAAGCGATACACATTTTATTCATGTCCTATAAATACAGTTTCATTAAAGTTTATTACGAAAATATTTTGTTATTTCATTCGAGCTAGCCAAGTTTAGCCAGTTATATATTTGGACCATACTTCCTTCGTCCACTTCATGGCGCCTCCTTAATGAATACCTACAATCTTAATCTCGCTGCCCTTTTCCCCGCGTAAATATTTAATTAGGCCACTAGGTGCCCCCGCTTAATGGCTTAATTGTTGAAATATAGCATTTTGATAATATTTCTTAGCTTGAAGGCGAATAGAGATAAGAATTTATTTTGTCACCACAGGATTAGACTTGTTCCAAATTCCTTCTTTTAGACTTTTCCTCCAAATTCGCCTCTTAGTAACAATATAAATTTTATTGTATCTGATTTATGGGTAAGTACTTCCCAAAATCAATGCGATTATACAGTAAAAGAAAATCGAATGAACAGGAAAATATGCAAATTAATTTATAGACATTGTGATTAAAGTCGTCTGATGCAGAAGTCCATGACTATGCACTTAGGGTAGAGTGTCATATCCATGACACTTTCCGGTTTTCCAAATGTCATTCTTAAATATTTATTTCAATTAAATAAAGTAGCGTTAATACTTAAAATAGTTTCATGAACAAAACTGACATGTTTGAGTATGAAGAATAATCAATAACAGATAAATATTACGTATACATTTTCAAGACGAAAGTCTTTAATTCGTGTGTGTTGCCAGTGATGACTTACGGAAACGAGACGTGGCGACATAAAAAGGCTCAATGTCACTCAAAGGGCAATGGAGAGGGCTATGCTTGGTGTTTCTCTGCGTGATCGAATCAAAAATGATTAGATCCGCAGGAGAACTAAGGTCGCTGACATAGCCCAAAGAATTGCGAGTCTCAAGTGGCAGTGGGCAGGTCACATTGCAAGGAGGACTGACGGCTGTTGGGGCGGAAAGGTCCTCGAGTGGCGGCCGCGTACCGGGAGACGCAGCGTTGGTAGGCCTCGCACAAGGTGGACCGATGATCTGGTAAGGGTCGCAGGAAGCCGTTGGATGAGGGCAGCGCAGGACCGATCGGTTTGGAGATCCTTGGGGGAGGCCTATGCTCAGCACTGGGCGTCTCTCGGCTGATATGATGATGATGATGATGATACATTTTCATGTGTGATTAAACTGCACAAAAAAATTGAGGAATACTTTTAGTTTTTAATTAGCGTCGCCGTGTAAGACTCCCGTGTCGTGTATTAAATTTCTCTATGGACTCCCGGGAGCCATTAGCAATTAAAAACAAATTGTGGCTGAAATGTGCGTCTTGGCAAGTTAAAAACCATAGACTTAGATATATTCAAAGAGTTTCACACAAATTACCACTTCTCAGGTCTCTGCAGAACGACTGTAGGACTCACTTTTAAGAAATTACGCTGACACGTTTTGCAACTCCGACCTCAATAGCATTCTCATTTAATTTAATATCCATTGCTACTGTATGTAATGCCGCTATGACCACAGTGTTTACAAGTGCAGCGATGGTTAAATTCTGAATGTCAAATTGACAGAAATATTTATCATGATGATTTAATACCACAGGCAAAACGAAAAAGAATTTATGGTTTACTCCAGCAAAAGTTATACGGATTGGAGTGGCTCATCTCCGAAACACAAATAATTAAAGCAGGCCATATACGCTTGGCCTGGCGATACGAGCGGCACGAGCTGTGTACGGCGCTCGGCGGCGGTCCTCTCTCATTGTCAACTATGGTACAAGCCATGGTTGACAGTGCGAGGGTATGGGAGGCTGTGGCCTCCTTCTGCGAGAGGGTTCTCACGCAAAAGGAGGCATCGGAGAGGGGACGGGAAGAGGATCCTCTGGCCACCCCTCTCAGGCGTAGACGGGTGGGCGCGAGAAGGCGGGCGGTGATCGCCCGTCTGCCTGCGCCCTAGGTGCGGCCGCGTGCGTCGGGTAGCTCCCACGCGCGCAATACAAAGGCCGCTACGTCTGAGATTGCTCAAAGTAACTCTGGGCAATCCCCATCGGCGCAGAACTAGGCCGTAAGACCGGGTCGCCTGGGGGTGGTCTGGTGAATTTACTTCGCAGACCCCAGACTACTTCCGCGAAAGGCACGAGAGTTATGCAGGAGTTTTAGCGGGTATTCCCAGGGTCAAATTAGACTTAGACGCTGGGCGAGCCCCGCACACGCCCGCTACTTCGCTAGTGGCGGGTAGGTCCGTTAATGGATTTCTCCTGGCTAAAAAAAAAAAAAAAAGGCCATATACGCTTCGGTATTATACCTGACAGACTGACGGTAGCCTGTACACGCACACTACGCTTTCAGGTACACCGTAACGTGTATGACTAGCTTAACGTTCAAATGTAGGAGCGCTTACGTCGCACGGTTTTTCATACAAACACTCAAGTCGAAAATATTGTAAACAAACAAACCGAATTAAACAAAACTTGCTAAAGTTATCAGAGGATTTTTCTATAAGTCTAATAATAAAGAAATTAATGGAGATTATTGGTTAGTGTGAAAATCTAAAATTGCTCTTACTCAAGTTTAGTACGGTTTTTCGAAAAATCCTCTGACAGCTAATTAGACTTGCCTGACTTGGTGACTTGCTTATGCATGTAAAGTCATAGTTACATTTGTACAGTTTTTTTCTCTCCAAGCAGACACTCTTATGGAATTTTATTTTTCTTGTTTTGATTGGCAAACATGAAATTATTTTTATTATTGATTACAATAATATGTTTCTGTTAATTCTATTAAATCATGAAGTAGTATGTTCTAGAGCTCCCAGGGAACTTTGCAGTTATCAAAGTGTTGTCAAAGTTCAGTTATGAATGGTTTTAATAATTTTATTTGCTTGCATTTAATTCACTACTATTAATAACATTATATGAGGAACTCGGTGGCGTAGTGGTTTGAGCGCTCTGGTTTCGATTTCAAAAACAAAGCAACTTTCGCCATGGTCGGTCCCGGGATGGGTCAATCAAATTTATAATCACGAGCTCCTCCGTGCTTCGGAAGGTACGTTAAGCCGTAGGTCCCGGTTGTTCCTGCAACCGCTTTAACCCACCAACCCGCATTGGGCCAGCGTGGTGGTGTTATGGCCCAATCTCCTCATGTGTTTCTCCCATGTAGGAAGGCCTGTGCCCAGCAGTGGGACGTATAATGGCTGATGATGATAAATAACGTTTATGCGTATTACGAAATAAGTTCATCATTTTGAACGTGATATTTATTATAAGGCAGCAGTTTGCAATGATACATCGCGCTAACGGCTGCAAACAAATATAAATCAGTATGAAAATGGCCTAACTTTTATAAATGTACACTTACGCTAAGCTTTGTGTTCTTACAACAACTTTATTGTTTGCAATTATTTCTTTGCCTCCGTATTAGATTCGTTTTTCTTTTGTTTCGTGATTGGGGACGCATTTTGTACAGACATTTATACGTGGCTCCATTTAAATAAAAGCCAGATAAAAACTGTCTTGCGGCTCTTAGAAATAAGTTATATTGCTCCTTAAATAATTGGGAGATACAACGAAATATCTTATTGTGTTGACTGTGAGAAATGCTTTGATACAAAAGAAATGTAATAATCCAATTCATGAAAAGACGATGTCATATATTATTCTGTTTATAATAGTCGTGTACATATTTACACCACATACCGTTTATTAGACAGCTTATTTTAATACATTTAAATTAAACGCGACGTTTATTAAGGAATTCAATAATAAGATTTTATATTTTCATTCTACCAGTGCAAGACAACCTCGTCAAAATGTTGTACACATTAAAATGCAACCAAACAGTTTCAACATCACGGCGGAGCGTAGATTTATTCGAAAAGTTTAATCGTAAACCCGAAGTAAACAAGAAGTGTTCTCACGGTGACTCGTTACATTGCGGGCAAAGTTGCTGGCAGACTGGCAAATTGGAGACGGCAGAGATTGTCCAGCATAATGTGTCCAAACTTCCCTGAAGCCAGGAACTGACAAGAGCTTGGACGCTATTCAGACAGTAATCTCTGAGAACCGTCTGTCTGTTCATGTAAATTAAGATTAGTGTTTTACGTAGATTAAGTTACCTACTGAGGTTAGGGCTATTGACAATGCAATTCTAATTGAAGTTCTGTCTCGGATACATGTTTCCCAAAATGCTACTGTTGCATCTGAAGTGCTGCGTAGTGGAAAGTATCACGAAACATTTTTCCGATATAGATCGCCCTTGACTTAGGCCAAAGTTTGGACAAAACTTACCCTTGGGGCACTGATCTTCGTTTTCAAGAATATGCTTATTACAGACTAAGCACATAATTATGTTCAATAAGTAAGTAGTTTGAATGAAAATGGAGGTTGAAATAGATACCTACCTACTTTAATTTGAGATTATTTCATTGCAACTCTTCAAACACAATTTACATCGAACCAAATATTTGAACAGTTCGATTTAGCCTTTTTTTGGAATATAAGTTAGTGAAGTGATAAAATAGGCCAATCATAGTTTTACATTACCTAAACCAAATTTTAATTAAAACCAAAACGTTCCGTTAGAAGAGGAAAATAGCAAAATAGCACGGCGGCTCCCAGCTTTACTCGCCGTCACCGCTCCAAAATAAATGTCTGGGTAACCGAAACAGAGAATATAAACACTATATTTCAAATAACTCCGCTTAATTTGCATAGCCAACTTGTATCTCGAAAAACAAAGTTGTAAATTCCCAAATCAAAGATTTAGTTTGTCTTTAGGAACCGCACATAAACCTGAGCTGCTTCGAGCCGCAGCCTTCCCTCATTATTTAATCACGGATCTATGTAGTAAACAACATCTCACTACACTTTGATTTCTAGAGCAAGTGTAAAAGACAAACAACAAATTCTTGACTGGATCTTCGTGAAGATATACGGAACACGACCGCAGATTTTGTAGGAGAAACTGAACGAAATATAACTTAAGACTCGTATAATGTTGCTGTATCATTTACAACAACGAAATTTACAGAAGTTTTAAATTTGTCTACACTAAATAAATATTATGTGCGGGTACTACTTGAAGACTGTTTACGTTCAGTAAAATAAAAATCTCAGTCTGAATCTGCTGATAGGTCACTCTTTTGTCAGTCTCGCGATCATACGTCGCACAATACTGACGTTATCTTCAGTCATCGCCGTAGAAGGCCGTCCCTACCGCAGACCATTCGTAAGATTAGTGCGACTACGTTAAAACTCGTTAAACCAATTGTGAACAGTGGCACTAGATTGAGCTCAATCATAAAAGGCCAATTGCAATATATCATAACTTTCTTGTTGACGTGACTCAGACAATATTAAATTTGCTGCCAAATCGTAAACATTGGCAATTGGGTAATATATTGGCAAAGAGTTCCGTTTTCAAAATTCAAACTTATTTTTTTATAATGTTTACTAGTAACGAGTTCTAATAACTTTCAGTATTCAGTGTCGACCTTGTAATTCTTCAGAACTAGATCTCAAACTAAACTGGATCGGAATTAGTTGAACCTGACCGTGGCTTCATTATGGGAGTCATTATCTTTATAATGCCCACTGGCACAAAGTTTTAATGAGAAGATCCCGGGGCGTCATCACGAGATAAGAGAGCTTGTGTAATCCGCGCCTAATTGATTCACGAAACGCCCAGTCAGCTTAGGATGAAGGTCAGGGACCTGTCACGGACTGGCGCTATAAAATTCCAGCATATCCTTTGACACTCTGAGTTTGGAGAAAACATTGAGAGAGTTTGTTAAACAATCCATCGAGAATATTAGAGAAACGATTCTTAGGCACTTTTCGTTTTCATCACATTTTGTTATTTCATTCACAGAGATTTTATTTTTTTCAATGTCTCAATTTTGTTCTGTTGTTGAGTATTATGTTTTATGATCTTTTTTCTGTTGCTGAAGCTTAATGCAAAATATTACACGATCACTTTCAGTTCAATGACATAGACCCAAAATATTTATCCTCGAAAATCGAGCAAGTTCAGCAAACAAATGACGTTTCTTCCGCTCCAATCGGTCTGTATTTTCTCACCGCTTTAAAACAAAGCTATGTCCAAGCCTAACAAATGGATATCTGTTTGTAGCCCGACACAAACTTGCGTCTCGCATCCGATTCTCTATAAAAGCGCTAACTCCACTGAACTCGAAATACGGCAGAGGTTGATGTTGGCAGGATTTTAGTCCTTTTAAAATTACTAGTCTCGTTTGGCTGAATAATTGGGACACAGGTTTTCGCAAGGCATTTATGTTCTCCGAGTAACTACGTGCAAATACGCTTGCGCTAATGGTAGCGTCCGTCTGGCATGTTTTCAGCCGTTCCCGGTTTTATTAGCTTTTCACATCTTTACAAGGGCCCGTTTTTATGTTGCAGCATTTTCGGTGCATTTTATGGTCGCATTATGCGAAGTATGTGCGCTCGGAGGCGTTAATGCTATTCTCTGCGGTTCCGCTTTTGTCCGATTGTGTATTTGACCAACAAAAGAGTGCAACATTTCAAACGATATAAATGTAAGGAATGTTCTAACTGTGAAATATTAGACTGGGCTTAAGCTCTAAAGGATTTCTAAGGCAAATAACAAACAAACAATTAAGAGATAAGATATTGCATAATAACATTACTGTTCTATTTCACTTTGCTACAGCTTCAATAATAATACTTTTGGAACCAAATCTAATATTATTATCACGACTATTTGGACTAGACCCAGTTAGACATTGCACATGGTTGTTCGTCTAATGAGGAGGACTTGTTGAATGCTGATGAAGCAGATGTACTATCCTCTATATATTAAGTTGAATAGTTGCGATACAAATAGATCCTCAACTTATAATAATAAAATTTATTAGACTGAAAAGATGTAAATCGCCTGTGCAAATCTTAATCTAAAACGTTACAATTTAAACGAAATCAGGTAATATCTATGGCATGTGACTCGTCTCCGTAACGGAATATGGTGCACTCTAAAGGTAACTCGGGTATCAAAACTTAATTCAGTTTTAATCGGACGCACGCTGTATCCGGGCAATTGGGTATATAGCATATTCAGAATATACCGGGCGGTGGTGAGTGCAGCCTGTGGGTATCCGAGCGCTGGATATTAATCACCACGTATAATGTCCCGCCTGTTGAATTGGCCATTGAAAAGGAGGCTCGGTGGAAGTCAGAACTTATGGAATCGGATTACTTTGTTTATTGATCTTTTATTGTGTTATTGTTACATTTTGCCTCGGAACAGATATTTATAAATATTTCAATGATAGTAATGAAATAATTTAAGTATTCAACACATTAACAATAAATATTTTTTAAGTACACAAACCAGACTCAATATGTTATAAGTCTGGTTCGCTCGAATTCTATTCTTAAGGCGATGGCCTAGTAAGGGACTACAAGTTAAAAGAAGTAAACATGAGACTGCATTTCCGATAATCAGATGAATTATAAGAGATTTATACGTTAGTGCCGCAAGTAAAAATCTATACTTGATATTCCTCCACGGACTAGGTAATAAAACCGCAAAAAAATAAAACTTTCGCAATTGACCGATAAAGTAAAAAAACAAGAAAAATAATGAGAAGAGAAAGTGGTGCTCAGAGCGAGTCTGATTTATGTCCGGATCGCATCATTCGAGTAATATCCGGGAGGTATAACCGGCCCCCGGCAGCGAGCGGGTTACAGGAAATAAAATAATTTTTCATTTTCTCACCTGATCAATCTTCACTATGCGTGGAATCTGTGCTGTGAAACTCATTTACATATACCTACTAAAACTTTTTAACATTCCATAGGTAAAAAACTAGCCTTGCCTTAATGCTCAATTGAGCAAACAAAATTGGCATAAAGGTTATATATTGCTGTAAATTCAAACTAGTAACCATACATCCCGGTATGTAAACCCGGCTAACTACCGCCTAATTTTCGCTACCTCAGTTCTTTGCAAGGTCATGGAACTTATGTGATCTAAGATCTAGAAGATCATTTTTTAATAAAATATGCAAATGTCTCTACAAAAACGAAAATATTTATATAGTAGGTAGGTATAATCTAAGTTGTTTGTTGCTTTATGAACGTAATCATCACTGTTTTATCAAATAAGTACACACGACAGCACGTCAAGTATAACAGTAGCACTACGAAAGCTGATTTATTAAGAACACTGTAAGGGCGGTCTCAAGGTCAAACTGTTACGCTTGATGTGCTGTTGACTTTACCTATGTTCCAAATTTCAGAAATATTCGAAACTGTCAAAGGTCTTCTTCTAACTTTTTAATGCATCTGTGTTGGGCTAATGATAAGCCATAAGATTAAATTAAGATAAGATTTATACCTTTGATTAGATGTCGCTCAAAGCGTCTACCATTTAGTAGAGACATTGCGTCGTTTTGTGCCTACTATTGAATGTACCGGGTAGATGTGCTTCCTTCCTTCCAGGTGCATGCGTGTCTCTTGAGTCATTTTACCGTCTCCGTCACTTACAAAGAAATGTAATTCTACACCGGTACATGTGTAACATGGGTTCTTTCAAAAGAGGCCTGAAAAAAACTATTATCACATGTGGCTTCTTCTTACTGTTTACTGTCAGATGATGTAAAGTTGTTTGCCATGCTTTGCATAAAAAAGGTTTTTCTAACTATTTTAGAAACAATGCTAATCCTGTAAAGTCCAGCACACTATAAATCATTTTATGACAAAAAAACACTACCAATTAAGGACACCAATATTATAGCGAAGGTCGTTTCTAAATTCCTTGCTTATTATTCAGGGGGTGTCGTTGTACAGAGCCTTAGTAAATTTATTAAACAGGGTCACGCCTCCATTTTATGGGGATAATAAAAAGTAAAACAACACGTCCATCTGACAGATGAGATCTAAAACGAGGATCTTGTACGACACGAAAACGTCTCGGGAACGAATATTTACGCAGTCCTCGTGCATTTTTGAGGAGCAACTAGGTTGATGCACGCTGTCAGTTTATGATTTGCAAAGCTTTGAAATGGTTTTTTGAATACTTTTAACTTTTAGAGAAGTACAATATTAACTCTGTAATTGCCTGTGTATACAAAGGAGGTACAATACAATTATAGCTTCATTAAAATGATCCAGATTTTTTTTAAAGGTTGATTTCGCAATCGAAGGTACAGACGTTCTGTCGTCAAGTGTACCTATCATTTGCACTACGAAAGTCACCTCTATTACGAATGGAGTAAGCGCGGCCTTCAAACTGTTACGCTTGATATGCTATCGACTACACATAATAGATGAATGAAACTTCCGCTTCTTTTAATATTATACTAAAATATGTCGCAGTCGCCTTGTTAAATTAGCCACTTTACTGTACGCCTATGCCTTAACGGCTTACGCCCATTCAATGAAACGGCTGAAGAACAACTAGCCAGGCTATTGAGCGCAACGGTTAACCAGAACGTCATGTCAGCCGTCTGGTTAAATTAGCCATTCAATTGGATGCCTAGGCAGGTCGTTTAAATCGCAGAACTTTTGTGTGACTGGTAAGTGATTGGTAAGTTCAAGGTTATTTTTTATGACTTCTTATAAGTTCCAATCATACCTAAACTCTTCAATACAAGAAGATCCGCCTAGGCATCTAACTGAGCGGAACAGTTAATACGCCAGGTTGTTAAACGTTGAGTGAGTCTAGTTCAATCAACTATCGGCCTAGGCATTTAATTGGATGCCGGCGTTTCATCAACGGGCCAGGCATCGAATCAAGCGTTGAATTTAACCAGATTGCGGTGACAGATATACTCTTAAGCTACCTTAAATCCATTGACGAAGTTCATTATGACAAGACGTGGAAACGATATAGGTACAGGTTGTTTGGTCACCAGAACAAGCGGGCACCTACCCATGTTTTATATAGAACAAAGTCGGGTTTCTTCAAACACTTGTAACTCTAGATCGGCTAGACCGATTTTTATGGTTTTTGATTTGTTGTATTCGTCTTCGCCCCGAATAGCAGAATAACTATTAAAAACATTGGAATATTAACGAAAAAATAAAATTCAGGTTTTAGATACTGTATGAACTCTTGAGGTCAAGTGGAAAAATCCTTTTTCCGGTTGATGTATTAGAAGAAGCTACATATCTTCGATTGAATAAATTGTAGATATTTCGTAGACATTTTACATATAAACAATAGTGAATATTCTTACTTAATTTCACCATTCATACATAAGATCATGGACCAGGGAATTATAAGATTATTATCAGTAACATCTCATTAAAACTATTTGACTAGTAAAACAGAGAAATATCAATTTTCAATTTCTTACTACTACAGGCTACTTAAATCTTTGGTTATAGTATTAACGTAGAGACTCCAAAAAGCGACTTCGAATTACCGCTTGAAAGACACTTTTTTTTTGCCTCTTGTATATGAGGAGATAGTGAGTTCCATCCAGAGCAGTATTCATGACATTGGAAAGAGTTGGGCATGAATCCAGTGACTTGGCGGTGGTGTAATAGGCTCCAGCTGTATTATTTTATAATAATATAATATGAAGGCAGCCCGTGTTTGTGAGAACATAAATTAATTAACGAAAGTGACACACGAAAACAAACTGAGTGGATATTTAATTTGTGTGGCGGCTGCATTGTTAGCGTCCCACAAGGCTCATTACTGTAAATTGGGTTAGAGAGTCTCTAGAAAAATAATGGTAGGATCTCTTCATCGGATGAATATTCAACAAGACGGCCAGGCCGTGCCGGGGCGCCACGTCTCGGGGGCATAATTAAAAATAATTATAAAACCCGACCCGAACTCCGGACCCCACACTGAATTAATCATTCAACAAACGTTGATTTTGCTAAGGATTTGCCGGAGACGCGTGTAGGAAATTTATGATAACCATGTTAGCTTCGAGCGAAGTGCAGAGACGTACGCTGTTTCATACGCGGTGTATTTTACTCATTAAGCATAATAAAATATGCCAATGATGTCTTGGTATGTCACGTACCTGAAACAAACATTTGATTTTATTAGTTTAGAGTTAAATAAAGTATATAGGTACCGTTTTTACTTCATTAACCTTTTTACGCATGACAAGAATATAAACCCACAATACAGTAATATTAGTAGTATTCCTTATTTTTCTGAATCACATAAAATTAATATTACGAGATCGGCTAACAGTGTACAGAGCGATAACACAAAATAATACTATCCCTAATATCTTTGCATTAAGAGTGATTATGAACTCTATCGGTACCTATTGCCGTAAATATTCCGCCCCTTTACTTATACAGGAAGAAACTTTGAAAAAACTCGATGATATCTGTGCTGTGGGTAAGATAGCCAGTGTAATTACAGAGTATTGAAATCAAACATATTTTGCCTGCAAAGTTTTAGATGAAATTTCTCCTTATTTTCACATAATCTCACAACTCAAAGAACTAACTGATCTAAATCTGTCAAAACATCCAGGAAATCTTCTTACTTTCAATACTATGTTCTCGTGTATTCAAAGGTGTCATAGAAAGTTCGAATATAAAATGTCACAGATAACTGGAATAGGTGCTAGAGAAGAATATACTTCTTTGTATTGCTGGCATGGCACGAATAAAAGCTGCCCCATGCGAATGCTATCTCGTTACATTAGATGCAACGCGGCGAAACCGGTAAGTATTATTTCTTTCTCTTCTCTGACAGCAAAGGCAGAATAGCAATATCTTATCGAGGCGGTATTCTTTTTTTGTTTCGTCAAAGAAATAAGAATGTGTGTAAAATATTTTCTCTTTAGAAGTTTTTAATAGAGTCTTAAAAGTAAGTCTGATAAAATTCAAGCTTCATTTTTAAAGAGGATAGTTCAAACATAAGTCACACTGAATACAATAAATATTCAGTGTAATTTGTATTAACATAGCAGTTTAAATGTCAAATAAAATATTCTGACAACTTAAATTTTGATATAGAATTTCTTCCAAGTTTTGTTTCCTCTCTTATCTCGCCTATTCTGCGATTAACATAATGAAGGCCTTTAAGAGAAAAAATATATATGACTAAGTGCTGCGCGAGCAATTAAATCATCTTTTGTAAAATTTACACTGGCGTGGCAGCTGTTTCATTGCAAAAAGTTTGTTTTTGACTGTATATTTTTTTCTTTGGCATATTTTAGCTACCTAGCTATTTGAGTTATCTGTGTCAAACTCTAAGTAGTATAATTACTGACAAGAGAGTAAGTCGCTTTTTCTTCCATACATATTATTATTATAACATACAAGTTCTAGAACTGTTCCTATATCCTATACCAATTCAATAAGGAAGCGTCATACCATATCCCTTATAGATGTTCTCCCTCTGAGGATTATCTTCATCAATCAAGCAAATCAGTCTATAGTATTTCACTGCGGAGATAGACCTCCAATTTAGGGCATAGCCATCAATTCTCAGTTCATTCTTGCCTTGAGGGCCTGGTTCCATTTAACTTTGTTTAAAGCTTATTGTTCTCTTATTTTAGCGAATAATAATTATTTTTATTTGAATGATGTCTTGGATTGTTTGCGAACGGATGGCAATAGATTTTGGTGTTCATGAAAGTATATTTTAACAAGAAATGTGTTAGTGTTCTAGTTCTAGACTAGTGTTCATCTCTGCCCACGCAGGTTTAACTAGCACAAGCGTTATAAAATAGAATTGATCTATATTGTCTTTCATAATCCGCAAAAAGGAAATTAATATTTTCAAGGAGATTACAAAGCGAGCAGGATTTTATAACGACAGATTAATTAGCCCATGTAGCGCTGAAGATTCCTTATTATTAGAAGCATTTCTGAACAGTCTAATTAATAACTAATTAAATCTAGCAAGATTCTAAACTTTAAGATAATGCATCTATGAATTAAAAACCAATAATATTCCGTTAATTGACAAATACTCTTTTGAACTCTCAAACGGAGATAATATTGAACCTCAATTACTTTAATATTTTTCTGACAGCGTCATTAGAATGCGTGGACAAAACAAAGAAAATTATATTATGTTGACTTTTAGCTAGTACGACATTTGACATAATTTATATTATGAGGGACTTGGGCCATACCACCACCACGCTGGCCCAATATGGGTAGGTATCTTGAAAAAACTTTCTATCGAGTGGACACATTGTTCGACTCAGCTTTAAAAGCTTTGTCGGGTGGTAGAGCCGATTATTTGTGAACACGCTTACTAAATTGAAAATCAAGTAAATAATATAATTTCAAGGAAATGAATTTTACCGTAGTTTAAATTTATTTATACTGGCAACATGTCTTTTAAACGGACCAATCTTGAAATATGCGACGGTGGGAATAATGACATGTACAGTCGACCACAGAAGTAGCTGAACACTTTAGTACCATGTCACACCGATCTTGTGCACGTACTTTATAGTTGCTACCGTACTATATTGACGCTAGAGTCGTTGTGACATGGTACTAAAGTGTTCAGGTACTTCTGTGATCGACCGTACCTTCACTGGTGATTGAGGTGATAAATGAAAAGAAAAAAAAGAAATGTAACTTAACTTTAGACACATATCTAGCTAGGGTAATACATAGCCAAAATCAGTTGGATTAATTTTCTACCAAACTATTGCTGTTATGATAAACTATATATTCACTGTAGTAACACCTCGTCAAAGTTTGGTTATAACTATTGTAATCGAAGTAGTTTGGTTTAATATTACTTTCAGTGCGTTTGAAGGCTTTTATTGTAAGGCAAATATCATAGCAGTCATGTAACGACAGCATATTGCAAAATGATTAACAAATCATGAAGAGTTTTATTCAAAAGCAAAAGTGCCAAGAACACATACAATAAACATACACCAGCCTTTTGAAAACAGTTTCTTTGATAACTAAAACTTTGAATTAGTTTGAGGCCAAACTACCCCTGACAAGGTTCTTTAACAATAGCTAACCTGGTTCTTATGCTCACATAATAAGCAAACTTTTCTAGTTTACAATATTATGTTATTACCAAAGCGTGCTTTTGTAATAACATACTATTATTCATTCTGTATACTAGCTCGATTGTCTTGTTCATGCTAGTTACGTGTATCTGGATGCTCGCGAAAGTCTTTCTGCAGTTACATCAAAAGGAGAATGCCCATTTTGTTGGGACAGTTGGGCCCCTGTGAAAAATTGTTGTGCCTCGAAGTTTTTTGTTTTATGTTATGAATCATACTAAAGCAAAATGAAAATGACTTATCACTTTTTAATATAACAAAGGTGACAAAAATAAGACAGTTCGCCGTGCCGGTAAGCGGTTACCGTAGCCTATCCGGACGCTCGTAGCACATTGGTCACCACTCACACCCACACTCTAACAATCAAGAGAAAGACTAGTGATGAAGCATAGGATATGAGACCCCCTGTTCCCTACATTGCTGCATCATTTTGGAAATTGCTAAAATTTATTGAATGAATAAAATAAAATAATTTATTAATTACTTAACTTTTTTTATTTTTTCATCAAGTTAACGACATTTTGTATACCTACCTATATCGTGACCCCATGAAAATAGAAATGTTCGTTTTGTTTTACTATTTTCAGAAGTGTATTATATCACTGATAACACAAATTATCTTCGAAATGACACACAGGTCTACGAAAAGACATTAATCTCAATCGTGTAACTAGTTAATTAAATCCTTAATGAGAATAAAAAGCAGCTCGCCTTATCTACGTTCATTAATTAAGATTAAGTGCAAATCCGACGGCCAATATATGGTGACACGAGGCGGACAAAAACATTTGAGTAGAATTGGGCTAGTGGACGCATAATGCTGGAACTTGGTTGTCCTACATATGTCGCTGCCAAGCCTGCTGGACGCCTGCCAAGGATAGACCGGGATGCGGACCCCAACAGACTATAACCTTTCCAATTTAAATGTTCCGCATTTTTGCAAGCTCACTGCGGTAAATAAAAATAATCCTGCAGTCTATATGCGTGTCTTGAAGTCCAGATTTATTAGTCGCTTTTGGTTTTAATTTCCTTTTACCACAAGGATTGCGAAATCGGAACGCCACAGAACTTTGTATTTAATAAACAACGGCATAAAGAGGAAACATAAAATTACGATTAAAAAAGGCGACAGTGCGCTGAATACAATTTTTCCTTACTTATTGGCCGGTTGGGCTTCCGTCTGCGGACCGGAAATGAGTTTTGCCGTCTTCTCACGCTTCCCCCTCCCTTCCAGCCAGCACGCTGTCCCCCCTATCAAGGGACAAGCAAACCCACCTCATTATTAGTCTGTCGGAAAATCCATTTGACCTCATTCTACTCCAAAGAATATACACTTCAAGTTTTTAAGTGAGTTTCTGACGATCAATAGCTCTTTTCATGATGCAATTACCGTTTACGAAAATAAAGGGCCACAATGACTATATTTAGTACGCCCTCAAACCCAACTACAGTGTTGTGCTTACTGAACAGTAAAACCGTTGCGAAAATGTTCCTTTGAAATATCAACTGCGAAATGTTAGAAATTTCCAGTTTTCTCTTTGATATGAATACGATTGGAAAGTTACGAGAGTTAATCAAAACAGAAATGCTGCAAAATTGAAAACATTTTTTTCCCGAGTTAGCACAATTTTAAATATCCTATTGTGATGTATTAGGAAAAAAATCATTTTTTTTATTTATAACGGGGTAGCTTTTCTCACCTGGTGGTAAGAGATGATAAGGCCGAAGATGGAAGCAAGCTACACCTGACCTTGTCAACCACAGAGAAACTGGCTATCTTATCTCCAACTGCCGGAAAACAACAATGCTGTTACAATATTGTTATGACGGCACATTTAGGTAAAATGGTGGTAGCTAGCCAGGTGGACTTAGAAAAGCCGTACCAAATCGATCAGAAGATTTCTGCCCCCACGGGAATTGACCGGACCTCGAGATCTGAGGTGGTCTCAACTTCAAAAGCAGTAAAATTTTGCACAAATGCAAGTTTGATTATATTTCTATTTGTCATTTCTGGCGTCAAGTTGCCAGTAGACATCCTTGTGCTTTAGGCACATCATCACCATCATCATTATCAGCAGCCTTTTAACGTCTTACTTCTGGGCACCGCCTCGGCAGCAACGGTTGCAGTAAGAACCGGGACCAAAACGGCTTGACTTGCCTTCCGAAGCACGAAGGAGCTCGAGATTATAAATTTTGCTTGATTCATCCCGGGATCGACCATGGCGAAAGTTACTTTGTTTTCGTAATGGAAACTATTATTAATCTGTGCCAGAGCACTCAAACCACTACGCCGCAGAGCGCCTCAAATGAGGACGAAATGCTAAATAGTATTCCTTAATGGAGGAAGCCTCTTTAGGCACAATGAGAGCAAAATTATCAAATAAATCGCTTGCGACGTACAGACGATGAAAATATAACTATTTTTCCACGACAAGAGTGGCAAATAAGCGCACAGTACGTCTGATTGTAAACGGTAACGATAGCTTATAGACGTAAGTAAGATCTTGGCCACTACTCACGCGTTGCCTGTCATGTGAAATGAAAAGAAAGCGTTATACCTATTCATACCATAGAAGGCGAACCTCTTGCGGCCAACACAACGCCTTTGATTGGATGTCTCTGGTCAACCTAAGGTATTATAATGAAAGTAAGTCATTTAAAATCAATAATTTTAATTTTAAAATAATTAGCAGATACCAGGCGAACATAACGCACGAAGAGGCGCGGTAGAATGTAGAGACAAAACGCTAGCGTGCCACGAGCCCTTGAGTCGCGTGCCGTCGAGGACCGGCAGTGATTAGAGCGCGCTAACAAAGCGCCGAGGACCCTTAACCTACATGCTCCGTTTCACAGCAGCGCCTGACACTCGTGAGCTGCAAGCCCGTAGCCACCCACTCGCTCACAGCTAATCTCAACCCGTCACAACCCAGAACACATTCAAGGTGAACATTGCTAGAAGTGTTGGACTCATGAACCCACCTCTTATCTTGATTCATCACACCCAATTCACAAGAATAAAGCGGAAGAGAATTTATAATGAGAACTACTACTCAATATAATCCCAGATATTAGCGATATATAAAACAACAGGCAACAGGCAGATATTTAAGTTCATCGCAGCAAAGGTCGCTAAGCAGGACAGTTAAATTGCAGCGGAATTTCATCAACTGGTATCGATTCCCACAGATCGTTTTTGCCGAAGTCTCAGTTATATCGTGTTATTGATTCTTGAGCTGGCAGCTCGTTAAGTAATAAAGCGGTTATCTTTGCTCATTCGCGCCAAACCGGGGTGTGATATGCTCTACACTCAGCAATAAAAACCCGTGAGCTCACGGGAGTCTTTCGGCAAATGCCACGGTAATTACGCGCTAACTTGGGAGGCAGGAGACAACTTTATACTCGTAATTTGTTCCTAAACTTGGTTAATGTTCCCCTTGACAAGATAAATTCATTAAACGCACCTACCTGTTTCGAGCGCACAGAACAGAATGGAGGAATAGACATCACCGCTTTGTAATGACGTCGTCAATGTGAAGGGCTTTTACAATTACACCTGACTTAATGGGTATTGCTTTGCTTTGTAATTATTGTATCGTTACCCCTGACTTATTGGTTTTGTAGTCATAATTTCTAGTCTACTTTCATTACAGCTCATTCGCATTACTGATAATAAATTAATAAAATATAACTATTAACTATGCTGGATATTGTCATATAATCTGCTGTGTTTACATTTTATATTACGAGCTCCACCGCACTTCTCAGCCCGCTAGATTTAAATCTAGATTTTACATGGGCAGACATGGATTTAAATCTGAAAACCCTTGGATGAAGTGTTCAAATACTAAGTGTGTAATTTTTCTTGCTCAAGCATGAGTTGTTCCATATAAATAAATGGTATTATATAATTTCCCTGTATCTCTATATGACTCCAGATTTGACCATACTCGCCCAGATAAAGACACATTGCATGTTAGCAGAGGTATTGATTTCCCAATTTGTGGTGCGCCTTTCATTACGCTAAACCACTATCTATATAATTAAAAATCAATGTTTTTCCTTTATGCGTTCAGAAATAATTGATTAGATTGTGATAAATCTTTGGTAAGATGATTTGAAAACGTCCGCGACGGTTCCTGGATTATTTTTATTTCATTAAAACAAAACCTAACAGTTTCCTCCTTACCGGCATTACAAAGAATGCCAGATGCAGATAGTGTAGGTAATATAGTTTCTAATCAAATTTATCTTAACACGTTATTCTCTGGCACTTTTTGTGTGCTATTACAAAATTAACTAGTTTAAAAACTTCGAACCACTTCCAACCCATAATGTTTTTAGGTCTACTCGTAAGCATTTAAGTTAGCTTCGTTATCTTAGTTCGAGGAGAAAAAGCTAAACTAAGCTGTTTTTGTTCAATTTTCCTTCCAGAAGTTTAAAAACCTCAATGTTTACTCATTGAAAATTGAGTAAGCTTCATGAATAACTATTTTAAGTTTAATATTTTACACGCTGAACATTACAGAGACTAAAAACGGGCTTAAATTTCAAAATAATAAAAATTCATCCCGACATTCCTGAAGAGCTTTTTGCGGTAAAACGCTACCAGAAAACGATTACGTGGCATTAACGGAAGCAACTGAAGTTAGTGGCTGAGTGCTCTCTGTTGGATACAGCCGTAGACCAGGAGCTGTTGACGTAAAACGTATTAAAATCTATATCGCGGCCATGACACCAATCTAAAAAATATTTCATATTAAGTGTGCTCGGAATCCATATTTCTTCGTTTTAAATACAGTGGGTTTGCAGATTACTTTACAAAAACTACGCATCTACTTTATTATCATCAACGGCGAGTACATCACAGATTTTCGATTTGCCAACGATATCATGGCAGAATCCCTGGAGGAATTGAGCAGAATGCTCAGTGACCTAGACAGAACTTCCCGACAGGTGGGTCTAAGAATGAACATGGACAAAAAAAAATATGTCCAATATCTATGTCGCACCTATATACTACGTTCAGTTGGGAGCTCTGTACCCCTAGCAGGAACATTTTAAAATTTAGAATCGTAATCTTATTGTTTAGGCACGCTTAAAATTTCAAACAAAAGCCAGACAAAAGCTAACGTTACTACTCGATACGATAGCAATTGGAAATTTGAGAGTGCTCGTGCTAGAGGTACTGTTCTCGAAATTGTTGACAAGTACGATTACCTCGGACAAATGGTCCAGCTAGGTAAGTTCAACGTAAAGCGACGAATCCAATTTGGATGAGTAGCGTTCGGGAAATTGCGTAAGATCGTCTCGTCCAAATTCCTCGGTGCCTTAAGTCAGAAGTCTTCGACCAGTGTATGATGTTGCTAGTGATGATATACGGCTGTGGAACGTGGTGGCTTATTAAGAGCCTTCTGTATAAGTTTACAATCACTGTTATTATGCTATGCGTTACTTTACGAGACACAATCAGAAATAAGGACATCCGTAAGAGAACTAAAGGCACTGACACAGCTCTTAGGCTTAGCAAGCACGCAGAATGGACGGCCGACGGGGCGTTAAAGTTCTAGCATGGTGACCATGTACCGGAAAGCGTAAAGTAGGACGGCCTCCCACTAGATGGGCAGACAACCTGCTCAGGGTTGCGGGGTGGCGTTGGTTGCAGACTGCGCAAAGCTGATCCATTTGAAAATCGATAGGGGAGGCCTTTGTTCAGCAGTGGACATCATGAGCTGATGATAAATCTACTTCACTATTTTTTTTTACTGAAATTGATTTTATGGAGATTCTGAATTTTTAGTTTATTTAATAAGATTTACTGTAATTGAATTAATCCAGAATTTGCAAAGTATTTTTTTATAATGCTTATTCTCAATGAGATGTAACAAGAGGTACTAAGCAGCTAAATAACCTATAATGAGAGAACTGAAACAGAGTTTCAAATGTACAAGTGCATTAAGAAAATCTGTCGCTAGCTCTCTGTCTATCTAGGAATAAGGTTTCTGTAGTTATAGAAATGCCAGTTGTAATAAAAGAAACGTTTTATAGTCCTCGTAAAAATATTGCGCAGACCGAAATGGCAACTGAAAGTTTATGATTCGAAATGAAGTGTAATGACCCTCTGTTTTATTGAGGATGGAGGCTGAGAATAGAACATTAGGCCTATTATACGGGCGTCAACACATCAATTGTAGGATTGTTTTACGAAAGTGAAATTTATTACAATGGGTAGAAGGTGTTGATTTGGTAAGAGCTATCGATGAAGGTTGTCAATAGCAATCTGTGTATTTAGCCGGCACAGCCTGACCACTTATAACATCTTCATACAGTCTTATAGATAATACGCGCAACTGTTTGTGTAGCCACACGAACTGTACTGGACTTGCTAGCACACTCCTGCGACAAGATACCTCCACGAGACCTCTCGAATCGACGGAGGTGCGGAAACTGACATTGGTGCTGGGCGGAGAGTGGCCATTCCAACTATGCTGATAGGAAACACGAGAACAAAACCAGTGGGACATGGTGGAGTTTCACTCGACTTAGAATAGACATGACCTTGAATCCAGCGCCGGCTGAGATATAACCTCTACCTTACAGAAGATCGCAGCAAAATAGCAATACCGAGTAGTGTTCTGCCAGCGCCTAGCTGAGATAGAACCTCTACCTTAAAGATCGCAGCAAAATAGTAACCGCCTCTGTGGTCTAGTGGTTGAGCCTCTGCCTCAGACATAGAGGTCCGGGGTTCGATTCCCGTGGTGGCAGAAATTTTCTGCTGCGGTTTGGTTGGTGGTAGGGCTTTTCGAAGTCCGCCTGGCTAGCTACCACCATCTGACCTAAGTCTGCCGCTATAACAATAATGTTAACAGCATTGTTGTGTTTCGGCAATTAGAAGTGAGATAGCCGCTGTGGTTGAGGAATCTGGGTGTAACTCGCTTCAATCGTCGGCCTTATCTTCACTTACCATCAGGTGAGATGAGAGCCAGGTCATGGCCAAGAGTTACCCCGCAAAAGTACTAACTACTCAGTACTCACGTGTTGCCACCACAACCTTGCTAACCTCAGCAGCACAACACTACGAGGACACTTCACTTACCATCAGGTGAGATGAGAGCCAGGTCATGGCCAAGAGTTACCCCGCAAAAGTACTAACTACTCAGTACTCACGTGTTGCCACCACAACCTTACTAACCTCAGCAGCACAACACTACGAGGTGTTGCAATTTTGCTGCGATTTTCTGTAAGGTAGAGGTCTGTGTGTGTCTCAGCCGGGCTTAAAAACAACCAACCTTAGGTTAAAAAAAACCTCGTAGTCGTAGTCGTCGTAGGCAGCGCCCGGCTGAGATAGACACACACAGACCTCTACCTTCAAAAAAATTCGCAGCAAAATTGCAACACCTCGTAGTGTTGTGTTGCTGAGGTTAGTAAGGTTGTGGTGGCAACACGTGAGTACTGAGTAGTTAGTACTTTTGCGCTTAGGTGCTAGAATCACCAGAATAATAGGCCATAATTATGCTTGCTTCCCACCCATACGAATTAAAAAAACACGATAGATAAGATCTTCCCCGATGTAATAAATAACTTGAAGTTGGATTGCAGTTTTGTATCGAAAATAAACAATAATATGCAAAAGCGTACTGAGTAGTTATTTCATAATATTGTGTGACTTTCAAAGCATCCAAAGATGTTATCTGTTATTGTAATATCTGAAACTTGGACATTTCGCTCGACGTTTCCTAAGAGACTACGAATACTATGATATTGGTTTCTTCAAGAGGAACATGAGAAGTTTTGGCAGACATAACAACGCGCGAGTTGTCCACACACACATACACAAACTTTGGCGACCTGACTATCAAGAAAGTTGAATACTTACGAACTGCCTCTGGCTTACTCAGCATATTCCACTGATTTTTCCAAACTTTTTGAATGTGTGACAAATAAAAAATAAACAGAAGAGAAAGATAACTACGGCGCTGGATGTAAGGCACAGAATTTACTAAAGTAAAAACATGGCCTCCCACTAGATAGACAATCGAGTGAGTCAGGGTGTCGGGGAGCCATTGAAGCAGGTTCCGCAGAACCGATCCGTTTGGAGATCGAGGGGGGGTGGCCTTGGTTTAGCAGTGGACATCATAGGTGGCTGATATGATGATGATGATGATGATGAAAAACACATAAAAATATACGGCCCTATTAATAAAAAAACACCTTGGAATAGCTATTTCGTGTTTTTCTTGTTCTTAATCGAATGTCACATGTAAAATATGACAAAACGTAGATTAACTATTCCGCTTATCATCTAAGGAGTTGAAATTTTTAATAACAAAGCTGACTGAGTTTATACCATACATATAGTTACTATGAATTTCCCACTACTACGTAAACCAATGCGACTTGCTCTGATGGATGTAAAGGTTCGTCTAAAAAAAAGGTCAAAATTACCTTTTGCAATGAGTTCTGAACATATAAAAACTTAAAATACTTTACTACGTACGGATAACACACAGACTTTAGGATAAACCGTGCATGTGATAAAACCGGGTCACAGAGCATCATAAATCACTAAGTTAGGTTTGCACATTAATTCATCACTCTGGTTTAATTGAAGCGTCAAGACTATAGCCGGCATGTGATACGTTTCTATATGTATAACGCTTGAAGCTTCGCTACTGTTATCAAATAGTGTAGAGGAGATTCACTGCAATTTTTGAAAGCGACATCAGTTTACTCAGTATGCACTAAACTATCTCAATTCTCCTATGCTTTGTACATGCTTTCAGGAGTGGTCAATATATCGACTGTTGTGATGGCATTCCATGCTTATGTAGGTTCAACACTGAATTATGGAGTAATCTTCTGGGGAAACTCTACCGAGAAAGATACTGCTTTCAAAGCTCAAAAAAGGTGTGTGAGGGCTATGATTAAATTAAAAACAACTGATAGTTGCAAACCTCACTTTACATTGTTAAATATTTTGACACTGCCAAGCATATATATTTATAAAGTTGCAATATTTGTTAGGACCAACTTAAATCTCTTCCCAAAATTTAACAGCAGTTGGTGTATTAATAAGATAAGATTTCCCCCCAACAAAACTATCCAATTCAACAAAAGTATATTTGGTATGTCGTCGAGAATATACAACAAACTGCCGAATAATATAATTCACAGACAAAATATCAATATGTTTCAACAAAGTCTGAAAAAGTTATTGTTAAAAAAGGCTTATTACCATATTGACGAATATTTAAATGACAATTTTTTATGATGTTGACATTATTGTGATATCATTATTAATGTTTTATGTATTATTATTTTTTTCAATGGAAATATTTTGGTATCGCTTTATAATTATAAATGTATGACATGATATGGAATATGTAGTATGAGTTTAGCTTTATTATATTATGAAAACTTAAATTAGTAGTATTAGTTGTAGTGTTTAAATTTTGCATGCCGAAAGGTAAAATGTGGCAAATGTTACCTATATTATATGTAAGATCCACCATTATACTACAGATTAGACAGATTTACCATTATAATACATGCAATATTATAATTTTTTAATTTAACTTTTTCTAATCCGTAATATGTCAGTACCTGTTATTGTTAATGTCACATTTCACTTTAAATTTTAAATTAAATATCTCGATTCTTAACTCTAAGCATGTGGTGTTTACCAGTAATTGGCTGTGCACTTAGTTCTAGTTTTCGTTAGTATAATTAACAAAATTGTATTAGTGTATAAGCTGTTAGTGAACCAATAAAGTAAAGTAAAGATCAACAATGTACCCATATTTGCAAAATAAAATATTTGATTTGATTTGAAAAATAAAATCTATGACTTGACAAGAAATTAGATTTGTAGCTAGATAAAAGTTACATTGATTTTAAAGATAAGACTTTGAATCATTACATTGTGAGTTTGCTACAGCAATCATGTAACATTTAATGTGTCCAGAAAAGTTATGTCCGGGCGGGAACAGTGATTTTTCACAGGCCGGGTAACAGCTCTGCCCATTATGCCACCGTACCGAGGACTTGGAATTATCCTCTGAATTTCTTCTGGTCTTTCTATTACTGCATCCCGCCCCAGGACATGATTTTTTTTTCTAAGTAGATATTTTTCTAAATACCTTTGAATCATTTATTGTACTGTGAAATAAATTGAGAAAATATTCACTGTCTGTTTTAAATGAATTTTCAAAGGCTAGGCTTATAGAAATCAATAGAACGATGAATCCAAATCCAAAGGGTGAAGAACTCGTGGAGATGGATTGAGGGAAATAAAAAATATCCCAAGGGTCGTAGCGCAATGCTGTCTTCTCATAATGCCCCAAGATGAGATAAGAACAATGACGCATAAAACAATAAAGGAATTAGTGATGTAACAGGTGAGAATGGAACATAAGAACCTTCAGAATGTAGTTATCTGTCTCCAGTACCTACTATTGTTCAGTACGCTTCAATTTACTCATGAATACCCAATTCTCATATACATGGCTAAGCTAGGTGTTCGACCCGACCCCGCTGTAGGCATGCATTGGATTCCATTTACACTATTTATAAGGCAAAATGGACCCTGAACGGCCTCCTTGGACATATTTAATGAGGTCCTGAGCTCGGGATAACGAATGTAAATATAAACACTGTTCCTATTATCGTGGGCATCTCAAAAGGTTCTGTTATATGTTGAAAACAGCTACAGGATTTTGTGCCCTATTTGTATTTCTATAGAAATTTAAATTGATCCAGAAATTACTGGTATTTTAACCTATTTCCCTTTTGGAACGCTTCTAGGAACGGATAATTGATAGAACCTTATATTATAAGTATAACCTTCCTCGGTGTAATAAACAATTGGTAAAGTCCTTTTAAAACCAAAAATTAATTACCGGAAAGCTTTGTAATTAAAATAGAAATAGAAGAACGCGACTAATGGATATTATTTGTAATTCAACTAGGTTCTTAAATCTCGATAACATTAACTAATGTACCTATGTTTCTTTTCAAGAGCTAATAATTATGTCAAGATTGGACGTCGTTATCTTTTTCCATCTCTCTCTCAAATATTGTTTAAATAGTTTCTGAACGATTTTTTTTTTCACTTAAATTTCGGGCGACTATTGGGGATGAAACCTTTAGGTAGAGACCTTAAGAAGATCGAAGCTACAGGCACTTCTTCGTGAACATCACGAGACTAAGACATACTGTTACACGCATCTATACCATCCTATAGGCTACAGTAAGCTCTAGGTTTCCTATCATCTTAGTGCTATAGTTTATCGAACACATCATTTTTCTTCTTTACTAAGTCTATATCGCCATTCAAGTCTCAAGTAGAATAAACTTCGGAAACATTATTATCTTTGCACTAGATTACATTTGAATATCACAAAGTTGGATTCTTCAGTAAAACATAATGTCAGCGAGGTGCGTCATACCTGTTAAGTTGTGGTCTGTCCGCAAACTAACGCGGAATTATGTCCTGGTACATCTTAAATTTTAATCCTGCGCGAAACATTGACTGCATTAAGCTAGTTTGCTGCAATATTGTTTTCGTGAAAAGCCGAGCCGAGTAAATTTTATATTGCAATTTTAGATTTCCCCTTTTTAAAATGTGTTACAAAATTGTGATAAACTGGTTTTCCGCATTTTAAAGATAATACACAGATACATATTTTCTGTATTATTATCGTATTATCGTAAGGCTATTTAATAAAACTTTATAATAGTACCGATTCCGACAACATAAACTAAATCTATATTTAAGTATATGCCCACAGCTACAGCATGTATAGGAAACAAAATAAGGACAGCAAAAAATTATTAATTTTTGCAGCATTTATACAAAAACTTTAAACAACTTGAACATAACTTTAAATGTCAAATTACTTGAATACTCACTCTTCCCTTACGTATTGAGAGATGTAGGTTCTGTATTTAAAGTTAGTTTTAGTGAGGGTGATTCAGAATATGGAAAAATTGTGTTTAAACCAATAAATTACAATTAACTATTTATGGTAACGGTACCTGTAACTGTTTTTATAAATAAGTAAGGCTAAGAAATCACAACACCCTACACACATAGCTAAGTATCTATACAAAACGTCACAGATATATAAATTTTACTATGTATAACAAAATCAAAATCACTTCAGATGTAGAGGTCCAGAGTTCGATTTCCGTATTGGAAGAAATTTTCTGCACGGTTTGGTTGGTAATAGGACTTTTCTAAGTCCTCCTGGCTAGCTACCACCACATTACCTAAGTTCCGCCATAACCTTGAGGACTCACCAAGGTTTTAGCCTCCTTAAGCCCCCGGATAAGCTGTAAAGGCCATCTGCGGCCAACAGCAATAGTCATTCAAAAAAAAAATCCGCCAAAACAATAATGGTACCAGCATTGTTGTGTTCCGGCAGTTAGAGGTAAGATAGTCAGCACTATGTTTGAGGAATCTGGGTGTAGCTCGCTTCCACCTTCAGCCTTATCATCACTTACCATCATGTGAGATGAAGGCCAAGAGATAACCCTCTATGAAAAAAAAAACAGCGAACTTTCTCATTTCAGTAGATCAGTTTCTTATTCTCTAATTTCTTATGTCTTAACCTACATTATAAATTTGTACATTGGGAGAAATAAATCGGCTAAATTTCTTAATTTCGTCTGCCACAGTAACAACTCCCGACACCAACATAAGCCGATGACGTCACTGCGCTGTGTACTAATACCTATAAGCGTTTGCGCGCCCACTGCCGGCATTAGCCATCAGTGACGTGAAGTTATCGCTCCTCCAGTCACACCCGTGTTCACTCAACACAGTAAATCCTTGCCTCTAATGCTATCTCCACCAGTTGATACAAATCAACATGATACATTGTCTAAACAAGCATTAACAAAGTAAGTAGATGATAGGGGAGAACGGGGTAACTTCGAACCAGGAATAAATTTGAACGAGGCCATTTACGTAATGATAGAAATAATATCTTTATGCTGGCTGAGAGGGTGTTCCACGTTCAATTCTTTAGTGCTTATTGAATATTGAGGACTTTAGAACCTATCAATAATTGATCAGTAAGCGTACTATTAATATTAGAACAAAATTAAGCGCGTTTGGTTCCGTGATAAAGATATTTTTGATGAAAGAAAGAATGTTTTATTGACGTATACAAAACTAACACATTGTAGGGATTGTAACTCCCTACACTTCTAATAATTATGTTTGCAATGGTATGTTATAATTATGCGTATTATGGTTATTCTTCAAAGCGGTAGAAAGACAAATAAATGACAATTTAAAATAAATCAGTTTTGTTAGTCCATTTCAATAAGGAACTTTTTGATTATTATCTGCAACCACCTATATTTTCAGACGACAGTTATTTAGGTTGTAGATTATAGATTAGACATTTAAGTTTACTTGAAATCCTAACGCTAATTTGGATTTTAGATAACTTCTTGAATAAATTAATCACTCTTGTACTAACGGATTTCTCGTTTATAACATGATGAAAACCACAGAATTTCGCAATTTAGTGGACAATAGCACTAGCAAGCAAACAACATCTGTCCACGTGTCGCTGGAGAATCCAGCGCTGTCTCGTTGATTACTTAATGCATGGTTATGTTATGTCTTCTCCTCCCTGCGCGTGTTTCTTGTCTAATGTCATAAACATCAACTTGCCACGAGTTACGAACTAAGCTCCGCAGACAATTTAATTCATTTTGAACTCAATATGTCAACGTTGCCGTTTACTCTAAATTCATTTTTTCAATTTGCTCATTTTTTATGACAAAGACGTAAAAAAAAACCACTTTTATGAATTTTCTAAACAGTACCTACAACTTCAAAAACACTCCATATCTTTTAAGTTTTAAGTATTTTTATGGGTAACAGTAACGTATATTTTCCGAACTTGTAAAAAATAGTGCCATATTCAAACCTAGGCAACATCCCAATTATACCTATGGTGTATTCTGGAGTTTCATTTATAAGGTGGTGATTATCACCACCTGAATATTTACAGAAATATGAATGAGAAATGGGTTTTTAATATACCTATTAATAATGTAAGACGAAGGCCAATATACAATTATTCATATCTAGGTTTAGGTTTATGCCAACATATTGCTTCAAGACCTATTACCGAACTAAGAAGCTTGCAGAGAATGCGATGCGGGCTTCCAATCTAATCATCAGGCTTATTAAGTTCCGACTTCCTCTTAGTCGATATAGCAATCGATTAATAACGTTTAGGCAATGCGTAAGCTAAGCTTAATACGTAATCGATTATAACAATTGACTAGGATACAATGAGTCGTTTGACATAATTATATGATACACAGCCAGTCATTTAGATGTCGAATGATCACACAATCCTGATAATTACTTGGACAAATAACACGGTTCAGTTGGCAATAATACTCGACTCGGATAAAGCTGTACGTTGATGACATGCTAATGCAATTTCAGAATATAACCTGAAATTAGATTGTTGTGTAATGTTGAATTAATTTTGTTGACGCGTTCGTATTGGATTAGTTTGTTGGAATTAAAATAACAGTTCTATATACCTGCAAATTAAACTAAGCTGGGTCACATGAGTTAGGGCCCTTTACTTGTTGCTTATGCCTCTAAATATTTCTCTGCTACGAAAAATTTCTTTCAAATTTTGATCTTCATCTCAATTTATTAAACATTTTGCGTATCAAAATATCGAACTGTATGTAGACGCTGCAAATTACTCTACTACAACTGTTATATCACGGGTACGTAGGTGCTTAAAATCTGTCAGTCAGGAAGCCATATTATGAGCTAACCGCTAGCTTAAATTGTTGTTTGATGCTGTAATATTGCTAAGTTTGCTAACATGGCCACGAAAGAGATAACAGACGGTAATCAAACGTGAATTATAGATTCTATTTTCACTATAGAAAAGCGCAGATTATAAAAATACGTAGGTATATAGTATTAGTTCAATAGCTGTAAGCCGACCTCCTTCAAATGATGAAATTTGAATGGTCGCGTTAGAAGCAGACAGATGCAATCATGTGAAGCCTCTGAATAGGAAATCGGCTCATAGCAACATATGGCGAGGGCTCTGCTAGTGATGTCACTAGATTTTATTAGATTTGATAAACCAACCTTTGCGCTTCTTGGTTAATGTATGTTATTGCAGTTACATTTTTAGAAAGTTTATTAGTACTAGAATTCTAAGTATAGCTATATTTCGCATGTTCCTAGACCAAGGGTATTAAACAAAATTACGTCATTAATTCTAATAGATGGTAACTTTTCAGCTTTTGTCTGTGTAAATGTAACACGTCACATGCTGTCATAAATTTACAAGGATTAATTTGCAAATAACCGGAACGGCATGTTATTTGAGCGGTACTTCAGTTAGGTGGCATTGAGCTTGTCATAATATGGAACGTAGATACGTATCTCACGTATTATACATGTACTAAATATTGTCCATGAGAGGCCAATATACACTGAAACGAAACAGTGCAGGAAACCAACCATTGTGATGTCGCCACGCTTCGCTGCCCGCTATTGAAACTGTTTGTTTAAGCAGCCGACAATACGGACTTTGAACAAACACTGCGGTTTACTACCGATAGAGTTATAGCTGTTCGCTTAATTACTTTGTCGACAAGCGCAGAATCAATTATAAAACTGATTATAACCTCCTTGTTAAAACAGACTATATTAACTAAGTAGGTAGGTCAAACTACGTTTCATTTAAGATGGTAAATGAACAGATGATCACTATATGATTTTGAGCATGGTAAGTTCTTACTTCTTATAAAAAGAAATCTCCTTTTGGTATCAAACAGAAAAAGAATCACGATTCTTCGTTATTAATAATGTAGGTTAACGAAAATCTTCCTTCAGCTCTTTGAGTCTGTGCCTACACTTCCTATTTTTAAGACGAAAGCAACAAAGGTTTTTTATATCTACAAAGTGAAATAAAACCTTCATTCAACTACCGTCTGAGATCCTTGAAGATACTAACCACAATTTCATTTTTCACACAATCCGCCTAGGAGTAAAACGTACCAGATTAGGTTATCCTGTCCGAGGGTCGGGCTATCAGTGTTTAGGTCCGTTGCCATGGTAACTGGGGCAGAAGGGCCTATTTGCCGCTCCATTGGGCATTTTGTGCCTCTGACGCAGGTCCAGAGCGCGGCATAATACTGCTTTAATGAAAATTTAAGCCTTTTATGTCGTACACGTGCGATAAAGTTTTAAATTGAGTTGGTTTCAAAATGGAACTTTTTTGTTTTTGAATAATTCACGTTTGAATAAAAAGGTTTATTTACGGAACGTGACTCAAAAGAATTTGTTACCACTATGAGACCTAGTACTGAACCCACTGATATCTACTAAGGGTTCAGTTCGGTATATCGGTCAATACAAATATTTCCAAAAAACGGTGCATGATTCCAAAAAAACACCTAAAAAATTTGCAAATTACTGATTTAAAATTATTTGCAGTCGGACATCCACTTGTGTTGAATATTATTGATAATTGTTAAATAAGATACCATCCAAAGGAGTGATCGACGGGTGGATTAAGGTAAAAGAAAAGGCAATAGGTACCTATTTAATGATTGATCGAAAACTCAGGAATCAATCATTGACTGTTTATAGAGACGTGAAACAATGAATCGGCAACGATAGCTTTAGGTTCATAAATGGTACTTCTGTACCTATACATCTTTATATTATTATAGTTTCATTTAAGTACCAATGACTCACAAAAGCTGTATATACTATTTATACTACATATTTCCTATTTATTTTTCTTGTAATCTAATGTTCTATCTGAAATAGGTTTAAGTCGTGTTAAGGCCGTGACACTAACTTCTTATCCTAATCGGGTATAATTTAACAATTATTTTGACCTATATGTAATGCTTAAATTATACTATCACTTCTTTAATGTTCCAAAAAGCAAGAAACTACTTTAAACTCAAAGTTAGTTTTTTAGACTATAGAAGCAATGATGCCAACTTATTAACAATATGTGTCTACTTTATGTATAATAGAACAATACCTACTACTTAGCAGGACTGGTTCGGTGGTGATTACTTCGAAACTATGCTTCCCGCGAACCCGTCAGTAATGTACGAAAATAAAACAGCTTAAGTAAGACAGGTGGCAGCCGATGTTCGTGAGACCTCTCATCATTATTGCGGCTGGGCATCGCACAGGGCTGTCACTATGTAGGACTTCTAAGCCAAGGACAGTTATTCTATTCACAAAGTGAATATATCTCATAGGAAATATTAATTGAAATTTATTTTTGATTTCAATTTGCTTCGATTTGAAATGTCTCTTAAATTAGTACGAAATCGATCCGCTAAAAAATGAAGGATAATTAGTTTTACTCGCAGTAGCAAGTCTGAAAATTTTACACAAAAGTGGCTGCGAACATTAATATAAATACTTATACTTACATAATACTGGTCAAATATCTATCCTATTACTTGTTAACATATTAAACAATTTACATCAGCCTGAATTTATTACGTTAAATTATTATTTTTAAGAGAATGAATATTTATTTATTATTCTAGTGAAGCACTAGAACAAATAGAAACCAATTTCTTTTACAAAGCGTTTACTACTAAGCCTTCATGCATATCAATACTCTAACCTGTTCCCAATTTTATTAGCATCGCAATTTGTCTTACTCATCCATTACTCTATAGATTATTAGATATGTCACCTTTCTTTAAAAAATATTATATATACCGTAATATAAAATTTAAATTTGAGCTACTCCCGGCTGCAATCATCATTTATCTGACACCTTCTTGTTGAGACCATTCTTATATGCCCGAATGTGCTATATCTGCTGTAAGTTTTTTTTAAAATGACCCCAGACTATTTGACGCTACAGCATCAGCTGTCTGGGAAATACCACAAACACAGAAGTATCAGTACACCAAATTTCTGGATCTGTAAAGGCTATAGCCCTTTAGATCATCATCAAACGCCTGAACAGATTTTCAGAAATTATAGCTAAGAACCATCTCAATCACGTCAGCTTTCAAATAAAAGAAGACAAATTAAAATCGGTCTATTCGTTTAGGAGCTACGATGCCACAGACAGATACACAGACAGACACGTCAAACTTTTAACACCTCTTTTGGATGGACCTATAGCCCTTTTCTAATTACTATGGTCCCTTTATGAGCCATTTCTAAGCGAATACCAGATATTTGAAGGAAATGACACTGTACAATAGTTTTTGTGTTTGTCTGGATTGCTTTGGGGTATGGCTGGCCATATCATTCATTTAGTCCATCCCATACTTTCTTTCGCGCCTACGTTAAAAAGCAAAGATTTTTATTTTTTATTTAACAACAGTGACGGCCCTGACAAATTAAAGCCTACTGCTCTGAATCCAGCCCAGTCAGAATGCGAACCTCAATATTTACAGGGAGGCACTTAGTTATAAATTACATATTACAAGGACGAACTCGAGAAACCACTTTTTACTGTTACTTTGATATATTTAGAAAGATCAACGGGATTTTGTAGCGTCTGAAGAATGGATAAGTGATATTTAAACTGAAGATTACTGTGGTAAATAAATATTTTATGTAGGCTTTCTCCGAATATACGTATTAAAGTTCCTTGAAGTTTAAAATTCTTCCTTTGTACTCTCATATTATGTTTATAATACTTTTGTATTATAACGTTGGATACTTTCTTGTACTTATAAACGTGGTTCGTCCGCATGACGTGTTCATGACCAAAAATATAGTTGCAAATAAACCGTTTTGAACCAAAATCCGTGGTTATAAACTGGTTTTAAATTTATTCGAAACGGTTTAAAACCATGACCTCGTGGTTATAGTACATGAATGAAATCATACATAAAAATAAAGATACAGAAGATTTTTATTAATTCAAGTGAAGTTTCGGTTTCAAAAAAGGAAGAGGTTATCAATTCGACAATTTTTTAAAGGTATTTTAGCAGATATCTCCGTCAAATGCAAATAGATTTTGATCATTCTTTTTTTGCTCACACATAAATTTTATCAGGATCTCATAAAAGCTTTGAAGAATGAGACCGGAACTCTTCAATAAACAACAGTCAAGTTATAAAATCAATACGATGTATTTCAACCAAAAACTGAGAGACTGACAGGTCGATAACGCTAACGGTCACCCATCTAGCATTGACCTTGGAAAATCACAAAAAAATGAAAAAAAAATTCAATAAATAGCAAAAACCGACTTTAAAACAATAAAAAGGCAAAAATAACTTAATTTACGTCCCACATATCTAATTTATAGGTATGCGTGGAGTTGGTGCTAGGATGTTTCCAGAAAAAAATGAAAATATAGGTTGATTATGAAACAACTTTTCGTTTCTTGCCTTTGACCTTTATCCACAATCTATATTTTAACTACCCTGTAAAAATCTATTTTGCTTGGTATCAACAAGCCATGCCCCCTATACTATAGGATAACGGTTCCTCGTTAAACTCTGATAATCTTAATAATAGTAAAGTTCGTTCAAAATACCTTTAAGAGATATGTAACATAGTTTTCATATTTTGCTACTTATTTTACTTTTAAAATACCAATTAACTATCATACAATGGGCCTAATTCTGGCGGCACACTCTAAGTTTAAATTTAAGTACAGTATATCTCTTTCTCGCAATATGTAATTGGAAAAAGATGGCAAGAATTCGTTCAGAGCTGTCATCTAAATTTAGAGAGATTTCAAAGGAACCATAGACAATTTTAGATGGCATGTACGGAGGTGCCTCCTAAACACTGCATTTTAACACGTTCAATAAGGTCGAAAATTGAATGCATGTTTCTAAATGTCAAATTTTAAGTCAGCGATCCTTTTCGTATTCATATTGAGAGAAAGAGGTAGACTGAACTTAAATTTAATCTTAGCATGTGTTTGCCAGAATTAGGGCCAATATCAGTTTAATGATTGTTATCTCACATTTTAATGTTTTTGGTGCGTTTAAGGGCCTACTTTATTGTAACAATCTGTAATATAAAAATAAATCGCTGAATGTGTTGCTAAGCGCAAATCTCGAGAGCAGCTGAACCGATTTCGCTAATTCTTTTTTTATAATATTCCTTGAAGTACGAGGATGGTTGTGACGGAGAGAAAATTTAAAAAAAATGCCTGAAAAAGTCTAAAAACAACACTTTTCTACACTCCCATACAAAAGATTCGTAATAATACTTAAAAGTCAATTTGAACTTTAATACCATACCATAAAGTTTAAGTATTAGTGGAGAGGTTCCGGGAAGGCAAAACAATTGAGTAACGTTAGTATTATTAGGCGGTACAAAGTTCGCCGGGTCAGCTAGTAACAAATAAAAAAAGAAAACGATAAAAAATAAATCGATTCCTGCCTGGAGCATAAATTTTTTCATCGTTTTCTTTCGTTATTTGTTGATTGTTATCTCCTTTTTGAATAAATTATTTCAACATAAATTATGAGAAGTGGTTCATACCTGGCACGGCAATTGATTTTAAAAATACACAGAAATATCCGTCGAAGAAACACTAGCTGTAAAATCAAATTATTTTCCTACCATCTCTTCTCCTCTTATCTACTCATAGTTGTTTAACATGCCCTTGTAGTGTAAGAAGGAAGATTAAAAATAGTTCGTCAAGGTGTTTGCTGTCGTATCCGTGTGTGGGTTCCGCGCACACAGCCCCGTCCTCACAAGACTCTCCTATTCTTCGTGAACAAAAGACTGTAACATACACACTACCTAGAATCATGTACTGAAGAATCTTTGAGAAGAGGCCATGAAGTACGCTGTTAAAGGCTTAAAGCAGTAAAATATAGCATAAGATGAATATTAAGTTTTACGATAGGAGAGCGAATTGACAGTCTTCAACGTTTGGTTCTTCTGTAGATAAAAGGAGAGCGATTAGCTTTATTAAATCTATACCTACCTACTTTCCGCACACTTCCTTCTTCATTTAATTCATTTTGCCAGTTTACTTTTAATGAAACTTTAAACTTATGACTATTTTGTAACACTCCAACACTAAAAACTGTAACCCAAGTAAGTAGATTGAAAAAACAGTCAGTCTCATGAAAGTTTTCTAAGAGAAAGCTTTAAGCCCGCAGTTTTCCTAGCCCAACTTTCAGCAAAGGCTCAGACCAAGGTAGCGGCGGCGCCATGTTGTCGACGACGGATTAAATTTCAAAGAGTTGTTTCTTCAAAATTTCTCTTACAGATACCTACTGCGGTAAATAAAGTTTACATTCAAGTTATATATCAGATGTAAGCTATTTATATGCTAAGCTTTACACTATGTTACTTTTAATCTTTCATATCGTTTTATACAAGTATGCATGTACCAAATATTTATAAATTTATTTACTTATAGGAATAGATTTCCAACACAATTGCACAAGTCAATAATCAATAATCTGTTATCGTTCCATAAACATATTTCAACACAATCACAACGTCAATATTTATTTATTTATTTAAACTTTAATTGCACAAAATGAGTTACAATTTGGCGGACTTAATTAATTATAATTCTCAAATAGGAGATTATTATTAACAGAAATATTTCGCACATACATTTATATTCATGCTATTGCTATTGCTCAGTGGCTAGCTAAGCTCTTAAAGTCTGTTAGTTCTTACTTTTACAGATGATTCTCACTTTTTTTACATTCCCAAGGCTTGCTTGTATGATAGTGATTTACTATGAAATAACCAGAGAAACCTTCTTCGAAAGCTAATCGCTATCTGACTCTAAGCCATATGAAAAGGCTTTTAGCTTTTACAATAAATCAAAAACTTCCTAGCAGTAACTGTAAATACCGCATAATGGAGGGCTAGGCACGTAGAGGCCAGGGTCGGGAGTTCAGCGACAGAAGGTACTTACATAAATCGACTGCGACAAGATTAGCCGACTCCTTTTGACACTGCTCCATTATAAATAATACTGTGAATGCTTCATACCAATATTGTAACAGCGTTACTAATAATCATTCAATAAGCCTTATTTAATTACCCAGTATCTCGATGTTTCACATTTAAAATCTCATTTGAACGAACGCGACAAAACGCACTGTAAATAAAAGAGTAACATTATAAAAAAGATACCCCGTTATAGTAGGTGACACACTGTTAACTCGGTTAAAACGGGACACGCAAAATAATATATTATTTAAGACCAAAATTTTTTTTTAAACAAGTAACTGTAATATCTAATATATAAAACCTCATGTTACAGTATTTGCTATCGAAAGCCTCCGAAACGGCTACAGCGATTTTTGATAAAAAAACTGTGTATATTTGGTAGATTCATCGTAGGCCCCAGGATGACAACGCACCTGCAATATCAAGTGATTTTTCCTTGTTATTGCAGGTGTCTATAGGCGGCGGTTACCGCTTTCCATCAGGTGGGCCGTCAGCTTGTTTGTCATCCAGATGTATAAAAATAATAAAAAAAAAGATCTGAGAATAAGACTTAGCCTATTTTTTACACCCCTAAGTAATAAGGGTGTCTCTCTCCAGATTTGTTTTATTTATTGGACATTTCTTTTTTTATTATTTGTTTATGATTTGATATCAAAAAATACTTAATTTTCACCCCTCACTCACCAATCCCCATTTTAATAGCGATATTAAGATTAGATTTTATTGTTTCTGAAGCGGTACGAAGTTCACCCGGTCAGCTAGTAAATTAAATTTATAAAAGTAATTGATGGGCGCCTGGTTGAGTGGTCAGTTCCGTTCCGACTTTCCATATCTACTAAAACAATGGTCCCGTTTTCAAATTCGGTACAGGCATAATGTTTGTACACTGAAAAAAAGTCAACTGAACTTTTGACTGCCTGTAGTTTAAAAAAAGTGACTACATAACTCAGGGTAACGTATTCTTTAATCTTCTTTTTTTTCTTTTTTTTAGAGTAACATCTAGCCAAAAATAAATTTGCATACAATATGTTTTGTTAAATCAAACAAATTATAATTACATCCCACTAAATTTTGATTATAACTAGTAACCGAAGTAGTTCACGTAAATATTTTTTTCAGTATATGATTAGTACCAAAGAGCATTTGGTCACGAGTTACGGGTTTTCTATGTCTATTTAGTATATGTTTGATATTCATATAAATACGTATTATTTACAGCGTATTCACCGATATCTCGTTAGTATCCATAACACAAGTTCTTAATGATGCTTGATTTGTGCTATAGGTACAATGTGCGAGTGAAAGAATATTAAGATTAATTAAGTGCTTTAGCTTACTGTTGAGATGTATTCTAAGTCCTTGACTGGTGATCAAGGACTAGAGTCCTATAGTGTATAACGGAACGTTCGACACGCTTTGATACCCCACTTCACGATGACATACCGCCCATGTCCGAGCCTCTAAGCATGGACTGCCTCTCTCGAGTTTAAAACGCCCATCTCTGTTAGGTATTAAAACTAGAACTATAATAATAATAATAATAATATTTATACACTCACACCTATTATCTATCCCAAAGTAAGCATAATTAAGAGCTTGTGTTATGGATACTAGATAACGGAGAAATAATGATAATAATATGTATATAAATATTAGAAATATACTAAATAAACATATAAACATCCATGACTCGTAAACAAATGTTCGTACTCATCATACAAACATTTATTCCTACCGGGATTCGAACCCGGGACCTTTTGACCGAGTAGCCTTACCTTACCCCAACTAACCTTGAAAACTATAAAACTCATTCAAAATAATAGTCAATTTAATTCAACTTCTATGACTCCGGCTGGCGTATAGTAAAGATACAACACATCATTAAATTAGGTAGTAGTACTTGACCTATCGATAATAAAATCTAATTTAATTAATTATTTTCGAACAAGCACGCAGATCTTGGTTTATTATTCGTTTGGCTCACTGAGTTTTGTCGATATTCTTGATCTTATACTTTTATAAGGTAAAGTAGTTTTTGAATAATAATGTTTACCTATTTCTAAACAATATGTTGTTAAACATTAATCATTTCAGGTATGGGAAGGTACTCCACTACGACATTGTTGAGAAGAGACAGTTTGATCCCTGTTCTTACCATTACAGAACATGAATAATAGGTATGTCTACGGCGCTTATCCATAACTCAATGTTCTAGTTGTTTTAAACAACATAATCACACAGAATTTGATAAAGGCCTTGTCTGCGGCACCCAAATTACTTTTGCTAGTCTTGCGAATGTTTATTCAAAGTAAATTAATTTCTTTGCTCATAGATTCATCATCATCATCAGCCTATATACGCCCCACTGCTGGGCACAGGCCTTGCTACCACCACGCTGCTCCAATGCGGTTTGGTAGAGATATAGAGACATAGATTTAATATTTTACTAAGCTATCTTCCAAATTCTTCGAAGTTATATTACCTGGCAATTGTTGGCAACTGGCTGGATCATACCATGGTGAGAAGCCATGGTAGACCTCCTTTTGATAGTTTACGTCAGGGTCTTAGTCGAAGCTGAAATTTTTGGGGCGTTAAATCTCTTGAAAAACAAATGTCTAAAAACAATGAGTTCATACGTCAGTGTCTTGGCCAAATACATGTACGCAGTTGTCAATAGGGTAGCTTTAATCTTATAGCATTGTAAATATCCCATTATACATTATTTACATCTCAGTTTAGTTTCATTTTTCAGTCCACTCCTCGATCAGGAACAGCAATAAAGTATTATAGCTATCTCATTCATCCATATCTACATTGCAAACCGAAAATTTACCTCAATTCATGTTTATTTTATATTATATCTATCTCTCCTGTGTTTGGTTAGGGCTGTAGAACGCTTTGTGTAAAGTAACAATCAACGTTTTGACTGTGGCTTCGACGGAGACGGGGAAATATCTATAAAAATCGTTAGGGTTCAGTTCTTCATTGTTACTTGACATTTATATGAATCGCTTCAGTTTTCGGGTGACCGCGTCTCAAATCCAGTAATGGGACTATAAAAGACTGTAGCAAGTAAAATGGCGTCAATACACAATAATTTCGCATGATTCTGTAAAGAACTAATAGATAAACTGCTACACATTAAAATACTAATTGTAATACATAAAATATAATGGCATAAATCCATAGTAAAATTATAAATGCGGAAGTGTGTCTGTTACCTCTTCACGCTTAAATCGCTGAATCGGTTTAGATGAAATTTGGTATGGAGACAGTTTGAAACCTTTTGGAGCGAAAACTGACATCCACACGGGCGGAACCGCGGGCTGTCACTAGTATTTTTTTTTAAATATCTTTTGAGATTTTTTTTTTAATTTGATTATTTATGTAGGACAACAAACAACTGTACTATTGTACAGTTCACTAAAGTAATTCACTAATTGATACATGTTTTTTCATGATTGTAGATGTACAATAAGCACCGTTATCCACGTATAGTTACATTAGTCTGATTGGTGCAATATTAAGAGACATTTTACCAGGACAAAATTTGAAACAAAAACTAGAATTAAATATTACTCAGTGATTGTAAGAGGTGTTTTTAGAAAACATAATGGAGACATACCATAAATATCTAAATCTAAATTACAAAATAAATCATTAATGAATGCACAATTCGCCTAAGTGGCGTTCGCTGACCTGCGTTAGTTCTAGGGACAAAGAAATGGCAAGTTTTGGCATTGACCGAGTTGCCGAACTTTTGCGCCGCTGCTTCTCCACAACTAATGTATTCGTCAAAGCGGTGTTAGGATTGATTATAACGGTAGAAAAGAGCTAAGTTTGAATAAAGAACTTTTTTATTTACAAAACACGGCAAATTACTCAAAACCACCTGATGAGAAGCGGTAAGATGACTCCATAAGCGAAGACAGTGCCTCCATATTGCCGGTCCATGAGGTGCTTTTTCCCGCCTCAATAGAAGGAATGTTATAGGAAAGAGGGAGACATTTTGAGTTTGTGATAACACTTAACTTAATATTTAGTAACTAATTGAGACCGTCAAAGGTAGGCAAGCTTATTGATTAAAACCCAGTTACCTATATACAAATGCAGTTACACTTTAAAGGCCAAAGTTCAAAGTTTCCTAAACATGTTAGCGAGCTCTGCATCAAACTCCAGTTTAGTTTTCAATGTGCGCATTGGAGTGTACACTGCACATAACGCAATCATAATAGATGACCTGTCCTCGACAGTTCTACTCCCACTAGTTCTGATGAAGATGGCGACGAAGCGAAGAAACAAACTTGTTGAAACTTAGTCATCGTTAATCTTGATGAGACTGTCACTTTTCATCCATAGTAATGTTATAAATGAGGAAGTTACTCCTTACGCCTTTTCATACAAACTTTCGAAAATATTGGAAAGTAACCTATTCAAATAAGACTAAATCCTTAAGCATGTCAGGTAGTATTAAAAGTTTTCGTAATCATCTGATAACTTTTTAGACTTTTCCGACTAGGGCGTTGTAGTGTGGGACTGCGGGCTAAGTGGGGTGGTCAGTCTGTGTTCGACCATCAGCCCGAAAGCACGTGGTAGTGCGTTGGCGAACCAAATACTTCACACTTGATTTTATTACATGGCCTAGCTATTACAGGCATGGCAAGTTTTCTTAAAATCGATTTGATCCTTTCTAATATTTTCGACTTGAGAGTTTTAATGAAAAGCCATGCGATGTAATCTCTTTTAGCAAATTGATTTAGCAAGCACACGAGCGGAGTCACGGGCGCTTACTAGTTTTCTATAAAATTAATTTCAGGTAAATCAGTTACTTATTGCGCTTGAAAACTCACGTCATAGGCATAGGAGACAACTTTGTTTATGATTAATCTATGAAGTATACTTTAACGTAGTGTTTATATCCTCTTCGGTATACACAAATCAGATACAATAAACAATTTATTGCATGTAGGTAACCGGCAGACTGGAAGAAAAGTTAGTTGAGAAATATTGTAACATTTCTGATACAGAGTCGTCAACGCAAAAAAGAATTGGGATGTTGCCTAAGTTTGAAAATGGCGCTATTCGGAAAATATACGCTACTATTACCCATAAAAAAATTAAAACCTAAAAGATATGGAATATTATTGAAGTTGTACTGTTTTGGAAATTAATAAAATGATCATATTTTTTTTCCAAAATTTATCAATAATGTTAATGATATTAGATTGCTTACGTCAATTAAAACAACTATTATTATCACAACTATGAATAAAAACATACTTAATACATAGTTATTATCAATTTTGTCAGTATGCCCATACATTACTTAGCAATATGGTAACATGTGACGTCACCTGTTCCGCAGATTTTCTATGGAGCGTTTTTGGACGATGCGCAGCTACACATCAAACATACCACTATATCTGTGAAACTATTGATCTTAGACATACTATTTCTGTTGCAATATTTCTTTATGAGTTATAAACTTCTTATTTATGAAAAAAAAAATCGACTACCCTATTCTAAAATTAAAATAAAGTTAGTGGTATTTCAATCAAACTCATAGTTTTATTATATTGACAGGTAAAATATCAGTTATTCCATAGTCGTATTTCAAATTCAAATTTAGAACGCCCGACTAGGTAAGAACCTCTACAGGAGAAATATTATATATTGTAGTCTTTAATCACTACTTTGTACTATTATATTCCTGCGGCTGCTTGAACTAGTGGATGAAGCTTTGTATTAGGAACAGGAGGTATTATCTCCTATGCTGTCAACATGACGATTCCCTTGGTGTTACAAATGTTCATTGGTTGTTTTAAACGCTTACAAGTACGCTTAAAAAATAATACAACTGAACTTGCGATTATCTTAGAGTAACGTCTATCCAAAAATAAAGTTGCATAGAGATGCGCCGTTTTTTTAAATTAAATAAACTGTAATTACACCTCGCTAACTTTTGGTTATGACTAATGTAACCTAAGTATTTTGACTAAATATTTTTTAGTGTATCTACTATCAGACGGTTTGTAGGCTCATTTGTAGACCCTTGTATGAAAAATAAATGATTTCTTCGAAATAACTCTCTTTAATTTATAAAGCTCTACATTGTAACTTGCTCAAAAAATTAGTTGCCTATGTAATAATATTCTATCTATATATTTATTCCTATAGTATGATCGATACCATATGAATGAATTTTGAGATACAAAAAATGAATTATTATTATTGTCTATCAGTTTTACTTTACTGTTTATATTATCACGAAAGCTGTCTCTATCTTTTTTATATAATGTGTCTATGTGTGCAGAGTGCCATATTTATACCCGTTTATATCTTATTTGTGTAGTCTTTAAAAAATACAACTTTACAAAATAAATTGTAAACTTTACCAAACGAAACTGAATCGCAGTCGCCCTTGTAGGTTTCCGAAATCGGTGTCTCCAAATCTTCCAAACTCGGATAACACAAACATCTAAAACACCGCACAAACCACAGCGCCGTCGTATCCACCTTACCAAACAAAACAATCCAGCCTTAATCACACGTTTCTACTCACAAAAGAACACTCCAGAGCTGTTGCAAACAATGCGAATCCAACCCTATTAAGCTACCAAAATCCTTTAAAAGAAAAGAGAATGGGGTTAGATATAACCGCTTCTGGGTCGGGTATTCGCTTTAAATCTTACACTTGCCCTAACACTCCATGAATTAAAAAAGCTACTCTAACCTTAAATCCTCGGCTCAATCTTTTAGAGCACTTAATTCGGTTGTGTACACAATCGCAGCGTTTACTCCCACCACAAACAGACTACGAACTATAGATTAATCAGATACTGGGATTGTTTTACCACAAAGAGTGCCCGTTCCTTTGCGGTTCCACTGGGCGTCATAATGGATTTTTCTCGTAAAGCGCTCGGGGCTGAAAATTTTAACGCAATCAACCCAAGTTGAGTTTTATCAAAATAAACTGTTCACGCGAATGGCTTTGACTTCGTGGAAATAACTCAAACTTACAACACCATTTTAACATTATGTAGATCGAGATTTTAACGTCTGATTCTACTTTGAAAAACCTATTCTACAGTTTGGTAGAGACTCCTTGTTCGTTTAGAAAGACTGACCTAAAAACTCGGTTTGGTATCAACGTTTTCGCTTGCACTGAAATAAATAACAGGACTCAAAATGGACACTAACTCAAAGGACATGAGTTTTCACTCTAAACTTTTATTCTGGAAAAGCGGTACCCAGCTAACTTAAATTCTAAGCAATCATCGAATAATAGTTGAATAAACTCCGAATTCGATTTGAATTTGCAACTATACTTAATAATAGCCAAGTCTATAGATAAACAATAAGACATTAATATAATTTCCTTTGTTATATTTGAAGTAAAAGTTCCGAGTCACTCGAGCAGAACAGCCTTAATAAAATGCTTACTTAGATGTAGTCACGAGAAAGCGCTAGCTCATGGTAAGGTCTTTATTGCTCCGAGCTATAAACATAAGGTAAGGTTGTCTTATATGGAGAAGAGACCTTTTATTTTATACAGTCGTTCCTAAACCTGAAAGCATAAAAGGTATATACGTATTTTATAATACATTAAATCTGTTACTATGAAATTTTACACGAAAATATCTGGTATCTTAAATCACCAGAACACACAATATCATCGAGTTTTATATCACCCTTCACAATGAAAATGAATTATCTTAGAGATGGCTTGTCATTCGACTTTATCTAGAGGTTATTAAAGATGTGCCTAATATACAACTTAGTTTCTTTTAGCATTTTTAATTTAACTAAGAGCATCGTTCAAAAAAATTACCTACAAACATGCAAATTTTTTATATGAAATTGCTACGACACTTCTAATGGGTGTCTTAAAGTTTAATTATGAATGCTTTTAGACTAGTTTTTATATTCTAATTGTACTCGAAATGCTATCAAATTTAAGGTAACTCTGTTATCTTTATGTTGACTTTTAAGCAAGATAGGCTGCTATAATTGATCTTTGATAGTAAAATTTTGAAAAGTATCAAAATACTCATTAAATGCTTTTGGTATGTACTCGTACTAATAAGAAAAAAAGTTTACAAACCATATAAAACGAAACCAATTTCAAGATCGAAATGAGAAAACTTTGAAGTGAAAAACAAATTTAACAGCAAACAATGCCTTGTTTTCGTTTTATTAGTCAAAGCTATAAACAAGGCCAGTAACTACTTTTACTTAGCTTTCCGCCGAGAATTTCAACGACACAAGTCCTTACAGTTTACTGTTTTAGTCGTAATGTAGTCTGTAGTATGTTCCGACTTGTCTCGTTTGATTTTTCCAATTTCCCCACGCAACGGCAAGTACCTACAAGTTGCTACTTAGCACGGCCGGCTAATAAAACAAAAATTTTAAATTTTAAGTAACCTAGGGTCTCATTAATCATCTATCCTACATGGTAGAAACACATGAAGAGCTTGGGCCATAACACCACCACGCTGGCCCAATGCGCGTAAGTGGGTTAAAGTGGTTGCAGTAACAACCGGTACCAACGGCTTAGCGTGCCTTCCGAAGCACGGAGGAGCTTGAGATTAGAAACTTTGGTTGACACATCCCGGGATCGACCATGGCGAAAATTGCTTTGTTTTCGTAAACGAAACCAGAGCGCTCAAACCACTACGCCACCGAGCTCCTCCAACCAAACCACATTTTACTTGGCCGCATTATGCCCGGTATTATTATGAACTGTTATTAAAATCCCAGTCACGGACGCTCCGCAGTGGGCAACTCAACATTTCGTTGTATCGATTCCGTTTCTTGCTATAGCCGTAGTATTTCTCTAAAGAATAAAACCCTAATAAGAAACTATTAGGTCCTGGCAATAGAAACTTATGAAAAACACTCAACAGTTATGTTTTTTTCTAATAAGTATGACTAACATTACATCACATTCATCATGTTGTTGGTGTGTTATATTACGTTGTTTATTTATTTAGAAATAAGCAGTGCGCCTATGTACTTGAACTATCTTAAATTGTCCTTTTAAATCTGGAATGTGTGCAAGAATTTATAAATAAATAAATACATTATCTATGCCTTATGCTCAAAGTTCGTATTTTTGAACTAGGTCACAAGTATTTTCTTACTAGTTACAGGTTTATTGCCGACCTATTTAGGACAGACTCCAAAATATCGCTTGTCATTTATGTACACTAAAGCTTTCACATGTAGTAAAAATTTAGCATACTTAAATAACCTCAGAAACGGTTGTTTCTCCAAGAACAACAACTATAAAAATAAATTATAAATAACCCTAAAATTGTTTATACAGTGTAGGTATTTAATGGTGATTAGTTAACGTATAATATAAATTGGTCTTTTGACTCAAAATCATCGCGGAACTCAAGTTTTTGAATATTTTTTTACGTTTTGACACTTGTCTATATTTATGCCAATTGAAAATATTTATCACTTGTTAACATAGCGTCATGGCTGCTTCCATTTTTCTATGTACCTACTTCAATATAATGAACAATCAACTCACCATTAATCAAATTAATATTTTCTTCAGTTGAAGAGTCTTCAATAGACGCTAAATAAGGATGAATGATGCATCATTTAATGGCTTTAAATTTTGCAGCGTGAGTCAAATGCCATTTATTATTACTGCTATCGAGCTCGAAATTTTTTTTTTATTCTTGCTGTACATCTCAATATAAATTTGTGTAGATCATTTTTTACTCGGGTATAGAGTAAAAGGAGGAGGAGCTCGGTGGCGTATTGGTTTGAGCGCTCTAGTTTCGATACGAAAAACAAAGCAACTTTCGCCATGGTCGATCCTGGGATGGGTCAATCAAAGTTTGTTATCTCGAGCTCCGTGCTTCGGAAAGTACGTTAATCTGTTGGTCCCGGCTGTTCCTGCAACCGCTTTAACTCACTAACCCGCACTGGGCCAGCGTGGTGGTGTTATGGCCCAAACTCCTCATGTGTTTCTCCCATGTAGGAAGGCCTGTGCCCAGCAGTGGGACGTATATAGGCTGATGATGATGATGATGATAGAGTAAAAGCCTTTACAATTAATAAAAAATCACAAGCAAATAGTCATTATAAACTAGGTGATATTCGAATATCAGCTTCTAATTAATTCTCTTTTATTTCAGTAAATTATAAGTTGTCATGCAGTATATATTGATTAAAATTATTGTTCATTATTAATCTCCCAATCAAAATATCTGCTTTATGTCCGTCCGTATTCACAGCGAGTGAGCATTTCGTGACAACTGGTTATTGTTATTGTTGGAATTAAGTATGTGGAGAATATTGCTTTTGCTCTTTTTTACGAATTTAATTTGAATTTCCTTAGGTGTTAATTGATAGGTAGTATTAGTGTGATAAAGTGATGCTCGAATATAGTAAAGAACTAAACCTTGTATTTAATTAATGCTGACGCATTAAGCATTTTTAAGTAATTGGAATAAGAAGTAATAAGTTATTTAAAGTTATAAAAACAAAAGCGCTACTGTATTATCGCTGTGAAATATATTACTAACTATATCAAACACAAAATAAAATTTCACAGTTATAAAAGCTAACTAAGCAGTTATGAAGATTAATTCAACATATGTACTTGTAATCAAAAATAAATTCTATGACTCTACATCATTGCATTTCTATGACTCTACATGTATACAGATTTTTGAAAGAAGCCCACGTGACTGTTCCATGTGCTCGTAGTCTTACGTGTGAAGATTAATCGTTCTTAATACTGATATTAAAACAATAATTAATTTTTAAAGGCAATTAAGACCCTCCTAATCTAATGGATTTCAATTATAACATTGTTCAAAGCTACTGAGAAAAAATTACAAACCATATAAGTAAATGACACATTTTTAAACATATAATTCTAATGTATAACAAAGGTATTATCCAACAAATAAATACGTAAAAGAAAAATAAGAAAATTTTGGAATACTACACATATAACGTAAAATTTAACAGTGAGTATTACGCAACATTTTTACGTTATATTTAAAGAAAAAAGTTTCAATCAACTATTATTGGCATCCGGTTTTCATCAAATCGGCTCTTTTCAGTCTGCCACTATTTTACACGCGCCGTGAAAACATCGGCAAACGCTTTCAATCGATTTTCGACTTAGTGGCCCGGCTGACGGCGCCGCGTCCTCCACGAAAATCACATGGAAATACGTCACTAATCATAAACTTACCTGACTAGCATGAAGGACGTCCAAAAATATGGCAAAAACACTTAAAAAAAGCACGGCGCGCGACATTTTTGCGGCCGCGGTGTGTCCCGGTTTCCGACTGGCGGGTAGTGACGTTCGTATCAGGCACAACTAACCTGCGTACTAGATAGACGGTACGCCACCGTAGTCGTAGCTAGCGTGGTATAGATCGACCCTCCCGGGAGTGAGCGGGACACCGCGCCACCGCCCGCAGGGCAGACAGAGACGGAAGTGGGAGGATAACGCACGCGCAGTGATGTTATAACGCAGCGTACAATAAGGACGTGCCTCGAACCTTTCGCCGTCTTCGTCTCGCTTTGTCTGGATTTCCCAATGATGCATCATTTTTGCTAACCGTGAACCGTTTATAATAGGTCCTAATTATTTTGAATTTGAGATGCTTCCTTCCATGTTGTGTGCCTTTACCGTCCACGGTTCACTTATAATTAGCTGAAAATTCAAGGAACAGGAATAATCAGAGAATAAAAAAGGAAATGCCTTAAGCGCTCTTATCAAATCGTCAATTTCCTTTCTGATTTCAATTACCTACTTAAATTTAATCAAGCTTTTTTACGTAGTAACAATGTTTAAGCTAACGATATCAACGCTGCTCTACATTCTTGTTAGGAACATAAAAAGAATGTTCTTCGATAGGGATAATTAAGGATTTATTAGTTCTCCTGTCTCCGAAGAATCTGAGAAATCTCAGAGTATTAATAGATTGAAATAGGTGAAAGCTTAAGTTCCTAGAATTAAAACCTAATGGAGCGTTGTATAATAATTATACAATTAATCGCAGCCTACGTTGGACGTCGAAAAGTAACAATAATATTATCGCTAATTTTTTATTTAAGCTTTGTCTAAATCATAATGTTTATCAAACAAAAGCTCTCGTAAGCTTTCTCTTTAAGAAAATGTAGGAAATTAATTCAACACAATATATTTAGGAAATAATATTTTTCTTTATTAGGTACTTATGTTAAACTACCAAACTCTATGGTTGGTAGAGAAACATTTCTTTTTGAATTCTTTTTGATGTTCCATTCATATTATGTCTCTCACATTGTATTGTCTAATAAATTATATTTAAAAGTTTAATTTGTGAAATTCATGTTATTTACAAAGTTTTAACAATGGGTATGGTCCTTTATTACAATTTCCCAATTATTCTTTTATTGTTTTAACAACTTAATTGTAATCCTGTTGAATATTTTTTTCTTTATGGGATAGCTCTTGGACTTCGTCTGGGCTGATGGTAAGTGATGATGATAAAGATAAGATGGAAGCGAGCTACACCCAGATTCCTCAACCACAGAGGAATTGGCTATCTTACCTCCAACTACAGGAACACAAAAATTCTATAATCATTATTGTTATGGCGGCAGACTTAGGCAAGATGGTGGTTGCTAGTCAGGTGGACTTAACTCTAACCAAACCAAGCAGAAATTTTTATGCCGCCCCCACGGGAATCGAAACCTGGACCTCTAGATTTGAGGTAGGTGTTCGCATTCGCAACCTCTAGACCGCAGAGGCGGTTAAGTCAAAGTTCAAATAATTCGATCCTTCTCTTTCTCCAATTACTATAGAAATCATAATTTAAAGGCATCCTTTTGATTTCTCACTAAGCTAGCCTGCTAGTCCAAGTGGGGGTATCCTCTCCCGGCTATTAAGCTCATCGTTGCGGTTTATCTCCCCTCACGGAGATAGTACGTCATTATTCATTGTTGTTCTCCTACTGTTTTTCGCGTTCCGTGTTATTTTCGCAGTTACTGCGGCTTCGTAACCAAATTGATAATGATATTTTTTTTCTGTTCCGTCGTAAATTTTAACTACATTTGAAACAAGAAATAGTCACCGACATATATTGTAACGTCATTGCTAAGAATGATACCAAAAAGTACACACATTGGAAACTTTTTTGGAAACTAATAAAAATAATAATAATAAAAGTTTTATTTCAGACCGGAGTCCATAAAAGTATTAGTTACAAAGATTCTTATAAGCTAGGGGTTAGTTACAATAGTTACAACATTTTTAATGCCTAATTATCCACAACACTGTAGATAAATAGACTTTAATAATATTAATAATAAAGTTTTAGCTGTCCATGTCTGTACTTAATATACCATTAAATTATATATAGGCGAAAGTATAACAAAATTACAGACAATAATATAATGAATTCATAAAAATCAAACCGCTTGTAACATGACAATTTTTCATTTTGGGAACATAATACAGGGTTGTGAATTCGACGTGAATGCATGAATTCGGCGAAATATGTCGTAAAATTTCCAATTTATAGTCGCTTTCATTTGATCGTATTAAATTTTAGTCGAGATCGAGATCGTCAATCAATACTACCATAGTATAGAGGCCTGGAAGAGAAGGCTTCCAATGATAAGGCTGGCCTTTGTTTGTGGTACCTACATAGGTGTCTTTTTTATACCCATTTATTTTACTAAAACTAAAGAAATATTCAGAAGACTGGAACATGAATGAAGACTCTCTTAGAATCCAAATAACCCAGTGCCGCCATTTGTAGTAGTTTCCAGCCAAGAGCCCTTAGGCTATTTGACACTCATTTGTAAATGTCATGAAAGCGTGAACTAGATATTTGACAAAGACTGAATGAAAATAGGTCTTGCCGAATTATGTGCAATGCATAAAACATACAACAGACCCAAGAATAGAGCTTTAGGAAGTAATAGGTATGCATTACATAACAATAAGGAAAAACAAAATTCTAAAACGCAAACGATGCGAACTAATAGAAGTTCAATAGATAAATAACCTTTTGGAAAATTTGCGAACGACCGTCGCTATGTTACTTATTAACCCCCGATGAAAAAAGAGGGGTGTTATAATATACTATATCTGTGTGTCTCTCTGCGGCATCGTAGCACCTAAACGAATGGACCGATTTTGATTTGTTTTTTTTTTGAAAGCTGACTTGATTAGGATGGTTTATAGCTATAATTTATGAAGATCAGTTCAGGTGTTTCATGGCTATCAGCTTATGTTCTACACGATAAAAGGGTTTTATTGACTTTCACGGATCGGATTTATTTGTAATTTGGTGTACTGTCACTTCGGTGATATTCCCATGACTTACTAACCTGATCCTATACCATCAAAATGTCTGCAGGATCCCCAATTATTTAGAAACTTACAGCAGATATAGCGTGTTTGAGCTCTTATAGTCTCAATGAGACCGTGTTACATAGATGATTAATAAGGCCGAGGGTTACTTAAAAATTTCAATTTTATATTTTTCTTACATTGCATGATTTGTGCTTAACAGTGCACAGTAATGCACAAAGTTAGTATAATTGAAGATCAATATAGTACGCTCAGGTTGTGGAATGAGCTCCCTGCAGAGGTTTTCTCGATTGAGTACAGCATGGGGTTCTTCAAAAAAGGCGTGAAAAGGTTTTAACAGGGTCGGCAACGCGCAAGTGTTACCCCTGGTGTTGCAAGCGTCCATAGGCTACGGTAACCGCTTACCATCAGGTAGACCGTATGCTTGATTACCACCTTAGTAGTATAAAAAAACTATATATATATATACGCGTATATATTTATTTATTTAAACTTTATTGCACAATAAAAACAAAATGTACAAATGGCGGACTTAACGCCTGATGGCATTCTCTATCAGCTAAGCAGAAAACTGAAAAATCGGTGCACAGCAAAAAAAAAGAAAATTTTTGAACAAACTAAACTAAACAAAGTTAAAATAGCTATACATAGGTACATATCAAATAAACTAAATATATAGATATAAAATATACTACATAAATTTTACACATCAGTAACATAACTACATGCAAATAAAAAATACATAAGAAAAAGAAGATAAAATAGCATACGAGTACCTAACTACTTAAAAGATTTTTAAAAAATACAACATTCAAAAACAAACTTTTTTACGGTTACCTCGTATGTGTACTAATAATCAGGTTCGTTAATAAATTATTAAGTTATTCTGTGAAACCGATCCATACAGGTTCGTCTACAAACGGAACCGGTTCAAACTCAACTCTTTTTACATGAAAAACGAATTTAACTAGAAGTCTCCGCTTATTGATTTTGTGTGCCAATGTCTCGTTTTATCATATCACGTCGACGCGGACCGCGTGGAATGCAAATGCGCCATAATACCAGCCTCAAGACTTTTATTACACCGGGTAACTATTTGTCTTCGTGTCACATAGACTGCGGCCATGGCGAGAGGAAGACGATGGGAATCGGGATTTATTTCTGTTCCGCGGGTCAGCAATCTGTGTTTTGAAAACTTTGCAGTCATGGGCATATTAATATAAAAGACAATCTTTATTTTATTTTAAATATTTACTTACCTTTAAACACCTACTTAAAACTTAGATAATACAAAATCAATGCTTGGTAAGCAAAAAGTGGGTCCCTTTTAAGTTAGTATCCACGTAGTCAATTTCAATCAGACCCTGTCTCGCTCTCCGATCCTAAACCTGCCTTTATCAACTACGGCAGCCCCGTGTCAAATAGTATGAAATTCTTATAAGTTAATAGCAGAATTTCACTTAAAGTAATCTAAAATATCAAGACTACAAAAGTGTCATCTCCTGAGGTAGGATTATATCGATTAGGTAGGATCTATCGAATATCTATCAAACATTCATATTTTTTTTTTAACATCCTATGAATGTTTGAAAATACGTCCTCGGGTGTGGACTGTACCCCTAGCATGAACACTTTTAAATTTCGAAAAGCCATCGATCGTATCGAGTAGTTAGTGCCTGGCTTTTGTTTGAAATTTCAAGCGTGCGTGAACGATACGATTACGATTCGAAATTTTAAAATGTTCGTGCTAGAGGTACTGAACTCGCGACCTATCACAGTCCGGATGACTGTTCTAACCGTCATGATCTACTGAGGACTACTGTGTTGAAGTATTCTGTTTCTACTCCCGAACGAGTATTTTTTCAAATACCTATGATTCGGATGATGATATAATGATAAAACAGGTATAAATTGAATTGATACGATCAGCAGCATCGAAATAACACCAACGCCTAGTGATCCACAGATGCGATGGAAGGATGACGTCAAGAGAACTGCAGGGATGAATTGGATGGAAGTAGCGCAAGATCGAGCTAGATGGCGTAATTTGAAGGAGGCCTACACCAAAATGGTTGAGAACGGCTGAGAAGAAGAAGAAGAAAAAGTGATCCAAAAGTCCGTAGATATTAGTAAAAGTAGCCATATCTTCATAAATATATATATATATGGGGACGAATTAACTCGTCCCGGTAGATTTACGAAGGGATGAGTTCCTTGCCTGTGTTACTGAAGAAACTTATACCTACCCATTAACTACTATGAAAAGTATTATAATCTACAAATCAGTAGGTAAAGTCTTTATTTTTTTTAATTTATTAATTTATAGAATCACAATTACAGTTTAACATGTTTACATCTGCCAAACTGCATAGCAGTTTGTCGGGTATCTAATAATGTAATAAACATATTTAAAAATGTGTGAACTCTATCATCAATCATCATAGTTACAAACCGATAACATTTTCCCGATAATTTTGACAAAGGTAAAAAACCAAAACAATATCTAGGATATTAATTAGCCCTACTCATAAACATAAGTTTCCCCGCCAGAACCAGTCCTTTTGGAGTCAGTAAACAAAGTTAAGTTTTTATCAGAATGCCCTTTTACCCTCGTCAATGGAGGTCCAACTAAACAAGTCAACATTTTGGGAAACTAAAGTTTATATTTACTTTGATTTGTTCATATCCGTTTTTTGATTACTTACTGAAACCAAAAGCCTTTTTCTTTTAGGTATAGAGTTTATAAGTTTTAGTAACAGTATTATGATATTGTCTATGAATATTTTCATAAACACTAAATAATTTAAGTTAATCTAAGTGCTTAATATTAAAAATAATATAATATTTGTTGCGACAGAGGCTCAGCCAGGCTCCCACCCATCAGAATACTAATTTTACTATAGTAGGTCAACAATAAAGTGAAGAAATAGGTCTCACCATGTTAACTTCCAACTTTGCAGTCCCAGAAGTAGGTTAATATTCGAAAGAAGCGAGCCAAAAAGGTGTAGAGATATTTGGACCAGGCTCAAAAGTAGGCTTGCTCGCGAGTATCTCGGCATATTAACACGATTCATATTCGCCCCTCGCCAAACGTGAAACGGTGTCCGGCAACGAAATGTTACCCTAGTCCGTTTTATTTCGTCACGGACCGGACGTCCGGATTATGATTGGGCGAATATTGATCACCAGCGAAGCATCGCGACAAATGCGTATGACGTAACATGTTTGTCGACTGCTTTTAAAACCTTTTTCGTTCATGCAAATTTTAATGGACGTATAAAATCGTCGTTCTATTTGTTTGTACATGTGAGCCGCTTTTAGTAATTTTATCAATTTTATTGCATTGTGCGCCAAATTTTAATTGGCACGAGCCACCACCACCAGCCGAGTTGGAACTAGGTGGATTGTTAGCTCGAAAATATTAAATAAAATACGGTTACGACAAATTAATATGACACTACGCAATATTATTGAAAGCCCGGTCATTCTAGTGGAAATGTTACATTATAAGAAACATATTGAAATTTAGCTTATAACGGAAGCTACTGCAAATGCAGCTCCTACGGCTACATAAGGCTGCGTAAGGTCCAAATGAAAAGTTTTACGCATTTTAAAATAATCGACTCCAAGAGTAAACTCTAGAAATAAACTGCCTATCCATTCAAACTGGATTAATTTAGCCTGGTTTGCGAAAGTAAAATATCAAAGAATTTTCATATTTTATGCTTTCGAAATGAAATCTCTCGCAGTAAATATCTATCGAAGCAATTAGTCCTTCGCTGTACACACTGCAGTAATAATTTACATTAATCTACGCTGCAGCGATCGCATATTTAGCGAGCTCGACTAAAACGGACGAGATAGCATCCGAATCGCATTTTCAATAGTCTGCTATTACGGAATCTGCAGCTAGATGCCTGGACTTGGAACATTTTGAACCAGAAGTTCCCAACATTTATTCAACGCCACACAAACTAGGTATACACATTAATCATTTTTAGGTTATACTTTCCTTTTGTTGAAACCTTTTCGTAAATCAAACCAAAGAGCATCCATTGCCAAGCAACACTTTTATTTGTTGTTTTAAAACCGCATATAACATCCATTGCTGCGTAACAAGTCATCACGATGTATCACGGTGACGTTACGTTTTAATATTTTTTGCAATGCATTCTCTCAGCAATTAGCAAGTAGTCAGTAAAAGGTGTTTGACGAAGAGCCGTGCTAAAAATATGTACATTATTAGTTAAATTACACATTTTGGTGTCTAACAGATAATTTTTGATGTATAAAAAAATATACATAGTGTAAGGGTAACGCTTTTGTAAATGAAAGCAGATAGCAGTGCCCGTAATCATATATACAATTTATATGAAAATAATTGAAATCGCCAAAAAAACAACGGTTTAATACTAAATTGTGATACCTACACAATTTGTTTGTATGAAACAGCTGACATTTCGTGATTTTAATTGTTTTCAGTCAGTCGTGCTTAAAATGAAAAGCACTGTCATCTGCCTACGTTTACGAGAGCATTCCTCTTACATCCTTTATAATGGAAATGTCATAAGAGAAAAATATTGACAGCAATGCTCTCTATCTCTTCTGAGTGCTGATCGGCGTCAGCGGCGGCGCCCACCGGCGGGCGACACCGCCCCCATTGAGAACCACTGTTCTAGAATGTAGGCATTTGCATGTGCGTGGATGCCGCCCGCCTCGCAGACGCGAAGGCGGCTGAACTCTTAACGTGGCCATTAGGCGAATGTTCTAGATATCCAGCTTATTACACTCGAGATAAAATTGATTTAGCTCATTAAACTTTGTCTGAGACTTTAATACCATTTAGTGTTATACAGATATCAATATACATTATTATAGTTTGCGTGTGTCGTTGATCCTAGAATAATATGAAATTAAATTCATTGTGCATCTTAGTACGGTTGGTTCCCCCTTCAGTTAAATATTCAGGTCCACGTGGGACGGTTTCAGTTGATTCAGAAAGTGATGTGACCTTTTCAAAATAATTTGGATTAATAAACCATAGTTATAATGTAACACGTCATTTTATACGACTAGGTTGACAAACAAGCGTACGGTTCACCTGATGGTAAGCGGTTACCGAAGCCTGTCTATGCAGATGCTCTGAGCACCTTGGGCACTACTCACGCGCTGTCCCTATAAAGAGAAAGCGTTATTAAGGTATAAGTAATTTTGTGTATTTGATATCTAGCTATGATCTTCTGTGATGTACTACCTCAGTCATAGGCGCTCTAAATGAGAGAGGTAAATAGGTACCACCACTTAAAACCTTTCGAGGAAAATCTAGAAAATTACCTACACTTGAGTAGGAAGGGACAACTGTACTGACTTTCGTTGCCTGAAATTAATTTCAAGTTTGAAACTGTTTCGAGTTCTCTTACGCCTTTTATTTGAAAACTGAATTCACTTTTACGTACAGAAAAAACTCAGGACTCGGCGACGAAGTAACCTCAGTAAATTTTTAATTAAGCCTCGTGATTTAATTCGCTTAAGATATTTTAGTTATATTTAAAGGCGACGTAAACTGGCCCTAATCAATGGAATCGTCTGTACAATAGGAAACCTCATTGCGAGATTAAAGTGTTGCAGCCTTTGAGTTAAAGGGCTTATTGCAATACCGAGCTGTTTCTATTGACCGAGCCGATCACTATCAGTCGTATTCGTTGCCAAGTGTCGTAATAAAGTTGAAATATAGTCATATATGTTCGATTCGCAATTTTCAACAGTATTGTTTTGGGAAATCTCGGCATATGATTTGCTTTGGTAGGAAAGAATGGGGTAATTAAGAACTACACAGGGTGGTGCCGACGATACGACAATAAATTAAATCATGAACTATATTAGTTCATAGAAATAGTTTGCAACTTTCAAAAACATCTTATTCTTTAATAATTTCATGACATTTGTATGAAATATAACATTGGCTGCATTATTCTCTCTCTCTCTTTGCCGGCAAAAAGAGCCTATCAACTTTCTTTTTTTAGCCCCCGACGAAAAAAGAGGGGTATAACACCCTTATTTTCTCGTTGCGGCTAAAAAAGTTTGACGTGTCTGTCTGTGTATGTGTGTCTGTCTGTCTGTGGCATAGGAGATTCTATTGAACGGATATTTATTTGATTTTTTCGTTTGAAAACTGACGTGATCGAGATGATTCTTTGCTATAAGTAATTTATGAAAATCTATTCAGTCGTTTGATGACTATCAGCTCATTTCTTTCACTTCACATAAGGGTCTTACTAGCTAAGTTAGTGCTCAAGGTACAACGAGCTATATACAGGGTGGTGCCGTCAATGTGACAATAAATTTAAACAAGCTATATTAGTCCAAAGAAATGGTTTGCCACATTCAAAAATATCGTATTCATTTGATAATTTCATGACATTTGTATGGAATAGTGTAACGTTGGCAACATTATTTCATACAAGAGATCTCTCGTACAAGTTGTAACATACTTACTTACCGTCATATCTATGTCCAATACGTATGTGAACTCTCACATTTAACTCTCGAGCACTTAAGGCTTAATATCCAGTCTAAAATTACTTTATTACTTAGGTAGTTTTATGACCTATTTTGTGGAGCGGGCTTCATTGCTACTGGCCGGTGTAAATAAAACCTTTTTTCATTTGTTTCTTGGAAAAAGTGGTGTTAATTTTCTCTAGATCTTCAGGTGATAACGTTTGAAGATTTACATTATGTGGGAACTATACATCATTTGAGCTAAAATTTAACACCTGTCTAACATAATAAGCCAACATACATAAAGAATGTCAAGCAAACAAACCAAGTGTCATTTTGTATAGGTTTGTCCCTTCAGTCTCTAGACTAGAAAAAATTAGCGCCCGTCCAGAGCAGTCACCCGGATTGGAAACGTCACGGCTTCGTTTCCCGCCCCTAATATCTTCAAAACATTAAAATTTGAAAAATAATAAAATATTTTTAAAAGTCTTCCTATCATATTCTACATAGAACTGTAAACGGAGGCAGATAATTTACAGGAGATATTGTGAAAATGATTTTTATGTGGTGATAAATGAACCTGCCTGTTGTAGTTATCATAGCCTATAAACGCTCGTATATTTATATTATATATTTAGCCAAACTACTTCGGTCATATTAGTTAATTATGTTTGAGCGCTCTGGTTTCGATAGGAAAACAAAGCAACTTTCGCCATGGTCGATCCTGGGATGGGTCAATCAAAGTTTGTTATCTCGAGCTCTTCCGTGCTTTGGAAGGCACGTTAAGCCGTTGGTCACGGCTGTTTCTGCAACCGCTTTAACCCACCAACCCGCATTGGGCCAGCGTGGTGGTGTTATGGCCCAAAGTCCTCATGTGTTTCTCCCATATAGAAAGGTCTGTGCCCAGCAGTGGGACGTACATAGACTGGTGATGATGATGAACCAACATTTAGCTAGGTGTAATAACAGTTTATTTTATTTAACAAAACAGTGCATCTCTAATGCAATTTTGTTTTTGGCCAGGTGGTACCCTAAATTATGAAGTCACTATTTTGAGCTACAGGTAGTCGAAAGATCAGTTGTCATTTTTTTCAGTGTACTCTGTCAATTTCAAGAGAAAGCAAGTACTATAATAACGCGCTATAATGACCTGACGGGACCTGCCCCCTTATTCTCAACGGTCGGAAAATACTCGAATTTCGAAAACTCCATACCTGTCACTTTTTATCGCTATGCGTCAAAGCGAGACGGCATGTGACTTTTCGAATCGAATCCCTGATCCGACAGTTGAGAATAAGGGGGCTGTGCTCCCAACTTAACGCTTAATAACTCAATACGCTCAGGCGAACTTACTCACCTCAGGAGCACATCACATAGCAGTGTAATTTATCGTAACTTGGAGGTCGAGATACGAGTGAATCACACTTTAATTTATTCTAGTCTAGATATATTGGTAATTATCTTTCAAAAAACCCCTTTGTCTAGATAAATTTATAAGAAATGTCGCAAAAATCTAATAAAGAAGCATATAGATATATATATAGACCTACAATAATTGAAAGTTTGTCGGAAATGTTAACCACGCGCCAAATTACGGGGAAAGGCATTATCTGTTGATTACTACATCTGCGGCATCAGACGGTCGTTAGGAGCTGGGGCACATCCTGCACTATCAAGATCGGCTTACATTGCTCCAATATAAGGAGCTCGATGACGTAGCTGTTGCGTAACGATCGCACATAGCTAAAGTCAATCGATAATTATAAAAATTTTAAAATCCATTTTATTTTATCATATTGGTTAATATCCTAAATAGCGCTTTGGGATCCCTTAAAGTTCCACCGAAGCCTATTATTGGCAAGTTTTAGGGTGCTTTTTATATACGACAAGGTAAGGACGTCATGTAAGCCTACAATCCTCGTGATGATAAGTAGTTACCGTAGCGAGTGCCGCTCGTAGCAACTTGGGCACTATTCACGCATTACCTACCCTTTACTTATGAAAAAAAAAAGGTACCTATATGTTGACAGCATAGGAGTCAAGTCATTCTGCTCCCAAAACAACTCTTCCTCAATGAGCTCTGGCGACCTTACTCACCGCAGGAACACACCACTACAAAGTAGTGTTATTTTGCGCGATCTTCTGTAAGATGGAGGTGCTACATCAGCCGTAAATACCACTACTCAATCTTGTCTTGCGCAAAATCAGATAAGAATATAAATATAATATAGTTTCATTAGATCAAGAATTCAAGAAGAAAAAGAAAAAATTTCAGCTCAATCGGTTGAAGATATCTGCTTCAAAATCGAGTAGCAAGATTCCACCCGAAGATAAGCAAGTTAAATAAAAGCTTTTAAAAATTGCGGTAACCGCTTACTACCAGTTGGTCCGTCAGTTTGTTTGTCATCGAGCTGTGTAAAATAATATAAATAATAAAAAAACCCCATTCAATTTGTTTCTGGAAATTGGGCGAGTCATAACTCATAAGTCATACCAGAACCAAGCTCTAAATAAAAACATTAAAAGATAAAATTTTATAACTTACGAGAAACCGTATGCCGTAAGATACACATATTATCTTGCTAGTAGCGCACATGTATTAGTATGTAACTATTGTAAGAGTTCATTTGTAAAATTGATGTGATCAATAAATTATTATTATTATTTACCTACTACACTGAGGAGCTCGGTGGCGTAATGGTTTGAGCGCTCTGGTTTCGATCACGAAAACAAAGCAACTTTCGCCATGGTTGGTCCCGGGATGGGTCAATCAAATTTATAATCTCGAGCTCCTCCGTGCTTCGGAAGGCACGTTAAGCCGTTGGTCCCGGTTGTTACTGCAACCGTCTTAACCCACCAACCCGCATTGGGCCAGCGTGGTGGTGTTATGGCCCAATCTCCTCATGTGTTTCTCCCATGTAGGAAGGCCTGCGCCCAGCAGTGGGACGTAAATAGGCTGATGATGATGATTACCTACTACGCGGCAATAGCTCATGTTTTTTGTTCTGGGCTTAAACGTAAACCCAAAAGTTTCGTACTCTGGTCGAACAGAAATCCTCGGAAAGACTCGGAGAAATTCGAATATTTTTTTTTGACAAAGTTAGGGGAAAACCAATATTGCTACGGTTAACGTAGCAAAATCGGTATTTCTCATATTCTCTCAGACAGAGTACAAGACGCAAAAATTTATCTTATGCACAGCATTTCGTTGGGGCTATGTACACGTTTTGCCTTGCCTGCCAAAATCCTGGCTGCGTCCTTGATAATAACCATTTTCTCCTTTAAACATTCGTAGCAGCCGCCGAAGCATATTTTTCGATAACATACGTTTAATAAATGCCGAAACATTAACAAAAGCTAGCAACGGGTTACGGTTTCAGCAGTTATTAAGAATTAAATTTAGAAGCTCCGCAAAGCTAAAATCTTGGTAGAGAACTAAATATTTGATATTGTGCAGAAAATGGAAGACTTTATCATTTTGACGCATTACAAATTCGGAGTATTTCAGTTTATTGATCATGTCGTGTAATTTAAACAGTAATATTTCGGATTGGATTTAGTCATTATTAATACAACTCAGCTCAGCTCAAGATCAGGGCCCGATTTAGGAGTTTAGCCTGACTGAGTGCCAATTTGACGACTGGCTGGCCGAGTGGTCTATGCCCCTCGCTATACAGGCTACTCGGTCTGGGGTCCCGGGTTTGAATCCCGGTAGGAGCAAATGTTTGTATGATGAGTACGAGCATTTGTTCACGAGTCATGGATGTTTATATGTTTATTTAGTATATTTCTAATATTTTTATACATATTATTATCATTATTTCTCCGTTATCTAGTATCCATAACACAAGCTCTTAATGATACTTACTTTGTAAAAAAAAAATTAAAAGAGTGCATAAAAAAAAATCCACGATGATATTTAATTGGTTTACACATTGTTAATTTGTCGGTAATTAGCTGATTGATTCGATATTTTTGATGGACGATTATATTTTTTTTTATATACTGTTTTATACTACCGATTTATACTACTGCATAGATAGACTATCAGCTCATTTACTACGTAACAAAAGGGTCTTACTAACTTTCACAGATACGATTTGTAGGGACTCGACAGAAATGTAAAGTCAGCATTTCAAGCGACCATAGAGACACGAGTCATTCGTTCCCACGCCTTACCAATAATAGGTCAATTCGTGTAGCTTTGGAGTAAAATCGTATTATTTTATATCTAACTATTTCATTTATCCACCTTTAAGAACACCCAAAGAACAGTACTTACAGATTGATTTGAGGTTTACTGCTACATCAAATAAACTGCGAGATGCTCAATTCTTCAGAAACTTACAGCAGATATGTTTACGCTCATAACAATTGTCTCAATGAACTGGTGTTATATAAATGATTAATAAGGCTGGGGGATAATTATTTTTTAAAATTTTATAATATTAATATTGACTCAAACAGACCAGCTTTCGTGTAGTTGTCTATTGGCCCATAGGGTTTCATTTATGCACAAATGAAATAAATCAAATACGCACACACACATATCACCACAGAACAGTTTATAAAAATATATTCCGTGCATATCACATTCTCTCACTCACTAACGCACAAACAAACACAAATTAGTAGGTACTAAAAAGAAGTTATCTTGTTTTGAACGAACTTTTGTAACTGGGAGATTGGCGTTAACAACACAGTTATTTTTAACCAATACAGGAACTATCGCACACGCTATACAGCAGGAACTATGACCTCTACTGATGCATTTGTCGAAAATTTTAGTAAAATTATTAATGATTTAATTTCTATTTCTTATTAAAAATATCAGTCATTTTGCTGTCATAAGCTCTAGCTAGTATTTATTTAGCAACAAACGCGATTGATTTTACGATCGTCAAATAAATTTTTTAATTATTCAACAAACAGTATGGCCGTTATTTATGTAGACAGCTAGTTAACCTTTGACCGTGAGAATGTTACCAGTCGACATTTGCCTAATGCCATGGGCATCCTGTATATAGTAGGTATAACGTATCACCCCCCTGTATCGACTGGCTCCGCTCCCGAGGGCAAACGAATTTAACGTTAATGAAATGTCAAACAAGAAAATGGAATTATTGGACGGGTCTCGGAAGTTAGAAGTAACAGCATCGCGGCAGTTCGTTAAAATGTTATTTGGGAACGGGAATAAGTCATTTGACGTAATAAAATATGAAAAGCAAGGAAAGTTTGTGTTTTCTAAATTGAAAATCCTAAAGTAAAAAACGTTTACCGTTGTTTGGAAAGTGAATAATTAAAATTTTCTCAACTCAGGCGATATTTTGGGTACACATTGAAAATAAAAAAATAAAATAAACATTAAGTATTGTCTTACTATTTCGCGAGCACTACACATTAGAAATAAAATTACCGTTTGAAAACAATTTACCGGATTTAACTCGCGTTTAATTAGATGTTACATTATTATTATACACCCGACGTTTCGATTACTTTACAGCGATCGTGTTTATCATTATAATAAATGTTTGGAAAATATATTTACATAAACATAAAATTAAGATTATTTCTAATTAAAAACGTAGTAATATAATTTAGGTAATATAATAAACCTTCGTTATAAATTAGCAACATTTTAATTGCGTCATTTAGTTATTACTAACATAAACTACTATTACTTCACTGCACCCTTCTGAAATCCAAACGACAAATTCCATTATGTACTTTTTACGTTGAATTTTCATTAGAATTATAATCAAGATATATTTACACGGATTATTGGGCAAGATAAAATGTATCTGAATACCAAGTAGACAGGTGCTTGACATATCTATAGCTAAGTCTATAGTTCCTCTACCTGTGCATAAATTACTGGTGCTTCACAATCCTCAGTCACTAGTGAAGCCTCTTATTTGAGGCGGGACGTGACTCCAAGTCCCATTTACAGTACTCAAAGAAAAAACAAATATACTTACTACTGAACCGACGTCTTCGCAGAAATGCAATTTATCTGAGATACAGGCACGCGCCGCTATACCAAGTATTGACTTCTTTTTATATAGGGCTGCTTTAGTGCTTCACCGCCTGCAGTGCACAGGTCAGGAGGAAATGTTGACCGAAAATGAGATAAAGTCCACCCTTTCCCACCATAGCGCTTCCTCGGTGAGGTCTGGCGACCTTACTCATCGCAAGAACATAAAACTATGAGGTGCCTAGGTGTAATGGTGTATCTAACCCTGTCGGACGCTCAAAACTCGAGTGGAATAACCTACCTCTCTATTAAATATTTGAATCCAAGTCAAATCATAATAACCTACCTATTATCTAGGTCAAAGTAAGGATAATTAAGAGCTTGTGTTAAAGATAATCTACTAGATCACGGAGAAATAATGATAATAATATGTAGTATAGGTAAATATAAGCAATATACTTAATAAACATACCTACATGACTCGTAAACTAATGCTCGTAAGTACTCATCATACAAACATTTGCTTCTACCGGTATTCGAATCCGGGACCCCTGACCGAGTAGCCTGTATAACAATGAGCACGGACCACTCAGCCAGCCGGTCGTGAATTAATAATGTCTACTATTCATCTGCATCATCATTATCAAATCAGCCCATGAAGTCCACTGCTGAACAAGGCCTCTCTCATGAATAACTAGTTAAATTATTGCCAATAACTACTTCCCAAGTGATATGATGCGTGAGCTAATTTCGGTATAGATTTTTTGCGATGGGTGAGCCACTGCGGAGTGTGGAGCGCCAGTGCCGCACTGCGCGACGGTCCGGGAGCTTCTCAAGGTTTATTTGTTCCATTTAGGCGAAGGTGAGGTTGTTTGGGACAAGGACTGTAATGGAAAACGGTTTAAAACTGTTATTCTTTTCGGTACCCATTTTCTGCGCTTTTAAATACCAATAATAAAGGTTCCCGAAAATTTTGAATTTGAATACCCTAATGTTACCCTAAGATATTTGTTAGGGTTTTCATATATCGGTTGAGTGTTCCCGCTACCGTAAAGTTTTAGATACCTTTATGAGTGAACTGAATTTGGATACCGTTAGTAATGATACCCCAATTTTGTGTTACCGATTGAAGCGGTTTTTCAGTCCCTGGTTTGGGGCATTATAACCATAATTAAGGAAAGTAAGTAAGTAAGAAAGTAAATAAGTAGGTACTACTTCACTCATAAAATTTAACATTACTCATCCCCATCTTAATACATGTTAAATTTTATGGTTAAGGTTTTTGATTTGAATAAAAAGGCTTCTTCAAAATTACTGCGTAGGTAGAGGGTAGCGAACCCTTCCCCCTTATTATAAACCGCGGACTAAAGTTAGTTCTGGTCTAAAACTAATGCTGTCACTTTTATTTGCTAAAACAGCATCAGTTTTAAACCAGGTTGTAGGCGGGTAAAGTTTTTTACGAGGTCGACAACGCACAATCGCGCAAGTGACGCCTCTGAGTCTGGACAGAACTGTTCATGCGTCATTGCTATGGTTACCCATTCGTAAAGACCTTTATAAATAACAAAAACACGCCTTTTACGGCCTAGTCACGAACTCACCGCACGCGCGTCCTGCGACTCGCGAATCGGCAACCACTGCGCGCTGTCTCGATGTCGGCCTCGCAGCGCGTCATCGTGACCGCGCAGTGGTTGTCGAGTCGCCGCCGTCGCCGTCGCCGGTTCCCGTGGCCAGGCCGTTAGGCATACTGATATTTCCCACTCTAATTTTCGCCTCCTTATAAAAGATCTAAGCCAAATAACATCACTTTGTAGATCCTGCAGTGAGTATCTAAAGTCGCCAAAACCAATTCAGTACCTAAACGCCGTCAGGAGGGCAGGGGAATAGTCTCTGAACGCTATCTTTTGATCTCTATCTATTGAGTTTGCTACACGTAAAAAATCAATAAAACCAACTAGTTTAAATAAACTATAGAGTTTATTTATTAGTATTTATTACCGAAAGACGCTTGTATTATCAAGAGTCTATCTACTCTACACCCTTGATATTACAAGCGACTTTCAGCACCGGCAACCGCTGACCATCAGCTGGTATTTATGCTTGTTTGTTACCCTAGTAGTATAAAATAAAAGTTATTAATAAGTAAAACACAGTAGGTACACCTATGAAGTGTTCAGATTTAAAACCTTCAGGAGGCTGTTTATTTAATAAGAAATTATGTCGAATATCATTTCCCGTTTATAGGTCGTCTGGCAGTTGTCACAACCTTTCTTATTTCAGCCGTGAAACGTAAAGGGAAGGACCTTTAATCCGTAACACACCGAACTGTAGCCAGTGTAATTACTGGGCATGAAAGGCATTTCATCTATTTCATCTTAGGCCTCAGGATGACAACGCTCCCACAAAATGATTCGCTCCTTGTTATTGCAAGTGTCTATAGGCGCCGGTAACCACTTACCACCAGGTGGACCGTCAGCTTATTTGTCATCTATTTGTGTAATAAAAAGCCTGCTATTTATCTGATGTTAAAAATAAGAAGAAAAAGTGATGACCTAGTGCGGGAGCAGCTAGTGTAGGAAGAAAGTTACTACAGCAGACTTTACCCTGCTTGGCTACAAGATATAGGCATCTTTATACATCACATCACAACGTGCTACATCATAATCTAAACTCGTACTACCCCAAATCTAGCCCTCAGCTAACAGCTAAATGTCCGTCTGTCAAATAATGGGCGAGATAACGTCACAGCAGTTTTAACATGCATTTTTTTATTCAGGTGCCACGGACAGTTGCTAAGCTGAGGATAACGGCCGCAATGCAGCGGAGTAGCTAACTACCGCGATACGTGAGATCTACGGGTACGTAGCCTTCAGGAGGTGTTTGGCGACATCAAGTCATGAGGTTATTTTATATTACGTAAAGGAGATGTCCGGCCAAGTATATGTACAGACAGTATCTCAGGAAAAATCTCCTGAATCCGCTAAAAATACTAATAATTCGTTTTCATGCATAGTTTGTTTGTACAAAAGTTAAAATTTTCGTCCACTTCACCGTTATTCACTATGGCAATATGGCGGGCGACATAGAAGTCAACTAAACGTCACAAAAGTGCTGTGTTGCAGTTTTTTCTATAAAAATTCTTCTTTTATACCACGCAACAAAGCGAATAAAAATAAAAGAGACCATTGATCACAGATCTGAATATTTTTACCTATTTTTCAGAATAGTATACATAGACCTGGTCGGGTCTCCATACATTTTTGAAACATCCCGTTAAATATGTTGTGCTTTACAATTGCATGTTTTCCACATACACTAATAAGATACAAAATTATGGAAGAGGTATTATTATACCTACTATTTATCTGCCCTTTGATAAATTAAACTATACCCTACCAAAGTGTTTAGCGCCCAAAGTGGGACCATAACATTGGAGCCCAAAGTGGGACCATAACATTGGCGCCCAATCTGGGGCCATTACAAGGATTCTTGCAAGGCTGGCAAACAAACATACAGCATACAGCCCGTCTGCTGGTAAGCGATCACCGTTATCTATAGAATCATAAATACCTGTAACACCAAGGATACTTACCTACGCTTAAGTAAATAAAATGGTTTAATATTTAGACGACCGGCTTGTCGAGTGGTATGTGCCCCGTGCTCTACAAGCTACTCGGTCAATTGTCCCGGGTTCGAATCCAGATGGGAGCAAATGTTTGTATGATGAGTACGAGCATTTTGTTCACGAGTCATGGGTGTTTATATGTTTATTTAGTATATTTCTAATATTTATATACATATTATTATCGTTATTTCTCCGTTCTCTAGTATCCATAACACAAGCTCATAATGATGCTTACTTTGGGCTAGATAATAGTTGTGAGTGTATGAAATTATTATTATTATTATATTTCACCTTACTAGACTATGACAGCTCCGTGGCAGCAGCGTCTTGAGAAGTTGAGACACAATCAAGTCTTCTACTTGGTAAAGAGGACCACAGCCGATTTACTGGAGTAACTGATACGTAATTGATGTTACATCAATATCCCCCAAGCTTTCCCCAGTGTAGTGCATTCAAAATAATTTTAGGTACGGTCGACCACAAAGTAGCTGAACACTTTAGTACTATGTCACAACCACTATGGCAATAATACAGTACGCTAGCAACCAGTGGCGAGGAGTCCCTATAACACGATTCCTGTCGGCTTCCCTTTTGAAATAATACTCACCTAATAACAACTTTGACGTTTGTTCGGCATACCGTGTTACTATTAAATATGTTATTACACTAATAATAACTTAATATTTAACTTCAAACATTAACAATTCCTAAACACCTATCTAAGCGCCTATCTAATTATTTTAGCAATATCACACATAGAGTCGTCATTTCAGTTCCAATTTCCGTGCGTTGCGATCATTCGCAATGAGCAAGCCGTAATTTTTCGTGTTATTAAGCCTATACTTACTGGTGTGGATATCGCTTTCTTAGACATATATTTTTTTTAAAGCGTTTATTTTTTTCTTTCTCACACGCCGTATCAAAGGCCGATATAAGCCGGTCGCTGTCGAGTTATGATAGGGAAAGCATTACAAGATTCCGTGAGTGTGTCTAAGACAGACAGTGAGGTAATATTATTGCTCGCGGTATTATTTTATCGAGTAGAAAGTAAGCGTCCATTTACTGGCGTGCTTTCGACCGAGACATTTTAAATATTGCCAGCTTGTGATGTCATTCACCAATAAAAATTTCTATTTATTTTCGTTCGAGTTTCCTATCACAGTACAGTCGACCACAGATGTGTGGTCAGCTGTACTGTGATAGGAAATTTCTCATCGCCTATCATGACCAAGTCCTGCCTAATCCGCGGTTTACTTGTAACTACAGTTATTGCTGACAGACACTACGTAGCAAGTTTATCCTTGCTGGTAGGCCCTTACCAAGTAGGTACCTAGATAGCACGGACTAAAGTATTCCCAATGCATACTTTATGTATGATAAGTACCTATATGCTTTTATTCATCATACACATTGGTAATTACCGCCCATAATACCTAAGTACCTATACCTATTTACCGGAAACTTATCGTGATAGCTTTTCAACATAAGGGTTTTCCCCAATATTCATTGGGGAAACATAAATTTCACCCTTCATTCGAACTAAGGTAATGCGTCATACTTAGCAACATGCATTAATAGTGTAGGTATAAATTAATTATTTTTTCTACAAAAATCACGCGGCTACTTTTTCAGAAGATATTTTGTGATTTATATATTATTTTGATTCTTTGACTTCACACTACACTTCCAAAATGTTATGAGACAATGACACTATAGGTGCATATTCTAAACCTGTCTGCCTATTTATTATGAAATCAATCACTTGTTCTGAATAATTCCAATAGATTATTTCCTTTCAGATAAACTTAGTTGAGTTTTTAACGCACGAATAGTCCGTTTGCATATAAAATATAAAATTAAAAATTTTAAGTTACTTCCGGTCTCATTCATCATGTATCTAACACCATCTCATTGAGACTATTCTTATAAGCCCAAACACGCTATATCTGCTGTAAGTTTCTGAACAATTAATCATCTTGCAGACTTTTTGATGGTATAGGATCAGCATAAGGGAGAATGTCATGGGAATGTCACCGAAGTGACAGTACACCAAATTTCAAATCAAGCGGATCTGTGAAAGTTTCTCATTTTCTACATGAAAAAACTCTTTTATCATGTAGAAAATGAGCTGATAGTCATCAAACGCCTGAACTGATCTTCATAAATTGTAGCTAAAAACCATTCTAATCACGTCAGCTTTCAAACAAAAAAAAAACATATCAAAATCGGTCCATTCGTTTAGGAGCTACGATGCCACGGAAAGACACGCCAAACTATTAACACGCCTCCTTTTTCGTCGGGGGTTAAAAACGGAAAAATGAGACTTAGTGAAAGGATATAAAGCTGGAAGATATGAGGCTCGAAGGACCAATATGTTTATAACTATATCAATGGACCAATATGTTTATCTAGGTTTATGTGTATAATAAATAACCATAGTAAGGATCATCTTTGGATTATTTTATCGAGAAATTTGTGTTGTGTTTTGGCTTTTGCAAAACACTTTATTGATTAATCAACTCTAACATACTTAAAAACAAGAATGACACCGCTCTACCTGTCAATCTAGCTAGAGCCTTAGTTCCCAAAGTGACCCAAGTGGACCCCCAGGGGTCCACGGGAGAACCACAGTCTTCGGCGCATGACAGCGATTGCGAAAAGTGCCCTTCCGTGCGCCAAAGCCTTAAGTCGAAAACATTGTAAACGAACAAACCGAATCTAACAAGACTTTACATGCATAAGCAAGTCAGGCTAGTCTAATTTAGTTGTCAAATGATTTTTCGAAGTCTAATAATAATATGATGAGTATGAGCATTTTATCAACCAATAAGAGCAATTTTAGCTTTTCACACTAACCCAAAATCGCCAATAAATTCTTTATCAGACTTTTTAGAAAATCCTCTAACAACAGCCGTCTGTGTTAGCAGCTGAAGACACCAAGGAAAGGAACGCCACACTAGCTGTCATCACATTTCTCTTCCAGCTGGTATCATACTTAATTAATTCTCTATCACAGAGTAAGGAGGTCCAATAAAATTCTAATCTAACCCTAAATAAAAGATTATTAAAACTATATTCATAAATCAGTAAAATTCAGTTTTTTCTGCTAACTACACCTCTGACGTCACAGACTCGACGTAATGAGATTTTGACATTACTAAGCGCAGAGGCGACGTAGCGAGAGTCACCGTAGCGAGACTCGACGTAAAGAGAGTCGACGTAGAGGGAATGATTCATTTGTTTAGGTAATCCAGTTATCTTTAAAGTAACTATAAAATAGCTAATTAACTACTTATACTAGCCTGACTTCCTTATGCGTGTAAAGTCTTATTAGATTCGATTTGATCGTTTCTTCGACTTGAAAGATTGTATGAAAAGCCGCACGGTGTAAATCCTCTTAAATGTTTTAAGTATTTAGTAATTAAAATATATCTAAACTAGAAAAATTTCACGTCCTGAGGCGGGGATCGAACCCGCGACCTTTCGAAATCCGAGCGACTGCTCTCTGCGGGGATCGAATGGCGGGTTCGATCCTCGCCTTTAACAAGTGCCAACCTAACAAAGTCAAAGTAACTCAACGAGCTATGGACAAAACTATGTTAGTTGTTTCCCTGTGCGAGAGAACCAGAAATGGGGACACCCAAGGAGAAGTAAAGATGTGATTTTTTTATAGTTTAGATATATTTAAATTACTAAATCATTTTTCAAACATTTATAAAAATGTTAAAATCAAAATTAAGAATATTTTAAGTAATGTCCAAGTCATAAAAATTGTATTAACCGTCAACTTGAGCTATTATGTATAAAAACTTATGTATATTGCAGTTGTCATTGCTGATGGACCAAGGGATCGATGTCGTAGATGTACGCGGGTCGTGTGTGTGCGCTATAGCAGTAGTTTGTCGTACGTTATGCAATAGTACGCAATTTTAGGGTCTGCTTTATTAATTTAATCGGAAAATAAAAGTGGTGTGCAAGATGTCAACTTTCAAAGGTAACTTGACAAGGAACACAACCACCCCCTTAAATTTTATATCGGACTTTCGAAACAGGTACTGTATAAGGTAAATAAATATTTTGATATAATTTAATAAAAACATTATTTTAAACATAATATATTTAAAAACCTTATAAAAATATAAGTAACATGATTGTCATTTAATCTTATAGTACACAATTGATGGATCAATAAATTTCATTACAAATACCTACATTATCACTTCCAATATACAAATTAATCGATTTTAAGTTTTATCAACCAATAATTAATTGATTGATATTATCACAGCTAAATAATCTTTGATTATCTACTTGACTGTGGCAAATAAATATTAACAAACTCAAGAGGGTTTACAATAAGCCTGTTCTCTTTTTCTCTATTGCTATTAGGCGAAAGAGACAAATATAGGTTAATTCTTCCTCTCACTGAATCTGCACCATCTGCTTTAGTACAATCCACAGACTTTGTTTGCGGGGATGGCTTTATCTGAAACAGAAATCAGCCAATAAGTAGTATTCTTTTAACACGTAAACTGGTGAGAACTAGTGAGTACAATACTGTAGTTCGCTACATCAGTGCGTTGGATACATACGCGTCTGATAGCATGGCTATGCAACTAATGCGCACGATTCGCCACGCGAGGCTATGTAACCAACAGTAAATTTTAAAAAGTAAAATTATGTATTGAAAGTTTTATCCCTTCCATGGTTAAGTGAAAAAAAGAGAGGCAAATAACGTAATTCCAGTTTTATAAAGTGACAACAGACTCGATATCTATATCTAATGTCCACATTGGACTACAACCAGTCAATAGTACTCACAAAGCTAAATTTTACCATAAATTATGACACCGAATGGTTGCTACTGAGTGTTAAACTACGAAATATAGCGAATATAACGGCACTAGTTATCAATCAGTGGACTGCCAATTTGTCCTGTTCCTGTTTGTTATTTGAATTGATAAATGGTCCAGCCAAGTCCAACTTTGAGAAAGGCACGAGTCCAGCTCTGGTAGGTAGCGGGTAGGACATCGAGTAGACTTTCTCAGCCAATGTAGCTTGGTACGAAGACGAAAGTCTTCGATCAAAGCCCGCTGTCGGACTTGCTCGTGATAACGTACGGCAGTAAAGCGTGATCGTTCAACAAGTGCCAACCTAACAAAGTCAAAGTAACTCAACGAGCTATGGACAAAACTATGTTAGTTGTTTCCCTGTGCGAGAGAACCAGAAATAGGGGCCCCCAAGGAGAAGTAAAGAATTATCAAGTCGATATAGCTATGGACAGCGCACATGGCGCGCAGAACTGATGTTCGTTTGAGCGTGACACCTCCGTCTAGACTACTCTAGACCAGCGATTTCCAAAGTAATCGATATCGACCCCTTGGGGTCGAAATCGGTTTTCCAGGGATCGAAATAAACAAAAATTGATTTTAGGGATCGACTTAGTCTAAAAATCGACCTCTATTAACGACGTGTACGAACTTGTTATAATAATGACCAACATTTTAGTAAGCATTTTTAACAAATTACGGAATGGAGTTGGCGTCTAACCTCAACTTCGGTGTCACCATCGAATCAAAAGCTCAAACTGCGGCTAAGAAACTGGGCATCCACAATAGGGTGAAGCAGTCCTTCACTGCTGGACAGCTGCTTGCCCTTTATAAAGCACAAGTCCGTTCAGCCAAGTACCAACTCGCCACTCTGGATTCGGTAGAACGTAGAGCCAAGAGGCTTATTGGCGACGAGAGATTGGTGGGGACTAGGCTTCATAGCCTGGACCACCGCCTTAAAGTTGCTTGCTTATCGATCTTCTACAGATTATACTTCGGAGAGTGTGCTAATGAGCTTCATGAGCTTATCTCGACTAGCCCATTTCACTCGAGGACAACCAAAAGTAATTATGTCTATTCATTTTGTTAAATTTGATGAGAAAATGATGTCAAGTTTAGTCACTTAGCCAACCGCAAAGTTTTTAAATTGCTAACTACATATTTTGTATCAATTGGAAAAACTAGAGATAGGATTTTTAAAATAATTTGGCTTGGGGGTATCAGGTATAACTTCATTTTAGAAAAGGGGTCTCTTGTTAAAAATAATTTTAAAATCCCTGGTCTAAAGAGAGGGAGCGGACGACCAACGGCCTTACCGCCTAAATGCATTGCCTTCAAAGTTGCTGTTCATATTGTCATTTCGTACCGCCTACGAAAGCAATATTGCTTTCGCACCAGACGCAATTTTAGTTTTCCTTCGACCGTAAAGTCTCGTAAATCGAGATCTAAATTCTGTAGTACACACGCTAAATCTGACTTTAAGTTCAGTGAATTCCGAAAAGAACAGCTGTTATATTTTTGTGGTTGCTTTGCTGGCTTGGATGCGAGACCTTGAGGCCATGTCTTAATTTAATCATCTCGATTTCTGTAATTATTGCATTGAAATACGGCTGTAACACATTTCAGTGCATCTAGGGAGAGTTTGGTACCAAATATATGATAAATCTCCATGATTTTTGACCATATAGAACGTGATAAAATTCAAGTTTTATGTCTATATATAAAAAGTGCAACTACGCATTTTAAAAACTTTAAGTTATTTGACATCTTTAATTCTTGCTATCTCTTTCCTATACACATTGAGATATAAACTGTACTTAAATTTAGATTTAGTGTCTATAGAATAAGGCATAATGGCTTCGATATTAAATTAAACGTACCAATCATCTTCGGGTAGGGCAAGTTTAAACTGTCCATAATGTGAATGAACTCATTCAATGACTTCGTCAACCGAGGGTTGTATTTCTTCTCTTCTGCCACTGTGGTCGCCGTCTGCCCTTTATAATCATGTGCGGGGTACAGGATGAACTCATCGGGTAGAGTGAAGATCTTGCTATGGACTGAATTGTAGAGGGACTCTGATGACCCTTCTTGGAAATCTGTACGTCCGCAGCCACGAATGAGGAGCGTATCGCCTGTGAATGCTATACCCTGGAATCAAAAGTCGTATTTTCTTTGAGTATAGGTTCATTTTTTTATTAGGCTTATTTCTGGATGGAGGGTCTAGACAAGATGCCATTTGATAATCGCTAAATGCAAAACTTATGGCATTTGACATTTGCGCTCGGAAGTCGTTCGAGGGGTTACGTCAAATCCCATACATTTTTCGCTTAGCGATAGCGATAGCAACTAGCAACTATCGAAAAGCATCTTGTCTAGGAGCTCAGGGCGAAATCGTTTTGTACAATTGACAACATAACACGACTTCACGACTACAATGAATAAATAGCTCACTGCAACATCGCACAAAATGGTTAAACGAGTTTACTTCTGCAGTCATAAGGTTTATTTATTTATTTATTAAAGTACACCAACAGCGATACATAAAATAACACTTACATCTATACAATGTTTTAGTACCTATACATAAATGTTCGCCAATTACAGGTATACATAACACTTTCCGTTATATTCTTCGTATTTTTTTTTAATTAAAATGCTTAAAACAAAAAACTGAGTCAGCTCTTATTTTTTCCATAAATTCCTATATTTATTTTATTAACTAAATAAAATAATGATGTGAACTAAGTGTCAACTATGTGGCGAAGCAATTCATTTTTGAAAACTTTTTGAGAGTCATTAAAAATATCGATAAAAGGCGCCCTATTTGATATCTCATTATATTCGGAACACATTCTTGACAAGGGACAATGAGAGCCTAAGTTAGTTCTATGGTTTGGAATGCTGAATAATTTACGTATTGGGTGTCTAGGACAATTGTAGGGAATGTTAAGATCGATTTTACTAAGCAGTTCAATACTTTTAATTTTATTGTTTAGGATTTTATACAAAAACATCAAATCTGCAACCAAGCGACGACTACGCAAAGGTGTCTGTCATTTCGAAAAAAGAAAAAAGGTTGGTCTCTATCGAGGATTTACCTACATCTAATTGATATCGGTAATGCACGAGTGTTATTTCTAGTCGTTCCCAGGTTATTGGCTACAGCGACAGCAGTATCTACGCTTCTTTCCTATCTATGTATTTTGCGAAAAAGTTACTAAATATAGTCGTATAGATCACTTACATACAGTTATACTATAGATATATTGTTATCTACGAGTTTTGTAAATCGATTTTTTTATCTATTTTAATAGATGTATATTATATATTATTACAACACCTCTTATCTAGCCCAAAGTAATTACGGCATCTGTATGAGCTTGTGTTATGGAGACTAGACAACGAAGAAAAATACATAAAATGACATACAAACATCATACACACATCTGCCCCTACCGCGATTCGAACAAGGGACTTCTAGTTTAGTAGACATAAAGACTGGCCACGTATATGGACTTATGAAATCTAACTTGCTGTTTTAAATAATTAAGAAAAATATTAATCTAATTCTATTTATATTGAATGATTCATTGTTACTGACCTGACGTTATAGTTAAATGCGTACTCACGTACACAGTAAACAAAAGGAGCAAAAGTCCGTATGATATCATCGATAACATATCACCAGGTTACACAATCGCACTATAATTTGCACTAACTAATGAGAATGGCAGATTATCTTGTATTGGACAATGCATTTCGTAATTATATCGTTTCTTGGGTGGTATTACTAAGCCTTAGCCTTTTTGTGAAATAAAATCCACATATTATGGCTGAAAATCAGTGTTGCGCTTTTGCACTGCGCGCAATAACTTTTTAAAACTTTTTAAAATATGTTTCTATAAGTTTTATTTTAGAATTTGTCGTTGTGAATAATATAGAGGTGACACAATGGCGAGAGATACAGAATATCATTTCAAGATGACTAGCGATACCGGTTCGAAATCTAGCGAGAAAAAAAATTGATTTGAAATTAAAAGTAAATATTAGTAGAAGATTTTTTGTAGTTTACCAGTTTAGATCACCGAATGTTATCTCTGTACCAGTATAAAAAATGTACTCTGTGCATAGACTGTGACAAAAATCAAATCACAGTCAATTGGTCGTGACGATGATTGCATGGGTTTTTGTTGCGATCTCCGATATCGTCTTTGGTCAAGTAAATGGTATGAATGAGCCACACACTGCCGATTCGTCCTTCGTTTGGATCGGTCTAAAACGACGGATCGTAACGATGAAACGCACTGTATATGGAGGCCTTTAGAGGGTTGGTGAGGCAGCGTAAGTTCGAAGATCCATAGTATCCACAAACCAGATATAATAGATATTCTATTGTTGAGGACACGCCGGCGGGCTGGTATACACGGCTCAAGAGATTAATAAACCTGAATAGCAATGTCAATTCAATACTCCAATCGTAAAAAGTTAGTAAAGAAATATCACAAAGGCATGTCTCTATTTGTTTGACTTGTAAACTAATTAATTATTAGTGATTGATTATCCTATTTTTAAATAAATGGTTTTAACGGATTGAAATAGCCATCCTACAAAAAAAAATGAAATTCACATATCAGGCACCTACTAGAAGGAAGTCTATAAAAAATATAGCCGTTTGTATGAAAAGTGCATGAAATAATTATAATATTTCGGTAAAAGTATTCGATATCAGTGCAACTAGATGATAGCGATATCATTGTTTATCATGTGATTATTTTTAAATATACGATTTCAAATATACTTATCTTTGAAACAAGTAAGGTTAAACTTATCTTTTGCTTCGATACAAGCAACCAAAACATGAATAAAATGAAAAACATTTATTGGTTTTAAAAATAAGAATAATAACCAAAAGACTCGAAAAATACGTTTTTCAGGAGAATGTACTAAAGTTTTTCTTTTAAATATTTTCAATAACATCTGTATTTTGATAGTTGCATTCAAAGAAATGTGGTATTTGATATAACTACATATATAACCGAGTTGTTTTTCAAATTCCTGCAATTTCATATTAAGCCGCGATGAAATGCTATAGACAGCATACTTAAATTCGTGTAACTTTTTTATTTATCGAAATGGGACGGATTTCGATATGGGCATAATAATTATAAAATAAAATAAAGCTAACTTAGAAAATTATGTAATTTAGACGATATTATTACATGCAATAACAAAGAAAAAATTACTTGGTATTGCAGACGCGTTGTCATCATGAGGCCTAAGATAAATCCAGTAATTACACTGGCTATTTTTCTCGTCAATCCGAAACACAGCGAACTTTTAACGACTATTGGAACGAAAATCGGAATGTCGGCGGTACCTACCCTGACGACGACGCGACGTATGGTAGGCATACAGGCCTACCACAATAAAAAAAATAAGTATAAGTGACATCAACAAACACGCAAAACAGACCCTAACATTTATGTCAGGGTCTATTTTGCGTTATATTTATATAAGAAAATCTATTTCTCACTTCTCCGTCAATACGTAAATGTAACTCACCTGAGAATGACAAATGTAAGTTAAGCATCCATTCGTATGACCCGGCGTAGCAGCCGCTAGCAGCTGGTAGCCTCCAAACTTGACCAGGTCTCCGTCAACCAGGTGGACGTCAGCTTGGGCACCGGAAGCCTTGCCTATAACACTTTTGGCCCCAGGCAGTATCGATTTAAGTTTCCCCGTTCCAGTCACGTGGTCTGCATGCATGTGGGTGTTCACTATAACGAGAAAAACAGCTTTCTTAAGGGTGGAGTAGTACGAGGAACCCTAATAGTTTCGCCTTTTCCATCCGTCACAGGCTTAGCTCAGATACTCTTCGTACTAAAAACATGTAATTGGCATGGGTCTACAATATTAACCACTCCGAGATCCGACAAAGCAGTAGAATAAAATCTTTAACAAAGATTTTTTAGGGTACTTCCCCTACATACTACGGCTACGTTTCGTCAGTTCTCAGTTATGGCCTGATCATATGGGGAAATTCAGTAGATATAGATAGAGCTTTTAAACTGCAGAAAAAATGTATCAGAGCTATTACTGGCGCTTGGTTCTTAGACAGTTGTAAACCGTTATTTCAAAAACTAAATATACTTTCGTTGCCTTGCCTATATATTAGAGATGCCTGCTGTTTTGTTAAGTCGCATCCTGGCTATTTCGAAAAATACACGGAAGTGTCGTAGACCACCCAGGATACAATATCAGTATTTGTTGCATCGGCCGCCTTCCTCTACATATATTTACAAAAATAATGTGTATAATATGTGCATAATATTATATAACAAGTTACCAGTCAGTTTGAAATTACTTCAAGAGAAAACATTAAAAAAAGCTCTATCCAATTGGTTAGCGGAAAGATGTTTCTATACTATTAAAGAATATTTCGAATGTAATCAACAAAAATGACATTAATGTTGTAAATTGAAAAAGAATTGTGACCATTTTATTAATATTTTACTTATACTTATGACAACAATTGACTAATTATAACCCTGACAATTGAATTTATGAATCACCTATTAACAATAATAATTTTATGACAGCTTATTTGCCTTATTCTGTAATTAGCATGTACTTTTAAACTTAATTTAATATTAACATTTTCACGTCTGCTGCTGACAGACTGAATAACTCTCTTAGGGATTATAATAGCTCTTACCCTGCGATGTACTTCTATTCATGTGTACTATTTATGTTATTCATGCAAATAAACGATTGATTATGATTATGATTACATGTGAAGTGGAGATGAGTTTTTTCATGTCTCAAATGGTGTGAGGTGTCATATGATACATCGTTTAAAAATATTGGGAGTTTGTTAAAACCATTTCTCGATTTAGGGATCCGTTTGTAAAATATTAAGTTTTAACCCGTCAAGCATTAGATTCCAAACACAATAGATTTTTTAAATGTTCCAGCCCTCGGGATAACGCCGTTTGAGGGATCAAAGTGATAATTTATTATTAGCCGGTAAATCCCCCCTCTAACTCCGCATATTACGATGGACAACTAAGGAACCCTACACTACTCCAACCGCCACTCGCTCTCCAGCTTTTTATTGATTGAGAAGTAATTTATAATTTTAAGTTACGAAAATCAAAAGAAGTCTAATAAATTGCGAAAAAGACGGTTTTTGCGTTTTTATTAGAAAGACATTAGCTTAATAATATGTCTTTTCTATGTGTGTGCCTATACACACGTGACCACAATCTCACCTGATGTTTAGCGCCAATGTGGTCGACAATGTTACGTGCTCACCTAGAATTTTTTTTTTCAGTCTATCCTTGAAGAGCTCCAAGTTGTACCGGTCTGTCAACGGCAAAGTCACACTCTTGATAAAACCTGATAAAGGGGACTTCGTTTAGCGGTAAATTAACACGCCTGTGTTTTGTCCGCATTAAATGTGACGAGGTTGGCATCGCCCCATTCGGAGACCGTCTGAAGGGCCACATTCATGATATCAATAATGGCCTATAAACAGGACTGTACTTCCACTCTGTCGGCCTTTGCACTGGAGAAATATCTGGGTGATACTGTGCTGTCATCTGCATACCCAATGGTACCGGGTATAAGCAAGTCATTTAAATGCAGCAAGAAGAGAGTTGCAGATAAGACTGAACCTTGGGGAACGCCAGCATCTATCGCCTGTTGATCAGACGAGTACCCATCCAGGACCACTCGTATCGATTGCTCCCCAAGGAAGTCTGATATCCAACTGCAAGGGCCATCAGGAATACCGAATCGAACGCTTTGAAATGTCAAGTGGGCCGGCGCGGCAGAATCCAAACTGGCGATCGCTGAGGAGATCGTTATCTTCTAGGTATACTAGGAGTCGATTATTAAGTACCTACACGTTCCATAATCTTGCAAAGTATGAAAGTGACTGAAATAGGCCTACGGTTAGAAGGATGGGCACGGTTTTTTTTCTGGCTGCGGTATTGGTTGTACGTTAGTAAGCTTCTACGAATTAGGAAGTTGTCCAGTTTATAGCGAGAAGCGGTATAAGCGTGTATGTATATGAGACAACTCAAGAGCACAGTCACGCAGAACAATAGCTGGAATGCCATAAGGATCACTTGCTTTGTTTATTGACCAGAGAATGCAAGGTTTTGAGTACCTCTTTTTGGCGAAAATGTACTTTATTCATGTGGAAGCCAGTAGAAGGAAGTGAAGGTGGAAGTTTACCTGTGACATTCAGTCGTTAATTATGTGCAAAGAGTGCAGCAAACAATAGAGCCTTTTTCAAAGCAGAGTGCGCAAGCGTACCATCTGGCTTCAGCAAGGGTGGTGTTGAAGGGTGACAGAAATTCGATTCGACCGCTTTTGCCAGAGACCAAAACGCTTTGCTCCCAGATGGGTAAGTGGTCAGTTTGGTGCCTATATGGCTGATGCAGTCGAAACGTAATTTACGTATTTATTTATTTTTATACAACTAGATGACAAACAAGCTGACGGCCCACCTGATGGTAAGTGGTTACCGCTGCCTATAGACACCTGCAATAACAAGGAAAAATCACTTGATATTGCAGGTGCGTTGCCATCCTGAGGCCTAAGATATAATGCCGTCATGCCCAGTAATTACACTGGCTACCTTTCCCTTCAATTCGAAACACAGTGAACTGTTTCACGGTTGAAATAAGAAAGGCGGTGGTACCTACCCAGACGACCCTACATACGGCCCTACCACCTAGTAAAACGTAACAGCTATTTATAGGTATTGATAGCTTGGTTATAGGCTTTCTCTAGGTAACCGGAGTTTTGCGAATACGGGCTTCAGCCCAGGCGAGGTAAGCGGAATGTTTCCGCACAAAAGCACGGTAACAACCAACATTGAACCAAGGGCGAAATTTGCTGCCCGAAGAAACTTCAGAGTATGGTATGTAGTCTTTCATGCTTTGACGTATGACTTCGGTTACAGCCTCTGCGTAGCTCGACGGATCACCAGAGGAAAAGCAAACCTGTCTCCAAGGATAAAAAGCAAAAAAGTGGAGCATCTCATCCCAATCTGCAGGCTTTTATCGCCACACTCGTCTTATACTACTTGATTTCACAAGACAGTGGTCGGATGACCCCATTGCTGCAGAAACCGACACGGAGTGCCTGTCAGGGTCAGATGTGAGTAAAAACTCCAAACAGTTTGCCGTGTGAGGGTCCACAGCAGGTACTCTTGTGGCATAGTTGATGAGCTGGAAAACATTCAACGAAAGTGCCAGTTTACGTGCCTCTCGTGAACCATGGTCAGTTATCTGGTACGGGAACAGTTATTTATGATGATGTGCATTAAATTCCGCCAGAATGACTAACTGAGCCGAAGGATGTTCGGTTAAAGCCTCGTGAGCAGACTCACTGAGATATTCGAAAAGTCTAGTTGTCTCATAATCACCGCTGTGCGATCGATATACGACGGCATATAATAGAATAGAATAGAAATAGTTTATTCAGTGTCACAACTAGAATTAATACATATTTCTGACCTTAAAATACATTAAAATTAGTGGCACTAAATAGGCGTCCACTCAGCATATTGTCAGGTCACCCGTAGGTAACATGACGCTGGTCTTCCGTGAACACCTTGAACGGGGGAGAGCAGCTGTACACAAAGTAACCTTATTGACTTATCTATTAAATGGAAAAGGTAAACAATAATATGGCAGCAAAATAATAAAAAAACAAGCCTAGTCTCAGCCATCACATGATTTCACTTACATAGCTATATATAGCACTGGAATGCTTACAGAATAAAATAATATAATATAAAGTATTATCCAGGCCAGTGTCCACCATGAACCATAATACCGGTCGTCAACCGGCAAGGTGGAGCATTCTGCGATTTGTCGCGACGTGGCGGGGCAGAGGGTAGTGCCTAACCACGGCCGAAGCCGACCACCGGAGAAGAAATAGCTACTCGTTTGGCACCACCCAGGGGTCACTTGTAGGGTCTCGTGGAACCTACGGAAGCGAGTAGCGTCGACCCCCAAATATATCCTCACAATGTCAGCACAAGCGGCTATAACAGTGTGTTTCAAGCTGCACTAGGTTTCTTTGCGGGACTCTTCTCACCGCTTCACATCAGGTGGTGTAGAGTAATTTGTCGTACTTTGTATGAAAAAAACTATTATATTTCTAATCACAAACTAGCATTTTATTTTTATTACTGTTTGGATTTATTTTGCTGTTCCTTCCAGCGCAAAAAGTTCAAGCAAAAACTGATATTTACCCCCTCGGTAAAATGGACAAAACATTAATGTCTGAAATGACTGAGACTCAATTCGGAGCAGGTTGGTTGGTCGGTTGGTTTTCTGAGCAAAATGTCATTTTGGTGTGGCTGACCCACAAGACACTTAATTTCTTATCTACTTTATAACAAAATTTGTAAGGAACTGTATACTCACATGCGAATAGCAGTTTGAAGCCCAACTCGGTGATGAGCTTGGCATCTCTCTCGGCGTGTTCCAGCACAGGGTCTATGAGCACCGCCTCGCGTGTCCTGTGGTCCGCCAACAAGTATGTGTATGTACTGCTCTCTGTATCGAAGAGCTGGTAGAAATTAGATGCATCAAGGTCTAAGCCAATCTCACAATGTTACTTAAACTTTGAACATAACTGTTTCCCGGATCATACTTCTGTCTGTTACAACCGTGCGTACCTTGCCTAGTTCTACAAGTAGTTAGTTTGGAGCACGGAATAAATAAAATTTCTAACCGTTATGTGGTTTTGAGTATTCATATATGCTGCACCACAAGACTAACGAGGTTGAAAACCATAACAAGAACTACGTCATCAATACGTAAATTAAAATTAATTAATTCTGAATATCTTCTGAATTTTTATTTTTAATACTAAAAATTATGTTTAAAGGATATTTAGAAAAATAACTAAACTACATTAAAATAATGTCCCTGGGGGTAAATCATAGGGTTACCCTAACTCAGCTAGTAGTTCAGCGGTCCGAGAGTCAGAGCACAAACCTCTATATGATTTCTTCTACTTTAGGGTCTTTTTGTAAATCTGAATACTTTGTCTACTTAGTTTGTTCTATTTACCTATGTAAGGTACATCTATTGTTAATTTGTTAGCGAGTTCGTACTGTAGCTAGTACCTAACTACGCGTAAAGATTTTAATACAAACAATGCTCTAACTTTATAATTGAAGACAAACCAAAATTTATACTAAGTAGGTACATTTGCAAAATAACTCTTATTACTACCACGTAGAATGCTATTGTGTAATATGTCTTAGTCATTTAAATGGCAGAGTTGCTAAAAAAACGTGAACGTTAACCTTCACCTTCAAAACAGATTATCAAAACATATTGAAACTACGAATATAATAAACAACTGATATACCTAGTTAAAAAATGTTTTGATACCACTTCCGCGTTGCCGATTTTGTAAAAACCTTTTCACACCCTTTTTGAAGAACCCCATGCTAAACTCGTCTGTGAAAACTTCTGCACCGAGCTCATTCCACAACCTGAGCGACGCGAGACTCTGGAATCGTACAGTACACGAACACTTTGGTTCCAACGAGGGGTTTGGCGAGAGATACACTGATAAAAAGAGGCCGTAGCTTAGGCATCATGTCAAACAATTCCTCAGAACAGACCCCGTTCCCTTTATACAAACGGTAGAACACACATATGGCGGCACAGTCTCTCCTTGGGTTAATGGTTCAATAACGCTTATTCGTAACATTAAATAGGGGCACGCTTACCTGTCTAAAGAAGAAGTAAGAACTTTTTCCCATTGTTGAAGACATTAGTCTTATTTGGTTTCTTATATTCGTTGTAAATACAACACCGGCTATTCTTAAACTGGGCACTGTTAGCTGCTGAAGCATCCTATAAACAAAATTACGTCATAATAAATAGGTAGGTACCATTACACAGTAAACATATAAAGCAGCAGTGCTCAATCGGAAATGCAAATATTTTGGTACCAGTTATACAGCTATTTGTTGAATTGGATGTGTACCTGTAGCTATAATAGTGGTAAGCTTTCAAAGTGAGCAACTGCTTTCTTAGGGCCAAACCAAATGGTGTGGTGCAGTGCCGCTGCGGCACCTGAGCGGTACCACAGCGTACAAAAATGTATTGTATGCCACACGGCGTCCTGCGGTGCGCTCCGGCGCCGCACCGCACCCGCACCGCTCGCGAAATGAATCGAGACGATGCGGAGAGAGGTGAGCGGACGAGCGGCGCCGTAGCCCCACCCCCACTGTTCAGTTGTTTATTTACGCAGCATTGGGAAGGATATATGTTTGATTAGGTCGCTGCGGCACTGTAGAACGTTGCGACGTCGCGTCGCACTGCCCGTGTGGTCGCCAATGCAGCGTAATGGCTTGCGGTGCGGCGCCGCACCGCCCGGCCCGTGTGGGTTGACTGGGTTTTATTTTTATTATTATTATTTTTTGTTATTGTTATTGTTTGGTTTTACAATGGTTGTATGATTTAGCTTAGTATTATTCTAATTGTTCACATATGTGAACTTATACTAACTTATTCACTATGGTGATAATGATGTGCCGTAACGCTTGGGTTGGCCCTTATACAAATGAGATGTTTACGTGACCACGGGTGCATAAACTAATATCAATATGAGTGAGAAGTTTACTAGCTAAGATAGATATATATTACAAAATTGTTTCTATGCCGAATGACGTGCTAATGCGCCCACCCTTTACAGGAACTGCCACCGGGTTTTTACAAATCCCGTTCGATTTACTGGAGGCTTAGATACTCTCCGAACTGGGCCTTGTGACTATCGGCCAACTATCCGCTACGCTACGACACGGGAGAAAATCAAGCAGCTTTCAATTGCGTCACAGCTTCGGAAAGGACAGCCAGGGGAGTGCGGTAATCTAGACCGTAACTAAGTGTGATGTGACCTAGGCACATAGATAAGTAGGCTCTTATTTTTTATTAAATATTGCTTATTTGAATATTTTTTTTACTTTTAGTTTTCTAACTTCTTTTTTGATCACAAAAAAAAAGTTAGAAAACAAGTGATAAGGTAGAACTAAATAATATTATATATGATAGATAGCCACATTATTTTATAGATAAAGCACATCAGGATCAACAGACAAAAGTCTTCAGAGGGGTACCCAAGTGCGCGCCACAACCGTCCACAGCATTTATTTATTTTATCTAGTACAATTAATAGGTCTACTTATAAAAATGTCTAAACTAGAAAAAAATTACATCTTGAGGCGGGGATCGAACCCGTGCGGTTATCCCCAGTCAGCGTTGCCAGACCTACGGATTTGTCCGTAGAATTACGGACTTTGAGTCTTGTCTACGGACATACGGATTTTAGTCGCAAATCTACGGATTTTTGTTAGATTTCATCCACCCGACCCAAACTAATATTCAAATTAAATAAAATTTTGCATCAAACAAAACGTTAGTCCGAAAAAAAAGGTAATTCCTGCGACCTGCGTTTCGTTCCTTGTTATTTTGTAATTATTAATACAATACATCATACCTTAAACCTCAGATCCTTAAACTATTTAGATTGTTTGATTAGTAGCGACTAGCGACTAACGTAAAACGGAATGAACTATTCGTGATTCGTTGGTTTTGTTTGGTTTGGTTGGCGGCATTTTTTTGTATATTTTGACAAGGACTGTGTTATTTTGAACCGACTTCAATCTTATAGGTATTTTTTTTCTATCTATGTACACCGATTACACCGAGATTTTTGATCTGATTTACGTGATTCTTTTTTTGTTTGCTGCGGAATAGTTGCCATTTGGCCCCATAAAATTTTTTACAAAATCAGTTGGGTAGTTTGGTTTTTAAATAAAAAAAACTGAAATGAGTATGTCATCTATGCATGCGAAATTGCAGAATTTTGCTTTCATATGACTTTTTAGTGAAACGATACGATAGTAGGAAACAATATAAGCTGAAAGTCACCCATCTAGCTTTGACCTTAGAAAGTTATCACTAAAAATTGTGAAAAAAAAATTTAAACAAAAATTAAAACCGACTTCAAAAAACTGAAATGATATAATAATTAAATTTAAGTAGGTACTCATCACCAAGGCTAGAAACATATATTCGGAGTTGGTGCTAAGTTGATTCCAGAAATAATAGAATGTGAAGCACCTCATAATTTTAAACGTTAAAAAGTAGTAGGAAACGGTGAAGTTCGGTAGGTTACACCGATGGCGTAGCGGTTATCGCGTCTGGCAAGACCCCAGAAGACGCGGGTTTGTTTTTTTGAGCATATTTTTTTTTTATCTTTTTCATTCTTTATTTGTATTTCTTACAAAACTATTCCGGTTATAAATGGTCATAAAAATGACCTTGAACCTTTTTATATTTATTCATATTAGCCTTTATTTCCAACTCAGATATAATAATGTTGATTTAAACTACATATATACATATTACACATTGGTTCTCGGAATGTCGGCGTGTCCTTTCGACACATAGGCCTCCTCCAGATTTTTCCAGTCTTCTCTTAGCAATGCAGTTCTATGCCACAAAGGGCCTGCTATTTTCTTGATAGATGGCTACCACAGCTATACTACGATGGGTGACGGGTGATCCCAGCAGATTTCGCAGCCACTTGCCAAATTCTTGATTTGTCAAATCAGGCATTTGTCAAATTCTTGATTTGTCAAATCAGGCATTTGTCAAATTCTTGATTTGTCAAATCAGGCATTTGTCAAATTCTTGATTTGTCAAATTAGACATTCGTCTAATCCTAGATTAGTCATATTCTACTCAAGTCAAAAGCTTAATTTGTCAATTTTGCAATTCGTCAAATTATAGATTGATCAAAACCTAAAACTGTCAAATACTTAATTAGTTAGATTATTAAATTGTGAAATCCTTAGCTTGTCAATTAATCACATAAATAAAAATGTTAACGTGACATTTAAAAACAAAATAATACTACTATTGTTTTCATCTGCTAACAAATGTTGTAAGACATGCGGATATTGGTTTTCACAAACTTGTGACTATGTTAAGCCCTTGACTTCGTCTTGGCCTTACATTTGACTACTCATTTGTAAAAATCGACTTACCACACTAGTATTATAAATAACTATAATCTACATACATAAAATGAAATCTAGTGAAAAATTGAAAATTTCATCAATTTAGCTCAAACGGTTATTGATATATTAACATTTGAAAACCGGCATTTTTGTGACTGACTGACTAACTCACTCATCAAAAAACTAACCCTCTTCTTGATGACTTGATATTTAGTACCAATGGGTGACTAATCAATAGCCCTTCCTCAAATATGACCAATTTTTATTTGTTGAGATTTTTTTAAACTGAAAGCTATGTAATAATGTAAATAAATATTGTATTGCATAATAAACAACTTACTTGTTGACGATGTAAAATTTAAGACGATGTAAAACACTGTAGGTACTATGGTTGTAAAATTTTCATCACACAATATTATCGCGGTAAGCTTATCACAGGCAACAATTTATTACCAAATGAACGAAACGAATAACATAGAAAATAATAAATAAAATTCAATTCAAAAATTTGTATATGTGAAACTGACGTGAAACGTGAAACTGTCATACTGACAGTCAATTGACGTTGTCATTTTTTCTTTGTTTTTTTTTGTTCTCCCCATAAAGGGACGGCAAAGGGAACTAATGCCCATACAGCCATGTCTTCAGTACTTCTTTATTTCTTCATTTATTTCATTTAAATGCTGGCGTAACACATCTCAATGCTTCTCGGGAGTATTTGACACGAAATATATGACGGAAGTCACTTTATGTGCCACTTCATATAATGGTTGTGTAACTTTATGTAATATTGTGGATAACCACAAAAAAGTTCTCATCGTATTTCACACCTTAATCACTTTTATTCTAATAATCTTTTAGTTTCACGTCAACACAAACACTTGAATAATAAATCTACGCCACTTTTATAACTCAATGTTCGCTCAGACACAATTTTTTATTATTGTATTAAAAATTTTCACTCACTGCACAAAAACCCGCCAAACACTCCTTTTTTTGTTTTGTTAATTCTCCCTATAAAGGGAAGGCAAAGGGAACTAATGCCCATGCAGCCATGTGTTGAGTATTTCTTTATTTTTTCTTTTATTTCATTAAAAAGCTGGCGTAACACATTTCAATGCTTCTTGGGAGTATTTGAAACGAAATATATGATGACAGTCACTTTAGGTGCTACTTGATGAGGTGGATAACCACAAAAAAGTTCTCATCGTATTTCACACCATAATCACTTTTATTCTAATAATCTTTTAGTTTCACGTCAACACAAACACTTGAATAATAAATCTACGCCGCTTTTATAACACAATTTTCGCTCAGACACAATTTTTTATTATTGTAATAAAAATTTTCACTGACTGCACAAAAACCCGCCAAACACTCCTTTTTTTTGTTTTGTTAATTCTCCCTATAAAGGGAAGGCAAAGGGAACTAATGCCCATGCAGGCATGTGTTCAGTATTTCTTTATTTCTTCTTTTATTTCATTAAAAAGCTGGCGTAACACATTTCAATGCTTCTTGGGAGTATTTGACGCGAAATATATGATGACAGTCACTTTAGGTGCTACTTGATGAGGTGGATAACCACAAAAAAGTTGTCATCGTATTTTACACCATAATCACTTTTATTCTAATAATCTTTTAGTTGCACGTCAACACAAATACTTGAATAATAAAACTACGCCGCTTTTATAACCCAATGTTCGCTCCGACACATATTTTAATTATTGTAATAAAAATTTTCACTGACGCCACAAAAACCGCCCAAACACTCTTTTTTTTTTTGTTAATTCTCCCTATAAAAGAAAGGCAACGGCAACTAATGCCCATAAAGACAGGTCTTCAGTATTGCTTTATTTCTTTATTTATTGCATTGAAATGCTGGTGTTACACGTTTCAATGCATCTCGGGAGTATTTGATGCGAAATATATGATGACAATGTCCATATGATGCGTCTTTTAGATGTAGGCTAACACAAATACTTGATTTATACAAAACTACACCAATTTTATAACACAAACTTCGCGCCGACACAATTTTTATTTTTTTTATACAACTAGATGACAAACAAGCTGACGGCACACCTGATGCTAAGCGGTTACCACCGCCTATAGACACCAGGCCCCTATTTCACCAACGTGACAATAGGCATGACGAAAGATTTTGAAATTCTCTTCCGTAGTGTATGTACACATTTACTATTTACGAAAAAACCTTTATTTCGGTAATAAACTAACGTTTAGCTAAGTTTAAAGCAATTTTTCTATAAAAAAATTCAATAGTGCGCGAAAACAGCTCAAAGTGTCATGGCGTCGGGTCTGACGTCACGCCCAGGTAAACATCAAATTTTGTCTACGCGCGGTCAGAGGAAAGTTAACAAACATTGCATATTTCGTGTGTAAAAATTGAAGTCTAAAGTTTATAAGTGATGTACAGTGCCTCAATGTAAAAACACATCAATAACAACACCCAACAAGGTGTTTGTATTTGTCCCAAATAAGAAAATATATAGAATAATTAATATACAAGATTTACTAATTAAATAAAACACACATGAAATTTTTGCATTTTTATTTTATATACTTTTATATGGACAACAGGGGATACACATTGGATTTCCAAAATGTAATAATACTTTCAAGAAGAGCCTGACATATATAGATTATCAAAGGTTACACATATAATTTCTACATTTTGACTAGTGGGAAAATTTGGGCATGCAACACAAAAGTAACACTTTTTTAGTCCACTTAGGTACATTTGCATTTGTATCTGAGCAAAGCATTTAAAATATATAAATTTCAAGGTAGTGCTGACTCTTGATTTGAAGGTAGAGCTTTGATTTCTGCCACATTGAACATCAGTGCATGAAAGTTCTTCGCTTCGTCTATGGACCCAAATAAGCAGTGCAATGGCATGATTATATTGGCCCTGGGCAGCAGCACTATTATTTCATTCAACTGACTTTACTTTTTCTTCATATTCATCAACCATCAATGTAACAGCATATTGTTTTCCATAGACTTTATGCTGTGGGCAAATCTTGCATTTTACTGTACTTATGTTTCCTCCCGTTTTAGTTGCACATAACTGATTGCATCACCCTTATTTGATGGTCTAGAAGATCTTAAATAATAGAAACTAATTAGAACAAATACATACATACTATCAAATCAAAAATTATAATATTTTCAAAGTAGGCTACAATTTTAGCATTATTTTAAAGTAAAATGTCTGTTTGTCAGTTAACTTACTCTGAAACTAGAAAAATACTAGCAGGTGCTTTGTAATTACGAAAGTTATTTCGGGTATTAACTCTAAAGTAGCTTTTTCAGCTGCAATGGGGTTAACCTCAAAAATAAACAATGACAAGTTTATTGTAAAAATAACCTATGAAAATAAAATAAACTCCTCCCAGTTCAAAACGAGTTGTATTTGTATCTAGTACTAAGGATAAATATAAAATTTACTTACAAAGTGGTTTAACTCAGATGAGCAAAACTCTTTATTTGTTGCGAGAAAATCACCCAACATCAATAAATCAATCCTAGGCAAATTTGAGCTGTTTGCCGTAAGAAAGCCTGGTTCCATTGTTATAGATTCGTGTTCTAGAGTCGAGTGGAGTGGATAAATCACACTTTCACTAATAAAAAATCAATTCAAATGCGTTATTTTGTTAAATATCGGTAGTAGTCACAACAAAACACAAGAGGGAGATGTTTGTTTACCTAAGCGTGACGTCATGCGCTGTGATTGGTGTTTCAGTCAAAATGGCGGATTGCAGTATTTTAGTCTTTTATTTTATTGAAAATCTTAATAATCTCAGGTTTTTAATTAAAACCGAATCGGTGTTTTAAATCCTTTTCATGCATATTTTCCCCTAAAATCATTAAATCATTAATTATTTGATGCTGTCGTCACGCCTATTGTCAATTACATATGTCGAGTGACAATTGTCCAGCGACAAGTGACATGTGACACTTTTGAAAATAATTTTTCATAGAAATGCTTATTTATGTGAGGCAATTTCTAACAATTTCTTGTATCTAAACCTCATTACAATTGTGTTATGAAACGAGAGTTATTTTTCCTAGTCTACATATTTGTAGGATTGTCGGTAAATCTTGACATGAGATTAAAGCTGTGTCAGGCTTGTCGCATGCGTTACTGTAGTATGCCGTGGTTAACATACACTCGTATTTTCAAAATAGCTCTCCGTGAAGGTAGTGGTAATGATAATGATAGTACCAGCGATTTTTATGATTTTGCATGCATATGGAAGAAGAATTATTTTTCTTTCATTCTTGCGGATTTTGCGCTTAAAGAAAAATTTCGTGTCAGTAAAATCAGTGTAGAATATATAATAAATAGATTCAGTGCTCGTATTGAACGCTACCATACATCGCTGTATCAAACAAGTTACGTAGCACTGCAATTAATTGTCAATGAAATGTTTGGTAGTGAAGTACGGTGGCCTGACAATCCGAATTCTGTTTCAAATTTATTTAAGGTAGTGCAAATATTCTAATAATTGGTGGAATCGTAGATGGGTCGTTGATACCCATTGATTCACCTCGGCAAAATGAGTACAATTATGTTGCCGTAAAGGTAATCATTTAACCCTCTAACTCCCATATGGCGTTACCTAATGCCGTGACAATTAAAATTTAATTGTGTCTGGTTTATCGGGTCACAATGGGTAATTAACACCATGGTTGTTTGTGGGCCCAACAGTTTTTTTTTCGCCAATGCATGATGGCCGGGCTCTGTTCATGACGCAAGAGTGCTACGTAATTCGATTAGCTCAGCATTATAAGGTTGGAAACGGTTCCCAAATAAAGTTATATTATAAGGCTCATCACTCCAAAGATCCCTGTAGGAATACAAATAACAGAAGCAGTTATTTTTGTGAGCTTTTAGTAAAGTACAAAAAGATTAGGTAAATGAAAATGTTCTAGAAATATTAAAAATAAAATTCGCTTGTCCTAATCATTTCCGTGTGTATCCGTTGTCAGCATTTTTTTTATACCACTAAAGTGGTAAATGCAATACGTTTTTAGTTTAATAGTTTCAAATAAGTTTTTATCAAAGAGAGCAAAGGTATGTATTTATTGAGTGTACGTGAAATACCTACTTATAACTAATAAAACAAAAAACACGGATCATTATTGTTACTCTGAAGACTTTTCTTTACTTTTTATTTGATTTAACAATTGCTAATGTTTTAAAAAATGAGCCCGCTAAATTCATGGACGAAAACTTGATACATTTTACCCTAAATGATCGTTTAGTTTAGCCGTGACAATTATTTTTTGACAATTGTCACACCTATCAGCATGGTGAAATCACAACTTGACAAATGTCACATTTTCTAAACAATTGTCGTACCTGTCAGCGTGGTGAAATAGGGCAAATAGGGGCCTGCAATCACAGATTAGAAAGAGTATCCTGCAATAACAAGGAAACATCACTTGATAATGCAGGTGCGTTGTCATCCTGGGGCCTAAGATGAAATGCCGCAAATGCACAGTAATTAAGTACACTAATTAATCATTATAATTTACTATAATATTAATTATTATAAAATCTTGACTAACACCACAAAATCCCGCAAAACACTCCAATTTTTTGAAGTTGACTGTTCAAGTGTTATTGAGCCTTTTTACAAAGAGAATATAAAACGCTACGCTAGAAGAGACGGGACTTCAAAGAAAAAAAATATCTATAGAACGTGCACGCCAGACTCATACCAATATAATAAAAATTCAGCCAACAGTCTGGCAACAATAATGCCAACATAAGCAATAAAATAGGGATGTGCTTAGTAGGGATTAGAGATATACTTTAGATTATTCAGTATAATATACAATATATCAAGCTTGACTACTATGACAACATGGTAGGTTGTTAGGTTGACGGTAGGCGTGTGAATCGTCCAGCCCGCTTATTCTCAATTGTCGGATCACGGATTCGATTCGAAAAGTCACATGCCGTCTCGTTTGACGCACTGCGATAAAAAGTGACAGGTATAGAGTTTCCGAAATTCGAATACTTTCCGACAGTTGAGAATAAGGGGGGCTGGATCGGCCATCAACACCGATTTGGGTTCCGACTACACCAAAAATATGTCGCGATTTTGTTGTCGATTGGTACCTACACCAAATCCTTCCCTGTCAATTGAACCCACTGTTTACATCTGCGAAAAAAATAAAGTGGTTTATTTAATGGGCACGACATCGATAGGGAAATAAAATTGTACAGACAGCACTATTTTTTACTTAGGTCGGTAGGTAAATATTACTATTATGTACAAAAATTTGTGCTAAAATCACTATTTAAACAATAATAGCTTTAGAATAGAACTAATTAACAGTCATTGGTACTTACCGATCATCATTGAGAGGAAATTCAGACATATTATGTTCGTTTTACATTGGCCGCCGGCGTGTCTTTAAATTACATATTTCTTATCATATTCGTTTACTCATTTAGTTACTTCACATCACACACAATCCTTTTTGGGTCAAGCTTATTTCTTGAGGCAAAACACTCGTTTTTAATAATAATTTACATTAATTTCTGATTTAAGAAAATTCTCCAACACAACTAAATGAAATGTCAAACGTTTTGAAAACAAGACAACAGCGACAGAGACAGATGACAGATATAAATCACCTGTTTATGAAGAGCGTCGACCACCATATTGATTGTATGGATAACGCCTTCTTTCGGATTGAGGCGGATTATACCGCCATTACTGAGCGTGCACGTTTCATACAATTTTTTCTTACGAACTTGCGCTAGACTGCCTTTTTATGAATTCAGGGGCGCGTTCCAAGCCTACACTTCAAACACTCAGAGTTGTTTTTTGTCTTCCTCTAAGGTGTGGAACGATACAAGTTGTTTTTATAACCTCAAATTTTGACAAGGAGTTCAATCGTTATCTAAAACTAATACGACGTCTTCCATTCCGCATTAATTTTCTGTATTAAGTCTGTATATAATTTTTATTCACTTTTATATAGAGTAAACTAAAATAAGAATTCCTTTTTTGAGATTTGACATAACCCATTTCATTTTTGACGGTCCCTAATACATAGGACGTTTTAAACGTCAGTATTTCTAACCATCAAAATTGATCGCCAAAAAGTTGCAACTCTCCGAGGCTCGGAACCTTGAGCTCAGAACGGGGTAGTTGTGACAGCCAAACGTCATACCGAAAGGCACGAAACGGCCTTAGAGTAAAAAGTTGTAGGCTTGGATCGCGCCCCAGTTTTACAGCTTTGGCTATAATAATACAAGATCTTTAAATCCTATCATTTCCTATTAAGAATCATTTTTTAAAGAAATGACTACATACTAGGGCATTTATTATTAGTAGGGCAGTTTACATTTTAGAACCACTTCTGTATAGACTGCCATAAATGCCATGAGACAATATTCTAAATGCTTGTTTTATAAAATATTTTTTTACCTAATTTTTAAAAACCATGCAGCAAGAGGTTACGAATAGTCTCATGGTATGAGACTTTACATTTGTTCCTCGATCGACTAGATATTATATTTGACATGTTATCGAATGCATTTATAATGCATTTTTTCTAGCGATTATCGACATGCATTTACCTAGTGGGGTAGTTTAGCAACCGGTACGGTATAATTTTATTTTAACCGTTTTGTGATGAATGGTGGCGTGGCGTGGGATTGATACTGATATTAATTGTTATACTTATTTAGTCTTACAATTACTGTAGAAGAATTTAATAATACCAATTCTAGTGATTAAAGACAAAAATTATGGATAAAATGTTTTAAGAAAACTTTTAAAAATTATTTGATATGACAAATGACAAAGTGTCAATCTACTCTTCATAAACAAAATTACAGTTCAGAAAACACAAAATGTAAATTGTTGATTCTATTTATCTTAATTAAATGATCAACGTAAAAACACTGCGCAAATATTCGTCTAAAAATAATAATAATTGAACTTAGCAATCTACCTACTTGTAAAATATAAAACCAGTCAACCAGACGTAAGTAATACAATCCATGTTTGTTTTTCCTGTTTCCAAAAGCTATCATTTGTAATTCAAAACTAAAGGTTTATTATTAGTCTACTCGTATAAATAGCTTTTTTAGTTGTTTTAGGGCTAAGCTATAGACCGTTATAAACATATCGGACATAAATGATTACGATGTCATTCACTTAATTTTACTAGATTAATGTTATGAATTATTTTTTGTGATAGACAATTGAATATAATTAAAATAAAAACCTGCAATAATTGCGTAAAGTTTTTCCCAAAGCGACAATATACTACTCTGTCAAGAAAGTACCGGGAAAATATCAATTATACACAAAATGTTAGTTATTCATCCAAATTTATTTTAGCACCTTCAAAGTATGCTCCTTCAGAAACGATACACTTACGCTAACGAATAATCCAATCATCAAAACATTTTTAAACGCTGTTTCCGGCAATCAGTTCTTGCCGCGAATTTTCCTTTATGTCTTCTACGATTGAAAACATGTAGCTCAGGCTGTCTGCCCCCTTATTCTCATTTGTCGGATCACGGATTCGATTCGAAAAGTCACATGCCGTCTCGGTTTGACGCACCGCGATAAAAAGTGACAGGTATAGAGTTTCCGAAATTCGAATACTTTCCGACAGTTGAGAATAAGGGGGCTGGACAAATCTTCAAAATAGCTTACATTTAAGTAAGGCTAAACACGCTTATTTCAGAACAGGTGACGCTACAGAATCTTAGATAAGCGATCGAAAACGTGTCCAGCCAGCTTGAAAAACCACTTTTCGCTGGTCTCTCAATCTCGGTAACGGAAGTGATTTTTACGACATTTTGCATATCAACGGGCGTCACATAAATTTGTGACGGGCATTGAGCTAAAAGTTTTGTGATACGTACAGCGGTTTAGTAGAAAAATGCAAAAATCTGGGTCCAGCCAGCTTGAATTTACGTAAAAAACTTCTGGCTGGCATTTCTGAATCTCAATAACGGGAGCGTTTTCGAATATGTTTCCTCTACTAACAATATGTGACGCAAATTGTGACGGATTACCGTCACAATTTGCGTCACATATTGTTAGTACGTACACAACGTACGCACGCACGTACGTCGCAGCGTACGTTTGATTTATGGCGTCACGTGAAAGGGTTTACGATAAATCAATTAAAACTAATGTCCAGCCAGCTTGAACTTCAAGCTGGCTGGACAGATGTATCTCCGCTGCATGATGGTCTAAGGCCTTAGAAATATGTTAAAGTTTTTGTGACGGGGACGATAATGATAATCTGAATTTGTGACGGAGAAAGTTTGCGTAGTTTCTAAGATATTGATCAATTAATTTCTTTCTTACAAACCCTGCATTAGGGTTACGAATATTGTAGGTTTTATTTAGAACCAAGTAGATATTATTTATGAAATAAGACTGTTGTTATTTATTCAATCCACCACTTAAAAAGTTTGAATATCACAATAATTATAATATATTAATCAATTGCTTTACTAAACCTTAAGATTAAGCCTCTGTTCAGCCGTAAGTGATGTAGTATAGTTTGCTCACAAACTACATTAATACACGATCAGTTCGCATTTTGTACTTATATTATAATCACAGATAATAATAATAATAACTTTTATTTCTTATAACTTATGCTAAAATTAACAAATAGTGGCTGGGACACACCTTTTAAGTATTTCATATACCTGTGCCAGGCGGCCCCGCTCTTCAATAACAAGATACATATTTAAACATAAGTAAAGATTAAAGTAGTAAAGTAAGCAAAATATAATTATTCTATAGTTACATTATTACTCTCTCTCTCATGTGGTGTGTGTGTGTGTGTGTGTGTGTGTGCGCGCGCGCGCGTGTGTGTGTGTGTATGAGTGAGCGAGTGTGTGTGTATGTGTGTGCGCGTGCGTGTGTGTTTGCTGTACTTAACCTTTTGTATGATAAAGCAATAAAGATTCCGTTTCTTTGTAATCGAGTGTTTGAAGCCAATTATTTATTTAAAACTTTACATTTATAGTAATTCATAGAATATATTGTTAATCTTTTATTAATTGAATTGTACAAGTGAGCTGATTGAATTACGTGTTGTTTTTGAGCAAAAGCTGATTTAGTAGGGTTAATGCGAGCAACATGGTGCTTTCTTCTTTTATTTAATATGATTGGGTCATATTTTAAAGATAGCATTACAATGTATAAGCAAACAGTTTTCTGTGCTGTGGCTGCCTTTTGACCTTGTATAAATTGGGAAGACGCTGCTGGTGTGAAATAATAGCATTAGTCCCTTATTTAACTTTTTTGTCAAGTATAATATCTATAAATTTAAAAACCCGTTTTTAGAATCATTATGGTCACCCTACTGGAAAGAGAAAGTGACCCCACAGAGAGTGGGATAGCAATATGTAAGTATTGTTCAGTTAGGTATTGAGAGTTCTCGCTACGTCTTGTCTTGTATTGTATGTCTTCATGTTCATCCCCACTCAAATATTTGCGTGACCGACGGACCACAAAGATGATCACACAACTTAGAGACACCGCACATATACAATTTCAAGTTGGCCAACTAAATCGCAGAATGTCTAATAGGCATAGAATCTTATGATAGCCCGCACATTATATCAACTAAGTCGTTCAAATAGATAGTTGGCCAACTATCGGCCGGTAGCCCGCACACTATAACAACTTAGTTGGTCAGTCGCACGGTAAGATGCAGTGTGACCAGACCCGTGCGCGTTATTTCCCCACGCTTGGATTTTTGCCGACGGGCACGCAGCCGCCCAGTCAATCTCTGCATTCTCTTCTAGTAACAAATGAAAAAATAGAACTGCTGATCGACGAAGTCCAAAAAAGGCCAGCCCTTAAAAAAACTTATCTGAGTAACATCTCAGTTTAGAATGTAAGGTATGATGTTTCCCACGCTCTAATCTGTTACTTAATATCGGATGCACCCTAAATGTTTTGTTCTGTTTTCGTCTTCTTTTTATTAAGTTAAGAAGTGCGTTGTTTTTCCGCATTTTATCGCAGACTTCACCGCGCTAGCAACACTGTCCACCAACTAACTCGGCGAAGTGTGCGGCCTTTGAAAGCACGCAATTTAGTTGTTCGATAGTCTGCCAACTTGAAATTGTATGTATATGTGCGGTGTCTATTAGACATACTTTTTCTAATCTGTGCACACGACCACACCGCAATGTCTAGTTGTTGCGTGAAGCCATACTCTTTCTTTAGTCTATGATTATTGTATTTGTAATTTTGTAGTCAAGTGAGTGGCTGGCAGTATTCAAAGTACTCTGCGGTGTTTGGCCTGTGGTGGATGTCACGAAGTAGTTATATAGCTTACTGCGACTGTGCAATGTATTGATGTAAACATTCCCTTGTTATCTTGTTATTTTTCAGTGCGCTGTACGTTGTTTCATTAATAAATGTAGCCAACCCTCTGAATCAACCAGCCAGACGCAGGAAAAATAAATGTGAACAGCTGTTTTCCTTAATTGGAACCCCGTAATATGATTGTTAAAATGTGAATTTTAGATCACTCAGTGTTTACAACGCATAAACAGAGAAGTGTTAAAATTCTTTTGTTTAGAAACTATGTTTTATTTTTTTAGTCACCGATTTAGTGTGTTCAAATTGTTTTCTGGTGTTGACTGAACAATAGGTAGTCGCTAATACTAATGGTCATACAGTGCTCTCAGTGATAATTTTACTGGATTTTGAATATTTTATCTGAAGTTCTACTGTTTCAATGTAAGTACATAACTATTTAACTAGTACCTCTATAATAATTCAAATAAGATTTATACTATTTTAAAAAGACTCAAAATGCCTTCTAACTTATGTAGTGATTTTTCCAAATAAAACCATTGTCTTAGGAATAAACCAGTTTCTGTTAGTTGTTGTCTCATCATGACATAAACTACTTCCTCATAGAAGATCACTAATCTGTACTATCTAGAAATCAGATAAAATAAAATGGTATACTTATTTGTCATAGCCATATAAAATATATCTGTGTATTCCAAATATTATAAATTACTTTTTAATACAGTACAGACATGTAAATTAAGAGTAAAGAGTGGTACTGCCGTAGAGAGTGTTGGTATTTTTTTGTTCTACTATTATATCTAATATACTCTTAAATGTACAACCGGGTTCTAAAAATGTTTACCATTAAGGTTTTGCATGCACAAATCTGTGTCACAGGTCAGTCAAATTATATCAGTTTGATGATATAATTTGACTAGACATAGAGCATAGATTTTTTCATTTTTGTTTAATAATAATTAGAATTCTTTATTAAATACTATACTAGGTGGTAGGCCCGTATGTAGGGTCGTCTGGGTAGGTACCACCGCCTTTCTTATTTCAGCCGTGAAACAGTTCGCTGTGTTTCGGATTGAAGGGAAAGGTAGCCAGTGTAATTACTGGGCATGGACGGCATTTCATCTTAGGCCCCAGGATGACAACGCACCTGCAATATTAAGTGATTTTTCCTTGTTATTGCAGGTGTCTATAGGCGGCAGTAACCACTTACCATCAGGTGGGCCGTCAGCTTGTTTGTCATCTAGTTGTATAAAAAAAATAGTCTTATTAAAGTAGGCTCATATTACACCTACACATGGCTGTGGGAAACTGGGAGTCTAAATTAGGCAGAAATCTGCCTGTATCTTAGAACATCAGGCCCCCTTCACATCGCCTTGGTAAAAAATTATTAAGCTACATTACAACTACAGAAATGAAAACTAAAAAAAAATAAGAATTCTTGACTGACACATCATGCCTGCAAATTTATTCTTATTCAAAATCGATAGATTTTGGCTTACTGGAAAAAAAAATGTTTTAATTTTTACTGTGTTTAAAAGTAGGATCAACTGAAGGAGAGTTGGCAAAGTGTATTCAACTATTGTCTCTTACTGACCCATTGTGTCTCCTAAATAGACTATAGAATACCTGTCTGGTTTATAGGTAAGTATAGATAGGTATCTCATGATTTGCTGGTTTCAACTTAGTAACTAGCTTCTGCCAGTGAGTTTTCTGCTTTATCCCATGAGAACACATTCCCGGCATAAAAAGTAGCCTGTTTGTTATTTCAGACTATAATCTATCTTTGTGCCAAATTTTATCCAGAGCTGTCCAGCCATTCTGGTGTGGTTGAGTAACAAACACCCATCCAAACTTTCGCATTTATAATAGGTTTACCCGTTTCTGTAGTACTTTGAGTAGCCTATTTTTAACCCCCATTGAAAAGAGGAGTGTTATAAGTTTGATATGTCGGTCTGTGTATCTGTCTGTGGCATCATAGCAGATTAACGAATGCACCGATTTTAAATTGGTAAAAAACCAATTTAAAATCGGTGCATTCGTCGGTGTTTGAAAGTTGACATGATCAGGGTTCTTAGCTATAATTTATGACCCAACTCAGTTCATTTCCTACTTGACAATGCCAATTGATTTGAAATTTAGTTTTCTGTTACTTTGGTGGTGTTTCCAAGACATGCTAACCTTGAGCTGATCCTGTACCATCAAATAGTCTGTGGGATGCTCAATTCTTTAAAAACTTACAGCAGATATTGCGTGTTGGGGCGCATAAAAATGAGATAATGTTAGATAGATAATCAATGACGCCGGGCGTTGCTTTGAATTTTCAATTTTATATTTAGCGTACTTAGTTATAACCTTTAGGTTATTCTGATGATGTATGACCTATATTATTGTAAAGTTGCATTAAAATCCATTCATTAGTTTTGCATGGAAGAGTAATAAATATACATTAGGTATCTATCCATACATCTAGACATTCATATCAACTTACGCGTTTTGTCTGCGGAATAAAATAAGCCTATGTCCTATTCCAAACTATAATCCATCTCTGTGGAAAATTTAATCCAGAGCCAATCAGCCGTTCTGGCTTGAACCAACCTAACAAACATCCAGATACTTATTCGCATTTATATTTTTACGGTTAGCATTAGGTATTTCCTATTTTCGTAAAGTAAGCAAGTAGGTAGGTACTTTACTATCATTTAAATCGCGTGTGTTCGTATTATTCGGTCGTTATCGATTGAGACCCTGACCTGACACACTTCCTTTCTAACTTGCACAGTCTAGATCCAAAATAATGTTTACTTCTTTTACTTCCTATTGTATTTGTTCATAAACATGATGCATTTATTACTGAATGCCAAAGATCCATCCATTTCTGTACAGGTATCCGATTCGATATTCCCTACAAACGTGCACTGTCCATGTTCAATAAATTGCATAAATGTCAATTAAGGTAATGACTAACGTCCTTCAAACCATTTCGACATCAGAGACACGGTCAAACCGTTGCTGGCTTGCTGTAATTTGTAATACTTACAGCTTTGTATTTAGCCGTATTCTATATTATTTTGGAATAGTAGGTACACGGCCGCAGGGCCTGTGTCGAGATATTGCCAGTAAAACTGTCCGAGCATATCACGTTCCCGCCTATTGCAACACGCGTTCGAAAATAGTTGAACTAGGGTAAAGTCACCGGTTATCGACCACTTAAGCGACTCGTTGACTTGCCACTTCATTTTCATTATAATTTTATATGAAAACACTTCTTTCTAATGCATTAATAATATTTTACAAAAGACTTAATTTCATAAAAAAAAAAGTTTTTAGACCAATCTTTAATAGGTAATTTACAAAAAAATCTTTCATGCAAAACAAGCGAAAACACTGGTTATCGGCCATTTGACTCAGATGTCGACCATCAGTGTACCGGTTATCGGCCACTTAATTCACAGTAGAAAAATAACTTTTAACTACGAGCACATGGGGTTGAAATTAGAATAACAGGGAAACAAGGACTCTTGATTAGAATTAACAATTTATTATTTTATGTAATTAACACATAATTATAACAAATAATAATAAAGGAACTATCCATGATCACAGTGTTTTAATAATTAACTATTTAATCATTCAGTAATGTCATAAAATGTCTTCAAAATTTTTCTCCTTGTAATTTTAGCAGGTTATCACAACTCTCATTCATTATTTTAAGTAATTAACACATAATTATAACAAGTTATAATAAGAGGCTATTATTCATGACATTTTTTTAACAATTAACAATTTAATCAGCCAGTGTTTTAATTAAATGGCATCAAAATATCTCTCCTAGCAATTTTAGCAGTTTCACACAACTCAGATTCATATTGTGCAGTTGCTGCTTGAATGTAATACAAATCCTCCAGTTTCGTGCATTTTAGGTGATACCATCAAATACAATGACTCTTCTTCAGTGTCACTAATAAGGTCAATGTCACACGAACCACACTTAATATGGCTTTAAGTTTCTTCTGGTTTCTTTTTATTTGTAGTGGTAGTCTTTTTATTAGGCTTCTTCTTTTTTTGAGGAGGTTCCTTTTTCTTTAGCTGCCTTTCTAGTTTACGTTTTTTTATCTAATTTTCCTTATCCTGTTTCTCTTTTTCTTTGTTCTGGTGATATTGATTCCAAGCTTCAGACGCTATAGCACTCGGAAAATGACTTGATTTAGAACTTCTTTCGTTTTTGTGAGAACAACAGGAAATTTAAAATGTTTTTCCAATGGATCCTCTCTATCATAAGCATCAACGTCAGTAGCTAAAGTTGATTCTTTTAATATGTTACATTTATCTTCTAATGTATTTTTGTTTCTTAATTTTTCTTGACATGTCATCTTTGAGGAATCTGTAGATATTATTGTTTGCTCTTCTATTAAATTATTTTCTTTATTTTCAATTTCCTTAAAAATGTTATCTTCTGATGTATTTATGTTTCTTGATTTTTCCTGACATGTTGTTTTTGAGGAATCTGTAGATAGTATTATATGCTTTTCTATTAAATTATTTTCTTTATTTTCAATTTCCTTAAAAATGTCACATTCTAACTATAGAAGCAAAACTTTCTAAATTTGTGTAACTTTTTAATGAGTTGTCGTGATTATTATTTCAGTGCAATGTTTCAGATTGAATGGCATCGAGCTTATTACAAATATTTGGTTGATTATTGTGTACTTCTGCAACAGTTATGATATAATCCGTTCATTATTTCCTATGGCCGAAAACTAGATTAATTTTTACTAGTTATCGGCCGTCCGTATTTTACTATGGCCGAAAAGAGGTGTAATTTGAACTAGATATCGGCTACTAAAATATCGATATTTCTAATGATTACAGTTTATAAATTATGTAACTTTATAGCGGCCGAAATCTGGTTATAAAGTTACTAAAATCCATCTGTTTGTAAATATAAAGGCAACATCTTAGTGTATTTAAGATTTCCTATATATATTAAAAATAAAAATAGAGTAATATATACCAGTTATCGGCCATATGCCGATAACTAAATTTTAGATGTAACAGTAACGTGTTCCCCGGCCATCAAAAATATCGTAAACAATTAAGATATTATGCGTTTTAGTGCTTGAATATTAAAATTTAAGATGTTACATGTGCGCAAAACCAAACCAATTGACAATTAATCAACAATATCATATTAAAATTTTCCTTGAAAGTCAATGCATGTACTAAGATTTCTCTCTATTTTGACACACGTTCGCACACTCAATTTTCAAATAGGGACTGACAGCACAGTGTGCAGAGTACAGGGTTAAGCCGTTACGTAATAAATCGTCAAGTTCTTCCGGATCTAATGGCGCGGGAATTTTAAAAGATTTGTAGAATAGAAGGTTAATATTCAAAATAATGTGCGAAAAGGCCGATAAATGGTAGTGGCCGGCTAACAGGTGCTTTTACCCTACGTCCTTGCACGTAACGCATGAAGCCATCCTAATAAATAACGTCGATAATTAGAAGAAATCGTTTCGGCTCTATATTGATGCATTATCGATATTTAGCGCCCGCCCGTCTCGGCGAATGGCGTCATCGTAACTATGTTTACGTTCCTACATTACAACTAAGCTTGACCTTCCTCGACCTAAAACTGATCTCTTATAGAAAATTCTTTAGACTAGAAAAAAAACACTAAGCGGGAACCGAACCCGTGACCTTTTCCGATCCGGGTGACTGCCCTGAACACTGAGCTACCGAGGACTTTGATGTAACCCTATGTATTTCTTCTAGTCTTACTGTCTTTGAGTTTTATCTTGAGCAAACGTGTACCTACTACAACTCAGCAACCTTCGCGAGCGTCCCCATCCCCAGAACTGCCTAAAGAAAGTTATGTTACAATTTGATCAATGTCTTCCGAAATTATTTACTTCAATTAGTTCAAAAATATTTCGTAAATGAAACACAATAGCTGATAGCAAAAGTACTGTAAAATTTAAGTAAGTAAGACGTAGTTATAGGATAATAAGTTCCATTCACACAATACAATCATAATGCGCGTCGCGAGTTCGCGACTACAAGTGACCTTTAAAACAAATAGGTATTACGGTATTACCCTTCATTTGAGTTACCTACATACAGCAGACAAAGACAATTTATCATCTTTTAGTTAAATAGAAATCTAGTCAAACAGGAAATTATTACTAGGTTTTAGTTGGTATAATGACCATCATGGCCTAAGTCAAATGCGAATAAAAAAGTACAACTTTCAGGGTTCTAGTTACCGAGATATTCGTAATTTTTTTTATATATTAAAGTGTATATTTAGTATATTTACTAGCCCGCAAAGGGTACAACTCTACGGCGCTACTTTACAGACAGTAAAATTCAGTGTTTTCATTCCTTGATGACATTCCGCTGCTCAATCCTTTGTTTAACAGCGAAAGTAATACATAAAATCTAATTCTCTACAGCATTTTTACCCGACTTCAAAAATGAGGAGGTTCTCAATTTGGCCGGTATATGTATGTAAACCGATTACGCCGAGATTACTGATCCCATTTACGTGATTCTTTTTTTGTTCGATGCGGAATAGCTGCCATTTTTTTTTAATCAGTTCGGTAGTTTGGTTTTTATAAATAAAAAACTGAAATTAGTAAGTCGTCTACGTATTTTTTTTCTTTGTATGTACACCAATCACGCCGAGATTACTGATCCGATTTACGTGATTCTTTTTAGAAATGTAGCTGCAGGGGTTCCACAGGAACCAGCTAAATTTTGAAAGGGGTCTATGAGAAAAAGTTCGGCAACCTTTGATCTAGTGGAAGGCCGTCCTTCTTTGCGCTTTCCGGTGCGTAGTCGACCGTCCGTTCTGCTTGCTATGTGTCCTGTCCACTGCTACTTCAACTTGCTAATCCTATGAGCTATGTCAGTAGCATTGGTTCTCTTACGGATGTCCTCATTTCTGATTCTATCTCGTAGGGACACATTTAGCATGGCTCGTTCCATAGCTCGTTGGGTGACTGTTTCGACACGTTTCACATGCGTATGCATGTGATGCCTGGCAAAAACATACTGGTCAAAGACTTTCGACATGAGGCACTGAGGAATTTTGGTCTAGAAGATCTTATGAAATATCCCGAACGCTACCCGTCCGAGTTGGATTCGTCGATTTAACTCTTTCTCGAAGTTGGACCTACCAAACTGAACCATTTGTCCAAAGTAAACGAACTCATCAACAAATTCGAGAACAGAACTCCCAACTGTAACTGGTATAGGTATAACATGGATATTCGACGTAATCTTTGTCTTGCCCATGTTCATTTTTAGACCCACCTGTCGGAAAGTTCTGTCTGAATGCCCGGTGACCTCACCGGGCATTCGAAATCCCTCCAGGGATTCTGCCCTGACTACTATCGTCGGCAAATCGAAGATGAGTGATGTACTCGCCGTTGATGTTGATGCCGAGTTCTGTTCAGTCCAATAGTATGAATATCGCCCAACGCAGTAAACAGTTTCGGATATACATATAACATCTCCATGTCTTATAACTTACATATAACATCTCAACATCTCCCTCTCAGCAGTTTGATAGGTTTCGTATAACGATTCTGTACAGTAATAGATATGATGGCGCTCTCGTATAAGCATCTCTTCACCTCGATATACCGATAGTCAATGTGGCATCTCTGAAAGGACTGAAGCCTAAGGGCTGATGTTTCGATCGAATTTCGGTTTGTGGACTGCGAGAAGACATCGCCTTCTCGCAGTCCACAAATGCCAATCAAAGTAGCCGGTTATACTCCTCAATCTTCTGTATTTTTTCTACCGCAGCGTATGTATGTAGTTTACGGTACTAAATCGAACGGAAGCCGGCTTGTTCGGAAGGCTGGGTGGGGGTCGTCAAACCTGCGTGCGAGACGATTCGTGATGACCCTTGAAAACACTTGTAAATATGGTTCAGAATCGTCTATAGTTCCTCAATAATATTTGCTACCAGGCCTCCGCTCCACGCCTGTAGCGTTGTACCTCTGAAGGACTTTAATTACCGGCGTACCACCCACTTTCAAAAGCTCTGCAGTAATGGTAAATGAGGCATCGAGCCTCATTGTTCTTAAATTGTTTAAGAGCCATTTAATCTCGTAAAAACTGACGTTCGGGATGTCTTCGGTATAGTGTCGGATTAATTGGGCTCTTAGTTCTTTGTCAGAACTAATAGCGGGATTGTTTGTGGTGGTATATAACTCTCCATAGAACTTTTAGTAACTGATTAAAATGTGGAGAACATACGACGATCATGAAATTGAAAACGAATATCCTTATTTTATCCTTAAATTATGTATTAATCAAAAACCACGACATGTATTTTTATTAAAACAGATGAAATTAAATCATAACACCGCTATATAGAAATGGGATGCTTCAGTACAGCGCCATCTATTGCGCACAAATGGAACTTATGTTCCTACAACACTAAACACAAAAAAATGCTAATATTTAAACTGTTATCTCGCAAATCTATTAAAAAACGTTGTATTGTATGTATGACACTCGTGCGGATATTGGTATTTACAAACTCGTGAATATGGTATAAGCTTTCGACCTAATCGTGTTCTTGATTGTAAAAACCAACTTACCACACAAGTATCATAAATAACTATTAGTGTCCTGGTTGAAATAATAGATATGGATGGTGCACTTATGTGGGCGGCACCAGACCAGACAATTTCAATTTAGGAATGTATGAGATCAAGGTTGGTGCCCTGACTGCATCCAGATGGGGTGTATCGGTGTCGCTACCCTAGGACAAAGAAAAAACTTATACTTAAAGAAATTGTAGGGGCTCCTTTTATAAAAATACTTACTGCACCCGTACCACCATCTTTTATCGCGATCCAGTTTAGGACCTAAACTGAGTAGATTTGTAATGCGTACTACGACGCTATTTACGACTATGACAGCGATGCAGTTTAGGAACCAATACTGAACCGAGCGGAATATGAATCGCTTTTATAAAGATGGTGGTAAGGCCCCTGGTGACTTTAGAGAATTGGTGATGAATAAAATAGAGTGTTATAAATATTTTATAAAGCTTATAGCAGCAACTGAAAAGGGATTCGCTGGATGAATATTAGACATTAAAAACCCACGACGTCATTTATTTATCCTGGACAGTTAATATTATATTACGGTAAAACGCTGTTTAGATGTTGTGAGTTACAACATTAATTTGTAACCTACGGTTGTAAATAAAAAAAAACTAGGTAACTTTTCGAGTGTGCATGCGGATTGAGTGATCCTATCTTCAATCTTTATAATAATCGACGAGGATTTAGTAAATAATTGTTAAATTCGTCACAGTGAAGTAAAAGAATTGTAAAACCTGAGATAATACAGATATAGTCAATAAAGTGGATCACTCATACCGCATGCATTATAAAATGTCATAATGTGTATCTCATAATATATAACAGTTCTGCTTCTTATTTATACATCAAAAAATTGTAAAAAATTGTTAAATACCATTACCAAATTATGGATTAGTTTGCATGTCCCGTTTAAAAATTATAACGATTTATTTGGATCACTCACACCGCATGGTGGCCGTATGAGTGCTCTTTAAAAATATCACCTTATACTGAATATATACATATTATTTTTTTGTATATTATAGCTAAACGTGAGGTTGAATTTGTTAAACAGTGATCTTGACAAAAACTTATAATAGATGGAAGAAATTCAAGTTTTCCGTTTCCTTCAGCATGTCGTCTGAGTGATCCACATTTCGGCCTCTATTTACTTTTGTATACCACCTACATAAACTGAAGATATACCCAAAATTGTTAAATTTTATTTACTAAAATTTGGCATATTTTCTGTTAATGTACGTGCGATACTTTAGGAAATATCTCTTTTCGTAAGTTCCTGAGGAAAATGACTGAGTAGGGTGTCTTTGATTTTTCATTGTGTGAGACTATGTGATATATCCTGACTGGGACAGGACCAGGAGTTTTTATTATATTTATTCATATTATTTAATATTTTATGGAAAAGATTACCTTGTGCTCCGAGCATTCTGGATGCCTAAAATTTACAGGGCTGTTGATTGAGACCGATGATTAGTATTCTGGTGCATTTATTTCTATTAATCTTTTTATATTTTATTCACCTACTTATATGTTATAATGAAAGTTGTACATGCTCTGTAAATGAAAAACCACATGTTCTAGAAAACATATATTTTAATTAAAAAATCCTATATCATACAGTTTATTGACGGTACAATTTATCTATAAATTATTTACGTCAATGAAGATACTCTCAATATGGGTCTTTCCCTGTCCTCAGATCGGAACTCCGATTGGTAGGAGGAGCGGGAATCTTCTTTCCCATTCCTCCGATTGAATGTTTTTGTTTTTATCACTTACTTAACTTAACCAAAAGTACAGTCAAGCCCATTATACAGGCCATATCCTAAGATCGGTACTCCGATTGGTAGGAGGAGCTAGAAATATTTTTTCCCATATTTTACAATTTGACAAGTTGACATTAGGCATAGTCTTCATTTTCAATTTTTCATAAATAATTCTTTGTCAAAATTTATTACCAGCATTGTGTTAGAAAAAGTATTATGATTATAATCCGCTTTGTAGAAATTATGTAGAAGAAAAAAAAATAAGCCAACACTGTCGCACGCTTGTATGTTTCAAATAGGATACAATCACTAGTACGGTTAAGTGAGGGAAGCACTGTGTTCCGTGTGCGATTTTCCAGTCTGCCATCGGACCCGTCCCCAGAGTTGCGGATAGGGGATCACCCCCCTTGAGTGGGCTTTTGTGTACTGGATCAGGGAAATCCGTTGCTCAAGCTACGGCCCAGGAGTAATAACGGTACCACTGGGTACCCCTCGTGACACTACAGAGACGCACAGGAAAGATAGGAAGATATCACCTATAAATGGATTTTTTGGAGTTGGTGCTAAGCTGTTACCTGAAACAATAGAAAATGAAGCACCACCTCCAAAAAAATACATTTTGAGGATTATATTTAATTATTTTTCCTTTTTAGTGTTTTGTATTTATGTTATTCGATCACGACAGGACGGTAGGTTCTTACGTGTGATTGGTTTAAATGGCATTTTTTACATTAAAGAGAAATTCTATTTGATTATATTAAAAATGTTGATTTTAGAATGAGCCAACCAACAACAGCGTATTCGCTTCATCAACTGCAGACTAATTATCTGGAATGAAGAGTAAAAAGTGAATCTTGTCGTGTGGTATTTTAAATAAATAAATTGGCGTGTTTTGAAGTTTGTTTTAATTTTTGATTAATCAAATATATAGTGCTAGCGAAAATAGAAGGTGATTCTGTTTTTTACAAGATTTTATTTATTTTCATCATCTGTCCCAGTAAGGATATATCACATAGTCTCACACAATGAAAAGTCAAACACACCCTACTCAGTAATTTTCTTCAGGAATTTACGAAAAGAGATATTTCCTAAAGTATCGCACGTACATTCACAGAAAATATGCCAAATTTTAGTAAATAAAATTTAACAATTTTGGGTATATCTTCAGTTTATGTAGGTGGTATACGAAAGTAAATAGAGGCCGAAATGTGGATCACTCAGACGGCATGCTGAAGAAAACGGGAAACTTGAATTTCTTCCATCTATTATAAGTTTTTGTCAAGATCACTGTTTAACAAATTCAACCTCACGTTTAGCTATAATATACAAAAAAATAATATGTATTTATTCAGTATAAGGTGATATTTTTAAAGAGCACTCATACGGCCACCATGCGGTGTGAGTGATCCAAATTAATCGTTATAATTTTTAAACGGGACATGCAAACTATTTCATAATTTGGTAATGGTATTTTACAATTTTTTACAATTTTTTGATGTATAAATAAGAAGCAGAACTTTTATATATTATGAGATATACATTATGACATTTTTATAATGCATGCGGTATGAGTGATCCACTTTATTGACTATATCTGTTTTATCTCAGGTTTTACAATTTTTTTACTTCACTGTGACGAATTTAACAATTATTTACTAAATCCTCGTCAATTATTGTAAAGATTGAAGATAGGATCACTCGATCCGCATGCACACACTTTTCGAGCGGCTTGCGGCAGCTGAACCTTGAAACTCACTTTCGTTATAACCTTAGCAACTTAATAATGCTCTCTCTTACACTAATTAACCTTTTGTACTTTAATTCTTTGTATTGTATCATGTAATCGTAGATATGTATGTATTGGTATATCAATATAGTTTCTCAATAAGGAATTAAAAGATTTCCTTTGTGTCAATATATTGAATTTTATTTCATGTTTATATTTAGGCTTAGGCATTTTATTGTCATTCAAATAACTTTTCGCTTATTGTTTGTTAATTTGTTAATTATAGACCATAGTTTACTAAGAAGTGTTATTGTTCTACAATAAACATAATGACACTTTCACTCGGTAAACGCTAATCTTAGCCTAAATAGTAGGTATGTGCTTAGTCAAGATGAATTACAGTATCGCATTATACATTCGGTGGTTATGCTGGATGATGTGAATTTGCACAATGATGGACAGCAAACGTTACCAAATCAACGTATTCTGTGCAATAACATTATTCTTCGCGCTGTTTCAATTCTAGAGCGGGATTTTACATATCTTAATGAGATCGCTTTTATGAGCCACAAAATATATACTGGATTTAATATTATAAGATTAACACTTACTAATATACAGTTAGGGGAGGTAGGGGAGGGATGGGCAGTCGGGAGACATGGGCACCCCCCTTTTATTCTGATCCGGTCACAGAATTTATTTTTTCCCTAATTTAATAGTTTACTTTACCGACTGAGAACACTGTTCATCCATAGAATATCTGCGATTTCTGTCTGTTGTTAAACGCAGACACATTTGAAGGTTATGCGCTCGTAAAAGTAAATTTTTTGTTGTGGTTTCGGATCGTAATAAAGAGACAACTAACGAAAGGTATGTCTATTCTTTATTATATATCTATTTTGTATTTACTAACTTATAAATTAATCTGAAATTCACGCTTAAATACTTAAATAAAAAAAAATACCAGTAACTTATGTTGAAAATTTATACAGAGGGAGCAATGGGCATTCTGATGTGAGGGAGGCTTGGGCATGCCTAATGCCTCCTATACTCAACATTGTATACTTTAAGTTGAGTATAGGAGGATTTTTTTTAAATTCTTAGTACCTGCTTTAATAAAACTATTTGAATTATTTTTAATTACAGAAATATGCCGTTCAAATTCAAAAAGAAAGGTTTGCGACGGGAAATTCCTAAATATTTGATATTACGAGCCATAGAAGAGGTATCAAAATGATCAAAAATAAAAACAACTATACGATACTGTATTATTTGTTGTTAACTTTTATTTTTCGATACTATTATGGATATAAAGTGTTTTATAGGCCATGCCCAAGCCTCCCACAGGGTGTGTCCAAACCTCCCTACCATAGGGAGCATCGGGCACTTTTGACCAATATCTGAAATTATCTCTTAATGTTGAGACTGGTTATAATTTTAAGAAAGTTATGTCTAAGATATCTAGCCAAATGTGTGCTGCAATAAGAAATGATAATAAATTTTGATTATCTAAAAAATCTGATTTTTTATGCATTAAATTGTGAAAAAGTGCCCATCCCTCCCCTACCTCCCCTACTGTTATATTAAATCGAAGTAGTTTTGTAGTAATATTTTGCCAGTAAAGCTACTTAATTGCTTTCCTTAGGTTCTTTCATAGCTCTTTTATCCAATAAAGTGACCTTCACATACTAATACCTAATACCATCTCAACATAGGAATTTCATATTGAAGCAATAACCTTGGCATGCATGTTGTTCCTTATATTCTAATAACCTTTCTCATAATATGGGTACCTACTCGTATATACCTAATAATAAATTATTTGTTCTTAGCAGTCAGATCGTCAGCTTTAGCAATACATCGATTATAAAGAGTTGTAATGTTAATATGTATTCTGCCATTAAATGTAGACTGTGAGAACTAAATATAAATGAAAGTGTTTTTTAACTTTGTAAATGTATCTACTTACATTAAATACACCTAACTTCCTTGTGCAGTCACGACTCACGATACGAATCTTTCAAAGTCTCAACCATCAGACGTCATACATTGTGATTGTGAAACTGTCCTTCTAAGTTCTGGTATTGCTCGATGGTTTTTGCTAAAATATTGGAGATTAGAAATATTTTATTGGCAGGTATAGGAAAATTTGTTGGTAACAATGTGAAATTGAAATTACCATCGGTGTTATTTCGTCTTATTTGTTGTTTGTTAGATACCATTTAGACTTATAATGTTGCCGATGCGCATTATTAGTAATAATCAATAAAACGTTCCAACTCGATAGGAGTCGTTTCGATACGCATCCGCATGGCTGCACACGACTTGGTGTCATTTTATCTGACTACTCATTCGTTTAATGTTTCTTTATCTAAACATGTTTCTTTTATGTTTTACGTAAATATGATTATATGTATGAAGGTACTCTACGTACCTATCTCAATTCTGCCTCTATCTAGTATCTACTCCATTTACCTGTCTTCTTATACCTAATCTAAGATTGCTTAATAAGGTCACTACGTTATTTAACATTTTCTTCTATTATAAAAGTTATTACATTGATTGTATTTATTTTAACATAGTTAAAAATTACCTTTATTGTGAGTGGAGTTTGATTGACATGCTAATCAAAACTCCATAATGTGCTTTACCCATAATTCCATTGGATTATAAATACGTTATTTGATATATGAATGTGGTGTAATACCTAATCATTTGATTAAAAATGCCTTCGATTCACGACTAGTGGCTGTAACTCAAACTAGTCCTTGTAATCATAATTCCGCTCCGTTGCGTAGTTAACGCGTGGCGTGTGTTTATTTAAAACCGTACGCGAGCAGTCAGCTGAGGGAACGGCCATTACTGGATTCATTAATTTCCAAACAAACTCCTAACCTAGTTAGATAAAACAGTCTGATGGTTATTGGTTGATCCTGCAGTCGTAGTCGGGTCAAAGTCGTTAAGATCTTGACCTTGTCGGAGTAAGATGTTTTCTTATGATAAATATTAGTTACTAAATTGGTCGTTGTAGTTTTTAGAACTCATTGCTAAAATCTTAAGATTAAAATTCTAATTGTACTTATAACATAAAAACTTGATAAAATATGTCTTTTAATTAATTATTGTCAATCTCCACAACGACGCACGTATAGCTATATTATTGCATGGAAAAGTAGGTAAAGAACTAATTTAGAACAATTATTAATTGTACCTAATAAAAATGCTAATTGGTTTCATTTCATTGTTTCAGATAAGATGCCGTCGCTACTAGAAGCCCTAGAGCGTAAGTACGGTGCTAAGGGTGAGGTAAATCCTTCCATTGATGATATGCCAGTTGCCATTTTCGTGCCTAAGCGTTCCCCACGACTTAGTGTGCCTACCTTACTGGTGCTAAATGACTGCGAGATTGATTGTGCTGGGGACGCTCGAGGACTCGCCGATAAATGCGCAGATGTCGTTGAACTTGATCTAGCAAATAATAAACTCACCGAATGGGGAGAGGTAAGTAATGTCGTATTTATTAAAAGTAGTAACCGCTTACCTATTCATAAAGTCGGAAGTTCTAAAGTTTTTTTTTTTTTTCATAAACAGCATCGCTAGAAGCACCTTAAATTAGAATATCCCCTAGCCTATGTACAGTCGGCAGCACATCAAGCGTAACAGTATATATAACCCTAGTAAACGCTATATATAGCTATTAGAAAGAAAGCACACCCTCTTTGCTATTGGTTCAACTTCAACCATCTTTTAGAATTTGACCAATAGCAGAGCTTGTCAGAATGCTTCGAGCGTTTATTGGTTAAAATTGGTCGAATTGTTTGAGCTAACGCTATTTGTACGCGGAGTTTAGTCTAATTTCTATGACATCGCATTTTTTAAGTATGAAGTCGGGGCTCAAGTTAGGAAGATTTTTTTTTGTATCTGTGGTATTTAAAAGTTGAGTATAGAAAAATCTCGTCCATTTTGTATTGAGACCTGAATTGTATGGGGCGACCTAATATTAAGGGTTCAAACTATTGAATACGAAATCACAAAATCAACTTTGACTGCTTGTTTACTTTATTTGTAGATAAATGTTAGTTTCTTTGAAAAAAATATCCAAGTAAAGTAATATACGAAATGGCCACGCACTTGAATGGAATAAAAATAAAATAGTAGCACTACACAAATAGGTAGATAATATGAAAATCCGACCGAATATCGGTAAGTTAGAATGCCTACTTTTGTTCTACTGTTTTTAAGATAACAGGGACACACCAACCTATATTTTAAATAAACTGCGCTTTTCTTCGTGTTTTTGAATGTAAACATTCAAATGAACGCCATTTATGGTTATGAAAGTATTTTGCTTCATTTTTTGACCTTTAGGTATACGAAACAGGTTTTGGTCAATGTCATTTGATTTTCTTCAACTTCTAAGTTTCTAACAAAATGAAAAGTATTTGGTTAGGTTAAGAGACTTCCTTGCTAAACAAATTAACCTAGCAAGGTTACAAGTTAATTAGGCTATTTGGTATACATATACCAACTAATCATATTTGTAAAATGATTCCAGCTACTATTGTTTTTTAATTAAAAACATCTTTATATTAAGTAGCTGAAAGACTCAATCCAGTTCATTTATGAACAGGTTAATAAAACAAATATTACTTTGCAGGTGGCGGGCAGACCATATATTTTTGGTTTTTAAATATGAGATGAAGATCCAGGCTGTTTAAGAGGCTACAAGATAGTGTGTTGATGTGTGGTGTATTTGTTCACATAATTCTTGTTGTTAGTGAATTCTATACCTATGTCTGTGAAATAACTAAGTAGGTAACCACAAACCAGACAAGAGATATTCTATTGTTGAGTGGATGCCAGTGTCAAAATTTATGTTATTTTATTAGATATTAACCCGTTAATTAACCCCATTAACCGTCAAGCATGAGATTCCAGACACAATTGATTCTTCCATTGTCATTGCCCCCGGTGGTATATCGCCGCTTGACAGATATTAAAAGCTTCAGACATAAATATTTTTTTTACAAAAAGTATATAAATGACCACCACATAGAGGTTAGGGTAAGTTTCAGTTTATAATTTTATGACTGACTTTGGAAAAAATGTAAGGATATTGAAGATATTTTTTTTTAGATACTTAGTTCAACGTTTTGGCTTAGCAATAGTGAGCACTTTAAATCAATACATAAGCAACCAGAGACATAATTACATTAGTTTTTGTTTCCTGGGGTGATAAGATCAACAGGGCCTGGTAAAAATACTAATAATACCACCACATTACAAAGTAGGTTAGGAAGAGTTGTCCCTATAGAATAGGTTCCTTTACCTAGCTCTGCCTGGACAACTGTAATATTCACACGTGCATATTTGTTCAGCAACAGCAGTGTTCCAAGTTCCTACATGATATTAGTGTAACTGTCATGACCTGTAAATTCAAATGCTTACCAGTAATAGTAAGGCTATCCAATTATCTATGTGATTTTTATGATAAGAAATTGATATAATTTCAAAGAGCAATGGTGTTAATTCAACGAAATCATTATTTTCTTAGCCCAAATTATAATAAAATATAGTTTCTAAACCTAACAGTCTTCTAACATATTTTCTCCTATTACTATTGTTGTTTATTATTATTAAATCTGTAAAGCGGCAATACACCACGGGCGATGACAATAGAAAAATCAATTGTCTGGAATCTCATGCTTGACGGGTTAATTCAAGATGAAAAACCTTACTTCTCATTGCAATGGTTATTTGATTTAGAATGGTGTTCAAAATTTAATAATACATCTTAGGCAATTTTATAGGTTAGGTAGTAATATTACTCACATCATAGGAATGGTTTTTCTATACCTGTCAAGTATCAGATTCCAGACACAACTGATTTTTCAATTGTTGTAGCCATCCAGAGGGATAATGCCGTTTGACAGATTAATAAATTACTAGCATAAAACAAAAAAATGTGTAACTCTACTAGTAAAAGAGAGATTTCTGAAAGTTATTTTGGATTTCATTAAATAATTATAGAAAAGAATAAGGGAGGAAAAATGGTGCTAAAAATACTCATATCTACCTACCTACCTACTTAACTGCATATTGTTATAATTAATTCCATTTAAATATTAGGCACCTAAGTTATTCATAAAATTACCCTAGGCTTACAGATTACTTTTTATTTTTTATAGCCCCCGACCCTAAAAGAGGGGTGTTTTATGTGTCTGTCTTTGTATCTGTAAGTTTGTCTGTGCCATCATCAGCCATGCAATTTTTTTTGTTAGAAAGGTAATGTGGTTGAGATGGTTCTTGACTTTGAATTATGAAGATCTGTTCAGGCGTTTGATGATAATCTTTCACAGATTCGATTATTTTGAAATTTGGTGTACTCTTACTTTAGTGATATTTCAAAGACAAGGCTGAGGGTTAATTAAAATTATAATTTAATTGTAGGCGATGGTTAAGGAAAAGCCCGGTGAACGGAGTAAAATGGTATATTTAAATCGGAAATTACAAGAGAACTATCTAAAAGCCTAAATAACATTGAATAAAAACCAAACTACAAGCTTCTAGTCAAGTCACAAAAAGTCTATAAGGAAAACAGCCAGTTCTATCGCCAACATTAATATTGTTAACTTTTAAATAAACATGTTAAATCAATTTTGACTCTCTTTTTTATTTCTTACACATTCCCAATTAGACCTGATTGCTTTCAAATAAAGAATTTCTTTTATCTGTCAAATCATGGATTGCAAAAACAATTGGTTGGTCCAAAAAAAAATGTATTTTTAAGTAATTTTATTGTCATGATTCAACCCTTACTTGTACTGAGGTTAAAAGAGTTCACCTCAGAGAAGTAGACCGAAGTAGCAGTTTCAGAATGTTAATGGAGTATTTGGCTGAATCATGATGCAATTTGAATTGCAATAATACACTTATAGCTTATAAAATTACTAATCCAAATGTTTTTACATTCAAGAGACAGCACTTCACCATTTCACCTGTAATTTCAGTTTTGTTATTACTACTTTTAGTTATTTATCATAACACAATAATTTGACACCAGTGGCACAGATGAACTAGTAGGGACCAGTGTCTAGGAATTGTCAACAAAGCTGTTAGCTTCTTAAACTAGTCATATTAACAACCTATAAAAATATACAGCTTTGGAATTTGTTATTATCGCCTTGAATATCATAGCATAGCAGAATATTTTAAAACTAAGTGTTTCTGGTGTATGTAAGTGAGGTCGCCAGAGCTCTTGGAGATATACTTATGGTAGCCTGGTACTTCAGACTGGAAATATACATTTATTAGGTGTCAATAGATCAAATGAATTAACGGACTGAATTACTTTCTCCAGTGCTCATGGGGTGTAGCATCAGTCCGATCAGTCTACCTGTCTGTCTGTGTGTGTCAACTTAGTATCTTGTTTGCACCCTTAGCTTAAAAAACTTGTATTAAAATTTGAATCCAACTTCTATTATTTTATTTCAATTAATTTTAAAATCCCTACACATAATCATCATGTCAGATAAGAGATACCCACCGCTGAGCTTAAGCAATTGGGCAAGGACCTCCAAACCGATCGGTCTTGCACTGCCTACACATGAGAATAATTTTGAATCTTAAAATTACAAATCGATCCTAAGTAGGTAAGTATGATGATCTTGAAAAAGACTGAACATTTTTTGTTATAAAAGTACCTAAGTAGGTATAATTGTGTGAAAAATGTTTCAACTAGAAAAAATGTACCCCCCCCCCCCCTCCGCGCCAGCGCTTATAGCATGGCGAACTCCCGGGAGGAGTGATTAAAAGATCTCTCTTCGTCAGAGAGAATTATAGAAATAAAACACATAAATTTGTCTCATAATATGTGGACAGGTGGTGGTGGAGAGAGATTTTGTCCACGGTCCGTTCTACCTTCTACGAGTGCTCGTGGGTCCGAACCCGCGACCTTACCACTGAGCTATAGAGGATTTAAGGCGATCTATCGAAACATTGTTTCGGCCAGGACCGATAGGGATAGAGATATGGCTGAATCAGCGGGAGGAAAAAAGACAAAACAGCGATCGCGTGTGAAAAGTAAACGAAATACACAAATTATTTTATTTAAAAATAACCTTATGGACTACAGAAAAACGCTTCTACACGATTCTGAATATTAATGATATCTACTATTTAAAGTAATTTCCTATTGAATACAAATTATCAATCAACAATAATCTTAAGTTTTCTTGTTTATAAGAGGTCTTTTCGGAAATAAAATGTATCGAGCCAAATTCCTTTAATCGTGTTTTCGTTCTACACGTATCTAGATAAGAATATGAAGTAACGTATATTTGATTTTCAGATTCGTAAGATCTTTCAGCGACGTATGACATTACTTAAAAAAGTGCGATTTTTTTCAATATATCGCCTTAACTGAATCCTATAAAGTAATTAAAGATATTCCTTAGATTTATACACAATTAATCTAAGTAATAATCTTTCAGTTTTTTAGAAGCGTTTACTTAGATGGCCAAAACTTAAAGACTAGTATAACTATAGGTTTTGAAATGTATTTAAACTATAACCCCCGACTTTACACAATTCTTTCACAAACTGATTGCTTAACCTGAGACCATCCTTAAACTCGACTAACACAAATCAAAAAGTAATGTAATGTCATAGATAGGCGTATTTGATGCCTACCTATGGATAAAAATATCATGAGCCATACCTTGATAATTAATAATCGACCTAAAGTATCAGATATAAGGTCTAAATTCCATTGAAAACGTAACCGCATTGCACCTTAAATTATTGTCGTATGGTAATTAAGTAGATAGAAAAGGTAGCTCAAATTAAAAATGGTCTTTTTACTAAGTATTTAGAACCTACCCAAGTAAGTATATTAGAAAAAAACAAAGCACAAAGACCTATCTACCACATTGATCTACCATACCTATGATACCTACTTCACATAATTGAAAGTTATCCAAATAAGTAAGTATTAGTATTTTGATAGTTAGTGATTTACACCAACAAATCATTACAATTTTATACATTTACTAGTATACACAGCCATCACAGCTCACAGCCGAAATATAAAATGAAGCTACAATAATATGCGAAGATTATCATTATAATTTCAACTTTAGTGTCATGTAGTTAACCTTCAAAATTGCTTGCATCACACATCACTGTGTGTAGTAAAATACAATGAATAAATTCGAAAAGAAACTATCAACACCCGTGGTCTATAGCGTCACATCATACTCGTCTTTATTCTTGGGGAAACCGGTTCAAATCTCAGAAATTACATTTTTAAATCAATTTATTTTTAACACTAAAATTCACTAAGATTTTGTGTTGTGTTTGTTTTAGGTCTATTTTCTTCAAAATTGTTATTTCATATTCTATTCACATTTGTAGAGTAGAATGTTAGGTCTTTAAAATATTGTGAATGAGTAGTAGTTACAGGTATGATAATAGGAGGTGAACGTTATAAATGTTTAGTAATTAGAATATAAAATTAGAAAAATTTCAGGTCCTGAGGCAGGAGTCGAACCGGCGCCCTTTCGCAATCCGGGCGACTGCTCTGCTGACCACTGAGCCACCCAGGACTTGGGATATCCCTGTGAAATTCTTCTAGTCCATCTGTATTTGCGTTTATGAGCTAACGTCCACCCTACAATGTCGAAATATTCTATTTTTATTTTCTATTTTGTTTTTAATTACTTACTAAGTAATTTTTCAAACATTTATAATAATGTAAAAATCAAAAATTAAGGATATAAATGTTTTTATTTGTTTTATTAACATTAAATAAATGTAGAAAAACAAACCTAAGTAAACGTTTATTTTAATTTCTCTCCATAACAATGGACCATAATAATGACCTGACAATAGAAATATATTTTTAAGTTACTAACAATGAATAAATAATGAAGCCTGTATTTTAATAGGTATAATAATAGTTGATTGAAATAATTAAGTACGCTGAGCATTATTGATAAATAGGTAGCGTAAATAAAATATCATAACTAGCCATTAGAATATGTAGAAAACTTTTCGTTTTAAATTAATGCAATGGTCTTAGCCGTACTTTAATTTTAAATCAAGTTGAAACAACGAAGCGAAGAGAGTAGGCCGCGTACGTAGCTAGCTGTAGCTATAGCTACCTATAAACCTACACATATTTAGTCGGAGGCTATAACGAAGAAATACAAATTTTAATAGTCGTCGCGATCACGTTCAAGGCCATCTGCGAGTATTGTAGGTACAGAGTACTTGAGAGAGAGACGTTAGAAAGAGGCGCTGAGAGACATATGTTTATCCTTTGCGCACAAATTTTCTGTGCGTTGCGCTCTAGGTTCAAGGACAAACTGTTACGCTTGACGTGCTGCCGACTGTACAAGAATATCTAAGAAAATGTATATTGATGTTCATTTATTCATCCTTGTTACATAATTTAGTTTTTATAGCATAGCAATAATCTGCTGAAAATCCTAGTCTTAAAATACAATCTATGTATTGTTATAGATATTCGCAATACTGGAGCACACACCACGTGTTCGTTTCTTAAATCTAAGTTTCAACCGACTCTCAGCACAAATCCAAGCAGCGCAAGCTCTCTGTCCTAGATGGGATAGTCTCAGCAACCTCGTCCTCAACTCCACATACCTGGGCTGGCCTAATGTACATGCATTGCTCCAAGCTCTTCCAGCTCTCGAAGAGTTGCACTTGAGCCTCAATGAGTACACGTATATTGACTTCAGTGGAAAGGATGCCAATGAGAAAATTAAGTGCGAAGACTGCTCCCGACTAAACGTGGAAGTGTCAGAACCAGTCCATGATCAATTAAAAAAACTCCACTTCTCGGGCAATCGAATAAGTAGTTGGCGAGAAATATCTAAATTAGGATATGCTTTTCCTAACCTAGAAACCCTATTGGTCAACGACTGTCCCATTACTACGCTGGCGCCAGATCCGTGCGACAAATGTTGCGATAGCAATGGAAATAGGAAGAGCCACGATGCTTTCTCGTAAGTATCTAACATTACTTTAATTTTCTACGAACGTCACGATCCTGATATTTACTATACGAGTAATGTGTAAATAATCACAAAATAAAATTATACCTTATAGCTATCATTAATAATTAAAATATAATAAAACTAGAAAAATTTCACGTCCTGAGGCAGGAATCGAACCCGCGACCTTTCGCAATCCGGGCGACTGCTCTGACCACTGAGCCACCCAGGACTTGGGATATCCCTGTGAAATTCTTCTAGTCTATCTGTATTTGCGTTTATGAGCTAACGTCCACCCTACAATGTCGAAATATTCTATTTCAACATCCGAAACGAGTATTTTTACAAATACCGACGATTCGGTTAAGTTGGGGCAGTGCTTTCAAATATTCTTAATTTTTGATTTCGACATTGTAGGGTGGACGTTAGCTCATAAACGCAAATACAGATAGACTAGATGAATTTCACAGGGATATCCCAAGTCCTGGGTGGCTCAGTGGTCAGAGCAGTCGCCCGGATTGCGAAAGGTCGCGGGTTCGATTCCTGCCTCAGGACGTGAAATTTTTCTAGTTTTATTATATTTTAATTACTAAGTAATTTTTCAAACATTTATAATAATGTTAAAATCAAAAATTAAGAAAGCTATCATTAAGTCACAATAAAGTATTACCTGTTTGAATATCTATTTCAGAAATGCCTTTGTTTCCTGATAAATAAAAGTAATTACCTTTTGACCTTTATTAGATAAATAAAAGTAAGAAATTACGACCTTCCAAAGTTCCAACTATAGTTATCAAAAGTTCATAACTAACGTAGGTATTGCAAAACTTACTACCATTATCTATATCGCCATTGTCACTGACCCACTGAACTGCGATTCTGTGGCATTGAATTTCCTTGTGCACGTTTTATGTGACGTCTATAACAGAGTCTCTAAACTATTTCAGCCGTCTCCGGTTCCTCAATCTGAACAACACAGACCTGTCCACGTGGGACGAAGTGGACCGACTGGCAAAGTTCCCTGCCTTGAAAAGTTTACGAGCTCAGGTAATATATGTTTTGTTAATTAAACATAAACTTTTAAGAGAATTTTTGCTTGATTTTGGTTCAGCAATAACGGTGAAAGTTTTATTCCTATTTCAAAATTACATAATTCTTCTTTTTGCTTTGTAAAATTTTAGGGTTCATGAGAAAAATAGTTGCCGTGTTGATTACAAAAATAATCCTAATTGTATTTCCAAGGAAATTGGCAAGTGTCTGTTGCTAAATCTGAACTGACCATAACGACTGATTTCAATGTCACTGTAGACAATCTGTGTGTCGACATAGCGTAGTGCCATCTTTATCTATAGAGGCAATAGTTAAAATATCTTTATAGAAATCGGTGTGGATTTTGCGCGCCTAGTCTACTGCCTACGCGTCCTGTTACTTGGGTACCTTATTTTGCAAATTATACAATAGTGTCTCCTTAAATATCTGCGGAAATTAATATTTACACGTAATGATGACTCCTTCAACTGTAGATATAAGTCATCAATCAGCTACTTCCTACATAACAGAACATAACTCACGTGCACTAATCGAAACCTGTTAGCCAATTAAATGTAGTCTGTGCCAATTTGCGAAATCACACCAGCTTGGTACCCTTCTAATTTTGTGATGCCCTGATGTTCAGTGCTTTGTTCAATCACATTGTAATTAGTTGCTAGTGATGGCCCAAGAACAAAGAAGGTATAAGTATCGATACTTGTTAAAAAACGAGAGATACTATAAAAAACTGAAATAATGATCTAACCAGGATTTAATAATATAGATAAAGACATCCGAATAATACTTTTGAAATTGACGACACGTGTGCTACAAATATTTACTAATTTTGGCAAATACTTCCCGAAATCAATCATTTATGTAATGTAACTGTGAAATATATGTAAAAATCACAATATTTAACATTTTTCAAAGTTCTTTGACATTCACTACATAATCACTTTTTTCAAATCTTCATAAGTGGTGATGTATTGCGCCATTATGAGGTGTTGCTAATAAGCAAGCAGTTGTATGCCTATAGTAGTAACCACCGATTGCTACATTTGTAAAATTTTAAGCAATCTAGCTATAAAATAAATGGATAATAAAATTAAACATATAAGGGATGACAATATAACAAGGAATGCTTCAGACTTTCAGACCTGATTTTTATACGGTTCTGATTCTGATTGATTCTGAATCAAATAAAACTTGCCACACCCTGATTCGGCAGAATACATAAATCTTTATTTAAAGGAATGTGTTCATTTCAAGTAGACTAGGCAAATTTTCATAGTGTACCTACTTATATAATTTTATTAGTTATTCCAACTTATGCACTTATTGCATCTGGAACGATTCCACCTACTGCTTGGATAGATTCAATATCTGTATTTTATAGCATAAGGCCACTAAGCACATCACCAATCGCCCGTGTAACGCCCCTCGGGATCTCGTAATGCGGGTGAAGGTCTTCCCGTTTTAGCGGCCTACTTGACGCCGCAGATTACACAACGTGACCGATTGGTGTGTGGCGTGAATATGATACGACATTGGGGACAAGAACCAGAAGAAATAGGTGAAACCATTTTTAATAAAGACAATTCAACCATAAAGCAGAAATACATAATTTAAATACAGTGTTTATTTTCCTATTAATAAATAATGCAATTATATACATTTTGACACAACTATTCTCCGACACATTGTTAGCAAAAATTTTAATAAGTTATGGACTTACGTCGATTAGAATTTATAAATTATACATACATGACATTGGTTATGTCAATCCTAGATAGAAATGATACAAATTGGAATTTTTTGAATATTTATGATTTTATCATAGGCTTCATTTTTATTACTAGTATAAGTCACGAGTCACGCAATGGAGAATGTGAAAGTGTTCTTAGCTAGACAACGTAGGTTACTTTGATTGAGTCGTGTCTACGGGACTAATATTGTACCATGTGATGTCACTGTGACGTAACATAGTTCGTTCGTATCTATGACAGTTACGTCAGATGCATGGGGAACAATGCTTCTTGTTCAAGCAAATCAATGGAGAGTTCTCATATCTCATAGAATATCTCGTTACTCAAGAAGCAGAACGAACTAGGAGTCATGAGGAGGGTTTTTACTACTTAATCAATTTTGCAAAAAAATATTTACACTAGAAAAAAGTAATGTTCTGAGGCAGACCGAACCCGCGTGACTGCAATGACCACTGAGCTGACGAGATATTGGGATATCGAATAACCCAGTGATTTTTGCATTCTTTTTAAGCTCACCTCGCATTTTCGAAATTATTAAATTTCTACACCAACGAGTTAGCCGCGGGTTCGGTTCGTGGCACTAGCAAGGTCAGCAATTAATTCAAAAGAAGATGAGAACTATTTAGAGTAGAAAATCCAGGACATATTTTTTTATAGTCAAGATATTTTTCTGGATTTGATATAAATAAAGATGGGATGAAGAATAAAAAAGTGAAAGTATCTTGAAATGTTTTCCATTTGATGATAAATAATCGTTTGCGATGAATCACGGTGGTCAATTTAATTTATTTATCACTGGCATGCACCCGGGTCATTCACATTTTCTCCTGAATTACCTGACGACCTTGCCGCGCTCGACTTGGTACTTTTGACATTGGCCCTAATTCTGGCGAACACATGCTAAGTTTAAATTTAAGTTCAGTCTATTTCTTTCTCTCAAAATGAAAAAGAAAAGGATGGCTGTCATATAAATTGACATTTAGAAAGGTGCGTTCAATTTTCGACCTTATTGAACGTGTTAAAATACAGTGTTTAGGAGGCACCTCCGTACATGCCGTCTAAAATTGTCTATGGTTTCTTTGAAATCTATCTAAATTTAAGTGACAGCTCTAAACAGATTCTTGCTATCTTTTTCATATAACATATTGTGAGAAAGAGATATACTGTACTTAAATTTAGAATTAAAGTGTGTTCCCAGAATTAGGCCCATTGGGCTTTGGACTGTGACTGTGACGAACTTCAAATACAAAAACACGTATAATCATTTTTGGCATAATATAAGTATACACCACAAAAATACAACCAAACCTATGTATGCAAACGTATAGTGCAAAACTACTTGTACAATTTTTCCTTGGATTAAACCAAGACTGGCCTTAATATAATACATAATAGACGGAATTGCTTTCTCCGCAACTCCAAAATTGTAAACAATTTCTTTGAGCCCCTAAATATTTTTCAGTTCACATAACAAAAATTTTCTGATTCTGTATGAGGTATTAGATCAGCCTTGGACTTAATAATATGTTTGTAAGTACAAGACGTATATAATATTCCTTAAAGCCACACTGAAATAATAATGATATTCTTGAGTACCTGGAGTTACTCAAGCTGCAAGACTTGCCGTCCAGATATTTTGTAATGCGGATTGCAGAGTTAACGTTTAAATTATCTTTTGCAATGAAACTGTAATGCACTAATTTCATGTGCATTCACTTATTTTATTACATACGTACCTACTTCCTTTAAGTTCTCCAAAAAGTTTCATAAGTCTCATAACGTAATATAAAGTAAAATACGAAATCTGGATATTATACTATAAGAATAATCGTACATACACGTCTTATACAAGTTTTTAATTACTTTATTTCAATTTAGGTGCATTTTAAAAATTCAATTTGTTATACATGAACAATCGGTAGGTAAATTAATAACATAAAGGATATTATGATTCATAACAACGAACAAGCGAAAAACGGTCGACCTCTTTGAATCCAACCCACGCTTTCTGCGCGTCTCATTTGCGTGTATTAGAATTTATTGGGTATAAAGTGTACGTATATTCAAACATGCAATGGAAAAAGAATACTTAAGAAGTCTATCATCGCTTGCCTCACAAATTTTACAAAGAGCTACATAACTTTGAACGAAATAATAGAAAATTGTACGAGCCTTTGGGTCACGCCACGTTGAATGACCCAGTAACGTCTTTGTGCATAGTTTAGCAGGCATGCACACGTGCTAATAGGAGTATTGTATGTCGTCCTCGGTTCTGTCTGGAGTACGCGTAATTTGTAAGGACTACATAAACACATACTTACATAAAAATAGGTATTGAAGTCGCCCTGAATGTGTTTCTATTGGTTCTTGCTCATGTGTGTGTATATCCAACTAGGTATACTGCAATTCAGTTTGGTCTTTGCTATATTGGCCCTTAAAAAATGTTTTGTATGGCAAGGCATTTATTAAGTGGACTGATGGCCAAATTTCATTCATTCATGGTGATCCCTGCTTAATTCAATTGACTAGGGAAAATACAGATAAACGGCACTTTTTTTGGAGTCTCAAAAAAGAGCTACAAAGTCGCTTGAGCAATTAGGTTGGGAGCAGGGGGCATTTTTAATGATATGTTGGCAACATGGCGCTTACTCTTCATTTTTACAAGATGGCATGAGACCGTTAGTAGGTACCTATTCAATTAGCCTTTAAGTGTTAAAATTGTCAGAAACCGATACTATTGTCTATGGTAGCAGCTTACCATCAGCCGGACCGTAAACCTGTTTGCCACCATTATTATGCAATCTTGAGAAATAAAAATCAATGTTATAGCAAATCATTTGGTTTAGCCGCGATGTCGCGCCGACATCACGCCACTCTCGCGCGGGGTCCCCCCCTTCGCCGTAACCGTTTTTCGTCTCGCGCATGCGCGCAGCGCCCGCGTCCGGCGGACAAATAAGCTTCCGCGCGCCGGTAGAGTAGTTACTAGTTGAGAGTAGGGATGTGACATTGTACATAAAAAATCGATTTTTAATTAATCGACTTTTATTGCAGGATGTAAAATCGATTAATAAAAAATCGATTTTTCTGAAGAAAATAATCGATTTTTTTATAATAATCGATTTTTTTCTAATTTGTCCATTAATTTCAAAATATACACCGTAAATATATTTATTAATTAAAATGTATATCAATAGATATTTTAATTAAAAATAAACAGGAGAAATAGTAAGTTTTATACAAAATAATCAACACAAATTAAAGTTTTAGAACAATCAAATTATAAAAGGTTCAGATAAGTTCGGTATAATGTTTTTTTTTTATATATATTGTATGGCAACAGCTTTTTACTTTCTGCCAATGTTAGTGTTGAAGGTAGGGAAACTATATTTATATGGAATGGATGACGGAATGACTATAACAGTACAGAAGAGTTCCAGGTTTGGAATAATAGATATTTGCTAAGGACTACATATAATGTTTATAACGGAATATAATTAATAGATACTAATAATATAATGTTAAGATATGTTACATAAAATATTAAATTTTAATATTATTTAGACATATAAAGGAATACAAAATATTAAACAAAGGAGATAGTATTCTTTGACAGTCAGTTCGCGTTCCGGGCTTCGGGCCAAAAGACCAAACTTTGTCGGGGGGCTACAGATGAAAAATCAGTAATAATATTGATTGAATGATTATAAAAAAATCGATTATTAATCGATTATTTATCAAAATAAAATCATGTATATAAATCGATTTTTACTTTAAAAAAATCGATTATTAATCGATTTTTTTCATAATCGATTATTTTTTCACATCCCTAGTTGAGAGTTGATAATCATCCGCGCGCGCGTTGCTCCTAACTTTTCTCTTCCACGCCGTATTCGGCGCATGTGTTTATTGTGTTAAGTTAAGTGTACCTAGTGAAGTGTGTATGTACCTACTTACTTGTTTTGGTTACCCAGTAAACGTGTTTCTCTTAAACGATCGGTGTGACTCTTTCTTTTATTCCCTGAGAGCGTGGTTGGCTGACGACCAGCACAACCACCCCACGAACCTCATAGGTGGCGCCCAACGTTAAATGGGACACTAGTTTGTAGTGCAAACTGTGCAAAACAGTCTGGTGTCTAACTATATTCAAAACACCGATACGTTAAGTGGACTCCCAATGCTTACGAGAAGCAGAACGGCTAGTGGGGGCAATAGAGATGATGCGGAGCCGCAACCCGCATTACCCAACCCTCTGCCGCCCACGCCGTCGACGCAGGATCGCTCCGAAGAGTACATTCCGGACGCCGACGTTCCCGTTTCTCATTCAAATAGCAGCATGACGTTTTCTAATGAAAACGTAGCACATATCATCGCATCACTTCAAAGATCACAAACAGAAGCGTTTAGAGATCTTCTACTATCAGTAACGCGCGCAAACTCGTCGACGCCGGTACAAACGCAGGCCCCAGGTGAAGGTACCCTAGCCCGCTGCAAAACACAATTTTCCGGCCAGCCGCATGAGTCTGTGGAAGCGTTCATCGACGCCATAGAGGCGTTCAGTGAGTGTGCGCAGGTGTCCAGCACTAACATCGTCCGCGGTCTCGCGTACTTATTCACTAGCGATGCGGCCACGTGGTGGCAGGGCATTAAGAACACCGTCACATCATGGTCCGAGGCCAAAGAAAACTTAATAAGTGCCTACGGAGACCGACGCCCACCACACCGTATATACCTACAACTTTTCGCAAGCCCGCAGCTGTACAATGAAAACACGGACATGTTCGTAGCGCGCAGCCGCTCCCTTCTATCTAAAATATCTGAAAGAGACGTGTCGGAGAAGGCCAGACTCGACATGGTGTACGGCCTCCTACACACTAAAATCCGGCAAAGACTGCGCCGAGAAGAGTTCAGCACTTTTCAAGACCTACTGCGTCATGCACGCAATATAGAAGACAGCCAGGGGGAGGCAGATGTAATAAAATGTATGCCGACATCGCGCGATAGTCAAACAGCCCCCCGGGCGACTACAAAATACGTCGGACCCCGGGTGCCCATTATGACGGCACCGGCACCCACCATACGCGCGCCGCAACCACCAATTACGGCCGCCGCGCGCTATTCAACGCCTACGGTCGCCGCAACCCGGGCACCGGCGCCCACAAACGCCGCTTCCCGGCAGCCCCCGCTACCCCCGCCGCCACAACCGCCGCAACCGCTATCGGAACCCGCCGCTGTCCCTGCCGCAAGAAGGCAGCGTCCAACCTGCACGTACTGCAAAAGGTTTGGACACACCAGAGATCAGTGCCGTAAGTTGCAGACCCAAGGTGAGTCCCAGTTCCCTACTAACTATTCAGTGCGTGATGATAACGGTGATAACTCGTCGCGTGATAAAATTGAGCCATTCTATAGTGTCGTATCCCGGTCGTTTTCGCGTAAAGTGCGTATTAAGTGTTCAAAATCAATTGGTTACCTAAACCACGTAAACACTAAAGACTCTAATTTTAAAACTATAAAGAAAAGTACTCGTCCATCAAATAATCATTTAAACTATACAATGCCTATTAATAATTATGAAAGTAGTGAGCACAATTCTGTCTTACCTATTATGCCTATTTCCTATAAAGAGGATAGCGATAGGGAGCAACGACCTTATACTTCTAGCCGCGATGCTAAAGATTATTGTAGCTCACAAATTTCAAAGAAGCAACTAAATATATTATTTGATGAACGAAATCGTAATAATAATACACAGTGTAATGACGAAATTAGCAACGAATCTTTACAAAGTTGCACCATTATGGGCAAATGTGATTGTTCTCAGTCCTGTGATAATCCACATAATGGGTCACAGTGTAATAAGGATCAGTGTAGTCTATCCTTACTTAATTGTAACTTTGAAAATTATAAATTTTCTAAATCTTGCGTAAATCATAAGATTGTGTCACAGTGTAATACTAATCAGTGTACTCCAACCTTACTTAACTACTGTGAGTGCAATTTCGAAAAATGTAATTTTTCTAAATCTTGCTTATATCATAATATTGTGTCACAGTGTAATACTAATCAGTGTACTCCAACCTTACTTAACTACTGTAAGTGCAATTTCGAAAAATGTAATTTTTCTAAATCATCTACAATTCACAATAATGTGTCACAGTGTAATAATGGTCAGTATAATCTAACCTTACCTAACTGTTGTAAGGGTAATTCAGAAAAATGTAGTTATTCTCTATCTTGTGAAAATCTGAATTTAGTAACACAGTGTAGTGATGTTCAGTATACTCAGCACGCACCAAAATGTCAAAAGTGCAATTTAATAAAATGTTGTTGTATTGAATATGGAAGGTCTGGTGGAAAATATGGAGCGCGCGCGCGTGACGTTGATTTTGCAGATAGCTCAATAGGTCGCGACTTACGCCCAATTTTTCATATTAAAATTTTGGATCATAAAGGCACAGCTCTGATAGATACGGCCGCCAAGCACTGCATTGCGGGTCATACACTATATGCTCTTCTTCTACGTCTGGGTCATCCTCTCCATCCTTCTTCGCGGGAAGTAAAACTCGCTGACGGCGTAGTCCGAAATATGGAGGTGCTTACGACCACTTTACCCGTGAATTTAGAAGAGACGCTTATTACGATTCCATTTTTAATCTTTCCCGACTCTACGAACAATGAAACTTTACTTGGCATTGATTTTATTACAGCTGCTAGGGTTGTGATTGATTTTCACAAAGATATTTGGTACTTCAGTGATAATTACTTAATAAAGTATAATCTTCAGTTCGAACCTACCTCGCGTACCGTGTCCTGTGCTTCTACAGAGGTCCTTAGGGATGATGAAGGCTGTCATCTCAATCCAGCTGAGCGACAGGCGCTCGCTGAAGTCCTTACCAGGCACGCGAATATTTTTAGAGCAGGGGGAGGACCAACACCGTATGCAGAGCATCATATCGATACTGGTGAGCATCCGCCAATAGCTGTGCCGCCTTATCGCCTTAATCCCTCAAAGAAGGAGCAAATGAAGGTAGAGATTGATAAGATGTTACGGGAGGACATAATTGAAGACTGTGAATCGGCTTGGTGTTCCCCGGCATTGATGGTGCCGAAGTCCAATGGTGGTATCCGTTTCTGCGTCGACTATAGACGCTTAAACGCAATCACCAAGTCCGATACTTACCCGATGCCTCGCATCGATGAGCTGCTGCAAAGCACTAAACGGGACTGTTTCATGAGTACTTTGGACCTGAAATCCTCGTACTGGCAGGTTAGGGTACACGAAGCCGACAGGGACAAAACTGCTTTTACTTGCCCTCTAGGTACTTACCGCTTCAAAAGAATGCCGTTCGGACTGAAAAACGGACCGGCGACATTCCAACGCCTCATAGATCGTCTCCGTTCTTGCTCAGCTCTACAAAACGTAACCATACTGGCATATTTAGATGACCTTTTAGTTATCTCAGATGGAGGTCTCCAAAAACACCTGCAAGACCTCGAGGCAGTTTTCAAACGTCTTGCCGATTTTCACCTCCATGTTAATAGGGAGAAGTGTGCGTTCGCTAGGGAAAGCGTCAAATATCTCGGCCACGTGATTACCCAGCGGGGCATTTCCACCGACCCACAGAAAGTTAGTGCTGTCCTCGAGATGAGGGAACCAGGTAACCTTAAGCACCTGAGAACCTTTCTGCAGACCTGTTCATGGTTCAGGAAGTTCATACCGAACTTCTCTAAAGTAGCCGAACCATTAACACGCTTAACTAGGAAAAATCAAGTATGGACTTGGCGTGCTGACCAAAACCAAGCATTTGACGAGCTGAAGCGCCTACTTACCTCTGCTCCCTTGCTGGTGCAAGCCGATTTTACTCAGCCATTCGTCCTGCGCACAGACGCAAGTAACTATGCCCTTGGCGCAGTGCTACTACAGGGTGATGGTAACCAGGAGCGGCCGATCGAATACGCCAGCCGATTACTCAACGCAGCTGAACGCAACTACTCTACAACGGAACGAGAGGCGCTCGCTGTAGTGTGGGCTGTCGAGCGTTTTCGACCCTACCTAGACGGCCAACCAGTCATCATTGGTAGTGACCATCAACCTCTCAGATGGTTGTTGTCTCTGAAGTCGCCAGCAGGAAGGCTGGTCCGTTGGGCCTTAAGACTCCAGTCTTTTGACATCCAATTCCAATATACCCCAGGGAAGGCGAACGTCGTGGCAGACACGCTAAGCAGACCCATTTGTTCCTCCGAAACTCGTGAGAATTGTGGTATTTGCTCTGTCATCTGCGATCTGCCTAGAAAGACACCAAGCGAATTGCGCCAGGGACAACTCGCTGACCCTGAAGTGGAAAAGATAATTAAAGAGCTCGAGGACACCAACGAACTCGTTACTAAACGGTGGTTAGAAAGGGGGTACCTAATGGACCAAGGGGTCCTGTTCCGTTATAATCCGGACTCTGACACTGAAACCCCTCAGTTAGTAATTCCTGCCGGTCAAGTGGCAGAAATATTAAAGGAGTTACACGACTCCCCAACAGCTGGCCATCCAGGCATTGACAGGACGTACCAAAAGGTGGCACAGCTTTATTATTTTACAGGGATGCGGAGAACAATCACCGACTATGTCAAAGCCTGCATCCACTGCCAACGTTATAAGGCATCTAACGCCAAACCCCAAGGTCTACTTCAGACACCGGTCATGAATCAGCGTAACGAGGTTTTAGCCATAGATTTATTTGGACCCTTACCTGAAGGAGACCAGGGGGAGCGGTGGGTCTTACTCGTTGAAGATACGGCTACCAGGTGGACGGAACTGTACGCTCTCAAAGAAGCGACAGCAGAAGCCTGTGCTCACACCCTTATAGAGGAATATTTTATGTGGTTTGGTTTACCTCGCAGGATTATTTCGGACAACGGCGTACAGTTTGTGTCTGCTGTAATGCGGCAATGCATGCTAGTTCTGGGCATCAAACAAAACTTTGTCCCACTGTACCACCCAGAAGCGAATCCTGCCGAGCGCAAAAACCGTGACCTAAAAGCAATGTTGGCACATCTCGTGGAAGAGGACCACACCTCGTGGCCAGAGAAGTTACCGGTGATCCGATTCGCCTTGAATAGTGCAAAGTGTCGCACTACAGGTAAGTCACCAGCTTTTTTGACTTTTGGCAGGGAAATGCGGTCTCCCACGGAAGTCGTTCATGATCTTCGTGCCATCTCAAATAAAGAGAACTTTATCCAGCAAATAAGCCCTTACCTTATGACTTTTCTAAAGTCACTATCAGCGGTACGAGAACGTGTGGAAATCCATCAGGATAAAGCTAAACAGTACGCCGATGCTTCGCGTCGTCCTTCAGATACCTTCGAGATTGGTGACTTAGTCCTTTTAAAGTCTCATCTCCTAAGCAAAGGCTCTAAAGACCTGACGGCCAAGTTTTTCCCACGTCGTGATGGACCGTACCGCATAGCAGAGAAGGTTAGCCCTACTACTTACAACATATCCAGTATTGATCAACCTGACGTTGTTATAGGGAGATATCATGCCCAAGATCTTACCCGTTACCGAGGCAGCGAAGCCGTCCCTCCTAAACCCGTAGTTCCTAAGAGGAAACGTGGAAGACCACCTAAGGTTAGAACGTAGGAAATGTAATGATGATACTAGACCAGGAACGAGGGCGTTTTCCTAGTCTAGAGGGGGAGCATATAGCAAATCATTTGGTTTAGCCGCGATGTCGCGCCGACATCACGCCACTCTCGCGCGGGGTCCCCCCCTTCGCCGTAACCGTTTTTCGTCTCGCGCATGCGCGCAGCGCCCGCGTCCGGCGGACAAATAAGCTTCCGCGCGCCGGTAGAGTAGTTACTAGTTGAGAGTTGATAATCATCCGCGCGCGCGTTGCTCCTAACTTTTCTCTTCCACGCCGTATTCGGCGCATGTGTTTATTGTGTTAAGTTAAGTGTACCTAGTGAAGTGTGTATGTACCTACTTACTTGTTTTGGTTACCCAGTAAACGTGTTTCTCTTAAACGATCGGTGTGACTCTTTCTTTTATTCCCTGAGAGCGTGGTTGGCTGACGACCAGCACAACCACCCCACGAACCTCATAATGTTTATTTGTATGTTTGTCGTCTATGCGTTCCGAAACCATTGATAAGAATGTGATGAATCGTTGGTAGGAAGATCTGGGGACGCTTGCGAAGGATACTGATTATAAAACCCTCAGTTTCTATGATCTGAGATAAAACCTAACAGTTTTTTCCTTGCAAAGCATGCCGGGTGCAGTTAGTACAAAAAAAAATAAAGTCTGTTCAAAAGAAATAGGCATGTCGAATACAAACTCAATCATGGTGAATGACGTAATCTAGCCTATCTCAGTAATCCTAGCACTATAAATCAGGCGCATGTGCTTTGTTCACACATTGAATATTAAATCGACGCGATTGTAACCACTAATATGTTTACTAACATAAAACAAAAGAAAACCTGTTTAAAAATGCAGTACTTAGGTATATTATCACAGAATAAATTACGTTTACGTTTAAATACCTACATACTTGATGCAGATACAGATAGTTTGCGGTGTTTCTGACATGTGCTATTTATTTGTTGTCTGTCGGATGTCGTGACGTGACCTATGAATGCAATTACCATAATGTCTGTCCTGACTTCCTGACTGGTCCGCTGGGTAAACTATCCTTTATACTCGGTTTACAGGCCTGCACACTTTCTTTTCACTAGTTCACTGCTTGTAGTCGGACAAATATTGGACCCTACCTATTTTACTAGTAAGTACTACACTAGGTAGGTAAGTGATATTTGCTAAAGGATAAAGCAGAAATCCTTCTACACTACGTCATAAATAATGATCCTCATGTTCTCAAAATTTTTCGAACCAGCTTTAGAATTGAAGTCAGTAATACTTATCAAAGTGTTCGATTTACTGAGACTTAGAGAAGTCATTTCATTTAACATTATATTACCAACGCCTTATTTTAAATCAAAGAAGAGCACTGTTGTTAATAAACTAGATACTAATAAACCTTCACAGATATAAGTAACAAGAAAGAGCTTGACACAATAAAATTGAAAAATCATTGTGATGACGTGGCCTCTTTACGGAAGTAAATAAATGAATAGTTAACTGATATCCTTACTATGATTTAATTGATTTTATGTATATTGTGTACTACGCATGTTTACTACATATCAATATTGTTTTTATGAAAAAACCGGACATAAAATTTAAGTAATATAAATATTTGTAAATTGTGTAAAGAAAGTACAGTGTCAAAGTTATAGTAAATACCTAGGCAATTACTAATACATGCTTCTACCCAGCTACTTTTGACAATTACGCATCCTTATTATCTTTATAATAAAAGTCATAATAATGTGGGCTACATTTTATTGCGTGACTGTAACCTATGAAACTATTGCGCATTTAGTTTTGCGTTTTAATTTTACACGAAATAATTATTTTTACAGTCATAACAAAACTGACATCATCAACTTATCTAAAACAAGTTAGATAAACTTAATAAACCAATTAGGTACTTTTATCTTTAAAAAAATGATAAATAAAAGTGTTTTTTTAATTTTACATAAGTACCTACCTGTTATATTCATCGACAACTACAAAAATATATTGTAAATGTTTGTGTTGGTTTCCAGGTTTGTATAATAAATCGATATTAAAAACTAATGATTCAGAACGGAGCCGTTACCGAGTGGGACGGGTTGACGGTCACGGGGCAGAGACTCGATGCTTTGCTGATTTGAAAATAACGGTTTTAGTCGGTACTCGGCAGATATGCTTAATACAATCCCTATCCACACACAACTCATTAATCAAATCAATTAAAACTGTACCGTGCATTTACGAATAACTTACAAAATATTCGAGTAATTATACATATTAATATCTACAGAACTGCCTATTAGAAATTTTCGGGATTTTTAATCGAAGCGTGGATTTTTTGGAAAAATGGTGAACTTAGAAAATTTTTCGTTCAAGCATCAGGTAATGTTCTAAATATTATTGTAACAATAAAGTATTTCAATAAAGTAGGCGTTTTTCGGAATTGTAGGAATTGGAATAAACGCACAAAATCAAACATAAATGAGGTTCTAAATATTTCTATCATCTAGATGTCGGAAACGAGAATATTGAACAAGGGTCGACCGAGACAGGATTTTCGTTTTCGGCCGAGACTGAGACCGATAATAGATGAATCGTGAAAATGAAATTTTGCATAATATTGATAGTATCTAATATGCAAGATTTTTGCATAATGTCACAATCGACAGCTAACTCCCACACTGACACCCAGCGACGAACGTGAATCCCATACCGTACAAATGTCTCGGATATGGCCGAGAATTTCGGTCATTTTTAACCGAGAACCGAGACCGAGTTCTCGGTCAAGCCTTGATATTAAATACTTTGAATCTGATAGAAGTCACATAAAGAACCTGTTAATTTATTAAAATGTAATCTTCATACACAATACTTAGATCTTAGAATAATCAGGTATTTATTGTTGAGGAGATACCGCGAGCGCCGGCCGCGGCGGGCGGGCTGGTAATAGACAAAATGTAAAAAATCAGAATCACGTAAATAAAAATAATGCCTGTAGTATTAGCGTAATAAAGATTGAAGTATGCGGCAGGTAACTGATCCGGCAAGGATCAGATGCGTGTTCCGCTTTCCGTTTTTAGACAAAACCAGCTCATGATAATATGAATGAACATAATGAGCGCACGCGCGCCGGGAATGAGAACAAAGGAAATTCGATGCTGATCATGTAACAAAATAGCGATCTAATTTCTTTATAAATAAGACTGATAATGGGATAACCATTATTCTTTCTTCTACAATTTTTAAAAGTGTAACTTATATGAAGTTCTTAACTGCCCCACGATGAATAAATCAACTAATGCCCAGGTTAACCTTACAAGGAAACTTGAACTTAGCCTTGAGTGAGCGAACAAAAAATTAATTTGATTCGTAACTTTTTGTTTCATTTGACCGATCCTTTTGTGACTCCCGAATCGTGACTCTATAGATAATGTTTTAAACTTATTTTTAACTTGATTGTTCCGGGAGAAACAACAGTTAATAACGGGTGGAGCTTTAGTTCTGGGTATACTAAGAGTATACCCAGAACTAAATACTAATTATAATACCCAGAAAATAATACTAAATACAAAATACAGAACTTAATACTAAGAGTACAACTAAGAGTTGACCCAAGAAATGGTAAACAGGTAGTTGTGTCAACTTGTGTCGCGTGATGCCCTCGTGAGAACTAGATTTTGCATAATAATTCCGAATGGGATTCATGTTTCCTTTATGATACCTATCTTATGTTGTTACCTACCGTAATTGCCGTAACGGAGGTCTTTTATAAATCGATTCGATTGGATGTGCGACACTAGTAGAATATGAACTTATATTTTCTTTTATTTATAAATATATAGTTATTTTATAATATACTACTAAGATGGCAATTAAGCAATATACAAAATGCAAATCAATCTTTATTCCAGGGCTGGCCGCTATGGGAACGGTGCGATTCGACGGAGCACGAGAGACGGCTGCTACTTGTAGCGCGACTGCCCCACGTCCGGACCCTCAACGGCGGAGGAGCAGTGCCGGCGGAAGAACGGGACTCTGCGGAACGAGCCTTCATCCGTTATTACATGGAAAAACCAGAAGCCGAAAGACCTGATAGGTGAGAATAATGACTTTGATTGGTAGTTTCAGAAAACGTTTATTTTATGGAAAAAAATGTTCAGAATATACCTAGATAATCGATTTTAAAAATAATTATAAAATAGAGAATTAAAAAGGCTTTGTCGGAAATGTAAATGGCAACGGATGCTGCCACGAGTCAAAAACATTAAAAATTAAAAGTCACCGATTCGTAATTTTATTATATCGATTTATAAATCCTTTTCACTTTAAATACTCTATACTTGTAGGTACTACGTACTACTTAAGCCAGGGTCCAAGGAATTACAGGAAATGAACTCTCTTATCCTAAGTCTTTTTTTAAATACCTACTGACCAAAATAACCGTATTAATTTAACATTACATCTCAAAACTTTTTCTAGTAAGATAAGACTGCGTTGCGAGAGTCGCAACTTTTTACATGAAATATTTTTGATGTGATTTTAATTCAAATGATATAAGTATTACATTGGTTATGCTATCACCATAAATGCAAGCGCAAATTGATTGATTGTAAATGCTCCCTAATCAATTAGGTACTATTATCTACGAGTTTTATGAGTGGCATCACGATTAAGGTCAACTATTGATTTATTAGTGTCAACGCTACATGTAAACTTCCCTCTTAAAGGAGTTAAAGGTATAAAGTAACACGTCTTCGATTAGCTAAGTCATGCCAGATTTATTTCATACATGTTTGTGTTCAGAATATAATTGGCCTGATGGTGTAAGACGAAAGTTCTTATATTTAGAATTTTAATATTTTCCTATTCTTTAGAATTAGTGATAGATCCGATAGATTATACAATAAAATAGGATTTCGTGGACCAACTAACCGTTTCGATTAGGAGGCGAAAATTGTTAAAATTATTATTAGGTCACGTACTTATAATACCTAACATTTATGGCTCTAATATGTGAAAATCTCTCGAATATTTGGCTTTCGTCAATAAGGTGCCAGTGTGGGCGACAGTGTACAGGGCCTTGATGGCGGAGTAGACGAAAACAAAGCAACTTTGGTCATGGTCGATCCAGGGATGGCTCAATCAAAAATTTATAATCTTGAGCTCCTCCGTGCTTCGGAAGGCACGTTAAGCCATCGGTGCCGGTTGTTACTGCAACCGCTTTAACCCACCAACCCGCATTGGTCCAGCGTTGTGTGAGTTGTGGTATGACTCAAGGTCTTCTGTTTTCCCCATGTGGGAAGGCCTGTGCCCAGCAGTGCGACAAAATTTATAGAGGGGGCTAGACTGCATTTTTTTATACAAAGCACGGCAAATAACTCAATACCACCTGATGTGAAGCGGTAAGAAGAGTTCATATGCGGAGAGAGCTAGTGCAGCTTGAACATACTATTCTAGCCGCCTCCACCTTGCTGGCCGAAAAGTTCCTTTTCACGCCTCTTTTGAACGACCCCATGTTACAGGAAGCAGGGAACACATGTGCTAGCAAATAATTCCAAGTTTTGGAAGTACGACAAAGAATCGAGTTATTAAATTTATTTCTGCGTGATGTTGAGGTAGAGACAGCGAATTGATGACTCCGAAGACTAAAAAGCTCTTCAGAACACTCTCTATGATATAGCCGATAGACGGCGCTAAGCGCCGCAATGTCTGGACGCTATTGCAGAAGCATTGAGCTTCAGAAAGTTGCATATCTAAATGTTGATATAAATATATTAAATCTGTAAATTTATCGTTTATCGCAGGTACATGTCTGGACGCTATTGCAGAAGCATTGAGCTTCAGAAAGTTGCATATCTAAATGTTGATATAAATATATTAAATCTGTAAATTTATCGTTTATCGCAGGTACTGGGAGCTCGTCCAGGTGCATGGTAAGCTGGACCCTCTAGTCTCAGTGGACCTGAGGCCGGAGAAGCGCGTGCAGATCACCTTCACCTGCGGCGACACAAGTGAAGTGCGCACCGTCGATGTCTATAGGTGAGATTTCTAAATCCCTAGCAGTTGCCTAATTTAGCTTGCAGTCTGGAGTGTCAGTATTTAATATAGTGTAAACTCTTTATAAAGTTATTCTTTATAACGATAAACTCTCTATAACATAAAAAAAAAGATCACATTTGTTTGGTTTACCATAAAAAACCCACACATTGATACACTCTTTATAGCGCAGCAGCCATTCTCTATTACGATGAAATGTGTTCATATTTAGACACAAAAAGTCGTCATTATCGGTGTTATTGTTTGTGTTATCTTATCAGGTTTCAAAAGACGCCGACTATTCTTTGAGGCCCCGAAACTTCTGAGGTCGTAAACAGCCGCCGTCTTGCTCTTGTTATTGTTAATTGCCTATTGCCTTAAACACGGTGTTTGGTTTACTTGAAAATGATGGTATCGAAATCAAACTAAACACCTACCTATCGTATTATCAGTCGTACACCAACTTTAACTATTAACATGGCCAGTAAAAGAAAAGCATTATGTGCTGACGAAAAAGTTTGTGGATACGTAAGATTGAAAAGGAGAAATCTTCTCCATTCCATGTAACGGTAACTCTCTATAACGATAAAAATGCTCGGTCCCTTGAGTTTTGTTATAAAGAGTTTACACTGTATGCGAATTCTGCGGATATGCGGTTTGCTTAGACCACAAGGACTTTTCCTGGTCAGTCTGCTCTACGCTTTGCACGAATCTATGCTTTAAGTTTATACTGTAGGAATATTAAAATTGATTTCTCATGTTTGAAGTCAAAAGTGATGTTCTTTGGCGAATAAAATGTGTCCCCGTACTTTAAAATCGTAACTTAAGATTTAATCATTAATTCCAGAACTGTATCAGATTTAAAAACGCGACTTGAGCGGCTAGCTGGCTTCCCCGCCTCCAAGATGAGGCTGTTCTATGTCGACCAAGAGCTACGCGACACGGAGGTGAGGCCTCATCAAATTCATAGATATACAACTTTTGTGCTGCAAATAATCATTTGTAACACTCCATCCACCACGCAAAAGTATTATACTTAATCGTCAAAAATGTAACTTGATTTCATGCATCTTTTTCCAGCTTTTCCCTGGACCAGAAGAGATGAAGATTCCCACAAAACAACTGTACTCGTACAATATTAGGTCAGGAGACGAAATTATAATTGAACCTAAGTTACAGCACTCTATATCCGCGAAGTCCGCAGTGTGAGAATGTAGAGGAGGCATACTACGAGGCCGAGACACTCGTTGCATTTCTACATCGTTCAAAAGAATATTAACATAAGTAATTGTTGTTTTATAATATCTACAGTGCAAGAGTAATTTTTTTATTATTTTTAAGAGTTAAACCTTTTGTTGGCCTTCAAGATAATAGTCATTTTTTTATGTTTTTTAGAAATGCAACAAACTTCACTTAGCGCCCTTTAAAAGCAGCTAATGCCATTAAAGTTTAAATAGTAAATTTCAATACTTTGAGTATCCACTTTGTTAGTTTTTATATACCTAACGTTCTTTGTAGAGTAAAATGTGTTGTATTAAAAATAATGTTTAGTTGTTTCCTATCACAACCTAACTACCGTTTCTCGTGATTCTTATTTGTTATCGTGCTACATTGTAGGCAATCACAATGTGAACTCTACGGTTGTCACAAAGCATTTAGTTTTTACGTTTTGCCGCAAGCTGAAAGCTTAATAGAAATATATACAGGGTGTAAAGGGAACACTCGCAATCAAAGGCAGTAGGCAGTACGGGTCATTCTAAACCCAACTTGTTAAAAGAAATACTAAATTGTAATACCTATACGATCTGCTATGCGATTAGTCAGCAATTCATGGTTGTGGCAGCGCTGTCATACATTTTAGCGTTTGTTTGACAACCATTTGACAGCTGTTGACGACACTAGCGTTTCGACGACGAGCACGGCGTGAGCCGGAACTAAAAAGTTCTTGTTTTTCATATCTTTAAGTACAAGTCAATCAAATATTGAATGATGACCTTATGATACATTTTAAACACAAGAAAAACTAAATCGCAAAATATCGATTGTATCTCTAAAACAGCTTTACACAGCCAAGACATCGACGTAGAGATTAATACACTTACGCGCAGCGCTGTGCTCAAACGTCGAAATCAATGGCGGCTCGTCTCGTCAAGCTATATTTCTGTTAGTGACTCACACTTCCGTTTGTATGAAACATTTGTATTTTTTATCTTATTTTTAACAAGTAGAATTGAGAGAGTTCCTTTACACCCTGTAATGTACTTATAAATATGTCTTTATTTTCAAAGGACTCTAAATCTATTAATTTACGTAAATGAAAACATTACTATTAGTACATTTTGTATCGTAAATTATTGGTGTAAACTTATATAAAAAATGAGCATGAATGGATTTCTATGCAATATACATTATGTATCTTTTATTTGCAATAAGCAACTGTGATAATGATAATAAATTATAAATTATAAAGATGCTAAAATCTGAAAGTAACTAATTTTATCTCTACTTATTGCGTGATCTCGGTCATGTACATACTACCTATTGTGTGTATTACAAATTGCATCGCTATTGTGCAAATGCTTTTTTAACAAACCAAGTGATACTAACTGCCATTTTATGAAAGTATACCATGTCTTCGAAATTTAGAATTAATAAATATATTAAGGTTACATGCTAAATATGAAAATTTAATCGCTGTGATTCCTAGAATTGCCAAATACATAAGCACCTGTCAGATATATATCATATTTGTTTGAATTGACAATATTAAGCCATGGCAGTTTTAGCGGTGTAATAAATAGTAAATCATTCATAATTGAAACATTTTAATAATTAAACATTATTGTTTTTTTTAGTCTTAGAAATAAAATCATAGTGAGGAATAAAAGAAGTGTATGAAGTAATTTTCATTGTTTTATTGTCAACTTATGTACAGTTTTTTCCCATAAACAGCAATCATTGCATTTTGCACCTGTTCTGTAACATAGTTGTAGACCTCTATCCAGTCATGATTATCCATTTCATGTGTTCTTCTTTTCAGAAAATTTATAAGTATATTTAATCTGTCTATATTTCTATTTACAACCATTGAACACATGTACTCTGAAATCATATTAATATCGCATGGCAAAGGATTTTGTCCACTTTCTAGCCATGCTCTTAATAATTCTCTAACTTGTTGCCAAGATAGACCCAGCAATCCATGTGACTTGGGTGCTTTTCTTTCTTCTTTCTTGGAGGTCATCTTGTTATCTTTCACATCATCAGTTTTCTTGATCATTGGATCTTTATAAGGAATATCTTTAGTTGTAGTTTGCCCTTGAAGAAATTTACTCATAAGATTTTGAGATGTGGATGTATTACTCTTGTTGATTTTAGGGGGCCTGCCTCTCCTTTTCATAGGTGATTTGAAATTTCCTAAAACAGGTGACTTTTGCTTTGGAGATGAAATTTCAATCTTTTTAGGAGAGATAAGTTTTGCATTGTCATCTTTATTTTGAAGTTCAGAATGTGTTTGGATATTGTGAGCAATATTTATATTTTTTTCACATGTATTATTTTTGTTAGCAGTTAAAAATTTGCTAATAGCGCCTTTCCTTAGTCTGGAATTAATACTTTCTAGTTTTGTCATTTGTATCCCTATGCCTCTCATTTCCTTTGGGTCTATATTTTGCTTTTTACATAGAGAAATGACTTCTCTTGTTATAACTTCAACATCATTTGTAGCATTTAGTAAAGAAGCTGATTTGTTTATCACATTGCAAAATCCATGACCCATAAATTTTGCTGTTTCTACTGGTGCTTCTTCAGCTCTGATCATAAGCTTTAAGGTTATACATTTTCCTAATACTTTAAATTGTTGCATTCTAGTTTGTACTTCAGTAGATAGTTGTCTTAAAAATTGGTAACATTGTTCATTATTTTCAAATCTAATACCATAATTTACTTCTGCTGATACAGATTTTCTAACTGTATGAAATGATAATGGATTGTCATCATGTCCATTGCATTGGTCAAATAACTGAGCACCAGTTTTTATTCCTAAGTGATGTTGTAATGTGGTTAATGATAAACTTTGCAAGGAGCCACATGTTGTGTGACCAAGAGTTTCTAGTTTATGTGCTGTCTGTCTACCCACTCCTGGCAAATCTTTAAGTTTGATATCTACCATAAAATCTTCCACTAAATCAGCTGTTAAAAAAAACTGACCATCTGGCTTTGCTTTTTTTGTTGCTAGTCTTGCTTGTAGACGATTCCCTCCAAAGCCTGTTGAACAAGGGCAGCCGGTCTTTTCTCTTATTTCAGCCCTTAAGGCAGTTGCAAAATCTTGAACACTCACATTAAGGTCTTTGAGAAGCTCTGTACAATCAACGTACATTTCATCACATGATACTGCTTCAATATCTAATGTGTATTGTGCAATAGTGTTATACAATGTATATGCAACTTCTTTATATCCCTCAAAATCATATGGTATTGTTTGTAAATCTGGACACAATCTCAGAGCCGCTCCCATAAACATTCCATTACTTAAGCCTTTGGCTCTTGCTTCATAGGAGCAGGATGCTATTTCACTCATAGATCCAAACTTTTCACCTTCATCAGAAATATTATTTACTCTGCTGTCAAATTCAATATCATCTGGTTTCCCATTTGGTATGTTAATTTTTTTGGCTTGTTTTTGTTTATAGAGATTAAATTCAGTATTCCTATCAACACCTGGACGCTTGGAGCTAGCTTGTCCACCTTTTGAATGTGTAACTGCAATTGGCTTGCCTCTTAAATCTGGCCTATTCCGCAAACCAACAGACACAAAGAAACAATCCATATCTATGTGCATTATAACTTTACCTTTTTCAAAATTTAATTGTGAATGTGATAGCGTTTTTAAATTGACAATCATTTCTTTCAAATGATTTCTAATTGGAAATACAAATTTACTGTTCTCTCTAAGATCATTTACATGCTGCTTGAAATAAGCACCCAGCTGTGATATATGATGCAACCTAGAATTATTATAGAATTCTGATATAAAGTTTGGATCAGCAGCTGTTTTCGTAACATTTTCAGATCTTTTTAAAACACTGGACTGCTCCATTTTTGAAATATCAGTTATAATACTATTAGCAACAACATTCATAGAATGTGGTGACTGATCATTAAATAAATCTCTATTGTAAGAAGAATAAACACTATGTTCTTCATTTTTTACTGACTTATTCTCTTCACAACTATCTTTTTTGATACTTTTGCAAAAGTTTAATTGTGGTTGTGTTCGTGAATTTCGATAAAGCAAATAATTTTTATAATCTAGTAATTTATTTGCAGTAATACTATCTGTAATCCACTCTGGCTTTACAACTTTAGCCAGTGACATATTTTTAACTTTTGTGTCAGGTAAATTAGAAGCTATTATGAAATCCTCATTTCGTTGATAAACATGGTAGACTCCACTGTGTTTGGACATGAGCTCCTTAAGCTCATCTGCAGAGGGTGTTGTAAAGCCATTAACATAAATACTTATACCACTAAAAATATTACTCAACTTCTGATCTCTTCCAGTTTTTGTGATAAATTGTTCTTCAAGTTTGGCAACTTTCGCTTGCATATAGCCACCCCAAGCTTGAAATCCGTTGTCTGGAAATGTTTCATCGCGGCGCGGCATTTCGATATAATAATTATATTACCAGTACTTAACTCTTCTTTTTTCCTCACTTTATTGATTTTTATTTTATCCTTGTAATCTAAAAATAACAAGCTTATTTTGTTTCAGAAATAATTGCATCCGGTTATTTATTTTTGTTTTGTAGGTGCAGGCACAGATCATTATTATAATCGCAGGTATAGAAAAGATAATTAAAAATAAATCTAAGTACCTTATCTGTAAAGATTACGGAGTCATTTTATTGCTTATAGTACGTAATATTCATTGATTATAAAATAAAAAAACTATTAATGATAATAAATTGTTTGAAAAAGGATATCTGTCATGTTTGACACTGACACAACTGAAACTGTAACTGACTGACACCACAGAGTAGGTACTTTGTAATATAGACTGACACTGACAGATGACAGAACAGACAGACCATCGAGTTGTTCAAACTCCCTATAATGGTTCATTGCCTTTCCCTGTGGGGATAAACAGAAACAGAACTACTACTACTGGGAAGGCAATGGGAACTATTGCCCATATAGCCATATCTTAAGTATTTTTTTATTTCTTCATTTATTGCATTGACATCCTGTTGTGCTGTCTCTGTTGCCACAGAACCCTGTACCCGTTTATAAGTTTATATACTTATCACACTATTGACATGTAGGTTGTATAGACCACCTAATAGGTAATGACTTCGTAAAATTTTTATTTCTCCATTTTGACGCAATTACTACAGAAACATGGAACAGAAAATACTAAAGACATGGCTGTATGGGCGTTAGTTTCCTTTCCCTTACAATCACAGGAATAATGCATGAACTTCATGGAATAAGCTCAGAACAATAGGATTACTTGTTGTTCTCAGGAATAGTGAACAAAAAAAAAAGAAAATTTTTGTTTCAGTCTCCCTGTCATGGGAAGGCAAAGGGAACTAATGCCCATACAGCCATATCTTAAGTATTTCTTCATTTACACTGAAATACTGGTGTTACATTATGGGTGAAATATATGATGATAGATTTCATTTTTTAAAGTAAAAGTTTTCTACGACTTTTACACCATAATCACTTTTATTCTTTCTATTAATCTTATAGTTGCGTCAATGGACACTTGGATCATAAAAGTGTTTGTAAAATCATAAAAGTGTTTGTTTTGGAGTAACTACACCAAAAATGGTGCAGCTACACAAATTTTATAATACAAAGTTCGCTCAGACACAATTTTTAATTATTGTAATAAAAATCTTGACTGAAACCACCAAATATTCCAGTTTTTTTTTGGCTAAAAGTAAAATGGCAAACATACTTACATACCATAGACTAGAGATATCTAAACCTTGATTATTGATCAGAGAACCTGAGCAGAGAACAGACTATTCATTCAATCAAATTGATTCGTGTTGTATTCTGACGTAGACAAAGAATATCTCTTCTGATAGATAGTACTAGTATATATAGATAGATAGGGTAGGCCTTTCTTATTAGCAGTGAAACAGTTCGCTGTGTTTCGGATTGAAGGGAAAGCTAGCCAGTGTAATTACTGGGCATGTACAGCATTTCATCTTAGGCCTCAGGATGACAACGCAACTGCGATATCAAGTGATTTTTCCTTGTTATTGCAAGTGTCTGTCGCTTACCACCAGCTGGGCCATTAACTTGTTTGTCATCTAGTTTTATAAAAAAGAATGTCCTGGAATTTGCATGTGACTGGTGGTCACTTCACTAGTACTATCTTAGATTCTAATTATCTCGTCGAATAGAATTTTAGTAAATTCATGAGCATATATTTATCAAAGTACGAAGTATACGAGTCCACACATTGTCGTTTTGTGCAGATTGAAGCAATAGCTAAAAAATAAACGATTGTAGGGGGCCGGGCTGAAATAATTTTAAGTGCTCATATTTTTATATTTAAAGAATGTAATTTAAAAATAAAGTTGTATATATATACTGCACCTCTGGGAGATCACACGCACATAGAATATGGGTTCTTAGGATTTGTATTTTTATTGTTATTAGCTATTTAAATAATTCCAGCCCGGCCCCACCTTACTTTGATATTTCCTAAGATATTGCGTTTTAGTATGAAATATAGGCTTGAACGTGCGTATTTTATGTAGTACATAAGTTCTCTAACAATACATCGTCACTACTCGTCGTAGTAGTGGTGATGTAGAAGGGGCCGGGCTGAAAACGTCAGGCTGGCCCGGCCACCACTGATGCTTCTAACTTCTTTATATTAGCGTTACATTGAAAATGAAAGCAGTACATATGATTGGGTAAAAGAGTACATAGGATTGATGTAAATCTCGTTTTACAAAGCCGTGAGGTGGGGCAGGTCTGACGAACATATATTTATTGTAAGCTTCTGTCAGGTGGTGTTTGGCGGGTTTTTGTTTCGGCAGTGAAAATTTTTATTACAATAATTAAAAATTGTGTCGGAGCGAACATTGGGTTATAAAAGCGGCGTAATTTTATTATTCAAGTGTTTGTGTTAATGTTCAACTAAAAAATTATTAGAATAAAAGTGATTATGGTGTGAAATACGATAAGAACTTTTTTGTGGTTATCCAATTCACCAAGTAGCACATAAAGTGACTGTCATCATATATTTCGTGTCAAATACGCCCAAGATGCATTGAAATGTGTTACGCCAGCATTTTAATGCAATAATAGAAGAAATAAAAAAAATCCTAAAGAAGTGGCTGTATGGGCATTAGTTTCCTTTGCCTTCCCTGTATAAGGAAATTAACAAAAAAAAAATAAGGCTCTGTCATTTAAAAATTCAAAATATTCAAATTGTTTACGTTATCGCAAATTGGTAATGTTTGTTTGTTTGCATATTGAAATAATTACACTACAATCCTACAATGTCGACAATAGAAGAAGATATTGTCATTGCACCTTGGGTTGGTGCCGCGAGTTGTAGAAATACACTGACTATAATTGTGTTATCTTCAAATGCTGAAATAATTAAAAGGATCTCTGAAGCGCTTATAGAAATACATTCCAAAGGCGACTTTAGATGGAAGCTCATAGTTTTACGATCATACAATTTAAAAGAAGTGGTTAAGCAGTCTAGTTTAACGGGCAAGATTGCTATAGATTTCGTTATATTAGCAATGGACACCAGTAGGATATTTTGCTTAGATTGGACTAAGGAAGTAATGAATCAAATTCATCCAGATTTGAGAAGAAGAAGAGTAGTACTGGTAAATGCTAGTGGTTTATCTGTTAACAGTATGGCTATAAATGCTAGTGATTTGATAAACTTACAAACAGACTATAAAGTAGATATTATAAGCGCTAATGTACTCAAGACTGATGATGCCATGTTTTTGGCCAGAAAACTTTTAAAATATGTTGAAGTGAGCATTGGTGTTAAGACAGGCATACCAAATTTAAATGTCTAAATGTATCATTTTGTTTAATAATGAATGTATGATTAAATGTATTGCATCTATATAAGTGCCACTTTTTAATAGGAACAATAATTTATATCAGAAATTTGACATTAATAATAGTAGAAAGCCATCAAAGAAGAAATTGAATTGATAATTTATATGTCACGTCAGCATCCTGTATATGTTCCACTGTTGGGCACAGGCCTTTCTATGTTAGCGTAACATGAGGAGTTTTGGCCTAAACACCACCATGCTGGCCTTCCAAAGCATGGAGGAGCTTTAAATTACAAAATTTGATTAATGAAATTTTGTAATTTCAAGCTCCATTTTCGCCACAATAACCTTCCTATGACCGATCATGCCAAAAATTACTTTAAAACCAGATCGCTCAAACCACTATACCTGACATATACTCTTTAAGTCAAATAAATAAAAGAGAAATATAATAAATAATTAACATGCTGACATTTGAGGGAATTTTCTAGATGATGTAGTGTAGTGAAACAATTCATAGCAAAATACAAAAAATATTGCATATTATATCTAATTTTTATACATTATCATAAGCTTTGACTCATCTACTCCACAATTTCATTTATATTAATTTTAACATTTTTTAATTTTGTTCATCAATACGTGTGAATAAAATTATGAATATTAGTATTGTTATTATTTACAAATCTCTTAAAGAACAACTAGTGTAAAAGAGCAACCATATCGCTCATATACAACTTGAAGAGGTTAAACTAAGTGTCAGGAAGACCCACTACAATAAACTCACCTTCCTAAGATATGCTGACGATATGGCTCTTCACCGAGGACATAGGAGACCATGCCTTGCCAATTAAGCCATGACCAATGGAGAAAAATTCAACACCCCACAGAGAACCAACCTATAAAATAAGTAACCTTAAAAAATCAAAGCAATGCAGGTTGTTTTTATGTCACTTACATTATTTTAAGGCAAATATGTAGTGGGCTAGACTACTTGGAACTAACAATTTCATCAAAGCAGGAGATTTAGAAAGAACTGAACAGGAGAATATCTATAAGTAACCCACCCTTTACCTACTCATTAGATTTATGTAAAAAATAATTTTGTGGCCCTGCCACCCCTGTCATATTTATTTTGACAGAGAACTTTTATTTAGTTAGTGTGGTTTCAGCTCCAATATCCAAAAACATTTAAAATAATATTTCATCTAAACAAATCTAGGATAAAAAAAATTGATAGGACTAGCAACCTTGGCATATGAATGTAAACAGATAAGCTGACAATTATGTTTTTATTGTAAAGGAAGATTTACGCTTAAGGCCTCTGCCTCGAATCTTGCGGGCAGCGGGGCGGCGGCGGCGGTGCGGGAGCGGCACGATCTTATGCGTAAGATCAAATAATTATTTCACCACATTTAGAGGACACCGATATTGAACAGCAAAGATGTGAACCATCTTCTTCATAATTTTGATAAAACTCTCCTTTTATTTTCCTTGCCCTATAGTAGGGGTTCACTTCTTTTGCCCACAATAAATCGAGCGTTAGGAATAAAGAATCAAGACAACACAACACTACGCCGCTATAGTGCCGCGCAATCTGCCCGCTGGTTTCGAGAACGGGTCTGCGCTGGCCGCGCCGCCGCCGCCCCGCTGCCCGCAAGATTCGAAGCAGAGGCCTAATAGACTAAGCAACAATAAAAGCTCAACTTAATGACTCTTCGTCTTGTCACTATTTCATGTAATTGCGCAAGTGTGGACAAATTATAGTGAATAAAAGAGTTTTATGGCTGGCTATAGCTATTTCATTTTGATGCTCGAAGTAAACACTAATTTTTAAACCTTTATAAATATTGAGAGTGGTCGAAATATTTGGTCTGCAGGTGTAATATGTGAATTTATATTCCAAATGCAATAAAACAATAAATTACACATTTCCAAATCATTTATTATACTTTGATTGTACTACAAAATAATAGGAAGATTTCTACAGTTATTACATTATATATTACATAAATAATGAAACAATTATAGCAGTTCTCACTGGCGGGTGTGCAGCAATCACACATAAGGGGAAAGTTTTTTTTTGTTGGGAAAACAAAGTACCTTAGAACATTTTGATAATAATAATAAGGTATAAAAACAAACTTAAATCTAACTGAAATACTGTTTGTTTGTAAACATAATTGTTTTAGTTATAAATAACATTATCATAAGCATAAAATCTATTTAGTAAAATAATATGTTTAAAAATAACACTTACAATTTTCTTTTAAATAGAAAACTGAAACCTTTTATTCATAAAATGCATTATCCCATCTGCCACACTGGTAGGTCCATACATAAATTATACTAAAGTATAACTATAATTGCTGCATCTTATATTAAAGTCACATTAGTGACTGCATTAAAAATAAACGTATACAAAAATGTTTATATTAGGCAATATCACAACTAAATCACCTGCTGATACCAGGCTAAATAAATAAAGTAGTTGTTTACTACGCAATATCTGTTGATTTATTGTTAAATAATCCATAAGATAGAAGATAAATATGTATCGATATTATCCATCTTCTATTCTATGGGTTATTTATTGTACAAACTATTATATTAAAGATATTGCTCAGTAGGTTGACTTTAGACAAAGTAAATACAAAAAAGTATATTAATCCTGGTCTATTCATCTCTGACTCTTATATCTCGCAGAGCTGGCACTATCTTTAGATTAATTAACTTTAACTAACTAATGCCGGAAAGAAATTCGATGTTTATTAGTTAGATAAATGTTTATTGTTTATAAGAATGTCGCAGTCGTCTGGTTAAATTAGCCGGTTAGTTGGACGCCTAGCCCGTTGATTTAACGGCGGTATCCAGTCAAACGGCTGAAGTACAACTAACCAAGTCATTGAGCGCAACGTTTAACCAGATGACTGAACGTGATGTCAGCCGTCTGGTTTAAATTAGCCATTCAATTGGACCCCTAGGCGGGTCGTTTAAATAGAAGAGCTTTTGTGTGACTGTTTGAGTGATTGGTAGGTTCAAGGTTATTTTTTTATGACCACTTAGAACCAAAACGATGCCGGTTATAAGTGGTCTTAAAAAAATAAGCGAACCTACCAATCAAACCAAAATTTTCTGTACACGACGATCCATTCAATACGCCAAGTCGTTAAGCGTTAAGTGAGTCTAGTCCAATTAACTATCGGCCTAGGCATTTGATTGGATGCCGGCGTTTAATCAACGGGCTAGGCATCCAATTTAGCGGCGAATTCAACCAGACAGCGGCGAGATATGCTACTATGTTTGTGTGCGACTGGCTCGCACACAAACAAGCCGCGTTCGGTATTTTTGTACAGAGACCACTTTTCTGTATTTACTTTGGTATAGACGTCATAAATCATTTGCCAATTTTTAAAATCAATGATTCAATTTACATAGAAGAAAATATTTCGATGTGTGTAACTGAAGACATGCAAACAGTTAGGCTGCCCGTCAACGTAAGAAAATCGCAAGTTTTTCGAAGAAAATGAAACATATCTACAATTTATTATTGAAAACGAACACGTCCTAAAAACATTTGGAACAGTCGACGCCACATCGGACGTAACAGTTTAACCTAAAACCGCGTTTATTCCATTCGTAATAAGTGCTGCCACTGTCATACTTGATGTGCTGTCGTAGGTATATCCCGGACAATCCCGGCTGATCTATCAACGTCCGAAAATGGTACATTTCGTCAGGGATAGTGCAAATCCGCGAATCTACCATACGTAAAGGCCGCGTATCTGCATTAGATCTAGTTTTACGGGGAAGGTTAAAACTTAAAAACTTTTTATCTCAACGAATTTTAAGCTCATTTTTATACAGAGAGTAATTACTGGTGTGTTCTATCTCTTGTTAGGAAAATATAAATCCATTAAAGTAGCAGCCAATCAAGATTTTGCGTGAATTGCCCGCGACAACTTAAATGGGCTACATTTGTCAGATACGCGGAATTAATCAATGCTAGTTACGCGTAACTAATCCGTTAAGTCACACCATTTTGTGTCACTGTTACACGACAGGAAAAATATTCCCGATGAGTAACACCGTAACTCTCAAATAGTAGCAAGCACATGCTAGGGAAGATTTTTAGCTCAACGACCGACGAATTCGTTGACTAGGTCATAGAGTCGGTGATAACACAGATAAGTCGCCGAAAAATCCTGTGCAACTATTTACGTGGGCGAGTAGCCTTCTAATTTACATTAACATGACGAGGGAAAAATTTCTTTCAAATAAATATTAAAATTAAAATCCCATACATTATTATTGTATGTGTGACAGTCTAGTCTCTACGAAAAATTGTCATAAAATAGTAATTCTAAACTATTAAATCAGATGAATTTTAAAGGAGCTAAACTTTGCTTTATTAATTCATCATTTTCAAAATAATATAATCAATGTTACTAGAGGTTTATGTTATTTTATGAATCATACTATGTAATTGGGCTTTTGTTTAGAAATCTCTTACCGCGAATATTATAGATTTTAGACTGTAAAGTTGAAATATTAAAAAATGCATTTAAAAAAATCTCCAACAAAAAGTATTCATAGATTTTGTATCATACAAAAATAGAGATCACGTGACATCCTACTCGCGATAAATTATAATATAAATAAAAGATTCATAAACCAATGAATAACATCAATTTTAATATAGATTGGTGTTTTTGTTACATCAATAGCGTAATTATATCACTAACTGTATCATATTTATTATTATATATCGGGTGCGTACGATCGTGCAATGGATTACCGTCATGTTACCAGATGATGGTACAATGTAACACAGAAGTCATCTAACTACTGACATATAACATACCTTACTCCTAAGTTCCTGTACTGAGAGATATATTTAAAATTACTATCAGACACTCACAAATGTTCTATGCTTGTATGGTGTACAAGAAACTTAATATACATAAATAATATTGCAGACATTCAGAACATGTTTCTTCTAGGATATCCAGGTAAAAATGTTAAAATAGTACAAGCATGGAACGTTTTTAATTTCGATTTGTTCTACGCCATAACCTTACAGAGTGTCAGACAATTAATAGAATGTCTATGGGTGCACAAGCGTCACATTTTAAGTATGAGCATGACAATATTAATCTTGAAACATGACCACACTTGTGCGATATTTAAATTAAGTCTACGCCTCAGGGTACCGCTGTTGAAACTAATACGAACAAGACAAACGAAAACTTGAGATTCTCTGATATGTGCAGGAAGTCATTTATTGCACAATATCTAAACTAGGAAAAATCATGTCTCGGAGCTAGATCCAAACCAACTTGCCATGGTTCCATGACATATTTTTTGTAGATTAGATATTTTTTTAAATATTATTACAGTTTAAATAAAGTGATTTGGTTAGGGACCTGCCTTTTGGAAATACTTAATTACAAATTCAGCTGTCGTGTATTACAAATTTAAATGAATGCCACAATTTCAGGCCCAATATAATAGCTACAATAAGTGTCATAACAAAAGTTAACTTTAGACGATGAATATAAAATGTTGAGATTCTTGATATGTGCAGTGAGAGCGCAAACCTCAAGGCGGTAAGCTACGGAGCTACTACTCGTGTTCAGTCCTCGTTTGGCTTGACATTACTTGATTGTTGGCAACAAGTGTTGCTACCATGGATGTTGGGACCCAGCAATGTCCACCCCGCTCCATGGTTATGAAGCACCTATTATATCATTCACTGTACATATATGTTTACTATACACTTGTCATATTACCTGAAAAGTTAGAGAAAATTTAATTAGAACAATATACTTCAATACAAGCTTATTATCTCCAGATTTAGAATAATAGAATTTATCGCATGAAGTGATTTAAACTTAAAATTAGTTTTTTTAATTAAATATTTATACCCAAAACCTAAATTAGGTACTGAAATAGTTGAGAATAGATTTCAATTCAACAGAATAAAACTTCTTAGATGTCTATCCCCTTATCACATAATTCGTATAGTATTCACCAGCTGCATTAATGAATTATTGGTTAAGAGCTGATAAGTAAACAACTTGCTATTGCTAGTATATTACGGCTTATTTATTGAATATTGGCTTAATTTTTCTATTGAACGAATATAACCGACCGCAAGTAATTTTAATTTGGATTATTTATATATTTTCAGAACCCAAAAGTTGAAATTAAATCAATTCCAAAGATAGGTTCACTAAAATACCTCAAAAACCCTTCTATATCTGTACTTTGATGATAACTTGCAAACTTAGCCAGTATTTACATTTTTCAGAGCCCCTCGCAATAATAAAAATGGGGACCTGTTTGTAGGTTTTATACTAAAAAGATCTCTCGCATGGATATAAAAGTAGATCTAATGAATATTATGCTATCAATTCACTTAATATAATAAAATAACCCTACTATAAAGGCAAAATATGTGATTATTTGTATCCCATTTTAAATCAATAATAATAATAATATGTACCCCACTTTAACTTTTGATTATCCTACCTAATACCATGTCATGAATAGCGTAAAGTGTGATGATGTGTAGATCTTCCCCAAGATACAGAAGTCTTTTACAGAAAAAATACTTCTTGCACTTATGTGCAAACAATGATCGCTCTTCGAATAGATGGGAAAACAGTAAAATAAGTGGTAGGTACACTAACGCAAATACCAGTATAGGGTCACGACGTCGTCGGCATGCGCGGGCGCAGACGTGGTCAATGGCCGGCGACCTAGCGGTATACCCGGGCTTGCTGTTAAGATAGTAGGTACAATAAGTGGTAGGTACTAACGCTAGTCCGAGTCGAGGTTGACGACGTCATTGTATGCGCGGGCGCAGGCGTGGCCAATGACGTAGTAATGGCAGGCGACCTAGCGGTATACCCGGGCTTGCTGTTAAGATAGTAGGTACAATAAGTGGTAGGTACTTACGCTAGTCCGAGTCGAGGTTGACGACGTCGCCGGCGTGCGCGGGCGCAGGCGTGGCCAATGGCTGGCGACCTAGCAGTCTACCCGGGCTTACTGTTAAGATAGTAGCTACAATAAGTAGTAGATACTTACGCTAGTCCGAGTCGAGGTTGACGAAGTCGGCAGCGTGCGCGGGCGCCGGCGTGGCCAATGGCTGGCGACCTAGCAGTGTACCCGGGCTTACTGTTAAGATAGTAGCTACAATAAGTGGTAAGTAAGTAAGGGCGGGCGAAGGGTGTTGTCAAGATAACGCATAGTAAGACGTGTTGAGAACATCACTCGCCTAGTTTATCTTTCTGTCCCGACTGATAAACTGGCGAATGGCTTTGGGGGAGAGCGCAAGTCGTGAGGATCCCCAAGGCAAGTCTGACCGTCATCCTTCACGTGGTTGCTGCCTGTTCTTTGTCTGATTCCTTCTGAAACAGACGTAACTGAAACGGTCAGACGCACCCCTTACCTTTTCCTCTTAATCCTTATCCTTCCTTTCACATTTTTCCCTTCTCCCCTAAGGCTGACCCTACAAAGGCCTTCGGTTGCGGTGGGAGTTGGAGGGTGACTCACCGGACTACACAGCCCTCCCTGCGTTAAGACCTACGCAGTTGAGCGCCGTACGGGAGGATGAGGGAGTCCTGGGAGGTTGAGCGGCGTGAGGGTCGGTGGTTAGAACCCTCACAACGCAACACGCCCCTTTGGTCCTGATTTCTGCCTAAACGGTTGCCTTCCATACCAGCCATGTGGAGGGAAACGGTCACGCGTCAACCGTCAGAGGGACGCAGGCTAGTTGCGGGGAGGTACGGCAATGGTCATGCTGACGGAGCGAGGGTGAGTAGGCAGTTCACCTACACACTTCGAGCAGCCGATGTCGCGCCCTCTTGTCAACTCCTCACTACTATATCTGTCCAGTAATCCTATTGTACCAGCAATGGACACTCCCAAATGTGCGGGCTCCGTGGAGGGTGGGAAACTGGATAGACGAATTTTTATAACACGAACTATGGCACAACAAAGTTCGAACACAACCATCACTACTCCCGAAGGGAAACCGGAGGGATACTGCAGTGATCTGGGGCGGAAGGGGAAACCCAGAAACCCGATCGATCTGGCACTAACAGCGGGTAGCAGTGCTCTCGATGGAACGGGGAAACCTGTGAACCCGATCGAGCTTAGGCCTACGGTGGGTAGTGCTCCTGGGGAAACGGGGAAACCCGCGAAACCGGTGCAGCTGACACCCACTGTGGACAACAGTGCTCTTGGGGGAACGGGGAAACCTGGGAAACCGATCGAGCTGGAGCCCACAGGGAAAACATCTGGAGGGAAACCAAAAGATGCATCCCACTTTGCAGTTCCGCAGCCTAACACCTCTGCGGCGGAACTAAACAGGGAGCTGGACTCTACCTGGTCTGTGGTGGGGAAACCGAAGAAGAAGACCAGCAGACCCTTTGCAAAAGGGGAAAGCAGGTCGACCGACTCGGGGAACACGCCTGGACATGGTGGGGAACAGCCCGCTACCAAACGGAAGAAGAACCGGCGGAGGGAGTTGAGGAAGCCCACCGGTACTTCTTCCCCGAAGGAGACGCCTCGGAGCAGCGCGGCGAAGGAGACACCAGTGGGGGAAAGGACGGACACACGGGGCAACCCGCCGCCCAAGAAGCCACAGGTGAAACCGGGTCCGAGCGGCACCAAGGCCGTCTCGGCGGTAACAGGGCAGGCAGGGAAAGGGGAAGCCAGAGCCAAAAGGGCGAGACTCGATGAGACATCGTCACCTCGAGAGCCCAAAAAGCAAAAGCTGAACCGCTCCCACGGCCCACGACCCGCCACCTACGCGGCTGCAGCCAGCACCGACAGCTGCCCTGAGACACAGATCGCGATTACCTCGCCGAAATGTGGGTTTATCTCACGGACGGCGGCCGATCAAATCCAGGAGTATCTGTCGGACCGCATTGACGACCTGGCAATGAGCGATACCCCGGTCATCCAGGGGCCAGCTTTTTGCGGAAGGCCTACCTTCCTCGATGGGAGCCTGCGTCTCATTTGCGCGGACCAGGCCACCGTCGACTGGGTCAAAAACACCCTCGCAGGTTACACACCTCCGGATACGGATGGACTCACCGTACTGAGGCCTGAGGACATGCCCAAACGAATCCGTTGCGGAATCTTGTTGCCGAAGCTGGAGAGTGACCGGTCAATGATCGGTCGACGCCTCAGGCTTTCGAACCCGTGGGTGCAGGTAGGGAGGTGGCTGCTCCACGCGGTACATAAACAAGAAAAGGCGGGGACGACGTTCATCGTGGTAAGTCTACCAGAGGACGTCGTTCCCCACATACTGCAAAGGTGTCGTAGACTGAGCTACCAACTCGGGTCGGTCTACATGAAGTTCCAAGACGCCGGGGGCAATTTCGTAAGCACACTGCAGACGAGCGTGCCCGCCGCGGGGGACTCCAAGACCGAACCGAGCCCTTCTGCTGAGACGGTGACAGACGAGGTGCCTACCAGCGCCAAAGCTGAACCGTCTCAAGAGACCGTCCTTACGGACGCAGAGGACGAGCTCCTCCAACTGGAGGAACTTGCGCTTGGAGGGGACGTTAGCCAAGATGGCTTCCCCCTCTAAAGCAAAAGTTCTTCAGTGCAACCTCCACCACAGCATCGCGGCAACGGCTCAATTACGTAGGTGGTTGGAGGTCAACAACACGGCCGTCGCCCGGATCCAGGAGCCGTGGATCAGGAGTGGTACAGTTCGAGGGCTCTCTAGTCTAAGAGGTAAGCTCATGTGTGCCACAGAAAATGACATAAGGGCCTGTATTTACATCTCTGATAATATCAAAACACAGCTGCTAATGGATTTCTGTTCCAGAGATCTCTGCGCCGTAAGGCTGTTACCTAACCAAGCAAACAACAACCTTGATATGGTCATTGCATCAGCTTATATGCCGGACAGCGAGCAAGCCCCGACAGAGGAAGTGGCTCGACTGGCAAATTCTGCGAGAGACGTGGACTTGAGCTGATCATCTGCACAGACTCCAACGCCCACCATCCGTTGTGGGGAATGGATCAAGCCAACAACAGAGGTAACCAACTTGTTGAATTCCTTCTAACAACTAACCTAGAAATAATGAACAAGGGCAACGAACCTACTTTTGTCGGAAGACGATGCAGGACTATCATTGACCTAACTTTAGCATCACCGAAAGCAGCGGACCAAATTCTAGACTGGCACGTCTCGGATGAGGCCTCCTGCTCAGATCACCGGTGGATTCGCTTCGAAATACAGGTACCTCTCATAACAGTCATACCCCGGAGATATCCCCGAAAAACTGACAAGAAGAGGTACGCTCAACACCTTGGGGCCTGTCTGAGTACAAGTATCACCAGGGACAAGTGTACCGACACAGCGCAAATCGAAAAACAGGTAACGGAACTTAACGATGCCTTGATAAACAGCTTCTATGCAGCCTGTCCACTCAGACAGCCGCAGTTGACATTGGTGGGGACCAGAACTGGAAAAACTGCGTGCTACTGTAAGGAAGAGGTTCAATAGAGCAATGAACACCAGGGATGACGAGGACTGGGACAACTACAAGGCAGCTAAAGCTAAGTATAAAAAACGTATCAGATACTGGAGGAATGCATCATGGAGAAATTTCAGCAATGAAATAGAATCCAACGTGCAGGCAAACCGGATAAGGAAAATCATGGCTAAGCAGGGGACCTGTGAGATCGGTAACCTACGTAGACCTGATGGATCCATGACACTCAGTCCAGATGAGTCCATGGACATTCTCCTACAAACACACTTTCCGGACTGCCAAACCATGAATCAGGTAAACTGGCAGGACATCCCTGTCACAGCAACGGAGGACAGCTGGGAACTAGCCCGTGTAATTGTAACAACACAAAAGGTAAGATGGGCTATAAACAGCTTCTCACCGTACAAAGCAGCAGGTACCGACAACATTTTTCCTGCACTATTACAATGGGGCGGAGAAGAAATCACTCATGTGCTCACAAACATACTTCAGGCTTGTCTGGCGTATCAGTATGTCCCTCTTCCATGGAGAGAAGTCAAGGTAATATTTATACCCAAACCAGGCAAATCTGACTATACAGATCCAAAATCTTTCAGGCCAATCAGCCTGACCTCGTTCCTGTTGAAAACACTTGAAAGATTATGCGATAGAGAACTACGTAGCGGACCACTACGGAACGCTCCAATTCATAAACATCAACACGCCTACAGTGCTGGCAAATCTACCGAATCCGCACTACAAAAGGGGGTAATTAGAATTGAACAGGCACTACAGGAAAAAGAAATCTGTCTAGGTGCCTTCATAGACATTGAGGGTGCTTTTGACAAAACAAACTTCACCAGCATTGAGACTGCCCTACAGAAACACGGTGTAGCACAAGTTCTCACTGGCTGGATTGTCAACATGCTGCGCAACAGGTATGTCAGAGTAAATGGGGAAAACACCCAGGCAGCAGTCGTGGTGAGAAGATGCCCACAAGGCGGAGTCCTATCACCACTTCTGTGGAACTTGGTGGTAAATGAACTCATTACTCACCTCAACGCCAGGCATTTCTTCACGATAGGATATGCTGACGACATCACCATCCTTACAATAGGACGTCGTGCCAATGTGGCATGCGACACTATGCAAGCAGCACTCCGTATAGTTGGAAAATGGTGCAAGGAACACGATCTGGCCGTAAACCCTAATAAAACGGAACTGGTAATGTACACGAACAAGCGTAATCTAGGCAACTATTGCCTACCCAGCATGTTTGGAACAACACTTTCACTGTCAAAAGAGGTAAAGTACTTAGGTATAATCTTAGACAGCAAGCTGAACTGGGGTAGTCACCTTGAGCGCAAACTGAAATCAGCAAGCATCGTCCTCTGGCAATGCCGTAGGATGGTAGGTAAGAGCTGGGGTCTGGCTTCAAAAATCTTCAAGTGGCTGTATGACATAGTCATAAGGCCGATGGTAAGTTACGGAGCTGTAGTGTGGTGGCCGAGAACGAAACTCTCTACTTGTGCCATCAAACTTGAAAGCTTCCAGAGACTAGCATGTTGTGCTATCACAGGGTGCATGAAAACCACCCCAACAGCAGCAATGGAGGTGATGCTCAACATTCCACCACTACACCTGCATATACAGCAAACAGCCGCGGAATCTGCACTACGGCTTAAACACCTGAGACTAGTAAGATCTGATAAGGTAAAACATTTCAACGAGCTCATACAGGACTGGATTGACACCCCGCTGGCAGAGGCGATCTGTGACAAGATAGCACCTACCTTTATCTTTGACAAGAAATATAAAATACAACTGTCAGAGGTCATCAGCCCAAGTACAATCCACAAGGCACTCACCATCTTTACGGACGGCTCCAAAACGAGTTCAGGTACGGGGACGGGTGTCTTCTCGGAGGACCTAAACATCCACATAAGCATCCCGCTGGGAATCCACAACACAGTGTTCCAAGCGGAATGTATGGGTATTCTACTAGCCACGAAGGCATTAATAACGAGAGAGGTAACAAATCAAAATATACTAATACTCTCTGACAGCAAATCAGTCTTACAAGCCCTGAATAGCTACGTGATAACATCGAGCCTCATTCACGAATGTCATTCGGGCCTGAACATGGTAGGAACACTAAATTCTATTACCCTTCACTGGATAAAGGGACACAGCGGAGCAAGAGGCAACGACGCTGCGGATGAACTGGCTAGGAGAGGATCAGGCATGCGGCCCATAGGGCCCGAACCGATCATTCCTATACCTCCAAGCTGGTTCAAAGGTAGATTTAGTCAACATACCAAACACTTACATGAACAACACTGGAACAATTTGGAGAGTTGCAGACAGGCTAGACTTGCACTACCCCGAATCAAGCCTAAACTCTCCAAAACCCTGCTACAGCTAAGTAGATCTAGTCTCCGTCAAATAACGGGCGCACTAACCGGTCATAGCAACTTTAACAGGCATCTTTTCAACCTAGGTGTCATGGACAGTCCTTTGTGCAGAGCATGCATGGAGGTCGAGGAAACAGCCGCTCACGTCCTGCTGGAGTGCAGGGGAGTGGCAAACTACCGGGCTACCTACCTGGGATCTCCGGGTAGCCTCCAGGAGGTGTTTGGCGACATCAAGGCGCTGGGCGCCTTCCTGGGGGAGCTGGGATGGCTGGAGTGAACCAGCCAACACCCTCCGACGCAAAACAGGCGCAATAGTCGTCGATTTGCGGAAACCGCCCGTACGAAAGAAGAAGAAGAAGAAGTGGTAAGTACTAACGCTAGGTTGACGAGGCGCAGGCGTGGCCAATGGCGTAGTATTGGTAGGCGACCTAGAAGTCTACCCGGGCTTACTGTTAAGATAGTAGGAACAATGAGTGGTAGGTACTTACGCTAGTCCGAGTCGAGGTTGACGACGTCGGCGGCGTGCGCGGGCGCGGCGTCGGCGCGCGGCAGGGGCGGGCGACCTCTGGGCCGGCCGCGCGCCTGTTGCTCGCTCGTCATAATCTCGCGAGCGCGTTGCTGTTGTAGCGCCATCGCCACAGGGTCGCGGCTGCCGAGTCCGCCCGCGTAGTACTTCGCGCCCATCTGCCGGGTCACATGTTAGGTAAGAGCTCCTAATACGACGGTAGTTAGAGCGCTATCGTCGTACGGCTTCTATACAAAGTCAAATCGAACGAACAAACCGACTCTAATAAGACTTTGCATATACAAGGTGTTTAGTATATGGTATAACAAGCGAGCACCTACCTATGTTAACATACTCATATAAATACTATGGTGTTATCTAAAATTCAAAATTTATTTTGAAATTTCTCATACTTTTAGTTTTAGTGGCCGAACTTTTTGTATGAAGAAATTTGAAATTTATTTTATAATTTCGTAATTTTGATATCACCATATGACTCATGATATTTATGACTATGTTAACATAGGTAGGTGACCAAAAAAAATAAAAATAGTTAGGTGCCCGCTTGTAATACTTTGTACTAAACACTTCAGGTCAGTCTAAAAAGTTGTGTGAGGATTTTTCGAAAAGTTTTTTTTAAACCAACTCTAGTGTAACTCTTCGCCTTCATCACATCGTCGTATATATCTTCATATCTTCACTTAACATCAGGATCAGAACATCCTGATGTTAAGTGAGGATAAGGCCGACGATGGAAGCGAGCTACACCCGGATTCCTCGACCACAGAGGAACTGGCTATCTTACCTCCAACTGCCGGAACACAACAATGCGAACATTATTGTTATGGCGGCAGACTTAGGGTGAGATGGTGGTAGCTAGCCAGGCGGACTTAGAAAAGCCCTACCACTAACCAAGCCGAGCAGAAAATCTGAGGAGCCTTATCTGCCACCGCCGCGTGTTATATATCCCAACCTAGTGCGTGTGACTCACGTTCTGATGCTGCATGAGCTGCTGCAGCCTCATCTGCTGCTGCTGCTGGTGCTGCCGCTGCCACGGCGGCGAGTACTGCAGCCCGCTCGTGCCGCCCATGCCGCCGCCGCCGCCGCTCACCGCAGCCGCTACACAACACGACAACTATTAATTTGACTAGAACTAGAAGCTAAGCCGTAAAACAGTCCATAGAGTCTCGGTTTTAAAGCAAAGGAAGCTAATAAGTGGGCATGGAAGGCATTTCATCTTAGAGAGGAGTTATATTCAAACCGACAGTTTTACCGTCATGATAAAGGTGTTAATGCGTCCGGGATGCATATTGGCATAAATGTAACTAGGTGTTAGGCCCATATCTAGGGTCGTCTGGGTATATACTACTGCCTTTCTTATTTCAGCCGTGAAACAGTTCGCTGTTTTTCGGACTGAAGGGAAAGGTAGCCAGTGTAATTACTGGGCATGGACAGCGTTTCGTCTTAGGCCTCAGGATGACAATGCACCTGCAATATCGAGTGATTTTCCCTTGTTGTTGCAGGTGTCTATAGGCGACGGTAACTATTTACCACCAGGTGGGCCGTCAGCTTGTTTGTCATCTAATAGTATCATCATCATTATCACCAGCCTATATACGTCCCACTGCTGGGCACAGGCCTTCCTACGTGGGAGAAACACATGAGGAGTTTGGGCCATATCTTTAAGAGACATTGAATTTGGATACCGTTAATAATGATTGCGAAGCAAACGCTGTTGCAGTCGCAATGCAGAGATTATATTCTTGGATTTTTTCTCAGCTTCGCAGTTCAATAAGGCGTACTTTATTTGAAGTAGAGCCTTTTATTGAAGCCCTGAACTGTACATATTCAGAAATAGATTTCAAATTCCATATAACATACCAGGGTTCATAACTTGGTTCATCATAGCTGGATTCATCATGGCGCCCGGCGCGTATTTGTAGATCTCTGTCATTTTCTGCATCAGCTGCAAATAGAAATAGTACATCCATTTACCGTTGACACATTAAAATAAAGCCTAATGCCATGCATCGATACAAAACGTATAGTAAAATAAACGACATGCTAACTAAATTGCATTAGACCCAAATCATTGAATAAAATATTAAATGCAACCAAATTTAAAGTAAGTGCATAAGAGGGACGAAAGTATTTTTATTATGTAGATTTCATTAGTATTTTTTTACATTTCGAATGTTACAATTTGAATCTAATACAGAGTGATACTAAAAAGATACTGTATACATATATGGCGTAAACAAAATAATAATTGGGTCTGTAATATCTACGTGTGAACTTACGCCATAGTCATATCCACCGAACATCTGGACAAATAAATTGGATACTGTAATTATTTGATGTATCTGTCCAACTTCACTTATAATATTACTAAAACATAATTTAGTTTAGTTTATAATATTCAAGGAAATATTATAGTTGTCAGTCATGTAAATAAAACTTGTGAATAAATTTACTGAATATTACCTTTTTTATTAGTTATGATATACAAAAATGTATTTATGATAAAGACAACAGGACTTGCACAGATTTAGTTAGTACATCTACATATCATTTTTGTATTTACACTTTATAGGTATAAATAAGTGTCGATATTGCTATGGCCGAGTATAGAATGGATTGATCAATGAATTTTATAATTAATTTAAAATGGCTTATAAAAATATCTGTATTAGTGTATGACACTAAATGTTTATACCAAGCATAGTGTATACATACCGTTGGGTTGGCGTTGTATATAAGCGGGAGCATATCTCGTATCTGGTTGTCGTTGATGTTAGGCATGTCTTTACGAAGCATGGCGGCGAGGGCGGCATATGCCAGCTGTTGTTGTTGCTGTGCCAGAAGACCGGGCACTGGGGACATTGAAATACGTCGAGGTTAATTTTAGACATTGTTTAATGATATTCATTAAAATAATTTAAATTACTTTTTGATTCAATTTTTAATTTAATTTAAATTTTATTTTGAGCAAACAGACTATTAAAAAAAACAATAAACTACTGGAATTACTAATTTTTCGCTTACTTTACGAGCGAACGAATTAAATATATTTTTAAATCATTCTAATAATTTTGTATGAGGTAAATAGTTGATATCGTTTTAAAAATGAATAAAGCGTGTGTCACGCACTGTGAGTATATAAATGGCAATATTTCACACTAAAACTCGAAGTATACATAATTCGATTAGTGCTGAGAATAGAGTAAAGTTTAATTCGTGATTTTTTCATAGGTAATGAGAATTTCAACACTAGTGTCATATACAAACATAAAAAAATGGTTTCCAATAATTCACAACACAGGCACTACTGTCGCTTTCATACGATTTGAGAGCTGAAAACAACGAAGATGAAATATATCGATGCAGTTATAACTTATATTGCAGTCCAGGGCCTCGTTACCTGTTTTTAACCCTCCACGAAAAAAGATGGGTGTTATAAGTTTGACGTGTCTGTCTGTGTATCTGTCTGTCTGTCTGTGGCATCGTAGCGCTTACGAATGGACCGATTTTGATTCGGTTTTTTTTGTTTGAAATCTGATGTGACTACGATGGTTCTTAGCTATAATTTATGAAGATCAGTTCAGGCGTTTGATGACTATCAGCTCATTTTCAATATGATATTAGGATTTTTCTAACTTTTACAGATCCGATTGATTTGAAATTTGGTGTACTGTCATTTCGATGACATTCCCATGACATACTATACTTGAGCTGATCCTATACCATCTAAAAGTCTGTGATATGCTTAATTCTTCAGAAACTTACACCACATATAGGGTATTTGGGCTCTTATGAATAGTCTCTATGAGATGGTGTTAAATAGATGATTAATGATGCAGGGGGTTACTTAACATTTTTAATTTTGTATTTTATATCTGAACACTGAAGCATCGTAATATATAGACTGACCCATTCCGTTATGCATAGGCCAGGCGGACGGGAACGGCGCGGGTGGAGGTCTGTTCTTCTCGTTCTCAAAGTCCTCCCAGGCCGCTTTCCGTTCTTCCTCGCTTAGCGTCTCCTCTTCCTTATTCTCCAGCAATGAGTCGTGTTCATGGTACTTGTATATCTGGATGGAAAAAATAAATACATTATTATGTGAGCCAAAAAAATTGCCGGAACTCGGAAACAGGGTATGGCCCTAGTACAGGTAATTTCATTTCATACAACTAGATGACAAAGAAACACGGCCCATCTGGTGATAAGCAGTTACTGCCGCCTATAGACACCTGCAATAACTAGGATAAAATCACTTGGTATTGCAGGTGCGTTGTCATTCTGAGGCCTAAGATGAAATACCGTCTATGCCCAGTAATTACACTGGCTACCTTTCCCTCTAATCCGAAACACAGCAAACTGTTTCACGGTTGAAATACACGGTGGTACCTACACGACTATAACACCACCACGCTGGCCCAATGCGGATTGGTAGGTTAAAGCGGTTGCAATAACAACTGGGACCAACGGCTTCTCCCTGAAGCCTGTGCCTTTTGAAGAACGGAGAAGCTCGAGATAACAATTTGATTGACCTGGCCCGTCCTCGTGGGAACTTCAAGCTACGGGACTTCGCACGTAGATGGCCAAGATCCGGAGTCGGCTAAAGAGGGAGCAGTGAAGAGAGAAGACGCCACAAAAGGCAGAAGACCAGCACATACTGAGTAAATGCGAGTCAGCGATACCACTTCGTGTGTTCACGGGAGACCTGGAAGGCACTAAAGGCATTTCGTGAACATCCGCTGCAGAAGGAGAAGTACCATAGGGACATCATCATCATCAGCCTATATACGTCCCACTGCTGGGCACAGGCCTCCCTACATTGGAGAAACACATAAGGAGATTGGGCCATAACACCCCCACGCTGGCCCAATGCGGGTTGGTGGGTTAAAGAGGTTGCAGTAACAACCGGGACCAACAGCTTAACGTGCCTTTTGAAGCATGGAGGAGCTCGAGATTAAAAATTTGATTGATCCATCCTGGGACCAACCATGGCGAAAGTCAAGCGACTTTCGCCATGGTTGGTCGCCTCCATTACGAAAAATCGAAACTGGATCGCTCAAAACACTACGCCACCGAGCTTCTCAACCATACCAGCACAATAGGGACATAGCGAAAGATAATTACTTGTAGGGAGTCAAAAAGGTGCGCTGTGAAAGAGCCCCTAGCAAGCAGTGCACTCGCCCATGATTCGGCATAACCGAACGGTTGCGATAGGCCATGGCAAGGTTAGTGGGATTGAACATGGCGAAACATATTCCATCGTAGGTATTTGTAAAAATACCCGTTTCGGATGTTGAAATAGAACATTTCGACATTGTAGGGTGGACGTTAGCTCATAAACGCAAATACAGATAGACTAGAATTTCACAGGGATGTCCCGAGTCCTTGGTAGCTCAGTGGTTAGAGCAGTCGCCCGGATTGCGAAAGATCGCGGGTTCGATTCCCGCCTCAGGACGTGAAATTTTTCTAGTTTTATATTTCAATGGCGAAAGATGCTTTGTTGTTGTAATCGAAACGCGCTGAAACTCCGAGATCCTAGCCATCGTTTCGACCCTGAGACGCTACTAACCTGAGCCTCGTGTTCCTTCAGCATCTCAGCGAACAGCCTGTCTTTAGGCAGCGGCGGCAGCGGCCGGGGCGTCGGCGGGCTCGCCTCAAACTTGTATAGCTCCGCTAGATCGTTTTCCGCGTAGTGACGGTCTATTTGTTGCTCGTCGATTACTCGCTTCGATATAGCTTGTTTTGTTACTTGCCGCTCGTATATTTTTTCCTCCATTGTGCCCTGGGATGGTATAGGAGTTTTGATTAATAAAAAAATGTGCTATGAGAAACGATTCCAGTACAATTGAGCCCTTAATAAAAAAAGGAGAATCTATGCTGATTAATAAGATTCAGGAGCGAGTGCATCGCTCCTACAATCTAGCCCAAAGTATGCATCATCGAGCCTGTGTATCCATAACTAGGTAACGGAGACATATTAATAATAATATTTATTTATTAAAACTTTATTGCACAATAAAAAAAATGTACAAATAGGGGACTTAACGCCTAATGGCATTCTCTACCAGTCAACCAGGGGCTAAGCAGAAAACTCAAAAAGCGGTGCACAGCAATAAAAAAGAAAAATATTTAAAAAAAACTAAACTAAACAAGTTAAAATAGCTATACATATATATCAAATAAACTAAATATATAAATATCAAATACACTACAAAATTTTACACATAAGTAACAATAATATGTATATAAATATTAGAGATATACTAAATAAACATATAAACATCCATGACTCGTGAACAAATGCTTCTACCGGGATTCGAATCCGGGATCCCTGACCGAGTAGCTGTATAGGAAGGGGCACAGACCACTGGGTCATCTGTACCTCAAACCGGTTTTAACGCCGGTTCCGGTTTGGATTGCTCACACATTAGTCATTTTTGTCTACAGGCAAGAGAGTGCTTTTTCGCTCTAGGAATATAGATCCATAAGCTTTTCTGTATTAACTGTACTGAATTTACTTTTGTTCTGGCATTAACTGAGCTTGGTTAATCCCTTAACTCCCAGATGGCATGAAATATCATGCATGATAATGCAAAAGACAATTAAAATTTAATTGTGTCTGGCATGTTGAGTCTGAAAGAGGGTCTTAAATAATATTTATAGATCATTCATTGCTTTTAATAACGACAATAAGGCACTCCCAGCATAACTACAGTGTGGACTGTAGTTATTCTGACTAATTGTTAATATCTTTAAAACCTTTACATAAGTACTTAATGTTAAAAATAAATTTAAGAAAGCAAAATTAATCTTTAACTAAGTGATAAGGGTGTCGAAATGAGACGTCAAAAGCTATCACTTATCAATTTCGATATGTTATTCTCTAACATAAAGCACCAATAATTGTGCCAAAGAACTCACCATAGCCAAAAACCGGTATATGTAGCAGGGCTTCTTCTGGCCGAACCTGTAGACGCGGAATATACTCTGTACATCGTGCGAGGGGTTCCAGGACACGTCGAAGATGACCACGCGGTTGGCAGCCACCAGATTGATGCCCAGCCCGCCCGCGCGTGTTGAGATTAGGAACAATCTGCCATATTACAAGCAGTATAAGATGAAAATGAAAATATCTTTATTCAATTAGGCCCCCCAAGAAGCACTTTCATATCGTCAAAAAACCCTTATGTCTATCACATAAAATAATAATAGCTAACAATGTGCAAATCAGTATCCAGGTATCAGGAGAATATAAGTCTGTTACTTGGCAAAGCCCGTAACTTACTTTTGCCCAGGTTTTAGCTGAGAAAATAATAATAATAATATTATTATTATCAACTATTATTTAAATACACTGGATAGGAGCGTTCTCCTGATACCTGGGGATACTGATTTGCACCGTAGCTACTTAGCGAAGAAAAGAAAATCTAGGTTATGGCTGAAAATCAGTGTTGTCCGTGCTGGGCTCTTGCACTGAACTATATTCTTTTCCAAACTGCAGCACACACTTATACCTTATTATTTTATACACTTTAATCTAGTTTCTGTATGTTTTATGATTAAGATTTTTGTTAAATAATTTTGTTTTTTCTTGTTTCTTATTTTTTGTGTATATGTATGTTTGAAATAAAGTCATCTATCTATCTATGCATTACTGCATTATACTGCATCATGGCGTCATTTTTCGTTATGGAAAAATGACGTCATGATGTAATAGTTATAAGCAGCATTGGATCTGCAAATTAAATAGTGGTAATAACTTCAGCTTTCAAAACAAGTGAAAGAATACGCACCTTGATCAACACAAGTGAAATATGTGACCGTCACTGACCTTGCTCTGGGGTTATCTTCTCTGTTGAAATTTTTGCACCAAATGGATCTATTCTCACAAGATGTTGAGCCATCTAACCTGAAGTAGTCAACGCCTGGAGACCAGGAACCTAAAATACATATCATGAATCTAAAATACACATCATGAAACCTAATGAAAAATTTGGATATTAAAAATTAATTTTAAATATATTAATTTTTAATAATAAATTAGTGTATGTAATGTTATTTCAGTGATTGTATTTTTTCTTTTTTTTTCTGAAAATAAAAACATTTTATATTATTATATTTTTATAAGTATAGTGTAAGTGGTACATACCGACATGACCACCTAATTTTTCATCAATGCGTCCATCTTGCGTGGCCTCATCCACTTTTCCTAAAAAGTGCTCTATCAAGTCTAGAGAGTATAATGACTGGGAGAACACCAATCTGTGAAGAAAATGGAATAACACTATAGGCTACTAACACTAGACTGTAGGTCAAAGCTAATAAGGTATTAAAAAAAATGATTCTTATTACATAAATGATTAAGTTTAACTATTAACTAAGCTGTATAAACACAGCTACTTTCAAAGAGACAAATTTAATTTACTAAAATTAAGAATAATAAGAAAATTATTCATTCTAACACACCTATTTATCCATCCCAAATTATTAAATTAAAAGCTTTTGTAATGGATACTAGATAATGGAGAAATATTGATACTAATAATGTATAATATATAAATATTAGAAACTCATACAAACATCCAAGACTCTATTAACTCATAAACATATGTCTGTACTCATCCTATAAATAACTGCCTCTAGCGGGATTTCGACCCAGAACCCCCAAGGGTACAGACTACTCAACCAGACGGCCCTCAATGAGATTTTGAAATTTTATTCTACTTTTTTTAACTAGAACATGTTGTAACATATACAGAAAGTATACACGATTTTTTTATATGATAATTAAAACAGATGACTCACAGTTTGTCGCCAATCGTCTCGCACTGGCGTAAAATGTCAAACAAAAGGATGAGTTTGTGCGAGAAACGCATGTCTTCCAGCTCATCCTCAGTCACCAGTTTAATCCACCACTCAGTCGGGTTCTCAGCCTTCAGTTCCACTACCTCATGGACTTCGTCTTCTTCCATTTCCACTAAACCAAATAGACACAAACCGAAAATGTTGAATTGCATTGCAAAGAGTGAAATTGATGGCAGGTATGTTTTTTTTTACACTTCCACCTATAATCTAGCCCAAAGTAAGCATAATTAGGAGCTTGTGTTAACGGAGTAACGCTAGTTAACGGAGAAATTATAATAATATGTAAATAAATATTAGAAATATTCTAAATAAACAATTGCTCGTACTCATCATACAAACATTTGCTCCAACCGGGATTCGAACCCGGGACCCCCGACCGAGTAGCCTGTATAAGAAGGGGCACAGACCACTCGGCCAGCCGGTCGTCGAATTTATTTTACAGTATAGTTTATATCGGTACCAAAATGGTTGCAAATACAAATAAGTTTTTTATTTGATATTCATGTAGTTATGTGTAAAAACGGGTACATATTTCTTATAAGGACACCCAGGCATTAACTGTCCTCACCTCAACATCACGCACAAAGAAGTTTTTGTAACTCGTTTCTCTGTCGTACTTTCTAAACTTGGAATTCTTTGCCGGCACATATGTTCCCTCCTTCTATAACATGGTTCCTTTAAAAGACGCGTGAAAAGCACCTTGTAGGCCGTCAAGGTGGAGGCTAGAACAGTGTGTTCAAGCTACATAGTTATCTTCGCATACGAGTCCTTAAGCGAAGATCTTACCGCTTCACATCTAGTAGTAGTGAGTCATTTGTCGAGTTATGTATTTTTTTTTAAAAACTAGAAAACAGATATAACTACGCCAGCGCCCTTCTGCTCCTACGGTAGAAAACTTCGGTTAGCGAAAAATATATTCCCGACACTTTTTGTTGCAGTTTGTCTAAGTGTGACAGAATGAATTCTAAACCGAAACTGTATTCCTAACTTTTTTGAATACGGATGCAGGATGACTTCGTGGGCAACTGAGCCCACACACGACTCATCCCGCGGGCCCAATTGACACCTTTTATTTTGTCGGGGGCGACTCAGCCCATTAATTTGCCAAGGGGTCTATTCAGTTTTCTTTGTTACTAAAATCAATGACGTGGTCCCTAAGAACAGATCTTCCTATGTCTTACAGATTCAGACTTTCCCATACTGAGTTGACCCTACAGTGGTAGACAGTGGTAGACAGTGGTTAAATGTGCCCGCTGGCTGAGTGGTGTGTGGGCTCAGTTGCCCACGAAGGCTGCAGGATGTGTACTTAAGCAAATAAACCTCATCATTAATTCAAACTTTAGGGGATTATGTGGAATATCAATGTTAAAATTTAGCAGCTCTTATGTCTTTAGTCACAGAAATTCTAATTTTCTTAAATTATTATTAGAATTTTCCTAAAATATTTATCTTTTATTATTACCAGGATTAGCCCGGGTTCCTCTTCGCGCGGCCGCCTTGGAGTCTTTCCCTTTACCCTTTTTCAGGGACTTTTTCTTCTTCTTTTTACGACTATCATCACTCGCATCTGATAAGTCTTCTGATGATTCTTCTGTGCTTGATTCCTAGAAAAAGAGATATAGAATAATTATTATTAGTAAAAACTGCAAATAGAAATAAAAATAATCTTCTATTCAATATAAAATGTATAGTCTACAAAACCACATGAACATGGGAAGGAGGCGAATCCACGGCTAAGTCACAATACATAAATCAGAGCGATTGTTCTATGGCAGAGTGGGTGTTTCTGCACATATGTCAGATTACCCAAATTGTGATAGGTAGTGATTTCACATCGTACCAAATAATGGCTTTTAATCTAATATTTTTCGAAATATATTTAAAACAATATTGAAAATAATTAAATCATTTGTATATTTACTTCTGCTGTTGACTCGTCATCAATGAAATCTGCTAACGATCCTTCAGAGTCTTCTTCTTCTTCTCTCTCCCGCTATAATAAATAGAAACATGTCAAATATAAATATGTAGTTAAATCACACAGCCTATTCGTTTTATGGATTTGTTGTTGATATTTATTTGTCACCTTTTTCTGCTGCATGATCTCATATCTTTCCGAGTTGTACTTAAGAACTAGTGGATGCGTCCATATCCTCTGCAGCGACTGGAAATCCGGGAACAAGAATCCAGACGATTTACCCGGGAGTGGCCTGTATTTAAAAATCAACTTTAAATAATACGACAGGTAATTCTCTAAAAACTGATAATAATTGTTTTTTTTGTTTATTGGTAACCAAATAAGGTAAGTTATTGCTTACCGTCTTGAGTAGTTATCCAAATAGAATTGATATAATTTAGTCTGCACTTCTGTTAGTGTGATGAACAGCACATACTCATGTTTAGGCGGCAGAAATGGTGCTAACACTCCGTAGTCTCTTCTCTGAAACACATTATAATATATTTACTGTAATGTTATACGACTTGTGCATTATATGTACTTAGAGTAATGTATTAGTATCTATTGTAAGAGTTTATTTGTAAAATTGAAGTGATAAAACATTAAATTTATTAATTTATATTATTATTATATTATTGATTGATTAATTATTATTATTGTTAAATATATGCAAACTCTTTAAAGTAGTATATCCAAATTACTATGTCATTTTTAAATTTTGATTGGTAATTAATAAATAAAAGTACTTCTGTCATCAGCCCTTGTTTTAATAGGTTATGGGCATTTAAATATCTTTAATTTTCTATTTATTATGGCTAGTTTATTTAATAAAATGGACCGTCATATTATTGAAAAACTTCAAGGTGCTGAAAATTGGTTGACGTGGAAATTTGATACCAACCTACAGTTGTCGATAAATAAGTTGACTGATATTGTAACGGGTGTGGAAAAATGTCCTTCGTTACCAAAAGACGGAGCTTTACCTGAAGAAATAAATGCTTATCAAAAGGCTGTAAAGAACTTTAAGGAACGTGATGCTTTAGTTCAGTTCATTATTGGTACGAGTGTGGGTGCTCAACCAAAAAGACACATTCTTACGTCAACAACAGGCAAGGATATGTGGGATATATTGCACTCAATCTACGAGCAGAAAAATGATCGGAGGTTAGATCTTTTGTACTGCCAAATGTTCACATATACTAAAGATGAATCTGACGATATTGCAACACATGTTTCAAAATTACAAACTATATGGCAACAACTTAATGAGGAATTGAAGGATGAAGGTGTGCTTCCAACGTCTCTCTTAATGAACAGAATATTGAACACTCTACCTTCTGAGTACTTAGAATTCAAAAATGCCTGGGAATCTGTACCAAAGAAAGAGAGGTCCATTTCTATTCTGATGGAAAGATTACGTCTTCATGAACACAGACTTCAGGAAGTCAAACCCTCTACTTCTACCTCTTCTGTTGCTCTTTTGAGCAAAAACAGACTTTTGAAATGTTCTTTCTGTGAAAAGATTGGTCATATCAAGTCAAAATGTTTTGCATTCAAAAAATCTAAGAAAGAGAACAAAATACCAAAGAAAACCTCTGAAGGTGATGCTTTAATTGGACATAGTGGCAATGAAAACTCAAACTGGATTGTTGATTCCGGTGCATCTCATCACATAACATTTAATTCTGACTGGTTTAAGAGCTACGCATGTTTTGACAACCCTAAACCATTGAAACTGGGTGATGGTCGGACTATGTATGCCATGGGCTATGGAAGAATAGATGTGGAAATGGCTGTTAAGGGTACTTGGAGACCTGCGTATCTAAATAATGTTTGGTATGTTCCGGACGCAAAACAAAACCTCTTTTCTGCTGGTTCTGCACTTGACTATGGATATAAAGAGATCGCTGACAAAGATAGACGAGTTTTTAAAAATAGTCATAATCAAGTTGTGGCTGTCAGTGTCAGAGATGGGAATTTATATCGTTTGTTGATGCGTGTGAAGACAGAAAATATCTGTTTAGTCAAAGATGGTTTTAGTTTACAAATTTGGCATGAGAGACTGTGTCACCAGAATAAACGTCATGTAAAGCAACTCCTAACTCGCAAAGGTATTACATTTTCTCCCGATACTGATGACTGTGATGGCTGTGCTTATGGCAAAATGACAAGGCTATCATTCGGTACGAGGCTTCATCGTGGAACAAAACCTGGCGATCAAATTAACGCTGATGTTTGTGGACCCATGCCTGTGGTATCTATAGGAGGAAGTAGATATTTTGTTGCTTTTAAGGATGATTATACAAAATTTAGAAAAGTATACTTCATGAAAGAAAAATCCGAACTATCCACTAACTTAAATAAATTTTTAGCTGAAGTCAAAACTGCTGGTCATACTGTTCGAGAGTTACTTACAGATGGTGGAACAGAATTTAATAATTCAGAAGTTCATCGTATCACTGATGAAGCAGGGCTGTATCATCGTATGAGCATGCCGTATACACCCCAACAAAATGGAGCAGCTGAGAGAGAAAATAGGATTCTAGTAGAATGTGCCCGAAGCATGTTATATTCCAAGGATCTTCCAAAGAAGCTGTGGGCTGAGGCTATAAATACTGCCTGCTACGTACTCAATCGAACTGGACCAACTGCTGTTGCTGGGAAAACGCCATACGAACTTTGGTATAACAAACAAGCATTTATAAAACACCTAAGAATTTTTGGCACAGAATGTTTTGTTCATATACCCAGTTGCAAGCGGAAGAAGTTAGACAAAAAGGCACAAAAAGGTTATTTAGTTGGTTATTGTGGAGATAATGATGGTTATCGTATTTGGATTCCTGAAACTAATAGTATTGTTTTATCACGAGATGTTCAGTTTAGAACAGAAATAATTTCTTCAGAGTTTTGTCTCTTACCGTCTGTTATTCCGGATAGACAAGATGAGATAATCGAAGAAGTAATCGATGACGTATCTAAGAACAAAGCTGTAAATACTGATATTTCTACTAATGAAGATACAAATTCTACTACTTTACCTGAAATGGAGAACGACAATGTCAGATATAATTTGAGAGGAAGAAAAGTTGTCGCTCAACCTGAAGTAAATACTAGTTTATAGAAGATGAACCCCGTAACTACAAGGAAGCTACTAAATCTGAAAATAGCAAAGAGTGGTATGATGCTATGTTTGTATGGCTGCAGGGGGAGCGATATCATGGGCTTCAAAGGAACAAAGATGTGTGTCGCTTTCGACCACTGAAGCGGAGTTTGTTGCGGCTAGCTTGGCTGTTCAAACGGTCATATGGCTCTCAGGCCTTTATAGAGAAATAAGAGGGAAAGAAGTTATCCCCGTATTGAATGTCGACAATCAGAGCGCCATAAAATTGATAAAGAATCCACAGTTTCATTTTAAAACTAAGCATATAGACACGAGATATAAGTTTGTACGTGATCTTTACTGCCAAAAACAATTTGAAGTTACGTACATAAAGTCGGTGGAACAGTTGGCAGATATATTTACAAAGCCCCTGTCAAAGGAAGCGTTTTCACGTGGAAGAGAGGGACTAGGTGTTCTGACAAAATGAGCAATTCTGGATATAGGGGGAGTGTTAAATATATGCAAACTCTTTAAAGTAGTATATCCAAATTACTATGTCATTTTTAAATTTTGATTGGTAATTAATAAATAAAAGTACTTCTGTCATCAGCCCTTGTTTTAATAATTATATTATATTAATATTAGGTCTTTAAGTATGAAATTGCCGTTTTTTATGAAGTATTTTGTGCAAACTGGAATTACCATATACATATAGTGGCCCTAATTCTGGTAAACACATGCTAAGTCTAAATTTAAGTTTAGTGCATTTCTTCCTATCAAAGGGAATATGATAAGGATAGCTGTCATATAATTTGACATTTAGAAATGTGCGTTCAATTTTCGACCTTATTGAACGTGATAAAATGCAGTGTTAAGGAGGCACTTCCGTACATGCCGTCTAAAATTGTCTATGGTTTCTATGAAATCTATCAAAATTTAACTGACAGCTCTAAACAGGTTCTTGCTATGTTTTTTCTATTACTTATTGCGAGAAAGAGATATACTGTTCTTAAATTTAGAATTAAAGTGTGTTCTCAGAATTATTCAAATTCGATTGACCATTTTTTTTAAAAAAAATTGAGGATAATTAAAGACATTTATTGTTTGTTAAGTCAATGCAGTAAAAATATTTTTTACTTCTTAGGCTAGTTAAATAATTGTGCAATCTTACCTTTGGAAACTATATCAGCCCTCTTATCCTCAACTGTCGGATCACGGATTCGATTCGAAAAGTCACATGCCGTCTCACTTTGACGCATAGCGATAAAAAGTGACAGGTATAGAGTTTCCGAAATTCAAATATTTTCCGACCGTTGAGAATAAGGGGCAGAAACTAGTCTCTTCACAAATGTAATTGTGCTACATAAAAATAGTGACCAAGATTAAAATAAATAAAATTATTAAAAATATTATTATTATATTGAGAGATAGACATGCACTGATCCTAAATTTAGACTTAGCATGTGTGCTCCAGAATTAGGGCCATTGGTATTAATTTATAGATAATTAGAAGTCTAAAAATAATATGTTTATTACCTGCACAGCACCATCAAGCATTTTATGCAGTACATGGGACCGTCTCTTCATAATTCTGATGTCATGCTCTGTGGAATCCGTGTACTGGCCGTTGGTGATTGGGTTGACGAATCTATTTAAGTACTCATTGTACTTTCCTAAGAGGTTGGGCTTTACAAACTGTACCATGCAGTAGTCTGAAAGCAGATGATCATGACATAATCATAATTTAGATGATAAAGAAGAAAAATTGTTATTAAAAAAAGTTCAGTTTCGCGAGTAACAAAAACGGAAGATGCATTGTAAAATTCACAATAATGGCGGTATTGAACGGGCATTGTAGGTAATTTTATGAAATCTACGCCAGTTAATATTACTTACATTCCTTGAGATTATTCTGCAGCGGGGTTCCTGTAAGTACTATGCGCCGGTGCGTCCTCACCCTGTTCATCGATTGTGACAAACTAGTCTTCTCGTTTTTCAGTAAATGACCCTCATCACAGACTACTAGATCGGGGCCTGTTGAAAAGTCAACAAGAAATAATCAATATACAACAAGAAGACATCTTAATTAAAAGTAGTTTTCTTAATACTGGTCTTTTTATATGCTAATGGCTTCTGCAAATTATACATTGGCCCTAATTCTGGTGAACACATGTTATCTCTAAATTTAAGTTCAGTCCATTTCTTTCTCTCAATATAAATACAAAAAGGATGTCTGTCATATGATTTGACATTTAGAAACGTGCGTTCAATTTTCGACCTTATTGAACGTGATAAAATGCAGTGTTTAGAAGGCACCTCCGTAAATGCCATCTAAAATTGTCTATGGTTCCTTTAAAATTGTCTAAATTTAGTTGACAGCTCGAAACGAATTCTTGCTATCTTTTTTGTGTTACATATTGCGAGAAAGAGATATACTGATCTTAAATCTAAACTCAGAGTGTCTTCAGAATCAGGCCCATTGATGTACAATTTATCCATTTTATTAGCTGAAACGTGAAAAATAAAGTACTTTTTTCGATAAAATATATATTTCTTAATATATCACTCATATAATTTGCTCTAATGCACAATACTTGTGTTACTTATTATATGCAAATTTGTTTCGAAGTTATCATGATAAAAGGAATCTCACAATTAACTGGACCTAGTTATGCCAAAATGATACAACCCACAATGTCGTTAATTTTGAGATATCAATGCTTAATAATATAAAATGGACCCTTTTTTCACGTGACTAAAAGTCTACCAATCCACAACTAAGATATTTAAAAAAAGATCTGAAAAAAGAATACAAGCTACTTGAAACATTAATGAGTATCTTGCCTGTGGCATGGAACATTTTGGCATAACTAGATCCAAGTATGAAAATATTAAACTCGCTTATAAAACCAGTTGGGTATAAATTTATTTCTGTCATAAATTTTCCACAGTTCTGTCTCTCAACTCTTGAATTCTTTCCAGCCCGACATACCAGACACAATAAATTTTTAATTATTTATGACATACATCTATGACATTAAGTTTCATTTATATTCTGTTCGATTATATTCGATTCAAATTCTATGAAATATAAAAGAACAAGTTTGACTTTCTACTCTAAGTCTATAACAATAATTATAAGGCATTCAGGTCATACCCGGGTCAACAAGCGCTTCTTGGAAATGACGAAGCATCTTCTTCTTGAACTTCTTGGGGTTGTCAGCCGACAGGTTGCGGAACATCTCGTAGCCCAGTACACACACGCCGCCGCCTTCGAACCACTGCTGCAACTGGAAAGCGCGCTCAGAGTTTTGCTTGTACCTGAAATGCGAATACAAAATTAACGTTATTCACCCTACGGTCAGCAATGAACAATTTGCGCACATAGCGCGTTTACAAACGAACCGAATGGAACGTATTTGTGCCAGGGAGAATAACGTCATGAAACCGTGCTAACGCTGCTCACGAAAAGGAGGTAGTGTGTGTGCGCAAATGTCAAATTTGACGTAATGTGACGTCGTGGAGCTCGGTGGCGTAAGAGGAGCTCGGTGGCGTATTGGTTTGAGCGCTCTGGTTTCGATACGAAAAACAAAGCAACTTTCGCCATGGTCGGTCCCGGGATGGGTCAATCAAATTTATAATCTCGAACTCCTCCGTGCTTCGGAAGGCACGTTAAGCCGTTGGGCGCAGTTGTTACTGCAACTGCTTTAACCCACCAACCCGCATTGGGAAAGCGTGGTGGTGTTATGGCCCAATCTCCTCATGTGTATCTCCTATGTAGGAAGGCCTGTGCCCAGCAGTGGGACGTATATAGGCTGGTGATGATGATGATGATGACGTAGAGTTTAAGAACACATTTTATTTTTGAATTGATACAAACTTAATACCATACTTTATTTGCTATAAATACTTCCTAAATTTACTCTTTGATAAAAAGTCAAATCTCAGAATGTTTTTGTCCTGGACAGGGACTCTAGGAGTACACACGAATGCACGAAAGCGTGGTCCAAATTTATTGCACGCAAACAGTGCATCGTTTATTTTAATTCGTGTGTGTGGCCAGTGATGACTTACGGAACTGAGACGTGGCCGCTTACAATGGGCTCATAACAAAGCTCAATGCCACCCAAAGGGCAATGGAGAGGGTTTGGTGTGTGAGGGCTGTGTTTAGTGACAAGAATGAATATAGTATAGAACTAGTACACTGGCGGAAGTGTAAAACCAGCAGCAGTGTCAGATAGATTGAAAGCAGGGATGGCTCTCCAACAGCTTCTAAAATCCCCTACTAAGCCTAAAGGTAGCAGTAGTGTCGGAGACATTATAAGAAGGGTTTACTCTCGCATGGATTCTGAAATCCCAAACTTTCTTCTTGAGATGAGGTTCCTTCTGCGCTCAGAAATAATGTTTTGTTTTATAAGTCAAGAGTGCCAAATAAGCTTAACGTCCGCCTGACGGTAACCCTAGCCTATAGACACTCGTAGCACAATAGTACTATGCTTCAGCTCTCTTAACCTGACAAGCTGCCGGCAGTATTGCGTGGCTTCATAAATAACATAATACTTAATTTCTACTTAAACCACACAATTGTATCTTAATAAATTAATGATGTGAGTGTATGATGAATATTATTTAAAACTATACCTACGCATAGTAAGCAATAGGATACCACATGATAAAATTTGAGAAAAAGACCTTTATTCTCAAATACTTGAAATTGTATTCTAGAACGCAGATTTTTATAATCGGGAAGTGGCCGTTAATGACTGTGGCACAGTTATCTTTAAGTAATACATGCATTATCTTACACTAATGTGATGCATTTGTCATAGATCAAATAAAATTATTTAAATACACACCTAGAGAGCTCGTACACATCCACTTCGTACTCTGTAATGGAATGTTTCAGCCACATGTTGAATTCATTCACCCAGTTCAGTACAGTTGATAGCGGACATACTACTAGCACCCGGTTCACTTTTGTCAAATCACTGTGGGTGAGTAGCGTGTGGGTTAAGGATACCACCTGAAAATAATAACATATTCTTTGTTCCTAGTTTTAAAGGATGAATTCAATTAAAGAGACTGAGAATAATTGGTGGACATTCTGTTGTATTTGACTAAATTTAATCAAATAAAACCTATATTTCTAAAATAATATACAATTTGCAAAATTAAATTATTTCTTCACAAATTAAATTTCTTAACCTAACCTCCAACCTCTTCTAGTGCTCAAAATTTAGTTTAAATCTATCAAATTATTGCAAGCTTTGTAACTTTAGGTATCTCCTTGCATTGTGATTGTATTCCAAAAGTATATTAACAAAAATTAGTTTGGTCTTTTTCTAGTTAGTTAATAAAGTAACCTCTGTAATTTTTAGTTAAATAAAAATAAATCCAGAAATGCCTTTTCTAAATAACGTCATAAATAACTTTTCTAAAATTAATGCCGTAAATGGCTTTTCTTAAATCGAAACAAGTGATTCTTTGAACGAAACACCCTTACAGGCATTAGATTCTCAAAGCATAAAGTTCTCTGAACAAAAATGACCGCATGAATGAGATATTGATGATATTTTTAAAAATACCCTTACAGCAAGTCGTCATTAATAATAATTGAAAATTGTTATTAAAGCAAAACATCCTCAATGCAATATAGGTACCTATTTCAAATCAAAGTACATATTTGTAATTTACCTGTAATGTTTTTCCGAGACCCATACAATGAGCTAAAATACAGCCTGACCCTCTGTCTTTCTTGATCCGCTTCACACTTTCAAAGCACGCATTCCACATAAATTTTATACCATTCGCCTAGAAAAAATAATAATTAAATGTTTATTTTACATATAAATGAGATGGACATATTGGTGATACGGACAGACCAAGTGATGTTGAAGTTTACAAGAATTTATGAATTTTATGTTGTAAAATTGAGTTACATTTAAAAATAAGAACACTAAACAATAACAATTCCTTGTTGTTAACTTGTTTGTTGTTTGTAATTCGTTTTTCTCGGACACTCGATGTTAGTTAGTGCATGCAAAAGTTGTTACATATTGCCTATCAAGAGTAAGCAATACACAAAGCATTCCCTTGATATAAATATTAGGGTAACTACTTATCGTAAGGCAGGCCATAGTATTATTATTATTATAGTATTTTACATCTATTAGCTATATGACTCTTATTACGATACCTGATGTGGCTTGAGTTTCTTGACGAGTCCCCTGTCGACTTCAATTAAAGGTTCCTTAGTTTCAGGGTCGAAGTCGAGGATCACCTTTTCCAAAACTACTTCATCGGGCTTTCCAGATTCATCAAACTCCAAGTTGTTGTACTGCAACAAAATATTTTTAATATTAATTATAACAAAAACTTCTTTTTTCTCCACAAATACTCAATAATACAGGATTTATTTTAAGTTAAGAACTGGAGTTTTTTAGAACACTAGCGAGTTCATAAGATTAGCCAATCAATATTACACAAAGTGGCATACTGTAATGGTCTGAATCTACGCGAGTGTTTTGTAATTCGATTACTTAGTTATTGAGTTCTTTTACTCAATTTCGAAATTTTAACTAAATAACAAAATTTTGAGTCAATGATAGTTTTATTAATTGAAGCTAGCCTAGGCTAAAAAAAGAGTAAAAATATCTAAAAGTGGAAAAATATCTAGACTTGAATAAATTCATATTCTGGGGTACAGACCTCCCAATTTTATCAATCCAGGTGACTACTCTGACCAGTGAGCTACCGCGAACTTGGGATGGCCCTATGAATTCCTTCTAGCCTGATTGTTTTTGCGTTTTAAGCTAAATCTACCTTCAAAATATAAAAATTATTATATTTTAACACCCAACACTTCTGTTTCATTGGTGAAAATTGTCCAGCCAGAGGTTGTTGGTCTAAATTTTTTCTCCTTCATGTAACTCTTTATGCTGGTTACTAATTACTAAAGTATCAATAGGAGAACGGACATTTTTTTTTCCGAAAGATGTACAACGAATATTTACCACTTTCTGTCGTTCAGCGATACGAGCGATCCTTTCCTTTTCTTCCCGCGCAGCTTTCTTAGTGGCTTCTTCTAGTTGATTTTTACCCATAACCTATAAAGAAAAGTAAGTTTAAGTTATAATTTCAATCAAATAAAAAGGCAATTAAGCAGTTTTTATTTAATTAGAACTCTCTTTTTCAATTTAAGAATACATAGAAAATAAGTTCATATTAAAATATGGGTCTTTCTTTTGTTTCCAAATTATTTTGGTAATATGCATTGATTTTCGAAGCAGCAATACTTATATAGCAACGAGTTTGATATTCAAACTGAAAAAAGTTAAACAAGTGAAATATATTTCAAAGTTTGATGTTATCACATACAATACATGTAAACACTCTGTAATTTCAATAAACAAAAGTCTTGATTTTACCTTCCGAATGTTTTTCCTTCCATGCTTATTCCTGCCTTCATTTTCTGTGTCTGAACCAGAAGCATCACTATCATTTAGCTGCTTGATACGTCGCCGTTTCTTTCTGATAAAATTAATAATACATGTTCGTTGACGCATTATAATACATAGTAAAATCGGTTGTAACTTGCAACCTTATTTTACAGACAGAACTGCTTGTATGGAGGGTTTATAAGACATAACAGCACTAACGGTCGTTAATTTGGATTGCCCGAACAAAAACTTGTTTGTATATTTGTAGTTTGTTAAATTACCAATTTAGGCCTTGATATGAAATTTCGAGACCTCGGAAGATTGATCGGAAATGATTGACAGACAACTAGAATTACGAGTCACTATTGTTATAAAACAGTCATAGTATTTTACCTCTCGTCGTTAGATGAAGATCCGAGTGATGCATCGCTCTCGTCTCCTTTTTTCTTCCGTTTGTTTCTTTTCACCTGATCTGAGCTTTCATCCTCAGAGTCTTCGAAGTCGCTCAATCTAACATCCTTATCCTTTTTGCGGGAAGAACCGACCTCGGAGTCCGACGATATCGCGTTCGCTTTGCGACGTCTGGATTTTGGACTGTGAAGAAAACGTATCTGTATGTCTGTATGTAGCTATAGTGGGGATCTCCGCGTGAACATGTATATAAAACTTCGTTAAATTATTTTGTATTCTAATCTTCGCATTTCTAAAGACAGTAGATGTGCCTAATTCGGATCATTTGGTTCTCGGAGCAAAACCTCCTTACAGGCATTTAGTTCTCAAATCAAAATGTCTGCTGAACAAACATGAGCGCATGGAAGAAAGACCAGGGAGCAAATCGTCCACAAATGTTGTTTATCGTCAGTAATTATTAACATACAGTAAAACCTTTTTTGGAGCCATAATAGAATATGACATAAATAAATTAAGAAGTTAATTTTTATTTTTATTGAACGCATTATTAAAAAAATGTGTATTTTCGCCGACCATTTAGGTACGTTTCAATTATGTGAGGAGTACTTTTTAAATTGCGGACTCTGCGGATTTAAATTGCGTTTAGCTCCAATGAGTACAGAATTTGTAGTAATTTTGTATAAAAATATTTTTTTTATTCAACCATTGCACTATTAAAGACACTTCTTGGACATCAGTTTGCAGCCGTAAATCTACCGGGGAGTCTTTACAATTTTTAATTACAAATATTTTATAGTATATTTATACTGTATGATAAATATTGATACTTACTTGTCATCTTCAGAATCATTCTTGTCCCCCTATAAAATAAAAAATTAAGTCATTAAGCCACATAATTTTTTTCACACTGATTTATTTTAATACAATGGCAGCTCAAAGCTTCAGCTATATTAATTCAGTCTAGTCTATTTTTGACACTATTCACTGAGGGGGCATTAATCCCAGTCACTGGTATGGTAATCTAGTCCCCTTCTTCCACTATGTGTTTAGGCAAGAAGTGTTTCCTTAGATAGTTTGTTATGCGCAGTTTTAGCAGTTTAATCAAAAGTCCCTTGAGATTTTAGTTTTGATTCTTTGTGAACATGTTAGCAAACTCTGAAGATATAGTAACCATTAATGATCTTGTAGGTCTCAAATCCCCTTTTCGTTTCCACGCTTTTAATGTGGTAAGATTAAGTTTTTTGAGGCTGTAAGATTTTTTTTAATAAATCGAAGAAATCAATTCAATTTATTTATTTATCATTGGTTACATTACGCAACTTTGGCACGTCTAAATACAGCATAAATTCCATTAAAAATACTTATCAGAAATAATAATAGGGTACAGAAATTTAATACATTGTATTGCGATGCGAATCAGAACTGTTCATATATTCAGCTATGTTATAAAATGGATTGCTTTCAAAGAACACTTTAATATTTTGTTTCAATCTACTGTACGACAAATAAGTTATGTGTATAGGTAGTTTCTTATACATATACATTTTTAAATATATACCTTGCTTTTTAGTTTTATTTAATCTTACTCTAGGTAACCTAGAGTAATATAGAGTAATATTACATATAGGTATTTGTAATCTTTCTTGAAAAGTACTCCGTAGTAGTATATTGTCGAAATTTATATTTGCTAGGTAGACCTATAACCTAGTATTATACTGTGGTGAAGCCGGCACACCTCATCAAACAGTTAATTCATTACATTAAAAGTAAATACACCTAGATTTTTCAAAATTCAGACATTCTATTATTATTTAAATAATAATTCGCAATTTGCGATATACTTACCTATTATTATTTTTGCGCAAGTTTATTCATGGCATGTATATTAACTGGACATCACACTAACCTAATCAATATACCTAAATACTAACTGCACATCTAAACACCTGTTCGTTGTGCAAATATTAATTTTTATTACTTTGTTTGTTACTTTGTTTGTTTTGTTGTTGTCATGTGTGCAACATGAGACGAAGTAAACAACAAACAAAGTTATAAAAATTAAATATAAAAAAATAGTGTGCAAGTATTAGTTGCTCATATAAGTATTTACTTTTTTAAATGTTACATGCTGGTTCTTAGTTACCTCATCCTTTTCATTATGTGATGTAGAAGAATCACTCTCTCCGAGCAAGTCGTCTTTAGCGAGGTGGTCGCCGCCAGATCCGTTTAGACCAGATAGAGACACCGGTGGTAAATCTAAAAAAATAAATATATATTATTCTCAAAGTACTACAAATAACAATTTAGAATATTAGATGAGAACTGAATATAAACTAATTTGTGCAAGTGTTTCCTTTAAATATACATTAAATTTTATAGTACAGGACCTAAATCTCTTTTTCTCAATTTGGATAAAAATCATAAATGTAAGTTTCAGTTATGCATGCACTTTATATCATTAAGGGTCAAAATGCATTGAAAAATGCTATTTCCCTCGTTTCGGCGAGGCCAACTTAATGGATTTCAAGTTTGGATATTCTGAGTCAATAAGGATAAATGTGATATCTTAGGTTAGCAAGTATACTGGTGGACGCAAGAGATATCCACCCTACGCACTACCATCAGCATGTTGGCCAGGCGCGCCTTCAATAGGTGTAGGAGGCGCGCATCTTCTACGTTCGGCGAAGAAGAAGAATATCAACGGGCGTATAGGGAGGCTCATAAGGCTCTACAGACGGCAATTTGCAGAGCCAACGCCGATGCGCAGGAGCGGTTCATCGCGCTCCTGGACAATGACCCCTGGGGGAGGCCATACAGGGTGGTGCGGGGGAAATAAGCCAGCACCGCCCCCACCACCTGTATGAAGCCGGGGCTTATGCGAAGGGTACTGGGTTCATTATTCCCAAATCCTGGACCATTTACGCCTCCCAGGATGCCCCCCTCCTACTCCGCATTAGAGGTTTTGGCTGACGGTCCCCCCGTATTGGACATGGGGAGGGAGAGGCATCAGTGCAAAAATAAAGCACCGGGTTCGGGCGGCAACCCATCCAAGGTGGTGGGGATAGGTCTGGGCCCCCTGGAGGAGCGGTTCCGCGCGTTGCTCGATACGTACATTGCGTCGGGTCGCTTTCCCGGGAGATGGAAGAAGACTGTGCCTCCTTAGGAAGGAGGACCGTCCTGTTGACTGGTCGTCGGGCTCGGGTTACAGGCCGGTGGTGCTGCTCGATCAGTCTGCGAAGTTTTTTGAGAAAATTCTCGCTTCCCGGATCACTGAGCATCTGGAGGGGAGGGGGCCGGACCTGCCGCAGACGGGTGGACGCGAGAAAGCGGGCGGTGACCGCCTGACTTCCTGCGCCCTAAGCGCGGCCGCGTGCGTGGGTGACCCACACGCATGCATTGCACTTGTCGCCACGTCCGGGATTGCCCAAGTGACTCTGGCCAGGTTGCCTGGGGGTGGGCTGGTGAAATTGCTTCGGCAGAACCTAGGCTACCCCCGCGAAGGGCAGTGTAGTTACCGGGGAGTTTTAGTGGGTATTTCCTGTGCTGCTAGCGCTGAACGACCCCTACACACGCCCGTCGCTTAGCCAGCGACAGGTAGGTCTGTAATCGGATTTCTCCCCGTAAAAAAAAAGGTTGCGCCTCCCCGTTTAAAACATATGTAAATTATTGTGGTCCACTGAAGCAAGTGGCAATAATTTCCGATCTCTGAAACTATGTATTGTATCACTATCTGTTTATTGGCAACTAATGTGGATATCTTATTTATTGGGTTTGACGCATTTGGTGTACTTCTCAACTTGTACACCATGCTCAAATGGTACACTTCTCAACTTGTGCAGTTCTCAAATGGTGAACTTAGCAACTGGTGCACTTCTCGTATGGTGCACTTCGAAACTAGTGCACTTCTCAATTGGTGCATTTCGCAAAACTAAAGATTCTTTCATTTTTAGACAATCTTCCAAATCTCCACTCATCATAAAGAAGTGCTCCTTTTGCGAAATGCACCAATTGAGAAGTGCACTAGTTGCGAACTGCACCATATGAGAAGTGCACCAGTTGCTAAGTTCACCATTTAGGAACTGCACGAGTTGAGAAATGTACCATTTGAGCATGGTGTACAAGTTGAGAACTGCACCAAATGCGTCAAACCCATCTTATTAATTGATCTGATTTGCCGTAAAAAGTTGGTAAGGATTCTTTTCGGAAGTAAGCTTACATCAGTATGCCAATTCTAAATTTCGAGGAGTTTAATGATTCTAGCCATATGATTGATATGATTCCACATAGCTTGAATCTGATCCACATTTGAATATAAAATACATATTAATATTGGAGAATAAATTTATTTAGCATAAAACAAAAATGCATGTATTTACCTTCTTCAGGGCCATCACTCTCGCCGCCCGAAGCTACCTCCGAACCGCTTTCAGCATCAAGCATGACTTCTTCACTTATAAGCGGAACTTTCGGCATTTTATTGGTCTTTATTGAATTTGAGTCTGTGTTAGCATCAGTAGATGTAGAATCTCGCCGTCGACGAATCTTCATAAGATTTTTGAGATTTGTCAGCCTAAGAACAATGAACAGATTTAAAATACTTACTTACTTTAGATAATGGCCCTAAACTAGAAGACACACTTTAAATCTTAATTTAAGTAAAGTATGGGCCTAATTAAGAAACACTTTAATTCTTAATTTAAGTACAGTATATCTCTTTCTCGCAATAAGTCATAGGAAAAGATAGCAAGAATCTGTTTAGAGCTGTCACTTAAATTTACATAGATTTCAAAGAAACCATAGACAATTTTAGACGGCGTGTACGGAGGTGCCTCCTAAACACTGCATTTTATCACGTTCAATAACAATATAGCCCATGTTTTAATTTATTATCGTATTGACGGCACCACTCTGTATAATATTATATATCCGAATATTTATATCTCTCCAACTCCCCATCCTCAGATATCTAAAGTTTATCCTTATTCGAGTTTATTAAGTCCGATAATGCCTAAATTTCCATGTAAAATCTTAACTAAAATGGTCCTTAACCTTATTTTTTTTATAATGTTATTTAAATATACATGAAATCAAGTGCAGGAAGATATATTTTTATTGTTTTAGTTAAAATGGGTCCTTAATTATTATTGTATTTAGATGCAACTTATTTACCTGAGAAATTATAACTTTTGTTTCTATACCCCTCAAAGATTTAAAGATTGCAAATTTAGCTCTTATGGCACATTATTATTTAGTTATCATTTTCATCTCAAAATATTATTATACGAACATTAAAGATTATTTGATGTTTCTTTAATAATAATTTTTAATAAAGAAGATAAAGAATAAATATATATTTTTTTATGGATTCTATCACAAAATGACTTTCATATTAAAAACTAAAATATTTTAAGTTGCTTATTTATTGGATGATAAAATTCATAAATTATGTAAGCATATTTCCACACTTAGTTGAATGTGCGCCCCAGTTCATGTATGTCATAGTGTCTGCTGACACAATGATTATTTTTAATATAAATAAAAAGTAATTTGTAAATAAACAACGAATATTATAACCGTAGTCAAGGCTATCATTTTTCTCTACAAGAATATAGTCCCGCGCGTCATATTCGTTCACAATTATTAAGATCATTATTATAATGTAGCCAGCTAACATGTAATTATTAAACCATTTATTTTCCCTTAATTAATATATAGTTCACTATTTAAAATAGCTTATGACAATTTTTACATGATTAAAAAATGTTATTTGTTAACATGGGTGGATTAGCATCCCGCTCTTGGAAATGACTTTTTACTTGTTTAGACATTTTTCAAAAATGTCTAAACAAGTAAAAAGTTTACTAGAATGTTAAAATTAATTTAAGAAAATTGTTGATGGTAAAAAATACGAATGTTACTGATTTTTACAAATCTAAAAAGAACGTTGTAGTTTAAAATATACTCAAATTGTTTTTTTTTTTATTTAATTAAGAACATGTCCTGAAATAAGCATATGACTGATGGTCACTCCACTAGCAATATCTCCGATTTTAATTATCTCGTTGAAAAGAATTTTAGTAAATTCATGAGACAAAATTTATCAAAGTACTACCGTATACAAGTCCGCACATTGTCGATTTGTGCAAATTAATGTAATACGTAAAAAGATATTAACGATTGTAGGAGTCCGGGTTGAAATAATTTTATGTGCTCATATTTTAAAAGCTTTTATTTAACTTGCAATTAGTTGCAATGTATGTTTGTCCGGGTGGAATCTTGCTACTCGATTTTGAAGCAGATATCTTCAACCGATTGGGGGACTGAGTTGCTCGCGTCCGTAGGATTTACCACCTATCCTAGGCCCACCCTACACGTGTCCCCTGAGTGGTGCTAAAAGAGCTACAACGCCGAGTTACAGGCGGCGGTAAATAACCTGTCCCTGGCTCCCACAAGCCAAGGGGAATTAAATACCCCCTAAAAAAGTGGCATTAGTGCCTTGGGAAAGCACTACTTGTACTTCTCCCACCCCCTGTCTACATGAGAATGTCTAAAAATAGCGATTATGATATGTCATGCGACCCGGCTAACCCCCGGCGCCTTCCAGTACCCGGGCTGGAGGGTGTGAAATCTACTACCGAAGACTCCACGAGGGTGGGTAACCAGGCCCCCGTGGCAGTGAATGCTACTGGACAAAGCAAGAAATATGTGCAACAAGCTTTTCACCCAAGTCTGTTCGACAAAAGACCAAGAAGTAACTCGGTGGGAAGTGCACCACAAACAACAAATACAAAGAGAACTCAAGACTCTCAATATGAAGACAAGAGAGATACTGATCTGCCAACCTGGCAGAGTCCCAGCCAATAAACATCCTCAAAAGAAAAGGAAGATCTCTAACTCACAATCCCCGGAGATAATAATAACAACTTCAAATAGGTTTGCTGGCCTACCTATAACAGACTGCCCCCTTGAAACTAAGCAGCCCAAAGGAAAGAGCAAACCTCCGCCAATTGTGCTGTTTGGAGTAGAGGACGTCAACAAACTGACTGAATTTGTGGAAACCGTAGCGGACAGATCTACATTTAATTACAAAATCGTCAACAAAAACCAGATACGGATCATAAGTAATGATACTGAAGCCTACAAAAACATAATATCAGCGGTTAGAGAGAAAGGACTAATAGGTCACACCTTTAACAGAAAGGAGGAAAGAAACTACAGACTCGTGATAAGAAATCTACACCATACAACTCCACACGATGCAATCAAAGACGCATTTGAAGAAACTGGTAACAAATTTAATGGGGAAATTATCAACGCCAGATTCGGACCTGACAAAAAGCCCACTTCTACATTTTTTGTTAACTTGTTTCCTGGTCCAAACAATAAAGCTGCAAAACAAATCAGAACAATCTTTCACCAAATCGTTACCATAGAGGACCCCAAGAAACGGACAACCCTTGTGCAGTGTCAAAGATGTCAACAGTACGGGCATACGAAAAACTACTGCATGAGGCCATACCGATGCCTCAAATGTGCAGAATCTCACAAGACAAAAGATTGCCCTAAACGAGACCGATCTACTCCCGCAAAATGTGCCATATGCTTTGGACCGCATCCCTCGAACTATAAGGGGTGTGAGGTGTATAAAGAGATTCTTACTAGAAAAACACAAAAGCGCATCTTCTCTCGGACTAATAACTCTGAACCACTATCACATACTAGCAAAAGACCTGAAGAATTCACTACTCAACAGATAGAACAAAGTTCAATTTTGATAAACATCACTAGTAAGACAAAAGATAAATACAATGAAGTAGCGAAGTCACAGCACAATAAAAAAATCAGATCACATGAAGAAGAAAACCAACCGCAGTTGTCATATTATAACAGGCTAGAGGAGATCTTCATAAAACAAACTGAAAAAATTGATATCATCCTACAACAAATGAGCAACATGCTGGGGCTCTTAACAACACTCGTCTACAAGCTGTCAAAATAAGGCACGCAAAAATAGCCACTTGGAACACAAATGGACTATCTCCCAACAAAAGTGAAGTAGGAGTCTTGCTGAAACTCCACGACCTTGACATTCTACTTATTTCTGAAACACACTTCACAAAAAATAGTAAAATTAATATAAGAAATTACAATATATACACAAGTAACCATCCGGACGGAACTGCACATGGAGGGACGGCTGTTATTATTAAATCCTCCATTGAACATTATGAACTACCTGAGTTCAAAACGGAACACATTCAAGCTACCTCGGTGGCTATCAGGGATAAAAATGGGGACTTTAATGTGTCGTCTGCCTATTGTCCGCCGAAGCATAGAATCGCGGAGGAGCAATATACTGCATATATGGAGACTCTTGGACCGCGATTTATAGCAGGGGGCGATTGGAATTCGAAGCATCCCCACTGGGGATCAAGGTTGATTACCACACGAGGAAGAGAACTGAAAAAGTGTGTTGACAGGAATTTCTTGACAACAATATCTACTTCGGAGCCTACTCACTGGCCCACCGACCCAAGTAGATTGCCTGATGTCTTAGACTTCTTCATAATGAAAGGACTCTCTAGACTCTTCTACAGTATTAAATGTTGTTTCGATGGCTCTTCGAACCATATTCCGGTCATATTAACCATCAGCACCAACATGCTGAGCTGCCAACGGAACACGAAACTATACAATTGCCGAACAAACTGGGATATGGCTCGTGCTATGATTTCAGACTCACTGGAGCTACGGATTTCACTAAAAACTGAGGATGAAATTGATGAGGCCGCAATGGCCTTCACAAGCACCGTACAAGAGGCTTGCTGGAGAAGTACAGTAGAGTTGAAAAACGGAAGACCTAGACAAAACCATGTACCACTGGAAATTAGAGAAATGATCCTTGAAAAGAGAAGACTGCGTAGAGTATGGCACACTAGTCGACATCCGGAAGACAAAAGAGCACTGAATAATTATACTAAACACTTAAAACAGGCCATAAGGGAAAATGCTACAGTCGAGGCCAACATATTGGCACTAACAGCAACCGTCGCCACCGAATACTTACTCTGGAAGGCCTGTAGGGGCCTGAATCAACCAACAAATCCAAAGCCCCCTCTTCGTTTAGATACAAATACATGGGCTAGGTCTAAACAAGAGAAAGCAAATGCATTCGCTTCACATCTCGCCAGAGTATTCGTTCCCAATGAAGTCAACTCTAGTTCGGATGAGGCAGATATAGATAAAATTCTCCAACAAGACTTTCAACTTGATTTTCCACCAAAACCAGTAACACCAAGAGAGGTAATAAACACAATTAGTCAACTCCAGAACGGAAAAGCACTAGGTTTTGACTTGATTGACAAGAAAGTCCTTACAGAGCTACCCCAAAAAGCAATAGTTTTCCTGACAACCCTATTCAACTGCATCATCAGAGTGGGATACTTTCCTGCACTATGGAAGGTCTCACAGGTGATCATGATACATAAAACTGGGAAGCCAACTCATGAACTTTCATCTTACAGACCAATTAGTCTGCTTCTAAGGGCTCAGTTCTTGGACCGGTCTTATATACAATATTTACCGCAGATCTGCCACAGACGCCAGGGGTTCTAATTGCGACCTATGCAGATGATACGGCAATTCTCGCCTCTAGCACAAACTCAGCGGAATCATCAATGATTCTGCGAAAAAGTCTCGACGAAATCAGTAGATGGTTCGACAAGTGGAGAATCAAAGTGAGTGCCAGCAAATCAGTACAAGTAACGTTCTCACTGCGTTGAGGAGAATGCCCTCCGGTAAACCTGAGTGGAAGAGAACTCCCCCACACAAATTCTGTAAAATATCTGGGACTTCACTTGGACCGCAGATTGACATGGCGCAAACACGTGGAGATGAAACGAAATGAGATAAACCTTAAATACAGAGGACTATACTGGCTACTGGGGAGAAACTCAAAATTATCAGTTGACAACAAGCTCTTAATTTACAAGACCTGCATAAAGCCTATCTGGACCTATGGGATACAACTATGGGGTGCAACCTGTAGTTCAAATCTAAATATAATTCAAAGAACAAATTGTCAACAGGCCCTGGTTTATCAGAAAGTCGGAAGTCCATAATCATCTAGATATGCCAACAGTAAAAGAACTCAAGCAAGTTGCGAAAAAGTACAAATATAGACTGGAAAATCATCCGAACCAGCTAGCTATCCAGCTCACAATACCAGACTGCATAAATCGGTTTTTAATGCATTTCTACAATATGGCTATCAAATAAAAGGGCTTGTTGAGAGTAACTCGAAAAATAATGTGAGGTCATTCTAAATCCAATATGGCTGAACTTCTAAGATGGTGGAATAATTATTTTTTATGCACTTCTGCAATATGGGTATCAAATGAAAGGGCTTGCCGAGAATAATTAGAAAAATATTATGACATCACTCTTAATCCAATATGGCGGACTGTTAGAGTTTTTTATGCTTTCGTATAGTATGGTTGGGTGGTAAAAGACCACTAAGGGGTCCTTTAATATATTTTACAAATTGCATGATATAATTTAAAGCATAATATTTATAATTCTAATATTTATATAGCGATTTAAAATTATTTACAAATGAAAAAAAAAGGAATTAATACTTTAATGGAATGATGTATAATATTATAAATGCATGAATCAATCATTATAAAAATGAAATTGTATATTATTTAAAGGAAATAAAGAAGGGGCTATAATAAAAAAGATGCATGGGTATTAAAATGGTTCGCTGAGAATAAAAAGCCAGGTTAAAAAAAGATGGTGATAATGATGCGTTGAATGAGATGAACAGACTCAGAAATCTAGCCAGCGATAAGTAAAAAGTAAAAAATAAATTAAAGCAAAAAACCATTAAAAAAAAGCTTTTATTTAAATGCTCTAAAAAGTCAAAATAAAATTTTTCTTTAAAATTTTAACTATTTAATAATTGAAACTAATAACCTCATTATACATCATTTATATGATCATAAAAGCTTGTCTCCCGATTTACTTGTGTAAATAAACTAGTACCTATTTAATTAATTAACTAAATCTGCTAAGTTTATTTTAAAAAAAAAAACAGTTTATTTAAATACTCACAAGTACTTACGCAAACCTCGCGACAAGCTTTTATGATCATATAAATTGTGTATAATGAGGTTATTAGTTTATAGTTAAAATTTTAAAGGAAAGTTTTATTTTCTTCTTTTTAGAGCATTTAAATAAAAGCTTTTTAAAAAAGGTTTTTTTGTTTTTAATTTATATATCAAGAGTATAATTTAAAAATAAAGCAGTAGTGCATTTCTGGAAGATCATTTGCACATAGAATATGGATTCTTAAGTTTTGTATTTTTATTGGTTAACAGTTATTTAAATAATTTGAAGCCGGCCCGAGCTTACTTTGATATCTCCTAAGATATTGCATTTTAGTATGAAACTATGGCTTAAATGTGCGTATTTTATGTAGTACATTAATTCTCTAACAACACATTGTCACTTTTTGTTGTAGTAGTGGTGGTGTAGTAGGGGCGGGTTGAAAAAGTCAGGCTGGCCCGGCCACCACTCATGCTTTAAACCTCTATAAAATAGCGTTTTACATATGGTTAAGAAAAGAAGTACATTGGATTAATGCAAAACTTAATTTTCAAAGCCGTGGGGTGGAGCGGGCCTGAAGAACGTCATATTTTAACAAATTACAATTATATCTATAAATTAGTAGTTTCAGTCACCGGTACCTAATAATGCCACACATTACACACATGCTAATGATGTGTTTGAGACATAGAAATAGAAATTTATTGATTGTCAAAAATATTTTTTCTCCTATTGCTGTGATTATTTTATGTTAACTTGTGATTTAAAAATAAAAGAAAAACATGCATATGTGTCCTACTATAATCTAAATAATTAATATATTTCTTTTAAGTGAAAGTTTATGCATCCCCTTAAATTAAGAATATTTACCCATCAATATTTTTGTCATTTGAATCCTGGCTGTCTGAATTTTGGCTGCTACCACCAGGTTGTTCCCTAGACCGCCCAATCTGTAATTAGTGTTTTTGTATTCTTTAGAAGAAAATCATTTTTTCTAATATAAATTAGGTTAGTAGTAGCGTCACCATTAATTTGTCCCATTTTCACTGACTGCAGTAAAGTTAAGAGGATAGCTAATATGTCAATAATTTATTTTCTAATCACCTTGAAATAAAATTGTGAAGCTTTTAAAATAAAACAGCCAGAATATCAGCTTAAATTCATATAATTGAATGTTATAGTATGTTACTTAAAGTACATTAAGGTATAATTCACTTAGAGACTAGTATTTCATATGAATAAAATTTGGAAATTCTTTAAATTTTAGATACAACATTGTATACTCAATTTGGCATAGAAAAACAATAGTGAAATTATTTATGAAAACAGGAAATCAATAACATGTAATATAATTACAACTTAACCTTTTTACTACTCTTCTCATTCTCCTGATGCCTTTCTTGCTCAGTACTGTCTTTAAGCTTCCTTTTCTTCACTTTGACTTTGTTCAATACATCTTCATCTGAGTCAGAATCAGAGGAATATTTTTTAGGGTCTGTCTTTGCCACTTGTTCATCATCGGAGGAAATTCCTTTCAATAAAGAATCTTTTATTTCCTTTAAAGCATTTCTCAGTTGTTCATCTTCAGTGTCAGAACTTGATGAATAAGTTAGTAACATTTTTTTAGCATGCATACTTTCCATTATATGTTTTCTTTTGGACTTTGGTGTTTCACTTTCTATAGATTTTCTCTTTTTTTTTTCATTTGGAGGAGTCTTTAGTTCATCAACTGAAGACCTAGCCTCAGCTTTCTCAGACTCTTTAGGTGGAGATAATTCCTTTTCTGGTGATAGTTCTTTATCTGACAATTTTTTATTTATACTATTGACTTCAGGTGGAATACATCTTTCAGATACTGTAACACTATCTTCTGATTGATTATTTAAGTTTTCCATTTTGTCAGAATCCAATTCATTACACAAACCATTTTTAGCTTGTTCAGGCTTCCGAAGCTCACTTGCACAGTTTGTACTATTTTCTTGAACTTTTTCATTACCATCTGAATCAGATTCATAAAGAAGGGACTGTTTTAATTTATCAGTATCATTCTCTAATTCCTTGTTCACTTTGTTAACATCTATGTTTTCTCTTTCTTTTGTACTTTTCGTTTTTAAACTGTACTCACTACTTATTTTATCTACTGAATTTGTAAGGGATGGACTGTTACCATTATCTGATTTCTCTGACTCTGAATCTCTCAGAAGAGCATTTTTTAGTGTATTAATATTGTTTGTTCTGCTATCATTATTTTCTTCTAATGTTTCTGAATTATCCAACTCATAAATCACAACATTGTTTTGTGTAATTTTCTTTAAACAGTGATTTTGTAAAAAAAATACTGAAAACGTAGGCAATCGATGAATGTCAACAGTAAGTTTTATGGGTTTAAATGCTCTAACTTCCTTCTGCTTTTGTGCCCACTCATTTTTAGTACTGCCAGTTGATAGCCACTTTAATAAATCATTCTTTCTCTTTAAACCTTCATCATCACTAGCCTTAGGTACTTTTTTAATTTCAGATTTTTTTATATTATTATCATCTTTGGTCACAGTCAAATCAGGCTTAAGTAGTTTATTAATGCTGACACACTTAATCATAGGTCGTACATCTTCAGTATCAACTTTTTGGCCTTTTTCTTCGGAGACAACTTTTTGGCCCTTTCCTTCAGAGACAACTTTCTGACCCTTTTCTTCAGAGAAAATTTTTTGGTCCATTTCATCAGAGACAACTTTTTGGCTCTTATCTTCAGAGACAAGTTTTTGGGTTTTATCTTCAGAGACAACTTTTTGTTTCTGTTCTTCAGAGACAACTTTTTGTTCCTGTTCTTCAGATAAAACTTTTTGATCCTCTTCCCTAGAGACAACTTTTTGGTTCTTTTCTTCAGAGACTTTCACAGAATCATGACTTTCAACACTTATTCTGTCCGGACTCGCATCTAACTTTCTTGTTGTCTTTTCACATTCATGGTTCAGATCTGTTTTATCACTACTATTAAAAGAGTCCTTTCCAGAAAGAACAGTATCGATTTCTTTATTATTATCCTTATTAAGCCCTGAGTCATTGCTATTTTCTGAACTATCGTCTATGAATAGAATATTTTTAAATTTTTTTCTATTTAATTTATTTGATTTTTTCGTGCCATTATCATCTTCGTCACTTTTGAGGTTCTTATTTTTTTTTCCTAATTGGGATTTTTTATCATCTAGAGAATTTCTGCAACATTTTTCAGACTCTATGTCTTTATCAATACTGTTAGAGGCATTTCCGATGCAATGTGGCTCTTGGCTTTCAGTAAGATTTGTAAACGTTGTATCATCACCTCCATCATTAATAATAGATTTCTTAACATGTTCACATGAATTTTTAATAAACCTTGGATCCGAATCGCCATTGTGTGTATTAACCATTTCATTTTCATTGCTTTTAATACTTATTTCCTTATCTTTTGATCTACAGTTTTCTTGCTTTTTTCTCTGTCTATACAATTTACAATCATAATAAACTGGATAATTATCTTGCAATGATGTTGCCATTCGGCGTGCCAAAACTTTTACAGAAATGTAATGCTTTACAGGGACCTTTTTACATATTTTGAGTTTATGAGATCTATGTCTAAAATATTGAAACTTGTCTGTAACTGAAGATATCTTAGAAATCGAAGACGATGTTGGAGCACTTGACGACACATATCTTTCGTTGACCAACGACAAAACTTTTCTTACACCTAGCTCAACGTTTTCGAGCGACTTTTTTGATAATTCACAAATTAGAAGCACTTTATCTGCAGCCTTCTGGACAGCATGAGAATTTTTCAATTTATCTTTTCGTATTCTTTTCTCTTTCAAGCTTTCAGAACGGACACGGAGATTTGTACCCAACTTGCACAAATACTCCATCGCATCACATAATACTTCGGAAATTGGCACCTCGTTTGCCATTTTACCTAAAATTTGTTTGATTATTGTGAAAGTGTAGCTCGCAACGATATTTTATCAACAAAGAGGGTCAATGAAACTAAATAGGTAAGAAATAATTCGCATTTCCACAGAATTATAGAAAAATGCTACGCAAATGTCAAGATATGGAGGTAAAAAAAGAAAAGTAGGGATGTGAAAAATAATCGATGTAAGATATCGATTTCTAAACAAAACTGTATCCCCTCAATATACTCCCCCATTCCTACCGATCGGAAATAGATAGTTTTCGGGATATGAATTTTTGAAATTTGACTAAACCTAACCTGAAAATGTATGAAAAATATCATTTTACACAATTAAAAACTGTCACAGTAAAATAGAAAGTGAAAGTAGTTGGACATTTTGATACCACTTGAAACCTATGGCCGGCGCCGTTTTGTTTCCAACAGTAATTTGAAAATTATGTAAAAAAATATAGTGTGACTATTTTTTTCTTTATTGTAATTTTGATAAATTATGAGTATTCTATGTGGTAACTTATTGCCACGCCCTATAAGTTAAAGGAATAAACATTTGTGAACCGATTTTAATACTCGATTTTTTAATAATCGAAATTTAATACTCGATTTTTCAATAATCGAAATTTATTGTGTGTCACATCCCTAGAATAATCCGTTTTGTGACCCCATTTTTAACCATAGAGAAGATACGTTTCATTTCTCATAGAAATATTGCAATATCAAATATGACCTATTTTAAACAACAAACAGAAATTATTTACCCTTCATACTTTCATTAAATTGAATAATATTTTAGAAATGTGCTGATTGTTATTAATAAAAAGTGATTTAAGGACACTAAAATAAGATGTGAGGAAGTAGTAACACTTGAAAAGGAACGTAACAATATTCAGGTTCTATTCAACTTGGTCGTGTTATAGTCATACACAAATATAACATAGAAAATAGCGGCAAATAGGTGTATAATATGTGAACTACAACGTATAGCTAAGACATTATATACCTAATACTTTGATGTTGTAACATAAAATCAACAACTGGTATACAAAAATGCCACTTTCATAAAATTCTAGTTGGGAGCAAAAGTAACCATTGTGGAAAAGTAAAAAAACAAGACGTACCAATTTTTTGTACTTACCTTTCATGTAAATGGCTGAGGGAGCGTTTTCATCAATTCTTTTGAACTGATAGATTCAAATGTAATTGTAATACATTGTTACACTTTCAAATACTCAAAGACTATTAAATTCTACTCATAATACCACTTCTAGACCAAAAATTCGGCGGAATAAGCAAGGTAGGTAAACTATCCAAAACAGTCGTGAAAAAGAACCATAGACAATAAAAACCATAGAAACACGCTTTAGAGGAAGGAGAGAATGTTATGTCAAGAACAAGACAAACTAACGATCGGTCTAGCTCATATCCTAAAATTAGCAATTGTTATTGTTAATATTACATTTAAAATTATAATAATTTGGTGTTGTTTTAGTTACTCTCAATATATAATTTTATCTAATAGATAAAGCTATTATTGCAAATTAAAAAATCTGTAGATATGGAAATGTGTGTATGCTACACTAGAAACTCTGCTGATAATTATTATTAGAATGTTATATGATATGGCCAACTTATCAATATTTACGTTTGCTGAAGAATCATCTTACTACACAGCCCCCATAAACAAAATGCCTCTCGACATTCGCTATCGCTAAATAGAAAGCTTTGGGATTTGACATAGCCACTCGATCTAACTCCGACCGTAAATGTCAAATCCCATATATTTTCCGCTTAGCGACAGCAAATAATAAAATATATAATTCAACGTGTGCAAAATATATGCGCTAGATTATGTTTTATTAAAAGATTCCATCCAGAAGACGTGCTTAAATAAATCGAGCTTATTTACAGAACATGCATTCAAGACGACACCACTTTGCTTCACTTCTTTTCGGTATAATCAAAAGTCAAAAGCCATTACATTTATACGAAAAACTTGACTGGTCCTCCCGTATTCGTCTAGCTCACCTCAGAACGCCCAACAGCTGATTATTAGGATTGTTTTAAACATTCGGCAGCCAAAATTTGGAATAATATACCACCACCTTTGCGTCCATATATACTTTTTAAAAATGAATTATAGAGTATATTTTAGCCCCCGACGAAAAAACAAGGGTGTTATAAGTTGGACGTGTCTGTGTATCTGTGTGTCCATATACTTACATTACTCTTTGTATGTGTCTGCCTGTGGCATCGTAGCTCCTTAGGCGAATGGAATAAACCGATTTTGATTCGACTTTTTTGTTTGAAAGCTGATGTGATGAGGATGGTTCTTAGCTATAATTTATGAAGATCAGTTCAGGCATTTGATGACTATCAGCTCATTTCCTACTTGACAAAAGGGTGTTACTAACTTTCACAGATCCGATTTATTTGAAATTTGGTTTACTGTTACTTCGGTGGTATTTCCAAGACATGCTAACCTTGAGCTGATCCTGTACGTACCATCAAATAGTTTGCAGGATGTTTAATTCTTCAGAAACTTACAGCAGATGTACTTATGGGATCATAAGAATAGTCTCAATGAGATGATGTTAGATAGATGATTTATGACGCCGGGGGCTAATTTTTAATCTTATATCATGCAATCACAGATAAATTAATTAGCTTAACCCACTTCCATTTTTAATTCTTGATTATTTTACTAGTAGGTATTATTGCTACCTATTTATCATATAATTTGACCGTGTTTGTGCCTTGCTTAATAATGAACCCTTTTTGTTCTTGTTTTGTTTATGTTGTTATAGTGTTTTGTGTCGAGTTTTGGACATTGATATTTATCTGCAAATGTCTGCTTGGTAAGATTATATCGTCATCTAACCCACATCACCGGATACCTCGGAAAACTAGCCTAGTGACATAAAGCTGAGTGGTAGAGTCCGTTTCGACGCCAGTATACTTTTTTGTATGTGATTTTCATTTTTAACTTTGTTATCAGGAAACAGATTTCTTTCTTTAATTTTTTAGATATTAAAAGGTATTCTGTATCTAAAGGCATCTTCTCCAGAGGGGCAGGCGACCGGCAAGAAAGATTTATTATAAGTAAAGTCAGGAACGAATGTGATCATTTTCAATTTCGTTAGGCGGGCGGATGGCAGACTGATTTGATTACATACCTACTCTAAAACAACTCTTACTGGCAGGTTCGTAAACAGAGTGGTGATGACAATACGACAATAAATTAAAACATAGGATAAATTACTTCATTGTAATGTTTTACAACTTTCAAATAAATCTTATTCATTAGATAATTCACCAGTACGTCTCACACATTTATGGGTTGGCTGGAAGAGATCTCTTATAGAGATAAGTCCACCTTTGCTAACTTATTTTATGAATCATGTTTTTGTAATTTTTATAGTGCAATAAAGAGTATATATATATATATAATTTCATCATCATTTCAGCCGAGAGACGCCCACTGCTGTATACATATGCCTTCCCAAGGATCTCCGAACCAATGGTCTTACGCTGTCCGCATCCATCGGCTTCCCGCAACCCTCACCAGATCGTCAGTCCAGCTTGTGGGACGCCTACTGGCCTACCAACGTTGAGTCTCCCGGTACGCGGCCGCCACTCGAGTGTGACTCGAGCCCCAACGGCCGTCAGTCCTCCTTGCAATGTGGCCTGCCCAATGCCACTCGAGGCTCGTAATTATTTGGTCAATGTCGGTGACCTTATTTCTCATGTGGATCTCATTATTACAACCTGTTTTCGAGAATTTTAACGAATCGTTTCGCATGCAGGTTTGACGACTTCTGTCGTGGAGGTAGGAGATTTAATTATCATAATATTGCATTGGGGTGATTCATAATTAGATATCATGGGGCAAGTAACTCTAGTTTCTCCTAGGCCACGGCATAATATACAAATGTATAAATCATACCTGGGATCAATTCTTAGTCTTCTTTAGATCTGTTTCGCTTTTTTGTATCTGCTGGTATATCACAATTCTGTTTGTAATCTTCCTCAATTTACCTGTACAAGTAAAGCCAGATGAGTAACACTGATCATCGACCATCTGGCTGCAGAGAACCATGGAGAATCCATGTTAATCCCCGGTGTCTTTCTTCTCTATAAACTGTAAAACATTACCATTTAACATATTAATATGAAAACTCGCTAGCAGTACTACAGTCCGCATCTCTATGCGGTGCGAGGAGTCAATCGGCCGATTACCCCAACGCTCAAAACGGTACTTGGCCAATATTCTTGTTAGTATACTCTTATACACTCACTCAACCTGGATCCAGTTACCCCCACAACGTGTTGACCGGACACGAGCCCAGGCTGACGATTGGTGCTGTTTCGTGCTTCGTAGAAGAACCCCTACTGGGTAGCATCCCACACAAATGTGTACGCATGCATCCCAGTTCGCTGAGGGCCTAGACAAGATGCCATTTGACAATCGCTATCGCTATCGCTAAATGAAAAATGTATGGGATTTGACATTAACTATCGAAAGTCGTTCGAAGTCTTATGTCAAATCCCATACATTTTCCGATAAGCGATAGCGATTATCGAATGGAATCTTGTCTAGGCCCTCTGGGCCGTACTTCAATCACTTCAGAGATGTCATGGAACTATCACATGAATAATATGTTTGTATTCAAAAAATGCAAATCGTTTGTATTGTACTCAGTTAACCAATGTTTTAATTGTCGTATTGTCGTCACCACAACATCAACAAAAATGTAAAATAGTAGTTGAATAATATAGTAGTTTTAACAAAAAGTAGCATAATACAAATAAGGTTTTAATCACGTTTTTATAATCAATGGATTCATATCGGTAAAGGGGGAGGGGAAATAATTTATTTTATTTTATAACTACGGCAAATGACTCAACACCACCTGCCTAGTGATTCTGTAACGAATCTCGCACCTCGCTTCGAATTCAACTGTCAAATAGAGCAATTTTTCATACATTTTTTGCTCTATTTGACAGTTGAATTCGAAGTGACTTGCGAAGTGAGGTGCGAGATTCGTTACAGAATCACAGCACTTGATGTGAAGCGATATGCGAGAAGAAGAAAAATTCATATGCGAAGACAGCAAGTGCAGCTTGAAATACACTGTTCTAGCCGCCTCTACCTTGTCGACCCTTATGAAGCTTTTCACCTCTTTTAAAGGCCATGTTATACGAAGAAGGGAATACATGTGCTGGCAAAGAATTCCAAGTATTGAAAGTAAGACAAAGAAACGACTAGACTAACTGAACTTCTTTATGCGTGTGTTGAAGTGGAGAGAGTACATTGATGAAGCACAGCACGAGCACATTTCCCATATTCCATAAAACCGAATGAACGAAATTCATACAACCATAGTCCTCTTTTAATGAGTGTTATTGGCCCTAATTCTGGAAAACACACTCTAAAAAGATCAATGCATCTCCTTGTCTCAATATGAACACCAAAAAGATAGCTGTCATATGATTTGAGATTTAAAAACGTATATTAAAACACTGTGCCGTAATTCGAAGCCTTTGTATGTGAGAGATGGACGATCTTGTTTCGATGTTGTGGCGGTTCAATGTTTCTGTCCTTTTCTAACCTTGCTACCTTGTCTCTTTCGCACCTGTCAGTTGCTTGTGTCAAAGAAGTAGTTTTTATGTAGGGACACAAGCGCCGCGCCTCACTTTTGGCGGCTTTTTCGAGTTGTGCGGTTGGCAAATTCAGTGAGTGAATTATTTACATTTATTTTTAACGGTGCTACCGTTCGTTAAATTGAATATAAAATCTGTCCTAACCTTTTTTTTACAATGGATAATACAAATAGTGTATTCAAGCGAAAGCTACCTGATGATTTATCGGACCAAATGTGTTCTAAACGTATCCGCAGTGATGATATTCTTAATAACCTAGTTACTCAAGTGAATAATATTCAAAATTATTTGTCTAACTTTATGGCGGGCGAGGAACACCAATTACCTCAAGAAGAGGTCGTTCCTATTACTAACGAAGATGTGTTGAATTTAGATGTAAGCGGCGAGTTGTTTACCGATACGGATAATGTGAATCAGTCTTTTTTGTCACAACCCGTCGATTTTACAACTAATTTGAACGAAGCACAACCAAATATTAGCTCTAATTCTTCAGTTTATTTTTCTTTACCTGTTACGATAGTCGTTAAAGAACCTAATGTTCAAAAGTCATTACCATACTACCTCGACAAACTAAAGAGTGTTCAACATTTTGATTCAGACGATTGGTCAGAGGTTAGGTATTCAGAAGTTCAGAAAAATTATACCGCTACCCCCGGTTTTGTTGAGTTAGAGTGTAATGAAGAAATAAAACCGTACGATACGATGCAAAATCTTAGTCAAACAGAACGCGGATTTGCAGCTATATCGTTAGGTTTGCTAAAACAAAACGAAGCATTGGAACAAGTCATTAGAAACTTTATTGTTTGGCTCGGTTCAGTTGAAATAACCGATACGAAAGCAGTTGAAACTAAAATTTGCGAACTTTTTTCACAAGGTGAATACCATAGGGTTTCTAATGATCTGCTTCAAATGGCATGTGGGCATCGTGCTGATTTGGTTCAGCAACGACGTGATTTTTTGCTGAGATCCGTTAAAAATAAATTTATTAAGGATGCATTGCGTAAAATTCCACCCTCGTGCACCAATCTTTTTAATAACGTAGATTTTTCTGCTACTGCTGAGAAAAACGGAGGTAGCAGTAAAGTAGTTTGGCCTCCAAAAACCGATAACCGTTCTAAAAAGTCGGTTAATTGTGATAACATGAAACCAACTTGTTCTTTACCTACGCAAGGACCAAAAAATTTTTCTCTGCCACTAGCGCATAGTGGCCCGAACTATATGTTGCCTGCGCAAGACTTCACCGCTAATTCCTATGTAGTGCCTCCGCAAGGTGCTTTTCCTCCAGCTATTCCCCACTACACAATGATGGGCGCCTCGTCCGTTCCTCGCATACCCGCGCAGGGTAGAGCGTTTCGCCCAAGGGCAACCCGTACTTTTCATGAAAGTAGCGGTCGAAATGTCGGAAAACAATTTTCTGGCGAACAAGCCCGACGTGACGGGCTTGTTTGAGCATATCTGAAGCAAGCAAAATACAAATCGGGCACTTGGACCCCAAGAACTATAAAACATGGATCTTCAAAGTGAAGTTAGTACTGGATGCTATGCCAGGGGCTATGGAATTGTTAGATGGTACAAAACCCAAGCCGACCTTGGATGAGAATGCTAGTGCTGAACAGAAACTGCAATATGAGAAAGATCTACAAAGTTATAAAACGCTAAACAGTGCTATATCTATACTACTTACAACGAACATGACAGATGAGACTCTGCAAAAGGTTCTGCGCTTCACTAATGCAAGTGATATGTGGCTTGAGCTAGAAAGGCTGTATGGAGGTAGCTGTATGGATCAAACCTACAACTATTGTCTGAATTTCTTTAGTTACAAAAAGAAAGAGGAGCATGACATTGCAACCCATATTTCTGTGCTGAAGAATATTTGTAGTGACCTGAATCTAGCACTACTAAATGAAACACATGCAAAACAAGAGCTGCCGGATATTCTCCTTATGTGTAAGATTATTGATACACTTCCAACTGAATACCTTGGTTTTAAGTCAAGCTGGTTACTTATTCAAAAGAAAGATCGTACAATAGAGAATCTCACCAGCCAGTTGTGTGCTCACGAGAGAGTACTGTCACAGAGTGCAAATGAGCCAGAGTCAAGCACAGATGCTTTATATGCAAAAGCCGATAAGCGCATGTTGAAGAAAAGAGAACTAATTTGCAACTATTGTAAAAATCCTGGACACAGAGTAAGAGCATGCAAGAGGTGGATTGCTGATGGAAGACCGCCAAAAGAAACAAGTTGCAATATGAATTTGTCAGTCTTTATGGTGGACTTGGGAGAAGCGAAGGATAAAGAAATGTGGTATGTTGACAACGGTGCTACAAGTCATGTCACCAACACACAAGACTATTTCCAAACTTTCACTCACTTCAAAAGCAGACACACTGTTACCGGAGCAAATGGTCAATGCATAGACGCAATTGGCATGGGTGATATACTTGCAGAAGCTAAAGTCGAAGATAGACTAGAGCCAATATTGCTCAAAAACGTATGGTATGTTCCAAAGATCAGCAGAAATTTGTTCTCTGTACTGGCTGCGCATGACAGATCGGAGAAAAGCCGATTTGAGTCCACACCACTAATGTGTTCACTTAAGATTGATGGACAAACAAAAATGATCGGTACACGAGAAAAGAACGGAGGATTATATAAGTTAAGACTGAGATACAATAAGACAGTCGCAGTGAATGAATTGACAACGAGTTCCAGTTCAACTCTACAATTATACCACGAGCGATTTGGTCATCAGTCAAAAACTCACGTGAAAAAATTGCTTGAAAGGGAATTTAATATCAAAACAGAGGTCACCAAAGAACTATGCGAGGGTTGCATTTATGGCAAATCGCACCGATTAAAGTTTGGTACTAGAGAGAAAGCTACACGACCTGGTGAATTTGTTTATGCGGATGTTTGTGGACCCTTTCCTTACTCAATTAGAAAATTCCGTTACTTTGTTCTATTTAAAGATGATTATACACGCTATAGATTCGTTTATTTTCTGCGAAATAAGAGCGAAGTCTCCAAAAAACTTTTACTAATGCTGTCTGAAGCGAAAGCTAATGGAATAGTTGTTAAAGAACTACTAAGTGATAATGGCGGTGAGTTCGATAATGCAGAAGTAAAAGGAATACTTATGAAAGAAGGCGTTAAGCAACGTCTCACAATGCCTTATACTCCTCAACAAAACCCAACAGAAAGAGATAATAGGACCGTTGTGGAAATGACTCGAAGTCTAATGCATGCACACGCTGAAATTCCTGCAGGATTATGGGCTGAAGTGTTGAACGCGTCGGTTTATATACTTAATCGCACTGGCCCAAGTAGTAACGACATGACACCATTTGAAGCTTGGCACGGGAAAAAACCCAGGATCAGCCATTTAAGGATAATTGGTACAATCTGTTATCCTCACACTCCGAAACAGAATCGGAAAAAGTTGGATAAAAAGGCACAAAAGGGAATTCTCGTTGGCTATGACTTTGATGAAGGATACCGTATATGGGATAGCGATAATTATCGACTCGTTCGCTCCAGAGATGTCAAATTTGATGAATCTCCTATACTGGGTGAAATAATAAACACAAAAGCACATGATCAAATGTTAGACGAACCAGAACGTAAGTTTAATTTTGGACTGCCAAGAAGTGATCCTACGAATGAAGACAAGGTTCACTCACCATTGGTATGTAATCCAAGCAACATTATTGCAGATCATAGCAATGAGCCTGTATCTGAGAGGGTAGATGATATTGACACTGACAATGTGATTGAAGGTCAAGTAGGTACTCGTGAGGTTGAAGATATTAATGATCATATCGATAGTAATGAATCGGAGCAGATTGAAGAGCCTGATTCTGAGGAAGAAACCTTTGAAGAAGCTGAAAGAGATGAGACGCCACCATTTGCAGCTGAAATAGAAGCTGAAAGTAGAATGACGCTAAGAGACCGCAGCCATATCAAACCTCCTGGTCGATATAAGGATTTCATCTGTACCTGTATACATAACCTGAGTACTGAACCTCTCAAAGAGCCTAACTCATTCAAAGAAGCTATGGCATCCAAAGATTGTGGAAAATGGCGAGTAGCAATGGATAGTGAGTTGAAATCTCTTGAAGATAATGACACTTGGGAGATGGTTGATCTTCCTCCCAACAGGAAAGCCATACCTAACAAGTGGCTATTTAGGATTAAAACAAACCCAGATGGCTCGATAGATAAGTATAAAGCTCGTCTAGTGATTAAAGGCTATTCACAAAAGAAAGATATTGACTATCAAGCCACATTTAGTCCTGTTGTTAGATCTAGTACTATCAGACTAATTATTAGTATCGCAGCCAAGGAAAATCTTACCCTATCCCAGTTTGATGTATCGACAGCCTTCCTATACGGCACGTTAAAAGAAGAAATATACATGAAACCACCTGAGGGATATTCGAAAGCTTCGAATGATAATAAGGTGTGCAAGCTCAAAAGAAGTCTGTATGGATTGAAACAGGCCCCGAGATGTTGGAATCATTGCATCACGGAGTATATCTTGAACGTTGGTTTTGAGCAAAGCAGTAGCGACCCATGTCTATTTGTCCGGAATAGAGACGATGAAAGCAAGAAAATAATATTAGCACTCTACGTCGATGACGGATTAATAGCATCGGCTGACGAGCAAGAGGCTAAAAAGTTTTTGGATGAAATGAGAAAACGTTTCAAAATTACTACCAAGCCTGGATCTTATTTTCTTGGGATAGAGATAAAGAGGAACAAAGATGGGTCAGTAAAAATAGATCAGAAAAGTTATGCAAAACGTCTGCTTCAACGGTTTGGGATGCAGGATAGTAAAGCAGCTGTTACTCCTATTGTGAAAGACGCCATAATGACGAAGGAAGATGAGGGGCTAAATGAGTTCCCATATCGACAAGCTGTTGGCGCACTTTCATATTTAATGGTGGGCACGAGGCCCGATATTGCGTTTGCTGTTGGAGTTGTGTCGCGGACACTTGATCACCCAACACCAGATGATGTGGTCAAAGTTAAAAGAATCTTACGCTACATCAAAGGCACAATAGATTTTGGAATAACATACCAGTCATCCACGTTATCAACTCCACAGTTAATGTGCTTTAGTGATGCAGATCATGCAGGAGATGGAGCTACTGGTCGCTCCACAAGTGGAATGATTTGCTTATATTTATTGAAGTAGTGGAACGTACCTGCAGTGGAATACGCCTGATGTGAATATGACAGGGATTATTCGCGCACTCATGGACGACACTCGTTTAAATCACTTAGAGTCTTTAGTTATTTTATCGCGATTTTATTTTAGTTCATTTTTCTTTGATATTTTGTTGTCACGAAAAACTACACTTGACACTGACACTTTTGTTCTCAGTCATATTTAAATTGAACTTTTGAATAGGTACACAAAAGAGTTTTATATACACCGGTAAAATATACAAACTCTAACACCTTCCCTTATTCAATAGTCGTTGTCACGAGTCCCATTGCTTTGCAGAGAGTCGTGAACGCTGAGCGTGGCAGTGCCTTTGTCAATATATCGGCCAGTTGATTCGCCGTATCTATTCGCTCTACATCACAGGCTCCTTCAGCAACAAGTTCTCTAACGAAGAAGTGCCTGATTCGTATATGCTTCGTTCGTTTGTGAAACTCCGGGTTGTGAGCTAGTCGAACCGCTGCTTCGTTGTCCACGTGTAACACTGGCGTCTTAGTGAGGGTTGTCATCTCTTCTAAGATCCTGGTAAGCCAAATAAGCTCTCTTGCTCCCTCGCTGGCTGCGACCAGTTCTGCTTCTGTTGTCGATATGGCAACGGACGCTTGTCGCTGACTGAGCCATGATACTGTTCCGCCTGAGTATCGGCAGATCACTCCAGTGGTAGACCGTCCTGTGTGCTGATCTCCACCGTGATCGGCGTCGCTAAAAACATCTAGCACACCTGGTGTATGCTTTACTTTGTACTTGATTCCAAAAGAACAAGTCCCTTTAACGTAGCGCATAATTCGCTTAACTTGAAGCCAGTTCTCATAGGATGGTGATTCTAGTTTGCGGGAGGCAATTCCTACGGCATAGGCGATGTCTGGGCGGGTCCCAACCATCAGGTATGCCAGAGCACCCACAGCTTCTCGGTATGGAAAGTTCTTCTCATTGGTAGCAGCTTTCCCTGTCTGAGGCGGAGCTCTCTCTATCGGGGTTGCAACAGGATTGCAATCTGTCATCCCGAAACGTTCTAAAACCTTCCTCGCGTAGGCTTCTTGATTGATGAGAACTGAGCCGTCAGCTTCTCTGAATATTTGAAGTCCCAGATAATAATTCGCTGGCTTTAAAGTTATTTTCAATCTTTGACTCAAATCGTTTACGAAGCTTTTGGAGAGTTCTTCATCCGTGGCTGCTATTAAACCGTCATCTACGTAAAGTGCGATGATGATTTTCTTGCCATCTACATTTTTGGTATACAGACAACAATCGGCTTCGCATTGTTTGAAGTCCATATCCAACAGTATTTCTTGAAAGCATGAGTTCCAACACCTTGGTGCTTGTTTAAGACCGTATAAGCTCCGATTGAGCTTCCAAATATTTGATGTTCCGTCGGAATATCCATCTGGTTGTTGGACATAAATTTCCTCCTTCAATTTTCCGTTGAGGAACGCAGTACATACATCAAATTGAACAAGGTGCAGGTTCTCTTGCGCGGCGACACTCAACAAGGTTCTGATGGTTGCTAAGCGAGCGACAGGACTGAAAGTCTGATCAAAGTCTTGTCCTTTCTTCTGCTTGTATCCCTTTACGACAAGTCGGGCTTTGTACTTATCGATGGAGCCGTCAGGGTTCCTTTTGATGCGCAGAACCCATTTGCAGGGCAAGGCTTTCCGGCCTTTGGGCAACATACAGGGCGTCCAAACGTTGAGTTCTTTCAGTGACCTCATTTCATTGTCCATAGCCTTCCGCCACTCTTCACGGTCGTTGAGCTTCATTGCATCCGCAAAATTCGAAGGGTACGTTTCTGTAGTGCACACGTAGTCATCAAATTTTGGAGGGCGCCTAATGAGGCTCCGATCTCGTAAATTGTAGTGCGGCTGCAGCTCTGTATTTTCGGCGTCATGGAATGTCTCCATTTCTTCACGACCTCGTTGTAGATCGGGTTCTCGAAGAGAAGTGTCTTCGCATGGTTCATGGACGTGATCTTCAGAAGTGTCTCCCTCGAGATCACGTTCGTGACCGATTGAAGCTGAACGTCCCTCTTCGAAGTCGATATCTCCCTCGAGTTCTATTGTAGTTGGATCATGTAAGTTTGACAGTTCCCGTTCAACACTATCGTTGTTATTGCCGGATGGCAATGTGTACTCCCTCGAATTCGTGTCGTTATTTACGCATATAGGGGTATTAGCCGTTATAGTGAGTGGTTTCTCATCAAATATTACATCCCGGGAACGGACGAGCGTGTTCCTTTTCCCATCTGAGATCCAAACGCGATAGCAGTCTTCGTCGTAACCTACCAGTCTGCCTTTGATGGCTTTCTTATCCATTTTTCTCCGCTTCTGTTTTGGAATGTGGACGTAAACAGTGCAGCCTATAATCCTTAGATGTTTGATGCCTGCTTTCTTTCCAAGCCAAAGTTCATACGGAGATTTATCACTGCTACTATTAGATGGACCCGTTCGGTTGAGGATGTATGCGGCGGTCATAATAAGTTCTGCCCACAACTGCTGAGGCATTGCTTCGTGAGCATACATCATGGACCTTGCTGTTTCCACTAAGGTTCTGTTTTCTCTTTCGCTTACTCCATTTTGTTCCGGCGTGTACGGTGTGACGAGTCTCTGTTGTATTCCGAAAGAGTCCAATAAGTCGCGAACAGATTTATTGTCAAATTCCCCACCGTTATCGCTAAGTAGGCATTTTATGGTATGTCCAGCTGTTTTGGTCTGAGCGAGCATCAAAGCGAGCTTATCTTTGACCTCAGATTTGCGTCGAAGGAAGTAAACCATACGGTAGCCTGTGAAATCATCCTTGAACAAAACGTAGTACTGATATTTTGAGAAACTCGGTTGAAAAGGTCCACAAACATCAGTGTGTACTAATTCGCCAGGCATGGAAGCTCGGTTCCTCGTGCCAAATTTAAGTCTATGGGCTTTCCCATATATGCAGCCTTTACACGTTTCCTTGTCGAGAGGTAATTCCAGTCCTAGTTCGCGTTTAACTATGGCTTTCACATGCCTCTTATTTTGATGTGCGAGTCTTTCATGAAAGAGCTGCATCGAAGCCGTCGTGGCATAGACTTCGCAAGGAGTCGCAGGTGGCATATTAATAGCGTCGAGCCGGTATAACCCACCTTGCTTCTCTCTTTTTCCTATTAAGCATGCTTCTTTTCCCACAAAGACGGTGCATTCTTTGGTTGAAGAAAGGAATCTGCTGTTAGGACTGCAGTCGTGTAGTGCTAAGACCGAGAATAGATTCTTGTGAATAGCCGGAACGTACCATACGTCTTGAAGTGTAATACGTTTTCGCTTCCCCTTCACACCTGCTTCGATAATTACTGAACCTTTGCCTATAGCACGAATAGCATTACCATTAGCCGTTGTTACAGTACGAGCTTCATCGAAGTGTTTGAAGTCTTGGAATAAATCGGCTCGGTTGGTGACATGGCTTGTGGCGCCGTTATCCACATACCAGCTGTCCGTATCTCGATCAATCGATAAAACTTCTGTACTCTCTATGGACATGAGAATCATATTTGCTGTTCTAGAAGAAGAAGAAGCCGACGGATTGCTACTCTTGGGAGGTTTGCCATCTCGGATCCACTTTCGACAGTTACGAACGCGATGACCGATAACCTGACAATAGTTGCATTTTAATTTCTTATCATTCTTCTTCTCAGTAGACGAGGAGCTTGAATTTGTTACTAGGGCTTCCGGTTGCTGTGGTACGGAATTACTCAGCAGTGCCCGTTCGTACGCACATAAATGACTCGTAAGACTTTCGATGGTTCGATCAGCTTTCGGTAGTAATAGCCAACTGCTTCTAAAAGAAAAGAATGTTTCGTCAAGCGTGTAAAGAATCTTGCAAACGAGAAGTAATTCAGGAAGTTCTCTGTTATTATCTTTTACAAGTTCTTGATTGAGTTGAGTCCAAATATTCTTTAATTTTGACATATGCGTGGCTATGTCATCAGCTGCGTCCTTATTAAAGCTGAAAAAATCCATACAAAGACAATACGCTTTGTCTTCGTCGGTTCCATCGAATAGTCTATGTAATTCAAGCCAAATGTCTCGAGCATTATTGAATCTCATTACCTTTCTAAGCGTGTCTTCATGCATATTAGTGGTTAATATTAAAATGGCACTCGCGTCTGCTTTTGTAAATCGCTCGAGGTTAGCAATATACTGCGCATTCGCGGCGTCACCGGCGGCGGAGGTCGGCTGCTCTGGTTTCCGGAACGAGCCCTCAACTACTTCTAGCGCCTGCGGTACGGTGCGTAGAAGGCATGTGGCCTTAAATTTCCAGGTGTCCCAGTTTGATTTGCCATTTAATAATCCAATCTGAACTTTCCCTGTGATATCCATTACTCAAGAGTGATGGGACCTATAACCTATTGAAGTAGTGGAACGTACCTGCAGTGGAATACGCCTGATGTGAATATGACAGGGATTATTCGCGCACTCATGGACGACACTCGTTTAAATCACTTAGAGTCTTTAGTTATTTTATCGCGATTTTATTTTAGTTCATTTTTCTTTGATATTTTGTTGTCACGAAAAACTACACTTGACACTGACACTTTTGTTCTCAGTCATATTTAAATTGAACTTTTGAATAGGTACACAAAAGAGTTTTATATACACCGGTAAAATATACAAACTCTAACAATATTCACATGGTGCGATTGCATGGCAGAGCAAACGACAGTCAGCAGTTGCTATTTCGACAACTGAAGCAGAAATAGTAGCTGCTAGTGAAGCCGCTAGAGAATTGATCTGGCTTACAAGGGTCGTAAAATTTATGCAACGAGAGGAGGCAACTTCAGAACTTTATATTGATAACGAGTCCGCCATCAAGCTAGCAAATGACCCTCCTTATGAATCACATCAGAGAACCAAACATATTAGAGTGAGACACTTCTTCATCAGAGAGTGTGTCTTAGATGGTAGTCTTAGAGTGAAAAAGGTCAAGTCCACAGAACAACTGGCCGATTTTCTAACGAAACCTGCGTTCAAGCCTAGACTTAAAGGTTTATGCAAGCAAGTAGGGCTACACTAACTGGTGTGTTACTGATGGTTGCTAAAGCTTAAGACTGGTGGGGATGTTAAGAAAGAAGGTTTACTATGGTTTTTATATCGTTCTTTACATTGCTTAGCAACCGTGGTTGTCAGATAGATATTGTTGTAATAATAAAAGTCAAGTTTTCTTTTAACTGATTTTATTATCTTAAAGGTTTTGACTCGGTTTTCCAAGCTGGTCAACTAGCACACTTCTTAAACAAATGGGAGATGCTAGGAGCAAATTTAACAACGCTAAAAATAATTCGGGGCTATCGTATCCCCTTTATAAAAAGACCCCCTTTACATATACCACAAATGAAGAGTCATCCTCTTCAAACCCCTTATTCAAAGGAAATGTCTTTAACCATTAATCAACTATTAAAATCGAAAGTCCTCGAAGTGGCTCCCTTGACCCCGAGCTTTGTATCGCAAATGTTTCAGGTGTCCAAAGCAGACGGAACACAACGCCCAATATTCAATTTGCGCAAATTGAACGAATTTGTCCATTTGAGCAAATTTCGACTCGTCAATATACAGAGGATTCCATTTTTCCTACAAACAGGCGACTGGATGGCAAAAATAGACCTGACAAATGCGTACTTCAGCGTCCCAGTATCTCCAGCACACAGATGCTTTCTCCGCTTGATATATCAAGGAAGTTTGCTCCAAATGACCTGTCTTCCCTTCGGGCTAGCTTCAGCTCCAAAAACGTTTGCCTCTCTAACGAATTGGGTTGCTCGAGTGTTGCGCGAACAAGGTTTGCGTCTGATTGTGTACTTGGACGATTTCTTAATCGTACACCAAGACAAATACATTTTACGTCAGCATGTGCGACTGACGATAAATTTGTTAGCTTCCCTCGGATGGACAATAAATTACTCAAAATCAATAACAGATCCGCAGAGATCGATTCAATTTATAGGAATCATGTGGAACCCAAACCGCAACATAAAATGGCTTCCAGAGGAGAAATGTCAAAACTTAAGACAAAAAATTTTCAATCTTCTGCGAATAGGCTTAGCCAATCAAAAGATGATGCAGACTTTAATAGGCAAGTTGAATTTCGCAAGTTTTTGTGTCCCAAGGGGTCGACTTTACCATCGCAGCCTCTTAACTTTTTGTCAAAGTCTCCGAAACATGAGCCCTCTCAAACTCTTTCTAATACCAACACAAGCTCTGATGGAGTTACACTGGTGGTTAGCGAACCTGAACAACTGCTCTGCGATACACCTAGGCCCAGTATCACACTATGTGACCACCGACGCTTCGGGCTCGGGCTGGGGGGCCCAAATCGACAACATGACCATGTCAGGGCAATGGACGTTCTCCGAAAACGTTTTACACTCGAGCCAGAAAGAAATGTTAGCAATATTAAAAGTGTTTCAGAATCTGGCCAAATTTCTTCAAAACTCGATGGTCTCAGTTTAGTCCGACAACCGAACAGTTCTCTCTTATTTGAGGAACGAAGGGGGCACAAGATCTGTTCCCCTATTACGATTAACTCAACAAATTTACAACATCACGGACCTGTTCAAAATAGATTTGGCATTTCATCACCTGCCAGGGCGCTTCAATGGAGAGGTGGACCATTTGTCTCGCCAAAGACCAATACCAGAATGGCATTTGCTACCACAAATAACGACAATAATATTCAGGAAGTGGGGTTTACCAGAGATAGATCTGTTTGCTTCCCAGAGAGCTCATGTGGTACCACGCTATGTAACCTTAGAGGCAGCAGACCACCAAGCAGAATACCACGACGCTCTGAGCCGGACGTGGAACTATTCTCTGGCTTGGGTATTCCCGCCACCGTTTCTGCTTCCCCGAGTGTTGTCACATCTGAACAATGCTCAAGGGGTGTATTTGATAGTCGCCCCCCGATGGGAGAAAGCATATTGGCGCCCAGACCTACGCAACAGGGCAATAGCGCCGCCGTTCACCATCACTCAGTTGGAGAAGGTGCTGATAGACACATCAACGAACCGACCTCCCCCAAAGGTGTCAGAGATGACTATAGAAGTATGGAAATGTGGGGGTGGGGTACAGCGCTCAGAGACTGGACCCCTACACAAATAAACTTGTTAAAATCCGCATGGAGAGATTCAACGCGAAATTCTTACGAATCAGCGTGGCGTCGTTGGCATGCCTGGACCCATAAAAATAATGTATCGTTGTCCTCTCCAAGTGGATCAGATTTAGCCAGGTACTTATGTGATCTTTATCAAGTTTACAATCTAACCAAAAATACGATTTTATTTCATAAATCCGTAGTTTCAACGTTATGTGAACCTAACAGACCAGAACGCTTGAGCGCTCACCCCTTAGTTCAATATATTTTAAAGTCGATATCGAATAAGAATATAAGGGAGGAGAAACCTCCAATATGGGACTGTAGGACTTTGTCTTGAAATGATAATACCGAATTTAATGAGAGATTTTAATTCCAAAATAATTTAGTAAGCTATTTTACAGATTATTGAAGTCCAATTGACAGATACACATGTCACAGAGAAAACTGCCAAGAGTTGCACACTGGCTGCATTCCATTCAGCTGCATTCACACCAGCGTTGCCAACTTCCACGGTCTCGATTACCCAAAAACCTAACTTAAAATCCCCAATTTTGGGGGGAAAAAAATCAATATTCCCCACATTTTCCCCACAAATTTTCAGGAAAGAAATAAAAGTACTGTTTCTATAAATCAAATATAAATTTTTATCAAGGTATTTATTGCAGCTCTTTATTATGCCTTTGTTTTGTCAACATATCATTCGAAGGATCAAATTTTAATCCTTTCTTCTTTCTCCTTTCTTCATTGTGCAGGCGATTGTGTTTTATGGCAAATAAAAAAATTTGAATTTGAATTTTTTGAATTTGAAAACGCAAAATTTTCTTACGACAGATGCGTTTGAGAAAGTTCTCTGCGATACTCTGTCTAAGTTTGATGGACATAAATGTTGCCATAAAATAAACTGTAAAACCTTCCTGCCGGTGAAATTGCTTTAAACTTGATTTTTTTTTATACAAAGCACGGCAATTTACCCATTGCACTATCCGCCTCCACCTTGCCGGCCCAAAAGGTGCTTAAATAATCAAGGTAATTAAATATTCTTACATAATTTATAAATTATACTTACTTCATATACTACTTTTATTACTTCTAAGTTCAGTTCTAGCGTAAATGTCTTAATTCCCCGCATTTTCCCCACATAAACGCTGTCCCCTCAAATTACCCAATCGAACTGAAAATCCCCGCAGTTTGGGGAATTCCCCACAGATTGGCAACGCTGATTCACACTCTACAGGGACATTGACTCTTTGTCATCTTGGTTACAAAACAATTTTAGTGCTGATTTTAGCTTATATGTATGTTCAAAGCGCACCGCCTGTATACTACTTTTATGTTCAGGTAGGCGCGTTCATGACCTTACTTTATTATCTGTTAGCCCTGAAAACTTTTTGATTTCTGATAATAATATAACCTTCTGGCCCAAGTACGGTTCCAAAACAGACAGTGCCAATCATAGGCAATCTGGGTGGAGACTGTTTTCTAACAGCGAATCGCAAGCATTAGATCCCGTCTTTTGGGTCAAAGCACTGATAATGCTTTCAAAAACACGAAGAGATGAGTGCAGATCAGACAGTCTATTTTTGACAGTATGCGGTCCTCCGAAAGCTGCAACTAAAACGACTATCTCTAACTGGTTGAAAAAATTACTATCTCAAGCAGGGATTGAAGGAACTCCCGGTAGTTTTCGTCCAGCAGTCGCATCAAAGAACTGGGTACAGAATTTCCCTATAGATGACATCTTAAGCAGAGGCAACTGGCGTTCCCAAAATACTTTTCTAAAATATTATAAGAGAATAGTTAATTCGGATCAAAACAATAATTTTTCAGTAACACGTTTATTTACCCCTGTGTAATTGTGTCGATTAAGATATTACATTAGTGTGTATTTTGTTAATTTATATCCTGTGTAGAATTTAATCAAAATGTATAAGAAATGTGAAATAAACATTTACATTACTTGCTGGAATAAACTTATGTATCTATTTTCATAAAATTTCGTTTCTATTCATTTATATTTTCCTACCCACTTACAGCTGGTTATTAGTATTATACAGGCATTCCCTAACAGTCATTCTCTCTTAGCATATCATTTAAAAATCATGTGTAGGTAGTACCTACTCTTTCACACCAGGCGATAACAGACACGTCTCACATACAAAGGCTTCGAATTACGGCACAGTGTTTTAATGACAGCGTTTTACCTACCAATAAAACGCTTATTAAAATACTTGCCTAATTCGAAGCCTTAATTTTTATAACTGCCTGGTAAATGTGAAACGCATTGTGAGGCGCGGCGCTTGTGTCCCTACATAAAAACTACTTCTTTGACACAAGCAACTGACAGGTGCGAAAGAGACAAGGTAGCAAGGTTAGAAAAGGACAGAAACATTTAACCGCCACAACATCGAAACAAGATCGTCCATCTCTCACATACAAAGGCTTCGAATTAGGCAAGTATTTTAATAAGCGTTTTATTGGTAGGTAAAACGCTGTCATTAAATTTTTAAGCTTATTGAACTTGATAAATAAATGCAGTGTAAGAAGCACCTCCGCTCCATACGTGCTGTCTAAAATTGTGTTTTTCAATTTCTCTTGCCATTACTTTTGTAAAAGAAAACCAATGTCATTGTCAATGTCAATAATAGGGAGTGTTTGGCGGGTTTTTGTGGCGTCAGTGAAAATATTTATTACAATAATTAAAAATTGTTTTGGAGTGAACATTGAGTTATAAAAGTGGCGTTGTTTTATTATTTAAGTGTTTGTGTTGACGTGCAACTAAAAGATTATTTTATTAGAATAAAAGTGATTATTGTGTGAAATACGATGAGAACTTTTTTGTGGTTATCCACCTCTTCAAATAGCACATAAAGTGACTGTCATCATATGTTTCGTGTCAAGAAGCATTGAAATGTGTTACGCCAGCATTTTAATGCAATAAAAGAAGAAATAAAGAAATACTCAACATATGGCTGTATGGGCATTAGTTTCCTTTGCCTTTCCTTTATAGGGAGAACTAACAAAAAAAAATGCCAATAATAATTTTGCCCAATTTTATTTTTAGTCAAATCTAGCGTACCGCATTCTAGCGCAAGTTCGTAAGAAAGAAAAATTGTATGAAACGTGCACGCTCAGTAATGGCGGTATAATCCGCCTCAATCCGAAAGAAGGCATTATCCATACAATCAATATGGTCGTCGACGATCTTCATAAACAGGTGATTTATATCTGTCATCTGTCTCTGTCGCTGTTGTCTTGTTTTCAAAACGTTTGACATTTCATTTATTTGTTTTGGAGAATTTTCTAAAATCAGAAATTAATGTAAATTATCATTAAAAACGAGTGTTTTGCCTCAAGAAATAAGCTTGACCCAAAAAGGATTGTGTGTGATGTGAAGTGAACTAAATGAGTAAACGAATAAGTTAAGAAATATGTAATTTATAGACACGCCGGCGGCCAATGTAAAACAATACAATAATACAATACAATAATCATTTATTTTCTCTCACAAAGGTATCCTTATTGACTATTGAGTTTATTACATAATTTTATTTCCTGACCTTGTGTGTGAGAGACTGGTGCCTGAGATAGGTTTTGGAAAAACCCGTATTACAAGTCACCAGTGCTCCACCCTCAGGTTGGTTGTTCATGAACTTACTGATTCTACTTGCATGTTACATGCTGTTTTCCTTACATTACATGCTGTTTTCCTTACATTGCATAAAACGAACATATTATGTCTGAATTTCCTCTCAATGATGATCGGTAAGTACCAATGACTGTTATTTAGTTCTATTCTAAAGCTATTATTGTTTAAATAGGGAATTTAGTACAAATTTCAGTACATAAAAGTAAAATTTACCTACCGACCTAGGTAAAAAATAGTGCTGTCTGTACAATTTTATTTCCCTATCTATGTCGTGCCCATTAAATAAACCACTTTATTTTTGTCGCAGATGTAAACAGTGGGTTCAATTGAAAGGGAAGGATTTGGTGTATGTATCAATCGATAACAAAATCGCGACATATTTTTGGTGTAGTCTGAATCCAAATCGGTGTTGATGGCTGATCCAGGACGATTCACACGCCTACCGTCATCCTAACAACCTACCATGTTGTCATAGTAGTCAAGCTTGATATATTGTATATTATACTAAATAAAAGTTTTTCAAGTACAGACCTTTGTTTATTAATTTCAAACACTAACTATCGATAAAAATCTAAAGTATATCTCTAATCCCTACTAACCACATCCCTATTTTGTTTCTTATGTTGGCATTATTGTTGCGAGACTGTTGGCTGAATTTTTATTATATTGGTATGAGTCTGGCGTGCACGTTCTATAGAAATTTTTTTTTCCTTGAAGTCCCGTCTCTTCTAGCGTAGCGTTTTATATTCTCTTTGGCGTAGCGTTTTATATTCTCTTTGGTGAAATCAAATTTGTTGTCGATCATATTGTGTAATTTTTATACTTTGTACAAAATAGGTCTTTTTGAAAGTAATATCGAAAATACTCGTGTAATTCAAAAGCAAGCAAAATGATTACTAGAGTTGCTCTTCGCAGTAACAGTACTTTTCGTCTATTCGCAAGATATTATAGCGAAGGACTTGGTCAAAATCAAAGTCCATCTTCATCATTCTCGGCCGTAGTAAAAGCTGATGTTCCCGGACTGAGCAGTGCTGTAATACATCCTACTGCCCAACCTGTGGGCCCTGGCGTAGATCCTAACAAAACTGGAGCTTATAAAGTTCCTGAGTACTTTTGTTACGATAGCATGAGTTTTTTTGAAGCTGAAATTGAAATGGCCAAGTTTAGATTACCACAACCATCAGCATTGAAGAAGTAATTTTCTTTTTTAGAGTAATATTGTTAATGATGATTATAGTTCGGTATTTATTATAAAAATAAATTAATAGTTGTTTCAATCACCTTTATTTCATTTTTAACGGTATGACAAAGAATCTCTAGGTGTGCTGTTAGCTTGTTTGTCATCTAGTTGCATAAAAAAAACCTTCCCACTACTAAAAATACCTTTTGATTACTGTGATTGTGTCCCATGACTAGCTTGTTGAGTGGTCTGTATTATATACATATACTACTACTATACTTAACTGGATACTCGGTCAGAAGTCCCGGTTTCGAATCTTGTAGGAACAAATGTTGCTATGATAAATACGAGCATTTGTTAACAAGTCATGAATATTTGTAAATTTTAGTATATTTCTAAATAATTCTACAATGGGGCTGTCAATACGACAATAAATTGAAACATAAGCTATATGAGTTCATAGAAATGGTTTGCCACTTTCAAAAACATCTTATTCATTTGATAATTTCATGACATTTGTATGAAATAATATAACATTGGCTCCATTATTGGAAGTGAGACAGGCACCATGATGAATATTTGGCTGTTGTAGTTTTTCTCTAAAAATTCTTGTTTTGTACCACGCAACAAACCAAATAAAAAGAAAATGGACAATTGAATGCTGTTCTGCACATTTTTCCAAATTTTCAGTATACTGGACCTAGTCCTGGCTGGGTATACAATTTTGGAATGTCTACCATTTTTTAGGCTTAATAACCTATTCTTTTTCCCTTAGTAGCCCAACAATAGAAGAATATTAATTTGTTAAGCTGGTAAGACTCCAAGGTTAATATTATGCCAAAAGTCCATTGTATCTGGAATGGGATCCTTTACATTGGCATAATGTATTTACTCTTTACCTCCTTAAATACTTTGGCATATTGTTGTCTGTCATAATATTACTTGTGCATAATGTTCTTTTGCATAATATTATTTTGGCATTAGTTTAATTTAGACTAATGTAAATAACCCATTATTACAATTTGCATAATGGTTTTAGGCATAATGTAAAGTCATATAAATGAACATACAACCATCTGGAATGTGTGGCTTGTCATGTTAATTTATTTCTTACTTGTGGGTTACTACTTCACAAATTATAATATGGTCCTGACATGAGAGAAATGGTTGGTGGCTAGTAGTATATTGTTATTTTGAACATAGATATGTAATCTTTTGATTTTTGTCATAGGAAATGTTGAAGGACTAGGATTACAGGGTCAAGATTACTTTTATTTAAGAAAACAGCTTTGTGGAGATTTTTTATAATTAAAATCTGATTTTCATACATTCTATAAACCTACAACTAAATAACGTAAAATGCAACATTCAAGTTTCAAGAGCAAATATTACACTTGACTTTTTTGTGAAATGCTCAAAAATACATAGGTACTAGACAGAAATTGAAGCAGCACCACTGATAATGACAGCAGTTTCTTCTTGTTCGGTGAGAGTGGCTGCTGCTTCCAGATTATCAACACACTCTACCGGAGTTAACTGTTACTTCTTCTTGGTTAATTTTTCAGAAAGGTCATCGAAAGTAGGATCTTGCAAGTTGATCATTAGGCTGTTTCCAGGAAGGAAGACACGATTTTGAGACTGTGCAATCATGCGTGAGATGCTCTGAGCAGCTCGAATTTTACGCAACTTAAGATACCCTGGGTTCATCCCCATGGCTTTACCCAACATCTCAGCAGCTTCTGCTTCACCTTCAGCTTGAACAATTTTCTGTTGACGCTCCTGTTTAGCTCTTTCCACAACAAAAGCAGCTCTCTGAGCCTCCTGTTGGGCAACTTGCTTAGCTTCAACAGCAGCTGTATATTCCTTTCCAAAACTCAATTCTGTGAGTGACACATCGTCAAGAATAATATTAAAATCAGCTGCTCGTTCAACAAGCTCACGTCTAATCAACAGGGAAACTTGCTGTCGCTGTGTAATTAGCTGTGAAGCATTAAACTTCGCGACGACTGATTTCAGTACTTCATTGCAAATAGATGGCAAAACCTTTTCATCATAATCAGTTCCGAGTTGTCTATACATTGAGGGCAGGTTACTAGCATCAGGACGTGACAGAACACGTAATGATATATTTACCATCTGCAAATCTTTAGAACCAGTAGGCGACGATATTTTGCGAGGTCTTGATCGAATATCATAAATAATAGGATATTGGAACCATGGCATACGAAAATGTAATCCTTCGGTCATTACAAGCTGTTGTATACCTCCTATTCTATTAAACATAATAGCACGATGACCAGCCTCGACGGTAAACAATGATTGCGAGATACCATAGGCCGCCGCACCAACAACTGCAGCAACTTTTAATCCAGCACTTAAACCAGGTGGGCCCCCCTTTGCAAATTTTCCAGCCATGTCATTTAACTTACTTTGAGCCATTATGGTAAACTTTTAGAAACAGTTGCAAGCGGAAGAAATTTCTTTTAAATTTTAAATACCTTGAAAAAGAAATCTAACCTCACAAAGAGAAAAATTGTGCAAGAGCACCGATTACACAGATTATGAAATTCACAGATTTGTTTTTTTCTAGTACGAAAAATTGAATGAGCGTTATAATGACAGAAGACAAAAAAACCGGGGTCTGGCCGCAGCACTTCACCAGGCCTATAAAATATTCATAAATATAAAATAAATAAAATGAATTTTCAAATAAAATAAAACCTACGGGAAAAAAATACTAAAGACGAGGCTGCATGGGCTTTAGTTCCCCTTGCCTTCCCTGAAAAGGGAGAAAAAAAAATATTAAATTCACAGATTAGAAAGAGTAGGTATATTAAATTGCTCTATGACACAGATCAGCCCCCTTATTCAGAAACTGTCGGATCACGGATTCGATTCGAAAAGTCACATGCCGTCTCGCTTTGACGCACTACCGTGATAAAAAGTGACAGTTATGGAGATTTTCATATTTCAATTTCAATTGTAATAAGTAATTTTTCAATCATTTATAATAATTAAAATCAAAAATTTAGAGGTGTTTCATATCCGGCCAGGTTTATGTACAGTTTTTAAAAATATCAGGATAAATCTCCTGAATCCGTGAAAAATACTAATAATTCGTTTTTATTCATAATTTGTTTGTATGTAACATACAAAAGTTGAAAATTTTCGTCGATTTCACCGTTATTCACTATGGCAATACGGCGGGCGACATAGAATTCTTAATAGACGTCACCAAAGTGACATACGCGCCATGATGAATATTTGGCTGTGTTGCAGTTTTTTTTATAAAAAATCTCGTTTTGTATTACCACGCAACAAAGCAAATAAAAAGAAAATGAACAATTGAATACTATTCTGCATATTTCTACCTATTTTTAGTATAGTTATTCTCAACTGTCCGATTACGGATTCGATTCAAAAAGTCACATGCCGTCTCGCTTTGACGCATAGCGCTAAAAAGTGACAGGTATAGAATTATTTCCGACAGTTGAGAATAAGGGGGCAGGCCAGGTCTTCATACATTTGTGAAACATCTCTTTTTAGCAGATGGAATTAGGTATTAAAAATTGTTTGTGAACACGTGAACATACATACATATAAAGCTTATATACCTCACACACACATATCTATATACATACACACCAACGCACAGGCTAACACAACACATACCTGGACATAATTGGGTATATAAGTGTTTCAATATTATATTTAGAATGTTGGTGTTTTTTTCTTCTTTATTTTTTTTTGTATCTAAATGCAGTGTCAACCAACAAACATGTTTAGCCGCTAATCATTATAGTTTTAAAAAATGAAAATCCGGTATTATTGGCATTTTGGTGCTATGAGGGCACCACTTCAGGATCACAAGAGGAATTATTGTAAATTAGGGACAGAAGTCAAGGATACAATCACTTTAATATCAATCACAGATATGGAATATAATTTATCAAGAAAAGTGCAGTCAGTTCATTTTCACATGGTAGAATCTCTATCTCACAGATTAGAAAGAGTATGTCTAAATGCTCTATCTACATTCAGCTCTATCTGACAGATAGCGCATACCACAGATCAGATATTAGTAGCGCATACAGACCATAGTAATGTTAAGCTAACATAGTGTTGTGCGAGTGCAACGATGTTGCCACAGCATTATGATCAATACTGGCTGTTAATTTTTTGAAAATGTAGTGCGTTGGATTTTTGTAAATAAAGAAAAAAAAATGTCATTATTATTAAATGTGAATGTGAAGGGTGGAAAAATCTATGGACCCTGCAGGGGAACTACTTTAAATCCTTTAGTTAGCTCATTTTACTGAAAAGAAACATTCCTTTATTTTTTAAAAGAAACAAAACTGCATTAAAAGATCTTCAAAAATTCTCTTGTCTCACCCGGGTATCGAGCCAACTAAAAATTAAAAAAGTAAACCGATTTGGATTCTGACTACACCAAAAATATGTCGCGATTTTGTTGTTGATTGGTACATACACCAAATCCTTCCCTGTCAATTGAACCCACTGTTTACATCTGCGAAAAAATAAAGTGGTTTATTTAATGGGCACGACATAGATAGGGAAATAAAATTGTACAGACAGCACTATTTTTTACTTAGGTCGGTAGGTAATATTACTTTTATGTTTTTTTTATTTTTTTATACAACTATGTACTGAAATATGTACTAAAATCCCTATTTAAATAATAATAGCTTTAGAATAGAACTAATTAACAGTCATTGGTACTTACCTACCATCATTGAGAGGAAATTCAGACATAATGTGTTCGTTTTACATTGGCCGCCGGCGTGTCTTTAAATTACATATTTCTTAACTTATTCGTTTACTCATTTAGTTCACTTCACATCACACACAATCCTTTTTGAGTCAAAAAACTATAGCAAAATACTCGTTTTTAATAATAATTTACATTAATTTCTGATTTTAGAAAATTCTCCAACACAACTAAATGAAATGTCAAATTTTTTTTTTCTTACGAACTTGCGCTAGACTGACGCGATGTCAAAAATCATTGGATATTGAAATTTTATCGAAACTGCGAACATGTCTAAATACAATACATGTTCGCAGTTTCTATAAAAATTCAAGATGGTGGTTGTATGCAATGATTTTTGACAGTTCAAAGCGATAAATGGCAATAACATATCGCGTTTCGGTGGTCATGCTAGGCGGGCAGATCGAATGTACACGTCACTTCGCCCGTGTGTCGGACTCGGACGGCCAAAGAGTAATGTATGCGGACGGCACTGAAATGTTTGTGTATTTTGGACCGTAAGGGTTGCGAATGAATGAATGAATAATGACATTTATCTTTTTGACAAGTGAATTCAATTCAATAGCAAAATGTCTGTTTTCAAATAAATATTTCTAAAAAAGTGGTTGTTTACAGACTAAGCAACAGTTTGGTTTGATATTATCACTGTACTGACATTAAGAAAATATCCATTATTTGTTTTCCGCATAACAGAATTCATAATGGATTCGTGCATAGGTGTGGAGCAAGATTTAGACAAGGCTTTAGCAAAATTCAATTCTCTCAATAATCACACTGACAAAGTTCTGCAAGATGTTATTGAACAGGTGGAAAATTTAAAAAAAGAAATTGCGAAACGTAAGTAACACTGCACAATGTTTTCAAATCATTGCACATAATAATCGATTAAAAAAAGAAATAACAATAACATAATTAGGTAAAAATAGTGTGTCGTACGTAACACCTACACCCATCTAATAGTAATAACAATACATATTACCACGGATGCATCCCATAAAACTCTATGATAAGTTGTTTACAGTACGAGATAGACTCGATTGTGGAATTAATTGCACGTTGAGATAAGACAAGCTCACATGATAAGTGCATATACAAACCTGGTAAAACAATTCTATTTCATTTGTTTTTTAACATCTATGCATTTATGTAGTTTTAGGGTATGCTTTTCAAAAGATGAAGTTCTATGCAAGTAGAACTGTATTTCTTTACAAATGTGTGCAGCATATGTGTGATTTTATGAAAATTAGAAAGTTGTGTTAGTATTATATTTATTTGAGATAGTTTTCCATTTGATTAAGATAGTTTTCAGTAATTGTCATACATTGTGATCTTGCCTTTCTGTGTTGTTGAATAACTGGTTGATCCTAAGGTTGCCTAGAAGAGATTGATCTTAACGATAAGGCTGCCCATTGTGCTAACATTAGTACACACTAATTATTATTTTAGTATTTGTTTCTTTTTTAGTATTATGTGTAATTTACGAATGCCACAGCCAAAGCGTTAAAAAAAACGATTTTATTTTAATATTATTTAATTAAAATGTTAGAAATTACAAACTTATTAATTATATTAGCCTTAATTGCCAACTCAGATACAATGTTTGATTTAAACTATTTAATACATAATTATTACGCATCAGTCTTTGGATTGTCGGTGTGTCCTTTCGACACAAAGTCCTCCTCCAGCTTTTTCCATTCTTCTCTTATCAATGCAGTTCTATGCCACAAACGGCCTGCTATTTTCTTTATATCGTCCGACCATCGCTTTCTTTGTCTCCCTCTTTTCCTTTTGGTTTGGAATCTAGGAGTCCACATGGTTATGTTATCTGTCCACTTATGTATACTTTCTCTACACATGTGTCCCACCTATCTCCCGCTTCCGTAGGTTAGTATTGACAATATGAATATGTTGAATATTTTTCTTTTCATTGCAATGTTATATTGTTTATTTTTCAGAATTTCTTTAAGGGCCCAATACCTCTTCCACGAGTTTGCAATCCTTCTCTCTATCTCTAGCTCCATTTGGTCATTGAAGACAATTAGTTGGCCTAAGTATATGTAGGAATTAACATATTCTATTTCTTCATCTTCTACTTTGATGCTTTCTTTATATCTATTTGTTATTATTTTGGTTTTTGTTTTATTCATTGTTAGACCCACTTTTTTGCTGCCATGTGCTAGTTCTTGGAGCATGGTTTGAATACTTTCTGGGTTATCTGCTATAAGTATTATATCATCTGCGAATCTTAGATGGTTTAAGAGTGTTCCATTAATTTTAATTCCGATATTGTGCCATTCCATTTTTCTAAACACTTCTTCTAGTACTGAGGAGAAAAGTTTTGGCGAGAGTGGGTCCCCCTGTCTCACTCCTCTGCATATTGGGAAGCTTTCTCCTACAGTTTCTAGTTTGATTTGTGCTGTGCTGTTGGGAGTATACATTTTTTATCAACCTTATGTATTTGTTTTCGATGCCTTGATTTTTAAGAGCTTTCCAAATGTGGTGATGTTCTAGAGAGTCAAATGCCTTATTGTAATCTACAAATCCCATATATAATGGGAGGTTATATTCTTGACATTTCTCAATAAGCTGTTTTATCACATGTATGTGATCAATTGTGGAGAATCCTGATCTGAATCCAGCTTGTTCTCTTGATTGTTGCTCATCAAGTTTTTTTTCCAATATGATTTAATATAACTTTTGAGAATACCTTATAGATGTTAGACATCAGGCTTATTGGGCGGTAGTTTCCTATTTCAGATCTGTCTCCTTTTTTGTGAATGAGGATTTTGGAACTTATTGTCCATTGGATGGGTATAGTTTCTGAGTTTAGGATGAAATTAAATAGCTTTGTTAGTTTTGTTGTTGTTTCTGATAGTGTTAGTTTCATCATCTCATTGGTTATATGGTCAGGACCTGAAGCTTTGTCCTTTTTCTGTGTCTTTATTACATGAAAAACTTCTTTTTCGAGAATTTGAGGGATTTCCTCAGTGTTATCTTCCAGGTCTATAGTATAATTTCCTTGGGTGTTTTCAGTAGAGTATAATTTGTGGAAATAGTCTGTTGCAACCTGAAGAATGGAATGTCTCTTTGTTTCTTGTTTGTTGTTTTTATTAATGTTCATTTTCGGGATCCATAGCTTCTCTTCTCTTAATTCTCTTAATGCTTTGTTGATGCCTCCTGTTTTGCTTATATGGTGATTCATACATTCAACTCTTCTTTTTGTCTTATCTTGTTTTATGTTGCGACTAATTTATTTACTTAATTCAGCTATTTCTTTTAATGTTGTTTTATCTCTTTTGTTTTTAAGTAATTCTTTCCTTTTCTGAATGAGGTTTAGTGTCTTAAGAGTCAGTACATTTTTATCAGATTTCCCATTATTTTTTATTTTGATGGAATTGTTTATTTCTGTGTCATACAGTTCTTGTAGAGAGTAGAGTAAGAGTAAACTCGCTACCCGGAACCAGCAAGCAATAGCAACTAACACCACACCAACAAAAAATCTACTGCACCCCAACCCGGCTAGTCACCGTGGGGGAAGACGACTGCTACCCTCCAATCAAGAAAAATTCTCAGAATAGAATAAGCTATAACCCCTATTTGTCAACTATAAATACACATTTCCACAAGAATAAACACAAAATATTGAAGATATGTACTTACAATGTACGTTCACTATCAAACGTGCAACGGTTAATTGAATTAACACATGCCCTAGAAAAGATCAACTATGACATAATCGGGCTAGCCGAAGTAAGGAAACAAGGACGTGAAATAGAGGAACACACAAACTACATACTCTGTTACATAGGTGAAACATTGGGTCTGCACGGAGTAGGCTTTATTATAAAGAAACAATATAAATCCAACATCATTAGCTTTATAGGCATATCAGAAAGAGTAGCTTTACTAAGACTACAATTTGACGAAATAAAAATATCTGTCATACAAGCTTATGCACCTACAGAAAGTGCAAATGATATTACCCTAGATAAGTTTTATGATGACTTGAAAAGCGCACACGAAATTGCCGACAAAACTCTAATAGTCATGGGCGATTTTAACGCCAAAATAGGGAAACCAAAAAACCATGAAAGACTTATAATGGGTAAATACGGATATGGAGAAAGAAATGCAAGAGGGGGAAAAATGATTCAATTTGCTTTTGAATACAAACTTACAATATTGAATACTTACTTTAATAAAAAACAAAGCCGCAAATGGACGTGGATGTCACCTAACCATCAAACAAAAAATGAAATAGACTTCATAATGAGCAATTCCCCTAAATTAATATCAAACATAGAAGTTCTTAGCAGCATTAATTTTTCAACTGATCATAGACTCGTTAGAGCTTCTTTTATGTTAAGATCACCCAAACTCAACAGAAAAAACTTCAATAACTTTCCCAAAATATCAAGCAATTACAAAGAGATAAAAACGTTTATAGAAAAGCTGGGACAGAACCTTGAACTCATAGACGTGAATCCGAAAAAACATGAAAGCGTACAAACGTTATACGACGCCCTAGAACATGCGATAATGGACACCCTAAAAACAACCTCAAATAAGGACAATAAAGACTATAGAGGAAAGAGAATACTATGTGAAGAGACAGTAAACTTTATAAAGAGACGAACGGATTTAGTAGCAATGAAAAACAAAACTACAGAAATGAAAACAGAACTAAAACATCTATTCAAGAAAACTAATAAAATGATAAGGACGGATTATAACAACTATAGAAGAGATATCATAGAGAAAAACTTAAATAGACATAAAAGCTCAAAAAAGGCATTCAAAGAACTTAAGACACATACAAATTGGATTCAAAAGCTTGAAAAACAAGGACAAGAAGCAAGAACTAGAGAAGAAATAGTTACTCATGCTACTGAATATTATAAAGATTTATATGGAAAAGCTACAACAAACTGTCTTGAACAGACTGCACAGCAAACACCTAATTATAACAATGACATACCAGCTTATTTTGAGACTGAAGAAATATTACGACACATACAAAAGCTAAAAAACGAAAAAAGTCCAGGGCCTGACAATATTAGCAATGAAACTCTAAAAATAGGAGCTCTAGTAATGGAGCCTTATCTAACGATACTATTTAACATGGTGCTTGACTCTGAAACAGTGCCGAATCAATGGTGTAATTCAGATATAATACTAATATACAAAAAAGGAAATCCACTTGATATGGGCAACTACAGACCAATTAGTCTGCTGTCAAGTATATACAAACTTTTTAGCTCCATACTCTTAGCCCGTATATCCCCAAAAATAGACAAGAACCAGCCAATCGAACAAGCTGGTTTTCGCAAAGGTTTCTCAACTATAGACCATATCCACTCAATAGAACAAATACTGGAAAAGTACAAAGAACATAACCATCCGTTATACCTAGCTTTTGTTGACTTCGAAAAGGCCTTTGACAGCATTACTCACCACTCAATATGGGAAGCCCTCAATATATGCAACATAAACCAAAAGTATATCAATATAATAAAGAACTTATACTCAAAATGTATGAGTAGAGTAAAGCTAGAACGCAAAGGAGAGTTGTTTCCAATAAAAAGAGGTGTCCGACAAGGTGATCCGTTATCTCCTAAAATCTTCATCGCTGTGCTAGAATCTATTTTCAAAAAAATTGATTGGAACAAAATGAACTATGGCATAAGAATAAAAACTCACCAACTTACCCACTTGAGGTTTGCAGATGACATAGTTCTCATAGCTGAATCACCTACTATACTAGAAAAAATGATGACTGATCTAAATAAAGAAAGTATTAAAATTGGGCTACAGATGAACAAGACAAAGACAAAGATAATGACAAATAGCAGACAGCGACAAATATACGTAGATAATAACCAGATAAGCTATGTACAAGACTATGTATACCTCGGAAAACTAGTCTCCTTTAGTAACAAAAGCAACGAAGACGAAGTAAGCCGCAGAGTAGCTTTCTCCTGGAACAAATATTGGTCACAACAGGAGATACTAAAAGGTGACTACAACGTAAATCATAAAAGAACTGTGATGGAAAATACTATCCTACCCAGTTTGACATATGGATGTCAAACATGGGTATATACAAATAAAATAAGGAATAAGATTGTAACCACCCAGCGTGCTATGGAAAGAAGTTTACTAAAGATCAGGAGAATTCAGAAAATAAGAAGCACATATATAAGAAAGCAAACAAAGCTTACAGACGTCCTACAATATGCTTTAAAACAAAAATGGAGATGGGCAGGACATGTCGCCAGAGTAAACGATAATAGATGGACAAAACAACTAACAAGGTGGAAGGGCCCAGTGGGAAAGAGAAAAGTGGGAAGACCAATAAAAAGATGGGCCGACGATATAATAAAAGAAGCTGGCCAAAACTGGATGACATTGGGCCAAAATAGAGACAATTGGAAAAACTTGGAGGAGGCTTTTACCCTACAAAGGGATCAAATCAATCAAAATAACTAACCTACTAACATAACCTTCTACAGAGTCAGTAACTAACACTACTAACAAATAATATAAGTTAAAAAAAAAAAATCATGTATTGATTTGAGTAATAAAGCTTTATTATTATTATTATTATTACAGTTCTTGTATTTTACCTATTTTTCCAGTTATTCTATTATTTGGTGTTGTTAATTATAACTATATTTAAATGTCGACTCGACCGATGTGAGAATCGAAGTGACGCGGTGGCCTGGTCACGTAGGCCGGCTGGTTGGAGACACGAGGCTTGTAGTCAGCATTTTACGCCAGTTGCGACATTCCGTTGCGATGACGGTGTTTCGCTAAGTCAGCTTGTAGGGTCGTTTGCAATGTTGGTGTCGCGTCAGCGTATTCCCTTCAGTACGCTCTTGTAACATGTATGTTAGTGTTCATTAAATAAATAAACATTATTGCTTGGTCCTTTTTTTTCTTAACTTCTAATTATTAGTTAAGACAACCGGCGGACTGAGTGGTCTGTGCCCTTTGCAACACAGGCTACTCAGTCAGGGGTGCTCGAATCTCAGAGGCAGCAAATGTTTTTATGATGAGTACAAGTATTTTTTCTCGAGTACAAGTATATTTATATGTTTATTTAGTTTATTTCTAATATTTACATACATATTACTGTCATTATTTCCCATGTTATCTAGTATCCATCACAAAACTCTTAGATACTTGTGTATGAATGAATTGTATATAACTCTTTACACCCAGTTCAATATGAGCGTGATTATGCCCAATAATTTTTTACCGCGAATTGCAATTATTTTTGTGAATGCTACCGGTACCGCGTGTGCGTGCGGATACAGTATTCGTCTCATATTGAACCGGGTGTAAAGGGTTAGGTGTATGAATATAATTATAAAAATATTAATATTGTAATAAAAATAAAATTATAATTATTTACTATTTATTTTAATTATTATAAAAATGATAGTTTTCCTATATAAAAATGTTATCAGCAAGTAGATTATAAAAAAATTGTCTTGCTAACCTGTCATATTAGGTTGGGGAAAAAGACTTTTCGCATTATAGTATGTATGAACTTGTAATAAAATCTCTTTGGCTGTACAATTTGTATCTGGCTGGTTTTGGTATCTATCTATTTATTTATTTGGCATTTACTACAGTTCAAACATTTATAATAATGTTAAAATAAAAAATTAAGAATATGCTACAGTTGACAATCAAAGGTTAGTAGATACTTAAATGGCATGGTTAGTGAGTTAATGCTAGATCGACAACCAAGTTGTATACACACTACATGATGAATACAGTGTCACAGAGTAACAAATTCAAAATAACTTATACATATTTAGATATAAATTAATGTGGGTAATATATATACTCGTAAATTCATATCATTAAAAGTTTAGTTTTTAAAAAAGATAATTCCACATTCAAATTAGGAAAATGTATGTTTTTCATTTGTTTTTCGTACTGTCAAGATGAGTGAATCTAATGAAGAAATTCGATACATTTTAAAATTTTACTACAAAAAAGGTAAAAATGCAACCCAAGCCGCGAAAAAAATTTGCGATGTTTATGGACCTAGTGCAGTGTCTGTGAGAGTAGCACAAATTTGGTTTAAGCGTTTTCAATCCGGAAATTGCCAAATCGCCAAATCGCCAAAGCTGCTGAGGGAAACTTTGGCGTAGGTCGTCCTTGCCACCACTAAGTTAGCCTTATGGAAACTTGGCCCACAGCGCAAAAGAGAAAGCTGATTTACTGGGTGCTCTCTTTGCCTCGAACTCGACTTTGAGTGACGGAGGTGCTGTACCACCTACCATCCCCTGTTGCGGCAACTCTATGCCGGAGATCTCCATTACGCAACGGGAGGTACGGCGTGAGTTGTTATCTCTGGATATTCATAAGTCGAGTGGGCCAGACGGTATACCGGCAGTGGTGCTGAAGCAGTGTGCTCTTGAGTTGTGTTCTATTTTGACGCGTCTTTTCGCGCTTTCATACTCCACCAGGCAAGTTCCGTCTTCGTGGAAGACTGCCCATGTGCACCCGGTGCCGAAAAAGGGCGATTGATCAGACCCATCGAATTACAGGCCTATCGCTATAACTTTACTTATCTCAAAGGTGATGGAGCGCGTTATAAATACGCAACTCCTCAGGTACCTAGAGGATCACGACCTTAGCAGCGACCGTCAATACGGCTTTCGCCACAGTCGCTCGACGGGTGATCTTCTAGTGTACCTCACGCACCGTTGGTCTCTTGCCATTGAGAGTCATGGTGAGGCATTGGCAGTTAGCTTAGATGTGGCGAAGGCATTTGATCGGGTCTGGCACAGGGGTCTTCTTTCGAAGCTACCAACTAACGGGCTGCCTGAGGGGTTGTGCAAATGGGTCGCTAGCTTTTTGTCCAGCAGATGCATAAGAGCCGTCGTAGACGGCAGTTGCTCGGATAGCATGGACATTAATACTGGCGTCCCGCAAGGCTCGGTGCTGTCTCCAACATTGTTCCTGCTGCATATCAATGATATGCTGTCTATTGACGGACTGCATTGTTATGCAGATGACAGTACTGGTGACGCTTTCTATACGAGTCGTGCTAATACCCCTCGGTCTACAGTGGAGGAAAGTCGCGGTCGACTTGTGTCTGAAATCGAGAGGTCTCTAAACAGAGTCTCCGATTGGTCCAAACCAAAGTGGTCGCGTACTGTACGGTTTCAGACAAACTTTCTCCCGCGTACGCTCAGGTTGTAGAATGAGCTCCCTGCAGAGGTTTTCTCGAATGAGTACAGCATGGGGTTCTTCAAAAAAGGCGTGAAAAGGTTTTTACAGGGTCGGCAACGCGCAAGTGATACCCCTGGTGATGCAAGCGTCCATGGGCTACGGTAACCACTTACCATCAGGTGGGCCGTATGCTTGATTGCCACCTTAGTGGTATAAAAAAAAAATTGATGTCAAAGATGCACGTCGCTCTGTTCGCCCTATTACGGATAAAATTGATGCCATTTTTGAAAAACTGGAGCACAATCGTCATATCAGTAGTTACGACGTAGCTGAAGAACTGGGATATTTGGATACCCCACGAGCCCACTGAAAAAAACCTAATGAACCGTGTACTCATTTGTGATTCTTTATTACAACGTAATGAAACCGAATAATTTTTGAAGAAGCTGATAACTGGTGATGAAAAGTGGCTCACGTACGACAAGAACGTGCGAAAAAGGTCGTGGCAGACTGTGGCAAAAACCGGTTTAACTCGCAACAAGGTGATGCTGTGTGTGTGGTGGGATGGGCATTATTCATTATGAGCTGTTACCACCAGGCAGGACCATCGATTCTGAACTCTACTGCGAACAACTGATAAGATTAAAGCAAGAAGTTGAGAGACAACGGCCGGAATTAATCAACAGAAGAGGTGTGGTTTTTCATCATGATAACGCTAGACCTCACACATCTTTAGCCACTCAGCAAAAATTAAGAGAGTTTGGCTGGGAGGTGTTAATGCATTCACCATATAGTCCTGACCTTGCACCTTCAGATTTCCACCTGTTTCGCTCTCTTCAGAATTCTCTAGGCAGTGTCAGGTTAACATCACGAGAGGACTGCCAAAACCACTTGTCGCGGTATTTTGATCAGAAGCCCCAAAATTTCTATAGCAATGGCATCATGTCCCTAACTTCAAGATGGCAAAAAGTTATCGAACAAAATGGTACCTACATACTTTAGTTAAATGTAAATAAACTATACTAAAAAATGTTTTGAATTTTCTTAAAAAATGCGAAGAAACTTTTTCCCCAACCTATTATATCCTATTGACTTATTTGTAGGCCTAAAAAATCTCAACTTTAAATATTCAGTGCAACTGACTAGTAATTTGATAAATTAATCAAATGAAAAGTCCCTAAATTTGCATATTTTGTACTTTCTAGATCCACCAAATACTCCACTGTCACAAACTCAAGCCATGGTCGTGAATGAACTTGCATCAAGAGTTAAGCAAACTGTCTTTCAAATGTCTACAGGTATAGAAATATAATTAGAAATTTGACAACAAACTCTTTCATTAGCCCTGTTTTGTAGATTATAATTATTTTTTATAAAAATTTTTTGAAGCAACAATCAATCAGTTTTTATTTTATTTGGGAATAAACATAATTACTTAATAAAAAAAAATTATCCACTATATGTGCCTACATATGTATATAAACTGTAAATTTTGGTAAATATTCTCTACTTATTCAAATCCCTGTTTATTATATTCAATTTAATTAATTGTTGGAGATAGTTTAAAGCATAGAATGACTTTTTACTATTTCATGAATCTGTGCTTTTTATGAACTCTGTATTTATTTTATTATAATTGTTTACAGAACATAGAGAATTGCATGCTACTGTATCCCGAGTGGGCAAGTCTATTGACAGACATTTCATCACAGATTATGCTTCTGTTGCACCAAAAGCAGAATCATTCTGCTCTGACACCAACAGACCAATTATGGAACAAGCTATTGCCCAGCATCTATATCGACAGGTGGTTTAGTTGATTATTATTGATACAACTATTATAACAGTTGATTTGTCTGCTATGTCCCTCAATCTATAAACTATACCAAAATAAAAAATGTATTTAAGTAGGCTCCCAAGAAGCTGTTTTGAATTGTCAAAAATCACATCTATCTAACAATGTCATACTGTCTATCTGTCTGTCATGTCTGAATTTACATCAGCTCATGTAATCAATAATAGTGTAATAATAAGCTTTAGTTTGAAGGGTGATTTTGACTAGTAATTTAAATTTATGGATTGTTAGTTTAGTAATTGCTTGGGGAACCTTGCCCAACATAATAATTGAGTGTTTTTTAGTCTATAACTTAAAATAGCTAACTTATTATTATTTCTAGTAGATGAAAAAAACAGCAACACTCATAATATAAATATTATGAGTGTTGCTGTTTTCTTATCAACCTTTAAAATATATCTAAACTAGAAAAAACTCACTTCCTGGTGATGTTAGTTTTTTCTATATTTTTCTAAGAAAATATATACTTCCAAAATTTCTTATAATGTTAAAATAAAATAAAGAACAGTTTAGATAACTTTTTTTTTAAATATAAATGTGTCAGTCTTTTTTTGTTGAGTGGATGCAAAAGACAAAAATATCAGTATTTTGATGTTACAGGATGAATGTTGACAGTCCTTTCAGCCCATGTTATTTGCTACGGATCAAAGATATCCCAATGAATGTCATTGTTACCGCCTTGTGTTGATTATTATTTGTTATTTTATTGCATATTCTTGTATTCTAAGCAGTGTTAGTTTTGTTAGAAAGAGGCTCTTCTCTAATTGGGGTCCCCAAATTTTAAAATACAATTTAAAATAGTGTAAATATTAGTACATATACCCATCCTATGTTATTTCTTGTTCCACTTTGGTTTTGTTTACTATAAACCTTAATTATATTTATTTAGGGTCTAGAAGACGTAGGAGACACGTTTGTATCAGAAGCTAAAATCGCACCGGTGGAACGAACGTGCACTTTCGCACAGTTGCAGCGCTGTGCCGCAGCATTGACCGCGGGCGATCCGACGCAGGCGCTGCAGTGGGCAGAGCGCCGCGCCTCGGAGTTGGCGCACTCTCCACTGCCATTCACCTTGCACAGGATGCAGGCCTTGAAGGTTGGAGCCCATTTTGTTTATTTATTACTTTATTTCACCAAATTTACATCCATCATTACGGGTAAAATCTAATTCTATAGTGTAAACCTTAATACTAAATAAATTATTGTAACTAATCATGCATGTACCTGTGTAAATTTACTTGGAGAGATCGAGTTCTCTAGCCAAGTCATTGATGGTATGTGTGGCCGTTGTTGTTCTTTTATGAAGACCTAATAATAGAAAAGTACTTAAACTTGAACTGTACCTGTGATCTTTCACAATCCGGGCTGCTCTAACTATCTGAGCTACGGAGGACTTGGGATGACCCTGTGAATTTCCTCTTATTTGCGTTAGAAGCCAATATTTGGCTTCATCATGGCGCTTATGTAACTTTGGTGACGTTTAGTTGACTTCTTTATCGCTCGCAATAATGCCATATTGAAGAATGGTGAAATTGTCAAATCATTTGTTTTTTGTCCAAGTGAAACATTAGAACTATACATGAAAACCAATTATTAGTATTTTTCCCATATTCATGAGTTTTTTTCCGATTTTTTGAGATAGTGTACCTACATAGTATATCTGGCCGGATATGAAACATCTCACTTATATTGAATACAACCTTCTTCTTATTAGTATTAATTGATCTGATTGAGTAAGAGAGATATAACATATATAAGGTAGCCAGTGTAATTACTGGGCATAGAGGGCATTTTATCTTTCACCACAGAATGACAATACCCTTCAAAAACAAGTGATCTTTTTTTTTATATACAAATAGATGACAAACCACCACCTGATGGTAAGCGGTTACCGCCGCCTGTAGACACCTACAATAACAAGGGAAAATCACTTAATATTGCAGGTGCGTTGTCATCCTGAGGCCTAAGATCAAATGTCGTCCATGCCCAGTAATTACTAGCTATCTTTCCTTTCAATCCGAAACACAGCGAACTGTTTCACGGTTAAAATAAGGAAGGCGGTGGTACCTACCCAGATTAACCTACATACGGGCCTACCACCTTTTTCTTGTTATTGCTAGCACCAGGTAGGCCGTCCGCTTGTTATCATTATACCAGCCAGTGATGTCCAATGTGGAACTACGGCCTCCTGTATCGATTACAAATGGAACGGTTCTGCGTAGCCTCCATCCAACGGCTCCCCGCGACACACTCTGCAGGAGGCTGTTGGAGCTGCCGCGCACACGGTGTATCAGGGACGCTATCTAATAATAATACTTTTTATTTCCGATTCTAGCTCCATATAGTGTTACTAACATTGCTTTTAATTCCTGTTAGTAAAAGACAATAATCATAATATTACACTACTTGAGCCAACTTTGATAAGGAATTGTAAACAAACCAAATGCCATTTTGTATAGGTTTGTCCCTTTCGCTACCTTTCTTGCTACAAAATACATTATATGTAGTTTGTTTAAATTTTTAATCGAATTTGGCTGAAGTGTAGACCACAGAGGCGATAAAAAACGTTGTTCAGTTGGCGAGGGAGCAAGGCGTGGTGGCGGCGATAGAGTATGCGCGAGCCCAGTTCCCCGCGCACGCGGCGCGACACGAGCGACAGCTGCAGGCCTGCGTGTGTGCGCTGGCGTGGTGCACGCCCGGCGCGCCCACCCCCCCGCCACACTACCGCCACCTGCTGGACCCCGCCGCGCTAGGTGAGTGACCCCCCCGCCGCACTACCGCCACCTGCTGGACCCCGCCGCGCTAGGTGAGTGACCCCCCCGCCGCACTACCGCCACCTGCTGGACCCCGCCGCGCTAGGTGAGTGACCCCGCCGCCGCACTACCGCCACCTGCTGGACCCCGCCGCGCTAGGTGAGTGACCCCCCCGCCGCACTACCGCCACCTGCTGGACCCCGCCGCGCTAGGTGAGTGACCCCCCCGCCGCACTACCGCCACCTGCTGGACCCCGCCGCGCTAGGTGAGTGACCCCCCCGCCGCACTACCGCCACCTGCTGGACCCCGCCGCGCTAGGTGAGTGACCCCCCCGCCGCACTACCGCCACCTGCTGGACCCCGCCGCGCTAGGTGAGTGACCCCCCCGCCGCACTACCGCCACCTGCTGGACCCCGCCGCGCTACCGCCACCTGCTGGACCCCGCCGCGCTAGGTGAGTGACCCCCCCGCCGCACTACCGCCACCTGCTGGACCCCGCCGCGCTAGGTGAGTGACCCCCCCGCCGCACTACCGCCACCTGCTGGACCCCGCCGCGCTACCGCCACCTGCTGGACCCCGCCGCGCTACCGCCACCTGCTGGACCCCGCCGCGCTATTTCAGTGACTCTGCCGCGCTACTTAGTGACTATGCCGCGCTGGGCGAATGACCTCGCCACCACCGATTTTGACATTGTGATTTCATAGCGCTTACGTGTTTCGTTCTAGCCACGCTAGCAAGCGACAGAGTAATGGAACGGAGTAGTGATGAGCGGTTTAATCTCCATAGTTTATTTTTCAATGGTGACAGCAAGAATGTTTGCGTGCAGGACTGGAAGCAGCGGAGTTGTTCACGCGCGAGGCGTGCGCGCTGCTCCGCCTGGCGCCGCTGTCGCCGCTGGCGGGCGCCGTGCTGGCGGGCGCCCGCGTGCTGCCCGCGCTGCACGACATCCGCGCCAAGATGACGCACCCGCACGTCATCGCCGTCTGGACCGACGACGAGCTGCCGCTAGAGGTGGGTCCCTACAGTGAGCGCTGCACGACATCCGCGCCAAGATGACGCACCCGCACGTCATCGCCGTCTGGACCGACGACGAGCTGCCGCTAGAGGTGGGTCCCTACAGTGAGCGCTGCACGACATCCGCGCCAACATGACGCACCCGCACGTCATCGCCGTCTGGACCGACGACGAGCTGCCGCTAGAGGTGGGTCCCTACAGTGAGCGCTGCACGACATCCGCGCCAACATGACGCACCCGCACGTCATCGCCGTCTGGACCGACGACGAGCTGCCGCTAGAGGTGGGTCCCTACAGTGAGCGCTGCACGACATCCGCGCCAACATGACGCACCCGCACGTCATCGCCGTCTGGACCGACGACGAGCTGCCGCTAGAGGTGGGTCCCTACAGTGAGCGCTGCACGACATCCGCGCCAACATGACGCACCCGCACGTCATCGCCGTCTGGACCGACGACGAGCTGCCGCTAGAGGTGGGTCCCTACACTGAGCGCTGCACGACATCCGCGCCAACATGACGCACCCGCTCGTCATCGCCTTCTGGACCGACGACGAGCTGCCGCTAGAGGTGGGTCAATACAGTTATCTACGAGTTGTTAAGAGACGGTGCCACTTGTTCTCTTTGTTACGCTACCATTGTTTGTGCAGTAATTTGTGTTTCTAATCAATACCATACCATATGTAGTTTCCATCAACATTTCTATACTTGGCCCAAATTCGATAAAAATGTAGGTCAACAAATCAACTTACATTTTGTATGTACATGTTTGTCCCTTTCATTCGCTACCTGTCCTGCTCATCGCTCATATAAAAATAACAGTGCTTTGTTTATATTTATTCTTTATCGAAGTTAGCTGAAGTCATCAATCAACATCACTAAGCGACCGGACAAGTAGGTAAGGTACACTGGAGCAGACCTTGTCATGCGCATTGTTTCAGTATTTACTAAAAATGCTGAAAAGCAAAAACGTTACATTTTTCATTTTCAACAACACATATTTTCAAAATTGGGAAGAGCTCGGTGGCCGTAGTCTTTGAGCGCTCTGGTTTCGATGAAAAAAAACAAAGCAACTTTCGCCATGGTCGGTCCCGGGATGGGTCAATCAAAATTCTTAAACTCTAGCTCCTCCATGCTTCGGAAGGCACGTTAAGCCGTTTTCCCGGTTGTTACTGCAACCGCTTTAACCCACCAACCCGCACTGGGACAGCGTGGTGGTGTTATGGCCCAAACTCCTCGTGTGTTTCTCCCATGTAAGAAGGCCTGAGCCCATCAGTGGGACGTATATAGACTGGTGATGATATTTTCAAAATAGTGAAAAACGAACATTTTTTTTAGTCAACATTCGATGATTTAATTTTATTAAACATAGGGCATAGATTTTTTCACAAACGAAAATCGATCGCATATGGATAAGTAGGAGATAGAAAACTTTTTTGTTAAAATATTATCTGCTATAGAAACGAATATTTAATTTCATTTTAAATGTGTCAATTTTTGAATTAAAAAATGAGTTTGATAATCAAAAAAGCCATTAACGCTCTTTTAGTGGACAGAATGCTTGACGAATATTAAAAGTAATAAGTATCTCGACTTAGCATTGTAGCCTTTACTGCACAATGTGAAGGAGAATCTACTTTAAAACAGATAAACATTTTTATACCCCGATTGTACTTATTTATACTCAAGATATTTATTGTTTTTGTATATTATAATGTCCCATTGCTACAATAGGGTAGTTGACTAGTTTTTTTTATTTCATTAATAAGAAGTTTATAACTCATAAAAAAATATTGCAAAAAAAATAGTATGTCTAAGATCAATAGTTTCACAGATACAGTGGTATGTTTGATATGTTGCGGCGCATCGTCAAAAAACGCTCCATAGAAAATCTACGGAACAGGTGACGTCACATGTTCCCATATTACTAAGAAATGTATGAGCATACTGACAAAATTAATAATAACTATGTATTAAGTATGTTTTTATTAATAGTTGTCATAATATTAGTTGTTTTAATTGATGTCAGAAATCTAATATCATAAACATTTTTGATATTTTTTTTTTGAATTAACCATTTTTTTATTTTTAAAACAGTACAATTTCTACAATATTCCAAATTTTTTAAGTTTGAATTGTTTTTATGGGTAACATTTGCGTATATTTTCTGAATTTATGAAAAATAGCGCCATATTCAAACTCAGGCAACATCCCAATTGGTACAGGTGGACCTCGGCGAGGACGGCGGCGGCTACCACTCGGTGTTCGCGTGCCCGATACTGCGGCAGCAGGCGTCCGAGCAGAACCCGCCGATGCGGCTGCTGTGCGGCCACGTGATCTCCCGCGACGCGCTCAACAAGCTCGCGATGGGTGCCAAGTCAGTAAAGTGCGCTCACTTCTTTACCACTCTCAAAGCAAATCAAGTTGTTTTGCTTTAAATACGGTTATTACAATGTTGTTTAAAAGTTCTGCGAGTAGCTTAACCTATTTAGCCGTATACTACAGCATGCAAATTTAAACAATTTAAACATTTTCAACGATTACGTAAAATAAATCAATGTCATATTTAAATAATGTCAGCAATAATATGAATTAAAGTCATGTTTACAAATATGAATTATTTAAATTAATAATAATAATAATTTTAGGGTGGATAAAAGTATTGTAATCAAAATAAACTAGTGCATTGTCAGTAGGCATAAAATTAATTATTCATTGTTTATGTTTAAAAAATTCTTCTAGTGAGTAAAATGTGTTTATCAACAACCATTTTCGGAGAATGGTTCTAAATTCATTTTGGTGACAGGGCTTTGTTGCCTGCATCTCATACGCATTCTTGATTTGTTGAAAAGGATATATTACAGATTGTACACAGAAATGTAATAAATAACATGGTTTTAAAGAATTAAAATAGGCTTGCTCTTGATCACACTGTTGCACCAAGAGAAGTAAAGAGGGGGTGGACGATGTAGCAAGCTTACCCAGAAGGTGCCTATTTAATTCAGCTTTGACGGAACTCCGATTTCATTTAATGAACACAAAATTATTTCATTGCAAAAAAATTGCTAAATAAAATAGTTATTACTAAATGGCAACATAGCAAGTCACAAAAGTGCCCAAAAGTGTACTGTCCACTGCTATAACTACGCCTTAAAAAAGTTGAATTATATGTCATACTTATTGACATTTATTCTAATTGTCATTCCGTGTTACGACTGTGAATGTATTTATGTAGTTTTTCGGATTTTCGGAATTGTCTGAATAACTTAACTTAGTTTTAAGGAAATGTTTAAAGTTACTTACAAATACAACTACGAAATGTGTGCTCATGAGTGCAGGTGCTGGCCCAACTCTCATACCAACTTTTACCAACTTCTTTTTGGGAAATCTTCATGTCCTGGGACGGGGGTAGGTATTCGGGTGTCTGCTTTGAGGGCGTAGAAAAGATGCCAATCGCTATAGCTAAATAGAAAATGAATAGGATTTTATATTTGCGCTCGAAAGTCAATCGATGGTTTACGTCAAATCCCAAACATATTTCGCTGAGCGATAGCGATTATTGAAAGATTTGTCTAGGCCCTATAAGCACTGACCTATCGCCCACTCGGATAGCCCCATGAATTTCTTCTAGTCTGTTTTTGTACTATGAGTAGAGATTGGATATGCAATTGCACATTCGTCTAAATAAAGTAAATTTTTGGCTTAGATGTGGAAGCGGAGGATTAGGATATTTTTACTGTAAATAAAATCAAGGAATCTCAGTCGCACACTTGTTACAACGTAATAAGGTTGTTTTTGCTTCACTTTGATAATCATCCTTGATAAAACCATGACTATAAAGGCGAGGAAAAGCAACCTTACTTTGTTGTAATAAGGAAACTGTCATTATGAATTTTGAATCGGCCCTACGAGCATGGGTCTATCGATCAACAGACATAGTTAACGGTTTTCTTAGAATATTTGACATTATTACTAGGCAAAACAGTTTTTGTTGAGATAGCGCTTTTCTAGCCAACATCTGAACTTGTCATGCCGCTTAAAACTTCCGGGAGTCTTAGGACAATTGAAAACCAATGATGTCTTAAACCAACCCGCATTGGGCCAGCGTGGTGGTGTTATGGCCCAAACTCCTCATGTGTTTTTCCCATGTCGGAAGGCCTGTGCCCAGCAGTGGGACGTATATAGGCTGGTGATGATAATGTCTTGAATCAGCGGGTTGATAGGTTAACTCGAATAAATATGCATCCGAATATCCGATCTCTAGTTCTAAGTTAATATCAAAGCCATATTATTTTATAAGTAGTAGGTTACGTTGTAGTAATAAGATCTGTATTATAATGAAAAACTCAATTAATAATAAATAATCTTAACTTAATCGCTAACTTGTGTGAAAAAATAATAACCTGCTACAAGTTGACATTTTTTTATTTCAGATTGAAATGCCCTTACTGCCCTATGGAGCAGGCGCCGTCTGAAGCACGACAAATATATTTCTCTTAAATCTGTACGTACCTATACATTATATACTTTATAACAAAAAGCTCGACGACTGTAGCTGATATTATATACCTAGATGTGAACTCAATATTATTGTAAGATAAATATTAATGTTGTATATTAACGAGGCATGTAAAGCCATGATTTTTGTTCTTTTATAGAAATAATAATAAAATAAAATAAATACCTGATTAGTAGTTTTGTTTTACTAAGTGTGAGAAGTTATACTAAAAATGGACGTTATTGATACTCTGTAAATAAACTTTAACGCCCATATTCATAAACGCTTAATAAACCTATTTTAGATAAAACACTGCTATAATATGTTTTATCTTTTCTCTTTCTCACATGAGTGAGAGAAACAAAACACTTTATAAGCCTCTTATAACTTCACTTGTTTTTATGAATACGGAGGTTAGACAACAGAAAAATATACATAACTGTCAAAATTAACTACGCTGGTACGGAAAGAAGTGAGGTGGTATTAGAGTCCATGTGAAGATAGACATAGATAGTACAGCTTGAAAATACTATCATTTTTACTCTATGACACTATAGCGTTCTAGGCGTCCCAGCTTTGCACTGTAATTAAATTACGTGATATTAAGCGGTTAGTTTATAAACATAGTCATAATCAGTGTTCGGAATCGACGGAGAGTGGTCAACTGAACCCGTGGGCAGAGTTGGTCAGACGGGTGGAACGACTCCCCACGCAAACAACCGAAAGGGGTCATTTAGCCCGCGGGATGATTTTCATGTGGGATCAGTTGACCATGAAGGGGTTTAATAACGGGTGCATTGGGATGTTGCCTAAGTTTAATAAGGCGCTATTTTTCACAAATTCGAAAAATAGACGCAAATGTTACCCATAAAAACAATTCAAACTTAAAAGATTTGGAATATTGTAGAAATTGTACTGTTTTGAAAATTAAAAATGGTTAATTTTAAAAAAATATCAAAAATGTTTATGATAATAGATTTCTGACATCTATTAAAACAACTAATATTATGACAACTATTAATAAAAACATTTAATACATAGTTATTATTAATTTTGTCAGTACGCCCATACATTTCTTAGTAATTGGGAATAGTGACGTCACATGTTCCGTAGATTTTCTATGGAGAGTTTTTGGACGTTGCGCCGCAAAATATCAACCATACCACTATATCTGTGAAACTATTGATCTTAGATATACTATTTCTTTTGCAATCATTCTTTATGAGTTATAAACTTCTTATTTATGAAATAAAAAAAAAGTTGTTAACTACCCTATTCTGTACAACACTCTAAATCAAAATTTAAGTTCAGTCCATCTTGTTCACTCAATATGAATACAAAGGATGGCTGTCATATAATTTGACATAAAGAAACGTGTATTAAATTTTCGACCTTATAGGGACGTGACAAAATGCAGTGTTTAGGAAGCACCTCCTGTCAAGGCAGGTTCATTCTCCTTCAAGAATACCAGATAGTGAGTCATACGTGCTCTGTATCTACTGGACCTTCTATTGACTACGCGTCCGGACGGATATAGATACCATCTCAGTGGATGCGCCTCTAGGCTCATCAGATCACTAAGCTGGGGTGGCGTCTCGTGTGGCACTACAAGTCAGCAGACTGGGATGGGTTGCTCGGGTTTTACGTATGTATGTATGTATGGAATAAGGGTATGAAATGTTACATTCCGAACCTGCTAGTGGCAGCAGGAGTCAAGAGGCGACCGTAGACTGCGCTTAGAGGCTTGGACCACGGCTCAAACCAATCAGGATCCCAACATCCCAGACATGAAGCGGAAGTTAAACGGTGCTTCGAGGTTCTGTAAAAGAGTGATTGCCAGAGCAAAATTCGATTTTGTCAGTAGATAGGATTTGCGATCGACTTGCAATATACCCCTGGGAGTCACGCTTCTGCCCCCTTATTCTCAACTGTCGGAAAGAATTCGAATTTCGGAAAATCTATACCTGTCACTTTTTATCGCGCTGCGTCAAACCGAGACGGCATGTGACTTTTCGAATCGAATCCGTGATCCGACAGTTGAGAATAAGGGGGCAGGTCGCCTCGCTTCCGAGGGCAACTTTTGTAGGTCGTCCTTGCCACCATTACCAGGCCCCCGTCACTCGAAATGCAGCGTTAAAGGGGCCGGCACTTTTAGAGTTCCGGTAGTAGAGCGCCGGCGATCCGACCGGCAGTGGGCCGCCGCAAGCGAGATTGAACGCACGCACGTTGAATGTTTCCCGCGCAAAACGCAACGATACTCACGGCTCACGGTTACTTTGGAGCGGAGTTATAAGAAATAGCTTAATTTAAAACTCAATCCCATTTCCTAACTTTGTCAAAATAAAAGCCTTTGCTCGTGCCCATCCTTTTAGTTTAATCATTTAATTTAAGGCACATTCACAATACAACTCTACTAATGTTAGCATTTAGTTTCATTTTGTAGTTTTACTTACGAGAAATTGAGCTCCGGTTGTTCAGAAGTAGTAAAATTAATAATATTGACGGTACTTACTAGTTGACCAGTAGGTCTAACGCCCATACATTATAATCGTTTTCTTGTTACAGTCCTACTGATAGGACCACAGACATAAATAATTGCCCGTGGTACTACCAGTAGGACCACGACTTTGAATGACGGAGGTGCTGTAACATCCTCTGGTGCGGCAACTCTATGCCGGAGATCTCCATTACGCAACAGGACTACTATATAGGTAGTTTACAACAGTTAGCTGTGTTTCGGTTTGAACGGAAAAGTAGCCAGTGCAATTACTGGGCATGGAAGGAATTTCATCTTAGGCCTCAGGATGACAACGCACCTGCAATACCAAGTGATTTTAACCCTGATAATGCAGGTGTCTATAGGCGGCGGTTACTACTTATCAGCAGGTGGGCCGTCAGCTTGTCATCTAGTTGTATAAAAAAAAAGTACGGCGTGATCTCTGTGTAGGGACAATCCATGGTATCATGGTATCCATGGTTGTTTGGTTTAAATGCGCTAAAGATAACTAAAGACCAAACAACACCGCGCGTAAGCAACTTCTTGCCAAACTGTATTTAGAGCAGCAGTCGTTCCCGCGCCACCATTAAACCAACCCGTTCGTGAATATATCTTTATTTCTGATCCCGATAACACACACTCGTACACTCTGGATATTCATTAGTCTTAACGGGCCGGATGGTATACCGGCAGTGGTGCTGAAGCAGTGTGCTCCTGAGTTGTGTCCTATTCTGACGCGTCTTTTCGCGCTTTCATACTTCACCAGGCAAGTTCCACCTTCATGGAGGACTGCCCATGTGCATTACAGACGAATCGCTATAACCTCCCTTCTCTTAAAGGTGACGGAGCGATTTATAAATACGCAACACCTCAAGTACCTTGAGGATGACGACCTAATCTGCGACCGTCATACGGCTTTCAGAGGTTTTCTCGAATAAGTACAGCATGGGGTTCTTCAAAAAAGTCCCGAAATGATTTTTTACTAGACATGAGTAACTCAGCTCTGAACCCGTTCAAAAATTCAGATCAATTGACTTGAACCGTTGATCTGCAGCTCAACGACAAAACAAACAGCTCACGGCTCACTCGCTAGGTTAGGTATATTCACCTACAGAGTCACAGTCTCACCGAGTCACAGACACGAGAGTATTATTATCGGCGAACGAACCGCTACCTGCGAAACGACTCCGGTGTCGGTCGGCTCGGCGCGGCGGCACTCGGTAATATTCAACTCTGTAAGTCGCTCGCAGGCAGATCTACAAACGTTCAGCTCATTATTGAGCTGATCTGTGAGCCGGTTCGCAGGTCCGGCTCATTTAGTTTTTTGTTGAGTTACCCATGTCTAGTTTTTACAGGGTCGGCAACGCACAAGTGACACCCCTGGAAAAAACCCCCTGTTGCAAGCATCCATAGGCTACGGTAACCGCTTGCCACAAACTAAATAGTGCCGCTTACTTATCAATATCCCCCTTATTTGAATATGTCGCCTAAATTAAGAAACAGAGTAGTACAACACAGAATTTAAAATAAAAATGAATGAATAAAACACAGAATCATTCTCAGTACATAATTTATTTAATGGATATGTACAAAGACAAAAGATTTTAGAACAAATAAAAATTTGGCAATAACTTTCAACAATAGCAATAAAGAGTGGTGTCGTTCCAAAGCCAGCAAAATATCAACAACAACAATAATAATTTTTATACTTAAATATAGTTCGGACAGACCAATATAGCTAAGTATAGTAAGCGACGACTTACCACTGCAACATGATTCAATACTTGTTGTTCTACTTATAAAGTAGGAAATTTGTAAAGACTATTACTAATTCCTAAAAAAATATCTGTCTATTGATAGGAGTATCAAGTATTATGCATTATTATTTAGCTATTAATTCACTAAGATCAGCAGTGGTAAGTGCCATGATACTGCCCATAAAACGATTGCTCCAAATAATAATACTTCAATCACTTATAATTATTATGAAGATTTTATTTGTGTCAATATTCGTTTTATAAACAAACACGATAAGAAATCAAAATAATAACATCACTATATTATCCTAAAAATAAATTAGCTGATAAAATATTATTTTCCCCGACAGTTAAGTGAGCCGCAACAATTTTAATATCATAATGATATAACTTTAAAAGCAATCTGTAATCATAAAAACTGCGCAATGCCCAACCAACGTATTGAAATCACGGGCCACACATTCTTTATGTTTACAAATTTTAATTAATTAAAAGAGCGCTTAATAAATAAATTGCAAGTTATCACACATAATTATAATATATTACATAGCATCTACCAGCAAAGTACTACTATTAGATACTAATTATTGCTGTAAATTTTCATCTACTTTCCTTATACCACCGAAAGAAAGGCTAGTGTACAATATGAGGGAAAATTTTATGGGCAACATAACATTTCATTTTGTTAATGTTGGATTTAGTCTCTTCCAAGTGCGACATTCGCAAAGCACAGTAAAAAAATGGTGCGGTATCATTCATTCTCAATGAAAACTACCAAATTTTGAAGCTTTTTACAGCATCCTCTGGAAATACTTGTAAAATATGTACACATACCTTGATCAAGCCAGAAGCATTAACATGCACAATTTAGTTTGTCTATAATTAAATAGATTGCTCATAAAACTCTCTCTCAAACTAGTTTACCTAAGAGAAAACAATACGAGTAAGATGGAAGACGCTCCTAAATACAGCAAAAATGTATGTATTTTCATAATTTAGCAATTAATTATTATATTATAATATCACTTATAACCTAGTCTAACTATGTGTTACATAATATATTTTATTTATAATCATATAAATATACACTCATATTAACTGTTTGAATCTGTTGCTATACGGTAATTATATGTTTATTTGTAACATTTGGCACACGTCATACTTTCCTTTGCCTACAGAACACCATTAAAAGAAAAACTATAAAGAAGATAACCAATTACTTCGTACTTTTAGTACCGTGGAAAGATATTTATAAATATTCGACACACACAATCACAATAAAAATGATAATTTTTATACATTCTAATCTTATATTTTAAGTTTGAAATCGGATTCATAACATTGGTATTTTAGAATTTCATCAACCTTTCTTTACAAATGATAAAAGACGCAGTAAGGAACTACAAAACTTATAATTTGATCCCCGATTGCTAGGTAGTAAATAAGCGCTGCGTTTCCTATTAAAAAAAAAGAGAAAACTTACTATACACGCGTTTAGAGCCATCAACATTTAAACAGGTTTTAAGTTCTGAAAAATAATATAATTTTTATTTGGTAAGATAAAAATGCACCCGACGTAAAAGCAGTTCACTGTAAATTCCATAAATAAATACACCTAACAAGGAAACTCGGGTTTCATAAATTAAAAATATCTTTTTTACTAATAAATAATATTGCTTCATCACAAATCAGTCATCACATCAGTCTAGTTAATATTTCGTTCCACCCCTGAACACAATTGTGCATCAAGTACAGGAGACTGTTATTTATACCACACACTTGAACCACAGCTAAGCAGTTTACGGCATCTCGATCAAAGCCTAGTTCTTTGTGCTATAAAACGTCAATTCGTAATTTCATACAGGATGTGGTTCAAGCAGTTGCCAAACTGAATTTCTCATGAAATACTTTATTACCGTCGGCTAGACTCCCAATCTTATCACATAAACACTAGTTGGTGTATTCTTTCAAGGCTCTCGCATAGTACCGGACCGTTTTACTCTGTTAGCTGTTTACGAAAAACTGTTGTTCATCTGCATTAGTTTAGAACTTCATATGAAAGTATCCGGTACCCTTTACTTAATTAACGTTTCGCTCGATCCTTCCTTATTTGCTAACGAATTTAATGGTAGAATAGAAGCATTTAGCAGGCACTTGAGAGAAGAACCACCTCGAACCCATCAACATTCATTATAACTATTAGTATTATTTAGGTATCGATTGTTGCAATAAGACTAACCTTGTAGTTATCGGTATGTAACGATTGCTTCATACAGATAATTACGATAGTTGTTTTATTTAAAACTTACTAATGCTATTAATATTCAGATGGGTCTATAAGACATGTTATACATTACACGTTTCGACAGCACAAGGTAACTTTATATTAGAGAATCACCTACTACAATTAAATAAATCTATAAAATTATTACTTATGCTCATAAAAATTAAGGAAATTTCACTAGTTTCCAGGCGATTGCCCCTAATTGCTAATATTAATTCGTACCAGACAGAACCTAGTTTATTTGAAAGAAACGTCTGCTACAAACGATTGCAAGTTATTATTACTGTATACCTATTATAAATAAAATTTCGACTATTATAATTGTAGGCGACTGTACGAAGATCACTTGGTTTGAACACAAAATACAGTTTACTTACATTACTAGTCTATAACTATGACAAAATATATTGATAGATATATTTATATTATTGTATCACTCTAAAAGAAAGATTTCAATAGTTAAAATACATTTTCTTCGCCCTGTTCAGCATTTGTAGTATGTTCAGATCATATAAATAGCATAGTTAATATATTTGATTACTTACATTAAATGAAAATATCGACAAGGTTTGACAGCATATAACCCAGCAGGCGAAGCGGAAATAAATATATAAAATCTGTTCATGAAACTTAAAACTAATATGTACCATACTTCCGTCGTAATACAAACTGTATATTGATGATATATTTTTATGCGGCAACACCGTGTATGGCGATGCGCTACAATGGAAATATGGTAACACTCAATATATTACTCTTAGTAATATTATAATTAAGTGGTTCTCTTAATATGAACGAACTATTCGTAACCTGGGAACTAAATGCATGTAGGGAGTACTATTTATCTACATATATTTTTAAATAATATTCCGTACTATATAGTATCACATCTATCACTATGTAGTCGCTACTTTTAAATATAATAATTTAATTCGTAATTTACACTAGGCGACCGGAATTCAAACAAAACCAAAAAATATATAAAATGTGATGATGTTTGTTAATAGAATGGCTACACGAGGTCTTATGTAATCAATCAGTGAGTTAAGGTTTTACCTAATTATAGCATGACATAATTATAATATAATTTGTTTAAACAATTGTATAAGTCACCGAAATAGTTAATGGATTGTCTTTATTGGACTAGAGAATGGTAAACGTTTTTTGTCTACTCATAGTTGCGACATAAGACATAAGAAAAATTTTGTAACAAATTTCGAATTTAATTGTTCTTAGAACTTATATGTCAACAAATAAGGCGTCTACGGCTTGGCCTTGAAGACTGAACATTGCTGATTATATTTATAAGGTAACTTAACTTAGTTCCATACTCTTAAAAGCAATAGTTTGAGCAGAACGCTATACTGCCAACATAGGCGTTAATAATACGTAATAGCTACGATAAATGGCGGAATAATCAAACGCTACCTTCAATGAATATACGTCATACCGTCTCTCTCGTTTGTATACGAATCTTTGAGAAGACAATACTTAGCGTTTGTCTATTCGACCCATAGTCGACCCGCAACCCGCCCAATAAACTAGTGTTAATTAATAAAGGATTATCAATATAACTCAATCACACGAAAATTAAACTACGTCCACCATATTTGTGGCCAATAAAATTAATAATTTTTTGTTAAGATTGCCGTCGGCAATAGTAGCTATCTATGTACACTAAATTATTATATTCCGCTCATTTTCTTGTACTTGATGTCAATATTTTTATACTATGACAATTTAAATCAAAGTAAATTTAAATTACCCACAGTTATGAAGTATTTTTCGTCAGAGTATACCTTTGATTTCTTTGGCGTGTGATAAATTTAGTTTTGCAGAGAAATATGAGTAAATATATTCATGTGTAGATTAAGTAATTTCCATAACGGCGTATTTACATCAATTTCATTAAAATTATTTGTATGTAACTACTAAGAGCAGTTATGTAGTAATTATTACATCCCCTAAAACTACTTTTAATTTTTATCACGATTTTGGAAGAGCTGTCTTTACAAATTTAGAAGTAAAGGTGATTCAGTATAACTTGTAGGGGATTGATGTGAGGGGTTGGGTTTTTTTGATGACAGGTAATTTACGAGGTCTGATTGGCTTAACATTTTTACATAATTTACAAGGAATCGAATCAATGTTGCAGCAACTCTGTATAGATATTTATGTGATCGCTAATGGGGTTATTTCAGGGTACATTGACTTTACATGGAGTTAGTTAAGTAATATGTTTATGTTTTAAAATCGCAACTTTATGATTTGCGGCTTCGCACGCACTACTATGAATCTGTTATACCTCTATGACAATTGAAAAATCAATTGCGTCAGGAATCTGATACTTAAGCAAGCGGTTTGGAATCGCCGAAAAACGTTACAATATTTTGCTAGCAGTTCTAAAACATGCGATCATTTTGTGTCTCATAGTAATAATATGGCAGCGTACGCACAGCTTTTCGAGTCGCTCTTCTAAGTTTGAATCTGGCGCAAATTTCCACAAATTTAGAAAATATACGCTATTGTTGCCCATAAAAGCAATTCAAATTTAAAAGTTAAGGAATATTGTTGAAATTGTAGGTACGGTCTAGAAAAATTATAAAAATGGTCAAATATTTTTCAAAATGTATACAAAATTATAATATTAGTTATCCTACATCAATTGAAACAACTATTATTATGGCATCTATGAATAAAAACATACACATTACATAGTTATTGTTAATTTTGTACAATATGCTACTAATTTTTTTAGTAATATAGCAACATTGACGTAATCTGTTCCGCAGATTTTTGGCGGCTAAGCCGCCCGCCGCACCCTAACCTACTATTGCAATACAAAGTATTGTAACATAAATTCTTGTATATTATGCATGGAAATTATGAATAAATAAGTATAATTAAGTGAAGTGTGTTTCCATAGCGTTTTTAGATGATGCGCGAGAAACTATTTATTTTATACGTACAATTTGTTTTGAAAAAATCTTATGAGTTCTGAACTTCTTATTTATGAAATAAAAATAAGGTGTCAACTACCCTATTGACCAAAACTACCGTACGACATTGTGCTGTACATTGCACGTAGGTACAACGACAGTTTTCAAAATTATTCGATTTCGAATGTTTGATCAGTTATTGTACGTAGTCTATTTAAAAAAAAATAGAAAACATCCACTAACTGTTGACAAACATTTGAAATTGGATACTATTTATTTTTCAAGACCAATGCCAAAACACTCGCTCGCCAGAAACCAATGGTCGTACTGAAATAAAATCGCCAGCCGAAGTGGGTATTTGTCCGCGGTTTGGTATTTTTAAAACCAACAGCGTTAAATTGTAGTGCGTGCTAAACCTTACAACAAAATTTCATCTATGGACATATTTAGTAGAGACACGCTTCGATTGGCTAAATCCAAGTATTTAGTAGTCATTAAGACATGTATACAGGGTGGTGCCGTCAATGCGACAATAAATTTAAACATGGGCTATATTAGTTTATAGAAATGGTTTGCCACTTTCAAAAATATCGTATTCATTTGATAATTTCATGATATTTGTATGGAATAGTGTAACGTTGGCAGCATTATTTCATACAAATGTCATGAGATTATCAAATAAATACGATATTTTTGAAAGTGGCAAACAAAGTGTCGCATTGACGGCACCACCCTGTATATAGTTAGATTATTTTACATATTTTAGAGGAATGAAAGTAATGTACTTATTTAATATTCCATGAGCCAACTGCTTCAGTGATATTGATGTACTTTATATGCCTCTAAATTAATATTAGGTAATATTGACAGACCAAATGTACTAACTAATTAAATAATGTTTAAATGCCATGATATTACATAACCACTCTTAACCAAAAATACTTGTCTTTTTTGAAATTGTTCTATATTTAACCTTTCGTTACGAATTATATTTTTATTGACATTAAAACATTTTATTAGATGCAAAATCAAGATAATGTGTCTGGGTAAGATAAACATTATATTCGGTTTTCGTAATGCAGGTAGCTTAATCTTTCCGGACCATTTAGCAGTGTTACATAGCCGGCTAAAAACATACCATCTAAAAGATTACAGTATAACTTAATTTTGATAACACAATTAGAGATTGGATATTTGAATGCATATTTGCCTAAAGTTAAGATGTTAGCTAATAAAGAAAGCACTTTTTTTTATTAAAAATATCCCGCGATTCCTGGATCAACAAATTTAAGTGATGACTCCGTGAGATATTAATTAGTGACAGTTACCTTGTTACAACGTTATAAGGTTGGTTTAATTTCCTTTTATATGAAAAAACAACCTTATTACGTTGTAACAAGCGTCATATTGGGCCTAATATATCTCACGGAGTATAATGATTTTGTAAGTGTGCGATTTAATTTTCAATAAAATTATCATGAACGTAGCGACTGACATGAGCGTTTGTTCAATGCGAGCACATTACAAGTTGAATATTCGCCATGCAACTCAACGACGAGTTTACACGGCTGTCGGTTTTTTGGCGAATCCCGTTGAATGTTACACTACAAAATGCAAGCACACGTGTTCGGCGTTTCGCAATTGTTGCTCTGTTTGTGTTGTATATCTTTAGAATATTTGTCGAGTTCAATTCTCATTTTATAAACAAATCTGTGGTCCAAAATAGTCCAAATACTCTTTCTTTTCTTCTTCAAATAACAATAACGGATTAAAAAAAAGGAACGCAACACACACTACATAAAAGTTAGCTATTTGAAATACAACAGACGAGGATGGAGCACAGTCGAGCATAATATTATTATATTCGTCGCGAAAATTCAGATGCAACACCTCGAGCAAATGCTTAATGCACCTTAAAAAGCCGCTTCCATAACATCTTAGCCAAATTAACTTTAGGTAAATTGAATCCGAAAGTGTTAATGTATGTCCTGTAAAGCTGTGGAAACTACTTGAAGGTCCTTGTGGTGTGTGGTGTGGGTGTTATTGAGTAGGCGTAGGCGCAGTGGGCGGTGGTTACCGGGGGTCGTTGCTAGCTGGGCGGGCGCGGCGGCGCGGGCAGCCCGGCCAGGTTAAGCAGAGCCTCGGCGGTGCGCCGCTCCTCGCAGCCGCCACTGTACGAATGCTCGTCGCGGGCGCACCGCGATATCACTAGGTGCGCGGCCGGTGGCAACTGGAAAAACGCGCTATGTTAGGAGCGTTTGGGTATGGAAAGACATACCCAATTCTCTCTCACAACTTTTTTTTAAACATATAGATGACAAACAAGGTGGTAAGCGGTTACCGTCGCCTATAGGCACTTGCAATAACAAGGAGAAAGCACTTGATATTGTCATCGTCAGGCCTAAGATGTAATACCGTCTATGCCCAGCGATTACACTAGCTATCTTTCCCTTCAATCCGAAACACTGCGAACAATTTCAAATAAGGAAGGCGGTGGTACCCACCCAGACGACCTACGGGCCTAGACATACGGGCCTACCACCTAGTGAGTGGCGTATCGTTTGACTTGCTATTTAACTTGTCTGTTATTTGTTAAGGAGTTCCATGGTATATTATATAACCTACGTATACAGGTTGTTAGGGGGACGTTATCTTCCGTACACGAAAGAAAAATCTGCTGGTCCATAGAAACAGGCCGTGTAAATATTGTATGAATCAGTTATTTTTTTCGCGATTTCAAATTTATTTTTTAGCAATTCGTGTTTAGGGTGACCAGCACTGCCACCTGCCTTCGTTTTTGAGAGCGTCCCCCTAACATCCTGTATTAGGAAACTGGATGGAGGGTAGGAAACATATTGACTCGAGATCGCAAATTCGAGATCTCGCGAGATTAGAAATAACAATCTCGCGAGATCTCGGAATCGGGAGGCGGCCAGGCGGCGCTAGCAACATACCTGGTCGAGCACAGCGGGCCCGTACTTCATGGCGAGCACGGTGGCGGCGGCGAGGTACTTGTCGGCGCCGGGCGGCGGGGAGGCGGCCAGGCGGCGCTAGCAACATACCTGGTCGAGCACAGCGGGCCCGTACTTCATGGCGAGCACGGTGGCGGCGGCGAGGTACTCGTCGGCGCCGGGCGCGGGCGGCGGCGGCGGCGCGGGCGGTGGGGAGGCGGCCAGGCGGCGCGCCAGGAACGGGAACAGCTGCGGGTCGGGCGCGTTCTTGCCCGGCGGCGGCGTGTCCGGGGCCGCCGGCGGCACCGGCTGCCGCCCGAACGCCTGACACAACCACATTTGTTTAAGCTGCGATCCTAAAACCGCTATCAGTAGTTTTTTGCATCGAGCAGAAAGTGACTGATAATTGCATCAATTATTATAAACGTCAATTTCGCCTGGTTCGTAATCTGCTTTTCTTTCAACTACCGAATAAAGAACTGAAGTCAAATAAGAAACAACTAAATTAGAAAAATTAATAGCAACATTCGAACAATTATTAAATGTAATGGCCTGCGCAGACGACGGACTTTTCTCCGCGGCGGACAAAAAAGTACGCTCCGCGAATAAAAAGTCCTCCGCGGATTTACCGCGAACTCAACGCACACGGTGTGCGGTGTATCGTCCTGTATACGTACGTCACTCTTGAGCGTACAACGCGGACTAAAGTCCGCCATGTGCGTTGCTTCGACTAGTCACACGAGTTCTATTTTTTTCGGGGACTTCCCCGTACTTTTGTCCGGTCCGCTCTCTGCATGTCCTCGGTTATTCGGGGGACTTTTTGTACGCGGTACTTTGAATCCCTCGTTTGTGTTACTCGATACAGTTGTAAGCAATCTATTTTGGCAGACAAAAAAGTCCGCGGACAAAATCCCTCGTCTGCGTAGGCCATAAGGTTCACGTTTTCACCGGGCAAATGGATATTCGTTTGTTTTGATTGTGACGACGATTTAGAAATTTAGATGCACATGGTTGACTCGAGATTTTGGACTTATGTTAACAAGATGTAGAAAAATTCTGGCTGAGTTCGATCTCTACATTTTCACGAGAAGTAGATAGACGCAAGTTAATCCATAATAAAAATAGTGCTGATTGGCTGTTATAAATCTAGTTGGCTATGATTGATAAGATGAAGCCTGCGAGTGGACAGTCACCTGGGATTTGTGGCTTCAGGGCGAAAACAATGCAGTAATGGATTTTCATACAACTTTACTGCACTGTTTTACTCTGAAGCAGTAAAGTGCTGCTTTGTTCTCGCTGTTTTTGATAGTTATGTTGAAATTATTGCGTAGTTGGAAGAAATAGTAATTATCAGCGCTGTTAGCGCGCTCAAATGCGTCCCGAAATGCTTGCTGTCAGCGCGCTAACTTTGGCTGGGCTGGGGAGCCGCGTGACGTCATCGATGATATCATAGCACACTTACAACGATAATGCTCTGGAGGCAAATCACTGTAATCGAACTGTCAAACTGTGGTTTTTTAATTTATTTTAGGTTATTTATGGTAAGCGAAAATTGTTGGTGTCCAGAAAAGAGAAGTTATATTCTAATAATAAGTTAATAAACAAATAAGTAAGTACTCAGACTACACTGTTTTTGACTCGAATACTCAAATGCAATAGTAATGATTGGACAATTGAAATTTGACCAGTTGACACGCTAAAACTTCGGTCCGAAGTCGTGAGTACGCAGACAGGTCTGTAAGCACTTTAATCGCGCATTTAATTTCGGACCGGGCGATTAAAATCGTTAGCGCTGTAATCTGTTTCGGACCGCAGCCTTATATAAGCTGGTGACGACAATAAGAGATACCGCAGATTTACGATTTCAAGTTGGCCGACTAAATCGCTGAATGTACCAATAGACATAGAGAAACTTATGATAGCCCGCACAATATCCAACTAAATCGTTCGACTGAACGATCGCATCAGAATCGAGATTCCCTTCCGATTAATCACAATTAAAAAGTTGCCCAACTATTCTGAAAGCACGCAATTTATTTGTTCGATAGTCAGCCCACTTGAAATCGTGAATCTGCGGTCTCTTATTGTAATCTCTTTCTCGCTGGGAGAGGCGAAAAGTGGTATGTTTCACTCGGGAGCATGTCTTTTATGTCTCGTGTGTTTTTAAATTACTCACAGTGCTTAGTCAATTTTAGAATTACTTCGCTTGTTCGTGATTTAAGAGTGCGCCTAAAGCTAGAAAAAAATCAAATTTCACCCGCACCCCCCGCATCGCGAGGCACGATTGCATGTGTGTTGTCAATCAAGCTCGTCTAGTCACCTGCCGACGTTATAACATAGTATACGCAAAATATTCACATGAAAGCAACAGTAGCTTCTTAAGAGTAAATGTAATGCATTTTTAGTCTATTATATTAATTATATTGGCTCAATGTAATATTGAAGTTTAGATTTTTATTGTTACCGTGGGGCCACACTTAGTCGTGTTCGCGCTGTCAGGATAAAATTTCGTTGTGAGTATACAAACACGCTGCGAATATGTGGGTTCGCTACCACCATCTCCACCACTTGCATCACCACCGGCAGGTGGCACCATAGACCCCCTTCCCCTACCTCAAAGTTCCCCTGGCAGAAGTGTAAGCCGCGGCCCGCTCGCAGGCGCTCAACGAGCCTTGACCAACGTCAAATCACCTGTGGGGCTGACCGTGCTGAGGGCTTCGCCTCCTAAGCCGGGGTCGCAGCATAGGGGCGAAGAGGGGGCCATCGCCGAAGGCGATGTCCGATTACCGGTGAGCCAAAAGCTCTCCGAGATGCTGCTCGGGCAAAGAATTTTCGCTCGAAGCCCGCAACCCCGCAAATAGGCGAGAAGAAAACCAGACGACGAATGTGTGGGTAAGCATAGCAGCTCTCAGTGCTGTCCGAGACACGGGTGAAGTAAGACGTGTAAATTAAATCTGTATTCAAGCGTCGCTTCAAGTAGCGTCAGTATCGAAAGATTGAAATGTAAACGTCGAAAAGTCGACCATGCAGTGTCATAGTGAGATAGATTAAGTATTTTTAATTTTTGGTTTATTAATTTTTACACGGATAATTAACTTAAATAAAATAAATTAATTTTGTGACAAAGAGAGTTGGTGTTATAATGAGTAGAGAAAGAAAAGAACAAGAATATGAATTCGGAATTACTATACAGGGTGGGTGGTTAGGAGGACGCTCTCGAATACGAAGGCAAGTGGCAGTGCTGACCACCCTAAACACGACTTGTTAAAAATAAATTTGAAATCCTGTATTATGCTACGACTACACTATCGCGATAAAGAAGATTTGCGTTGTCGCGACGTGTGTTCTCATGCACTGGCTTTAATTTGAAAACAGCACTTCCGAAGTTGTGGAATTCAAAATAGGTTAACTCAGACAGCGGAACCGAGTTGTTTCCAGGGACATTGAGAAAATGGTCATTAATGGTATTTGGGTCGCTAAAACAATCGGGAAGGCAGTCGTGTTTAGAAGAATCCCTTAAGATATTTATTTTTAAATTTTTCCAAAGTACTTTTGGATTATTGTGATTTGAATTAATATGATGATTGTTTTTAATATCATGATAATATTTTTTATTCTTTTTATTGCTTATCTGCTTATTTTAATTATTATTATGTTTTATAAAATAAATAACAGTAACTTTAGTAAAATAAATTTTACAGATTCACAATTTTGATAATAATAAAATTATTATACCTATTTCTATCTTTAAAAATTTATATGCTATCGCCACACATACGCAGCGTGTTTGGACACTTAGTGACCACAAGTAAAGCGATTGTCATTCGTGTTGGCGATGTAGGACGAATTCTTTGGCCACACCTGTCCTGATAACGCAAATCTTCGCGATAGCGCAATAATATGGCCGTAGCATTACTAGGGGTCAAAATTAGAAGGTTGTTGTGTTAGTTAAACCTTATTAACGGGGTTCGAATAATCTTGTTGAGTTGTGCGCGTTCACAACTAAAATGTCGCTTTTCATTCCCCTGCGTTCTCTCATGGAGATATGCTGCAATCCAAATCAAAGAAACTACACGACGAGGTGCATTGACTCTACAATTGCTTCGACACTATGTGACGCTTATGAGAAGCGCCTTCTATCTATTGGGTATAATAATGAAGAGTGCTTTGATGAGCTTTTAGACCTTATCTTCATACATTTTGTACTGAAAAATGCTAAATGAACTCGTAATATTCTTTCGACACAGCTGGTGAACCTGGACCACTTTTAGTCCATGTCCTTTCTATACAATAGTGAGCCAATGTTGTGTTATTTCATACGAATGTCATAAAATTATCGAATGAATAAGATGTTTTTTAATGGGGCATACTATTTCTATAAACAAATATATCCCGTGTTTTAATTTAGTGTTGTATGGCACCACCACTCATTTTTATACGTTTTATATTATTTTGATTGAAATGCATTTCCAATTTTCCATTTTAAAATAACATAGAAGAAATGCACCACTTAGTAAAACTTACATTAAAAAAAGCAACAACACAAGTATTGTCTTAAATATTTTTAAGATTACTTCAACGAAGCCAATTTTTTGTTTTTATTGTTGTTAATAGTAATAAACTATTCATATTTTAATGTTTTTGGTGCGTTTAAACGCATATTTTATTAAAACAATTACACGTAAAGAAAGCAAACGATGAAAAACACCACTATGCCACCGGAGCATTAGGTATATCCTACTAATTTCTTCACCGCTTTCTATCCTTCTTCTTAACGATTTTATAGCAAAGTTTATCTCGCCACTCATTGAATTTAACACCTCTAGTGATCCAAAAGAAATAAACTTAACTAGCATAATATATTATGATACTATAATGTATTTTTGTTATTGAATATCTTATAGTAGATACCATAATTTTTACTAAAGAATTCACTTTATTATAATTTTTTAATTAGGTGTAGTTGTGGTGATATTAATTCAATTGCAATAAAGTTTATTATGCCATAGGTGAATAGCATAAACCCATAAGGTGTTAGATTCTCCAACTACATATTGATAACTGCCCGATTATATTGTGATTTTTTTAAATGCATATGAAAATGTCGACAATCAAAAAAAGTTTTATTACAAATAAATGAAATACGAGTAAGTGGCTAAGAAACACAAAGTATGATTTTATTTTACATATACTACGCCTACTGAGATTGCAAATACAATGCGATTTCTGCTCAATATACATAAAAATAAGGTTGATATCAACAATCAAAAAGTGAGTAAACAAAAGACTTGAGTTTGACACCTAGCTGTCATTTGAATTTTCAGTTTCATTTTATAGCATTTTATTTTAATAATTATGTGAAATCACAATTTACAACGTTTCATTAAACTTTTTAAGCAATAGTCTTAGAATAAATGTACAATATTATGCTTTTTAAGTTATAAACTACAAATTTTTCGCGAGAATATTGCCGAGGGCTCGCGAAAACGCAGAAACATAGTCTTCCCGTCTCAATGGAGCAGCCGCGAGTGAAACAAAACAAATATCATGCGGCCTACCATGCGACTGACAGAGACCGACGATGACGTTTAGCGCGGAAGGAAAATGGAGTATGCGCCAATATAGTTTTTTATTAATTACTTGCAAACCATAACATATATTGAAAAACCGCTAGTAGAAGCCCTCGGAAACATGGTGACTCACATATTTATCAATTTTTCCTGTGGTGAAGTAATGTGATTTGGACAATAAATTGAATCTCGTTGGAAGTCAGAGGTATCTTTGTGATTTTTTTCTATCGAGAAAATTTCATAAATTCATGTTTTTGCTCTGACTCAACCCTCATAAATATAATGTAATTATCATATTTAAAATTTCAGCTCATTTGGATTTGATTTAGGGCTGATTTTTCAATCCTCAGATAATTTTTATCTAGAGAATAATTTTGACGTTTTGACAGATTTTCTATGGATTAACTGTCAACTTGTCAAAGTTATTCTCTGGATAAATCTTATCTGGGGATTGAAAAATCAGCCCTTAATATGATTAAAATCAAATCTACGATTAGTGATTTGCTTTATGCCCCCTCTTAAAGTCAGCACTCTTAGCAGAAAATAACTTTGCTGACTTGTTAAACAAAAATCTTTTGTTCGGTATATTCCACTAAGGGGAAAAAGCAGCGTAAAAAATCAGAATACTTTTGTATTTTGAATTTTGTAAAGCTTTTGATATTTTTTTTAACTATAAAAGAGTGTTTTTTATTGTATCCATGTCAAAATATTATTATTTTGAATAGTTCATGATTTTGTTGTCTCTACATCTGAAAAGTAGAAAAAAGTGATGTTTTTTAGTTTAAGTTAAGACCACATAATTGTGCCTTTTATGCACAGTAAAGTTCTATTGTATTGTAATGTACATCTAAATAATAACTATAAATGCAAACTAATATTATAAATGTGAAAGTAACTGTCTGTTACGTTGTCCCTCCTGTACCACTGAACCGACCGACGAAAGTATGGAGCATAGGCTACCCTTCGACGCTGTAAATGCAAACCACGCGCGCATAGTCGCGAGCCGCCACTAGTTCATAAGTGACTAACCTGTAATAGAGACGCTCTGTGCTGGGGATCAACAGTCCACAAAGATCCTTTGCCAAGTCCGGGGGCGGCTGCCACCTTCAAAGAATGATAATTTTAAAATTATGAAAACTAATAAATAGGACATTTTAAGCAATTATGTAAACAGTGCCTTAATTTCGTTTTTTGGCGCTAATAAACCACTAGAAGTTCGAATTAGAAGAGAGGCAGGCATAGACTTTCAGGCGCCTGTCTTGGGCACTTGTGCATTACAGAAGATCGAAGCTAAATAACATTTATAAAAATATCTAAACTAGAAAAAAATCACGTCCTTAGGCGAGGATCGAAACCGCGACCTTTTACAATCCGGGGGACTGCTCTAACCATCTGAGCTACCCAGGACTTAGGATAACCATGTGAAATCCTTCTAGCCTATCTGTATTTGCGTTATAAATAAGCTAACGTCTACCCTACAATGTCGAAATGTTCTATTTCAACATCCGAAACGATGTTGAAATTTTTCTTAAGTAAATAATTTTTCAAACATTTATAATAATTCTAAATAACACTGTTTTGTAGCATTGTTCAAGAATAATGCTACAAAAGAGTGTTATTTAGCTTAAACCGCAAGCGGTGAGTGAAGTGGCCAGAGCTTATCGAGAAAGCGTTTTGTTGGGAGCAGGAGAACATGTCACCTATGCCGTCAATATAATGCCTTTGTGATTCTTATAGGGTAGACAGCACGTGAATAGTGCCCGAGATACTACGAGCGTTGCTGAAGGTTACGATAAAATATCAAAATCAAAAATATATTTATTCAAGTAGGCTCCTAAGAAGCTCTTTCGAATAGTCAAAAATCACAAAATATGTATATCTAATTAAAAAATGGTCTCACAACGTCATATTGTCTATCGGTCTGTCATGTCTGAATTTGCACCGGTTCCAAAAGTTGAACTACCGAGAATACCCGCTTACCATCATGCGTGCCATACGCATGTTTGCCACCGTTGTCGTATAAAAAATATTTTAATTTTTTTTTGCCTAAAAGAAAAACAAATAATGTAATATGAACTTTGAAATAGATTTGTTCTTTGTATTTAAATTATTGCGCTGAGACTGCCGATAAAACCTATCCACCATGTCACTTAGGTTCGTGACGTCATCCTTATATGTAGTAAACATCCAAATCAGCTACTTTGATGCCACATTGAAGACAATAGCAGCTATCACTAATTGTAAAATTAAATTATAACTAAGAATGTCAAATGAAATTGCAAAATATTCGGTATTTTATGAACCAAAATAATTCGATTCTTTATGATGAAAACGATCAAATTTATACATTTTGTTTACAGGAATAAAACATCGTAATTTAGTCTTACCTTATGGAAGCACTTGTTCAACGACAGGTTATGCCTAACACTGTTTTTCCATCCCTGTGGCGCGTGTTTGAAGTATGGGAAGTGTCGCACGATCCATGCATATATCTCTTTGACGGGTAGAGCTCTCGCTGGTGCGGCTTCGATGGCCATGAATATGAGGCAGGAGAACGAGTAGGGCGGCTTGGTGTGCGCGGTCACGGCGGGCGGGGAGGGGGGAGCCTTGCACGGCGTGCGAGGGGGGGAGGGCAGGCGAGCCACAGGCGGGGGCGTTGTAGGCTCCGACTGTGAAGCAAAATGAACAGACGTCAAAAAATATTGTTCAGGGACATGAAAATATCACGTCTAACGCCACGTTTACATTTATCTGATGCCTTCTGACGTGACGCGTCAGAACGGAATCGGTTTCATATCATTACTATGGTAAGATTTACATTAATCTGTCGTAACGTGTCGTCAGATACGACAGATTAATGTAAATCTTTGTTGTATAAAGAAATCATAGTGGACATCTTAATCAAAGTTAAACATAAAGTTTAACTTTGATATGACTATGGGTGACATAAAAAAAAATCAAATAACAAACAGTTAGCTTTGTACAACAGGCGTCACATACATAAATAAGGTTGCGTTAAACTTGCGTTTCCATTTCATATTAACGTTAACCGATTGACATTGAGTGAAACTGTTTAGCACCTGTACCAATACAGCGGCGGCAACCCGTATGAAGTTTAAACAAACACAATCGTACTATGTGCAATGTATCAATTATGATATACAGGACATGTGAAAACCGATATATTTTTTACGAATAATGTATTTTTACGATATAAATAAACACAGTATTATTAATGCGCGTTACTGAGCAATTAGAACTATAGCATACATACGGATGTAAGGGAAACGCTAGCGAGAGGATCCGATAACTTCTTCACAGTTTGTGTAAGCATAACATTGTTTAAATTTCTATTACTAATATCTAAAACCATGCTATGGTTTATGACGTGATATTGTTATTTCGTACCGCCAATGAAAGCAATTATCGCTTTTGTTCACTGCATCATTGTTTTCTCTCTTAGGGTCAAATCATACAGAGCCGCGACGCGGCGTCGCGAGGCGCACCGAGAAATCGCTGGCATTGCGTCATCTCGCTGCGCAACGAGACAACGCGAGACAATGGCTTCAGGCTGGCGTCGCCATGCATCGCGTTGCGCCGCGAGATTTCTGTGCAGTGCGGCGTGGCGTGATGCCGTAGAACATTCTCGAAAGTAATAAGTATGTGTCTTTTTGAGTAGTAAATAAAGTTACATTTTGTATTACTAGTTTAATAAGTGCGTGCCGAGCGGCATCTTGGTGTGATTTGACCCTTATAGTTCGTGCGAACGCTATGCTGCTTTCGTAGATGGTACGAAATGGCAGTATGAAGTCATAAACCATAGCAATTTTAAAAGCAATGCTCTTATGATTTAAGCGGCAGGGCCGCGGGGGACAGCTCTGCGTACCGAGTTACCGGGGACTTGGAGAAAACCCTATGAATTCCGCCTAGTCTTTCTGTATTGCTTTTGTACTGTTTAACGAATTTATTTCAAATATATAAGGGTGCGTGCAGCGTGCCGGCGATGTCTCGTGAATTTGCATCGCATCAATTTGTTTTATCGTGTTTATCCAATAGAGATGTTGACAAATTTTGGGAGTGTTTCATGTCGTGTACAGGTACCTAATATAGCCCAAAATACTTATCATAATTAAATTTAAACAAAATTTAAGTACATAACTTAAATTTTGTTCCAAAACGTCAATACATGTCACGTGACCGCTGTGACGTCACAAGGTTTCCAAGCACTGCTAAGTTGCCATGGTGATTTAGATGGTTTTCCTTTTGACAACGTCTGATGCTAACAACAAGTGACGTCATTCACTGCGATTCGTGTTTGTTTTGTGATTTTGTTAATTAAATATTACTTAAATTTCGTAATAATAAAGTACTCTCTTGTGTTTTTTAGGATTTCTATCATGAAAACTACCACTACGCGTCAAAATTAAATTTTAATTTGAATACAGTCAATATATTTTTATAGTTTTTTTTTTATAGTTTTTTTTATACAAAGCACGACAAATGACTTAACACCACTTGATGTGAAGCGGTAAGAAGGGTCCATATGCGAACACAGCTAGTGCAGTTCAGACACTGCTCTAGCCGCCTCCACCTTGCCGGCCCCAAAGGTGCTTTTCCACGCCTCTTTTGAAGGAACCCATGTCATAGGAAGGAGGGAACACATGTGCTGGCAAAGAATTCCAAGTTCTGGAAGTACGACAAAGAAAAGAGCTACTAAATTTCTTTGTACGTGATGTTGAGGTGGAGACAGTGAATTGATGACTCCGAAGACCGGCACGCGTGCTCCTGAGTAGGAAGGGGGAAGGTGGGATAAGGTCAAATAGCTCTTCAGAGCACTCATATTGGCTCAATGCAGCGTTCCGGCGACTGGCGACCGGTGGTCATACGTCTAGCAGCGATTAGTCTTCTCAGGTTGCTTGCGATTACGCAGCACAGTCACAGAATAACTGCACAGTGCTAATTAGTCATTATATTTATTTTGTCGATTATAATCATTATTATGGATACGGATCTCGGTTACATATTGCACCGAAAAGGCTCCGAGCACTTTGGGACAAGACAATAATTACCATGATATAAATTAGTTGCAAAATTATAGACTGAGGTAGCTGCGGAACTAAATTTATACAGCAGAAACTAATGAACTGACTCCGATTCGGACGGTAGTGGCTCGTAACCAGTCGCTCGCACGCTGTACTGTTTTGTCGCTGAATGTCGTTGCGAGTCTGAGCAAACAAAGTCGCGCGATATCGAAAGCACGCTGAACGCGCCCTTATGTATCACAATTATTTTATTATTTGCTTTTATTTACAGTTATTTAATAAAAAAAAATTAAGTCTCCAAATTGAGACTACTAACGCAGTGATAGATTTGTTTTTAGACGTTCTCACCTTTATCACGACTTGACTTCCAATAATCTTTGAGTCCTCCATATCGTTTTTTGTCAAGTTTATTCCTGAAACGATAACACACAACATCACTCTAAGCCATTGGAAATAGTATGTGTCCGTTCATAATATTAAAGAGTATAGTCACGAACATTATCATGTACCCACTTCGCTGTTCCATTCACAATAAGAGTCACAAACTGCGAGAAGTGATTACATCTTATTGCTCGTGGCTGTGCATTTAAATTAAATTTGTTATCAAATGAAAAAGTAATCTAATAATTATGATAAAACTTTAGTTGCTAAGCATAACATTAAATTGTTTATTTTCTACATAAAATTGTTATATTGTTAAATTTTTAAATTATGAAGTTTGAAATCCTGTATTATCGATTACGATTGATAAGTCGGCGCCATGATAGCATTTGATAGTAAGTTACCTTAAACGCCCTCTCTATATTACTATAATATACGAATTATCAACATCCGAAGATCTAGATCTTTTTAAAGATTTAAAACGGAGCGTGTCTGTTGCTTCATTTATTGCACATTGACCTCTTTGATACAATTTATAAGGACATTAGAATATTTCGCTCAAGTAAATATTTAGAGTTCGAAATCAAGTGATAAATTATTGGCATAGATAATCTTATCAATGAGATGGTACAGATGTACTCACCTCTAAGTAGATTCCTGTCCTGTAACCAACTGAGGCTTGTTAGGTCATCGTCATGCTCCGCCGGTGGTAGGTTGCCGGCATTACCACCACACGCAACTCTGTTGACAAAATCATATTTGTATCTTAACTAGCACTTAACATAGAAGTCGTTAAATCTTTATTTATTTGTAAAGAATCTAAATTTAAACTAATCTATTAACGAATATATTTTAGAGAACCTGGTTGACTGACTCACTGAGAAGGGATTATTCGAAGTTCAACCCATTGTGATGAAACGACGTGGTAAGGTTAGTATGGGGACAAAAAATCTTTACTGTTGTCTTCAAATTAAGCATAAATACTCTTTATAACTAAGCATAAATGTGTTATGTCTTTACGCATCTACCACAACCCATCATGGTAAGGAAAGTCATCATACGAGAGCCCAGTTTGAGAGAACCCCATTTGCGCTATGCATTTATATAGGCATAAAAATTCTTTATTGCAATTCTCCTTTGCAATTCCGCAGTTGTCGCACAGGTGTCAGATTACATTTCGCGCATCCGGCGCGCTAGTATTAAAGCAATAATATCTATTAAATCTTATTTTATTACACAGACAACTTCCGTAAATACTTACATACACAGATTTCTCGTTAACACTTATCATTTACTTCCTCAACCCTAACGAGTGTCCTTGCGAGTAGACATGTGTCAACATGTAGATTCATTAGGAATAATAAGTAATTTGTGAAAATAATAAGTGACCTATCTTATGATAGGTCACTTAATAATTATTTATTGCGATACCTTTAATCACATTGTTATACGTTACGTATTACTGTTAGTGCGGATGATAGCGGTTTTTATCACTATGTACACGTACTTGTTCTATAGAGATAAAAACTCAAAAGTTATTTTGAAAGTGAATTTTTTAATGGGAGTGGAATTAAATATTGTACACATTGGTGTGGTGTAGAGTGAGTGACACGATGGAAAAGATTTTGATGACTCACTACTAATATCTCCTATAAATGCGAAAGTATCTCTGTCTGTCTGTTACGTTTTACTTCTAAATTGAAGAATTTTTGGAATCGGATGAGTGAAAAATTATTTAAACTTGGTATAATTAATGTCCTCAAACCCCCGCTTGAGGACATAAATCGGATGAGTAGTTTTGGAGATTACCGACTACATCATCACAAGTTACAAACTTACAAATATTAGTGTGGGTAAATGTGGCGCTACAAATACAAGCGTATAATAATATAATTCTGCTTATCGTGGTCTATAACAGTATGTGCTTATCAAAACGTTGTCTTACACACTAACCTAGCGAAGCGATATCATTTATCACAGTTAACAGTATGACAACCAAAAGTTCAGTTGTGATTGATGACCAGATATGTGATAAGTATGCAATGCATAGAAGACAGAGATGGTGGCATCTTTGTGCGAAAAGAGCAATTGAATCGCAACATTTGAAAAAAATAAAGGAAAGTGTGAAACTACAAACGATGGACTATTCCACTGGATGTCTACATTTTTGATGAAAGCACTTCCGTGTCATGCCGGCATTTATGAAAAAAATAAAGGTGTTGCCACACTCTACAATAAAAAGCATAGACTGAACATTTCAGTTATTTCCTATTTAATCTGTGAACCATCCACAATCACATAAGAGACACAGTACATACAGATGGTTTTTTTGTGTGTGTGGCAAACAGCCCTCTGGAGAGCTGGTAAGAGGCGAAAGGTTTATGTTTCCTTCTATGTGAGAGGAGAGGAGTATGATTAATATTGATTCTGCCCACTGTCATAACCTAACAATTTCGTCAATTATATTTTTAACCAGAGATCACAGTTAAATGCATAGCTCATTAAAAATGAGTACCTCATTTTTGATAAAAATCAAACTAAGTACAATAGATTGCTTTTTATTATATAGGACATGATCGGAACGTGTAGCGACTGCTTAAAAATTCCGATCTTGTACTGGTTCAGACACACCTAATAATATACAGAGTGGCACATTTAGATCGGTCAGTATGGGAAAGTCTGAAACTATAAGACATACGAAAATCTCTTCTTAGGAACCATGTCATCGATTTTAGTAATATTAAAAACTGCATTCATACATTTCAAAATAAACGTGTCGTGTACTCAGCTCGGGAATCAAACCCGGACTTTTTGAAAAATAAAACTAGAACTATTTCTGTTTAGATATCGATTGTGTAGGTCTTAAGCAGTAAACTTTACTAACATGATGTCTAAAATGAATAAAACGCATTGTTTTCATATCCTTTAATTTATTTTAGTAAGTGTTCGAAATTACCACCATTACCACCATAGGAGGTTTATCACGTCTTTGTATCTACATACTTATTCTAAGTGGGCTTTTTAATTGATTATTAGTGTCAGTATGATTAATAGAAGTAAGCAATTACAATCGTAGATAGATAATATTATCGCAGATAACAAATGTAAAGCAGTGTATGTAACAAGGTAGACAATTTTACGCACCTAAACGAGTTGAATGTTGTGTTGAAAAAATGGTGGTAATATGAAAACAGTGCATTTTATTCATTTTATACATCGTGTTTCATAGTAACGTTTACTGGTAAGACCTACACAATCGATATCTAAATAAAAATAGTGTTAGTTTTATTTTTCAAAACGTCCGGGTTCGATTCCCGAGCTGAGTACACGTTTTTTTTTAAATGTATGAATGCAGTTTTTTTCTTACTAAAGTCGATGACATGGTTCCTCGGAAGAGATTTTCGTATGTCTTATAGTTTCAGACTTTCCCATACTGACCGATCTAAATGTGCCACCCTGTATATTTAGAGCGTCAAAAATGTGTATTCATCACCTTATTGCTACTACAATGTCTGCAATAGAGTCCAATTGTATATGTCGCAGCCTTCTGGTCCGCCTGGTCCGTTGATTGAACGCCGGCATCTAATTAAACGGCTAAAGGACATCTAGTGAGCACAACGTTTAACCAGATAGCTGAACGGCATGTCAGCCCTGGTAACAATTAGACGCCTAGGCAGGTCATTTAAATCGAAGAGCTTTTGTGTGACTGTTTGGTATTGGTTGGTGGTTATTTTTCTATGACCACATATAATCAAAGATGTCGGTTATAAGTGGTCATAAAAAAGTAACCTTGAACCCACCAATCATACCAAAACTCTTTGGTACAAGACGATTCATTCAATACTTCAAGTCGTTAAGCGTTAAGTGAGTCTAGTTCAACTAACTACCAGGCTAGGCATATCAACGGACTAGGCATCCTATTATGCGGCGAATTTAACCAGATGGCGGCGACATATACATAGGTACATATTTTGAAGTCTTAAATGTCTACAACTTTTTAGACGTGACTATGTCTAAAGACTTTCATCGAGTTAGTATCTATTCTTCTGCATGAGGTTTAATTTCATTATGTGCTGTGTGTTATTTATTACTGTGCTGTTAGTTGGATCATGGGAAAAAATAAATATGAGCGATGGTATAGGTAGTCATTTTGAGTAGCACTACAGTACAGGCAACAAAGGGCCGATTTAACTATGATTGAAATGATTGAGTATTGATTTCGAAGCGAATTATGATGGTGCGGTTGGCTGCCGAAGCTGGTGCGGGCATCTAATCTAAATAGACTGTGGTAAGAAAAATATATATATAATAATTATATGATTCTCAACTTACGCTGGTTGTGGAGTCTCGAGATCTGACTCGTCTGACATGTCGTCTATGTCATCGAAGTTGTCTATGATTCGTCCGGAGACTTCTAGGCGTCGTAGCGAGCGGCCACTAGAGGCCACGTGCCTGGCGATCTGCCTGATCAGGCGCCGGGGTAGAGGGAGGGAGGCGCGTGCACCTCGTGCCGGGGACCCGCCCCGCTCACCACGCATCGGCGCCATCTGAGAAGTATTCTTCGATATAATTTCCTGTTGGGTATAATAATATTCAGTTAATTACTTTATTGGAAAGCATTTTTGTGTCACAGAGGCTCTTACTCCTGTATCGACAAGCAAGTTCAGACACATTAAGTTGTTAGTCTCTGATGATTGGAAGGGCAATCTAAAGCATACCTAAAGACGCTTAATTTAAATAACCTAAATAAAATAAATGTTATGGGTTTAGAATGAAATAATCGACCACTTAAATCAATAAATAAAATAAGAAGGTAGTAGCTTCTATAAGAAAACGCTCCTACTATACAGGATAGTGACGACAATAAATTAAAACATGGGCTATATTAGTTCATAGAAATGTTTTACAACTTTCAAATACATCTTAGTCGTTTAATAATTTTATAACATTTCTATGAAATAATGTAGCCAATGTTATATTATTTCAAAGAAATGTCAAGTAAGTACTCAAAGGAGCCTCGAGCCCGATTTTGATGAAAACCAAAACTGCATCATTGGATTTTTCAAAAATCAACATACTTAGCCAGAAATGCAACTCGGTGATTTTGAAAAAAAAAAAACAGGCTGTATTTTTACACCATGCGATATATGAACAAATTCTGGGAAGTAACGATATAATACGGCAAACCTAAGGGAAGAGCTCATTTTTAACCTTGACTGGTTAAGTGATTAACTATTATTACACCATTCGATAGTGTCGCTAGTAAGGAACGAAATCTGCGAAGTTAAAATATTGATTTAAAAAAAATCTAATGATGCAGTTTTAGTTTTCCTATAGGTAAATCGGGCTCAAGACTTCTTTGAGTGCTTTTCGCTATTCCTCATAGTTACGGATTTGGCCATCACGTACGCTTGAAAAATTCACCTGTATAGTAACTTCGCGTTGTTTTATTTGCGTAGCAACCAAAATTAAATGTAGTTTACCTCTAGAGCATTTTAATTTTGTTTACTAATTGTGTAGGACAGGTAGGTAACTATTCCAGGCCTTTTCATTAAAGCTTTCTATGAAACGCGTTTCTAATGAAAATTTTGAACATGGTAAGTATGTAGGTAGGTACGTAACATTAAATATATTTTTGCAGCCAGTGCAAGCAATACACGCATCTGAGCTTGCGCTATAAAAATTAAAGGAAACATTTGAAACTAAAGAATCGATTGCGTAAGTTTTAAACGATTTCATTTTTAAAATCACCGGGTCAATACTGTGATAGTGCTCTGAAAATAATTTTATTATGCAAACAACAGAGACGCTCCGTCGCGTCGTACCTAGTGGTACAATCACCTAATATTGTGACCTTGGCATAGTACTGAACGACTAAATGGACATAAGACCGCAGTCACATTGTTATTATCAAGATTGTTTGTAGCGTTGGAGTTGGAACTGGTAGCAAATAGCAGTGATAGAATTTAATTTCAGAAAAGCTGATTCATTAAGACCGCGCGTGTAAAGAGGTTATCGCAATAGTTGAATATTTAAGAGGACAGCTCACTATTTTTAGTAAAGGAAAAAGGCGAGATGTAATTTGGGATGTCAGCATTTTAGCAATGGGAAAAACAAATTTTCTTCTTCTATTAAATAAAAGGTGAAACAGAAGAAAAATGTTGTAGGTACGGTATATGACATTCTATGCTTCAAAAAACCAGTATCTATATTATGAAATTATAAGCACAATACAGTGAAAGGGAAGGTAATATTGTAATTTTCGATTATTTCTAGGCAATGCAAAAAATATAGAACCATAGGATTCCCCCAATTACATTCTTTTGTTAATATGTGAGTAGGTCCATAGCATTTAAAATGCAGTGTGACCAGGTACTAAAGTGAGTACAAGACTAAAAAGACCCATTGTATAAAGGCTTTGCCAAACACAACGCGTACTTAGCGCGCGTCAGAGCGCTAGTCTGACGCCGCGCTATAGCGTCGAATTGTGTTGTACTATGAACGGTATTAGCTGTCAAACAAAGCACCGGCGCTAGCAGAGCTTTCCGTACGGCTAGCGCCTGTGCTCTGTTTGACAGCTAATATCACTTTTGTATTAAAAACGGTATACATAGCAAATTTGTGATTTAAAGCATATATAAGACTTAGAGAAGAATGTCAATTTGAAAACGACCAATACTTCTGAAAAAGCAATAGCGTAAAGACCCATTCACAGGACGCAAGATTCTTGCCGAAGCAAGAAATGACTTGCATAGTCTAAACAACACATTAGACTATGCAAGTCATTAGTTGATTCAATTTAATTGTATGCTACAGGCAAGAAACTTGCATCGTGTAAATGGGCCTTAATAAATTTTGCGACGCCAGGCGTTATCTTCAACGTCATGTATATCGCATAATTCTGTCGCGATATTTTTAAATAATGACAGATTCTTTACATAGTGACCGAGTTTTCGTATAGAATGCAAATGGGAATTTCAATCGAAATAATAGAACTTTTAAAACATTCGGACCGCGTGATGGTAAGCAGATACTTTAATAGTATTTACAATCATGTGTGAAAAGATCAAATCAAAACTTCAAAATATGTTTACATGTCGCAGGCGTCTGGTTAAATTAGCCTTTTAACTGGACGCCTAGCGCGTTGGTTAAACGTCGCCATCTTTTGCAACGGCTAAAGGACAACTAGCCAAGTCATTGAGCGCAACGTTTAACCAGATGGCTGAACGTCATCTGGTTAAATTAGCCATTCAATTGGACGCCTAGGCAAGTCGTTTAAATCGAAGAGCTTTTGTGTGACTATTTGATTAATTGCCTACCAATTAATGAAACAGTCAAGGTATTTTTTTTCTGACCACTTATAACCAAAACGATGTCAGATATAATATAAGTGGTCATAAAAAATAACCTTGAACCTACCAATCAAACCAAAACTCTTCAGTACTAGACGATTTTTTCAATATGCCAATTTAAACGTTAAGTGAGTCTAGTTCAATTAACTCTTGGCCTAGGCCTAGGTATTCAATTGGATGCCGGCGTTTAATTAACGTGCTAGGTAAACTGCGGCGATATACAGAGTGAGTTTTTTTTTGGGTCAGTATGGGGAAATTCTAAACTATAAGAGATAAAGAAAAACTCGCTTAGGAACCGTGATCTTAATTTGAGATAAAATAAAAATGGTATTGAAAATTTTTTAAAAATCTTAATATATGTGGTTATCGGATTTTTTGAAAAAACATTTTTTTTTTGTTATTTCGATTGTATATTCACTATACAAACCAAAAATTGTATGGAGACCATAGGTCTAAAGTTGCTAGAAGTTGTTAAAATTGCTTGAAATTATCATTTTATTAAAGATACATTTTACTATCTAATTGATAATTGATGACTGAAACAAAACAAAACCAAAAATCTGCCACTTGCCTTAATCCCACAAAACAAACTCTATTTATAAATTGTTCAAAATGTCCTCCACTTTCGCCTTAGCACATTCGACTTCGGCGAAGAACACCCTGAGGTGCATTTATCAACGAAATGTGAGGTATTGTGTTTAAGGTTTAACGGACTGAAATTTTTAAATCATCAACAGTGTTGTAGCAACTAATAAAGAAAACTAAAACGTTAATTTCAACAACTTCTAGCATTTTTAGACCTATGGTCTCCATACAATTATTGGTTTGTATAGTGATATACAATCGAAATAACAAAACAAATTTTTTTTTTTTAATCTGATATCTCCAAATCTATTAAGATTTTAAATTTTTTTTCAATACCACACTGTCTTGTCTTGTCACACTATATTGTCACACTTTCACACCTAAGCCACTTAACCGATTTAGATAAAATTTGGTATGGATCTACATATTTATTTATTTATGTCAAAATACTTGCAGATTTACAGTTTATCACCAAAGCATCAGCAAGTCTAATTTAAATACAATTTTATATTACTAAGGGCTGATTTTTCAATCCCCAGATAAGTAAGTAAGTTTGTTATTCATGGCAAAGGTTTTCTTTTTAAAAAAACATTCTGCCAGCGTCACGTCAGCGTGAGAATACAAAAAAAAAACGAACAAAGTGATTTATCCAGAGAATAACTTTGACAAGTTGACAGTTAATCTATAGAAAAACTGTCAAAATGCCAAAATTATTCTCTAGATAAAAATTATCTGTGGATTGAAAAATCGGCCTTATGTATACATAATTTATGTGAAATTGAACATTGTCATTAAGAAAAGGTTCATTAAAACACAATATAATAATAAAATTGTCAGAGTAAAATAACTTTTAAAGTCATATTTATAAGTAGTCATAGTTTGATAGCTCACCGCATGAACATAAACAACAATAGACATTTCTTATATTTATTTTTAAATACCATAGAGATTAAGTGTGTACCTACCTCCATATATTTAAACTGGAACTAAAATTACTAGATTTTTTTTTACATTTTTCAATTATTTAAATATAAAGTTATTAAGTGAGGAGCTCAGTGGCGTAGTGGATTGAGCGCTCTGGTTAAGATCACGAAAACAAAGCAACTTTCGCCATGGTCGGTCCCTGGATGGGTCTATCAAATTTATAATCTTGAGCTCCTCGGTGCCTCGGAAGGCACATTAAGCCGTTGGTCCCGGTTGTTACTGCAACTGCTTTAACCCACCAACCCACATTGGGCCCGCGTGGTGGTGTAGTGGCCCAAACTCCTTATGTGTTTCTGCCATGTAGGAAGGCCTGTGCCCAGCAGTGGGACGTATATAGGCTGGTGATGATGATGATGAGGAAAGTTATTCTATTAAAAGTAAAATAAAAAAACACCTTTTTATAGTTTCCAGTAACTAACATAATTTTTGTGAGTCTAAAATACCTATAACAAAAACAATAATAATACCAGTAAAGTATAAAAAGAACATCTACATCTAGGCAGTGTCAGAATAATATAATATATAGGCTAATTAAGGTAAATATTGTTCAATTTATTATTGTTTGTTTTCCTTCATACCTATCAGCTTTAAATAAGCATAGAAAATTAAGTACTGAACTTAGTTTGAAAAGAACTTGCAAATGGTTGTGATTTTGAAATCCACTGTATTTAATTTGATGATAAACATTATATGCCAAACACACAGTAAGTTTAAAAATATATATCAATATTGGTACAGGGTAACCAGCTTTCATGATATCTGATTTGATAGTGTAAGTACTAAAAGTTATAATCTCATTATTAAATAAAAAAAATATGAAAGTATGTTATTTGGATAATTTAGTGATGATATGCTTTTTAACATGGTCGGTTAATATATTCTGAAGAACAGTGACTTGTATAGCAGTGTTGAATAATCAAATCTTTTTACCTAACTTGTGAAGTATCCACTAACCAGGCACAGTAAATATTTGTTATGGAGATTCATTATTAACATTATTGTTAAAGAGACCCTGGCAGACTAGTAAGGGGCTGAACAGTAAACTTTTTTAATATAAGTTGAATACAAGTTGCAAGTTGGCTTAAGATAAACTTATTTCCAAAGTATTAACATCATTTCAAAGTAATTGATTTATGTAAGAGAAAAATAATGTACATTTAACAGGCACATGACTTATCATTTAGGTGAAGATTACATGGCCTTCGTACCTGAGATATGAGATATGCACACTTCATTAAGTAAAATACATGAAAAATCAAGACTTAGCTATTTTCAATTGGATTTGATGTCTTTGTGTTTTTGTTACTATAATTAGACTTTAAAAGAAAACATATGGATACTAATATTAATTCCTTGCTGCACTAGAAATATACAATAATTATGCTGTAAAGTAGAGCATTGTCTCTAGGTGTTACTAAATAGAAATTCTACAGGAAGCATGAACCAAATGTATGTCACACAAAGGTCTAGATACTATTAATAGCAAGTGTCTATTTATTCTCCTGTTTGTAGGATTCAATGTATTAATCTTTTAGTTAGGATTATAGTTTTTATAGCAAGGCCAACACTACTAGGAAAGGCCAACATGACACTTGATAATTACATTTTATAGTAATTATAAAAGTTTTTAAATATTTAATGAGGATTTAAATTTTTTATATAATATCACTGGCACTTTATTTGGATATTAGTGTTATGGTTTGGACTCCATAACAACGTAAGGAAAAAACCCGACGTGAACTTTACTAGGGGTGATGTAACACTATTTACCATGATTATGTTTTTGTATTCATTGGGTCAGCAGTGGCGTCAACAACGTGTTGCTAGGAAACTGGTGTTCCGGCCAGCGCGACCGACCGCGTGCGCGATTGCGTCGTGCTTCCGACGTGGAAGCGAAGCGCCCGCGTGCAAGCCCATATGCACGTGCTTCAGCTCCCACTCAGGTGTTGTAGGGCCATTACATAACTAGAGGGACGTAGGGACGGACTCCCCCGCGATGCGGAGGACGCCACAAACGTTCACTAACACCCGTTCCATATTTAGAAGGAGCGCCACCGAATGCGTCTCGGCTGCCCTCATGCGCGTCTTGCAACATTTTTAGATCCGCATGTAAACGATACTTCATGGTAGTAAGGGGTACATAAAGACGCAGTATGATACTTGTTGGAAATCATGTTACATCGGGGAGCAAATTCCAAAATGCGCAATAAATTGCATTTTTTAGAACACTAGGCTAAATTGACCTGTTCACTCTAATTTAGAAAAGTGGACATTAGCAAAAGACGTCCTAAAAGACTAGACTCACCTTTCTCGAGAATATTTAGTTAAGCACTATTAAAAATGTAATAAAAACAAACAGCATTCCGCGACCTACGTACTTGCAATCAAATCAACACGCAACAAACTAGGGATGTGAAAAAATAATCGATTATGAAAAAAACCGATTAATAATCGATTTTTTTAAAGTAAAAATCGATTTATATACATGATTTTATTTTGATAAATAATCGATTAATAATCGATTTTTTTATAATCATTCAATCAATATTATTACTGATTTTTCATCTGTAGCCCCCCGACAAAGTTTGGTCTTTTGGCCCGAAGCCCGGAACGCGAACTGACTGTCAAAGAATACTATCTCCTTTGTTTAATATTTTGTATTCCTTTATATGTCTAAATAATATTAAAATTTAATATTTTATGTAACATATCTTAACATTATATTATTAGTATCTATTAATTATATTCCGTTATAAACATTATATGTAGTCCTTAGCAAATATCTATTATTCCAAACCTGGAACTCTTCTGTACTGTTATAGTCATTCCGTCATCCATTCCATATAAATATAGTTTCCCTACCTTCAACACTAACATTGGCAGAAAGTAAAAAGCTGTTGCCATACAATATATATAAAAAAAAAACATTATACCGAACTTATCTGAACCTTTTATAATTTGATTGTTCTAAAACTTTAATTTGTGTTGATTATTTTGTATAAAACTTACTATTTCTCCTGTTTATTTTTAATTAAAATATCTATTGATATACATTTTAATTAATAAATATATTTACGGTGTATATTTTGAAATTAATGGACAAATTAGAAAAAAATCGATTATTATAAAAAAATCGATTATTTTCTTCAGAAAAATCGATTTTTTATTAATCGATTTTACATCCTGCAATAAAAGTCGATTAATTAAAAATCGATTTTTTATGTACAATGTCACATCCCTACAACAAACATCTTTTCGACACCCAATCAAACCATAAACTAAGGAGTAACCTACATAAATAAACATATGATTTGATAATCGGACACCGTTCTGTTTTGTCTATTCGTCATTTTTGACAGCAAATATTGAAAGAACATTGACATTTGGGTACGTTCAGGCCAAAGTAACGTTTACTGCTAAGACCTACACAATCGATATCTAAATAAAAATCGTGTTAGTTTCATTTTTCAAAACGTCCGGGTTCGATTCCCGAGCTGAGTACACGTTTTTTTTAAATGTATAAATGCAGTTTTTCTTCTTACTACAATCGATGACATGGTTCCTAAGAGAGATTTTCGTATGCCTTATAGTTTCGACTTTCTCATACTAACCGATCTAAATGTGCCACCCTGTATAGTCTCAGAACACTATGAGGACAGAAGAATGAGGTTCAGCATAATATGGATCGGCTCTACTCTACCTCTAGTGTATGGGCTCTACCTACGATTAAACCCATTTGTGATGTGTGGCGCCTAATAGTGTTGGGCCCACCACTCCTTTTGTCGACTTACTTATCAACACATAATTCTTTTTTGTATAATTTGGTTTTAGTGCTAATGGGCCTAATTCTGGCGAACACATGCTAAGATTAAATTTAAGTTCAGTCTACCTCTTTCTCTTAATATGAATACGAAAAGGATCGCTGACTTAAAATTTGACATTTAGAAACATGCATTCAATTTTCGACCTTATTGAACGTGTTAAAATGCAGTGTTTAGGAGGCACCTCCGTACATGCCGTCTAAAATTGTCTATGGTTCCTGTTACTGAGTTAAGGGTGGATGTGAAAGGGCTGGTAGCAGGGAAAACGGTTTATTGGTAAAATAATATATAAAACAAAACGATATAAAATACAATCAACTGAGCAAACCGAGCAGTGACAGCGAACTGACACAAAAACTAAAACATAACATAACTTCTAACCAAAAAGATCGCATTAAGCAGCCAGTTCGTTTTTTATTAAAACTGCAACACCAGCTTCTTCATAGGCCTCTTCCGGGTATCCGCTTACGTGACTACATCTGCCAGTTGCGCTATTATGTCCGACCCCAAATAAACACGTGAAATACTGCCACATGACCTAGTCAACTAACTGTCAACCACCTCACAGACAATTCACATTCCTCAACTTGTGGTAGTCTCCCACAACCTGATCTTGGTACTAAGGTAAAGAGGTATTCTCGGATACAGCTAGTCCAGACAATATCCAGGAGTCTCACGGGCACAGAAGCATCGTAAACTTATCAAAGCAGCATACCGGCTGACGGTGACTTGGGAAGGGCTGAAATAGTTGAGATCAACAAAACTGAATGGCTTTCGATAGTGTATCGACCGAACTGCAGGATGATCGCCCATTGGTGGTCTCCAAGCTCTAGCCCGTCCGCATTACAAAGCCAAAGACAACTCAGACCGACAGTCCGGCGCTCCGTAGAATCTGAAGATTAAGCATCCAATGACGTATTATTCGTTCAACACCATCTCCGTGTTTCCATAAGCGGCCTTTGGATAGCAGTGAATTATGAGTACACGTCTGGCAGGGTGTTAGGGGTCTAAAACAATTGGGTCAATCTGATCAATGTCTGTAGCGCAATCGATCCTCCTACTTATCTGATTCTTATCTACTTCTAGTTACAAGTTACTCAATCGACTCCTTTATGGCAAGGGTTGATGGTTCTTAAAGGTAGGCAACTTCCTCCGAAAACGAATCTAGCTGGCTCTGTCTTAAGACATACACTTCGGCCATACGTAAATCTTCAGCGGTGAGGTCCTTCTGACCATACCTATTTCTCAACAATGTTACGAACTTGTGGGCCGTAGCTGTAGCTCTTAACAATTTTAAATATAAACTCAGTCTACGTGAAACAGCAACCAAGTGGTTGGGGGTGAGGCTAGTGAGGTGAGATGATATAATGGTTCGGTAAATGATTTTAGCTCCAACGGAAATTTCGCACTACCGGCCATATCTACGGATGGAAATGATGGCCACTCTTTCTCCAAAGCAACTACAAATGACGGCCTATAACCCACCGTGATTCTGGATTAATTATAAGGCGTTTGGAACGTGTGTGCATTCGGTGAGGTTGAAAATATCACCAATCCGGTTGGAAACAAATGGCTTATAAGAGCGCGCATCACTACACAGCCACCAAAGTACGTTTAATATAACATGCCAAAATACACATCACAATGGCTTTTATTTATGATAGCTTCTATGAATGATGACGCAGACTTCAGCGGGGTGATAACTACTAATGAATAATAATGAAGACTTCAGCGGGGTGACTCTACATTAATTACCAATTAGAGCAAGCCTCATACTCCCACGTGCATGCTTAAAACGTCGCTACGCTGCTGTGGAGTATGCTACTTCGCTCGCATCAGAACTTAAGTACCTACAGCCAGTGATTTACGACGTCAAACTCACTCAAACTGTAGCGCCGAAAATGCGGACCAGATGTCGCAACCAATCCCCCCAAATTTTTAAAACAGATTGAGAAAGTTCGTCGTCCCAATTGAACCATTGCTGCCAAACAGACTGAAACATTACGCGCCCTCTAGAAACAATGGGGCTCAAAATCCCGTATTTAGAGTGCGCGTCACGCTTCGTAAGCCGTTGTGGCAGAGTGGAATCTTTGAGCCCACTATTAAAACTGATTGCATCTTGCAATCGTTGCCACTTCAGGCCAAGCACCCGAGATGCGCCATCAAAGGTAGCTAACTCTATTTCCTGAGCTTCCAGAGACCTCAGCTCAGCCGGTAACAAACGAGGTAAGCGAGGCATGCTACCCGGCTTATATTCGTAGGTGATATTAAAGTGTGGTAAATACCACGTGATGTCTACTGGTGGTTCAATACATTTTTTTGCGTATCCTTTGTCCAAAATTGCGTGAATATTTGGCCTATATAGATCAACATACTTACTATCTGCCGTCATCTTCTTTTCCAGCGATGAGAATCGTGAAAGTGCTAAAATAAAATTACGAGGTACTTCGCTTATATAAGGACGCGACAGTAAGCCTGTCTCAAACTGTCCACATGGAAGCCGACGTGTTGTATCCTTCAAAATTCTCAGAGCAAGAGTGTCTGAAGCACCACGATAGTCTATTCTACTTATGCCAATCGACTCTAACGCGAAATATTTCAGAGTAGAAGTATTCATAGACACGCCGCTTGTATCAAACGGGTCGTATAAGTTTGTGTGATTAACGAAATCCACCCGTGTAGTTCTAGTCGCAGCAAACCCGTACAAGACCCACCCTAACGCTGTGCGCACAGCAACGGGCTGTGAAGACTTCCCGGTATGCGTCGAGGTTGAAATAGTAAGCTGCCAATTGTCCACACCGATAATCATCATAGGTTGCGCGTCATCGCAACACAAAACATCAGAAATATCATTAAGGTCAGTGTACTTACTGATATCTTCCCTACGCACAGCTTGGCGGTGACTTACACCTAAATTGGCTACAGAACGGACCCCATGCAATTTATAAGATTTTGTACAGTGTCGGCCCTTTATTTCTAACTCTACATCTTTTACATAACACTTGCGTGACAAACCTCCTACACAATCAATCCGAACTAATTTAGTGCCCCCGTTGACGGCACCAACTTGATTAGAAATTTCGGAATCCACGAAAGTTGCCGTGCAGCCGTCGTCCAATAAGGCATAGGTATCTACGCTGCCGCTTGGACCTGATACCGTGACAGCGACAACTTTCAACAGAGGTCGTTTTTTGGACGAATTCGAGACGTCTGCAGGCAAGGTAGCTGCAGTGTGAGCAGATGTCTTGAACTCGCGTTCTAATGGTTGCGAACTCTTTATACTATTAGTTACATGACTACCGACAGTCGCAATAGAATTCTCGGAATCTGAGTCAAACCGTAACTCTATGTGTGCTAAAACATTTTTCTCTAAGTCAGAATTGTGTAGGAGCCTATGATGTTTGTATGTACAACCCTTTATACCACACACAGATTTGACTTCAATTCAATTCAATTTTTGTTTTATGGCCTCTGTCAGATTTGACAATTTCGCCAAGATCCAGTTTTGGAAAAGACACGAGACTGTAGGGAATTATTAACCGGTTGGGTAACCTGTGGACAAGCACAAACAATAAGTTGGTTAGTTGTTGTTAGTATGTTTATAAATACAAAAATGTATATATAATATTGTACTGTATTTAAAAGGTTATTGTATTACAAGAATAAACTAAACTAAGGACGTAAGTACATTTAAAAAATTGTCTGAGGTAGGTACTAAAGTTTTATATTGTACTTTTTAATATATTTTACCAACACCGAAATAATGAGAGGAATGGATTGAATCTGAGAGAGTATAAAACCCATATTAGCTGGACGTGGAACAGAGTTTGGAAGCAGATCATATAGAGATATGGGGTGTCTAGAGCAGTTAAAAAATATATGTTCTATGGTGCCTTCGTCTAGACCACATTCACATAAGGAGTGATCGCGTATTCGAATTTTGGCCAAAAAAACTGGAGAACAGACATGACCAAGTCGTAATCGGATGATGGTAGAAGTGGAATGTTTATCGGCTGATCGGTGTTTGAAGAACCAAGGTTTGGTCGGGATATCTGTCTGAATCCTTCCATAAAATTTGCCCTTCAAAGCGCGTGAGGTATCCCATTCTAATTTCCAGTTCTCGGCAAGAATAGACCTAGCAGTTAATCGAATGTCTCGAGCGAAGCATTTGGAGTATAAATCGCAGCCTAACATAGTAGCCTCCTTAGCACACGCGTCCACTGTTTCGTTACCTGTGATTCCACAATGGCCTGGGATCCAAGCCAAAACAACTTCTATACCAAGTAGGTGACATCGGTAAAGAGTCTCTCTAATCTTTAGTGTGATAGTAAAGTTATCTCTGGATCGAAGAGGGAATTTGCTAATATCTTCTAAACAGCTACGTGAGTCCGAGAAAACAAGAGATTTACCTAACTTATGAGACTCGATGTAGGACACAGCTTCAAGTAAAGCTATTGCTTCGCCGGAGAAGACAGAGGTCTTTGGGGGACATTTAAAATTTAAAATGATTTTATAGCGGGGGATCCAAACTGCAGATCCTACATTACCCTCCTCCGTTAATTTGGAGGCATCTGTATAAATTTGTAACCAGTCAGTCCACTTGTTAGCTAAAATAAACTTAAAATTTGTATCAGCAGCAGGCATGTCTTTATTAATTCCAAAATTTAATAAAATACTAGGATTAAAAACAAGAGCATCATAATTAACATGAAATAGAGGGTTGCCAGGGTAACAGAATAATGTGGGACCAGAGATATACCTTTCATAACTTTTAAAAAGACAAGGAGATTGTTTGTGAGACCAATATTTAGTTGTGGGAATAAGGTTTTGAAGTTGACACAAGCGAGGAATCAGAGGGTGGTCAGACATCTGGATGATCTTAAAGAAGAACCTGTCAGCTAAAAATTGGCGGCGTAAATGTAATGGAGCGTCAACGCACTCCACTTGTAAAGCATTTGTTGGAGATGATTTCATGGCTCCAGAAATTATTCGAAGGCATTTATATTGAATTTTATTCAAGTCATTCAGGCTCATTTTGCTACATGGCTCCCAGAGGAAAGAGCCATAATCTAGGTGACTGCGAACAATGGCATTATATAAAAGTTTTTGTGAATATGGATGGGCACCCCACCATACTCCTGATACAGCTCGAAGTGCATTTATGTTTTTTTCACACTTGCCTTTTATATAGTTAAGATGATGCGTACCAGAAAGTCTGGAGTCAAGGATAACGCCTAGATACTTGGCCCTATCAGACACTGGCAGAGGATCATTTTCTACTGCAATCTCAATATCAGGAATCCAGTGTTTCCTGGAGAACACTACGACTGAACTTTTTGCTGTAGATAATGTTAATCCATGATCAATAAGCCATTGGTTTAGATAGTAGAGGGCGGTATTTAATCTGACAGTACAGTCAGAAATGTCATCTGATGCATAATAAAGGGTTAAATCGTCAGCATACTGAAGAATGTCACAGAAAGAGTCAATGGTCTTATCCAAGTCACATGTGTAAATACTATATAAAATAGGACTTAGGACAGAGCCCTGTGGGAGACCTTTCCAGACCAATCTGGGAGGAAGGAATGACCCATTTGCTCGGACAGATATAGATCGCGCTGTAAACAGATTACAGATGACGTTAATCATCCTCACAGGAAGACTCAGCTGAAGCATTTTTTGCCTGAGCACTGGAAGAAGGACGTTATCGTAAGCTGATGCTATGTCCAAGAATGCCGCCACCAGATTGTGTCCACGTGAGAAAGCCAAACGAATATCGGCTGATAATATACTAAGGCTATCCATAGTGCCCAAACCTCTGCGAAAACCAAATTGGGAATTTGAAAGAATACGCCTGTTTTCAAGAATCCATTCAAGCCTATTCTTTATTAAATGTTCCATTATTTTTGAGAGAACTGAAGATAAAGCTATGGGTCTATAGGATGATGGGTCTCCTGGGTCCTTATGTGGTTTTAAAATTGGAATAATGATTTGGTGTTTCCAAGATTCAGGAACTGTGCCAGTTACAAAGATATTATTTATAATATTTAAAAAAAAATATTTAGTGTTCCTACAGCAGTTTTTAATAAATGAGTACGTAATTCCATCAAAGCCAGGAGTTGAATCTTGTAAGCTATTCAAGACGCCAGACAGCTCGTCAAAAGAGAACACTTTATCCATTCTATCAGAAGATAAGGAGGTAGACGAGTTATGAGAAAAGAAACAGTCCTCATTGGGGACAAACGGAGGGCACACCTTATTTGAAAATTTATTAAGCCAGAGAGATGAGTCGTTGGTTAATAGTGGGCCAGAGTCAGATAGTGATCTGCGAAATTTTTTAAGGTGGTTCCAAACTATAGAAGCAGGAGAGCGGGGTGATAAGTTTTCGCAAAAGCGAATCCACCCTAGGTGTTTTTTACTCTTTAACAATTTCTTAGTCTTGGCATTGACTTTTTGGAAATCTAAATAGTTTTCTAAGCTAAGATTCAATGTGTATTTTTTTTCAGCTTCCTTGCGATGACGAATGGAGCTGGTGCACTCAGCATCCCACCAAGGAGGAGAAGGAATTCGGTCACAAGAGGAATTCTTAGTCGGGATAGTGATGTCTGCTGCTGAGATTAATATTGAAGTGAAGTTATCATAAAGTTCTAAATAATTAATATTAGAAACTGGAGGAAGTTTACTTATTTTGTCCCAGACTTCTAAGGAAAACCAATCCCATTTGGCTTCACTCAATCTATATTTTAAAAGGGGGGGAGCTGAAGGTTGGATGGTAATTTGAGCATTAATGTTGATTAAAATGGGGAGGTGGTCATTACCATAGCAGAAAGGAAGGATTTTCCATGTAGTGCAGGAGGCAAGGCTAGAAGAGGCGAGTGATAAATCGACTGCACTGGGGTTCTGGGTTGGAGCTGTTCTTCTTGTTGGGGAGCCATCATTTAATATACATAAATCAGAATCATCTAGGACATCCAATAACCTGGAAGAAAAAGAGTCACAAGAGGAAGAACCCCAAAGGGTGTGATGACTGTTGTGTTTTATCGTCTCGCAGATCTTTAATATACTCTTAGCTGCGAGACTATCGGAGAATTGAAACACGAGCTCCGAAATTATAAAATTAGCCTTTTATTTACATCACACAGAAAATACAATTAACAAAAAACAATTAATCAAGACATGACATATCCGTTGTAACAAAATAATAAAATCATAAACAACCTACTATGAGGTTCCAACATCCTCCCCACCATGGCGCGTGATACCAGATGTAGTATCCCGTGCCATACTTTACAAGCAAGTTTATGACAAACATAATACAACTTCCTTTTGAAACAAACCAATAAACAAATACAATATAAATGTTAAAAATACAACCTGTCCGGCACTTTGACTAACCGCCCAGAACGAGTCGTCGTAGTGTTAGGTGTCGCTTGGACAGGACCAGGGTCAGGTGTATTGCACTTTCTGGCGATTAATTCATCGGAATCCACACAATTTAATTCTAATGGGTAAATTAATTTCAAAGCTCTTAACCGCTCTCCATCGCGGGTCTTTACCCGAGCAACCCTGTTAAAACCATCAACCCCCTCAATTACCTCTGTGATCATTCCTAAAGGCCACTCTACACGCTTCTTATTACCTTCCTCTATCAGCACAATGTCACCGGGCTTAACGGTGTTGCGTTGTCTTTGAAAAGGATCTTTGTTAATAAGCAAGCCTAAATACTCCGATCTAAATCGCTGTTTTAAGTCTAACCCTAACTTCCTAATATAACGCCATCGTGAACTTAATATATTACCATCAATTGATGCTATAGGTAAGTCACTGGAATTTGACGATCTATTCAACAATAAAAATGATGACGGTGTTAGAGGTTGCACATTCTCAGAGCTGTCAGATATATAAGTTAGCGGTCGCGAATTTACTATCGACTCTACTTCGCAAAGAACTGTTGCCAATTCATTAAATTGAAGAGCAGCTCTACCTAACACGCGTCGTAAAATCTCTTTAACAGTACGCACCATGCGCTCCCAAAATCCTCCCCACCATGGCGCTGCAGGGGGACTAAAGCGCCATATCAATTTATCAGTCTTAGACTGTACTTCACTCCAATCTATCTCCTTAAAAATATTATAAGCACCCTTAAAGTTTGTTCCGTTATCGGAGTAAATTATTCGAACACCTCCTCTCCTAGCGACAAATCTCCGAAAAGCTAGCAGAAATTCTTCTGTCGATAACGAAACACATAATTCTAAATGCACAGCTCTATACACAGCGCATGTAAACAAAGCGATCCAACACTTTGCTCCTGAACGTAAATACAGCGGTCCCGCAAAATCTACGCCGGTTATTTCAAACGGCGCTCCACATTGCACGCGGTCAACAGGCAACGGAGGCATTGGCGCACTACATGCTTTACTGCTGTACTTCCTACAAACTATACAGTCCTTAACTATCTTATTTACTAATTTCCTAGCACCTATAATCCAATAAGATTCACGCAATTTCGTAATTAATGTTTGAGAACCTGCGTGTAAATATTTTATGTGCATACTATATACAAATCTCTCCACCAAAATACCCTTAGGTAGCAAAACAGGCGATATAAATTCATCTGTATCATCCTTAAGAGTTAGCCGTGTCTTAACTCGTAGGATATCATCGTTGTCCTTGAAAACACATAGCCTACCTTTCCAGGTTTTGTTATCTACGAAACTCTCTTTTTGAAGACATCTAAATATACATTTTTCAGCGTGAATCAGTTCGTCCGCCGGCATCGTTTTACCTAATCGTTTATCGCAATATCTACAATTATAAAAAAATCTCAGACACCATGCTACCATCCTAACTATTCTATCGTAATTACTAAAATATAAAAGTCTATCTGAAAATAATTCAACTTCTTGAACTATCATCGAACTTACACTTTGTTTCAACTCATTACTGGCTTCACGTTCGTCAACGGCCTCTACCGAAACTGGCCACTTGACAGCACTCTGCCTCAACCACTCTGGCCCTAACCACCACTGGCTGTCAAACAAAGCTTGAGGACTGCAACCTCGTGATGGCAGATCTGCTGGGTTCGAATTACTTGGAACGTGACGCCAGTTTTCACTATCTGTTCTATTTACAATCTCCGTAACCCTATTGTGTACAAATACCTTAAAACCTATTTTCTTTCTGATCCAAGCTAAAACTATACTTGAATCAGTCCAGTAATAATATTTCTTCACATTTAACTCTAAGCTATTTTTCACTTCGCAAGCTAGTCTCGCTCCCATCAACGCAGCAAGTAACTCTATCCTCGGAATAGTAACAGATTTTGTAGGCGCTAACCTAGTCTTAGCCATTACCAGCTGAAGTGACACTTTGCCTTCAATCTCCGAGCGCAAGAAAATGCAACAAGCATACGCTGATTGGCTCGCATCGCAAAATACGTGAAGACTGTTATCACTCAACGTTATATCTAAGTTACTTAGCCTCCGGGGTATGTGACATTCGCTCAAACGATGAGATTGACCTAACCACTCCTTTGCGGGTTTATCTAATTCGTCTGGTAACGCTTGATCCCATTCTACACTCTTAATCCAGCATTTTTGAATAATCAATTTCGGTATGATTGTAGTCGGACAGAGAAAACCTAGCGGATCAAACGTACTTTGAGCTATCGATAAAAGAATTCTTTTTGTGATTTTCTCATAATTAAAATTATTCGGCTTACAACAAAGAATATCTTGTCTTGGGTCCCAGTTAATACCTAATACTGACATAGAATTAATCTCGCTGTCTATCATTTCTGGCCCTGTAACCCAACATCTTAGCTCAAACTTTCCGTCTAACATAATTCTTTTAGCTTCATCTATAAATTTGTGCATTTCTTCGGGTGTACGGACACTGACAATACAGTTGTCTACATAGAACGACTTCCTTAGCACAACTGATGTTTGACATTTATATTTCTCTAAGTGATGTAAGATTGTGGCTGATAACAGATATGGGCTCGTCGTGACACCAAATACGACACGTTTATGGCGATAAGTTTTTAAAACTCTTGGTGACTCATTAATGTCACGCCACCATAGAAACTTTAAGTAGTTACGGTCACATTCATTAAGAGAAATTTGCAGAAAGGCCTTTTTAATATCCGCCGTCACGCCTATTGCATGTTTCCTAAACTGTATAAGTAAACGAGGAATCAATTCAATCAAGTTTCTTCCTTTCTCCAAACAAGAATTCAGTGAGAGACCATTTCTCCCTGACGCAGATGCGTCAAATACAGGCCTAATTTTCGTTGTGGCACTCGATTCTTTTACCACTGCATGATGGGCAATATAATGGCCTACACTACTGTCATCCTTTTCAACAATCTCAATCATTTTGCAATCTAACCATTCTTTAAAAACTTTATCGTAATCATCTAAAATGCCTAAATGCATTAGTCTTTTTGACGTCGACTGTAATCGCCTATATGCCAAATCATAGTTCGTCTCTAAATTATAATGTAAATGTTTCCAAGGGAGTTTAACTTCGTACCGACCCTCATTATCTAATTTAACAGTGTCTTTAAAAAATTTTGCTACCTCAAGATCAACTGCTTTCAAACTTTTGACTTCGGCTTCATCCCTAATACCCAACATCTCTAACGCCCAAAAATCTTCTACATCATAGGTTAAAGAAGCATGTAAAGTGGTTGAACTACCTATAGAGCAATACACACCGACCGCCGGGCCTTGAATAGTCCAACCGAGTTTGGTCTCCATTGCCATTAGATTCTCGTCGACACGTTCTGATCGCCCAGTCAACAGTGAACCTAAAACATCACATCCAATTAATAAACCAACATCTGAATTATCATTAATACAATCAGTCAGTACAATACCTTGTTTTCTCAATTTATCTATCAAATTATCCTGTCTCAAAGTTGGTATATAGCCACATATGACAGGTTGTTCTATAACTCTAATATCACAAGAATATGCACAGTCTAAGCTAGAAATATGAATATTAAATAATTTACATACACGTTTCTTTATCACACTTCCGCCAAATACATTATGACTCAATGCAAGTTCGCCAATTGAGTTTAGTGCCAGCTTATCGACAATGTTCTTCTTAATAAAACTCCTTTGGGCTCCAGAGTCTAAAAGTGCTCTAATTTGCAATTTTTTACTACCACTAGAAATGTTTACCTTCAGCGTTTGTAGCAATACTGTCTTGTTAACCTCCGGTTGACTCAAACTCAAAACAGCTTGCCTCGAAGAACCTTCACTAGCAGATGTCGCTGTCGTGGTGGGCACATCTCTACACATTATTGTATGATGTCTCTTTCCGCAAACTATACATCTTGGATTACTGCGACATTGCTTGGCAGAATGGCCTTTCTTTAGGCATATAAAACAAGACCTATTTTTCTTTAAAAACTCTTTCCTTTCTTCCAAGTCCATCTTCATAGCAATCTTACACTCTGAACTCACATGGAAACTTTTCTCGCACCAAATACATTTAGTTTCTTGTTTGACGAAGCAATCCTTGTCGAAATTCTTTTTATTAGACGCTGTAGTCAAACATGCTGCTGTTGCGTACTTGCTCGAGGATTCATCTAAACTAAAATGGGCCATATTAATCCTCTCTTCCGACTCAACTTCTAGTCTAACGAAATCCAGTAACCTTGACAGTGCTTTCTCGTCTTGTGAATGTCTACTCGATCTATTCCACGCTTTCAAAATATCGTTCGGCAACGCCGATTCAACTAGTGGATATAGCAGTGTAGCGTATTTGTCTTTGGTGAGCCCCAACGATTCTAGAGCTAAAATTTGGGTCATGAGCCTATCGTACAATTGTCTAGTCGATATTTTTGAGGCGTTTTTCGAAATGACTAACTGCAAAAGTTCTCTGACATAAAAGTCAATAATTAAATTGTCATTGCCAAATCGATTTTTTAATTGTTTCACCGCTTTCTCATAATTTTCTCCTGACGGTGGAAAACTCTCAATGAATTCTCTAGCACACGAACCTCTTTCCATAGCTTGTACTAAATAGTGCATCTTATCGTCACTGCTCAACTCGCTCTCGTCTTCGTCAATTTTTTTGAATTGAGACCAAAATCCTATCCAGTTTTTAACTTGACCGTCAAAGGTCGGCAACTCGAATTTCGGTAATCTAATACGACGATTATTGATAGACCTCTGAGAATTTGCTATACTTTTTACAGTATCATGCGACTCTACTGACGATTGTTTTACATTTAAAAAATCAGTAGCTCTCTGTTGCAAAATATACCATCTATTCTCATAGGTATCTGCTGCATCCATATCTCCCTCAATAAAATTATCATCGCGATCTTCAGCCTCTAACATGATAGCCATTAATGAATTTTGTATCCGCTGAAGATCGTCGTGATGTTTGGCTAATTTACTTAAATAAGCTGATACCTCGGATTGCTGGGCCGACTCCAATGCTTGCTCTAACTGCTGAGCACAATTCGTGAAGAGTCTTCTCCTGACCCGACGTTCCGCGGTGTAACGCTCCATAACTATAATTCATATACTGCACGGTCGCCAGATGTTGTGTTTTATCGTCTCGCAGATCTTTAATATACTCTTAGCTGCGAGACTATCGGAGAATTGAAACACGAGCTCCGAAATTATAAAATTAGCCTTTTATTTACATCACACAGAAAATACAATTAACAAAAAACAATTAATCAAGACATGACATATCCGTTGTAACAAAATAATAAAATCATAAACAACCTACTATGAGGTTCCAACAATGACAGTTAAAATCACCCATGACTATTAAATGGCCATTAAAAGAGGAGAGTAGAGTACCTAGCTCAGAGATAAGGGAAGAATTCGGATGGGGAATATAGACAGAGATAAAAAAAATATTCATTATTTTGACAGCAACAATGTTAATACCCGGGGAATGAGAGGGAACATGAATATGTTGGAAGGTGAGGGATCGTTTGACGAGGAGGGCACATCCGTCCCAACCGTCTACACTGTCATCACGCACAGATTTGACTTGGCATAAATTAAACTTATGTGATTTGTTTGACAAACATCTATGACATGCTTTATTGTTTCTGACCCACTGCCATCTATCAACTATTGACAATGTCAGAAATTTGTCACATTTATTTATGTTGTGTAATTTGCAACAAAATATACATTTATTCACATTTTTATTATTTACGTGTTCTGTGTTTTTTTCAGCAACGGCATTGCATTGCACCGGTATTTTTTTAGTTTGCCAGTTTGACGATGACGGTGTATCGTGAGGGAAGCCGAATTTAGTCTGAAGTTCTACCTCCCTCATCAAAAAGTTGGCAAGGATTTCCAAACGACTACGTCCGTCTACATGTTCGGCTGCATAATGATACCAGTGCGTGCGAGTAAGAGGCGACAGTTTGCTTACAAGAACACTGAAAAGTTCAGGTGATCGTAGGTAGTCAGATTGGTCTAATAAACGAATTATCTCTACACAGTTTTTTACTCTACACGCGAAATTAGCCAAATCCTTTCCCTCAGTACTAACCCTCGGTAGAGCACGCACACTGTTGATCTCCTGTAACACGATCATTTCGGGTTGTCCGTATTTCATATCGAGTGCATCCACAACCTCCATCGGGTCGCGTGCGGCAACAAGCAACCTGTATACGGCTTCACGTGCGGTCCCGAGGAGCGACACATTCAGACGAGCTAGATTTTCAACAGCAGTGTACGGGGCACGTGTATCTAAAAAGGAACGTTTAAAAACCAACCACTCTGTAAATGACTTCCCATCAAACGTTGGCAAGTGTATGTTGGAGCTCCTCGGCTTATTAACAAGAGCTTCCAAGGCTCGCACAAGGCGACTGTCGTCATTCGTTGCATTAGGAACTGGGCAACATTTATGTCCGTGTGGGACCTGAAAATTAGGTGGAGTGTTAAATAAATTCTTATGAAAATTATGACCGTAGGGTGATGATGAGTCATGAGCAGTTTGAGGTGGGAAATGACTGCGTACTTTCGGCGCAGTGTCCAATGGGGCACTATTGCCTGGACAACCTGACATGGTTACTGCTGCTGATGGGCCTACGTCGTTTTGTACATTGTGCAACCACTTCAATACTCTATGTTGACTACCACTACAGTTAGTTTCGCTACTTAAAGTGCTAGCTCGGCTGCTATTAGCCTTAATTTCTGTGAGCTTAGCTTGTAGCTTAAGGTCCGCCGCTCGGCGTTCCAAAGCGAGTTCCTTTTTTGCTAATTCGTTCTGCTTTTTTACCAACTCGATGACTTCACGGGCGTGCTCCGCTTCAGCGGCGAGCAATTTAGCCTTAACCGTTGAAGACGATCGCACCGAACGCAACGACCGTGATGTGCGCCTTTCTTCTGATCCTGCCAGTGGTAGAGCTGTAGCCAAGGCGGTGCCACCACTATCAGTAGGTGACGCCTCGGGCTCCGGTAGGCTGAAATCCTGTGTGAGGTCAGGCGTGGCCGACGTTTGGGGTGCACTTTTACCCGCAGCCATTGATCGAGTTTCATAACCCATCTTCCTCTGCTAATAATACGCGGAGAAGGACCAAAATGTTACTGACTTAAGGGTGGATGTGAAAGGGCTGGTAGCAGGGAAAACGGTTTATTGGTAAAATAATATATAAAACAAAACGATATAAAATACAATCAACTGAGCAAACCGAGCAGTGACAGCGAACTGACACCAAAACTAAAACATAACATAACTTCTAACCAAAAAGATCGCATTAAGCAGCCAGTTCGTAACAGTTCCTTTGAAATCTCTCTAAATTTAGATGACAGCTCTAAACGAATTCTTGCCATCTTTTTCCTATTACATATTGCGAGAAAGAGATATACTGTACTTAAATTTAAACTTAGAGTGTGCCGCCAGAATTAGGCCCAATATTTTGTTAAATTATAATCAGAATAAAGCGAGAGCAGTTATAATTATAAAATTTAGTAATAATAATCGTTTACAGCCTTAAGCAGGATTTAAATTTGTCTGACGCCTTTTAACGTGACGCGTAAGAGGGCCTAGACAATATGCCTTTCGATAATCGCTATCGCTATCTCTAAGAGGAAAATGTATGGGATTTGACATAAGGCCTCGATTGAGTTTCGATCTAAAATGACAAATCCTGTACATTTTGGTTCTGAAGCTCCTTTACGAGACAGTGAATGTCACTTTAGCTTTTTTATAAGTAAAAGAAGGAAGGAGAAAGAAAAAGAAGAAGATACTTCGTTCAGTCAGCAACACAAAATTCTCTTCATTTCTCCTTACTTATTTTTAAAAAGATGTGCCAGCACCAATTAAATATATGTCCATAGGCGGCGGTAACCGCTTACTACAAAGTGGGCCGTCAGCTTTTTTGTCATATAAGTAGTTGTATTTAAAAAAATCTTATTCATAATCGGAGTCGGCAGATTCGTCGAAAAACATTGTGAACGTGTCAACTCTCCGGGAGCTATGAGTGATTTGATTCAAAATATCGTCAGAAGACATCAGAATGCGACATATGAACGGTAGCCGTCACGTCAGACAACATCACAAACAACACGACACGTCAGATACAATTGTAAATGTAAATCAAGCTTAAACAAAAAAAAATGGGAGTGTTTGGCGGATTTTAATGGCGTAGGTCAAGATTTTTATTTTAATATTTAAAAATTGCGTCGGAGCGAACTTTGTGCTATAAAAGTGGTGTTGGATTATAAACAAAGTGTTAAAAGGTTATTAGAATAAAAGTGATTATGGTGTGAAATACGATCTTTTTTGTGTTTATCCACCTCATCAAGTAGCACATAAAGTGACTGTCATCATATATTTCGCGTCAACTACTCCCAAGAAGGATTAAAATGTGTTACGCCAGCATTTTAATACAATAAAAGAAAAAATAAAGAATTACTTAAGACATGGCTGTATGGGCATTAGTTTCCTTTGCCTTCTCTTTATAGGGAAAATTAACAAAATTTTTTTTTGGGTTTCCTCTCTGTAATGGGAAGGCAAAGAGAACTAATGACATGTGTTATTCTAAGTATTTCTTTATTTCTTCATTTATTGCATTGAAACGCTGGTATTTACAAATTTCAATTGGGAGAATTTGACGCGAAAAGGTGGATGATCACAAAGAGTTCTCATCGTCTATCAGACCATAATCACTTTTATTCTAATAATCTATAAAATACAACTTTTTTGTCTTCTGAGGGTTTCTGAGTCAGAGACACAGATTAGAAAGAGTAGGTCAGAGACATGGTCAGAGAATCATAGTGTAAAATTATTGACTTTTGTGTTTTAAACTGGCAACAACGTCACTGGCCAAAAAGAACAAAACACGTTAAACTTGACGTGGACTAAAGTAGCTGGCTCACTTTTACTGCAAAATATGACAGGATTTACATATTTTATTCTCATATAAAGACGATAATTTGAATTGCTGCGGGTCTAGATGTATAATTCTTGAAACAAAATGGGAATAAATATTGTAAGTTCATGTTTTTTCATACAATACGTAAATGATTTGACAACCTATTTTCTTCAAATAAGTAACTGATGTGTGTAGCTAAGTAAACGTGAAGTAAACCCGGTTCCTCTTTCATTACAGAAAATGTACGGGTTTTTGTGCGCGGTTTTCTTGCCCTTATTATTGGTTCCACATACGGATGGAGCAGCAGTTATTTCAATTGATCTGGGTTCAGAATGGATGAAAATCGGCATCGTGTCACCTGGTGTACCTATGGAAATTGTGTTAAATAAAGAGTCGAAGAGGAAGACTCCTGCTGTGGTGGCTTTCAGAGACGGTGTCCGGACGTTCGGTGAAGACGCAGTCACAATCGGAGTTAGATTCCCTAAAAATTCTTACAAGTACTTGATTGATTTACTGGGAAAACCATATGACCACCCTCTGGTACAAGATTACAAGTAAGGACAATATTTTAAATAATATGTTGTTTAAGTCTAAATATATATAATTTAATTTGGTAGCTGTTACTGTTGAAGTTTCTATATGGACATATTGATGGTTACTGTTGGTAACCATAAATTTACTATTTCTTTGTGGCACTTAACACATTTATATATTTTTGTAAATAGATTCATATCTATCAATTTTTACTGTGTACTAAACACAAGCCACACAATAGATATCATAATGATAAAGAGGGCTGGTAAGTGAAGGTAAGAAAGGGTAAATTTAAAATGTAGGTAAATGTTGTTTTGTAATGACTTCTATTACTTTTATTTTTCAAGCTGTCACACATTGTCAAATCAACTGCACTGAGTATAATTTTCTTCATAATATTATTTTTTGTCAGATGCACTTCTAATCCCTATTAGCTTGTCATTGTTGCACTGTCCATGAAATAAATAGACTCACTCCACTAGCCTGTGTGACCCGAGTCCCCTAGATCATAGTGTTTTTGGTTGCGGAAGAGGAGTTAAAAGCACACTATGCTCCCGTCGTTGCAGAGGTGACCTGCGATGCTCAACACAAGATATTATGTTTATAATTATCCAAAAATACTATCAAATTTAGTGTATAATACTATTTCTTTTTTATAAGAATGACTCCTTCAATTGGGCATTGAACTGACTAAGGAATATATGAATCCTTAGTCAGTTCAAGCAAAATCTAAAGAAATAAGAACATTATCATAGCGGGTGCAGGTAGTAAATTAAGCACTAGTTTCAGCACTAGCAGCTGCAAAATATGCCCAACAAAAAAGTAGGCACTCGGAGATACAATAGACGACACCACAATGCCATGCCAGAGAAATACTTGCAGGACATATTATTCATAATTTGCAATGAAATTTTTTTTACACAACTAGATGACAAACAAGCTGATGGCCTCCCTGATGATAAGCAGTTACTGCCGCCTATAGACAAACATCAATTATTATTATAACAAGTCAAATCAATTTCAAAATTCCAAACAATAACATTTAGACTATAATAAGCCTTGCTTATCAATAATTCTTTTGCTTTGAGTCTAAATGCAAGAGAATTCACCATTTCCAATAATTAAGAGGGAAAATTATTATATATTAGTGGCGCTTTACAATATACACTGCTATTGAAAAGCATAATTTTATTGGGTGGAATACAAAGCCTATTTTTATGTCTAGCACTCCTAAAGTTTCTAAATAGTTTAGGTTATTTCTTACAAAGATGACAACTTCAAATGCCTGCCGTGCCCAGTAATTACACTGGATTCCTTTCTCTTCAATCCGAGACACAGCGAACTGTTCCAAAACACAGTGGACTGGTGATGAACTGATTCTGAAAAATAAAATATATAAAATAAATAGGTACACTTTAAGTTGCCATACTACTTTGTAATCCAAAAAAAAAATATATTAGAATAAATATTTTTGTTTTATTTTAGTTTAAAGTTTTTTTTTTAAAAATAATTGTGTCTTAACATTATGATAATCTATCTGTACACAAAATAAATAATTCATTATTCATGAATTAGAGTTTTAAACCTTTAAAATATCTCATAGGTCTTCTAGGTTATGCGCGACCGCTTCCATTACAAATGACCATGCACCCGCTTGAAGGTTAAAGATATTGAAAATTATACAATTTATACTATTATAATGCTATATTTTCATGATTATGTAATAGTCTCTCAATTTTATTTGTGTTCAAAAGGAAAAGGTTCCCATACTATGACATTGTGTCATCTCAGCGGGGCACTCCGGAGTTTATTCATGATGAAAAAACCAGGTTTAGTCCTGAGGAGCTGGTGGCACAGTTACTAGCTAAAGCTAAAGAGTTTGCTGAGATTAACCATGGTAAGTATTAAAAATATCATTTTAGTAAAAATTCTCTACCCTGTCAAGCATCAGATTCCAGACACAATTGATTTTTCAATAATTATAGATCTCCAAAGGGATTTCGCCACTTGACAGATAAAATATGTATTTTTTTGCATATTTTTTCACAAAACCCATTTATTTATTGATTATAACCTCAAGTTCCATTTTCAGTCTAACTTCTTACATTCTCCTAACTAATATAAAGAATACTGCAATTTTCTGTCTGAGTTATTTATTAATTTTAGTACATACAAAATAAATTTATTCTTACAAGAAATGCTTAGGATTAAAAAATTGATGAAGGAAAACTGAATGGTCTGTATTTTCTTATTATAAATATATATTTATATTCCAGGGCAACAAATCAGTGAATGTGTTATCACTGTGCCGGGATACTTCAATCAAGCAGAGCGCCGAGCTTTAAAAGAGGCGGCGTCACTAGCTGGACTTAATGTTTTACAATTGATCAATGATTACACTGCTATTGCGATTAATTACGGCATCTTTAGAAGAAAGGTATGATTATAAGGTCTTAGTATGTTCAGACAAAGTTATAAAGTGTTATTTCTATGTAATCATTCAATAAATTAGGCTTTAAGTTTTACATAACTTCTAATTACCACTTTCATTTAGAATACAATTTAACACAATAATTTGAAATGTTTGCACAGGTGATACTGTTATTAAGATTTCTGAGAATTCAGTCTATATGTATACTCAATTATTTTCATACTCAAGGTTGTTGCCGTTAGAGCAAATGCTGGAAAGAAAATCTATCAATGTTGAAGTTTGGAAATCATATAAGTTCTAAGGATATGTAATTTATGTTTACTACAGTTTTAAAAAAGCTATATTCAATATATTCATTAATATTTATAACTATTTAACTGAATTCTGGGCACTGTTTAATATTCTCATTTGTTTTAGGAAATTAATGAAACAGCATGGTACACATTATTCTTTGATATGGGAGCAGCATCAACCAAGGCTGCCCTTGTGGAATACAAAACTGTTAAAATAAAGGAGAGAGGCTATGTAGAGACTGTACCACAACTGCAGGTTTTGGGTGTTGGGTTTGACAGGTATTTTATTGTTGGATATAATATAAGTAAAATTTAGTCCACTCTATTAAACAAAATAATCATAGTTATTGAAGGTTGTGGCATGTACATTAAGGACCAATGAGTGGGAAGTTCGCAATTTTTCGTTGATATGGTCTATGTGTATGGTAATTATGCAAAGTATTTACACAAGCCAACTAGTAGTTTTTAGAAAAAAAAAAACTGAAAATAGATATTTTTCATAGTATTGGACAATATTTTGGCAAGTTTCATTCATGTTTTACTTGTTTATCATCTATCAGACAAAGGTATGATATCATACAGCTACAGATAAAACTAAAATATTTGTGTAAAACGCAAAATTGTTTTAATAATGACAGTTAATTGTATAGTAATAATTTAATATACCTCATTAAATATAGAAAATGCATGTACCTAACCTAAACCAAATGATTTACTAACAATAAATGAATAAGAGAATCATTTGGGCTAGGCTAGAACAGTGACTAAATACGCGCGAAGGCGAGCGAGCGTAGCGAGCGTGGCGCAGCAGGGGCCGTTGTTTTGTTATTGAAAATATTGATAAATGATGAATGAATCATGAATCCAGCATTCATGGGGACTCCCCCCTAAACTTAAATCCCTAAATTTACTGCTTGATGCTTGCAAAAAATGTAATGATAATCATAATCATAAATCTTTATTGTGGAATTTGGTTTACATGTGATAGATAGCACAAATGTAGGTGCAATAGAAAATTAAAATAATATTGATTTACACAATTACCTCATTAGGCATACAACAGTAAATTTTATAATAGAAAAGTACAAGATTCAATGTCAAACCACAAATGTCTTTTCAGTTTCTTAAATTTAATTTTAAATTATATTATTGAGGAAAATAATAATACCGATAGGAATTACTTATAGAACCATCAATCATGTCAACAAAGATTATTAATTAAAATTTTGTATCAAAATATTATTTTATGCTATAGAAACAATTATCAATGAGAAGTGTTTTCTATCGCAATTTAAATTGCCGCAATTGGAGTGTATGGGTGTGGATAGATGATTATGTAATTTATTCTGTGAAAATACCTATTCTTGTTATTAATTTATACCTACACCTACACGGTTGTAACTTTGTGTTGATTCCTAATCTCTTTCGACCGTGAATATATCTGAAAATATGTGTTCGCTTTGGATGGATGGGTTCAGGGGATAGGGATGAAAGTACTCTGTGATCCTATTACTCCATCTCCACAATTTTCGTGGTCTTTTGTTACATCCACTATGTTTCCCTAACTTACACCATTGTGGCTAATGCACAAACTGTGCGAAGCCAATAAATATAAAAAATACAAAATTATGACTAAAATAGGTTAGTCAATTGTGTATAGATTGGTAAGTGTCAACTAACTAATTCTATCCTTTCTTTATTGAAGTAGAATGTTTTTATTCTGCTGAGAGAGATGAAATAATTTAAGTTTTAGAGAATGACAACCATTTACACCACTATATTGTTTTATGATGAGTAAACCCATGTGTTAACAAAGAGTGGGTGTTACGTGTGGGGTGAAAAAATCTAATTAAAAAAATGTTATCATAAAAAACTACAAAAAATCTCTTTCTCTCAATATGAATACGAAAAGGATGGAAGTCTTTTTTTTATATAACTAGATGACAAACACGGTGACGGGCCACCTGATGGTAAGCGGTTACCGCCGCCTATAGACACCTGCAATAAGAAGGAAAAATCACTTGATATTGCAGGTGCGTGCGTTGTCACCCTGAGCCCTAAGATGAAATGCCGTTATTTTGCCGCCATTTATTTTGACGTTTAGAAACGTGCGTTCAATTTTCGATCTTATTGAACGTGATAAAATGCAGTGTTTAGGAAGCACCTCCGTACATGCTGTCTAAAATTGTCTATGGTTTCTTTAAAATCTATCTAAATTTGTTTGACAACTCTTAACAAATTCTTGTTATGTTTTAGAGTGTATCTTCAGAATTAGGCCCGATATGCAACATAATTTAGATGATGGTGGAAATTATAAACCTTTATTGTAATACTCATTTTCAATTTTAGTATAACTAATTTAATTAAAAATTATGGAGGATTCCGAATTTGCTAGAAAGCTTGAAAGAGCTTTAGGTTGGGAAGAAAAATGTTCATTGTGGAAAATATCTAAGCAATTTAATAGTAAATTAGCCAATTTTAATTATATTTATTCAGCTTTCTGAACCTGAATATCTATTGTATCTGGGTTGTCAGAATGTAACAGATCAAATTGTAATTTTATTTCAGAACTCTTGGAGGTCATGAGATGACACTCCGTCTTCGAGAACACCTCATCAAGGCATGGCAAGCAAATGGTGGAGGTGATGTCAGAGCTTCTCCCCGGGCCATGGAGAAGCTTCTCAAGGAAGCTGAGAGGTTGAAGGTGGTGTTATCAGCTAACACTGAACATTATGCTCAAATAGAGAGCTTGCTTGATGATAAGGATTTCAAACAGTTGGTAAGTATTGTTATATGCCATTTGTGAGGACCTATAATTGGCTTTTTGTTCTTTATTTTAAGTTACTTATTTTGTTGTAATAGCTAAATATATTTTCATCAAGTGTGACTTAATACTTGGGTTTATTGTGTATTGTTGTCTTCTGTTTTTTTTCTTCAAATATTTATTAGGATCCGTCTTCAATGTCATTTGGTTAATTCTGTTTAAATTAAACACATTTAATTTGTCATTTGTCAAGGTTATTGTAAACGAGAAACAAAGGTGTTTTCATTCCTATATATTTTTAATTGTAATAAAGTGTATTGTTTGAAATATAATAATATCCACATTGTGAAGGCTATTATTAACTTATAACGCGAAAACAGAAAGAGTAGAAAATAGGGTTCTTTCTCCCATGTCCTCGGTAGCTCAATGGTTAGGATAGTCACTCAGACTAATAGGTCGCGTGTTCACATTTCGGCCCAGGACATAACTTATTTCTAGTCTAAATAAATTTTAAATATTTTTTCTTGTTTCTTTGTAACTGAATTAAAATGTATTATAGTAAAAAATATTTAAACTCATTGATTTGTCTTTGGACATTTGGTAACTATAGCCTATATAAACGCTCGTAGCACCTTGGGCACTACTGACACGCTGTTTACCCTTTAGAAATCAAGAGAAAGCGTTAGGTTGCCATCAAAGGAAACAGATTTTAATGTTGAAATGAAAATCTACTTCGACAGGTCACACGGGCCGAATTCGAAGAGCTCTGCAGTGACTTATGGGCGCGAGTATCTGGCGTAGTTGAACGCGCCGTCAGTTCTGCTGGCGGTGCCGGCGCGGGCGCCCGCCTGATACTGGCTGGTGGAGGTGCTAGAGCCCCGGCGGTACATGCAGCCCTACGAGCTGTGGGACACGAGCCGGCCAGGTCCATCAACGCTGATGAGGCTGCCACTATGGGAGCAGTATATAGGTAAGTGTGTTACTGTGTAAGTCTTGGGCCAGACGGATAGGCGACAATTTTTGACCGTTGCCGAGGTCCTTTATGGGCGGGGTATGGCGGATAAATCTGTCCGGGGCACTTCGACATGCTGCAGTGGCGCTAGTGAAGTGTCAAAAGGGACTTCGTAATTGGAATAGTTTTACGAAAATTTTTGTACACTCTTTTGTTTACATCTTGGGTCCAAACGAAAAGAATGGACTATAATTAGTCTTTGCTGACGTTGCTGCTACTACGGAAGCTGTTAGATCTAGATCCGAGATTAAACTCCTGACTGCCGGCGTATAATGTTATCCTAATTCCTCGGTGTATTACATATCAAACAGGCTAGCCAAAATGTGTCTGGAGTGTAAGCTCGAGTTTTACTCATATTTTGACGTAATACCTGTATTTCGCCAAGTGGCTTTCAAATGGAGAGGCCTATGTCCAGTAGTGGCTGATGATGATGACGTCATTGAGTCATTATAATTTTTATCTCCATTGTCTATCTCGTAGAGCGGCGTCGCTGGCTACTGGGTATAAAGTGGCTGCTCTGAACGTGCGAGACGCCGTCCTTCTGCCTATCCAAGTGACCTTCACCAGGCATGTTGATGGAAACGAGAAATTGGTAAGTATACTTATTCGTTTTTTATTCAAATTAATGATAACGGGGTTATAAAAGCATACGTCACTCACGTGCTTTACCAATAAGCCTGAAGATGATCACCATTTAACAGATAGCATTCGCATATCAATGTATGTTATGAAGATTGATTACGAATATTGAATTCATATCCCGAATTATATTTTTTTACCCCTATATTACCTTCTGATCAATATATCAATCAACAATAATAACGGTTAAATCTGTCTGTTTCAGGAGACGGTAAATAATTTCTTATATTTTTGATGTGGCAATATTTTTATCAACAATATTTTCAATACAGTTGTAGTTAAATGCTTGATTTGCTTGGAAAGGGTATGGATATAAGGTGTGGGTGTGTGGATGTGATATTTTTTCGCAATAATTAAGCAGAGCCCTGTCTGAATATTTATTTATGAAAATATTATTGTGTATCTAGTATTGTAGTGTCAATAATCAACTGAATGAATCAATGTTTGTTTACAGATCAAGAGGACTCTCTTCGGCCCCATGAATCCTTACCCACAAAAGAAAGTAATCACTTTTAATAAACACATTGACGATTTCTCTTTCAACGTTAATTATGCGGAGTTGGAGCACATTCCGTCAAATGAACTCGTTTACATTGGAACTTCCAACCTTTCACATGTTGTCTTGAGCGGAGTTGGCGCGGCGTTGGCCAAACACACCGGTGAGAACGTCGAACACAAAGGAATCAAAGCTCACTTCAACATGGATGATTCGGGCATTCTTAACCTAGTTAACGTAGAGTTTGTCGCTGAAAAAACAGTTACAGACGATGAAGATACAGATAGTACATTGTCTAAAATAGGCAGCACGATCAGTAAGCTGTTCGGATCAGATTCCGAAACGCCAGATAAAGCAGAGAAGCCTGAAGAGAAATCAGAAGAAAAACCCCTGAATGCTGAAAAGAACGATACTGCAAAGTCCAATGAAACAACAACAGAAAAACAAAACGCAACTGTAACAGAAAAACCCAAGCCAAAAATAGTTGTGCTTAAAGAACCAATCAAAACAAATGAAGAAATTCTGAACTTGCAACCTCTAACAACAGATCAATTTAAAGCATCCAAAGACAAGATTATTGAATTGAATGCCATAGATAGGAAGCGTGTAGAGAGAGAAACCGCTTTGAATAATTTGGAAGCCTTTGTTGTTGATGCTCAAATGAAAATAGATATGGAAGAATATGCTGAATGTGGAGTCCCAGAACAAATTGAGCAGATTAGAAAAATATGTAGTGAAACCTCTGAGTGGCTTTATGAGGACGGCTATGAAGCAGCCACTGAAATGTTCGAAGAAAAATTAGCGTTGCTTAAAGACAAGACTAACCCAATATTCTACAAACATTGGGAACACAGGGAAAGGCCTGAAGCTATAGCGGCTATTCGAAATATGCTCAACAGTTCAAAGGAATTTCTGAAAATGGCTAGAAACTTCACTAAAGAATCTAACGCCGAGAGAGACATATTCACGGAAGTTGAAATTGGAGTTCTTGAAAAGAAAATAGCAGAGGTTGAAACTTGGCTTAACAAATCTATTGAAGAACAAGACGCTCTGAAGAAGAATGAAGATATTAAGTTGACAGTTGATAGCATAAGAGAAAAAATGGCGAACTTGGACAGAGAGGTGAAGTATCTATTAAATAAGATGAAGATATGGCGTCCGAAGAAACCAATTAAGAAAGAAACTGATACTAAAACAGATAACAAAGCAGATAATAAAACAGAAGAGGTGGTAATTGAAGCTAAACCCGATAAAACGGAGACACAAGAGGAGAAGCCTGCAGCGACTACTGATGCTGAAGTAGATGGTTCAGACAAAGATTCTGGCGGAAGCACAGAGCCACCGCTGCGGCTAGGAGACGGCACCGATGAACATTCCGAATTATAATATTGAAGAGTGGAGTAATTGAAATTAGTCTAATTTATTTTTTACTTCGAAAGTCGGTGTGACTTGTTCGCGTTTCGTGCTGTTGTAAACAGTACAGAGGGCGAGTAGATCCTTTCTATAATGAAATACAGGATTGACATAGTATAGTTTATCCAAATGATCACTGATCACAGATGGATTACATTCTAGTAAGACTTTCGCTTTGAATTTAAAACCAGTCTTAGGTTGCTGTGTTGTGTGCAACTAGGGTTCTAGTTGAATTATTTATTTATATTTATATAATCTTAATTAAATTAGAAATGGATTAAGAAATAGGTGATTCAGATGTTTTAGCACAAATTAATGTATGGCGCGAAAAGCGAACACGTCATAATTAAAATCTCAAATCGTATTAAAGCCGCCTTTTAATTCTTGATACCATCTGAAAACTAAATTATTTATTGTTTTGTTTACTTTTTTACTCATTATTTTTATGAGAGCGGCTTCTCTCTGAGTTTTCTAACGCAGTGGCCCCCTAAACAAAGGACGCGAGAATGTTATATTTATTGTATGTAGTTAACTATTATGTGATATAAATGGCTATAAGTTCGCGAGTATTGAATCATTCTTAGCTACAGGCATCCAATTGAATGATTGTACAATTTTATTTGTAAGAATTTTATAAGTAAGAAACATTAAATAGTGCAAGTACTCAGAGCGTAAAAAAAGCAAAAAAAATCTAGCTGTTATCTACGTGTGTTAGTTTTCTTTATGTTATCATTGTTTTGTTGTTACTATTACTAGTAGTCGATTCTCGCAGTCATTTCTGTTTCAAAGCTTACGCACTTGGGGACACGAATTAATGATTTTCATACATTTGTAAGAAGTGTAACTACAATGATAAGGGAATTTAAAGTATAGGTGCGATTGGACTGGAATGTGCGTAAGCTTGGAGATTTATCTTTTGAAACCAATATGAGCGTATGGAGTTATTTTAAAATAGATGCGATTGAGTTGTAAGTGTGTGGAGGTAACCTGTAGCGACAGAACTCGTTAAATGTAACGTAAATGAGAATCAATACCCAGTCGCAAAAGAAAATAAATATACAATGAATAAAATATAATCGTTTAATTTAAAAATAGTTTTACATACCCTGAAATGACTTCATTTTTAGTTGATGTATCTTTCATTGAAAATATACATTTCCGTAATTTTATTTTGAAAGACATTTTGGAAAATGGATATTATGCTAGAAGAAAAAGCACATGCATAGATTCTGACTTTTTTCTTTTTCTATTTTAAATATTTTTTTATAAAAACATTTTCTAAAAGTAGATCACTAGTTCACCGAGCGATATATTATCGCCAGGCATTTCGATTAAGCCCAATGGTAAAATAAATCGGCGAAATGTATAGTACTAGGTAAATCGTTGGTAAAATTGTCTGATATTTTTATTTTCTTGTATTCTGAAGGCCTTTCCCTAATCTGGTCAGCGGGATTTTGCGACTCTAAGAGAAAAGTATAAACGCAATTTTGTCTTCTACTAAGTGGACAAAAGTGGCGGAGAGAGATTTTATCCGCGACTTGTGCTATTACCGATTATTCGTCAACACGACAAAAAAATATCTTCACTATAGCAGCGTTGCAATGCACCTGCTCATATTTTTTGTTGATGCGTATCATCAATGATGTATTGCTAATCTTATTCAATGTGGCGTCTGTAGACAGGAAAAAAGACAGAGCAATTATTAGGCGCTTCGATATTTTATTTTGTCAATAATATATCTTAGCATTGGATCAACGACCATTTTTAACCGACTTCAAAAAAAGGAGGAGGTTATCAATTCGTCTGTGTTTTTTTATATATTTACCAGATATTGATGATTCTTTTTTTGATCGATGGATCCCATTTGGTCCCATATACCTATACCTAAATGTTTTGAAAGTCCGTTAAGGAGTTTGGTTTGTAATAAAAAAAACTGGAAAAATTAAGTCGTACTTACGTATGCGAAATTGCGGATTTTTGCTTTCCTATGATTTTCTTGTGAAATGATACGATAGTAGAAAAACAATATAAACTCACGGTCACCCATCTAGCTTTGACCTTCAAAAGTTATCACTAAAAACGATGAAAAAAAAAATTAATCAAAAATATCCTATTCGTTTTTTGGAGTCAGTTTTAATTTTTGTTTTGTTCACATCGGTTCTATGAACCTTTTTCTGTAATTTCTGCTAGCCAGATTAGCTAGCGATATGCATAACCTATGGAATCTCACAGTTTTGGCTACTTAAGATAGATCACATGGTCATGGTCAATGCTAACTGACCCTCTGGCGCCGCCCTCTGGTGCAAAACCCATTCGCTGCGGCAAACGCCGATCGGCATATTTCCATTTCACATCCAGGTGCGGCATACCTACGCCGTCATTCTAGTATATTTTAATTTAAAAACGCAAACTACCAAATCGATTTTAAAAATATATGGGACCGAGTCACAGATTAATAACAGGACCGAGTGGCTACTATTCCGCATCGAACAACAAAAGAATCACGTAAATCGGATCAGAAATCTCGGCGTAATCGGTGTAGAAAAAAAACCAAACCAACAAAATTGAGAACCTCCTTGTTTTTGAAGTCTGGTAACCAGTATGACATTCAATATGAAAATGCGACGTTAGAAGTTAGGCGGTCACCCCGCGGGTGTAGCTCGCATCTTCGGCCATCATCACAATATAAATCAAGTGAGATGACGGACAAGAGCTACACTGATAATAATTAAAAAATACTTATCACAATAATGTTTGGACTAAACAAACAAACTAAAAATCTTAGGATGTATTTCGATCACAGATTACGACTATTCACAATCCAGGTGACTGCTCTAACAACCCCTGAGTTATAAGGACTTTATGGATCTTATCTTCAGCTAAAACATTTTCCGCAATGTATGACAATCTAGACACAATAAACCCCCCGATTCCTGTTGGTCATATCATCAGTATGACGACGAGGATATATGCTTTGTTAAAGGAAATAAACTATTATTCTTATTATTATTATACTTATACAATTGTCCTCCTGGTCATACTGTAACACTTATTTTTATAAAAAGATTTCTCCTTCCTCTACTGCTGAATGCGTTTTGCGCCGTCTAGCTGGTAAGGGACAAAAGGCTAACATCTTGTCCCTCAGGTTCGACGGACGTAGGTAAAGAGATTAGTTTACTACGAAGCGGGGACGCGACGTCCAGAGAATCGCTATAAAAAGACTGCGATGCGAGACTACGCAAGGAGAATAGACTTCCCTAAGGCAGGTACAATGAGCTTTCGTAACCGCTACAGCTGGCCGAACATCCAACCAATCAACCAACCCTTAGACTTCTCTTAGCCCCACATCTAGTAACGGAGTGAGCTTTTTTGACCGCTATTTTTTTTTTTATACTACTAAGGTGGCAATCAAGCATACGGCCCACCTGATGGTAAGCGGTTACCGTAGCCTATGGACGCTTGCAACACCAGGGGTATTGCAAGGGGGGGGGGGGGGGGTTACATTTCTGGCCGAACATTCAAACCTCCCAGCCCCCATTTAGTAGCAATGTGAGCTTTGTGACCACTGTATCTGGCTGAATCGTGGCGATTCACACACGGCACCGCGCACTGCCGCGGTATGCGGTGGAGCGGATCTCATGCCGCATTGGCCTCTTTGAAATCCGTTGCTGCCCTACACACGAGCACCACCCGACCGCGCGGTCGGGCGATGCTCACGCCGCCACCGCCCCTTCCGCGCGGAAGGGCGGCGCTTTGCACACGAGGAACCGCGTAACCGCGCGGTTTATCGTGGATGCAGGATGTTCTTGGGTCATTCTACTATAGTCCCCCAAATTAGAATTTTAGTTTTGGTTATAAATCGTTTATCGTTGATTTTATATGCTACTAATTTCAGTATATTGAGTAACGTATAGACAGCATACTTTTTGGGATATTAAATTGTTATATTTTGTTTTATTTCGAAGTTTCTCTAATTGGGTAACGCCAGTGACAATGTGTTAATCAAATTTATAATAAAAATAATCAATCAAAAAAATAATCAATAAGTGAGTGAATAAAAATTACAGATAGTTTATATTGTTTAATTTATCAAATATCTCATTTTTAATTCAGGTAACACGAAAGGCACAATTCGAGGTACTGACACTGTTAAGCATAAATCAGCAAAAATAATTTATGAATTTCGCTGTTCCTCTAGATTAATATAGTTTGGAGTATTTTTTAGGACCTACTCTGAATAAATTGAAATCGAAAAAAATTAAACAATTTGAAACAAAAATTTGATAAGACACCTTTTAGAATAGTTGATTCACTTTCTTGTCAGTGTCTGTGATTGAATTGGTCAAAGCCACAAGAAATCTATCCGCGCGGACAAACGCCTTAACCGCCTTACCGCGCGGTTGACCGCTACAAAATCCGCTTCACCGCCACCGCCTACCGCGGTGGTGGTCGTCGTCGTCGTCGTCGTCGTCGTCTCGGCAACCACTGCGCGGTCATGACGACGCGCTGCGAGGCCGACATCGAGACAGCGCGCAGTGGTTGCTGAGACGCGAGACGCAGGACGCGCGTGCGGTGATGTCGTGGCCAGGCCGTAAGCTCTAGTAGCAGGGTGAGCTTTTATGACCATTAAAGCTGGCCGAACATTCAACTAACCCTTTGACTCCTCGTAACCCCCCCTTCATGATAGTGTCGTATAATGTGTCTTTCTTATCTAAAAAAGTAGGTAACCCGAAACATAAAGTAACTGACGCGACTGCACGTAATTATGATAAAATTTACAATGACAACCGCTATGGTGTCTAATTTTGTAAAATGATTAATTACATTACGTTTAAGTAGTTGTAAAATATGGTCGCGAAACGGGAACGAGTCGTAGGTACCTACTCGTATCCGTAACGAAATTGGTATATTTACGTGATGAGAATACGCCCGCCTTATAGTTCCCTTGTTTAAATCTACATAGATTAATTTAATAGCGGCCAAAGAAGCTCATCGCTCGATTGGAAAACTCAGAGAAGTCTGTCTATCTGTTGATTGGATGTTCGCCCAGATATTATTATAGCGGCCAAAAAAGCTCACCCCGATACTAGTGGGCTTAGAGAAGTCTATTGGTCTATTGGGTTGCTTGGATGTTCCGCCACATATAGCGATCAAAAAGCTCAAAAGCTCACCCCGCTACTACTTAGTGGAGCTCAAAGAAAGTCTATGGGTTGTTTGGATGCTACAGTGGCGCGTTGAGAAATCTATTCGTTGCTTGGATGTTTGGCAACTTATAGCGGTCAAAAGCTCACCCCGCTACTAGTGGAGCTTAGAGAAAGTCTATGGGTTGGTTGGATTTAGGGCCACATATATATAGTGGTCAAAAAGCTCACCTCGCAACTAAGTGGGGGCTTAAAGGGATCTATGATATGGTTTGGTATTCTGCCAGATACAAAGGTAAAAAACTGCCCACGCTACTAAATGGGGATTATAGTACCTATAGAGGAGTCTATGGGTTGTTTGGATAGTTGGCTTCACTCTACGGGATTTAAATATTTTCTTTCCAACGAGTCAATAGGTAACGTACCTATAGGTACTTAAATGATTTCATTCCATTAAAAGTCAATGTATTTGATGCTGAACACTAAAATGCGTCTGTGATTACTTTTTTGACACATTTTTACCTATAATACATAGTGGTGCCGTCAATGCGACAATTTTAAACATGGGCTTTATTAGTCCATAGAAATGGTATGCCACTTTCAAAAATATCGTATTCGTTTGATAATTTCATGACATTTGTATGAAATATGCTGCCAACGTTACACTATTTCATACAAATGTCATGAAATTTCTATGGACTAATATAGCCCATGGTTAAATTTATTGTCGCATTGACGGCACCACCCTGTATACTAGCTGACGCAGCGAATTTTGTACCTGCTGAATTAAATTCATTTTTATATTTTCATTTTTATTTTATAATAACACCCTATTTGAATTTTTATGTAGGTATCTAAAGTGTGTTTAGGTAGGAAATTATGTGAAAAACCTCTACCTATTTAGTGTCGATTTGGAATACGACTGACACAGACTATAATATTACTTACTTAGCGAATTATAATTTGTGCGCTGGTAAATTATTATTATTAATAATATGAATGGCCAATTATCACTTAACGACTCCTACTCATCAAAACTGGCTCAACCATAACCAAAGCCTATCTTGTTCCTTAATTAACTTCTGCATATTATTTCCTTACTACGACCCTTGCTATTCTAAAGCTTCATTTCCACCTAAACACGCCGTACTAACCTCTATTCAATAATAATAAGATTTAAATTCGCACAGTCGCAAGAGAGCATGGTTCACCGCAAAGGATTAAAGCGGCTTATTACTCGGGAATGATGTTAATCTTCTAGTAATTAACATTGGCAATTAAATAGTAATCTGGTCTCGAGTCCACTAGTCATGAATATAAAAACTGAACGTATTGGAAACGACATAAAATACTGTCTGTCGACAGCGGTAGGATAGGAAATTAGGAATGCGGTGTTGCGAGCGTTGGTACTGCAGAATGTGCAGAATGGACCATTAATGCGAGGTTTTTGCTCTCACACGATTGTCTTATTCATTCTTGTAATAAGTGTTTAAGTATATCTTCATTATGGCATGAAAATAATTTGGTATCTTATTCTTTTCAGAATTATGAAGCTTTGCAAAATGCTAAACTCTTAATTTTAATGACGTTTCGCGGATTAAATCATGTAGACCTTGACTTTTAAGTGAGAATATGGACAGCATACTGATATAATTTTTAGTGGGATAATTTACACATTAATTGTAAGTAATACTTATTTTATTAGAGGCTTGTAATTCTTGTAAACCACATTACCACAGTATAAAGTGGGCGATACTCAATTTAAGAAGTTCATTCTTGGAACGTTTGGAATTCAATGTTTCTTTCAAAATGTATGAGAATTTGTTTTATTTAATAGTTGAACTCGAAGCGAGATGAGCAGCAGCGCACGGAGGGACACGCTCCATACAAGGGCGGTCATAAATAGTTAAAGTCCTGTTACTATCAATACATTGTATTATTTTAGTGACTTATAGTTGTAAAAGTGTTTTAGGAACATTAAAATGAAAGAAGTACATGTATTTACGGAATAAAAAACGTTTACTTCAGTAAAAAACAAATATAAACAATAACATACTTTTACCTAAATTTATCATGAACAAACACTTAAAAATTGGAATGTAAAACATATATTTTAAATAAAATAAGAGTCAAAACATTGATAACATTATTTAATTATAATAAAATAATAGAAATAAATAAATTAAAATTAATTAAATACAAAAAAAACAAAACAACTAACAAAATACAAATAAATTATTCTTATTCTAACAATATTAAACATGTAACAATTCTATTACACTTTGTGACAGAGTATTTTTCTTTTTAGGGGGAAGTTTCCGAAGACTTGTAATATAAGGATCTGAATGTAATAATAGTCGTTGTATTAAATCTTGATTGGTAACTTCACGTGACATTTTTCGAGTGTGACTTCGTCTATAAATTTTGATATACTTATTTGTCGCTTCAGCAGCTTCTTCGGAAAGTTCTCCTATAGATAACAATGCATAACTTATAATATCTGATCCATGTACGAGCACCTTGTGGACAGAAGCAGGAAGACTTGGCAGGATACCACGGATATTCCTCGACCAGGCTGTATGCTGTTTGTAATGCATAGTCTTTAAACTTGCATTCATTAATTTTATGTCCAGAAGATAACGTTTGTAATATTACACAACAACGATCTATGAGATCCTTATTCAAACCTGTAATTTCAGCAGATACAGCTGATTCCAAAAAAAACTTCCTGGCCGTGTTTCCGTCGTTAGACGTCCCGCTTCCACCACTACGCGGCTTGTCAACTATTAAACCTAATCGTTCCCTAAACTGGGACTGTACATATTGTTTTTTATTTGATAACAATTGTTTATCACTATCTAGCCTAACTTGCCATTTTTTTATGTCTAATCTATATGAAAGATGAATAAAATATTAGAAGAAACGTATCCAAGAATGTAGTGGTGATAATCCAAATTGGTATCTACTCTCTATTACAGGTTTTTGTAAACATTCGTCTATTTTATTCATCTCTTTAGGGGTAGCATTACATATATAACATCTACTTGTAGATGTTTCACTTAAAGCACTACAAATTTTACCATCTACCATTGAAAGCTGCAACTTATGAGAAACGACCAATTCACGATTGTCGATCTGAATAAAAGTAGGTTGCAAACTTTCAATTTTATCCTTAAAATAAGCTTCCTCTTGCAAAGACACTGCTGTGCTTTCTTTCAAAAATTGAAATCGAATAGGACGGCAGTACCTAGTGGAAGAGGGTCGAGGATTTTTCCATAAAATTTTACAATTATCTTCAGCTAATTTTACAATAATTTGAAGGGGTACACAAGATGTTACAAACAAACTACTATCTTCTAAAGTTGAATCTGAAAAAAATTGTTTGTATTCACTATGTCCAGTGCTGCCATCGAATCCCCATTTCCCAAGTAAAGAGATATTAGACAAACAATCATCAGGAATCTGATCTAAGACCTCTTTTTGAGATTCAAGGATTCGAGAAGCTGTGTGATCAAAAAGACTTTGTAATTCAACTTCAGCTGAAGACTCGGAAACAGTTATATTAGAAGGGTAACATCTCTGTTTCGCTTTAGTAATTTGTTGGTAACATGGTAATACATTAGGAGAAATCTTACTATTAACAAAGTTTTTAATTAATAAATACTGATGTTTTGTCAACTGAGCATCAGTCACAAGTGACAAGACATCATCAGTGCTAACTCTAGATATACACGAATCGAATGAACAGTCTGAAACATCAAGCAATGCACTCACAGTAGAATCATCAGACTTTGACAAATCAGCTACTCTCCGACGTTTAGTCCTTTTATTACATTGCGTAAAAGGTTTTCGAGGACGACCACGTGAATGACACGGCGACGTTTCAGACGGAGTACATTGCTTATTATTTTTCACAAGTTGAATTTTTTCAATAACATTAAACCAATCGGAATTCTTATATAAAAGCTTGGTTTTATCCCTATTACATTTTTTCCAGAATCGAGCAATAGCTTTACATAAATTATTAACAATTTTCTCTAAATAATGAATATCAATGTTCTCAGCATCGTTCAGAGTAGTCAACAAACTTTGTAGGACTTGACGACACTTTTCCGAGTCATTATCGGTATTGACAGTTAGCCATATTTCAAGAATATGCATTCTTGAAAACGAGCATATATATAAATTACCTAAAACAAAAAAAAAACGGTTAAAATTCAGTCACAAAACCTACACAAAGCACTAAGACTAAATAAACTAATTTCGTAGCAAATGCTACGAGATAATCTGGCAACCGTAGCACCCTTGTCATCGCCAAAAGGGCAGATAAGGGCAGCCAAGTTTTAATTTTCCTAAGATAAGAAAGTCTAAAGATTATGGTGCAATATACCTCCATAGTCGGAGCGAGTGGGAACATATTTAAAAGTTTATTCAAACTTTGAATATTAAAATATAATACTCCAAGAAAAGTCGCCTCGTAGCAATGACATACTAAAGAAAATATATACTAAGATACAATTAAAATAAAAATATTAATTATTACATACCCTGTTCTTGGATATCCATTTCAGAAAAAACTCACACAGCACTCACAGGTCCCGCAATGACAACAAATGACGTCACGCTTTTTAATGACTCACTGATAACAGTATTTACGATTGGCGATGCGCTCTCTTTGAATGCACAATAGATAATGAAGGCGCACTCTAATTACTGACCTATTTATAGTTTCAGAAGGTACCGCAACTATCCAATGTAACGACAAGGAATAAAATGTAAAACAAGAAAGCAGGTTTTTAAGATTTATGACCTATGGATGTCCCACTGTGCAGCGAGTCAACTGGCGCTGAAAGATAATCGGCTGACCTATTGCCTATTTCTATAATATGAACTTGGTAGAAAACTTTATTCAGTGATTTAATTACAACTATTTTCTTCAGTAACAGCGAGGCGCGGATATCGTGCCGCTATTGAACGTGCCTGTGTGCCACCACCACATTGTGAAGGTTCGCACAACCGAACTTAGATTACTTAGATTTGTTCTGTTAGATATGTTCAGTTCAAGAGGCCATTTATTGAGGAATGTGCCTGGACTAGCCGCACTTAAGTACCTCCCACTTCCACCTTACACCGTGCGCGAGCTTGCAACTTTGGTACCTATTTTTACTTTATTTTCAATTCCATTGTAAGTTCAACTCTTTTTTACCTGTCTATGTAATTAATTATACATACGAAGTTACTTAATGCGAGTAACAGTTGGTCCTTTGAGCCGGATAAGTCCGATTGATCGTTTCGATTTTCATATATGGATAGCGGAAATCGGTGTTATTATGGGCCGAGGAAAAAATATTATCAAGATTCCGAGACGTAGCAACTTCGTATAATTGTAGTTAGCAAAAACATGCTCTCAAATAACCAGTTTCGAATTCTCTGCGTTTCATTCCGAGCCCATCATGCGTTCATCTCAAATAAATGTTAAATCATACAATATCTTGACAGGCACCTAAAGCCCCATTACTGTAACTTGTTTCCAAAGAGCTTTTGTTTTTTTCAAGTCCCGAAGGAAGAAGTCGGCGCCCGCGCCGTATATTGGCGCCTTTCTCTGAACGAGCGATAAAGACGGGTCGATTGTTTGGCCGGGTCAGACAGAGATGGAGCATAGCATTCCGCGTCACAGACGGACAAGCTAAATGGATCCAGTTTGCTCGTTATAGGCCGGCCTTTTGGTTGTGCGTTTATGTGTGCACCGAATTTAACAATGATGTAAACAAAATAACATAAGAAACTGAGTTATTGAATTTGTTTGTGAACGTGTTATTTAAATTATGCGTTAAATGTGACCTAATTGTGTTATTGTGTGATTTTCGGAAGGATTTTCGTATCAAACGGTAAGAATAACTAAGAATGCAACCCATTCCCTCCCGTCCCTCTTGGAAGAATGCAATGCACCTCTGCCCGGGCGCACCTTGCGAGTGGAGCTTATCGAAAATATAGCTCTTGTTTTAATTTAATTGTACACTACACAACTGATAACTATGTCAATCCATTTTTAAACAGTGATGTGAGAGTAAAGATAACGTGTTATGTTTGTTTTGCCGGCTTCTTATGAAGATACTAAACAAATATTTACAAAGGTGAATATTATACAATGCCAAACAAACTCATTAAAATTTGTAAGTGTATGTAAATCAAGTTAGATACCTACTTAGATACAGTCGGCTTCAAAAGTAAATGATCAAATCACTTTCATGTCTTATTAAAGCAATATTTTAAGATTAATTAATTTTCAAACTTATTAATTTTTCTCTCGAGTGTACGTAAAACAGAAAACGTGTCTATCTGTACGACATATACGAGTATCATCGAGGTTTACGTTTTGAGCATGTATTTTATTATTCTTGATTGAATAAACAGTGGTAGGTAGAACCATGCCTACATGTGTCAAGAGCAAGACCTCAAAAGTTGGGTCGCTTTATATTTTATAAGCAGTAGGTAGGTACACTGACCCATCTCAACTAGGTAAGTTAGGTATGCATGCCTAGTAGACATGAGATGGGTCAGTGTAGAGAAACTTAAAATTAAAGGACGTAAAGATTTTTTTTTGAGATACCGCGGCGCCGATAGTGGATTTAAGAAAACTGTAATAAGTACAATATTTACAGATAAACCGTAAAATAAATGATAGTAGAAATATCGAGTGCTTCAAGAATCGTATGAAATTATTTATTACATTTTTTTTTATGTAGACACATGGAGGTTCCTCAGCAAGATATGTTTTTATTGTTGACACCTAGGTACAACCTATACTATTTTAAATGTAACTAGAAACTAGATAAGTACATAAGAAAACATCTCTTTAATAAATAACTTTTATAAAGTTTTTCAAATAGTTTTTGATTGTAATTTTTCTCAAAGTCGTAAATTATGGCAATATTTCTCCATTACGTATGGCTATTACACGTAAGTCCTGTGGTAGGTATAACTTGGGGTGATTTAAAGTTAATATGAATGATTTTACAGTAAGTATGAAAATTGGTGAAGCGAAATATTTATACTTACTCGTCTTTATAAGCTGTAGTTTATAAACACAATTATATCTAAATATCAATATATTATATAAAAGCTAAGTAAACTTACAACATAACTCATATAAAAAAAACCATCAAAAAGTTATCCTGAATAAGTGCTCTGTTTTAATTTAAAGTCATAAAACAGACAACTTATTTACGATAACTTTAAAATAATTATTAGCCCCTCGTCTAAAAACACTCCTCTTTTTTCGTCAGGGGCTAAAAATATTTTAGCTTAAATATTTTTGTAAATAATAAAAAAAATCTATCTATCTAAATTCTGGTGGATACTAAAGAATAGACATCTCTAGCAGATTTCAATATGAATTTGAAGGGAAATTCGAAACAAAGTCTTCACGGTAGACGAATCTACCTAAACCTGAGTAGATTGTTTCATGTCTACGACTCGGGACATGCCACCGACACCTCCAGAACAATAGATTGACCTACTTAAAGTAGTTCTAGGAATTTCGATCCGAGTTGCGTCTAATAGTGGACCAGGAGTGCATCTTCGCCAGAAATTACAAGAACTCTAAGTGAGAAATATAATTTAACGCTTTGGTTATTTATTACTTACTTGCCGAACTACCTTTTTCATCAATATATTGCCAAGGCACTAATTATTTTCAATTTTAAGAATTCGTCTTAACTTTTTCTTTAATACTAATTCTACGGAAAAACAATATTTGTAGTTGTTAAGTAACGTCTTGCAGTATAAATTGCAGAAATACACAAGTTTTCTTTCTCAACTTTTTTCTAGATTAGATATATTAAACCGGTTTTCCTAATATTATACATTACTATGTATATTATGAATAAATTATTATGTTAGTACTCAAAGTATAAAGCAATCAATGATTAACCAGCCTCGACATGATTCCCACATAACACCCATAATTGAGTTAAGCCTCAAATTCCTCACCAAAGGCCCGCGGTAGGACGGAAATGTTTCGATAACGAGATTTTTTACGTGCATCATCAATCATTCACCATCTTTGAAGTATTCTCACGTTGTATTCCTAGCGATTGTCAGTCTCGTCTCGAGTGATCCGATACAAATGCAAGTCGTTATTACATGACACAAACGCATGTAGCAAACAAATTAAAATACTATGATAACGAAGATGCATACGTGATTTGATGGACGTACGCGTATTTTAAAATTACTATGATAAGGTGGCGGACGTAGGTACTGTTTCTTTTGTCTAGTTCACAAAAAAATAGTATTAAGTACGCACGTTCATACTTCTAGATTATTCACAAATAGGTAGATACCAAATTAGAAGATATTTTACTCATATTTTTGTTATTAATTTATTACTTTATTACGCGGCATTATTTCAAACAATTTGATAGCGTTCTCTTTTTTGTCAAAATATAATTTTCAAAAATTAATTAATTAGACCACAAAAAACTCAAGTAATTAATGGTCACCTTTATTTCTGCATCGCATCGTGGATGTAAGTTAACATGCCAAAAGGAAACCTTGTAACGACTTTGTCAGGATTTAATCCTTAAAGGGCAGCTTAAGCGCACATCTCAATATAGAGAAAACCTTTCTAGTTCCTGGTGCTACGCGAGAATTCCTGATGCTACGCAAGTAGCGGCCCTACCGCCGGTACCGCCTAACTAAATGAATTGCTTTCAAAATTCGTACGGTTTATGACGTCATATTGTCATTTCGGAGTTTCGGACCGCCTATGAGAGCAATATCGCTTTCGTTCATTGCATCCAAAATTTTCTTCGTCCATAGCCTTAGTTCCAATTAGTTCCCAAAGTGATCCAGGTGGACCCCCAGGGGTCCATGGGAGACTCGACAGGGGTCTACGTTGGCGTGATAAGAAAACACATTTTTGTCGAGTTTTGGAAATACGGTAGAAATGTAGCTGCAGGGGGTCCACTGAAACCAGCTAAATTTTGAAAGGGGTCTATGAGTTAAAATGTCTGGGAACTTTTGGCCAATAGTGACAATATAACTTCATAAACTTTTTTTTATTATCAAGACGCGCTTGCTCTCGATCCCACTCCAGCTCCGAGAGAAGTTAAAAGGGGGTCGATGATATAGCGAGCTAACCTTCCCCCGGACGTGATGCCTCCCTTATGGTTCGAGCGCCCTGGAGACTCTAAGAGTCCGCGGAACACCTCCCCTGGAGGTGATAATGGTGATACCATTGTTTTCTATTATTAGAGATCCTCCATAGCCAAATTCGCCCCTAAAGGCTTGAGGAATCACTAAGGTTCTCGCCTCCCTAAAAAAGACCGAGCTAACCAGGAAGGAATGGCACTAATTTTGAAAGCAATGCATTAGCACTAGGTGGTAGGCCCGTATGTAGGGTCGTCTGGGTAGGTACCACCGCCTTACTTATTTCAGCCGTGAAACAGTTCGCTGTGTTTCGTATTGACGGGAAAGGTAGCCAGTGTAATTACTGGACATGGACGGCATTTCATCTTAGGCCTCAGGATGACTACGCACCTGCAATACCAAGTGATTTTCCCTCGTTATTGCAGGTTTCTATAGGCGGCGGTAACCGCTTACCATCTGGTGGGCCGTCAGCTTGTTTGTCATCTAGTAGTATAAAAAAAAATAGCAGGTGCTAGAGCCGCGAGTACACTCGTAGTGAGTTGACGTAAATGCTTAGATACTACGTTAGATTACGATTTAATCTTTTGTTATAAATAGATTGATATCAATAACATTTATTATGTCTACAAGTATTTGACGGCCTATTTTTTTTATTATAGAGCTCATATTTTATTTTACGTTCATTAAATGTCTTTGCGGCTTTACGAGGTAGACCATTTGACTGATTAGGTGTATAAGTACTTAATAATACAAAAACAATAAAGATATATGTGTATATAATATACAGTAGGTACCTATCTCAATAATTTTTCTGTTCCATTCATCAATTCATTATTAAATCAAATCAAATCAAATCAAATCAAATTGTTTAATGCTCCATAATGTACATACAGATGGTAAAATATTATAGTAGGTTTAAGGTAACAATTATGGGCCTTGTAAGGCATTGCAAACATTTTATAAATACATTGTGATGACGCTGTTTAACTCTAATTACATTATTTTTCTCTTTATAAGTAGTTACTACAGCTATTTGTATGAATATTTCACATATATATATATTATATTTAACTTAGGTGAAAAGTCTATTAATTTTGCAACATAAGAATTTCTTAATATACCAGTCATATTGTTAAACACAACTCAATATTCAACATATCAAACTAAATTTAAAATTTATCATTCAGGTATTCACTTATGCTATAATAACATTTATCTATTAACAACTGTTTTAATATTTTATAAAATATTTTATCGCTTTTTTCTTGTTTTATTACTTCAGGTAGTTTGTTATAAATTTTTATTGACATTACAAACGGACTAGAAGAGTGAAGTTTCATGTGTGAGGTCGGGAACAGAAGTCTAAGTTTATGGCGTAATTGGTAAGTAAGTGATAGGTCTTCGCGTTTTTTGTAATAATCTGGATGCTTTTTTACAAATTTGCAGATCTCATAGATATAGAGGCACGGTAAAGTAAGGATATTGTGTTCCTGAAAGTGTGGTTTACATGTCTCGGTAGGTTCTATGTTAACTATAATTCTCATGAGCTTTTTTTGCAAGATGAACAGGACCTGTGCGTCTGTACTGTTTCCCCACAGGATGATCCCATAACTTAGCCACGCGTATGCATATGCGTAATAGGTAACTAACGCTGTTCGTAAGTCCGTAGTTTTTTTAATTTCACGCAATGCAAAGGAAAAGCTCGACATTTTTTTGCGTACTTTCTCTATGTGGGATTTCCAATTAAGGTGGGTATCGATAATTATGCCTAACAGGTTGAAGTCGTGAACAGCTTGTATTGGTAAATTTTTATAAGAAAAGTGGACTTTTATTGGTGCTTTTTGGTATGGATAAAACGGTATTATTTTAGTTTTTTGGAAATTTATTTGCAAGTTGTGTTTTTCCATCCAGTCAGTAACTTTGTCAAGAATACTATTAAGTTTTTCATTCAGTTTGGATATGTCAGAGCTAGATGTAAGTATGGAGATGTCGTCTGCAAACATGACGCAATGATCCTGAACAACTGTAGCTAAATCGTTAATGTATAGAAGAAAAAGTATACATCCCAGGACACTACCTTGGGGTATTGAAGCATTTATAATTTTACTTTCAGATCGGATATTTACTATTTTTTTACTTTTTATATCAAAATATTCTATTTCTACTAATTGTGATCTGTTGCTTAGATAGGATTTAAACCAATCATGTGTTGTTCCACGTATTCCTACTCCATGTAGTTTATTTAATAATATATTATATTGAACTGTGTCATAAGCTTTAGTCAGATCTAAGAGTAATCCTATTACGTATTTTTTACCATTTATTATATTATATACTTCTTGTATGTATTGATATGTAGCTAGAACAGTAGAACGTTCTTTTCGAAAGCCATTTTGGCAACTATTAAATATTTTATATTTTTCACAAAACTTATAGACACGGTCGCACATGGCCCTTTCTATGATTTTTGATGCGGTAGGCAGAAGGGCAATGGGGCGGTAATTATTCGGATCGGACTTTTTATTTTTCTTATGCAGTGGTTTTATTAATGATTGCTTTAATAGATCAGGGAAAACTCCTTCTGCAAAAGACTGATTTATCAATAAGGAAAAAGGTAAGGTCAGTTCATCAGCGCATGTCTTAATTAATATAGGTGGGAGCTCATCTATGCCATGGCTTCTTTTTGTTTTCAGGTTTTTGATTATTTTGTTTACCTCTCTCTGATCAACTGGACTCAAATACATGGAATTTTCAGACGGATATAGAACAGGGCATGGGGTAGTTAGGCCGTTGGTTTTTTCGCCTATTGATGCAAAAAAGTTATTAAAAGCATTTGTTATTAGTTTTGGGTCTGTCAATACTGTATCATTAATTTGTAGTTTTATATTGCGTTTTTCTTTTAGGGGTATTTTATTGGTACGTTCATTTATTATTTGCCACATTGTTTTAATTTTATTGTTTGAGCTATTCATTTTATTTACATATTGTAGTTTTTTTGATATATTTACCAATTTCCTAAGTATTTTATCATATTTTTTATAGTATTGTGTAAGAATTAGGTTATTTGATTTTGATGAAAGTATTTTAAGTAATCGCTTATTTTTACATGAGCACCTGATGCCTTTTGTAAGCCAGTGTTTTTTTAATGTTTGTTTTAATTTTATAGTACGTTTAGGTATACAATCATTTAAAGTGGAAATTAAAGTGTCATGGAAAGAGTTATAATTTTGATTTATATTTTTGTCCGGATCTAGTATATTAAGCCAATTTATTTTTTGTAGTTTAGATTTATATTTAATTATATTATTGTTATTAAAAAGCCTTTTCTCAATGTACCAAATGGTATTTTGTTTTTGCTTAGGTATTTTTATATGTAACTCAATTCCCATATGGTCGGAGAAGCCAAATTCTTTTACTGTTAAATTTAAACTTTTATTAATGAAATTAGTAAACAGAAGGTCAATGCAGGTTGATGTATTTTTATTTATATGGGTGGGCGTTTCAACGTATTGTTTTAGTCTGTATTCTAGCATTAAATTTAAAAATTGGTTAGTTTTTGGATTTTTTTGGGAAACATCTATATTAAAGTCACCGCCTAATATGATATCGTATTTAGAGTATTTTAGAGTAACGTATTTTAGTATGTTATTCAATTGTATATAGAATAAATCCTCCTCTCTTCTGTTCCAGTACATTGTAATTATTAGAATGTTTTCTGATGGGAGGACGACTGCACACACTTCAAGGACATATTCAATCGACATGTTAGTTATATCTTTTTTCTCGTCAAACTCCAGGTGATCCTTCAGCAATATACAGACGCCTCCTCCTATGTGGGATTATGTTTATTTGAGAATATTTATATCGGTAAATTGAAGAATGAGAGGTAATTAGCAATTCTTGTCGCCGCATTGAAGGGGTTAATATTATAAACAGGTAAAGTTTGTAAGATTGTGAGTTTGTTTGTAGGGAGTAATCTCTGGAACTACTCAATAGATTTAGATGAAGTTTAGCATGGAAATAGATTAAGAAACTGAAAAGACATATAATACTTTTGCTTTTTGCCGCAATAACCGACATCTACGTGGGGTGAGCGTCGAAAACAAGCACAGGACCGCCTCATGGCAAGCGGACATTAGGTAATTATATTCGTTTAAACTCAGGCGGGCTCAATTCAATACCGTAGCCTATAAAAAGACGCGTAACCACAATAGTAGTTATCTACAGTCAGCATCAAAATGATATATCCAGAGGAAGAGTTATATGACACAAGTCTCCCTGTTCCCATCTCGACTCTTTCCCAAGAAGAGACCCCTTACTTACCGTAGGGACACAAATGTAGCCTTATTTGACTCTCAAAATTGGAGTGGAAATACCACTATTGACTATAGATACCTTTCTTTGGAATTAGGGGGATAGTTTGAAAATATTGAGAGGACATTCACGAGCGTTAATCATAAAAACAAAAATTTTAAATAATAATTTATCCTTTCCAGCGTTTTAAAGTCGGTTTTAATTTTTGTTTAATTTTTTTTTTCACAATTTTTAGTGATAACTTTCTATGGTTAAAGCTAGATGGGTGACCGTCAGCTCACATTGTTTTCTATTATCGTATTGTTTTACTAAAAAGTCAAAATCCACAATTTCGCATTTCAGTTTTTTTTATTTAAAACCAAACTACTTAACTGATTTTGAAAAAAATATATGGGACCAAATGGCAACTATTCCGCATCAAACAAAAAAAGAATTATGTAAATCGGATCAGAAATCTCGGCGTAATCGGTGTACATACATAAAAAAAAACATACCAACCGAATTGAGAACATCCTCGTTTTTGAAGTCGGTTAAAAATGTACCCGGGCACCTTCAATACAGGAGCGGAATCGTGATCTTGTGGGAGTCTCGGATGATACAGATAGGTACTACTTGGGTCTGCCTGATTATTGAACTAGTTGTTATATTGTCGAATAACTGTTTTCGGTAGTAATGTACTAGGTTTATAGAAAAAAAAGTGGACAGTTAAATATTTCTATATATTCGCACACAGTTCATTATCGATTTCAAGTTTACTAATATTATGATAGGAGCTTTTAAAATTTTCATCTTTTTATATTCACAATGTTGTCTATCATATGCCAGCCTTGGGCTGCAGCCTAAAAAGCCCTTATGTAGATTCGCCTTTGACTAAATACATAGTCTATGTTTTCATGAAAACGTTGCGACAACGCGTAACCGTCGGGATATATTTTGGTAGAGACTTTGTATATTTACCGCCTTAAGAATTTAGCTTTTAAAATGGGTGTGCTACAAAGTGCAGGGTTTTGTGAACATATTAGAACAAGTTTGTAACTAGGGTGGTTACTAGCCTAGCCAAAGAGAAAGCTTGCTGGCTTTCCGTACCCACGTTTATTTTACTTGCAGAGTTAATATCAGTTTTCTTCGTAAGTATATCAAACTATGTAGCTTTCATTTGTCTTTACATATTAAATATTGAAATGAGCGTCCACGCTAAAGTTCTAATACAACGTTGCATTTTCTTTAAGATGGATCTTGGATAAAATACATATGAAAGAATATCAAATAGACACTAAAGAATACGAGCAAATAATTAACAAATCTACCTACTGAAAAAAACTTTAGAATCACTAATTTAAAACCACCAACCAAGTAAGACAGTCACCAAAAAATTAATATAGCTACTTACACATCAAAAGATATTTATAATGAAGTACAAAAAATACCACAAAATTCATTGTATCAAAACCTGTCAGCAACAGGCACCTGATACCTAGTAAGATATTGGTGGTGTGTTGACTTGTCGCCTATGCTAAGCTGGCAGCGCTTTGTTTTTGGATTTTACGGGGGTGATTTGGTGAATTTGCTTACCAGACACCAGATCCCTACTCGGAAGGTACGGGAGTTATCGGAGTTTAGGCGGGTATTCCCAGGGTCAATTCAGACCCTGGGCGACCCTCGTACACGTCCGCTGCTTCGCCAGCGACGGGTAGGTACGTCAGTGGATTTATCCCAGAAAAAAAGGGTATTCGTAATACGGCAATCACTTACTATCAGATGGGTCGTATCAAGCATACGACCCATCTATGTTCTGTGTTGATTGCCGTGCTTGAAGTATAAAAAAAGAGGAAAAAAGAAATGTTAATGCTTTTCATAGAGTATGAGAAGCATTAACATTTCTTTTTTCCTCTAATCGCTCTAGCTTTCCTATCAAACTGGATAGCTGGAGCTTTATCTCACAGTCGAAATAGGAAAGGCGGTATCTAAGTAACTTCCCAGTCTTACTTACTTAGTTGGTGGAAACTACCACCTTCAGTAAAATATGGGTGTTATACATTTTATTATAGATGAGATGAAAAGTCCAAAGAAAAGTTAAAATAATGTTGAATTACAAATTGAATAACCATTAAAACATAGGATATCGTCATCTAAATTAGAAAAAATCATGACCCTGGGGCGGGAACCGAATCACGATCTTGTAATCGGAGTGACTGCTATGTCACTCATTGGGCTACAAGTGACTTGGGAAAACCCTATGAATTTCTTTTAGTAATATTTGGTCTATGCTTCTAGTCTCTCTGTTTTTGCGTTATAATATAAATACTAGGGGCCGGCCGCCCGCGGCTCTGCTCGCGTGTAAAATACATATCCTATGGTCTTTCCAAGTCGAAAACTATCCCCATACTAAATTTCATTTAAATAGGTTCAGTGGTTTAGGAGTGAAATCGAAATAGACAGACGGAGTTACAGGATTTATGATATGAGATTAGTAAGCTAACGCCTATGTATAAAAATGAATATATTGCAAGTGCAACACATGAAAGAGTATTTCAAACATATGCCAATAAATTATTAAAAAAATAAAAAATATTTCAAACATTTATTACGACGTTTTAGAAAAATTAAGAAAAAAGTATATAAACATTTTAGTCTTAATACGTAAGTAATAATTACGATGCTTAATGCATCGTGTTTATTATTAAGTATAATTTCCACATAATAATAGGTAGCTGGAACCACCCAGCACTCGGTTTAAATCTATACCTAAGAGAGATTCGGAAATAAGCCAGCTGTTGAAAGAAAAAAATGTCAATGGCTTTCTGCTTCCTATTTCACGGTGGTCCTATAGCACGTGGCTCGCACGTAACCCTTCACATTTTCACAAACGTTTATTTTGATTTCTTTAATAATACGTTACCACTTAGATTATAGTATTTTTTGTTCATTGTATTCTTGAACGAGGTAGAGTAGGTGAATTTATATTAACAATTGTCTTTGAATTACTGCCGCTTCCTCTTATTTCCTATAACTATCTTTTATGTTCACATTATTAAACTTCGGGGTGGTCCAAAATCCAGGATGACAGCAATTTCGCAAGTGGATATAGATATTTCAATGGGATTTTAAACGTACTTACCTACTAGTTTAGAAGTACCTACTCATCAAGTGTCAGTAAAGTTCCGTTTGTCAGTTAGATAATTATGCCTATAAATGCTAAATGCTCATCAAAATAACTAAACCATCAGAAAAAAACTATAAATATTTTTTATTTCATTAATATGGTGTAAGTTAAATAGGAGCCTAAAGTTATTAAGAATAAAAACTATGCTTTAGATTTATGCCAATAAGTACAGTTGAAAATAGATTATATGTATTTAATAATAATATTTTTTTAACTTTAAAAGTAATAATATAATATTATCTTAAAATTTCTTCGACTTATCGAAAACAAAAAGAAAATAAAGTCAATGTAATTGATTGCTGTGTTCGCCTATTTTATTTAACGGATTCATCAGCCATCACAGCCTTATCGTAGTTAAAAAAAATACTTGTAAAATTGTAGATAGAAATCAGTTGGAGCAAGGTCCTGTAAGTTTAAGGTGGCATGTAGAAATGTAGAGCGGTGTTTGGACATAGAAGTGGACTAAAGCAATTAATCAGTCTCTTTTTCGCAAAGAATCGCAAATTATGATAGATAGGCTTGCAATTAGAGCTCTACACTACACTATTGGGTGCCAGGTCCTAAGAAGAAAATCTGCACAGGTCTACCATATCACAACTTCTTCTTTTCCGATGGTCATTGACAATCCGATTTTAATCGGCATCTATTCAAAATCTACAATTTAATAGGTAAGTTAGGCGTCAATATTTTGTTCATTAACTTTTCGCGCTCAAATTGTCTGTTAGAATTATTATTTCGTAATTATAGAAGAGGGGAAATGAGATGACACTTAGTTAACGGTAAAAAATATTGAAGGACTTCCAACATTGGTGGTCCGGAACAGGGGCACGTGTATAGGATATTTACCAAAACCAAAGGGTTGGTTACCAGAATATTCTTTAATTTAGAAAGTCCAATTTAAAAATAGAGTTTTAAAAATGTTCGCAAGATCAAGAAAAAGTGAATATTGAGTAAAGGGATAGCAATAACAATTGACTTCCACTGACCTTCCGATATGACAAATAAGTTGATAAAACTGTTCAACTATTAGGTATTACAACATCGCACAATACCATTAAAAATAACAGTTATTTATAAAGCTGCGGGCAGTTTTCTTCTCTATAGACATCCATATTTATACAGGATATTTATACAGGGTGGTGCCGTCAATGCGACAATAAATTTAAACATGGGCTATATTAGTCCATAGGAATGGTTTAATTTTGAAGATGAAGTTTCTTATATCTAGTAAATGTTTGATTAACTTGTTACCAAAATAGGTTAATTTTATATTTATTTATGTGATATATGTCATACATGTTATATGTATAAGTTGTTGATAATATTACATAAAAAACCTTCCATTATTTATGTTTACTATAAAACATAAATAAGAAGGCTTTTTATACTGTATTATGATACCTATTGTAGTCATTTTATGTAAGTTACATTATTTTTACGATAAATTCACATATCAAGTGAATAAAGATACCACGGAGAAAGAGGCTAAAAAACAGTACCCCTAGCACGAACACCATTAAATTTCGAATCGCTATCGAATCGAGTAGTTACGTTAGCTTTTGTCTGGCTTTTGTTTGAAATTTCATGCGTGCGTGAACGATACGATTACGATTCGAAATTTAAAAATGTTCGTGCTAGGGGTACTCTATGTTTATTCTAAATTTACTAGTGTACGTTTGATCCAAAGTTATCATCAGCTACACCAGTCTACCAGTTGCACAGCAAAAATCACCAATCATAGTTGCGTTTAAGGAAGGTCTGTTTAAATTGTATGGTTTCAGTATTTTCCATTGTACAGACGGCAGCACATCAAGTGTTGTTGTTGCACTACGAAAGCCGCCTCTATTACGTACGCAATAAGGACGATCCAAGGCTAAACTGTTACCCTTAATGTGCTGTATACTGTACCATAAAGGGTATGAATGTTCTCAGTTATTTCAGTGGAGGTAACATAAAACGGAAGCCAATTCAGTTTCATTAGACCCATTATTTTGAAGAAACCCTATCAAAGTATTTATTTGCTTTTGAAAAATATTATGACGTAGGTATTTCTTTGTTTACTCTTATCTACTAAATCAATTAAAAACAACAATTCTCTTTCACACATTCATTTTCTTTTATGTTTGTTTAGTATGTATCTAATATTTATATACATATTATTATCATTATTTCTCCGTTATCTAGTATCCATAACACAAGCTCTTAATGATGCTTACTTTGGGTTAGATAGTAGGTGTGAGTGTTGAAAAATATAAATACCTACAAATACATGTAAGTGAATGAGAGCGATGGTTAATACTGTTTTAGCCTAAAGTTACGAGTTATTTAGCTTGATCCTGACTTAGCTGTACTATGAACAATGCATAATATGAATAAATTACAATATTTCTTTTATACGGCAATGGTGGCAACAAATGTACAGACGACAGCACATCAATTGTAACAGTTACACTACAAAAGCCGCCTCTATTTCGATCGAAATAAGGGCGTTCTCAAAGTCAAACGGTTACGCTTGATGTGCTGTCGAATGTACTGTCCGCCTGATAGCAAGCGGTTAACACTAGCCTCTTAGACCATAATGGTCTAAGACTAGCCTATTATAGACGCTCGTAGCATCTTGGGCAATATTCAAGCGATCCTTACCCTGCAAAAATTAAGAGACAGCATTAGTAGTCCTGTTGCACCCAACATGACTCTAGTCTGTTCCGAAAGTCCGAAATAAAATTATTTTCCGACCATTTTCATTTTCCGATTAAGTTAATAAAAACATGGTCTTGCTCGTGGCAACCCTAAAAAATGCTGACTACAGTTATGCCACACACACATACACAACCCGCGCACACACTACGATATACCACCTCCCGCAACCCCAGAATTCCAATTTTATTTCGGAATGCTGTAACACTCGGTATAATCCAATGAAAATAATTTATAGGTAATTGGATACCAAATAAATTATTAGACATAGGTAGAATGGAGGATTCAAGAACAACCCGCAACCCGCAGCGTGGTGTGGTGGTGTTATGGCCAAAACTGAAAACTCCTCACGTGTTTCTCTTATGTAGGAACACCTATCCAGGAGTGGGGGGTATTTAGGCGGTTGTTTATAGACCTCAGTCAGACGTCAAACAATAGATGTAATTGTTGTTTTTACGAAAAATATAATCAGAGCACAATACATATCGTATTTAACAATAGGTGTTACACGATAAAAGAGATGTTCCAAAAATGTATGGAGACCCGGTCAGGTCTAGGTATGTATGTACACTATACTGAAAAAAAGGTAAAAATATGCAGTACAGTGTTCTATAGTCTGGTTTTCTTTTTCACCGACTTCAAAAAAGGAGGAGGTTATCAATTCGTCGGTAATTTTTTTTTATGTTTGTTACCTCAGAACTTTCGACTGGGTGAACCGATATTGATGATTCTTTTTTGTTCGATGCGGAATAGTTCCCATTTGATCCTATAAAAATGTTTTCAAATCCATTGGGTAGTTTGGTTTTTAAGTCGTCTACGTATGCGTAATTGCGGATTTTTGAATTTCTATGATTTTTTTAGTAAAATGATACGATTGTAGAAAACAATATAAGCTCAAGGTCACCCACCTAACTTTGACATTAAAAAGTTATTACTAAAAATTGTGAAAAAAAAATAATTAAACCTAAATTAAAACCGACTCCAAAAAAAATTAAAAGGATAAAATAATAAAATTTTGGTAGGTGTAGGTGTTCCTAGGGGATGTGTACACATCCCCTAGGAACATATTTTAGGAGTTGGTGCTAAGCTGTTTCCAGAAACAATAGATAGTGAAGCACCGACTCCAAAAATATGTTCCTAGGGGATGGGTACCTACTAAAATTTAATTATTTTATCCTTTTCAGTTTTTTGGAGTCGGTTTTAATTTTTTTATTCGCTTTCTTGCGTGGTACAAAACAATATTTTTTAAAGATAAAACTGCAACACAGACAAATATTCATCATGGCACCTATGTCACTTATATGTCGCCCGCCATATAATTGTAAAAAGGAGATGTTTCATATCCGGCCAAGTATATGAACACTATCAAAAAATCAGGATAAATCTCCTGATCCCGAAAAAATAATAATAAATAGTTTTCATGCACAGTTGTTTTGTACAAAAGTTGAAATTTTTCGTCGGTTCCACCGTTATTCAATATGGCAATATGGCGGGCGACATAGAAGTCTACTAAACGTCACCAAAGTGACATAAGCGCCATGATGAATATTTGACTCTGTTGCGGTTTTTTCTATAAAAGTACTTGTTTTGTATTGTACCACGCAACAACGCAAATAAAAAGAAAACGGACAATTGAAGACTGTTTTGCATATTTTTACCTATTTTTCAGTATACTGTATACTAGACCTGGCCGAGTCTCCATACATTTTTGAAACATATCTTATCTAACCTTTTGCTTTTTCGACATAACACAATGGGTTTTATCTATTTGATGTATCGTTAAGGCGATACATTGAATATATTCGTACTTTTATATGTAATGTCATAGCGGTCGCTGAAACTTCTTACGAATCTGCAAATCGATATTCATTTCTTCATATCATTATCTAGACACGTGTAGAACCAAAACACGATTAAAGGATTTTGGCTCGACACATTTTATTGCGAAAAGACCTCATAAAAATAATAAAACTTAAGATTATTGGTAAACACACATATCTACGTCGACATAAAAGCGACATAGAAGTGAGAGTCACCGAAGAGATATAACGCCATTTTGAATATATTCCTGTGCTGCAGGTCCATTTATTTTGTTTCGAAATAAATGGACTATTAAAATTAGTTCTACATATTTTATAGATTTTTTGCAAAGTGTAGACCTGGCCAGGTCATCATACATTTTTGAAGCATCTCCTTAATTGTTTTTTTATATGACTAGGGTGGCACAGAAGTGTACGGCCCGCCTCATGGTAAGCGGTAGGCAATCATAAATAAAAATCAAGCTATCTCTGCAGACCTAACCCTGTACCCGTAGCACGGGTTGTGGACAAAATCGCTCTCCACTCCTTATTTCCACTTTTTAGGAGACAAAACGTTTTTTATCTCTTTCTTCCTATTGGATAAAGAGAGTGACAAACTTTTAGCCACACCCCAGGGAGTATGCCATGCTACGGAGGTTGGTGGAGAGTTTTACCCAGTTAGGCGCTCCGTTGAATAGAAAATACTTACTCTGCCCCATCTTAACCTTTCGTCCTTATTAAATCCGACTGCCGGCGCCGACTTATGTCTCTATACAGTACATCTATTGTGTCAGACTTCAAACATAAAGTTCAAAGTTTTAACATTAAATATGGGCATTATTACAAAATGTGGTTCAATGTTAAACTTAGTTTAAAACTGATTTATTAACGACGATGAGACAACCTTTATAAACTAACTAAATATAAATATAAGGAAAGCTATGTTATTAAAAGAAAGTAGGTACCTTACATTTATAAATGTCCTTACAAATTTCGTAGTCAAACCAAACCAGCCAGCCCACCATAAAAGGTAAAAATTAAGAAGATCACCAAAAAAGCTAAATGGTCACCATAAAAATTGAATGATCCCCAATCAATGATCTTACTAGGTGGTAGACCCATATGTAGGGTCGCCTGGGTAGGTACCACCGCCTTTCTTATTTCAGCCGTGAAACAGTTCGCTGTGTTTCGGATTGAAGGGAAAGGTAGCCAGTGTAATTACTGGGCATGGACTGCATTTCATCTTAGGCCTCAGGATGACAACGCACCTGCAATATCAAGTGCTTTTCCTTGTTATTGCATGTGTCTATAGGCGGCGGTAACCGCTTACCACCAGGTGGGCCGTCAGCTTGTTTGTCATCTAGTTGTATAAAAAAAAAAAAAAACAAGGAAAGAGAAGACAGGCTGGTAGACCTTACCCCTTTCCCCTTAGCGTGAAAAAGATTATTATTGTGAATAATTAAATACAGGCTATAATAAAATACAAGAATGAAGTTAAAGCGTATTAAACTGAAGCTTAATATAAAGTGTTGCTTTTGAAAGTTCTATGAATTCCATTTCTATAGAAGATATATTTATGTTGCCCATCTAAATAAGCGTTGGCATTTTACTACTTATCTCAGAAAATTTTAATTAATTTTCTTGTTTTCGCAAAGATGAGTTGAACCGTTTTAGTAATACTGAAGAATAAATTGCAAGGATATTTACTGAGATGCGAAATGAGGACTTTTATAAACTATTTAGTTTCTACGACTTGATTTCTATGAGCAGCTTTAACACTTTTTAAATGTTATTTGAAATTTAAATAGAATAATTAATTTGTGGTAAATCAACACCTGAAAGTGAAGGGGATGGAAAAATATATAATGTGGTCTGAAATTAACAATTTATAGAAATAAAACAAATTGTTTTAGAATATTATTTTCTATCTTAGACACGTCAATATTCCACCAGTCCTGCTATGCGATTCTCTAAAGTCAGCAGCCTTGAATTCGTGGCTGTAGGCAGCGCTATCACACCTTTTGGTGTTTGTTTTGACAACTATTTGACAACCGTTGCTGACACTAGCGTTCCGTCGGCGAGCACGGCGTGAACCGGAACTAAAAAGTTGTTTATTGTTAATGTCAATCAAATATTGAATGAAGTCATTGCGATACATTTTAAACACCTGAAAAATAAAATCGAAAAATATCGATTATACTTCATGCCGTATATCCAAAACAGTGACCAACTAGAGATTAGTGAATACGCTTACGGCCACGACTTTTGGCTTAGCGGCGAGCGGCGACTATGGTCTGAGCGGCGAGCTGCGGTCTAGCCGCGTTAAGCGGCAACAACAGAGACGTGGACGTATTTAGAGATTTTTTAAAAATTCAGGAGTGATTAACTCAATAGATATAATATCCGCCGTGCGGAGAGATTATATGCCTTTATCACTTGCACTCCGACAAAAATTATCTATAATTTGGAGAACCCTGGGGGAGGCTTATGCCCAGCAGTGGGCGTCTCCCGGCTGAAATGATGATGATGATGACACTGACATAAGGTACCATTTGGTGGTAACGTCGTGGTAATATTATGATTTTTAAGACCTTTTTCGAGAATTTGTTTACATTAATGTGGGCGATTTTGTGACTTTGCAATTATAAGTATTAGCATTATAACACGTCAGTTACAAAATTAAAATAGTGATCTAGAGTCAATCTGAAAGATAATTATATACTATCGCTCTTTTCTTCTCTATAATTTAATCAGCGCTTAACTCGCTCTTTAACAAAACCGCATTCCCAAGTCGTCTAAAAATTTTGTTTATAAAAGCCGCCCCTGAGTCCATCCCTCCGCCGCCGCTGTCTGCGCCGCTCTGAGTCGTGGCATGGCACTAATAGCCGCCATACTCGCCGCTCGCCTTGCCGCCCGACGCTGCAAAAAACCGCTGCCACTGACTGCTGCGGGTCATGCCATGCTCCTAACATTTTAGTACCTAGTTGTTTTCGCCGCTCACAGCCACCGCTCTAACGGTCTGGCTACGGGAACGGGCGGCGGCGACGGCGACGCGACTGGTGGAACAAATATTCGCCCGCCGCGAATTTCACGCTATTGCCAGTCGCCGTCGCCGTCGCCCGCTCCCGTGGACAGGCCGTAGCTGCCGCTGGCAGCGGGAAGGCGCAGCGCTGTGCTCAAACGTCAAAATCAATGGCGGCTCGTCGTTAAGCTCGATGTCGAATAATTCTGTTAGTGAATCACACTGCTGCAAATATTTAAATCTTAGTCTGACCGACAAAAGCGCAACACTAAGTTATTTACGACGCGAAAAGCTAAGTGAATTAACAGTTCCTAGGACTCAATATGGACACTAAATAGCTCCGACGGATGCCGCTTCTATGCAGATGCACCAATGGAATATGTATGCCCAATCGATTGGATAAATTTTCTGTTAATTCCATTCAAAGTTCCAGAAAGCTTGACGAAGTTCGTCGCTGTTAATGCCAAACCAAATTAGCTCGAACGAGAGCTTTTACAGGTCTCCCCAACTCCAACTCAACGACCGCCGAAACAGGATGGCGCTAATTAATTTGCAAGTTTGTGGATTTAACTATAAGTTGAATAATCGATTATGTTGTCTTTAGGATTTTAGTTCACTATCGTTATCGATCAATCTAGTTCGCTGTGTCAAAGCGTACCGATACCTAATTATCTGTGTCGATATGCTCGTTTTCTTCTTAGAAATGCCCGGCCAAGAAGATTAGAAATAAAATAGTGGCAATTATGTATGGGCAACTTGTAAAAAAATACAAGAGCTCCATAAAATGTAACTATTATATTTGATCCATGCCATTATTTAATATTCACTCTTTATGGAAAGGCTCTACGCTCTTTAATGGGTAGTGGAAAAATGAACTACTATTTTGTAATCTTCCTTTGCAAAAAACCGCTAACTGATACATATTTTACAATCCTTAGTTAATTGCTTAAAATTTTAAAAAGGCTCGGGACCATTAGTGTACCTATCACCACAACTTTCTTTACAAAAATAAATAGAGTTACGCGAGTATAAATGTACTAAAATGTTTAGTATTTACATGTCGATTTGACGGCCATCTGCGGGGCGACCGCCTAAAATTAGTATGAACATTGGTATGGTTTATGACGTCACATTGTCATATTGAATTCAACTATGACATTCACTGACGTGTGAATGCCCGCTGGTCGAGTGGTCAGTGATTTGTTTACAATCCATGGATATCTGTATGTATATTTAGTATTTTTCTAATATTAATATGTATGCACATTATTATCGAATTGAGGAGCCTGGAATAGCGTAGTGGATTGAGCTTTGGCTTCGATGATGAAAACAAAGCAACTTTCGGCCTGGTTTATCCAGGCATGAAAAAGGTATTTTCGAGTTCCTCCGTGCTTCGGAAGGCACGCTAAGCCGTTGGTCTATCAACAACAACCTTCTGTAACCGCTGTAGCCTGCCAACCCGCATTGGGCCAGCGATATGGCCGAAACTCCTCCGATTATAGGTACTCAGCAATGAGCATTTTAGATATTATTATAGCTCAATTCGTATTTTTTGGTGGTTATTCAGCGATTTTGTGGGCGAGGTGCTCAGTTAAGTACAAGCCTTATTAAATAGATCATACGTGTCTTGACCAGATAACTCACCATGAAAGCTATGCGAATTTTTTATAAAAAGCACGGCACGGCAAATGACTCAACACCATCTGACGTGAAGCGATAAGAAGAGTCCATATCGTCGGTGAGCGTGCAAGACCGCGTAAGAGCAGTTTGCAATACCGCGAAGGTATGTGCTTTTTGTTTATTCCACATGATGGAAGAAAATAGTTAATATCTTGGATATTTCTACACATTTCTTTGACTGAACTTGTTTGGGTTTGGGATTTCTCTGGGGGTTGTTTAATTAGAATCTCGCATAGGCGAATCAGCGCTAATAGCCTACTGGTGCGATGTTTTAATTTTGCGACTTTTGTAAATACGCGGTTTTGCAAACTGCTCTTACGCGTTTTTGCACGCGACGATGCCATATGCGAGGACAGCTAGTGCAGCCTGCTCTAGCCGCCTGCACCATGCCATAAAATTAGACATTGTATTCACCCCTTGCTTGCTTTGCTTTTAAATAGCACTGTATTTTTTAAAGCAGCACTAATATAGAATAATTTTTACTCTAAATTATTAGAAACGGTAAATCCTCGTGGATTTAGACGCAAAATGAAAGAATTAAAAGATAAACAAGGGCTGTTATAGTCTAAAAGAACATTTTTCTGACAAGTTGTAATGTTATTGTTTGACTTTGTGAAATTAATTTGACCTTTTAAAATAATAATTCACGTTTGCAATAACTTAATAATTTCCCTATACCTACTGAGTCCCTATACCTACTTTTGATTATGACCATGACCATTTGTCATTATTATTCATTTATTTAAATGACTATGAATATTATAAACGATTAAATAATAAATTTGCATGCCTCTTGGTTAAATATGGCAAATATTCTTAAACACTTTGTAACATTTGCAAAAAATTAAGATTTGTATTTCAATTTGGATTTGGATGCCGACCTCTAAGGTGCCTTTTCACGCCTCTTTTGAAGGAGCTGTCGGACCTAAATTTATGCATTGTTTCGAGATATTTTATATAGATGTTTATAATAAGTGAACTCTATTAGTAACTAGCTCTGTTTGTTTTTTCTTCATCGTAGCCCCTTAGATATTATACCCGTGTCCATGGTAGTGGCAGTAAGTAGGCATAAAGGGAAGTGATGCCAAGTACTCGGTACTGTGACAAATCAATAATCAGTGTTTATTTTGAAAGGCGATGCGGACTGGCGACACAGAACCCCTCGCACTTGAGACCACACACCATGCCGTGGTTCAGGTTACGCGGCCTTTCATCGATTCGTTCCTGTACTCTTCGATCGATCGACTAATTGTAGAGCGGTTGAATCGTGGTCAAAGTTCATGTAGTCCAAACTAGAAAGACATCTTTTATACTCTTTTATGCACAACTAATATAGAGCACATTACATAAGACAAGGTGTTTAAACTATTGTCCGTAAATATGGGTAAAATACTGCATTAAACTGTTCTCCATTAAAATGTGCTTGTGAACATCAAAACGAGTGTCTATTCTATTTATAACACAGATTTTTTTAAATATCGAATTTCATTTCAGAGAAAACTATTCCGCGGTTTTTAATATCTATTTTTTTTAATTAACAAAACCAATCATTACCATTTCATAAAATCGAATAACGTTTCATGGAAAATATGTTTCAAGATTGCTTTGGTTACCAGGATAACGGTTCATCGAATTCGTAATTCATATTATTATTACTTTATTTCTTTGAAGACCGGCTGGCCGAGTAGTCTGTTCCTCTTTGCTATACAGGCTATCGTTTGACTTGGCATTTAATTTGGCTGTTGTTTGTTAAAGAGTTCTCTATCACTGAAGATTTTCATCAGATCCAGACAAAATTTATGCATCTACTTATATGAGAGCAACCTGGTAGTAGGCATACCTACTTATTACTACGTAAATAGAATTAACACACGTACGCACCACTAAAAAGTCACAGGAAAGCCAAAATCTGCAATGTCGCTTTTATTGATGACTAAATTAGGTATTCCAGTTATTTTGACTTAACAATCGTGCCACTGAATCGATTTTGATAAAAATTATATGAGATTAATCTGTAAGTATACGGCTTATAAATAAATAAATAAAATAAAATAAAGTCAAACTTCTGAGGTTAAAACGTAAAAAAAACATGCAGCCGAATAAAATTTATCCTCTTGTTTTGAAGTCTAATATATAAAAGACGGTTATTACGAGAGCTTGATATCCAGTTTTTTGTTCAAAACAATCTTGCAGATATATTGAACACAAACAATGTAATTTTAATAAATTGGAATTTGAAACAACATTGAAATAATTCGAAGCAGATTTCTGGGTCAATTACTGTACGTTCCGGATCCTTGCTGCAGGTAATTGAATTGCTGTTGAATTCGAACTGTTTCAGTTTAAGTAGGTGCAAAAAATATTTCTCTCAACTCAAGACATGGTTATTCATTTAAAAGCAATAGACAAGGAAACCTTTTGAATATAATGGCGATGCGATGCTCTGGAGCCTGTTAGCGCGTGATTATGTTAAGAGGCCTGACGGCATGACTCTTGTGCCTTGGGTAAATGGTAAATGGGGAGGTCTTTGGTGTGTGCCACTACTTGTATCGACACCTTAGCCATGTCCCAGCTTTCAAGTACCTTGTTGACACCAGGATCGGCTGCTGCTAGCGCAAATGTACTGGCTTATCTAGAGATTACATATTTGAGCCGTTTGGAGTGTAGACATTAGGACCTTGGGGTTCAGGAGCACACCGACTGTTTATGGACATTGCAGATCGTTTATATGAAATTTTAATTGAATAAGACTGGTACATATTTTACACAAAGAATACTCGCTGAATTGCGAGGTAATGCGACCAGTCTTATTGGTACACTGACCTACTTTTTCACAAGATTAAGGTGGTTGTTTTTAGGGTTCCGTACCCAAAGGGTTTAACGGGACCCTATTGCTAAGACTCCGCTGTCCGTGTGTCCGTCACGAGGCTGTATCTCATGAACCGTGATAGTAAGTTGAAATTTTCACAGATGATGTATTTCTGTTGCCGCTATAACAACAAATACTCATAAACTGAATCAAATAAATATTTAAGGATGCTCCCATAGAACAAACGTAATTTTTTTGCTTGTTTTTGCTCGATATTGATAACGGGAACTGGTAGACGCTTGTTTATATATAATGGTAAGGAACCCTTCGTGCGCGAGTCTGACTCGCACCTGGCCGGTTTTTTATTTATAAGTTGGGTTTTATAATTTTTATAAGTTGGGTTGATTTACAAATCACTTGATCTTGCAGGTGCGATGTCATTCCGAGGCTTAAGAAGAAATGCCGTCTATGCCCAGTAATAACAATCGCTACTTTTTCCTTCAATTCGAAACACAGCGAATTGTTTCACAGCTGAATTAAGAAAGGCGGTGGTATCTACCCAGACGACCCTACAAACCTAGTAAATGCAAATTGTCTGATTCCTATTATTATTATTAAAACTGTTTAGGTAGATTTGCATTGTGACGTAGCGACGACTACGAGAAAACGACATCTAAATTTCAATACAAACTCAAAAAAAAAGAAACATGAGACGTAGATGTATGAGCTAGATACCTTTGCCTTCCTTTTGCAGTGAGAATAAGTACTAGTTTTTGCCGCCATTTCATGACATCCAGTGAAGGAAGATTTTTCAGATTGTGTCGTGAGTGCAAATTGTTTAGTCAAAAAAAGTGTAGTTTAGCGAAGGAAGTGTCTGTGTTGACTGACAGTATCACATATTATTACTTGTAGATTTCGCGACTGCAGAAATTATTATAATGTTAATTTCCGCATTATACTCCTAAGATGCGTTGAAATGTTTTTGCAGAAAAAACCTAATAAAATAATTGGCTGTAGCTTTACCTGTCCCTGTAGACGAACGAATACTACTCTACTACTGTATAATTATAACCTAAAAATTACTACCAAAAATCAAGATTTCTCTAAACTGCTTCAAAATAATTTGATGATATTTCCGTACATCATTTATGGATTTTTCCATTCTTTAGCACTCATTTCATAAAAGCGCAATCATAGCCGAAGTCCCATAGTAAATCAGGCATTGTCCTTGCAGCACTATTAAATACAGTCTCATCATGAACTATTCTGTTTAAACGAAGCTCGGAAGCATTGCAAGATCCACTCATTTATATGCTAATACGTGTATCGTGAGTGTAAACGATACTATATCTAATAGATTCACTAATTGGGCACTCGCAAAGGTAAATTGGGCAACGGGGAAATACATAATAAGAGGATTATGCGAGCAAAATGCAGCATCGTCTGCCAATAAAAAGGTGTTACAAGAGTTTTTTGGAAATTACCCCCAAGTGGCTCGAAACTCTGAATTTCTTGTTTTTTTATATAACATATTTAACGTGATTATCAACTTCTGAAGTAAACACAATTCATACACAATACACTTTCTATCGTTGAGAAGACATCGGCAGGCTGGTAAGGGATAAATTGTTAATAAGTGACAAATTATTTCCTCTTAATCTAAGTATTAATCAAGTATTTTATTTGCAAATAACTTTTGCAAGTAAAATAAACAGATAAAATGTTGCTCCACTGGATTATTAAGATTCCAAATACCCTTTGAATTGTCCAGAAAACGTCAAATATTGATTTCACACCGAGCATTGAACAAAATTGCACAATTTTCTAGGCATGTCTTAAACAATATCTCTCTAAAGACGGAACGTTTAATTAACAGCTCGTCATTATGGCCGGCAAAACAAAAGCCTGCTTAGAATTATGCCTCAAGGACTTCTTATAAAGACCTTAATAAAATGAAGAACAAAAAGGAATAAAAAAAACCAAAACTTTTATAGGTTCTGGCGCGTTGTATGCGGGTATTCACAATTGCTATAGCCCTGATATTTGGTCTCAACTCACAACAGAATAACAACGAAAACTGAGTTTTGAAAGCATCTTTTTGTCTTGACACAACTTAAGAAATAATATTTTCTTTCTTTATTAAACGAGTTTTAGAAAATAAATTTTTGTTCTGGTTAATGTTTTTGAGCTGCTTAAGGATGTGATCAGTGACAAAACTATAGTAAAAATGTTATAAGGGGAACAGAAATAAATAAATTTACAGTGATAGAGTCAATAAAGTTTTACTGAGGATAGTTCTTCGATTACATTAGGATGCTTAAGTCGCAAGGAAATTACTGTTTCGATAACCATCGATTTCGTTGGCTAACTGCGAACTTGCACAGAAGGCCCTTGGTAAACGACCACGTTTCATAGCTATATGTCATCACTGGCAACACACACTGCTGGAAGACAGTCAGTTAGTGTTAGAGCAGAGGTCCCAATGCTGGATATAATATAGATGACATCTTTGTTCCCCTTAGAGATGAACAATTGCATGGTTTCTTTCAGAGGAGGCGTGAAATAGCACTTTATGAAGCCGGTCGGGTATGTTCCACATATGGAATCCTTTGACCGCCAGGACTTAGCACTGTATATTATTATATTGACGTGTCTTTCAATGCTCGATAGAATTTGTAGCAGACAACGATTCCAGTAAAATCTATGCTAAAATGTTTTTCTTTTGAGTGCTATGACGACATCGAGTTATCTATTCTGGAAAAAGGGGAATCAGCTTTCTATAGAAATAATTACGAAGCAGCGAGTCTGTACTTTCAATAGGAACATCCGACTGAATTGTTTTTGCGCAAGGGGACACGACAATGGACACGTTTCTTTATTGTTAATTTTTCATAATAGTGCCAAAATTAAATAATATTGTTTTGGTTTTAGAGTCTCTCAATTGTTTATGGCCATTCAACAATTATTGTTTTCTTTTATCACTTCGATTTCGAATGGGGCGGGCGCGATAATTATTTCAGAAGTCTTTCGAGGCGCTGAGCCTTCATTGGATCTGACAATTCCAATTACTGAGTGCCTTTGTAAAGGACAATCAGAAGCCATTATTTTCTTGGAGGTACGTAGCTTCGCTAGACATTTTCGTAGGTAGATACAGTTCACTAAGCAGAAGCCAGTCGGATGACTTTATTAGATTTTATGTAATATTTAAATGCTGAGCTGTTTTCGGATTTGGTATTCCGATCTGCTTGACCGGGGATTTTTATTTGAATGGTAGCGTGATTTGATCTTTACGAAGAATTCAACGACGCAGTGCACTCCTGTTGTTTTATAATAAGATTTGGAATCGCTGGAAAACATTTCCAATATTAGAATGTGGTTAAGAGGCATCAATATTCCGATAAAAAAATAGGTTTTAATGTGAACAATTTTATTTGATTGTAAGAAATATTGATATTAATTTCAAACTGAAAAAAATTACTTTCAGTGTCATTAAATTCCGCAATGTCCTAGCTATAAAGCTAGTATAGCTATATCTAATACATAAAATTCTCGTCTCACAAATTTAGTTACTCCTCCGAAAAAAACGACAATAAATTAAAACATGGGCTATAATAGTTCATTGAAATGGTTAACCGCATTCAAAAAAATATTATTCATTTGATAATTTCATGATCTTTCTATGAAATATGGCTGCATTATTTCATATACTTTTTCATACAAATGTCATAAAATTATCAAACGAAGAAGGTGTTTTTGGAAGCGGTAAACCATTTCTATGAACTAATATAGTTCATGTTTTAATTTATTGTCGTATTGACGGCACCACCCTGTATATAAAATTCACGATTCACAAATTTAGTTACCATACTCCTACGAAACGGCTTGGCCGATTTTCATGAAATTTTATATGTATATTCAGTAGGTCGGAAAATCGGCTACTATCTATTTTTTTGGACATTTTAAAAAAAAATTTTTATGGAAAAACAACGTTTGCGGGGTCAGCTAGTTATATATATGTATAAAATAAGTCAATATCCCTACACAAATTAATTAATCAGCAACCGTGCTGCGATGTCCAGTAAGCGAACTCGCTTGCTTACAACTTAAGTACTGCAATACATTGCTGCACTGAGTGAGCCCATAAATCATTCAAGTTGTCTGCTTTAAAATAATATCATCCAATAACCGTCCGTCCGTCACAATAGGTAGAATTTTCAATAAACCAAAAATTTTGAAGTATGGTTAAAGGCCCTGTAGATAAATCGGATATTAGGTAGATAGGTACACCGAAATATTACTACCTCTTAGCATCCTAGATTTATATTTGATGGCAACATTGAAATATTTCTTCTATTACCCGTCAAGCATGAGATTCCAGACACAATTGATTCTTCCATTGTCATCGCCCCCCGGTGGTATATCGCTTGACAGATTACCAGAAGTATCGGCAAGTGAGCCAGCATCATATTTTATATCTGTTTTAAAAGTGGAACAAATCCGTCTTGTATTCGTAAGGTCTAAAGCAATGTAATTTCTAAAATACTACTTAATTGTGTTTGGAAAACACAACCGTCTTTAACGATATAAAGTTTACAAGCTAACAATACTCCAAGACTCCTTAGATATCTTGAGGCTTTATTGTTTAAAAAGTGTTTTTATTTAACCTATATTTTTATCAGTGTATGAAACCCAAGTCGCCGTCTTTTACATCAAAATACATACGACCGGCTGGCCGAGTGGTCTGTACCCCTTACTATACAGGCTACTTGGTCAAGAGGTCCCCGGTTTAAATCCCGGTAGGAGCAAATGTTTGTATGATGAGTACGAGCATTGTTTACGAGTCATGGATGTTTATATGTTTATTTAGTATATTTCTAATATTTATAAACATATTATTATCATTATTTCTCCGTTATCTAGTATTTTTCCATAACACAAGCTCTTAATGTTGCTTAGTTTGGGCTAGATAATAGGTATGAATGTATGAATATTATTATATGATATTACTATATTATAATTATTATACATCCCAGCACTGTTTAAAAATATATAATTTTTTTTTATTACAAATCTGACCTTATTTACTAGCGTTCGTAAATCGGTTTCTTTAAAGACGCTCTATGTCAAATATGTCGGGCTTGTTTCCTAAAGATTCAAAGCCTCAATTCATTCGGTAATGTAAGATGTCAAAAATATCAAACCTAAATCCATTTAACGACAATATACAGTTAACGTGTGTACCACAAACGTGACAGCTTGTGACATCATTAGCTGTCATTTTGTCGCTTCCGAAGCATTCGTATTTAATATCACAGCCAAGTATACGAAATTCTACTTTTAAATTTAAATTCAATATTCTTATAAGGTCGGTGTTATGTAGCGCACCATAAGGATTAGAAATTTTAATTTCTACAAGGTGTCTGTCAATACAATCGCTGTCAACATATTTCACGTCAGCTGTCAAGGATATCCTAAAGAATTTAGCAGGGATATGTCACTTGCTCCATCATAAAGTGTGACCAAGTGTGCTCTGAATAGGTAATGGCTCTACGTCTTTTGTAATGGTTATGCATAACAAATACGTAGTAAACAAGTAGGTAGTCATATACCTTATTTATGCGATACCTTTGTCCACATAAAAATACTACTATAGAAATAATACCTT